>OX392459.1:3683222-6083222 GCA_947623535.1 Coelioxys conoideus | reverse complement strand
CTCGGGACTGAACTCATTATGATCGTTCATGGTATAATTCGTGATAAAAGCATCTTCCAAGCTCTGTAAATAAAATCGCGTTTACATACAACTTTATTACGGAAGCATAGCTCGTTATAAAGGAAACTCTGGCAAGTTTGTAGGCGGCCTAATAAATTGTGCATCGCATTCAAATACCATTTTACAATACACGTTTCGTACCTGAGACAATTTCCGTTTCAGCTGCATTTCCTCCAACGCAGCGTAGAATTCCTGGTTGTTTCGTTTCCTGTAAAATGAAATAGCAACATTTCCATTCGTGCGTTTACAGCGAATAACGAATTGAAAGACTACCTTAACGAGTCAGCGTCATCGAGCTCGTTCAGTTCGTGGATACCGTTCAACCTCTCCATGCTCTTCCTCCTCTGTTCGATGCTATTTAAGATATCCTGAAAACAACACTCGTTAAACAACGATCAGCACGCGGGCAGGGTAATTAGCAGCATGTTCGTACCTCCGAGGTTCTCGTAAAACTAGGGTCGGTTATGTACGTGTACGTATCTTGATTGTGACCTTTAAGCAACAACGGCGACGATGGAGGGTCTTGTAAACTATTATACACCTGAATCATTCATATGTAGTTAATTCATATGTTTGAACGATATTCGATGAAATTAATGAATTTATGTTTACCTCCTGCGCGGTTCTGTGGGCTTCTAAATTCAGTTCAGGGCTGTACAAATCGGAGCTACGTCTAGAACCGTCTGGACCCATCACGTCCGAATCGTTTTCTGCATAAATATCTTGAACTTCGTCGTGTAGTTGGTTGTTGATACCATCCTCTACCAGGGATGGAGATTTCGAGGGGAATGTGAAACGTTGAACTTGTTGCGCAGAAGAGAGGACCGAACTAGAACGAGGAAGATCGAGGGTGAAACCATGAAGATGAATACAAGGTGTTATATCACAGGTGTACATTGGGCTAAGGATTGATTCTATGTGGAAGGATGAGTCGAAAATATATAAATACATTTGATTTATTTTATCGAGAAAATTGACTTTGTCGATGGGCTTGGTTTTACAATCGAGAGCAAATGTGATTTTGTGTAGGAAATATGTGACGGTCAAGAGGGAAGAAACTTGTTACGTTTATTTTTATGGATTTTTGGGCACTTTTTAGGGAATTCATAATTTAAGCTTTCGCATTTGGAGAGTTGGTGATTCGAAAATTCAAAATAAGTGTCGGTGTTAAAAAACTGGGCCAAAAAGAGTGGTCTATTTTATAAAATAGACAATTTTATTATTGACTTATTTGGTGAACCAGACAGCTGTGATTTAGAAATATACTCGTCTTGACAATAAATTATGCCACATTTCCATGACGGATATAGTCGTCAAACACATTTAACTGGTTAAACTAGCTAGATCCACCGATAAAGCGTGAAGCTGCATTAACCAACACGGTATTTGTGACGGGACAATCGAAGCGACATACTTGTAAAATTCGGAAGCATCGATGTAACTCTGCGATGTAACCAATCTGAGGGCGTTGAATATTCTCTCGCCGGTGGTTGGTTCGTTCTTTTTTGGCACATTTTTAGCTGGATCGGGTGGCGCGGGTGGCGGTGGCACGGGGCTGGAGGCCGACTCGCTGTTGACCTTGATCGTGTTGATCGATTGCTGAATGGTGTCGTCGTACAGCGGCCGTTCTTGATCTTGGTGCAACGCGAATTCGTTCATCGAATCGTAGATAGGAAGATCGGGCAGGCTTTGAATATACTGGGAGACCTTCTGCAAGCCTTGCGACTCCCTGAACAAGTAGGACGAGTCGATGTCGTCCTGAAGGCTGCAACTTCGAAACGGAGTCATCTCGATGCTCTGCGCGTCGTTGCTCTTGCGATCGAGGTCATTGCCGAGGCTCTGGGTGCTTTGAAGCATCTGAGACAGTGCCTCGGGCCCGTATATCGATTCCATGATGGTCTGGCTGGCGGCATTCGAGGAATTCGTCATGCCGAAACTGCTCGGGGATCCTCTCGAGTCATTCCGGACATGTTGCCGTATGATGTGGCTCCTTTGGACGATGTCATAGTTGCCGTAGCTCGTGTTGTTCTCCTCGTCCCCCTTGCCGTCCAGGGTAGCTATGGGTGCACCGTGGACACCGTATCTGATCCTGGTCGGCTCCTGGTCGTACTGTCTGTAAGGATTGCATCTGTTCTCCTTTCGACGTTCCTCCTCCTGCATCTCGAACATCAGCCTCGTGTCCACGTGGTTCTGTGCACCGTACGGCGTCATCTGGATACTCTCCGGGACGTTTTTCGTCGCGTTCTCGTCGAATCGGAACGCAGTGTGCTCGTTCGACGGTTTGTGAAGACCGTAGCTCTTCAACGGCTCGCTCTGGAAGAGGAACACCGAGGGACCGGTCGATCTCGACGGAACCTGCCCTCTTTGTATCGACGGTGGCGGAGTTAGTGGACCCGGACCGGCCTCTGACATCCTCAGGTAGTCTACGGTACTCGATGGCTGAAGTGGTGTCGGCCTTGGACGAGCTGTTGGCCTTGGTTGAGGTGCTGGCCTCAAAGGCTGCGGCGGTATTGTACTGCCGGTTGTAGCACCCAGAGGGGGATGGAGATCTCGGTCCACCGACTCGAATCTGTGAATGTTTTGTTTTCGTTTATTTATTTATAGACATAGTTGTTTCACGCGATTCTAAGGATATTAGTTTCGTTTTATTATTCTTAAGGGACAATTTAACGCGAGTTCGCTTTTGTTACTTTTCAAAGAAGATAGAGCACTTACATATGTCTTATATGAACGTCGGTTAGTTTCATTTTATTATTCTGCTCTTGTGAGATAATTTAACGTGAGTTCGCTTGAATTACCTTTTAAAGAAGGTAGATCAATTGCGTATCTCTTATATGAACATCGATAGATTAATTTGATCTAATTATTCTTTATTTGAGAGACAATTTAACGTGAGTTCACTTTAATTACCTCTTAAAGAAGGTAGATCACTTGCATAGAAACAAGGATAAAAATGGACTCAATTAGGTTTTCACAGTGTCGTTAAGAGTGTGGGAATTTGAGGATTTGGAAATTTGGGAATATGGATATTTTTGAATCTGTGGAAATTTGGTAGATTCGAAACGTAGAAAGTTTTACATTTACAGATTTGGGAATTTGAGAACTATGTACTTGGAAATTTGAGAATTGGGGATTTGAAAATTTAGGAATTTGAATATTTGGAGTGTTGGAATTTAAAAAATTTCGGAATGAAAGATCTGGAAATTTGTGAATTTACAAACGTAGAATTTTGAAAATTTCTAAATTTGGAATTCTGGAAGTTTGACAAGTTGAGAACCTGGAAACTTCGAAATTTGAAAATTCGAATATCTAAACATTTGAAAATTTGGGAAGTCAGAAAATTGGGGGTTTGATATGTTTAAATTTGGAAATTTATTTGGAATGCTAGATATTTAGTAATTGGATATCTTAAAAATTAAGAAATATTGAAACTTAAATCTTAATAAATTTTGAAATTCAAAAATTGAGAAATTTTTAAACTCAGAAATTAAGAAATGTAGAAACTCAGTAAATAGAAAATTTATAGCTCTTTAAATATAAAATTTTATAAATATGTATATTCAAAAAATTGTTAATATACTATATATTAAATTGTATGTTGCAAATATATGTCCTAACTATGCATCGAACTTAAGGCATAATTATATCCTACGTTTTAAATTTCACAGTTATATATAAAGAATCTATTTCACCTGCAAAATATGACTTCATTCTTTCTTTTAAACTCGTGATTTTTCACCATGCGTAATTGCGTATTTTTAAAACCTGATCATGGATTATTTCGTAACAGGTGGCCTTTACTGCTGTACGCGCACAGTTCCATGTTAATAATTCAGCTTCATATGAACCGTAAATTTGTTCCTAATTTCCCAGATACAGTTCAATATTGGTCGGCAGATTCGACGCGAAGTATAAATTGCATCGCATGTTTCACAGCAATATAAGCGGACCGTGTTTGATCCGCTATCGCATTACATATTAAGTATCGATTAGCTAAATAATTAGACATCGCGTGCTTATCGAAAAACTGCCCACAATTTTTTCCTAACTATAAATGAAATCTATGTATTTTTCCTTAATTTACTCTCAGCGCAATCACTGCAATCGTTTCACATTAAATATCGTTACATCCAATTGTCATGATATTTGTTAATGTATTGGAATGCACCATAGCTTCCTTTTTTTTTTAGTAGAAACGAATACACAATATATAATATTTATATTTTGACGTAGATTTGTTGCATTAAATATGAACTGTTCTTTTCAATATTCCTCTTTCATCCGTCAGGTAACATCATTATTTACTCATTCTAAAATTACTGGCGTTACTTGCAAAATATTCGTCGAAGTGCATTTTTATATTATGTCAAAAAGGAAGAAGCTTATGGGAAGCCATAATATTGTATTTAGTCTTTTGTTAGATTTCGAGTAAAGCTCCGTTTTAGATATGGATAGATGTATTTATATTATGAGTAAAAATGTATAGCCAAATGAAGTAGTCATATGTGTCCTTGGCTAAATGAGACTAACAATGCATCATTTGCTGGCATATTTAATAAGATATTTGTCATCAAGTTGTTAAATAATTATTATTCATTTTTACCCCTTATGATAAAGAAAGTGATATTAAAAAGAAGTATGAAATAAAGAAGTTGGGGTGTGAATTTTATCCTTAAAAAGGACAAGGCTTTTAACAGATACGTCAAAGATGTTTTAGAACAAATCCTTACACTTCAGTATACATGTGTATACATATGTATATGTAAAGTAGTCCAGGATTAATTAACGAGTGAATTTTATTTCTTTAATCAATGAACCATTTATATGGTGCAACTGAAGTTACTTCTTCACGCAAAATAATCGGTTTTTGATCTTTTTAACTATGCCGCAACTCATCAAAATTCTGAAAAAATTCCAGTATAATAGTTATGGTAATATGTTACTACTACAATAATATAAAAATAGTGTTCCAACATCTTCCATAAAAAAGTCACATTTCTTTTCAATTTTTATGGCTTTTTTTTTTTTACAACCACACTTTGCAAGAAAACATATGAAAATATTCTGTAACATACGCTACTAGATCCTCGATGTACCTCAATTTTTTCGACATTTTTCAAGTCATTAAATGAAGTTTATCTTTAGAATTCAAAATGAAGTAGAAAAATAACAAAATAAGTATTGCAGCATTATCTAACATATACCACCATTCATTACCTCAATAAAACATAGCAGATATTTTGACAAAAGGCCGGCCACAAAATTTTATGACATAAAATGTGAAACCCGAAACCAGTCATTTTGACTGGTTGGTAGTTCTAGTGTTAAATGAGAAGAATAAAGGGCAAAAAGTGGAGTTTTTTCTCTGTTACTTCCCCATCTCTTACAAATAGGGGGACGAAACTTAGTGTCACATGTTTTTTTTCTGGATATGCTGTCGAATGACGTAAATTTCATTTTGCTAAAGAGTGTGTTTGAGCACCTCATTCTGCTGTGTCCTTTTCAAGTTACAGTAATTTACATACGTTCTCATTAATTTTCGTTAATGATGCGATAATGACGCGATGTTAATAAAAAGGTATATGAAAAAGTTGGTATTACGTTCGGAGCAATAATGATTCATTAGAACGTAACGCTTTTAATAACGCAGCATGCCGTTACTCGGGCCATAAGTTGCGTTCGAGTCAAGCTATTAATGGCTTTACTCAATTATTCTGAGTGCTCGTTCTACAAAAAGGAACCTACTGTCCTACCATCGGGGCTATGTCGCAAAATTGCCAATATCGGCATAACACTTTGACACTCTGCGTTATCGGTATAAAATTAACACGTAATATCGTGATCGAACCATTAATTCGAACGCCATTTTTCAACGCGATACAAGTTAAATTTTGAAACAGAACAAATGAAAATTTTATATGTAAATATAATATGTGGTATTGGTCTTCTTCTTTTTATATTGCGGGTAACAAAGTCAAGGAAGTATTAATGTTCATAGCTAAAATGTATAGATAAGACTTTTTTATATTCATAATAATAAAAATAAGCGGACACAATATCAAAATATGGGATAATTAATATCAAATTATGAGAATTTAGATAATTAATATCAAATTATGGGAATTTAGTTAATTAATATCAAATTAATATCAATTTAGTTAATTAATATTAAAATATGGGAATTTGAGGACTTGTGGATTTTGAGAATTAGAAATTTCAGGAATTTCTGCAATTTTGGGAATTTGAGAAATTAAAAAGTTGTGGAGTTGGTAATTTTATGACTTCGATATTTTGGATATTTGTGAAATTGGGGACTTGGAATACTAGGGAATTTAGAATGTGGAAATTTGAGAGTATGAGAATTTGAGAATATGAACATTTTAGAATTCTGAAATTTGAGAATTTGGGAAAGTAAAAATGTGTACATTTGAGATTTTGAGAATTTGAGAAGTTGAAAACTTGAGGGCATAGAAATTTGAGAACCTAGAAAGTAAAAATGTGGAAATTTGAGATTTTGAGAATTTGAAAATTTGAGGATTTGAGAACTTGACAACTTGAGGATATAGAAACTTTGGAATGTAAAAATTTGAGATCTTGAAAGTTTGAAAATGTCAGATTTAAAATATTTAAGAATGTACAAATATAAGAATTTAAAGATTATCAAACTTTTGAAATTTTCGTATTTTAAATAGTCAGTCCCTCGGAAATCTAGAAATTCTGAAATTCTGAAAGTTCGAAAATTTTGGTGTCTGAAAATTCAGAAATAACAGAATTGCATAATTTAAACATCCGAAGAAAAGTGAAAACTTAAGAAGAATCCTTGTAACAAAACTATGTATAATATAAAACGATTCGATTTCAAGCAAAAGCGAAACAATAGGCCAGTCTAGAAAGCATGGAACAAGCTAATTAGCGATAAACAATACTTTCAATCGAAACAGAGACTTTTACATTTAATTAAACCTGTCGTATTCTCCTTAAAAAGGAGTACATAAATTAGCAGTACCGTCATGTTAAAAATGTAGTTTCATTATTATTCAAAAGTCGCTTTCGCTTCGTCACTTTATTAACTCTACACGCAGTGTCGCTTTAATTAATCAAATTTCAACGAATTAGCTAACATTGTCAGAGTTGATTTTGCTCGTACCTGGTAAAAGCTCCTTGTGCATCGAGCCTGAGGTCGCTGTCGCTGTGCAGCAGATGTTGAGACGCGTTTCCAGGTTGTCGACACAATCCAGGGATTGTCTGCGCTGTTGGGTGTTGTGCTTTCACCAGACCAACCTGGAAATACGAAAAATCGTGCAACGAAACGTGTACCATACGATAATGAAGTACATACGCGATTAACACGTCGAGTGCCACGCGATTTTGTAAGGAAATCGCCTTATAAGGAATTTTATAAGAAAATTTACTCGATGCAGGTGTTTAAACATACACTAGTGGAATTAACTCTGGACACTTTGAATAAAAATATTCTCTGTTTCATGTTTGGGCAGAATATGTACACTAGCGAAATTAATTCTGGACACTTTCAAATCTTTCCTTAAATTTCGCGCTTAATCAAATTATTTAATATATAATTGTTTTTATTTCATATTCAAATCAATGTTTTCTAATTTTGGGGAGTAACTGTATACATTATTCCTTATAATAAAAATATTATGGTATAAATTTAGCGTAGCAGTATATACAGTCATGGACAAAATTAAGTGGACATTGCAGAAATGTAAAAAATTTGTTGTTTTGTAACAATGTTTTAAATAAATTTTAAATTAGAACGTGAAATGCGTTTGTAGACTTGAAAAAACATTTATTTATTGTATATAATTGTGCAATAAAATTTTGATTTATAGGCATTGTTAGTTAAATTAAATTAACCTTTTGTTATTTATAATACTTGTCCACTTAATTTTGTCCACGACTGTACATATTCTGCCCAAACATGAAACAGACTATTTTTATTCAAAGTGTTTATACCATAATATTTTTATTGTAATGTAAAATATAAACAATTATATATTAAATAATTTAATTAAGTGCGAAATTTAAGGAAAGATTTGAAAGTGTGCAGAATTGATTCTACTAGTGTATTAGGGCCGTGGTTTCATATCGTAGTAGAAAATAGTTACCATTTTAGGTAACCACTTAAAACAATGTAAATTTTTTAGTTTCATATTTTATACTGTCAGTCAATGACGACTGACGCGGTCTGAATGGAGAGTTCAGTGTCAGTCAGTGGTGACTAACGTGGCACTCAACGTGTTAAATATCGTGAAAATCGCACGTTTATGTACCTTTTCTTCTCGCGGTGCCCATAACCATGATAGCCTTTGCCGCCATTCCTCGCACACGTTCCAAATGTTTCTTGTACTCCATTGCCAGCCAATGCAATACCTGAGTTAATTTTGCGATTATTACATTACATATTTTGCGATAACAACGTAATTATTACATTAATTTTGTTCAACTTTAATTATTTTGCGTCAGTTGATTTATTAACATTTTAATGGCTGCGAGATTTATAAGGTTTAGGTTTTATGGTGAGATATTATAGTTTTTAATTCTATAAAATATGCTATTTTAAGTATATAATAAATTCTGCTGTTAATGTTACTATATTCGTCATTTTTATTTAAACAAAGGATTGAGATTCGTTTCACAAATTTTCTTTAATGAAATTTATTCTGAAGCAGAGGTAGATTGTTTGAATTGTGTTATGAACAGTAACTAAGGTTTTTGTATACTATCGTTTAGGTGTTTCCTTTTGGGAATAAAATACAGACCTAGAGGAGTAAGATGTGTGTAGGACGTTTTTCTTTTTAGATCTAATGATGATATTAAGAATGGAGGTTCCACTATTTGGACAAACTAATAGATAGAAATTTTGCGATATAAATTAATTCTATTAATTCTAATTTTATATTGATCTGTATTAATTTATACAATATTAATTTTACATTAATTCTATATTAATTTTATATTGATTCTGAACTAACCTATATTAATGTATATCAATAATTATGATCCTATATTACTACATATTAATATTGTGTAATTAACAGTTACTATTATCTGTACGGTTAGTAATTTTATTTTGATAATACCAGTGCACTATTTTTATTATATCTCAGATTATTAGAGTAGATCGATTATTAGAATTAAATTATCGAATTGAGAAAATTAATCAATAAAATGAATAGGATTAATTCATTGCATTAAGAAAATCAATTAATAGGACGAATAGAATTAATTTATAGAGTTAACTATCAATTGAAAAATCAATTGAAGGGACGAATTGAATTCTTTGTATACTTAACAGAATTTTTATAAAATCAGTATATATTAATTTATATTAAAATATATTCGAATGTGATTATTAAAATTAATTTATAGGGTTAATACAACTATAAATGAATATACAATAACGCAAATTAACACACATCGATTGTACACGAATTCAGTTAGGTATGTATACCAGGTATACCAGGTATACCATATATAATAGGTGTACCAGGTAGGCTGCCACATAAGAAGACGGCTAAATATAACACAGATAGTATACTAATATCATGAAAAGTGAAATCATTAATCTCTCTTAATTTTAGAGCGGTAGTCAAACCTATTAATTCAAACGGCTGCTAGGTTAATCAACGGTAATCAATAATTCTTCGTTCTCGTCAGGATCGACTGATCTTATTACGCCTACATTTTTTGATATAATAACGGAAAGGTATGCATTTAGTCTTATGGAACGTTCGAGCAACGGGAGACTGATAGCATGCTCGCAAGCACGCGGGGCTATGCTATTATTAAGTGAATAGAGATGTGCGCTCATCAAAGGGGTCAGCGAGAAAATCAATTTTAGTAAGCCTGGTGTTAAAGGGAAAATAAAATTTTGCCGCATTCCTAGCTAACAGTCAGTTAACCGATCCGCCATTAAAGAGGCTTAGAACGATCTTTTTGCTGAAACTTTTATGTGCCAACATCGAGTGATATTTATTTTATGGCACGGTATCGGGTGGAAACGCTCGATAATGTCACGTTATAAATTCTAATTCGAGGCAGCTACTTAAAATGTAAGGTAAATGTGCCTCACACGAAGAATATCAAAATAGAACAAACGGCGAAAAATATGAAATTAATAATAAAGTAGTACGAAAATTAATATTTTGTAAAGCATTCATTTTTAATGTCGTTTAGTTATACAGTCGTGGACAAAATTAAGTGGACAGGTATCATAAGTAACAAAAGGTTAATTTAATTTAACTAATAATGCCTATAAAACAAAACTTTATTGCCCAATTAAATACATTAAATAAATAAAGTGTATATTAAATAAATGTTTTTTCAAGTTCAAAAAAACATTTCACGTTCTAAGTTAAAAATTGATTTGAAACATTGTAATAAAACAAAACATTTGTTTACCTTTCTGCAATGTCCACTTAATTTTCTCCATGACTGTATACTTTTAGAAAGAATAAATGAATCGATGGAAATTTTCTACCCCTTGTTATACTTTAACGAGTGTGACACGTGACGCACTCGCATCTAAAACTTACTATAATTTTGTATACGCTTATATGCACACTTGACATACAGTTATAATTTGTATCATCAAGGATCATTGAATATAAAATACGCATAACATTTTAACTACCATTGTTGGTATTTTAATTGTTGCTCAAAAAATCGGTACCCACTGACGCACCAGAAAAATAAATTGTATGGCAAGGGGTTAATGTATTCATAAACAGAGATTCAAAATCAAATGCACTTGTGGTTCAAATACTTTTGTGAATCGTCGTATCTTTTTCTTAGCTCGTAGGAGTTGTTTAGCGTTTCATTTTACCGCAGCAAGGATGAAGTCATGTACGGAAAAGTGTAGATAAGAAGTTCCTGATACAATTGGTGACTGAATGACCCTTTAACCTGTTGCGCGTGTAGCATTTACCAGTCTTCGCGAGTGTATTCTTATGTAATACGAGAAAATGCTGCGATACGTGAACTCGAAGGAAAGGAGATATTCTCGTTTGAATCCCTACGTTTACACACGATTTTTGAACTTATTTCGCTAGAACCGAAATATACAACGACGTAGCATTGTTTGAGATAATAGACAAAATTTGCATATCCATTTTTAGCAAAACGTTAGTGACTAAATCAGTTCAATTTTTTTTTTTTTATTAATACTAGATTTACGGACGATTAATTACCGTTTTCATTTAAATTGAAACTAAGGTATAAAAATAAGTAAATAATGAACAATACGTAAACTAACGCATGCAATGATTCTTTATTTCGACGAAGGATAACTTACATTTTGATTCCAGCTTCTTATTAATTTCCGTAATTTAAAATACGAAATCTAGGATCCGTTATTTTGACGGGTTCCGTAAATCTAGTGTTAAAAATAAACAATTTTACGAGTGAACATTGTTTGTAGATTTCTGTTCAGATTTTGTCTTCGAGCGTTCAAATTTTCCATTTTAGGGGGACTGAGACATCTATCATAATCACGCTTGCAGGGATAATTGTAATTTCTGTATTTTTAATAGTAGAGTGATGTTATAAGATTGTTTGAAAAATGAATTCTTTTTAAAAGGGAATATGTACTAACAAGTGCTAAAACATGCTTTTATAAACAATTTTCAATAAAAAAATGTCAATAGCAATTCTGGTTCTTTCTTCAAACGTACTTGAATATAAATATAGAACGTCATGCACGTGAAGTTTATAGTTCTTTTTTCGAGTAAATTGGCAAAAATTGTGTATAAAATTAGGTGTTTAACTTCTTCAAATATTCTGCTAAAATGGAAGATTTCTTTTGAACAGTTTTATGAGCACACCATTTAAACAACATATACACATGCATTATGAGAGCAAATACAAAATTTCATGCTCGATAAAATAGTCATTAACAATGAAACATGCACGAATGGTAATAGCGTTTCATATTGAAATCCTCATTGTTAATTTATTATGCTTTACAATGAAGTCATCGTATTTGATTCGACCAAAATGTTCTGCCACAATTTGCGGACAGATCGGAATATCCGTGATCAAGTATTATTATTAAATTATTACTAAATGTGTTATTATCAAATTATTATAAAATCATTTATTATTTTTATATTTCATTTACGTACATTTATAAAATTGCTATGTTCCAGTGCACAGATTCTTTTTTTGTTGTTAAGTATTATTACAAAATTATTATCAAATCAAGTGCTATAATTAAATTACATTTACACTCCAGGACAAAATTAAGTGGACATTGCAGAAATGTAAAAAATGTTTTGTTTCATTACAATGTTGTAAATAAATTTTAAATTTAGAACGTCAGATATTTTTGTAGACTCGAAAAAACATTTATTTAATGTATATAATTGTGCAATAAAGTTTTGATTCATAGGTATTATTAGTTAATTAAATTTACCTTTTTTTATTTATGATACCTGTCCACTTAATTTTGTCCACGACTGTACGTACATCGCTAAACTGTCGCATGTTGCTACAAACTCACCAATTCATCGTAAAGCATTGTTATTACCAAGTACAATTATTAAATTATTATTAAATCAAGCGTTATTAAATTACAGTTACGTCCACTGGTTTGCTGTATGTTGCTATAAGTTCGCCAATATTGTATCAAGTTTAATTTCATGAAAAATAAACAGCACAGAAATTGTTTACAAGGTTTTCCATCAGCGATGAGAAATCAAAGGGATGATTTTACCCCGAAGCGATATTAACTACTAGAGTACTTCAATTTTCCATCGTTTCATAAACTCGTTGATTAAAACACTGGCGAACATCGTACAAGAAACCTTAAAATTGCCGAAGCATCAAACGGCTGAAACATGCTTTTCGATAAAATTGAACAGAAAAGGGGGTGAAACAGTTATTTCTAGTGCGTGGGTTTATCGAGTGTCCTGAAAACGTAGTTATGGTGTCATCGCGGGACAGTTTAGTGGTAAATGAATGGGGATCGTTAAAATGTTAGTGCAATCACCTTCTGCAAAGAGCCAGGGCGGCGCCAGCTACGACGACAATGACCAAAGCAACCCCAAGACCGGTGAGTGTCCAACCCATCCTTCTTAATACCAAATCCAGGCCCAACCACAAATCCAATCAAACAGCCGAGCCTGAAACACACGGAGCAAATCCATGGAGAGCATGATCCGATTACAGTTACAGAACCAACATTACCTATGGATTAACGAACCTTACGGCTACACATGCCGTATATTTATTCGATCTGACGATCGCGTCCGCGTGTTCGTTCGTATGTGATCAGCATACTTGTACCTTTGTTGAATTATCAAGGATTCGGGATTCATGATATTGGATGCAACGTGGATTTCGTTTGGATACGGACACGTGTGTGAATTCGACGATTGTTTCATTTTTCGGGTTTCTATATTTTGGAATTTTTTAGTTCTTGAAGTACCCTGGTTACGAATTTCGAAATTCTTGTTCTTTGGATCATTAAGTTTATGGATTTCTGTGTAGATAATTTTTTGATTATCCGATCAAGAAATTCTTAGTTTTAAATTTGTAGGTCCTCCAATTTTGTTTACTAACGAATACGTAGTCTACAAATGTTAAGGTTCGTATTGATTTCAAATGTTTGCATTCATTAATCTCAAAATTCAGAGATTTTTTGATTTACAAGTACTTAGATTCATAAATCCGTAAATCTCGAAATTTTCAAATTACCAGTTTGCAAATTGTTCTGTTTTTAAATTTAGTAATTTTTAAATTCTGGACCATCAAAATTCTCAAATTTCAAATTTACAATTTTTCAAGTTCCAAAAGGCCCAAATTTCGAAACCTGCACATTATTAAATTCCTACATTCGTAAATTACAAAATGTCAAAATTGAAAAATTCTTGAATCATAAATTTCTAAATTCTTCGATGCCTTAATTTCTCAATTCTTCAATTCTTAAATTCCTCAATACCCAAAATTCCTAAATTTCCTCCCCTCTACAGTTCCCACTTACAAATGAGTATAAAATGAAAATGAAGTTCAATGGATGGAGCATTAGATCTCCAATGTTAAGTAATGACAAATAGTTTCATGCGGGTCTTTGTTTCCATCTCCTTTTTCACCTGAGACAGGTATCTATTTTATCTAGTGATAAACGCAGCCCTGTCTAAGAAAGATGGACGCAAGGGTCGTCCATTTTCCGTACACAGGGTAATGCTCCCACTTTTATCTCAGACGTTTTGACACAAAGTACGTGTGGCTTAGCTTAGATGTAGTCATGCACTCAGCTTCTTTCAAAAAAAAAAAAGGAGGAGGCACAACGGGGCGGTTAGGGTTAGGCGAAGAGCAGGGGTGGGAAGAAAGCACACCCCAACGTGTATCTGAAAAAATAGGCCAAGCCAGCAGAGTCGCTGAACTTTGCTCAGATACTTCGACGGGCATTCAACGAACATCAGCAATCCGGATGGTTCCACCATCGAAGAAGCAATCGACTTTTTAAGTGTTATACGGGATCTAATTCATAAATTATCTACGCACTGGTACGCAACACTTTTGAATGCGATAATTTGATAATTGTTGAGTATTGTTGTAAACTGAAAATTAATTTGGTAATAGTTTATTGATTTTTTTGGTGTGGACTTTAATTGATTTTGGACGATCGTTTGATGTCTGATAACGATTAGAAGTGATATTGTTTATGAACTTCCTATGGAATTCATAGTTTCTGTAATTATAATTTTGGTTTTCTTAGATCTTATTATTAACAAGCTTTTTGAATACTAAAATTGTTGAGTTTTTAGATTATTGAGTTTAAAAGTTTTTAAACTAGAAAAATCATTAAGTTATTAGTTAAGAATTCTTGAATTCCCAAATTATCAAATTTTCGAATTTTCAAACCGTTGAATTTCTGATTGATAAAAGTTCTAAACTTTTAGATTTTCAAAATTCTGAATTTTTTAATTCCTGAACTTGTACATTTCTAAATTTTCAAATTTCTAAATATTTAATGTACCACATTTTCCAATTTCCAAATATTCACATTAATCTGCAGTTTCCAAATTGCAAAAATTCACAAAAATCTCTAAAAATCCTGAAATTTCTAGAATCCCTATAAACTAAAATTTTTAAATTTCCTAGAATCTTAAAATTCTTAAAATTTGTAGAATTCCTAAAATTCCGGAAATTCTTACGTTTCTTAACATTCCTAAAATTCCAAAAATTCTTACATTTCATAAAATAACTAAAATTCTTAAAATTTCAAAAATTCTTACATTTCATAAAATAACTAAAATTCTTAAAATTCCAAAAATTCTTACATTTCATAAAATAACTAAAATTCTTAAAATTCCAAAAATTCTTACATTTCATAAAATAACTAAAATTCCAAAAATTCTTACATTCTCTAAAATAACTAAAATTCTTAAAGTTTCTGAAATTCTTATAACTTGTTTAAAATTTCTAAAATTCTTAGATTGCCAAAATTCCTGAAGTTCCTCAAATTTTCCAAATTTTAAATCTCCAAATCCCGAATATCTCAAAGTTACAGCATTCTAAAATCTCCAGATTTCCAACTTAGCATACTTCAGGTTCCCAACTTTCCAAATACTTAAATTAAAATCGTGAACATTGTACAACGTTAAAATGGCAGCAGATGATGAATGAAGGAGTCGCCCATAGAACCTCTGTTAAAGAAAAACGCGAAATGAAAAAGTAAAGAACAATAGTTGTACCACGTTAAAAAGAAAGTACAGAAAAACAAGTGGTACTAGCGAAAGAGAAAGGTTCTTGTGGCATTTCTTATTACTCCTACAGGTACTTTAATGATATTTCAGTCATATACACCATTCTTAGCATTGTCATAGTATTTAAAAGATGAAATGTCCTGTATGCTGTTTATTATTTAACGAAAATGAAATACGTCTTTGTGAAAAGATTAGAGGTAAAGAATAAACGTACAAGTAATTTTAACATCACCGATATTATTTTATTGTTGTATATAAAAAATTAACATTGTGACATTATCATTTGAAACATGCTTTCGTTTATAACAGATTTCCTTAAAAGACAGTTGAAATAAATAATAAAACGTTAATTTAATTTGCTCAACAATTCTGACAATGTATTCCGTAAAAGTTTACGGGAGTCCCTTCTTAGAAACATTGAAGTTAAACTCATTCATGAAACTTTAAGAAGTAGAAGTTTGCCCAATGATGTAATACAACATCTTTCACGCAAGTTATAGGGTGCCAAACTTTCAAATTGTCAACATGAAGTAAGAATTTACGAAGGGAAAGTTCAGACGTCATAAACAAAAAGGTTAAAAATCAGCGAACCTAAATTAGATTTTAGTAGAACATTGGAGTGAACAGCAATTTCCTTAGGGAGACAGTCATTAAATCTTACAATCTGAATCCTATTAGTGCGATAAGTGGATCACCGCGTAAGAAGAGTTCCACGTAAGCCGACAGCACGAAATTTGGTTAAAAGTGTGGCATGATTAACAGAAACAGAAGCTTTACAGTGATTGAGATACCTTGTGGTCTTCTGTTCATGCGGCGGATATAAAATGGCGGTACTAAGAAAGAGCAGCGAGGAAGATGAGTCCTAAAACGAAATAATTTTGAAATTTCTGAATTATTAAATAAATATTCTTAAGTTTATAGACCCCACAGTTTTGTTAATTCCGAAGTTTTACAATTATTCAGTTTTTTAATTTATGCTTTCAAATCATTACACTTTCAAATTTTCGATCTCCTATATTTTCAAATTCATTAATTTTATTCATTTTAAATTGCAATTTAAGTATTCCTACATCTTTCAAAATCGAAATTTTCAGTTCCGGTATCTTTCTAAATTTCCAACCTCCCAAGTTTCCAAATTTCCAGATTATCTAGTTTTAGATTCCTAAATTCCCAAATTCTCATGAATTTCCAAACTCTAAAATTCCCAAATATCCAAATTACTAAATTTTTAGCTTCAAAATTTTTCAATCTTTAAATACTCTCATTCCCAAATTCCAAATTTAAAAATTTGTTAAACCCTTATAAATTTCCAAACTCCCAAGTTCTTAATTTAAGATATATTGAATTGCTAAATTTTTAAATCTTCAAATTTCACAATTCTTAGATTCCCATTTTCAAATCTTCAAACTATGGAAAACTTGTTACATCTATTATAATAATAGTAACAAATTATCTTGTATAATTTAATCAAACTACATTACTTATACATTTTTATTCATTGTGTTTATAGTTTCCTTCATTCCCTCAATATACACAAAGATAGAGTAATATAAACTTATTAATGAACTTACTTATAAACTTGTTAACTCATCTATAATATTAGTGCACCTATTAATGAACTAATAAACTAATATACCAATGAACATGATTCAACGCAATTTCAAGGTCGATCACAAGTAAGCAATCGAACGAAAAACCCGAACCAAATGGAGTGTCGGTGAAAAACGGAGCCCGAAAAACGAGAAATAATTGAATGGAGTGTCACACATTCGATTAAACCGGGATATTCTTGTTGCAGAGCATGTAACCGAGATTTTTTGGCAGATAGTAGAGGCACAGATGGGCGAGTAGGATAAGATTTAGCGAGAAATGTAGAGGTGGTTGCAGGTTGGTAGCGGTACTTCGCTCTTTCCCATCAGAGACAATGGTAGCAATTAGTGGCGTGTAAGATTTCAGCCCGCGGCTGTAGGAAAAAGAGAAAGAGATTCTCTGATTCTCGAGTACATTCATTCAGAGGCTAGTCTCTTTTTCGCTCTCTTGACGAGACCGAGGAAAAAAAGGGTCACGAAGTTACTTTAGGGATGTACATTCAATCGAGCCTCCAAAGATTCATCGATCTCTTCGCTGTTCGTCAAATATTACTTTTTTCGTCGACTTGTTAGTATTGTGTTTTGGTTGCTAGTTCGTTAGAATTATTTTTCTAATTTGTTAGAACTGCAATTTAATTACTAGTCTGTTAGTATTGCCTTTTAGTTACTAATTTATTAGAATTGCATTTTAATTACTAACTTGCTAGTATTGTTTTTTAGTTACTAATTTGTTAGAATTGAATATTAATTACTAGTCTGTTAGAATTGTCTTTTAGTTACTAGTCTGCTATAATTGTCTTTTAGTTACTAGTCTGCTATAATTGTCTTTTAGTTACTAGTCTGCTAGAATTGTCTTTTAGTTACGTAATTTGTTAGAACTGCAATTTAATTACTAGTTTGTTAGTATTGCCTTTTATTTACTAATTTGTTAGAATTGCATTTTAATTACTAGTTTGTTAGAATTGTCTTTTAGTTACTAATTTATTAGAATTGCATTTTAATTACTAGTTTGTTAGAATTGTCTTTTAGTTACTAATTTGTTAGAATTGCATATTAATTATTAGCTTGCTAGTATTGTTTTTTAGTTAATAATTTGTTAGAATTGCATATTAATTAGTAGTCTGTTAGAATTGTCTTTTAGTTACTAGTCTGCTATAATTGTCTTTTAGTTACTAGTCTGCTAGAATTGTCTTTTAGTTACTAATTTGTTAGAACTGCAATTTAATTACTAGTTTGTTAGTATTGCCTTTTATTTACTAATTTGTTAGAATTGCATTTTAATTACTAGTTTGTTAGAATTGTCTTTTAGTTACTAATTTATTAGAATTGCATTTTAATTACTAGTTTGTTAGAATTGTCTTTTAGTTACTAATTTGTTAGAATTGCATATTAATTATTAGCTTGCTAGTATTGTTTTTTAGTTACTAATTTGGTAGAATTGCATATTAATTAGTAGTCTGTTAGAATTGTCTTTTAGTTACTAGTCTGCTAGAATTGTCTTTTAGTTACTAGATTGTTAGAATGGCATTTTAATTACTAGTCTGTTAGTATTCCCTTTTAGTTACTAATTCATTAGAACTGCATTTTAATTACTAGTTTGTTACAATTGTCTTTTAGTTAGTAATTTGTTAGAATTGCATTTTAATTACTAGTTTGTTAGTATTGTCTTTTAGTTACTAATTTGTTAGAATTGCATTTTAATCACTAGTTTGTTAGTATTGTCTTTTAGTTACTACTTCGTTAGAATTGCATTCTAATTACTACGATCTTCGGTAGCTCCATCATTAAACATGGTAAAATATACAAAAACTGGCGATTAATAATAACAACTGAACAAACGTTACAATCTTTTTAACAAAAGCAGTTTGAAGTCGCCACGTGTTTACATATGAGTACTTTTAAGTGCAAGGAGTTAGGTAGTGAATTTTCTTTGCGGCAATTATTTAATTATTGAAAGAATCGTATTATCAGTGAAACTGTGTTCCCACGCTATAAATAGCGTGCATCTCTATTGTTGTAAACGCGCAAAAGCGTATTGTATCTTTTGAGAATCCAGAATGCCAGGGCAACACACGAGAAACGGCGGAATAAGGACCAGTAAGTAGAGGATATCAAAACTGGGTCAGACCGGTCTGCCTCTGCTTACGTTTGTGTCACTATGTCAAGGTAACCGATGTTACATGTATACAAATTACGAGCAGTTAATTAAGAATGAAAAAAGTCTGTTAGTCGTTACTGCTATCTGATAGTCTGCGTGTAATCATGCAAAATACACCAGTCTTTAACATAATTATTCCTACGTATACTATACTTATTCACATTTAGGTGAAATATTTACGTTCTTTCCGACGATACAAGAAAATTTGTAAGGAAAAAGATATTTGTTTTTGTGAGAAAGTTGTCGTGGAATGGAATATTGTTTTGTCAAGATCGAATTTTCATATTTTTTAATTTTTTAAGACATGGTTTTATATGTTCGAATGTTTTACAAATCATATTCTATATTTTACAATTATCGAATCTATAAGAACTCGAACTTTTTTATTTAAAAATCTGCGAATTATGGGTTTTTGTTATTCCAAACTTACAAATTTTTTAATTTTCGTACGAAGGAATTAACAAATGCGATACTCTTGAATTATAATTAATTGATTTGATTAAATTAGTATAATATTAAATCTACTTTTATTTACTTCTTTCCTGCCTATCTTGAGTAACAAATTTCATATTTCAACTTCTCTTCTTATTTAATAATCACATCTGAAATAAACAAATAGAGCACTTAACGATATAATAATAATTGTTAACCAAATAATAAGTTACATCATTTGACAGGTAATTAATAAATTAAGTTTAAAGAGAATGGTCTATAGTATCATCACAATTTAAACAGCATAAATTGAATCTTCTTAGGAACACTAATATATTACTGTGAAATTAAAGATTTTCGAGAAAATCTTTAGCTATCTCTTCAACTTTTTAAATCAATAAACTGCAGTCGTAGACAGAATTCGATTCCCTTATTTGTTTTTCATATAAATTTATATTTTACATATCAAATATAATATTTTCTTCATATTTCATGTATCAGATCAGGTACCATATTTGTATTTTATATATCAGATATTTAAAATGTAGATGCGTCAATACGTTAATGTAAAACGAAACCGATAAATTGGCCTTCTTACTAAGTCACCAAGAAATTATAATTTGCTTCGTTAAAATATTCTTATCAATATTCCACGACTATGACCGCCTCGGTTGGTATATTATTCAGGCCGCCATTCGCCGCAACGAATTTTGATAAGATACTTGCTAAGTAGTTCGATAAATACCTTCATATCCTTATAAATATGAATAACATGTTTGTTTAACTGCATTTTATTTTCAAACTCGAAAATTATTAAAATGCAGCGTTCATATGTATTTTAACAAGGTTATTATAGAGAAAATATCGTAACGAATATTTTAATGCATAATTTTCTCGTACATGTGCATTAAGGTACTGCTTAAACTACAATTTTTGAAATATTGGAAAATAGACCTAATTAGAATTTCTAATTATCAAATTATTAAATTTTCATGTTTACGGATCTTCAAATTCCTATATTTCCTTATTTATAATTTCCCAAATTTAGAAACATCTGAACTCTTAAACTTCTGCATCACCAAACTTTCAAATTTAAAATACCTAAATTTTCTAATTCTTAAATTCCCAAATTCCCAAATTCCCAAATTCCCAAATTCCCAAATTCCCAAATTTCCAAATTCTCAAATTCCCAAATACCCAAATACCCAAATTCCAAAATTCCAAAATTCCAAAATTAAAAAATTCCTAAATTCAAAAATTCCCAAAGTTCCAAATTCATAAATTATCGAATTTCAAAACCACAAGAAAACTACCTTTCATTACTGTCACACTCGTCCAACATTTCTGCTATCAGTTTTATGTTTGATATTAATACTCGCATGTGTATACATGTCATTTTCTCTGTTCGTTAGTGCCAATGTTCACGATGCAGAATAATAACGAATTGATTATAACGTAGTAACTTGTAAAAAGCAATACGAGTGTCTGTGCAGTGTTAATCCAGACTAGGAAGTGCATTTGTAGCAAACAATATAAAGCATAAGCGATACAAACAATACAAACAATATAACATAGTTTATAAAACAATAAAATAGTGTTATTAAACTTGTTCGGTTGTTTGGATGTTAACGATGCAAAATAATAGTGAAACAGTTGGAAAAAGTAATAGGAGTGTCTGTGGAGAGTTAAAGGAGACTGGTGGGTGTGACGATTCTATGCAAGAAACACTTGTATCAAACAATGATTATCATACCGCCCCAAAAAGTATTATCATTTAAAATACGGAAAAGGTGTTACTGAACCTGTTTGATAGGTTCAATGTTAACCATGCCAAAAAATACTCGTGATAAAGTTGAACGAAGCTAGCAGCGTCTGTATAGAGTTAAAGGAGACTGTGGTGGGTGTGACGATTCTATGCAAGAAACACTTGTATTAAGCAATGATTAACATATCGCCCCAAAAAGTGTTATCATTTAAAATACGAAAAAGCTGTTGTTAAATCTGTTTGATAGGTTCAATGTTAACCATGCAAAAAAATACTCGTGATAAAGTTGAACGAAGCAATGGGAGTGTCTGTATAAAGTTAAAGGAGACTGTGGTGGGTGTGACGATTCTATGCAAGAAACACTTGTATTAAACAATGATTAGCATACTGAGAAGAAGCTCGTCTGCACCGGTAATCGAGTGGTCTCGATCGATCGGGTCGTCGGTCCCGTCTGTCGGTATACGCGGCTGCAGGAGTGCTGCAGGTTCGTTGCACTTTCGGCCGCATTCGTAAAACTGCATATGCCACTGCACCATCGGATCTCCCGTCCGCTTTACAAAGCAGTCGCGATAATTGAATTTTCTTCTTAATCGGTTCGATCGCCACAACGTAATAATATCCGTCGGCATTGCAAGCGTTAACCCTTTGCTTTATGATATCTCCAGTAATTGAATTTGTTAGAGTTGACCGTTCACTATAGCGACGTTCAAATCGAATCGAGGAGAGGTAAAATAGTAGTCAGACTCCATGTTATAGCGGTCTTATAGTAAAACTGCGATCGAACGGTTTGACGACAATTTTTATCGCGGGACTAAGGAATGTGGGAGTCTTACTAGTTTCGGTCTTGGGAAAATACAAATTTTGAATTTTTGTGGCTGGATATTTGGAGATTTGTATATTTGCGAGTTGGAAAGTTTGTGAGTTCATTTTACTGGGATTTAGGATTTGATTATTTGAGAATTCGGAGGTTTGGAAGTTGATTGAGGATTTGGAAATTTTAGATTTGATTATTTGGGAATTTAGAGGATTGAGAGTTAATTATTTGGGGATTATGAAATTTGAGGTTTGATTATGTGAGAATTGATTATTTGGGAATTTGGAAAATTGAGAGTTGATTATAAGTGGTTAGTTGGAGATTCGAGAGTTGATTATATTGGATTTGAAATTTGAGATTTGATTATTTGCGAATTTTGAGGTTTGGGATTTGATTATTTGGGGACGTGAAAATTTGAGTTTTGATTATTTGGAAATTTGGAGGTTTGAAAGTTGATTGTTTGAGGATCTGGAAATTTTATATTTGATTAATTGGGAATTTAGGGGATTGAGAGGTAATTATTTGGGGATTACGAAATTTGAGGTTTGATTATGTGAGAATTGATTATTTGGGGATTTGGAAAATTGAGAGTTGATTATTTGGGAATTTTGAGGTTTGGGATTTGATTATTTGGGGACGTGAAAATTGGAGTTTTGATTAGTTGCAAATTTTGAGGTTTGGGAGTTGATTATTTGGGAATTTGGGGATTTGAGTTTTCATGATTTGGGGAATTTTTAATTTCAGGATTTAGTGGTTAGGTTAGGGGACATACAAATTTAGGGATTTGGAGTTTCGGAGATTTTAGAATTTGAAAATTGTGAGATTTAAGAATTTGACGAGCTAATGATTTCAGAATTCGATAATCTGGGAATTTGGAAATTTAAAGATTTAGGGATTTAGGGATTTCGAATTTTAAGATTTGATTATTTAAGAATTTAGAGGTTGAGGATTTGATTATTTGTCATATAATATTTATCATAATTACGTGGATATCAGAATTTCGAATATCGGCTCAATAATAAACATGATAATAATTAATAATTAATTATTGCGTCCTTAACAGTGAGTGGGAGTGCAATAATTGTTTGCCCACTTTCAAGCGCAAATAACGTTATAATATTAATAACAATCGCTTCAAATAATAGCACAATATTAACAATAATTACTCAAAATGATACTGTATTAATACCAATCTCATAAACTATAAAACGTCATAAAATTCGCGACCTTTTCAATGATACGAACCTAAGCATATTTCTCGAGCACGTGTGTATTTAATATATTAATTACGCAGGTGAAATTAAAAATTCCAATTTGCTGTGGAATCTCGATTATGCGAGTTCCATATAAAGGAGGTGCTTTGAAATTTATATCGGACGGCAAAATAATGTAATTAATAATTTGACGAAAGGAGGAACGAGCTTTACAGATGTTTATCGCCGTGAGAAAATTTTGTTTGTCACTTGGTTACATGTTTGGAAACGCGAACTAGCCAAGCTGCATAAAACTCGAGGGGCGGAATTATGAATATTCCGTGGGCAAACGATATCGCAAATGTATTCTTTGCGACGTTGGAAAGAACCAAAGAGACTTAGAAGAAAGACGTGAGAAAACAAGGGGCGGCCGTTTCGTGGTGTCTGCGATGCATATTCATAAAAGTCGACGATGCGACGGTGCGCGACTTCAGGGTTTATGCTTCTTTTGGAAAACCACAGTAATAATCTAATTTTCATTCTGCCGAGACATCGAAAACATCGGCTACCGAGATGTTATGAAGAAAAGCGAATTACAAGAATTTAAAGTAAAAAGTGAGAGAAGAAATTAATACAAATCTGTGGGTTTATAAAATTGTTAAATTCTCAGATTTTCAAGTACTGATGTATGTAAATTATGAGCAAATTTTGAAACTAAACAATGATTAAATACTTAAATTGTAACATTTTCAAATCATAAAAATCTATAATTTTCGAATTATGAAATATTTAAATACTTGATTTCTATATATCCAAATTTTGGAGTCTTTAAAACACCAATTCTTGAAATTAATAAATTCCCCAATATTTAAACGACCAAATCTTCATATTTCCAAATATAAACATTATGAAATCACAAATTTTTAAATTCTGAAATGGCAATCACCAAACTGATAAATTCTTCAATCCTTAGATTATCAAATTAGTGAATAATCGAGTTTCCAAATCTCTAAATCCCTATATTCATAAATCACTAAATTACTTAATACAGAAATCTTTAAGTTTTCATATTCTAAAACAGAAGAAGAAATTAAAATTATTAAATTCTGAAATGACTCCATCTCCAAGACATTGAAGTTTTCAATCCTCCATTTACTAAATCCCTAAATTCTGCAACCATCAAATTGCAACTTCCTAAATATGCAAATCCATAAATCTCCCGATTCGTAAATCTCCAAATTCTCAAATCTTCAAGTTCGCAAATATTCAAATTTTAAATTGTCCCACTCTCCAAATTTCGAGGTCGCAAAATTCCCAAATTCCCAAATCTTCAAATCCCTAAATTAACAAATTTCTAAGTTTTCAAGGCCCAAAACTCAAAATCTGCAAATATACAAATCTCCACATCTTCAAATCCTCAAATATACGATACCTTAAATTTAAAAATTCTGAAATATTAATTTCCCTAAATTCTCAAACCTCAAAATCTCCAAATTTTGCAGTGTCAAACCTGCGAGGTCTCCAAATATCTAAATCCCCACATTTCTAAATTCCTAAATCCTCAAGTCCCCAATTCCTCAAATCCTCGAATCTCCAAATTCCCAAATCACCAAATCTTCAAATATTAAAATCACCAGATTGCCAAATCCTTAAATACCAAAACTTTTCTAGCTCAAAAATCTCCAAAACTGTAAATCCCCAAATATCCAAGTTCCCCAATCTCTAAATGCCTTTTCCAAATGTTTAAATTCCCAAACTCACAAATTGCCAGGTCCCCTCACCTGCAAAACCGTAAACTTCCAAATCTTCCAAATTTCCAGATCTCCAAATGTCCAAATATTCAAACTTCGAAATTCCCGACTCACTAAATCCCCAAATCCCGAAATCACAGATCTCCAAATCTTTAAATCCCAAACTATTCTGGCTCGAAAATCTCCAAAACTGTAAATCCCCAAATATCCAAATTCCCCAATCTCTAAATGCCTTTTCCAAATGTTTAAATTCCCAAACTCACAAATGCCTGGTCCCCTAACCTGCAAAAGCCCAAATTTCCAAATTCTCAAACCCCCAAATCTCCAAATGTCCAAATATTCAAACCTCGAAATTCCCGTCTCACCAAATCCCCAAATCCCGAAATCACAGATCTCCAAATCCTTAAATCCCAAACTAATCTAGCTCAAAAATCTCCAAAACCATAAATCCCCAAATGTCCAAGTCCCCCAATCTCCAAATTCCAAGACTTCCAAATTTCCAATTCCAAAAACTCTTCAAATTTTCCGAATGCCATCTCCGTGTTCCCGAACGCGTAAGGAACCTACAATTCCGCTATGCACCGTTCAGATCCAAGTAGATCCAGACGTGATCCGGATCAGATTCACCGTCAGCCGTGCGTGAACGTGTTCGACTATGCATACAACAGGTACAATCCGACTCTCACCCACGAAACGAAACGAAACCATGGGTGTCGCCGGCGAGGCTGACCAAAAATGTTCGCGAGTCGTGGTTTGATTAAAATGCGAAGAAAATCAAGCCGTGAAATCCAAGGGCTCCAGCGAAGGAGATATCAGACAACGGTGGAACGTTATCGCTCTCTTTCGACCCATAGAACTAAGACTGCTGTCGTAAGGAAGCAGAAGGGAGAAGTTGGAACAGAAAGGGAACAAAAGGAGATAGGAATACTCTCGTTCCGGGTTGGAACAAAACATAAAATAGACTGGAAAGAGAAAGAGACTACACCAAACGCGTATACGCCGTCTACGTGTTTCATTTTCTTGTCTTTGTCTTTAAGAGAATATCCCTTTCCTCCCTTGTCGTCGGTCTTTCTTTCTTCGCTCTTCCTTCCACCCCCTTTTTTTGCATGTACCGCGGGGTGGGATGGGACGGGGTGCAGGGGGTGAAATGAAGGCGGGTGCGTCGGCATTGGGTGAGAAAGGGATAGTCGGAGCGAAAGAGGGGTGGAAATTCTGGGTAGCTGCCAGATGGCGCATTGCGCTCCGCAAGCTCACCCCTCGAGTTTCTAACGTTTGCTGCCAAACACCGAAATTCTCTCTCTCTTTCTCGCTTTTTCCCGCGTGTCTGTGTATCGCGCGCGCGCCTGTGTGTGTCCCTTGTTCGGTATATCTTTGTAACCCGGCCGATTGTACGAGTTTTTAAAGTTTCCCAAAATCCGGACCACCGTCGCTACCTCGAAGCCCTAAATTTCTGCACGGATTCCGATTAACGACACCCTTGCTTCTAAGCCGAAACCCATCCGGTTAATCGGACCTGCTGCATTCGGTTTCACGTACTCGACGTGTGAGGTTACACCTCGATATTCAATTACTCGTATTCACGCTAGAACTACTAACCGGTCGAAATGACCCGTTTCGGTTTCGATATTTTATATTATGAAATTTTGTTGCCGTCCTTTTGTCAAAATGTTTTATTGAGCTAATGAACGGTTAGATAAGTAGGTGATGTTGTATTTATTTATACATTTTTCTACTTTATTTTCAATTTTAAAGTATGTATTCAATGCCGGTACTTCTGGTGTTAACGCTCGATCGCTGCGATACTTCTGTGTTTGCTATTGTATACAGGGATGATTTTATGGTCCTTATGGAAACAGTGAGGACACTGTGTACAGTATGAATGATACATCTGAAACGTGAACCATTTAGTGTAAATTAAAAATGTACAAATTCTCTTCAGCTATGTTGAAAATGGACTATGTAATGTACACGTTGATGTGTACATCTGAAACGATACTCTGTCACATTTTCACGTAACATAATATTGGGTTGTCCGGAAAGTTCGTACCGATTTTCCGTAGGTAGACAATTTAGGTGTACGAATAGGTGGACATATTCCGAATGTATCAGAACAATTGGAAACAAATGACATGCGTTATTTAGAAGGGGGAATTTTCAAATTACCTGACGGATGGAAAAAAATTGTAGAAAAGAATGACACGTATATAGTTTAATAAATGTATACTAAAACGCATATCTTGTGCGGTTCAATTTTCCTTCAAAATCGGTATGAACTTTCTGGACGAGCCAATAATAATAAGAATTTATGTACAAAATGTAGGACACTACAATTCGAATGTTTTGTTGCAAATCCTTGTTTAATAACGTCACTGGGCATATCAAAAATAATTATTTTCAAGTATTCGGAAGAAATAGGGTTTATCTTTCGGTCTCCTTTGTAATTCAACTTTTTAATTTATTATTCCTTCATGTTTTGTTTAATTAATCCCATGGACTCTCTATGGAACTTCTCTATGGAACTGATTGTGGATATATTGTCTTATGCAAAACAGGAAACACAGAAATTGTACTGCGTCCGAGTATTAAATGTACACAAATTGTAACGACCGAAGGAATTGATAAATAATTTTATAGTACACGAGAATTAATAATTAATCGTTTGAAATATCTCCCAAATCTCTGATGATGTTAAGTGACGTTTTATTTATTTATCTAGTTTTTGAAACGAGTACAGAGACGTTAGGTGTCCATAGATTTGTATTTTTCTCTGTGGTGATTTCCTGTCTATCACAATTTATGCGTTTCGTTTTGGCCGTACTCGTTTTTAGAGAAAGACGCGTGTTCGATGTTATCATCTAATTAGGGTATTTACTCGTTCCTTGTTACGAACTTCGTATTGGTACATATGTAATCAAAGGTGAACGCGGAAGGGTGTCAGATCCTGGAAATAGCATATTCTCTGCGCATGATATATACACTTCAATCTCGCTGGTACATACAACAGGGTTCTCTATCAATGCCTGTACGCCAGTATGCCCAAACCATTCCTCGACGTAACTTTAACATTACCGGCGCAATTACGGCTCGACAACTAATTTTAATTATAAACAACTGAGTGTTTCGTCATTCTCGCATTATCTCCGTACGCACACTATCTTACTTCCAGTTATAGTGAGCGGTTTCACGATTTAACACTAATTCTAACAATAGTGATTTTGAAGATACACGATTTTTAATTTATACAATATTCAACATGAAAGACACTATTATTTATTTAACGGAGGGTAAAAGAAACTTTTGTCATAAATGAATGTGGCGTGGTTGATAAGATGTAGACCTAATATTTTTGTTCACTAGATATTACGGTTAGACCGGAAACTCTCTGTATATGGCACACTATGTGTTCAAAATAATTAATTATTTAATTTAATAGCGATTAAAATGTGCCTATAATTATGAAAGTGGTCTAAGTCAAAATTAAAAAAAAACGAGTTTAATAGTTACTTCATACCACATTATTTTAAACTAAATTAGTTCAATGCAATTTTTATGATATAGTCAAAAGTTAACCATTAAATAGTGATTGTTGCTTCCACATTACATGGAAATAATTTAGGGTTAATTATGAAAGTGGTTTAAGTCAAAAATTTAAGAAAATTGAGTTTATCAGACCAAAGATATACGGAAATACTAAATTACTTTCATTATGCACAATAACTAAACCCTATAGTTCTTCAGGAAAATTTTAACAACCTCAAAACTCATGATACAAGCCTAAAATGATAAAAATGGAATACCTTTCAAAAAAATTACTAAATGTTAATTAATTATTTCACTGAAATTATTGTTTCATTGAAATGTAGTTTTTGATTACTTTAAGTCATTCAAGTTATTCAGTTAATTTTGAAAATGGTCTAAGTCAATTCAAACATTAAAAACATTTTTGTACGAGAATCACAAAAAATTTCATGTTCATAATAAATTTTCATTAATCGAGACTAATAGAATTCTATTTTAAAATGTTGCATGATATAAAAATATTTTTTAATCCATTCGAATGTAATCCATTAAATATCCCGAAACAAGAAATGTGTGACTTAAACCACTTTCATAATTACGGGCACAAATAATGATTATCTAAAATGATAATGATTTTTGTCAAAACAAAGAGTGTCTCTTTGTACATGCAATATACATGATTAATAATCTGAGCATCAAATAAGAAATCGTGCATCGATTAACACTAAAACTACCAAAGAGGTGAAATGACCCTTTTACAAATTTCCTACTTCAAATGACGAAATTCGATAAGATGATTTACTTGAAATCTGTGCTAATTATCGTCGAGATGAAGAATCAATAAGTGTATTCATTTATGAAGGAGTGCGAGAGTGCGTGGATATACGTGAGAACGAGTGAGATGAGTGCGTGAACGTTGTAAGAGAGAGTACGAACGATTGCAGATGAACGTGTGTGCGAGTGAGAGGGAATGCGTGAAGTAACAAAAGAATGAAGCGGACGAATTTCAGTCTAATGCCTGATGCGACGCGAGCGATCACGGTTTTATTAATTATCCATTATACAATCTTCCTTTATTTAGTAAAGTTTCATTATTTTCAACGAGTGCGTGTATTTTCATTACACCTCCCTCTGGCCCGATCCTACATTTATGTTTCATCGTTTGTTCATTCATTTTTAACGCCAAAATAATTGCGAATTATACGTCGGTAGTTTTAGTGTTAAATTTATTTGCCTAATTGTCCTAATTCACTTCGATCGATTAATATTAATCCCCGTAATTCCCATTTGCGTGATGGTCCTCGTCCGTTTTAGTGGCCCGTGTAATATAGTGTGGTTGATTGGCACTATATGTCAGCCCTTAGTAGCAGCAGCTATGAATCCCCATAGTAATCTACAAGGCGAACGAGAAATAATGTGCGGGCTGACAGTCTATCGGTGATTCTGATCTTGACTCGCCTCTCGGAAACTTTTCTCGATCAAGTGATCCACTTTAATGGCTCTCTTGAGATAAATCGTTCGTTCGTGTCTTCTATCCTATTTCTCTTTTTCTTTGTTCTTCTTTTTAAGCATTTTATTTGGACAGCGTCGCGATGAATAAACTCCGGCAAACTTCCCGTCTATGTCGTTCCACGTCGTTGAGGAACGGTTGTGTTTGCCGCGGGGAGGGATATGTCCTTATCCGATTGTCGAACCGTGATTTTCATCCAAATTTTTCCCTCGTCCGCTTTAATCATTCAGTCATGTAAATTCTCGATGAACTCTACCTTCCTGACTCTTAATCGCATAACTGCGGAATTTGGTTGTAAAAATTGTTGGTTTCAAAACGGGTCACGTTTATAAAATAACTTCCTTCGGATCCTTCGTAATAAAATTTTGTTACGACGAAATAATCTGAGTTATTTAATTACAATTAATTCCATATTGCAATAGGTAAAAATACTTACGACCGCAAAGGTTTAAGTGTATACCTAATTCTCTGTTTACACGAAAGATAAGTTCCCAAAAAATTCGTGTAAAAATAGAATCAGTTGTAAACAATATTAAAAAATTCTTGTTAGAGTTCACTTAATTTATTTCGTGCTTACACGTTTTAATTCATTAAATATGTTATAAAAAATAAATTATACTTTGAGGAAAAGAAAATAATATCCGAAATCCATTAATATAAAAAAAGTTAAAATAATATAAACATAACAAAATTGTATGCATTGTCACTTTTTATTCGTGTTAAAACAATTCGCGTAAAAAGAGAAATTTTTTTTCTTTTTAACTCGCGTTAAATCAAATTCGTGTAAAAATAGAATTAGTTGTAAACAATATTAAAAAATTCTTGTTAGGGTTCACTTGATTTATTTCGTGCTTACACGTTTTAATTCATTAAATATATTACAAAAAATAAATTATACTTTGAGAAAAATAAAATAATATCCGAAATCCATTAATATAAAAAAAGTTAAAATAATATAAACATAACAAAATTGTATGCATTGTCACTTTTTATTCGTGTTAAATCAATTCGCGAAAAAAATAAAATTTTCTTTTCTTTTTAACTCGCGTTAAATCAAATTCGTGTAAAAAGAGAATTAGGTGTATACTCACACGCACGGAAGCTCCCCTAATTCCTGATTTACTTCGAATATCGAAAGTGGATCAATGTAATTGTTCGATGACCGAGGTTTATCGAATCTTGGCACAGCGTAAGCTGGATATCGAATAACAAGGCGATACAAGCACGTTAAAATCGAGACCCGGGAAAGTAGCATGCCGCGGTGGTTAGTGGGTCACCCGTTAGATGGATTTAATATGGCTTAGGATCGCGTGGAATGCCAAGACTGCTGCATTCTCTGCCCACCCTCCTTCGTTGAGCTTCCTTCCTCCGTCCTTTTCCTCCTGGCTGGGACGAACACAGAGGCGGACAGTTTCGCAAAAGAGGGAGGAAATTGTGCGAGAGAAGAGGAGACGCCGTGGGAAATACAAAGAAGAAAGGAAGAAACAGGAAGGCAAAAGGAGCGAGAAGAAACGGGGTACTCCCTTTTCCCGCCATTGCTTCGTCTTCTCCCCCTATGCGTGTCAAGGTACCGTGCACGTGTGTACGTGAGCTTTAATGTGCTTTTGCTTTTTGTTTGTTTGTAACGGAGCAGGAGAGAGAGGGATACGGGAAAGGAGAAGATATCTCTTGAGAGCATCAACCGCAGCTGCGTAACCGGCGCAAGTGTACGACTTCTTTTTCTATCTGTTGCCGTAAATAAGAAAGCTTCCTAGCGTCATCGCTTCTGTACGGATTCGATCGGGACAAAATTTGGTGAATTTAACGCTAAAGCTATCAAAAGGGGTCAAATGACCCTTCTACAAATTTCCTAGTTTAAATGAGAAAATTTGTTAAGCTGGTCTTTTTGAGATTTATGCCGACTGCCATCAAGATCAAGAATCTATAAGTGTATTCATTTATGTTTCGTCGTTTGTTCATTTGTTTTTCAACTGTATTCTTCACATCGAAATAGTAGTGCATTATACGTCGGTACTTTTAGTGTTAATGCGGAGAAAATGTTGTGTACATGCTATATGATCGCGGGGATGGGAATACTTAAAGGAATACTTAAAGAATACTTAATTAAAGAATACTTTCTAATTTTTGAATCTACTAAAAATTAGTAGAAATCTTAAATTTCTAGATTTCGAAATTTTTAGATTTGTAAATTTCTAAATTTCTAGATTTCTAAATTTCTAAATTTCTAAATTTCTAGATTTCTAGATTTCTAGATTTCTAGATTTCTAGACTTCTAAACTTCTAGATCTCTACATTTCTAAATCTCTAAATTTCTAAATTTCTAAATTTCTAAATCTCTAAATTTCTACATTTCTGAATTTCTAAATTTCTGAATTTCTGAATTTCTAAATTTCTAAATTTCTGAATTCTCAAATTTTTAAATTTCTCATATTTTCCAAATCTCAAATCCCTAAACTGGTAAACCATTAAACCCCTACATTTCTAAATATCCAAATTTCTTTTTCATTTTCTTTTTCCAGAATTTTCTACTTTACCAAATTTCTACATTTAGAATTTCCTAGATTTCATAACCCTGATGCTCAAGTGTCAAAGTTTCAAAATTCTTAAGACCTTAAATTTTTACATCCCCAACTTCTTAATACTCCATATCCCTAAATCCACTGTATATTCCCCAATCGTAACACTAAAAAATCTCTAGGTTCTCGCATCCCTAAATCTTCATAGCTGCAAAAAATACATAGTTTTTCAAATTTGTTAGATTCAGTCCCCATATTCCTTGATTAGGATATATGTATATTGTTTTAAATATAACATAATAAACGCGTTTGCTATTTGATCAATGTAACTGTTACCACATAATAATAATAATAAGCTTCAGACTTTTTCAGCGCGTTTGCAACCTGCTCAATATGTCTTCAACCTAATAAATGTGCCTGTAACCTGATCAATGTGCTTGCAACCTGATCAATAAGCTTCGGACCTGATCAATATATTTATAACGCGATCAATGCGCTTGCAACTTGATCAATATCCCTCCAACTTAATAAATGTGCTTGCAACAATATCAATGTTCCTCCAATTTAATTAATATGCCTTTAATCTTATCAATGTACCCGTAACCTGATAAATATACCTACAATCTGATGAACGCGCTTGCAACCTGATCAATGTGTCCCCAACCTAATAAATGTGCTTGCAATCAAATCAATGTTCTTGCAACAATATCAATGTTCCTTCAATCTAATCAATACGCCTGTAATCTAATCAATGTACCCGTAACCAGATAAACATACCTACAATCTGATGAATGCGCTTGCAACATAATCATCGCGCTTGTATCCTTATCAATGTGCACGGAATGGATTCGTTTCACCCAACGAACATCCCTGTTGCTAATTGGCCCAATCATAAATCATCGATGTACATATTACCTGGTTAAAGCTCAAAATGTTCCAAATAACCAAATTTGTATCTAACCAAATTCCTACATTCCCAAATCAACAAATCCAAAAAATCTTCAAATTTCAAAATTTAAAAATCTCCAAATCCCCAACTTTATAAAACCCAAAATCCTTAAATTCCCAAATTTTTACACACTACAACACCCTAATTCAACATCTAAACTTGAAAAATCTCCATCTTCCACAATTTTCAAACACGGGTATCCCCAAACTCCGAACATCAAAAGTTTCTAAATCCCTATATCCATCGCAAACCAAAATATTCTCTTTAATCATTCATTTTAACCACTTCCACAACTTTCTCACCGAACCAAAGTAAACATTTCTGCAATTCCAATTTTTCAACTTCGCAACATCGCAATCGTACTTTAATTAATTATGTTTACAACATTTCTCTCCACCGACCAACGGAGGTGTCATATAAATAACGGCGGCCATTACATTGTACACCCTTTACATAATTCATTGCAGTTTTTCCCGTAAACGAATACCCAGCGTCGTGCGGAGTTACAGAGAAGCACAAATTGCTTTCAGGAGGATTGCAAGAGGAAACATGAAAGTGACAGTGGCGAAAAGACTGAGAAATTGAGGCAGTGGCTCTAGGGGATTTCATCCGCAAGTTCATGAAGAATGTAACGAGGATCTGTTCCAGGAAGTGGGACTCGTTTGGCATATTGTCGTCGTATGTTTCGTCGAATACGTAACGAGCAAGAAAATAGAGTCTCGTCTCTCCTATAAACCTTCCACGATTGGACGAAGATTGTTTCGGACAATTTTATACCAACCCGTCTATAAACATTACGTCTCTCGCTGGTTCTACCTTTATGTTTAACTTAATAACATTTGGTACTTTCAAGACTGGATTCGTTAAAAATTTATTGTTTCCTTATATGGTGCAAGTATATTAACATTTAACAGGTTCAACGCTGGACGGATTGTTTATTCATCTCCGAATGTATAGATTTTTAAATTTCTCAAATCTTCGAATTTGCAAATTCTCCAGTTTGCTAATTTCCGAATTTACATATTCTCAAGTTTCCAAATCTCCAAATTTGCAAATTTTCAAGATTGCAAATCTCCGAATTTGCACATTCTCAAGTTTCCAAATCTCCAAATTTGAAAATCCTCAAGTTTGCAAATCTCAAAATTTGCAAATTCTCAAGTTTGCAAATGTCCGAATTTGCAAATTCTAAAACTTCCGACATTGCAAATTCTCAAATTTGCAAATCTCCGAATTCGCAAATCCTCAAGTTAGCAAATCCCCGAATTTCCAAATTCTCCAGTTTCCAAATCGTCAAATTTGCAAATTCTCATGTTTCCAAATCTCCAAATTTGAAAATTCTCAAGTTTGCAAATCTCCGAATTCGCAAATCCTCAAGTTAGCAAATCTCCGAATTTCCAAATTCTCCAGTTTCCAAATCTTCAAATTTGCAAATTCTCATGTTTCTAAATCTCCAAATTTGAAAATCCTCAAGTTTGCAAATCTCCAAATTTGCAAATTCTCTAGTATGCAAATCAAATTTGCAATTTCGCAAGTTTGGAAATCTCCGAATTTGCAATTTCTAAAATTTCCAAATTTCCGACTTTGCAAATTCTCAAGACTCCAAATCCCCGAATTTGCAAATTTTCAAGATTGCATATCTCCAAATTTGCAAATTCTCAAGTTTCCAAATCTCTAAATTCGTAATTCGGTGAATATTCGAGCGTGCAAATATGAACTATCTTCTTCGTGAATCGTCATAATTTCTACAATTGTGATTTTCCAAATGTTCAACTTGTTGTTATTAATTCTCAGGTTAGATTCGCAAACATCCTGAACTTCCGTGTTTTTCAATTTAATATGTCCCAGATTTCTGTATTCCCAAGATCCCCTAATCTACAAATCTACGAGGGGTGTAGCCGAATAACAATAGGGCGAGAAATGGAATTTCGATTTTTCTCGTACCGCCCTTCCGGTTGCTATAGGTGGTTGAAAGTAAGTTTCGTCTGGCTCAAGGGCATCCAACCCTCTTATACCGCACATCCTTTACACATTCTTAAATCCTAAAATTCCAAAATCCATAAATCCTTTCATTTCCATATACCTTAATTTCCATTTTTTCAACAATCCAAATGCTTACATTTTCAGATGTTCTGGTTTTCTAAATTAAAAAACCCTAAATTTTTAGATATCCTAGTTTTCGAAATTCCAAATTTCTAAACTTCCAGACGTACAATTTATCAATTTTCTCCCCAGAAGGTGCGAAACATGCAACACAACCATAACCATCAAATACACAATTTTCGAATGCATTAAATATAACGACACAAGAAGAAGATTAAACATCAAGAATAACCTTAGCGAAACAACCACATCAACATCGTACCAAGACACATTACTAGAATTTTGTAAAAGTACAGTATATTTTTAACAAAATTGAAATAACTTATATAATCATCCACATCCAACCATAACCATATCTTCGTAAATAGTTTATAGTTGTTAGTAACCCTAGTAATTTATGCGACCATAAAGCACAGCTTACAAAAAAATGTTTCAACAGTTCAAATTTTTAAACTATCAATTGGTCAAGGGACTAATATTATAGTACAAAACCATCCTGCAATAAAAACCTTCAACTGTCTGTGATTAAGCGTACGAGGAAGCTTGCAATCGTGCAGGATGTCTTCTAAAAAAAAAGACGAATTAAATAAATCAAGAAAAAAAAGGAAATTCTAATTCGGTCCATTGTGGTGGTCATATCTATTAAATGAATAGTACAAATCTAATCAATCACGCAGTGAAATGTCACGGTCACAGTGTCTTATCCCTGTACCATCTCACGAGCCTTCTTTCGAGCAACACACAGTACTGTTTATCGATGAGAAGGCATCCGGCCACGCCTATTTCGCAGCGTTAAACAACGCACATGTTATAAACCGCAATAACGCGAGACCAAATAATATTTGCGATAAATTAAATGTATACACGTGCACAGAAGCTCCGCTAATTACTAAGTTACTGCGAATACCAAAGTGGACCAATGTAATTGTTCCATGACTGAGGTTTATCGAATCTTGGCACCGAGCAGGCAGGATATTAACTCTTGTGGCGGCGTTCTACAAACTTGCCATTATTGGCGAACACAGAACACGAATTATTACACCGAAACGAAAGACGGCGAGGTAAATGGCCTGAAGTCAAAGGGTGAATCTCCGTTGAGAAATGTTCTTTCGACGAAATCTAATTTCTCTCGTCATCCATTTCGTCGCTGTGCCAGTTCAATTTCGTAAAAGCGTATATGTCCATAAATATTACGAAACATCAGATTTATTATACGCAAAATGATCGCGCTCTTGCATCTTTAACACTAGAAGTACCGACATTAAATGCATGCTTAGTTCAAAACTGAAAATAATGTAGAAAAATAAATAAATAAGTATTGCAGCATCACCTATCATATACAACTATTCATTAGCTCAATAAAATTCTCAAATTTGCAAATATCGAAAGTTGCAAATTCTCCAGCTTGCAAATCAAATTTGCAAATTTTCAAGTTTCTAAATCTCCAAATTTGCAAATTCTCAATTTTCCAAATCTCCAAATTTGCAAATCTCTAAATTTGCAAATTCTCAAGTTTCCAAATCTCCAAATTTGCAAATTTTCAAGTTTCCAAATCTCCAAATTTGCAAATCCTTAAGTTTGCAAATATCTAAATTTGCAAATTCTCAAGTTCCCAAATTTGCAAATCCTCAAGTTTGAAAATCTCTAAATTTGCAAATTCTCAAGTTCCCAAATTTGCAAATCCTCAAGTTTGAAAATCTCCAAATTTGCAAATCCTTAAGTTTGCAAATCCTCCAAATTTGCAAATCCTCAAGTTTGAAAATCTCTAAATTTGCAAATTCTCAAGTTTTCAAATCTCAAATTTGCAAATCCTCAAGTTTCCAAATCTCTAAATTTGCAAATTCTCAAGTTTACAAATCTCCAAATTCGCAAATCCTTAAGTTTGCAAATCTTTAAATTTGCAAATTCTCAAATTCCCAAATCACCAAATTTGAAAATTCTCAAGTTTCCAAATCTCCAAATTTGCAAATCCTCAAGTTTGCAAATTCTCAAGTTTCCAAATCTTCGAATTTGCAAATTTAAAAAAAAATGCCAATCCCGAAACCAGTCATTCCGACTGGTTGGTAGTTCTAGTGTTAAAAACTCCTATACTCGTAGAATGTTCAATAATTAAATATTGATACGGTTCAAATCTTGCAAGTTATAAGTATTTAAAAATTAAGATCAGCTTAAAAAGTTATAACTTAGATTTAGTTTTGGGACCTCGAGAGTTTAAGAATTTGAAAAGTTAATGTTTACGAAATTGAAGGATTTAAACTTTTATGCATTTATAATTATGCACATGCAAGGATTTCTTTTAGAAGACTCAGTTATCCTTCTTTTATCTAAACCACTGCACTGCAATTCACCGATCCAAACTACTGCACTGCAGATTGAATTATGCGATCTTATAAATTTTGAGAAAGCTGCGGTAAAATTGGACGTAAGAGGTTTGTGAATAATCAAATATTTCTTGAAAATTTAGGGTTAAACATGAATTTTTACCACCATTTCAATTATCCTTCACATTATGAATTTAACAGTGATGGTTAGATCAGATTTATACTGATTTAAGTACTATGTATAAGGATTGGTAGGCTAAAATAATGTTTCATCCATAGAAATCACTGTTATAATTGATATAGGTCTTTGTTATAGGTCTTTTTTCAACATTATTAAATGACATAATCAAACCATTACAAATAAATGATCAAAAATCATTTGCAGTATTTTTTATATCCACTTATAAGTTTGACTATTAAACTGTTCATGTTTTATTATACATATACAATTTTTCTCTAGTATAACTCGTTTCTATGTTGTATTTTGTATGCAAAACTATATCATTCTAAAATTGTATACACTACGTATTTAATATTACAAAACAAGTCCTTTTACTATTTCAATTTTAGAATAATAAAGAATTATTTTTTAGGCTACTACTTTCTTCTAAGAAATTAATTCTCAAACTACATGTAGTCCACATTTATAAATTTAAATTAAACATTTGAAACTAATCATTAAATATCTGTTAACAAAATGTGCAGTATATGAAGCGTCAAAATGGCGAACTTATGTACTCTAACCTCACATTCTGTCATCTTTCTGGTAACTTTTCGATCTCGACCGATGTTTTTATTCGGATTATAAATTTCACACCGTGCGAGTAGATTTCTCTGGAGAAAGAGAACGAACGATTCCTTTGACAGGAAAATAAATTGTGAATTTATTAGTAGGCTACAGTCTCGTACACTTTGACTGACGCGAAATTAAAATTTGTTACGTACGCGCAACTTTTTGAAGTTTCGAGTCCAGATTCCTTTCCGGAAATGTCACGTATAAACACTTCTATCATTTCATTACTATATTTTCGTTGCAAGTTTACCGAACCACTTGCTCGACGAAATAAAAACTCAGATTTTCATAAAATAATATCTCAGAGTTTTGCTGGCAGCAGAATTGCTCGTCATAAAATAATGCGGATGAAAATTAAAAGACGTTCTTGACCGACCTAACGAAAATATCTTTTAATAAAGCTAAAAACGAGAATACACTGTCTATGTTATAAATTATATATCTATATACATATGTACATATGTAAATAAGTACATACATACATATAATGTTATGCAGTGTGTACATACATATGTACATACTTAAGTATGTATGCAATGTTGTTTTATAATATGTATTAGATATACATATATAAAATATACGTAATTTCAGGATATATTATAGTAAAAATAAAATAAGCATAACTTAAAATAACAAATAAAAAATCGAATGTATATATGTATATTTTCTATAATCCTTCAATTACAAAATAAGAAAAACATTTCAGAGCTTCAAGAACATTTTGTTATACTATAAAATTTATTTATTTGTTTTTTATTTTTACTATACACATATAGTAATATGCAATAACAACTTCACTATATTTTAATGACATAATAATATTTTACTTTATACATATATAACAAAAATGGAAAAAGTATATAACAATTTTACAGTACAACAAAATACGTCTTAAATATTTCTATAGGAAGATACATTTTACATAAAATTAGAGTATATATCGTTTTCTCTTTACATTATGTAGTAACTGTTCGAAGGGTTCTAAGGAAAGCTAAGGGTTCGAAAGTGAAACAAACATCCGGACGCGGAGAAATCTTTATTGGAACTGCGTTTTACGATCGTGTTTTAATATGTCGCGAGGACTCGCGCCCTCTCGATTAACATTAGTATACATAATTACCGACGTTCGGCACACTATAATTAAGAAGGTAAAGAGAATTCATATTGTGTACAGTCAGATAATGAAACATTCGCATATTCAAATACGTAAACATTTAAGAAAGAGCGAATGTCAAACAGGTGTTTTTTTATTAGTTACAATTATTATATGAGATGTATTATATAGAATCCCGAAATTAATTTTCATAAAGGATAAATTAAAATTATCTTTGTGGACAGTGAAGATGTTCACGGCAGAAATGAAGGAAAGGAAAATATGACCTTGATCTCCCAAGGGGTAATTTTATTCGTGGAAAGAGCTTCAAGGGCGTATCAACGGAAAGCTGTAACGAGTGTTCGATGCATGTATTGGTTTCCGGGTTAATCAAACTCAGTTCCGGCCTCTGGAACCGTTAGTTTTCACAAAAGAAGAATCTTCGACGATCGATAGCGAACGTTTCTGTGGCACAAAATCTGTCTTTAACACATTATTATCGGATCAGCCGAGTGGACAGGAGGAAATGCTTGCAGCAATTTTCCTTCACGCAGGAAATTGTATGCCGATGCATGTTTCAGATAGTAAAATTAACACTAAGTTTTTTCTTTTATATCGTCATTAATACTGATCGATACAAAAATGGGTCAGGTTGTTAAAGCTTATGGTATTAAAAAATACCAGTCGTGCCATGATAATAATATATCAATACCTTTAGCATAATTCGTAACAATATTGCTATGATCGGGAATATGGTGATTTGGGGATTTGGAAATTTGGAAATCCAGGAATTTGGTGAGTTTAAAAGTCTTGAATTTAGAAATTTAAAAATGCGATTTGGGAAATTATTTATGTGGAAATTATGTAGTTTGGAGATTTGAATGTTTGGAACATCGGGAACTTCAGAATGGGAGTTTTTGAAGTTTTTCGGATTTAGAAATGTGGATGTTTTGGAATATGAGAATATGGGTATTTAAGGGTTTGTAGATTCGGGGATTTGAAATGGAGGAATGCAGGAATTTAGGAATTAGGAAATTTGGGAATTTAGGCATTTTGGAATTTGAGGATTTGAGAATTTTGGAATTTTGGAATTGTGGAATTTTGGAATTTAGAATTTAGAAATTTAGGAATTTAGGAATTTAGGAATTTAGGAATTTAGGAATTTAGGAACATAGGAATTTAAAATTTGGAAATAGTGAAATGATGGTATGTGGAGATCTAGAAATTTTCACTATTAAAAATTTGGAAATAGTGAAAGGACGGTATGTGGAGATCTAGAAATTTTCACTATTAAAAATTTGGATACTTGGAAGTTTAGAAATTTAGAAATTTAGAAATTTGTATATAAAGGAATTTCAAAATTAACAAAATTTAGGAGTTTCGTCATTCTGTAATTTTGAACATTTAAAAATTTGCAACGCGTTAAGTTTGCAAATCATATTATTTTTCAAATCTATAAAATTCAACAAAAAAAAATCAAAATTAGTTACCTTCGAGAAATCACCATTTCTTGGTAGCAATTCCGAAAGGCGAAATGTAAAAGGTGAAACAGAGGTCGAAACAAAAAAAAAGCTAACAGAAAAGTACAAAAGAGTTTTCCGTTCTAATTAATTAGGTTGGTGTCGTTGCATGGGAGATAATACACAAATAGACGTACTTCCATGGCTGACAAAGGTAGCCTACGGTGTGTTAATGAAAAATAAGCTCTCAGTTGATGTTCACATTGCTGGCCTCTGCACGTGTATGGTTGCAACCTACGCGTTTTACAAGGACCCAAGGTGAATAAATTTAATGGAAGCAAATATCAGAGCTGAACAAGACTATAATGATGCTTGTAAAGAGAAACATTATTCTGTAATTTGCCATGCTAATTTCCAAGAGAAACATGATAAAATCTTCGGGCAATCGATAAAAGTCTGACACAGATAAAAAGAATATCCTTACGGTAATCATGCCGATGAGAAGATTGCATAGTCCTTCAGTCATTATTTTTTATAAAGCCCTTGCAAAGGGTATAATTGTAGAAATTCTATATGAAATTAATTTTAATTTTAATTATGAATTAAGTAAGTTTACATTATTACCTTAGTTACATTTAACGATATTATTTACTTTTTATTCAGTTCTAATAGTTATATTTATTATTTTTTTTATATAATATATAATATATAATATTATTAATTTTTATATTTTATACGTATTATTAATTTTGTAGTAAAAACTATTATATGTATAAATTTATTTAAGAAAGTAACTTTATTAATAAACTTATGTATAAGAATGTTAATTTTAATAATTATTTTTATTGGAATACTTCTTTAATTTTTCGTAATTATTTAGTTATTTCAAAAATAAATAACAAATTGTTAACTTCAAAGTTATTAATATTGTATACGGTTCATTCTTGGAATTATATTATTAGTAATTTTGTAATATCATCAGATGCCTGTACCCACTTTGATACATATTTAAATATCAATTTAAGTATATTCAAATTTATTTTAAATTTATTTATTAATTATATTTAATATTTAAATAATACTTAAATATTTAATAATTGATTAAATATTGTTACCTGACGAGATTTTCGTCCATAAATCAATTTCTTTTAGCATTCTTCTGATTTTCATTAAATGCCTCTTTTTAAGCTTCTACCACGTAAACCTTTTTACGTTGTAAATAACGGAGTTACGGTGAATAAAAAAAAATATACAGGCATACCGATAGAAAACGAATAAAAAAAAAAATACAAAGAGAAAAAATATTCTATTTATCAGGTTCGAGTTTAAACTCCCGACAAAGGGATTGAAAAACCTATCACTTTACCACTTCCAGCAACTGCGTCCAAATAAAGCAATACGTTATTTGAGGAAGTCGAACAATGAAACATCGCATATCTTCCCGTATAATGGGAATTCGCAAAATGGATCAAATACGAGTCTAATAATTTTTACTCCACATTCTCCAGGAGTAGTTTGATCAGAATCGATGATTCCTCCTAAGACAAAATAGCGTCAGTTCACTCGAACTTCCTCCCGTGGCAAGCACACGCCTAGTTAGAGACTAGGGAAAAAGTTCGGACAAAAAGTTCCGTTTCCAAGCTGACCCGAGTCACCAGTAAAAATAGACTTTCGCCCTGCGGAACGCCACCGTGTAGGTTGAATGGTTTATGTCATGATTGTTTCGTCCGGCAATGGGAAACTCCGTTAGAAGTTTGTCGCAGAAGTTTTCACGGAGAATTTCTCCGTTGCTTTCCCTTCGCTTCGCTTACGTTTTCTTTTGTCGCTTACGTAGTCAAAGTCCGGTTATTTTCTCCGCTGTGGTCCCCGGTTGCTTCTCCGCGAATTCGAAGGAATAAAAAAAAAAGGAACGTTGAACGAAAAAAATATTGCTCGCTTTGGAAAAAATGCCGATAAAAGCGGAGAACGGGCACAAAAGAGCGACGGATGGTTTCGATATATATATATATATATTTTTTTTTTTCTGTTCATAAGCCGTCACCGGGGATCCAATGGTTATCACCGTGAAACTCTCCTTTCATTTTCTGTCCATATTATTTTCCTATTTTTTCCCATTTCCCGTTTTGCACGGGGGATAAGCGACAATAAACACGGAATTAAAATACGTGCATGGACGTGTATCTTTCAAATTGTGCCGCATGCCTCGATGCTTTCTATCGACAAAGGGACGTTGGACTCACTTTTTGTTGCATTTTGTTGTTTATACGTTTGGCGTGGTAACACGTTATTTCATTCTTGAAGTTCGTTATAGATTAATTTTTATTAATAATTATATTTATTTCTGTATCGTGTGCACATACGAACATACATATTCGTATGTGTATTTCATTTATAAATAATAATTTATTTAACGTGCTTTTTTTTTAATTTAATTTATATATTAATAATAAATATTTGTTTATATCAGGCACTCAAATGTTATTAAATATAAATATACAATAAATTGCATATTTTTTTATGTATTATACATATACGCATACAGTCATGGACAAAATTAAGTGGACATTGCAGAAATGTAAAAAGTTTTTTGTTTGGTTACAATGTTTTAAATAAATTTTAAATTTAGAACGTGAAATGCTTTCGTAGACTTCAAAAAACATTTATTTAATGTATATAATTGTGCAATAAAGTTTTGATTTATAGGCATTGTTAGTTAAATTAAATCAACCTTTTGTTATTTATGATACCTGTCCACTTAATTTTGTCCATGACTGTACATATGTACATACTTACATACATCTATATATATATATATATTTAATTTATACATATTAATAATAATTTATTTAGTATACTATTTATAGATTTAATTTATATATTAATAATAAATACTTATTTATATCAGAAACGTAAATTTTTTTAAATATAAATGCACAATAAATTGCACAATGAAAATATTTTCTGTTCTTTATCTGAATGAATTTTTTGTTCTCACCTGAAAATTTAAAGCTCGAGAATTCGATAATTCGAATAATCGATAATTTTAAGGCACAAAAATCAGTAAACCTTGAAAATACCAGTTATCAATTCTTTCACAAATTATAATTAATCGTAGACTGTTTCGTACAATTGAAAAACACAGAAAGTTTTCCGCTATTATCCGCGGAATTCGATATCCGCGCATCTCCGCGTGATATTGCTTCGCCTCTATAGAAACAACGTGCACAGAATTTTTGCTAACTATATCGCCGCAGATGGAAGCTCACGAATAAAATAAATTGGTTGGAGCGTTCGGACCGATGGAATACCGACATTTTTTTTTTCTCCCGGCTCATTTTCTCTATAAATCCGGCGGATAGTACAAGGGGAATATAATGGAGCTTCGAGTGGTCGCCTTTGTGCGAGCTTATTGTCTTATTGGCTCGCTTCGAAATCCATTTAGGAGGGCAAACGGCGTTAGACAATGGGTCGCATTCAACAAGTAATGAAGCTCACCGATTGGCAGTCTACTCTCGGTAACTGTACGAAACTACTCGAACTAGTGGATTCTGATTCCCTATACTTAGCAGTTGGATTTTCTCTGACTCGGTAAGATGGATCAATCTGTCTAGACAAGCGATCGTGTCTCTATCTCGACATTGTTACAATCGACAGGGTGACTATTCCGATACCAGAGACACGGCATGTGTTTAGCTTACACTATAACTATTTCGCCAATAATGAAGAATGAAGAATGAAGAATGAAGAATGAAAAATGAAGAATGAAGAATGAAGAATGAAGAATGAAGAATGAAGCATGAAGAATGAAGAATAACTGAGAATAAAGATTAAGAATGAAGTATGAAGAATGAAGAATGAAGAATGAAGAATGAAGAATGAAGAATGAAGAATGAAGAATGAAGAATGAAGAATGAAGAATAACTGAGAATAAAGATTAAGAATGAAGAATGAAGAATGAAGAATGAAGCATGAAGAATGAAGAATAACTGAGAATAAAGATTAAGAATGAAGTATGAAGAATGAAGAATGAAGAATGAAGAATGAAGAATGAAGAATAAAGAATGAAGAATAAAGAATATTTGGGAATAAAGAGTAATTGAGAATAAAGATTAAAAATGAAGAATAAAGAGTAATTGAGAATAAAGATTAAAAATAAAGAATAAAGAATATTTGATAATAAAGAGTAATTGGGAATAAAGATTAAAAATGAAGAATAAAGAATATTTGGTAATAAAGAGTAATTGAGAATAAAGATTAAAGAAGAAGAATAAAGAATAATCAAGAGTGTAGGTTAAGAATGAAGAACAAAGTAAAAATCATAAGAACAAAGAATAAAAAATGACCGAAAATAAAAAGTAATCAAGAAGAAAAATTAAAAACAAAAAATAAAGAGCAATCAAAAATGAAGATTACTTTGAAAAATATGTTAGGTCTCCTACAGTTGCAGATCTCATGTTCATTTATCATACACACAATTTTATTTATCCGTGGTTATGTACGTATATTCACGTAAGCTACTTTTGATGTAAGAGTATGTTATGCTATTTAACTTCTTGTCAGAAAATTTTAGTAGTAAGGTATAAGTAATGGCTCATCTGCGGATGCTCATGCATTTATGATGTACTAATGTCTGCAAGGTATAAATAAACTATGAAGTTTGTGATATCCGCAGTAAGTTACATGATTAATGTTTATTTTACAGAGTTTAATACCAGCGAAATTTGACGCATTTAGAAAAGTAGAGATTACTTTAATGAATAAAAAACTTGGTAATATCGAAACTTTCTCAATTTGGACATTCATGAATTTGGAAATTAGAAAGTTCACGGATTCGCAGTGTCGAGAAATTTCATCAACTGGAGCCCGCTGATGCAAAAATTTTTAAATATAGATAATCGTGAACTTGAGGCTTGACAATTGGGAAATTTGTTAATTTGGAAATTTTAAAGTTTAAAAATTTTTAGATTTGGAAATTTAGGGATTTGAGAATTGAAACAATTGGATATTGGAAAATCTACGGATTTATAAATTTGGAAATTCAAGAAGTTGAATCACGTCACGGTTGGCAAAGTTAATAATTTGGGAATTTAGAAATTTTCAAAATTTCATAATATATACATACTTCACAAATGATATATTTATCAAGAAGTACCTGACTCATAGGAAAAATGATTAAAGTAATATGAGAATAATAATAACACTAATATAAGAATACCAATAGTAACAATATGAGAATACTGATAGTAGCAAAATGAAAGTACCGATAGTAACAACATGAGAATAATAATAGCACTAATAATATAACAATATAATTTTTTATCAAACTAAAAGTGACTTTAAATTTATTCAATCACACAACGAATTTCATAAAAAAGTTAAATCTACAAATATTGTTCAAAAATTCATTTACAATATAGTAAAATTAAAGAAAGTAACCCAAAATCAGCGAAAAATTCTATTTTTTTATAATTTTAACTTATACCAGCTTCGCGTGTCACCGATACGTGCACCCTGCACCACATGGAGCATATTAATGATTTGGCAAGTGGCATTGTTTTGAATTACTTCGTAAATAAAGTTACAACCCGGTCCAGCCTGGTGCTAATCAAACTATTGATCCGTATACGGAGAGTGGGCGTAATAGAAAGGACAAGACATTTTCGTTGCGATGATTTACGATAATGGTGGTAAGTCGAGAATGCATCAGTTGGGAACGCCTCGCTGAATCGGCATATTTACTACTATCCCTTTTTCTTTCTCTTCCACTCTTCCTGTCTCTCTCGTTGTGACAATAACCCTTAGAGAGGTTGGCAAACGGCCACGTGAGTAAACCTTTCGTGAGCAATTACAGGTCCGAAATCGAAACGCTTCTGCGATCACAGGCTGAATTGTGGGAACATCGAACATTCACGATCTGCCACCTCAAACATTTCCTTCCTGTTTATTCGACGAAATTCAGTGCGACTAAAGTGTTACCGTAATCGCATCTTCATACTATCTGGTTAAAAATTATACCCTGATCTAAAAGAAAATTCATCGTGGCTCCAAAAGAAAATCTTTTATTAAGGAATTAAAAGGGTCATATAGATTTGGATCATCTTCGGTAGAGAAAAGGTTTGATAGGAGATGAAACTATGCGAAATTATTCGACGAAATGGATAATAGTTTATGAGAAATAACAGTTTCACAAATTAACATCGAATGTCTATTTATGTAAGTTTTAATTTCAATTAAGTGATGACATGTTAATGGTGATCCCTTTAGCCTATTTATATCTTGTCACACTTGTGACCCATCTTGCAATCACACAAATACATTTAGACCTAAATCGTATTTCCACCGTGATTAAATTCAAGGTTTAATGGTAATTATAATTTGCATAATCCAGCATCCACTAACAAAATATACCGAGCATTTCAAATTTTCTTATATCTCAACAATAATTAGTTTGTTCTGGCTCAGACCACTGCCAGAAAAATCATAGGTTAAATGGTTGAAGACTTAAAATCTGACTTAAAGCGCTATGATCGTGTGTTCGAATCCTTCATTTTCGGTTAAAGCTTTTTCTCTTTAAAATTTGTTTTCGAACTTGTATTAAATGTTAAACTGCATCATTTTACAATTTAAGAATTATTTTCAACGAGGATGAGATCGTGATCCGACGAGCGTTTACGGTAACCGATGATCGTAGAGAATTGCAAGGTGAAATTGTTATTCTTATTCGAACTTATCGGATTCGATGGGACATGAAATTGGTTGTAACCGCTTCAGACGGCGTCTTATTTTGTTTTTCGTCGTCGGCAGCAATAATCTACTTTCCAGTTTGTTTTTCCCGGGGTCTACCTGCATCGGAGGACGGAAGTCGAAAGGTCCTCACATTCCTGGCCGTTATCTTTTCTTCTCAACGGTCACGCCAGAAAAAAAAGCAGCCAGCAGAACGAAGAAAGGAAAATAAAGGAAGGAACGACGGGGAATGAAAGAAAGAAATGGTAGGGGAAAGATCCCAGGGAAAATAGGCGAACTGGGTCGTGGCCAACAGCTGCCTTCTGCCCATTATTTCCGTCTCTCATTGGTGCACGTTACTTACTGCTTCCGTTTGGCTGCACGGCGAAGAAAGAGAGAAAAGGAGAGGAGAGAGAAGAATGGATAAAGGCAATCGATACTGTAAACGATCGGATATTCCGACGACATCGTTCGTCCATTAACTTTCATATGATTTGACTTTTGAAATGATGTTGCGACGCGTTGTTCTCGGGGTTTGTGCGACGCTAAACGATTTCGTTGAACAAAAGAGACCCGCCAGACACTGCGAGGATCGGAAAGTTGCATCGTCGTGCAATTTTTTTGTACCGGTGTTTCTGCTCGTTCGATTTTAACACGTTCGGGTAAATTTATCTGTAACGGGGGCGACGATCTTTGAGGGATCGTAAAAATGCTCGGATGTGAAGCAACGAAGGATGATTATGTTTGCGAGAGTAGAGTATGTGTGCTAGTACTCATTGGAAGATGTGATGTTTTGTTGACATCGTTAGGAATATTTGCTTAATTTTTCCGGAATTTAGTTAAAGTTTAGCTATTTTATTATCAATACTTCGATGAAACTTATTCGTTCGTTATACAAAATTAATAAATGAGGTTAATTATTATTATTAATTTGTTGTAATGTATTTTTATTCATTAAAGGCAAAGTTAATCATTTTTGGAAATTTAGAAATTTTCAAAATTACATAATATATACAAATGATACATTTATCGAAATGTGCCTGCCTCACAGGAAATATTAATAAAATAATACGATAATAATAATTGTACTAATATGAGAATCACAATAGTAACAATATGAGAATAATAATAGTACTAATAATATAACAATATAATTTTTCTATTAAAATAAACGTGACTTTAAATTCATTCAATCACGCAGAACTAATTTTATTAAAAAATTCAATTTACAAATGTCATTAGGAATATTTGCTCAATTTTTCCGGAATTTAGTTAAAGTTTAGCTATTTTATTATTACTAATCCGATAAAACTCATTCGTTCATTCTATAAAATTAATGACTGAGTTTATTTATTAATTTGTTGTTATGTATTTTTATTCATTAATAGTACAAAACTAATTAATTATATTATCAATAGTATAATATATAAATATTTATCTGTTTTGTGTGGAGATTAACAATTATAATTATCTTATTTGTCAATAATGAAGTTGATTTTAAAAAGAATATTGCTTTATTAAGTTTGAGATAGTTGCGATTCATAATATACGATTTATAAGATTGTGATTAGGAGAATTATTTTACTTATTTATTCATGATTTATTTGAAATCCGTTTAGGTTTGGTGAAATTAATAATATTAGTTGTAGAAGTTAACAAAAGCATTTACTCGGTAATACTGAAAACACGAGGCCATTTATAATCGCAGCCAACTAAATGTTATTGTAGCAAAGCTATGGAAACTTTGACGTTTGAAAATTTGAAACTTTAGCTATTCGGTAAGTTAAAGATACAGGAATCGAAAGTTTTAAAATGTAGAAACTTTATGATTTGTAAATTAAGGAGTTTAGAAGCTTGGTTCTTTGCAGCTTGGAAAATATAGAAATGTTGAAATACAAAAGTATATAATTTCTAAAAGAAATTTTACAAGTTGAAAATTTATAAGTTCAATGTTTTGGTCCCTTTCATGTTAAGAAATTGAAAAAATTGGTCATTTGAAAGGCAGAAAATTATGAAATGTAGAAATATTGAGGTATGAAATTCAAATCGTTTAATCTCTAAATTGATTTAATCACCCTTAAGGATTTAAATTTTCAAAAGCAGCAATGACGCAATTTAAAAATCTAGAAATGTAGAAACCTAAATTTTCAAACCGAGAAAGTGGTAGTAATCGAACATAGTTCAATTGTTTTTATTATTTGACTGCTTCGTATAACTAATTTGAAAGTACATAAACGTTACATTAATTAATATTAACAGCAGTAAATATTTTTTCAATGTATCAATAACAAATTTTGTAAACTGTATGTTTAACTTTATGAAATTACTTTATTGAAGAGTCGGCAAGTGACTTTGGAGCACACCTCGTTTATAAATCCCATTCATGTCAATTATTCTGTATACTGCGCAGAACATCCACTTATTGGAAACACATACAATTAATTACGGTGTAATTAACGTTGTCAAAAGCAGGCTCACGCAGAATATCAAGTACTTTTGGTTTATGGAAAATGTATACAATATCGTGATCAAGATTTGTATATATGTTACAAAATACGTAGAACAAAATTAAAAGTGAGAAGAAAAAACACATCGAATAGTGTTACTGCAGATATGTTGAACAGAAAACAGTATTAAAATACAAGGTGTCTAAATTAAATAAAACCTCCGAAATATTCCTTTAATCCAAGTTGCAGGAATAAAGATACTTTTAACATTATTTCACCAAATCCAGTCAGTGGTTATAATAATTCAGTTAAGAAATAAATTCTAGTTGCAAAACTAGATTCTTAACTGAAAAGAAACTAGTATTTTTTAGCAAAACTTCAATTAGTTTATAAACACATAATTTATAGTATAATAGTAACGTAATTCATAAGTGATATTTAACTAGAAGATACAACATAATATAAATAACAAAATTAGTTTTAATTAGGGACATATTTTTACAACATTTTTACTACTTTTTGCCAATTTATATACTACTTTTCCACTACTTCTTTTGAGTGCACCACAGTTCTCTTCTAGGTCGTTGATGTTAATTACTGGTATATTTACCATGCATTGATTACAAGTTTAATTGGAAGCATTGAGCTAAAATTGAGCACAGCGTTACACGATAATCATACATTACGGTACAACGAACCATGATCTCGGTCAGGGCTGGATCAAGAGGGTGTAATCCCAGCCCTTTCCAGGGAACACTTTTCTAATTCATATTAAATGTTATATAATTATATTTAGACTAAATTTCAAGGTTCGAAGACCTACTTTACCGTAAATTTTGTGTAAAAGAAATTATTACTCCTCCACTTCTTCGTCAAGGTCCTCGAGGATTTTCATTCGAATAAAATGATGAATCAAATTGTCCCCCAGAATTAAAACTCCTGAGAATGATCCTAGCCATCGAGAAAGTTAATCACGAAAAGATAAAACTATATTTATATTTTCTGTAACATCGATCGTGCCTATTCAACGAGCACAAAGCGACCCAGCAAGAAAAGCAACGTCGATCACTTTCCGTCGTGAAATAAACGTGTATTCATTACACCATCGAATGGTGCCGTTTTTTTAACCCGGGACGTTTGTACAGAGTCAGTCATACGTGGTGACATTACTTCAGTTTTCTTGCCTTTCGAATCCCCGCCAACGTGGATGGACAGCTGGCATGGGTGGTTTAATAAGTTTCGCATCCGCGAGGCTGCTATGGGCGAGAGAAAAAAAAAGATGTGCGAAGAAGGGGTGAAAGAGGAAAGTAATAGCAGAACAGTGGAGATCAGTAGAAGAGTATAGGGGGTGTGCACGAGAGAGAGAAGAGGAGAATCCAATAGTCCAATACCCGGCTAGAACCAAAGCTCTTTGTCTCCCACTCAAATGCCAATAGCTGGCATGCTTCAGGCTATATGCCTGAACACGATGGCAGGCAACCACCGGTGTGTCGTAGCTGCATAGCATGATCGGCCGTTGGCTCGTTATTTGCCCCAGGAATCTTTCAAATAAATTTATTTGCTTCCAGCCAAATTACTCGACATAACACTACGGTTATTACCGCATGTCGATCCGAATTCAAGCAGATTGCTGGACGCAATGATCGACGGATCTTGCGGGGGAGGCTGTGTGCAGGGATGATCATCGAACGGCGAAGTAACGAGGTGTTTCACGGACATTTCATACGCGGACGTTCGATAACGCTGTACAACAAATTTTGACTTTTTTTTTTTATTTCATAACTCTTAACACTAGAGGTACCGGCATTAACCCCTTGCACTATGCGTCATTTGACAAATGCGTCAAACACAACGAAGTATTCGATGCTAAAACTATAAGATCACTGAAGAAAGTTCGAATGTCAAGACTATTTTACATTCGGCGATCGTCGACTGGGGAAACAAAAAATTCAGGGTATATACTGATTTTAGAAAATGAGAACTGTAGATATTTAGAAATAAAACAAATATTAATTCTCCAATTTACAAAATTAACTTACGAATTTTCAACTTTCACGTTTGTCTACTAGAAAATTTAGAAATTTATAAACTTATAGATTAACGAATATAAAAATTTCAGGAAGAATCGGTGATTTTGAAATTTAGAAATTGAAAGATGAGGTAATTTAGATTTTTCTTAATTTAGAGAATGAGAGAATCCAATAATATGAATTCGATAATTGCAGATAATGAAGTTTATTTAAAATTTGAGATCAGATAATTTGTGTATTCAGTTTCAGATGTTTGAAAGCTTCGACAATAGTAGTTTGAATAGCTGATCGATGTTGAATAATGGGGATTTACGCCGTTGGAGGCGCTGCTTTCGTTTCGAATCAGAAGATTGCGCGCAGTTTTTACAACAGTACGTTTAGTCTCATTTGTTTGGAAAGAAAAACCTTTTCTATTGCTTCTGAGAATGGTTTTCCAGTGTATTTTGTCGATTGAAAGTGGTTCGTTCGATGATACGTTTGGTACATGTACGTTTTTGTGCGAAAACTCTACTCTTCCGTCTATTTCGATGAAACAATGTTGATTGTATTCAGGACATCAAATTGAAATGAAGCTACATCAAGCTCACAGAATGTGAGTACTTTACTTCGCTTTCCATTTGTTTTATCACGTGGAGATATTTCTTTTTTATATTAATTGATGCGATACATGGCGATATTATTGAAATAATTTGGGATACAATGTGTTACACTACAGGGTGACCCACAATTATGGTACGAACCGGAAAGGGGTGGTAGGTGGGGCTATTCTGAACAACTTTTTCCCTTGCAAAAATATTGGACGAGGCTTCATTTTTAAATTATTCAGGAAAAACACGGACCAATCAGAACGCGAGGATCGCGCGCGCTTAGAGGCAGAAGTGTAGACCCGAGTTATAATTGGCCGTGGTCGCGATCGAATATACAGCGCGCGTGATCCTCGTGTTCTGATTGGTCAGTGTTTTTCCTGAATAATTTAAAAATGAAGCCTCGTCCAATATTTTTTCCCATATGTTTGTTCACGCTCAACTGTCACTCGAACCTACGCTCCCGCATCTCAGCGCGCGCAATTCTCGCGTTCTGATAGATCAGTGTCTTTCCTTAATAATTTAAAAATGAAGCCTCGGCCAATATTTTTGCAAAGGAAAAAGTTGTTCAGAATAGCCCCACCAACCACCCCTTTCCGGCTCGTACCATAATTGTGGGACACACTGTATATTCCATACAATATACATGCTTAACATACATATTTAACATACAATATATTTATGATATTAAATGTAATATATTTTGTCTTGGTACTACTTCTACGTACGTTCGCAATAGTGATCCATAAAAGTCACTATTATGACTTTATTATATGCGATAAGAAAGTCGTTCGCCATATCGATATTGTAAACGGGATGTAACTTCTAGCGGCGGCAAAGTTTAAATGTACTTGGTTGTGAAGATAATTCTCACAGTAGAATAACAATGCAAATATTTGTATTAATATAATTTCAAACACTACAATTTCATCTGTTATACAATCAATGTCAAGTTTAGGAATTTGTTGTATATTGTGCTGATTAATAATGAATTAACTATTTTACATAATATTTTCATGTGATTTTATCTTTTATATCTTAAATAGTAAAAATCGATTTCCACATCTTTATTCTTCAATTTATATATGCAAAATTTCTATATTTTCAAATATTTTTATATGCCTGAATTTCTATCTCCTCAAATCATTGTATATTCACTTTCAAACGCCCATATCTCGAAATTTTTATAGTTTTCGATTTATATTTTTCGGATGTTTACGTTACTCAATTTCAATATTTCTATTATCTGCATATATTCTCGAGTTTCTATATTCCCAACGTTTTAAATTCCCTAATTTCTATATTTTCAAAATCTCTATAAATATATTAAAATCTCTATAATTTCAAATTTTTGTGTTCCCAAACCATTACATGTCCCTTCTATTTCATCGAATTTCTATATCTCTAAATATTCATATCGCAAGATTTTTCTATTTCTCGAATATCTATATTTTTTAATGTTCGTATTTCCAATTTCTATTTTCCCAAATATCCAACTTCTATTTCCCCAAATACCTAATCCAAATTTCTTTATCCATAAATACATCCCCCAATTCTTACTATACCATATCACTTTCCTTACTAAAGAAACATAAATACAAAATATGTACCAAATCAATTTTAAACTTTTAATGTCGTAAATTTTATTGAAATTTCACAGTGTGTTCATGTTTTTCTTCACGTCATTTATAAATTATAACAAGTGTAATAATTTAAATGATTAACGTTGCAAATTGATCACTGAACGATCATTGAAAGAAAACACTCTCGATATGCAATGTAAAATATTCCACCTAACTGTTAAAACAAATACGATACAATCTTCTGGGAATAGAATTATTGTTTTCAGTTATAGAGTGCATTCTTACGGGCAGTACACTTTCCATTGATTTGTAGATACCTACTGCACGGCCTCGCAGAGCTAGACACTTGTAATGGCTTTGTGAAACTTTGTTCTATAAAGGTACTTCTTGGAAACTGCATTTACTTCAGTTTCTTGTCGAAAGCACGCTTATACATTGATGATACCGAAGATTATTGTTCTTCGAGTCCCGTTTAATTTCCTTTATCTTTCGTACGGTTTCAAAAGTTCTAGCTCACCTTTTTTTCGTTCTTCAAATATCATTCTGAAAAGTTTCACGCGAAATTATATCATCAAAAGTTGTAAAAAAAATTAAACCTGGTTCTAACTGAATATTTTAAACAATATTCATAAATCTCGTTTTTCTATTTTTTATTTGTATGAACACTACATTTTTCGGTGAGATGAGCTGTTTGCTTGTGAAACTAACAATTTTTTGGTAAGAAGATTTGTTTGTTAGTAGAAGTAACAATTTTTTGTTGGCAACAGAATTTGATCGTTAGCAGAACTAACAATTTTTTATAAGAGGAGTTGTGTGTTGGTGAAACTAACAATTTTTTGGTAAGATGATTTGATTGTTAGTAGAACTAACAATTTTTTGGCAACCGGATTTGATTGTTAGTGAAACTAACAATTTTTTATAAGAGAAGTTCTGTGTTAGTGAAACTAACAATCTTTTGGTAAGATGATTTGGTTGTTAGTAGAATTAACAATTGTTTGGTAACAGGTTTTGATTGTTAATAGAAGTAACAATTTTTTATAAGAGGAGCTGTGTGTTAATGAAACTAACAATTTTTTGACAACCGGATTTGATTATTAATAGAAGTAACAATTTTTTATAAGAGAAGTTCTGTGTTAGTGAAACTAACAATTTTTTGGTAAGATGATTTGATTGTTAGTAGAACTAACAATTGTTTGGTACCAGGTTTTGATTGTTAATAGAAGTAACAATTTTTTATAAGAGGAGTTGTGTGTTGGTGAAACTAACAATTTTTTGGTAAGATGATTTGATTGTTAGTAGAACTAATAATTTTTTGGCAACCGGATTTGATTGTTAGTGAAACTAACAATTTTTTATAAGAGGAGTTCTGTGTTAGTGAAACTAACAATTTTTTGGTAAGATGATTTGATTGTTAGTAGAACTAACAATTGTTTGGTACCAGGTTTTGATTGTTAATAGAAGTAACAATTTTTTATAAGAGAAGTTGTGTGTTAATGAAACTAACAATTTTTTGGTAAGATGATTTGATTGTTAGTAGAGCTAACAACTTTTAAATAGATGGCTAAATCTTTAGAGAAACTAGATCAATTTTCATATATAATTTCAAATGTTTTAATACTGATTATTTAATTCAGAGTTCTACGATTACAGCAGGGTCAAGTTTGACCCTGTTAAAGTACTTATGATTCCATATTATAAATTTATATCTCATCTATTCGAAATCATACATGATCGCAAACTATATTTCTTTTGAATTAATAATCTTAATAATACGGACTCGTATTCATTATTAGTAAACGTATAGGTTAATAAATCTGCAAATATTAGAGGTCTATACAATTATTGTATCACATACAGTCGTGGACAAAATTAAGTGGACGGGAATCATAAGTAACAGGTGGTTAATTTAATTTAACTAATAATGCCTATAAATCAAAACTTTATTGCACAATTACATACATTAAATAAATAAATTGAATATTAAATAAATGTTTTTTCAAGTCTACAAAAACATTTCACGTTCTAAATTTAAAATTTATTTAAAACATTGTAATAAAGCAACAAATATTTTTACATTTCTGCAATGTCCACTTAACTTTGTCCATGACTGTATAATATTAAAAAATTAATTAAATAAATAAATGGGATAAAACAAAAGATACCTGTACATAAAAAAACGAATACGTTTATAATACATTATTCATATTATTACGGTCACGGTGGTTAAGCAATTTTGTTAATTTTCGTCGAAGATTCATAATTGATTCTTCCCTCGAATAAACTAAATAAATGTTTCCAAAATGAAATAAAAATTCAATTCCCCGATTTACAAGTCATTTTATATTGTAAATGCAACATGTGGCGTGCGACACAAATACATTTCATGCTCAAACGAGCAGCTGTTTAAAGTTTCATGAAGACGGTGGGAAGCAATAGGTTTGCGTTGGAAAGTTCCGCTTCTAGGACTCTTACATGCGATACATTTTACGTTTGACAATAATTAACGTGTTGGATATAATGCGGCTAATATATTACTGCGCAAACGCGTTAATGGTCACCTAATGCGCTGCCCTCATTTCATAACAAATATTAGCATCCACATTTATGCATAACAAACATAAAACTGTAAGGACATTTTGCTAGTTCACTTCGTTAATTAACTACATAATTAAATTTAATTTTATATATTTTTAAAACTCAATTTTTTTTAACTTGAACGACGACTGTGTTGAAGAAACGCGATTTTATTAAATAAGTATAAATTTGTTCGAGACTCGTCAGTAATGATACAATCTGAGTTGTTTGTAGTTAAATCGTGATCTTCAAAGATATCGAAATATTTATCATCGAATCGTGATTCAATTTTCATTAACATGTTCGAATAACATTTTTTATAATCAATGAAATTTGCAAACGTGCGCGATTACAATAAACTTTGATTTTGTTACAATAACTTGACTGCAATTACAAATTTGTCAGACTCAAGGGGTTATATCTACTTGGGATCGGGAACAGTTACGTGATTATCAAGAATTATTTTTGCAATTTTAATAAATATTTTTAATAATTCTCAAAACATTATCACAAAGTTCATATTTTAAGGTGTATATATAAATTTTTTTATGAAAAAATATTAAAAACAAATGAAATATAACTCGTCTCCTAGATCGCCAGTTTTTTTAATATCACTTGCGGTGACCACGATATCTTCGCAACGCCTTATCTGAAGGGCCTGAACAAAGGATTTTTCCTAAAAATATGAACTTTCTGATAGTGTTTCGAGAATTATTAAAAATATTTATTAAAATGGCAAAAAAAATTCTTGAAAATCACGTAACTGTTCCCGATCCCAAGTAGATATAACCCCTTAACATAATTTTCGAAATGCACATTTTTTTGGGATTGTTAACCCATTAACGCCCAGTGTCCTCTTTTGATGACATCTTGTAAACATATTTCTAGTTTGCTGATGCCTTGTGTAGTTCTAATTTTAGGTACTAGAAAAAAAAAATGAGGACAGTCTATATTTCCAAAACTAGCTAATAATTTTTTAAAATTAATGCATTTTATTCTATTTTAAACATTTATAAATCATATATAGAATTTTCACAAAAAAATTCGCAGAATAAATAAGTTGAGCGTTAATGGGTTAAGTATAATCAAATTTACGTTTAATTCTCTTTTATGTACTTTGCGCGGCCGTTACAGGGTGAGCGTGTGTGTGTGTAAGCGTGAGCGTGCAGGTCGGCAGTTCGTCGTGTCGTTGCCGATCTATGCTGTTTTGTTTTTTATTTTTTTGTGTAAGCAGTCTTGACGCGTTCGCCGTGCGATTCACCACGCTGTGCAATTAAATAAATTATCTAACTGCTATCAGGGATAATAAAATTCGTGAATAAAATTCGTTAACACTAGATTTACAGAACGAGGCAGAATAACTCATCACTCCCGTTCCCTATTTTAAATTACAAAATCTATCAAGAATCTTTTATCAAAATGTACATTAACTTTTGTCAAGTTAAAGGATCACTGTACAAGTCAGTTTACGTGTCACACTTTATTTTCATTTCTACTTTAGTTTCAATTTTAAAGTATACGTAAAGTATAAATCTTTATATGTCCGTAAATCTAGCGTTAATAAACTCCGTTAATAAAATTTGTTGTATCCGGAAGAGTACATTTTTTCATCACAAATAATCGAAACAGGATAGATTTATTTCCTCGAACGAAACAGAGGGGTAATAAAAAAGAAGGGAAACAGGAAAGAAGACAATTTGTAGTCCATCAAAAAACTATTTCCGTTCGGGAAATATGAAAGTGGTTTTTGTTGCTGGGCGAAAGGAGCGTATCGAACGTCGAAGTATTTCTTCCACGAGTCTCCACGTACATAAACCGTTTCTTCAGGGCGAGTGGTGCGAAAAGGCACTACATGACATGACGAAACCACAAAACGTGGCCAGTGGCCGATTTCAACCACAGCCACGAACTACCACGATACATAGTACAGTCCGAGGTTTCCAAGTGCTTGAACACACGTGAAAACGTTTCACCCTCAAATGCCAGACGCTTTCGTTTATCCTACAAATCTGTTTTTTTTTTAAGACACGACTCTCGTCAAACAAATGCGAGACGATGTTAAATAAAAGTTTTCTACATGCGACGTTACTGACATATTTTTTATGTTAACAATCTTCATATTGTACGTACGACTAGATAATTCAATCGATCGAATTATTTCATATATGAACTCTTTAATTGTCAAATTTTGATTTCGGTTTTACCGTGTGGGTTGTCAATTTATGTATGAAATGCTTTTATAAGTTACACAACATTGCAGCAGAAAATAATTTTGAAAACCAGAATTTATCGAATACTAAAATCTAAAAATATACAGGGTGTCCCAAGAAGTACCAAATTCCCCAAATTCCCAAATTCCCAAATTCCCAAATTCCCAAATTTCCAAATTCCCAAATTCCCCAAATTCTCAAATTCCCAAATTCCCAAATTCCCAAAGTCCCAAATTCCCAAATTCCCCAAATTCTCAAATTCCCAAATTCCCAAATTTCCAAATTCTCAAATTCCCAAATTCCCAAATTCCCCAAATTCCCAAATTCTCAAATTCCCAAAGTCCCAAAGTCCCAAATTCCCAAATTCCCAAATACCCAAATTCCCAAATTCTCAAATTCCCAAAGTCTCAAAGTCCCAAATTCCCAAATTCCCAAATTCCCAAATACCCAAATTCCCAAATTTCCAAATTTCCATATTCCCAAATTCCCAAATTCCCAAATTCCTAAATTCCTAAGTTCCTAAATAACCAAAGTCCCAATTTTCAAATTATTCAAGCCCAAAATCCCCAAATCCCCTGATCCTCGAATCTCCAAAAACCCACATTTCCAAGTCCCCAGATTTGCACTTTTCAAACTATCCACAGAGGAATTAGAGAAATTAGGTACCGGACTAATTTAAAGCGATACAAATAACGGATGTAAATAATTGCGTTACGTTGTTGACTGGATCAACCGTGTTTATGGTTGTCGACATAAATTACGCGAATACGACCAGTGATTCGTAATTAATTTGAATTGTTTCCACTCGTGTTTGAATCGCGATTAAACGCGCGAAGTCGAACATGGCTTTTAGCTGGCCGATGCATTTTGTTTTCTGTCCAGTCTGCGACTTTGTATGTTGTAAACGTCGGCTTCTCGTTGCTCGATAAATCAATGCGGTGTACCATAAAGAAAACACAACATGCGTTTCGTGGGTTGTTCAGCATTTTATTTCACCCTTTTTTTCATCTGGTTTGACCTATTTGATTTTCTGACAATAAATTTTCACGAGTCTCGCGAGATAACTCGTCCGTAAATTCGTTTGATGCATCAACCATACGTGAAATTTTTGTTCGCGCGAATGCAGAGCCGATGTACAAAAAAGACGTTCGTTTATTTATAAAATTGCGTGCTTGTAGTCGACAAACAATTTAGAATAATCAGGGAAAAATGATTAATTGCACGAGTCGAATCGTGCCGTCGCAACGATCGAATCTTCCCAATTCGTGTCAATTAGCGGTTCAGTAACAAACAAAATACAAATCAAACAGTCGAATCGATCGTCCAGTGTTTCCTCATTAAAGTTAATTAGCTTTGATGTTCACACATTGACTGCTACCGTGAAAACGTTCGCATTTAGTATGGCACGTTTTCATAAGTATTTTCAAATGTATACATATTGAAATATTTTGGTAATTTTACGGTTAGCTGTTGAATTTATAACAAATCAGGTGGTCCCGTTGATGCAGAGGCTTGAGCCGTTTCATATGGTTTATAAAATAACATTTCCTTGGCGTAGTTCACGATTAAGTGTACAAAATTCAATCCTGTTCTTTGCAAAATCTAAATATACAAGAGTATCATCAATATATTGAAAGATGCAAAAAAAAGCTGTCAGTGCTTTCTGTTCATGAAATTTATTAATAATTATGTTAAATTAAGGATGAGGGAATTTATATATACAGTATGTATGTATATACAATTAGCTATTTATACATAAAGTATGTATACATTATTAAAATGGCATAATAAACAATTCATTTAACATAACATAATTAACTTAACTAACTAAAATTGCATATAAATATACTGTATGTATAAATAGCTACATCCTTAAATAAATATAAACGAAATATAAATTAATTTAAATTGTTTGTAAAACTGCTGTACAAAAAACCAATTTAAGTAAATATATATAGAATTACTTTAATTATTCATACTTTCTATGGCCAATAACTTCTGATACATTTTATCAATAAGTATCATTGTGACAAGGAAATAGTTCATTCTTTAATTTCGACTCCAGACTTATTTATTTATCATTCGTTGATCAGAAATTTTGCAAGCAATATATGAAATAGTGCTAATGTGAATAGCCGAATATCTTTGTGTACCAAGATTTTTTCGTGTAGCTTTAACAGTTTCCGAGAAAAGGAATAATAAATTTGTTATTATCCCAAAGATATTTTATTTCCCTCGCCACGAGCGGAGGGGTGTGTTACGCTAAAGCATCGCTACTTTATCGAAATATACGAGCGCATATTACTTGTGACAGGGGTTATCGTACTTATCCCGCTAAATCCGGAACAAGCGTGGGTGGGACAAAATTTCCTGTTTCCTCGCAACATCTCGCAATTTGTTCCCTTCCTTGCCCTAACCGATCCTGGGAATCGTTGTCTCAACGTCCACGGCTGTCCGAATCAATCGAAATCCGTGTAAAATCAGAATTACTTGGAAGGCTAAGCGCATTTCCGAGTAGGGACACGGTAACGGATCACAAAATGACGAAGTTGCGGTGTTAGGTCTTGGAATTCATATTGCTGCGAGAGGATTAGAATTCTTCAATACAATAGTTCAACGGTTTTTTCGTTTCTGTAGATACATTTGTTGTTTACAATAATGGTCTTTAACCGTAGCAGAAATAGGACTCAAGGTATCATTATATTCTAATAATATATTTTCATATTAACAAATTTCCGAGTTTGAAAAATTCTGAGTTTCCAATTTTCTAAATATCAAAAATTCCAAATTTCCAATTTGCAATTTTCCAAGTTTCCAAATATCCAAAGTTCCAAATTTCCAAATATCGAGAATCGCGCGCGCTCGGAGGCAGAAGTGTAGGCCCGAGTTATAATTGGCCGTGGACGCGATCGAATCGCGTGGCGCGCGATTCTCGCGTTCTGATTGGTCGGTGTTTTTCGTTGATAATTTAAAAATGAAGCCCCATACGACATTTTTGCAAATGAAAAAGTTGCTCAGAATGACCTCACCTACCTCCCATTTCCGGCTCCTTCAACACTTTTGGGACACCCTGTAGTACGTACAGTTGTCGCACCCTGTACATGCAGAGCGAAAGAACCGCTCGGGGGATGCCGAAAGGTCCCTTTACGGTCGTACCCGTTTACGTCGTCAAAGAAACCGGAAACAAAGTTAGCCGTGGGTAAAGACGTTCCCAGCACTGCAACTACGTAGACTGCCGAAGCATTCGAGGTGCATTATTAATGTTCGTAAACTACGAGACGGTCTTCCTCTCTCGACAGTGGTTGCGGCGGCCGGCTTTTAGGCTAATAAAATGGGCGTCGGAGGAGGACACGTCGGAAAATGCGCGAAGGTGGTCATCGTCGTCCTTTGCCGCGTGTAAGTACACGCGTGAGCGTGTATCGATATACGTCGAACGGAAAGAGAGAAAATAGCAGGAGGGAGGCCATACGACGGAAGGAACGAGACAGAAACGTTGTAAACGCTGATGGAGCGCCAAGCCCATCACTCTCTTGCAAATCTGATTATCTCCTCCGCTAGTTTCAACCATGCTCGTTCACCGTCACTCGTTCAGCCCGGTTATATTGGCTGTCCTCGTGTACACGTACGAAAGTCCAAGAGTGTGTTCCGACGGCACGGTTAACCGGACCTTGCCGTACAACGACCGTCTCGAAAATCGAATTCGCCACTTCGGGGGTTTGTCTTCGCCATTGATTTCCGTACGGTCCGGGTACGTTCTCGGACACGCCGGAATCGAGATTCCGTCCGAGTGACGATCGTTCAACGAAAATTGGATACGCCTACAGGATGCTCACCTGTTCGTCAGACAGCCATTAACGACGTTCCCCTAATGTTCAGCGATTGACTTTTGACGCGGACCAATTCGAGGCACAAAGGGGATCCTCGTTGGATACATCGGTAAACTCATTATCTTTGATAATTAACGATAACGGAATGCAATGATTGTTTAATGTATTTGATATAATATTATTAACCCCTTGTGCTACGATTTATTTGACGTCGGACGTAACGAACTATTAACATTAGAACTTCTAACTGGTGAAAATGACCAGTTTTGGGTTTGACAATTTATATTATAAAATGATGTTGCCACCATTTTGTTAAGATGTCTGTCGTGTTGTATTAATGAATGATTCTGGTATTTATTTATTCATTTTTCTACTTTATTTTCAATTTTAAAGTAAGTCTGCATTTAATGCCGGTACTTCTAGTGTTTATGGAAACAACATTAACCCCTTGCCCTACAACTACGAGCTATGCCCGTGACGCACTCGCTCTTCAATTATGGTAGACATTGTTAATATTTTTAATACGCTCGAATGTTTAACTTCGGTATAATCGTAATTTGCGCATCCGAGGATCACTAAATGGGAAACAATCTTGACATTCGAAATTTCTTTAATCACTTTAATGTTGTAGCAATTAATAGTTCGTTATGTCTGACGCACTTGCTGAATAAATCGTAGCACAAGGGGTTAAGATGACTGAAGAAAGTTGGAAGGTGAAGACTGTCCTGCATTTAGTGATTCTGGAATGTGCAAGTTGCAATAAAAATGAAATTGAACATCAAGATGGTTTTCTTGACATCTGTACTGATTGCCGTCAACATAAAACATCAATAAAAGTTCATTTATGTTGCACCGTTTGTCATTTATTTTTCAACTTCATTTTTAATTTCAAAATAATGTGCATTATACGTCGTAGTTCTAGTGTTAACACGCGCCATGTGATTTAATGTAACAATTTAAAATAAATAACTTTTAAGAAATGTGGTATAGAAAAGAAACAAAAAGAAATGAAAATAAAACTGAATGATGAAAAAGTATATAATGTATTTTAGGAAACAGAGAAATAAATCTTTAATCAGCACTGCGAATCTTTCACCTGCGCGGTTCGGAATCTAATGAACTATCCCTTCCGCGATAGCTCACCGCGACTCGCACTCACACACACATACATACTACTATTCGGCAGTACCGTGTACGGTGCTGCCCTAGCCTGTATACAACACTACATTTATAGTATTATGCGCATGATATTTCAACATAGCGAAACAGACAATATTAGCAATTAGTAATAAACAAATAAACATTTCGAAAAAATTTATCAAGCTTTTCAACTAGAATGTTTTACAATAGCTACTTTGACACAGTAAAAATGCTTTCGAGTTTAAAGGTATACAAAGAATATAGACAAGTATTGAGACAGTATTCTATAAAAAAATGGCTCAATAATTGTTTTCAGAGGTTATTGTCACGTTAAACGTTAAGTATTCAGGTCATCGTGAGTTAATCTCCTTAAGATATTTATAAATAATGAGATTATTTATACACCGGAAGGTTAGTTAGTTTTTTGTTTCACGGGAAAATGAGACACGGCACAGTTCGTGACAAAGAGAATACCGTGAAGTGCATACTTTTGCAAGGCGATTATTTGTCTTCGGAAGCAGTCGCGTGACAATTTTTGTAAAACATTCATCGGGACTTCCTGGTTGTAACCGTTGTTTCAACACGCTTTTTCATGTATGTTCCGCGCGTTCATTTGCATTTCCACTGGCAAACGATACAATCGGGACACGATTTATTGCATGTGGCAAATTAAGGGTATTGTTTTCGTTCTGCATTATTTCGTTTCGATGCACATAAACTTTCCCGAATTATATGAAATATTTCTTTTCTCTTTAAATTTTTAATCCACGATTTTATTTGTAACCTGAAATTATTTAGCAACGAGTGTTGGTAGTCAAAAAGCATTACATTTTATGATTTAAGATTAGTTTGTTACTAATCGGAACACGATATATTGCATGTGGCAAATTAAGGGTATTGTTTTCGTTCTGCATTATTTCGCTTAGATGCACATAAACTTTCCCGAATTATATGAAATATTTCTTTTCTCTTTAAATTTTTAATCCACGATTTTATTTGTAACCTGAAATTATTTAGCAACGAGTGTTGGTAGTCAAAAAGCATTACATTTTATGATTTAAGATTAGTTTGTTACTAATCGGAACACGATATATTGCATGTGGCAAATTAAGGGTATTGTTTTCGTTCTGCATTATTTCGCTTAGATGCACATAAACTTTCACGAATTATATGAAATATTTCTTTTCTCTTTAAATTTTTAATCCACGATTTTATTTGTAACCTGAAATTATTTAGCAACGAGTGTTGGTAGTCAACAAGCATTAAATTTTATGATTTAAGATTAGTCTGTTACTATTTTTAAGTAGTGATTTAGCCAGTGCTTTCGATTTAATTATTCACGTGATTTTTCTTATTAACCCTCTTACTTAGCATCAATATTTTAGGTTATGTATCGCGAACTATACTCACAATCACATGTATCTAAAATTATTAATCGTCGGAAGTGTGCAGATATTATTTCCTCATAAAGTTAAAATGTGCAAGTCGCGTTTACAGGTCCGCGAATTATTTTTACGAAATCATGAAGCTCTCTCGCGGAGGAAGTTACGCGTTTCTGAGGTGGCAATATAACACCGATAAAAGTAGCGAAGAGCGCAGGAAAACTCGCGATATCAGCGTGCCCGTACAAAGTATACCGATGTATTTCTCGCTTCTTGTTTTTGTATTTTCATCGGTTAAATTGTAGCGGTCACGGCCCTGCAGCGTGCAGCAGCTAGCTGGGAATTTATTAGCTGCAGTAATCTGGATTGCTGTTTCAGTTCCATGCCGTTCGCAGGCAAGATGAATGGCCCTGAACGCATCCGCGAAGATACGGCGAAATGTTACATTCACGATTTACACTTTTCCGCGTTTCTTTTTTTCTTCATCTGTTTCTCTCATTTCGTAATTTTCCTTAATGCCGTTAGCCGGTTTTATTTCAATCCCGTAACCGGTGTTGATGCCGGTCGCGTTTCCTCTGTCGTAAAGTTTTCCGGGTGAAAATTACTCCTTCGGTCCGGTCGCCTGCGAGAACCTTTTAATCAATGTTGAACGGTCGCCATTTTATCTCTGTCCTTATTCAAATGCAACAGCGTGTTGCGATCATTTTTTACCGTCTTAGTCGGGGATTCTCAACAAATTTTTTACATAAAAATATAATCCTGAAAGAGCACGCTTTTTACATTTGCCATTGATGAAAAAGTGTAATCGATTATTATACTTCTCTCTCCGGTTGCGCTAATTCGTTTGAAATATAGAAAAGAAATACAAAATGTGCATATCTTAATTCATACAACTCGGACGATTAATCAAAGAGCAACACTAATTTTAGTTAGGTTATTTGGGATTAAATGGGACAATGTAATTATACGGGCAGATTTAAAATTATGGGATTAACCCTTTGCACTCGAAAGCATTTTTGTTGTTGGCAAATAGCAACTGTAAAACTACCTAATTCAAAGTTTGATGAACTTTTTTGTAATTATTATTCTTTTATTATTAATCGCCGACGTTGTCTGTTTTACGCGTGTATAATAACATAAATGTATATTATTTATTTAATAGTTATTGATTAAAGAGTTTTATTTAAAATTGTTAAACCAAAGCAATGGCGAGTGAATGTCACCGCCCGAGCGCTCTTGAGGGACGAATTTTTAATTCCAGTTCCAACAAGGACAATTAATTATATTTCAATTTATATTTGTTCAATAAAGAAAGTGCAACATTAAATGACGTTCGCAATTCAGAATTTCGAATCATACGTACAAATAAAAAAATGTGAATGTTTACTATGTCTACAAAACCCATTATAATTTTTTTGAAGACGGTAGTAGATACTACCCAATAGTGTTGCAAACACATTTATAAACAAAACAATTATTTTACTCCCTAACAATTAATACATCGCTAAAATTCCGGCTTAGTGTGTGCAAGGAAGAATCAGTCGTTGCTCGATCCATTTGGATATGTACACATACAGTCGTGGACAAAATTAAGTGGACAGGTATCATAAATAACAAAAGGTAAATTTAATTAACTAATAATGCCTATAAATCAAAACTTTATTGCATAATTATATACATTAAATAAATGTTTTTTCAAGTCTACAAAAATACCTCACGTTCTAAATTTAAAATTTATTTATAACATTGTAATAAAACAAAACTTTTTTACATTTCTGCAACGTCCACTTAATTTTGTCCATGAGTGTACATACATATGTATTCATACATACATCTAAAGGCACCTTTACTTCTCTTACGGAAATGGAGATTTATTTTCTGGTTAGAAAATTTAGGAAAGGTTATCAATTTATTTATCAACAGTTTCGTGCAAGAATATAGCGTCATATATGTTATAAACTAACTGTCCACATATGTGGCGAAGGGCGTGAAGAGGTTGAAATGAGAATAAAAGAGGACATACATAGTTACCACACGAATGTTCAATAACGCGCACGATACGTTTTAAAAGTTTTTATTTTATTGCCTCTCGTTGCGTCGTGTCGCAATTCGGTGGAATTAGACGCGTTTTGTCATTCGATCAAACGCCATGGCTGCCCTGCAATTAAACTGGATATTCAGAGGGTGTTTACAGCTGCTTCGCGGTTGCGACTGCGAGTGGAGTTAAATTTTTTTTCCATTAGTACGAGTTCACCTGGTCATCGTATTTCTGTGGCCGTGCACGGAAAACTGGCCGTTGGCCGAGCAAGAATTTATTAATCGCGGCAATCTGAATTGGAATTCTCTCTGATTCCAACACGTAAATCGTCGCAAGTTATCGTTGGTTCACGTTCGAGGTTGTGGTACCGATAACTTCGGTGCACGTTGGGCAATAGTCATTTTAGTAGACCTTATATTATTAATAAATTTGAAGAATTCTCTTAATTAATTGCGACTAAGTTCTGTTCTCAATTATTAACATTAGAAGTAGCGACATTACATGCATGCTTACTTCAAAACTGAAGATAAAGTAGAAAAATAAATAAATAAATATTGCAGCGTTGCCTAACATATACAACCATTCATTAGCTCAACTGTTGGTATGAAAATCTATATAGTTTGCGTTATTACTACGATGGTAGCAATGATAATGTTTTCTTTTGTTTTTGTATTGCAATTCAATTCTGTTCTGTTCTGTACTCGGTTCGGTGCAAGATGCAGGTGCGTGTGTTTCGCGTTTCCTAATTATATTTATATTTCTATGTATATTATTATGTTACCCTTTAATCATCTTCTATATTAATAAACAGTTCTTTTATGTTAAATATTGCGTAATTCTGTCATCAACAAAACATGACAGACATTTTGACAAAAGGACGGCAATAAAATTTTGTAATAAAAAATGCCAAACTCGAAACCAGTCATTTTGACTGGTTGGTAGTTTTACTGTCAAAATCATTATTATTAAAATAATTAATGTTAAAAATTAACATTTAATAAATCTTGCTTGATCGATTTTGATGAAATTAATTCTGCAACTAGCAGTCAGTCAAATTGATTAGTTTCAACTTTCACATTTCATGTTACAAAATATTGTTGATGTGTCTTTGTCGAAATTTTGCATTAAAATTATTCAGGATGAAAACGCGTTGTTTAAGGTGAAGACAAAAATGTCAATTTTTTAAAACATGAAAAGTGTTTCAACAGCTTGAAATTATGTGGAAACGATAGCGATGTTTACGGGTATGTAACAGTTTTGATAATATGTAGTTACAGAGTGCATCACTGAAGTGTTCTATGCATGTTTTTGCATAGAGCTACCTCCAAAGTTTACGGGCCCCGGGCAAAAACCGATACTATTTTCGATGCTATTAGGCGCTGCATTAAACCAGTAATGGACACTGACGAGTATATGCCATAGCAATTTATAGTGTGTATGTAGAACGAGGTTCTCCTATATCTATAGCGCTCGAAAGTTTGCAAAGTTGTAAATTTCAGTGTTTCTGATTTCGACAAGCCGGAAATTTGAAAACTCGAGCACTCGAGTACTTGACAAGTTGACTACTGGGTAAATTGAAAAACTAAAATATAGAATGATTGAAATCTCGAGAACTTGAAAGGGAGAAAAAATGAAAAATTGAAAATAGAATAATGGAAAATTTGAAAAATTAAGTACCTGAAAACTTGAGAACTTGAAAACTTGAGAACTTGAAAACTTGAGAACTTGAGAACTTGAGAACTTGAGAACTTGAGAACTTGAGAACTTGAGAACTTGAGAACTTGAAAACTGGAAAACTGGAAAACTCGAAATCTTGAAAACTTGGAAACTTGAGAACTTGAAAACTGGAAAACTCGAAGTCTTGAAAACTAGAAAACTTGAAAACTTGGAAACTTGAAAACTTGAAAACTAGATAACTTGAAAACTAGAAAACTGGAAAACTTGAAAACTGGAAAACTGGAAAATTCGAAATCTTGAAAACTTGGAAACTTGAGAACTTGAAAACTGGAAAACTCGAAATCTTGAAAACTAGATAACTTGAAAACTAGAAAACTGGAAAACTGGAAAATTCGAAATCTTGAAAACTTGAAAACATGAAAACTTGAAAACTTGAGAACTTGAAAACTAGATAACTTGAAAACTAGAAAACTGGAAAACTTGAAAACTGGAAAATTCGAAATCTTGAAAACTTGAAAACATGAAAACTTGAAAACTTGAAAACTAGAAAACTTGAGAACTTGAAAACTTGAAAACTTGGAAACATGGAAGCTTGACTAAAAACCTGAAATCCTAAAAACCTAAAAACTTGATTACTTGAAAACTGAAAAACTTGAAAATCTGAAAACCTGAGAACTTGAGAACATGAAAACTTGAAAACTTGAAAACTTGTGTTTGTAAAAGTGTATGTTCGAAAATTTGTAAATACGGACGAAAGTATTAACAAATACTTTTTACCCTTATTGTATATATTTTAGTGACCTCGATCCTGGAATTTAATTGCAACGCCCAGTGATTTGTTCGACAAATTAACTTCGTTATTCAAAGTATCAGTGTTCCATTTATCTGCCGATCAGTTCCATTTCTATTTCACCGTGAAATAATATTCCCTGAAACGTGAACGACTTTAACTGTCGCCGCAGTTCTCGACTCAGTCATTGAATCTTTCATGAGAGTTGTTTCGCTTACCTTTGAGCTGATTAAATTTAGAAAAACTTCTGAACCCTTTCAAAGTACTTCACGGTCGCTCAACTTTTCACCGCCACTCTTTATTTTTAGATTTTCATGAACCTTAGCGAAACCTCAAGGATATCAAGCAAATTTGATTTAAAACGCCGTTTGAAATGGCAGATATTGCCCTTGTTTTTGGATACAAGTATTTATTTGACTAACAACAACTGCATAAGCAAAAGCATTCCATTATCTGTTTTCAATTTAGGTAGGTTAAAGAAGCAATGTTGTGAAGTTATTTTCATATTAACTAATTTCCGAGTTTAAAAAATTCTAAGTTCCCAATTTTCTAAATTTCTAAATTTCTAAATTTCTAAATTTCTAAATTCCTAAATTCCTAAATTCCTAAATTCCTAAATTCCTAAATTTCTAAATTTCTAAATTCCTAAATTCCTAAATTCCTAAATTTCTAAATTTCTAAATTTCTAAATTTCTAAATTTCTAAGTTTCTAAATTTCTAAGTTTCTAAATTGCTAAGTTTCTAAGTTTCTAAATTTCTAAGTTTCTAAATTTCTAAGTTTCTAAATTTCTAAGTTTCTAAATTTCTAAGTTTCTGAATTTCTAAATTTCTAAATTTCTAAATTTCTAAATTTCTAAATTTCTAAATTTCTAAATTTCTAAGTTTCTAAATTCGTGAATTCCCAAATTTCCAAATTTCCAAATTCCCAAACTCCCGATATTGCTAAATTTCTACATTCCTAAATCTCTTAATTCCTAAACTACTACATTACCAAATTTCCAAGTCTCCAAAAAAATCCAAAAATTTTGAAATCGATTTAATTAATTTTTGAAATGTTCGCTGTGTATACCCGCAGCACGGTCGTCAAAACTAGTAGTGGGACTTCCCTGTCTATATAGTCATTTTCTCTAGAGAGTCCCTGTTCGTCAGTTCCGAACGAAAATGAGTTTAATCGGATTACGATCCACTGTATGCTTCATGGTTCATATCCTACGAGATCATCGCGCGTTTCTTCGAGACAGTCTGCCCAATGAGTTGATTACGCTTTGAAACTTTCCCGCGCGGCAGTTAAAAGCTTCGTTCAAGTTCGACGCCAGGAAAGTAGCGTTTCTTCGATCGGGACAAATTTGTCCTTGTAAGTAATCTTTTATCATCGTCGAATAATCCGTGCAAGTTGTTCGTTCGAAAGGGACTCGAAGAGTAACCTTCTCCGTGCCTCCGAACCTCAGCAGCTTTTGAAACGATTAAATTTCCCTGCTCCTTTGACTGCGAGATTAATTTCCAAGCAGTCACCGAATCATTAAACAGGATCGTCCTCAGTAATCGAGTTAACCCACTTCAGAAATATTGGGTTGATACATAATTATCCGCCGTTTATGTAGGCTCATGCATTTTTTGTTAGTAACAATTCGCGTTTTGTTTACTGTTTTTTATAAAAATATTCTTCTGTGTTTAGTCGATAAAAAGGTATATCGAAAGTTATTTTCATATTTTACTTATGCTGTACAATTAGAAGAAAGGACGGAGAACACCACACGCATTTCATGATCTCATCGAACTTTTTGGCAAAAGAACAGGTGAAAAACAATGTCGAGAGTGGTTTGCTTGACTTAAATCAGATAATACCAGCTTAGTGGATGATCCAGAAAGATGTGAACCATCGATTGCAACGACCAGGCACATCACATTTTACAAAGTTTTCATCAATTGACCCTTTGAGTTACCATAGCGATGCCCATATGTTTGTTCACGCTCAACTGTTACTCGAACCTACGCTCCCGCATCTGAGCGCGCGCAATTCTCGCGTTCTGATAGATCAGTGTCTTTCCTTAATAATTTAAAAATGAAGCCTCATCCGATATTTTGGCAAAGGAAAAAGTTGTTCATAATAGCCCCACCTACCACTCTTTACCGGTTCGAACAGTATTTGTGGGACACCATGTACATACTGCGAAATTAAACGGTTAATTATCAGGTTGGTGCTAACGACGAGGACAGCTATACATAACATATAATGGAATAACTATACAATGGATACCGAGAGTTTTCTTGCGTTGTTAGTTGTACGAGAACGAAACGATCGAGTTGCTTTTGTTTTACGGATGAACAGTCTTTTTATCGAGGCAACACTTTATTGTTGTAGTTTCAGCGGCACGGTGAATGCATTTTTACGAGTCGACGAAGATCGCGAGGATTGCACACGATATCGGATCCCTGTTTCTTCTTTTCCATTTAAAGGATTCGTCGCCCTTCGACGAACTTTCGGATCGTTAATCACCGACGTTAATTCGGAGATAAAAGCGGGCAGACGATTCTGAGAAAGTGGTCGTTGTACCCTACGGATGATTTAGTCGTTTTAGAACTGATTAACTTTTCGGAACGAGACAGAGCGCAAACTTTTACGAGATCGGCTCTATCAGGAATATCAATCTTTTATTTCTGTTCAAGTCCACTACAGGATATTCTCGATCGGTTGAGAGAATACATAAGTATCATTGATTTTTATGTACAAGTTTATCACCAAATTTTTATGTATAATTTTATAACAAAATTTTTATATATAGCTTTATCAAATAATTTTTATGTGTAATTTTATCACAAAACCTTTATGTATAATTTTATCAAAAAATTTGATTTACAACTGCATCAAACAATTTTTACGTATAATTTTATAACAAAATTTTTATATATAGCTTTATCAAATAATTTTTATGTATAATTTTATCACAAAACCTTTATGTATAATTTTATCAAAAAATTTAATTTACAACTTTATCAAACAATTTTTATGTATAACTTTATAACAAACTTTTTATATATAGCTTTATCAAATAATTTTTATATATAATTTTATCACAAAACCTTTATGTATAACTTTATCAACACATTTTTATGTATAACTTTAGCGCAAGAAATTATTTAAAGAGGAAGAATTTATTTAAACGAAAAAAGAAGAATCATTAGCTGACAATGTCGTATCAAACACTGTATCAAAACGACCAGTTTCGAATTTGACATTTTATATTGCAAAATTTTGCAAAATATTGCACTCAAGCCTGGTACACGACTAAATGACCCTGTTTTTACTTGGAAAAGTATATTAGTAACCATTCTTGGCCAATTGGCCAAATTGAAGGCTTGTAATTTTTAAACAAATTCGAAATCGGAAAAATGATGGCTAATACCTCCACTAATTTTACATAGACTACAACATATTTTGATTAAAACAAAATCGCAGATGGTGAGGTCAAAAAGTCATCGATTCGGCATGGAATGACTCATCTATGTTCTTCATATTTTATATTCATACATTGATATTTACACGTGCAATGTTTTATGAATTACACAATTTCGAAACAATTATTGTTTAATTTCCTCGTCGTTCGAATTTACTGACCAGGAACGATTTTCTCGTCGAGAAAGTCGCAGTAAGCCATAAAACAAACGGTGACACGGTAATGGGAAATAAACTTTCGTTTTGTTTCGTTGGCAGGATCTTTTCATTTTCCATTCCTCATCGAGGAAATTAACGCGAAATAAACGTTTGTCGAGAAAGAAATAAACGAAATTAAAGGGCACCACTTAAGAAACCATTTGAGCTTCGCCTCGTGCTAAAAATTTCTTGTCTTCCTTTTCGCCTTTGTCATAAAATTTAATTCGTCGTGCCCGGAGCTTCGCTTTCTGCAAAAGATACTTTATGGAATGAACATTCTTTTGATAAACAAAGCGCATTCCATTTTATTGACATCGTTGGAAAATACGAAATCATCGTATTATTGTTATCAACGAGGATTATTTTTATCTCCCGGTTTAAATAATTCAATATTCCATCTGCTTTTATTGTACAAAAGATAATTAAGTTAAACTCGAACAACACAATCAAATGATTAAATATTACGTAATATTCTTTACAAATATAAACAGTTTGAGATGCACAGACTCGATTTTGACAAAGAATTTGTTCATTTGTTATGGTATCTGATTCGAAATTAATCTGTTCATTGTTATTTTATAAAAACATTTCACGAGTTAAAATTATAAAATCATAAAATAAAGAGACATGAACAGAATGTTACAGTTTCTTACAAACAAGTCTACTATAGAAATTTCTTTACAAGTTTAGCAATCAAAGATACAGAAATTCGATTTGAAGTGCAATCCAAAATTCAGAAGATATTTACTGGTTCTATCACGAAGGTTGTGGTAAATAAATTTTACAAAGACGATGATAAAATTGAAGGTGAACGTTGAATTACTTTTACGACAGGAATTTAGGGTTCTCAAGACGTAACCTCCTTTTTTTAAACAGCACTTGAACCGTTGCTACGAGTTGATAGCACAAAATGAAGTAACAATGAACAGTTTGCGTTTAACCCATTACACAAAACTACCTGGGAACAATGCACCTGTATCGAGTACCGAAAGTGCGCTACTGTCTGGGTTTCGAGATTGACTGCCGTGTAGAGATAACATTATTACACTGTTTGTGGATTAGCAGACGCGAGCGTGCAGTTCATGCAGTATTTTCTCGAATTGTTCACCAGTATATTGCACCGAATGAATTATCAATGAAATAGTTCCAGTACAGCTGCGTTTAATACCAAACACCGCGATATCTCGGTAAACGAAGGAAGGTCAGTGATCACGTTAAACATTTCGTTGCAGAGAAACAATTATTTATATATTTCTTACGAAAAAACCTCATTAGAATATGAACGAGACAATGTGCATAAACATTCATACATATTTCGTTCAAGCATACATTATTTCTAAAATTGAAACTATAAATTGCATTATATCTATGTTTGAGCTTCAATCGAAAACGCGTTCTTGAAAGAAATAGTAGAACTTGATTGTTGAAGAGGAAAATTGTAGTGTTTCAAAGAAATTAACCGATGATAATTTGTTTAAGATTGTATTAATATTTTTAAAAATAATTCTTTTAATATTTTTGTTGCTCTGTTAAGCTAATTTTTTAAACATTTTTCTAGCCCAGTTAATATAATTTTTGTAATATTTTTGTTGCTGTGTTAGGATAATTTTTGTAATGTTTTTGTTACTCTGTTAGGATAATTCTTTTAATATTTTTCTTGTTCTGTCAAGATAATTCTTTTAATATTTTTGTCATTCTGCCAAGATAATTCTTCTAATACTGTTGTTGCTCTTTTAAGATAATTCATTTGATATTTTTGTTACCTTGTGAAGATAATTCTTTTAATATTTTTCTTGATCCGTGAAAATAATTGTTATATTATTGTTTTGTCAAAATAATTCTTCGAATATTTGTTTTGCTCTGTCAAGATAATTCTGTTGATACTATTACTGTTCTATCGAGATAATCATTCAACACTTTTCTATCTTTTGCTCATAAATCTATTGTTTCATTTATTCGCTCACTTTACAATTTTGTCGTAATATTATTTCCCTTTTTTTTTTGTTCTAATGTTCTAGTTTTTCCTCTGTAGTCTTTCTACAATGTAACTTTCAGTGGCACCTGGTCCAACCCACCTTGCTCGCCTCGTTGTGTTTTTTATCTTTCTCCTCACGCCTGTTATTATTTTCCCCATTATTCTTCGCATTTTTATTTCCTTCAAGCAGAGTGTTTGTTAGCAAATTTTTTGAGCTAACCGTATTTTCCACTATTTACAATCTTCTCTTTAAAATTCTGTTTTCACAGGTTTGCGTCAAAGCCTTTCACAAATCTATGCTAAGGTCTTTCACAAGTCTGCCATAGATTTGTGAAAAGCTGTGACAAAGCTTTGTAGAGGTTCGTATTAAAGCTTTGCACGTTTCAAAAATTCTTGTTTTCTCTTTTATCTGTATTATATTGCATTATAATGCTGCTATTTCCGTTGCTTAATTCTCTTTCCATTTCTTGTATTTTTTCTATTATCATTTTTCTCTTCATATCAACTCTCATCTCTGTTCTGTTAACTGTATCTAGCCATTTTTATCTAATTGTCGTTCCACCATAATATTTTCCTCTTCTCACTTTTTTCATAGCCTTCTTTCTTCTGAAATCTCGTTCCATCTGTTGGAAGTTTTGGATGGACACCCACTCTTCTTCCCTGACTATTACTCTTAGTCACCCTTGTTTTTCTTTTTTTTCTCTTCAGTGAAATACTTATCTGTGCAGATTTTTTAAAATTGTTTAACTGTTGACTATCGTTCCTTTTCGTTAAGATGTTGTATCTTGATGAATGTATTCACGAATACAATCCAGATATGCAATATGAAGTTTATACAGTTTTATATTTCTTTAACTTATGCGAATTTTTGTATCACATTAAATTAATTTTATTTTTAATGCTGTTATTCGGTTTCGAGTTACTTTTACTTCTTACTTTTAGTTACTTTGATTTGCAAAATTACATAGAACAATAGTACAAAATTATATGCAACAATAATATAAAAGTTCATGCCACAATATTTATTCACAGGATTATTTATATTACAAAGTCTGTTAATTTTATCTTTGATTCAAGATCAGTTATTTATTTCGTTCTATTAAAAATTATAAGTGAATAAATCTATTGACAACCTTTTTTAAACATTCAAATTAAACGTATGTGATGTCTCAAACATTTTTTTATTTAAGTTTAATGACAGAGTCTAATAAGTATACTATTGTTTATTGTTTTCCCGACTAATGCTTGCCACTATTCGAGAAGTTCGGAAGCATGGTTGAACTTTCTTACTAAAATATTATCATACACGTTGACTGCCACATGGAAACAATTAAAAATTGCATTAATTAGTATTTTCATTTTGAACCAACCTTACCAAATATGTTCACAATACTTTGTTGCATTTGTTCTTCAGGTTTCATGTAACTAATACGAATATTTGCAGTTAGAAAAGTGAACAAATTTTGAATAATATGACTATTAAATCTGTATAGAAATTTGAATGTCATCCACATATAGATGACATGGCGGTCAAATTGTTAACATAGAGTAATTAGCAGAGATACTAGTTGAAATTAGCAAATTGATATTAGTTATAGTAATTCGTCGCGAAAACAATCGCGAGTACGAATATTTCTCCTTTTCCCTGTTATTTTGCTGTGGTCAGAGAATATGAATAAAAATTCTCTGCAAAGTTGCACAAATTGAATCCCCTATTATCCGGATCTTTGTAGTACGAACCTACGTCATTCCACTAATTGGAAGACCTGGTTTCGTATTTTTACTAGGCAACTGTCCACGCGTCGTTTGCTGACATAAGAGCGTTTAAGCATGGTGTTAAAATGGCGCGGAAAGTTAAAATGGTCGCGCGAACCGTGTTACGCCGCGAAGTTACCGAGCCGAACACGATTTAATTAACAAACGATTTCGCCACTTAGAGAGAATTCTTTGGCTGTGTTTCTCGTTTAAACACAGAAACAGCCGAGCATCGAGCTTGCTTATTTCCAGGTGAACCTGCTACCTGGGGTGCACCGGTCTCCATCATTTCGAGAAAATCTTGGAGTAGTTGAAGACACCGTTTGAACTAATTTCAGTGACCTTCTTCGAACGGTTCCATTTTGCTTAAACTTTATTTGTGATTCGTTCATTTTTACGACAACGCTGTAAGTTTTAGATGATGTACAAGGTCGATGATAAGAACAAAAAAAATTGATTCCGAAAGTTGATTCTGAAAGTTTCCAAATTACTAAATCTACACCTTGACACATTCTCAATTTCCATATGTATAAATTTCCACATTTCTAAATTTCTAAATTTCTAAATTTCTAAATTTCCAAATTTCCAAATTTCCAAATTTCCAAATTTCCAAATTTCCAAATTTCCAAATTTCTAAATTTCTAAATTTCCACATTTCTAAATTTCTAAATTTCCAAATCTCTAAATTTCTAAATTTCTAAATTTCTAAATTTCTAAATTTCTAAATTTCCAAATTTCCAAATTTCCAAATTTCCAAATTTCCAAATTTCTAAATTTCTAAATTTCTAAATTTCTAAATTTCTAAATTTCTAAATTTCTAAATTTCTAAATTTCCAAATTTCTAAATTTCTAAATTTCTAAATTTCTAAATTTCTAAATTTCTAAATTTCTAAATTTCTGAATTTCTGAATTTCTAAATTTGTAAATTTGTAAATTGCTAAATTACTAAATTACTAAATTACTAAATTACTAAATTACTAAATTACTAAATTACTAAATTACTAAATTACTAAATTACTAAATTACTAAATTACTAAATTACTAAATTACTAAATTACTAAATAACTAAATTATTAAATTACTAAATTTCTAAATTTAAAAATTCGAATTGTCGAAACTCAAAGTTAAAAAATTCACTTGAGAAGCGATTAATGATTTCGTTTATTGTCTTTGGTGTTTCTTTGTACATAAATGTATCTTTCCTCGACCTTCGAAAGGGAAAAAGCGCACTCGCTCTGACGGCTAGGGAAATTCTCTGGATAAAAATTTAGAGTTGGTTCTTGCAGGTAATTTCTTCGTGCTCGTTGTTTTTCTGTGCAGGCATTAATTATGCTCGTGGCTTTCAGCACGGCGTTTCACTCGACGGAACTTCTTGTACGCGGTGAGTTCCCTTTTTCACCGCGAACTTCAGCTAAATGAAGTGGCTATTTCGCCTAGATTAATCGTAGTTAAACGATCAGAAGGAAGTGCCTGCGTATTAATTGTTTAGCAAATACAGCGATTATCAGTAACCACGCTTGTTTCTAGTTCACGCGAAAGTGAAGTAACGATTTGCGGAAATCTTTGGTGAAAAATCGAACGAGAAAATTTTATGTTGTGTACTTTGATGCAATGTAGGATTCCTTTGGGCAACGAAACGCACGCAAACTCGAGTTTTTTAGCTACTAAATTTCTGTATTTTCGAGTTTTTAAATTTTTGAGTTTAACTCTGGAATTTCGAAATTTGCAGATTAATGATTTAATGAAGTACTAAAATCCCTTCAAACCCATTTGAAAATTATTAAGCTTTCACAGTTTCGGGTTTCCAAATCTCTATATTCACAGATGTTCAAATTTCGCAATTTCGACGTTTTTCAAATTTTCACACTTACGAACTTTCTAATTTCTTAATTTCGACATTTAAAAATGTCCTCAATTCGCAAATTTACAAATTTTTCAATTCAAGAACTTTCAAATTTCCTTAGTTCCCAATTTCAATGTTTACAAATTTTTTATTTTTGTAAATTTACGAGTTTGACGGTTTAAATAATTACAAATTTTCTAATTCTCCAGTTTAGACCTTTACAGATTTCAACATTTACAAATCTTCAAATTTTACAATTTTGGCATTCACAAATTTTTTAATTTTCTAGTCCGGACATATAATGTGACTAATTCTTTTTCCAATTTCAAGATTTCCAATTTTTTCCAATTTTCAGATTTTCGAATTTTTTAGTTTCCCATTTTCCACATGTATTATACAAATATTCAAAAATTTCCTAATTTTCAAATTTCGGCATTGACATATTCCATTTTGCAAATTTCCCAATTTCAACATTTACAAATCCCATAAATTAGCAAATTTCTCAGTTTCAACATTTACAAACCCCATAAATTAACAAATTTCTTAGTTTCAACAATTACAAATATCACAAATTTCCTAATTTTCCAATTCCGGCATTTGCATATTCCATAAATTATCAAATTCCCAATTTCCACATTTAAAAACACCATAAATTAGCAAATTTCTCAATTTCGACATTTACAAATTCCATAAATTCGCAAATTTCTCAATTTCGACATGTACAAATTTCTTAAACTTGCAAATCTTCCAACCCCTACATTCATCAATTTTTCGACCTTACAAATTTCCAATCCCTCAGAAGAAGATTTAGCACGAATTTTCCAAAAGAGAAATTCATGAAGCCACAGCTCCATTCTTTGTTTCTTCGTTGACTCAATCCCGAATCGAAGCGTTGCCTAAATTGTATCATCACGAGTTCCTTTCTGTTTCGAGGAAAATATTGAAATATAAATCTTTAGACATCGATCGGTTTGTTCTGTCGGGGTTGTTTTATCTGATAAACCCGGGGGAGCCGAATGGTGTGCAAAGTATTCAAAAGTATTCCCTTTTATCGCGCGAGAAAACTTATTCCCGAGCATCGTGAAACCGTAAAATGTTATCGTACTAGGTTGACACATGTTACTCGATGGCCTTGACTTTTCGTCAAGTTTCCTGGGCGTTGCCCATGGAATTGGAACATCAACTCGTTCCGACGATGACGTTGAATAATGAAATCTCATGAATAATCGAGTTAGCAAATGTGGGATCCTGCCTTTCCTTCAAATCTTCCTAAAGGATCTTTTGAAAGCAAGGATCCGCGTAAATGAAATAAAAGACTCCGACAAAAGAGTTTAACAACAAAACGTAATAAATGATATATTAAGTAAATTGAAATGTTACACCAAACACGCTCGACGCTGGACGAAGACTGTCTTTTTCATCTCTCAACGCCGCCTCGTCCTGTTAATTGTACATTCCTTTATTCTTTTTTAAATATAATCGATTACTTTTGATTCTACAATCTCTCACTCGCTTCACTCTCCACACTTCGATTACTATCGATTACATTGCTTGCTTCACTCTCCACACAAATGTTAAATAGAACTGCGAGGAATTTACGAGCGGGAACTTACGAAACAAGCGATGGAAAAAGCTATTCAGACTTTACAACTCTTCTTCTTATTTTTATCGTTGATTGACTATCAAGTTACTCGAAGAAAGATGATTTTTCTTTATTATCGTGTTTCATCGAGCTTCATTCCGGTTCGCGGAGCTTTTTTCGATGTTTTGTTAAGATTGTTTAATAATGGAAGTATCGGACGAGTCACTGGATTCATTCGCAGGTTTTCTTTTGTATGCTGGGAAATTTATTAGGATGCCTTTTTTGAAATCTGTATGGATTTCTGTAGGCATGAAGAATTCCGTTTATTAATTTATGTTTTATCGTTTGTTTGATTGCGTTACTGTTGTTTCTGTAATTTGGAATTGCGTGGGTATTCATATTGAACTTGGAATTTTGTGTGCATCGGTTGTAAAATGTGGTATTCTTTGGTCGATGGGTAATATTAAGTTACGTTCAATAAAAGGACCGTATCGAAGCATCGAAAGTTCGATGTGATTTGATTGCATAGAAAGAATACAAAGTAGCATTTAATATCACTATGGAATCATAGAATTTTTCTCTCTGTTCTTCAGATTTACGACTTAATAGTTGGAAATTTGAAAATTTGGGATATTCCAATGTAGCAGTCTGCGATTTAAGAAATCTAGGAATATGGGAATCTAGGAACCTGGGAATCTAAAAACGTGGGAATTCTGGGACGTAGAGACCTAACTAGGAATCTTAAGTCTTAAAAGTCTAGGAATGAAGGAATTTGGAAATTTAGAAGTTTAGAAATGTACAAATGTACAAATTTACAAATGTACAAATGTACAAATGTACAAATGTACAAATGTACAAATTTACAAATTTACAAATTCACAAATCTAGAAATCTAGGAATCTAGGAATCTAGGAATCTATAAATCTAGAAATCTAGGAATCTAGGAATCTATAAATCTAGGAATCTAGAAATGCTAGGAATCTAGGAATGTAGGAATCTAGGAGTCTAGGAATCTAGGAATTTAGGAATCTAGGAATCTAGGAATCTAGGAATCTAGAAATCTAGAAATCTAGAAATCTAGGAATCTAGAAATCTAGGAATCTAGGAATCTAGGAATCTAGGAATCTAGGAATCTAGGAATCTAGGAATTTAGTAATCTAGAAACCTAGGAATCTGAGAATCGAGAAATTTAGAATTGATGAACCCATAATTTTAAGAAATTAAAAATCTCGTGACCTACAAACCTAAGAATCCAGGAACATCGGAACATCGCTACCTTAGTATCAATAGATCTAAAAATTCAGGAATTGGGAAATGTAAAATTTCAGAAATCAACAAATTCAGCTATCTATAAATTTAGAAATCTAGAAATTTGAAAATGTAAAAACCTAGACATTTAGAAACCTATAATCATTATCAAGAAAAGTATTTATCACGAACATATTATAATTTCAATTTATTCAACAATCAAACATTGCACCAAAAATAATCAATATTATTATCCCTTCATATAATTCATGAATGGTTGATTGATTGATCTGAAAGAGCAGCACGTACAAAATAACAATGAATATCCTCATCAACAAACTATCATAATTAAGCGAACATAAACTACAACACTTTCAAAGTCACCGTCTTAATTAAAATAGTATTTACAGCCGGGTCGTGATAGCATAATGAATTTCTCGAAGAGTTTATGCTAACGGGAAACATAATAACGCTTTACCGTAATACTTTGTACGGTATATTGTGTTCATCGACGAACAATGTACACTGGCAACTTTACAAGATCGCATTGGCGTCATATTTCTACATGAATCGACTATTAATTCCGATACGATTCGGTGGCGATGAAAGGAAAACACCGGTGAATTATTTTCTACTGCTTTATACGTTCGCATCCGTCGTGACAATATGCCTCTTAATTTCACGTCCCATGACTGTGCGCTGGAATAATATTCTAATTGCTGCATAAATGGCGACGGTAAATTCGCCAGTGCATTTAAACGAGCACATTTAATAACACCCTCTTGCGTTCCGTTTGAAGAATTACGCGAAATGTTAAGTGGTCACGTTTTTGTCTACGAATTTCTCAATCGCTCGCAAAGATGCTCCGTTAACCCCTTAACGCTCTTGGTCGCATACGTGAACAATTATTTTATAACCTATACAAACCTATATTCTCTTCCGAAATCGTTACAAAAATAAATGTTGTAATCTTTCCTAAATTTGCTAACTAGAAAGTAAATCCTAATTGTTATAAGGGAAGTAAAAGTGTTTTTATAAAATGTGTACTTTATTAAAAGTAAAACTTGATTTAGCACTTGAGAAAAATAGTAACACCTCGCAAACTGACAACAGACTTTAAAGATAAATATAAACTGATGTGTACTCTTTGAGAGTTATTGGAAATCTACTGAAGAGAAAAATTAATGTTCTCTCCACAATAAAGTATGTAGTGAGGATTGGTGTGCTGTTGAGGGTGAACAAGTGACTAAGTTAAAATTAAATTGTTTCATTGTTTGTGGAAAATTTAAGGCAAGAGCAACGCAATATATTCGCAAAAAGTATAAAAGAACGATTTATCATAATTTTACATGTCCAAGAGTGTGAACACGTCACAAAAATCAATTTCAGTCTTTCGTTTTGAAACTTATGGAACACCCTAATGTTTAACCTTCCACAATTGCAGGTATTTTTGCTGGTAGCATATAACAACTCCAAAACTTTCTGGTTGAAAAGTTTGATGAATTCTTCCGAAATTGTTATCCCTCTGTTATTAATTGCAACTATTAGCTGTGTCATTTATGCATAATATATGCAACGCTATGGATATAGTTAAAAAATACATGTACCAAATTTCTGTATTAACACTAGATTCACTAGATTGTTATTTTAAATCAAAAAACTATCAAGAAGCTTTTATGAAAATGTATATTAACGTCTGACCAGTTAAAGGATCATTGTATAAGTCAGTTTACGTGGCGTACTTTATTTTATTTTCTACTATAGCTTTAATTTAAAAGTAAATGATCTTTACACGCCCGTAAATCTAGTGTTAAACAATCTGGTGTGTATGAGTCACCTTTCGAGTGCAAAGGGTTAATAAAAGTATCTCTCCAAAGTATTAAACCTTCTGTCTTAGTATACGAGTTACTCGAAGTCTAGAAACTTGATCACCACCTAAGGAGGAATTAAGAAACTAATCACCTTACGGCAATACAGCGTCTACCGTTATACTAACAACGAGTATTTCTATATTTCGCGGGTTTTGCGTCCAATAGTGCATAGAATCCGTCGAATATGTCAAAAGGTGATCAGATATTTAGCCCACGCGAGCAGCCCTTCAGACGTCTTCCTCGAAAAGCAGTCTCGGAGGGTTTAAATTTATCGACAGCGGGATAATACAACGCTTACATAGTTGGCATGTGTACGTATACATATCAGTGAATGTACGCCACTGCCCGAGGAGGATGTCAAGTATATATGGTTCGTATACGTACACGATATATGCACTCTTACATGAGCGATCATACACACATGCGACTACGTATCCACGTTAGCATACTCGCGTATCTAGCGACAGGCGAAATTGCACAACGAACGAGGCTCGATGGTAATCACGAGAAGCTTGATCGCGTGAAACCTCTATCGTCAATTGTGATCTTTCGAAATTGCCTGTATCGCATCACGCGATCCTATAGGTGTCAACAGTGCGACCACGATTGCGGCCATGCTTCGGACGATATAATGGCGTTCCATAAATCGCACTACGCTGATTCTACGCGAAAAAGTGAGTCTAAAGTGTGCAATAATATCTTCTTATCACAAGATTTCGAGAAAATGGAACTCGAATATTCGACGTACAGGGTGTATGGACATTAGTGTGCAACCAAAAAGGGAAACATATCACGTACGCAAGCACATCATACAAAACAAATTATGTCATACGTCATTTTTGTCATACATGATCATGTATCACAAATTTTGTCATGCATCATCATGTATCACAAATTATGTCATTCATCATCATGTATTACAAATTATGTCATACATCACCATGTATCACAAATTATGTTATACATCATGATGCATCACAAATTTTGTCATACATCATTATGTATCAGAAATGTTGTCATACATGATCATGTATCACAAATTTTTTCATGCATCATCATGTGTGAGAAATGTTATCATATATGATCATGTATCACAAATTATGTCATACATCATCATGTATCACAAATTATGTTATACATCATCATGTGTCACAAATTATGTCATACATCATCATGTATCACAAATTATGTTATACATCATCATATATCACAAATTATGCCATGCATCACCATATATCACAAATTATATCAAACATCATCATGTATCACAAAAAATCATTTACGAAATAAAAAACGTAAAAAACCGAAAATGGACGTTTGGGAATGAAAAAATGTGCAAGTTTGCGTTTGTATCTAGAGAAAGCTTGCGTTACAACCTAGATGAACGTTATGCGATATTTTTCCACCTGTGATCGAACATTTATTTCCGTATCGAGTGGAGTAGAAATAAAAACCGTGCAAACGCGTCCGTGAAATCTGACCATTTTTATACGATTTCCCTATGTAACATTTTTCTCTCCACTTGTTCGTAGAGCATGCCGGCACCGTTCAATCTGCCAGACAAAACTAGCAGGAAACAATGCACCAGCATCGAGTATCAAAAGTACTTCAGTTTACGAAGCTTTCAAGATCGGCTGCGGTGCAGAGATAACGTTATTATACCGAGCGCTGAATAGTGGTTACAGTTGTATTTCCCCCAGATAGATTGGAGTATCGACGAAAAAATGATTAATAATGATCCAGCTGGGACGCGTTAAAACGCAACTGCACCGTGACTGGCGTGATTATGTCCGAACAACGGTTGATTCGATTAGTTGACGTATGCGTAGCCGGGAACAATGAATAAAGGAACGTATACACCTCGACAATGGTCGTCCTTTCAACGCAATAAAAGCATGAAACCGTTCTACTAATTACAATGCGCGAGTTTCGTGTTCTATTGTGCGGACGGATTTAAACTTTCCAGCGGCGTTGTTAATAAAAAGAGTTCCAGCCGGGCTCTGTAATCGAATTGCACGGGATCTGGGGTTAAATTTAAAGCACGGTTTAAAATATACCAGGGAAGTCGGAATTATTTAGAGCATGCGTCTAAGTGAAGGACAGCATTCAGATATAGCAGCGAAAGCCACATCCGAAACTTTGTTCTGCGATCTACAAGAACATTTCATCAAAGAACAATGAAATAAAGATTTTAAAACGCGTATCGTTACAGAAAATTCTTAACACTAGATTCACGGAACCCATTAAAATGACGCATCTTAAATTTCTTATTTTAAATTGCAATAATTAGTAACGAGCTTGTGCCAAAATGTAAGTAACCCTTCGTCGATGTAAAGAATCATTGCGTGAGTTAGTACGTACTGTCCACTATTTACTTATTTTTGTACTTTAATTTCAGTTTGAATTGAAATGGTCATAAGTCGTCCGTAAATCTAGTGTTAATAATATGTATGGTATTGATCTGACAGTGTTTATGAATTCAAAAGACCAAGTGACATTAACTGAATTAAGTTTGCACTAATTTAACACGTTCCTCTTTTATTATGGAATCGAATACAACGATTAGTAACGCGTGCAATAAATTAGTCTAGTGTTCCAAATACTTCGTCGAATGGGTAGAATGTAACATATGAATCGTAGCGAGCACGACATGTAAATTTGTGCAGGAAATTTCCAACATTTCTGAAACGTGTATCTATCACATACACACATAAGATGTTTACGACACAAATCCAAATGTGGTCCCTAATGATTTCAGGTGCAGGTGTCCTTAAGCGTTTAGTTGAAAAAAAAAGAACAAGCTTTCTGGAATATTTTATTTTACCGAGCTTTCGGAGCATTTGCGAGACGCTCGAGTTGCACATGCTGAAAATCGAGCGACGATGTATGTATGTCGAGTGTGGAGTGTATCGGTTACAACATCAAACGTGCCCCGTTGTATGTTGCTCCGCATACAAAGTTATAGTTTTCGAAAAAAATTGCATTCAGCTCGGCACAATGGTCATACTTCGCGATCAGGTGGATGCAGTTAGGTCACTTGTTACGGTTAACATGCGGCGCTTGTGTCAATAAACAAAATAGTTGTTTTATTATCGGAGTACGCTGACATGTCGAGTGTTTCGTTTGATGCTTCGAGTGGCATGCCACATGGATTTATGGTTGTTAAATATACTGCAGTGTATAGAATTAGGTGATACTTTGGTATTGTATGTTGTATACCATTGGAAAAAATGTAGAACAATTGTGAGAATTACAAATTTTAAAAATAATGATTGAAAATTATTAAATGAAATATTCAGATATTGAAATTATTAATGAAAATTATTCAATGAAATATTCAGATTTTGAAATTATCAATGAAAATTATTCAATGAAATATACAGATTTTGAAATTAACAATAAAAATTATTCAATAAAATATTCAGATTTATGAACATGTAAATTTTTTAATTTGTGAATCGAATTTCTAAGTTACTAAGTCTCAGAATTTTTAAATATACAAGTTCACAAATCTAAAAATTCTCAATTTCTTAAACTTCCTAAAAGTCCTACATTCTGAAATTTTCAAATTTCCAAAGTTATTAATTCTTCAATATTTAAATCTCTAAATTTTCAAGTTTCAAAATTTCCAAATTTATATCCTTCAATTTACTAACTTCTAAACTTTAAAATTTCTAAATTTCAAATATTCCGAATGTCTGGACTTTAAAATTTCTAAATTTCAAATATTCTAACCTCCAAATTTGCATATCCCTAAATTCCCAAATTACCACGTTCTCAAAGCTCCAGATCTCTACCTTTTTCAAGTTTCAAATTAAAAATGACCACATTCTTAGACTTAAATATTAATTTGAAAATCGATTAATCGATTAATTTTCAATGTTGTTCTCTTTACCCCTAAATTATTTTCCCTATGATTACATAAAACTAATACTACTTAAAGATCATCAAATTGATTCAACTTTAAATCATATAGTACATGACAGTAGACAGGTGTAATGTCATTTACAAAAAATTAACTTTGAAATTTCTTTAAATGTGACTTTAAGAAAAGTGTTATGTTTATAATAATACTTGTGCGTTTCGAATAAATCAGATTTCTTCTTGCCGTTAAAACAAGTAAGAATCTTAAATTAGGTGTTCAAGTCAGGTTTCTATGAGAAGGATTTTTAAAGTTTCGTTGCACGTGTATAATAGTGTAGGCGCAATCTAGATTGATGCGCTGACATTTTACGATCTGACCTCTTAGGTATGTATAATATTAATTTCACGGTTGACAAGACTGATTTGTTAGGAAGATATTATCACCTGCATTGATTAGTTAAGTCAACTACGTAATTTTTGTTACTTTATAAAGGGACTAGCAAGTGAATATAATGTTTAGAAAACTCTAATAGAAGGAGTGAATAAATAAACTATAACAGCGATACTATTTTAATTTATTTCGGGAGTCGGATGAAAGTTCAAACAATATTGCATATTTGAAATTGTTGCTAAATAGCAATATTATACATTTGACATTGTGACTCTATAGAAAAGGTATACAATTTTAAATCTTAGCGAAATTATGTACATCTATCTTAAATTAAAATGATCTTTGATTTTCGTCTTTCGGTAAATATTGGTAACATGAATTTGCATAAATAAGTATGATAACATAGAGATCGTAAAGCATTGTAAACTCAGTACTGTTATTTGTGATTTTAAGAGAAAACCAGAAGAAAGATATACAGGGTGTTCAGACTATTACTACCCAGCATTTTTTTTTAACAGTGACTGTTAGAGAAAAATGAAAGAGGAAAAGATTGTACTGTTTTTTATACGCTACAAAACGACATGTGTATTTTTGTTGTATTATTTTGGGAGAAACCAAGGTGATCTCCTATTTTTCAAATGGAATGCCATATATTTTTTTATATCATATGAAAGCGCGGGGCAAGACGAATTCATCCGTATGAAGATTCAATGTCATGCAAGGTCAGAAATGGAAGAAACAATTGCGCTGTTTGTTTCATGGATTCTCGTATTTCGCAAGCTGCTAGAATATACACATACTTAGTCGGATTTGTATCTTCCTGAAAGCTTTTACGTCTACGATCTGATTCGATCCTTGGTATCGAGCTGGAATTCCCGTAGTGCGTCTGATTCGAATATGAGATTACCCCCGTCCGCGGAGAAGTTGATTTGGAAAAATTTGAATTGAATTCGATGGTGATACGCTTCCAAACGAACGCTGTATTTTCTGCCTCTTGCCGTTAGGGAAAAAAGTTCATAATTTAATATCATGCATTAACTCGTTAATTGGCACGGCAGAAATGGCTGCATACAGCGTGGCACGCGATGCCATGAATTATTCAGGGTTAATTTTTCAACTAGATGCCTTGGTTTCTCGTTTCGAATTAGTATTATAATTTTAGTGGGGCAAAGAATTTTTTTTTCTTCGTTATTCAGTTACCCGATTATATCGGATCTGTTGTTTTGATAGCCTTCGTGGCGGTTCACACGTTGAACGATCTTGAAAAAATCGTCTGTACGTGGAGTCGTTGAAATATTTATATTAAAATTTAATATTTAAATTTCGTTTTTAGAATTCGAATTTTTAATTTTGTTCTAACACTAAAACTACCGACGTGTAATGCATAATTATTTTGACGTTAAAAATGATGTTGAAAAATAAATGAACGAACGATGAAACATAAATGAATACACTTATAGATTTTTTATCTCGATGACAATCAGTATAAATGTCAAGAAGACCAGTATAACAAATTTTGTTATTTGAAGTAGGAAATTTGTAGAAGGTTTCTTATATCATCGATGATATAAGATTATGATTGCGGTAATTGGTCGTTAATTGGCGTAGCAAATATCTGCTTGCCCAACGCAGCGACCGGATGATACAGACTACGATATATGATGCCAATTATACTTGGCAACCGAAGTTAATGTGGACCGAGGGTGTTAATGGGTTAATACCCGGTGGGGTTATGAAACAGGACGAACAATGTTCGTGTGCTGTTAAGTTCACGAAAGTTCACGAAAGTGAGGCCCTCGGCAGTTTCGTGCAAGTCGGTTACCCTCCCGTTCCTCTTCTTCTGACAGCCGGAAAACAAAGTGGAACACAATAAAAGTTACTACGATTTTGATCACTCATGTTCGTAGCTGGTAAAGATTCGAACTTCGTAATTAACCCGCAGATGTCCATGTAAATTGCATATTTTTATGAAGAACAGTTTAAGAAATAGAACGTACAGTCCTATTTAGTACTCTTTGATACATTGATTTAAAGTTTGATCATATTATAGAGGGTACTAATTAATAATAATAATTTTGAAAAGTTATAGCGCGTAACTTTTCAAAATGTGGATTTAAAGATCTCAATCTTACTTTGAATATATAATTTGATTAAATTAAATTTGAATATGAAATTTGATTGAGGCAACTTTGAATGTGTAATTTGATTACAGCAGTATTTAATGTGTAATTTAATTAAATTTATTTTAGACAGTCATTTGTTTAAAATAAAATAGTGTTCCATGTTCCATTTCGGTCGATCAAACTTAAATTTTTAAATTCATGGTGGAATTTAAGAAATGAAAACGATCTTACCATTTTATAAAAAGACACAACTTTAAAAATATTATATAAAAAATTAAGAAACATTGCACATTTTATGTATGATATATGATGGAACATTTATAGTTTATTCATTACTCTACAACAATTAACATAAATTTCAATTGAAAAATGTACTTCTAAGATTTGTTAAAAAAAAATCTGTCTTATAATAATAAAAAATGATTTTAATATTAATTTATTATTGACTTAGATTTTAGATTATTTTGAAGGTAAAACAAATTTGAATAAAATAACATAACCTAACTATTTCTCCAACAAACGAAGCAATCTTCCACAAAATATTCTTCAAATAAAGCTGTTATTTGTTTTATGTCGATGCAGAAACGTCCGTGAATGCAAAATGAATTATATTGGTGGGTGGAAGAAGTTTCGATCGATTTGTTAAACTCGGATTCGAATCCAGGTCTTTCGATTACTTGAACTAGTTGAGCCGCTTAGGCCAAAGAATTCTTCCTTCTTAAAGTTAATATTCAAAATGGATATTCTTCGTGGCTTAGTTGAATTGACAAACCGTGGCCATTTTCCGTTAGCACAAATACCAGCCGCACTTCAGAGGATCGAGAGAAAGAACTTTTCTCTATTGAATTTCCGGATTAGAATTCGAACTTGTAAATATTTGCGATGGGTGGATATCTTAAAATTTTGTCGAGTATTTTAATAGATCAATAGAATTGCTCTCACGTTAGGAAATTGATATAATTTTTTACGCACGAATTATGAAATGTTTTGTAGTGCACTGTTAATATTAACATAGTTTTTGACAATATTGGAATAAGGTAGCTCAGTTTAACGATTACTTTCATCATTTTTGAATATTGAGTTATTAATTTATATTGTAATATTTGTTTTTAATTTATGTTGTATTATTAATTATTCTGAATTTATATCTACAAATTTCCAAATTGCCAAATTTTTAAGGCACTAAAGTACAGAATGTCCAAATCCCCAATTCCAAAATTTCTAGATTCTCAAATTTCGTGTGTCCTAAATACCCAAATTGTCAAAAATCCAATTATCAAATTTTAAATTTTCATATTTTCCTATTTTCAAGTTTTTAAATTCCTATATTCTCAAAATTCCAAATTTCAAATTCTTAAAATCTCGAATTTAAATTGTACAATTTTCAAAGCCTTAAGTTCTCGGATTTCTAATTTTCCAATTCTCAAATTTCATAATTGTCAAATTTCAAGTACTCTACTTTTCCACTTTTCCAATTTTCAAATTCTTAAATTCACAAATTTCCCAATTGTTCAATTTCGGATTCTCCAATGTTCTAATGATTAAATCCTCAAATTCTCAAATTCCCCAACTATAAAATTCTTAAATTCCCTAATTTTTCAACTTTTCAATTTCCAAATTCTTGAATTATCCAATTTTCCAGTTTCAAAATTTTCAACGTCTTCAACTTGCAAATAGTAAGATGTTAATATCAGGATTAATAGTAATGGATTAAAAGCGAAGGATTACTATTAAAGAATTAATACCAGGGTTAATAGTAATGGGTTATTAGCAGTATCAATACTGAAATGCTAACGGTAAAGCCAAAACATTGCTCGTAAATGATTAATAGTAAAGTTTACCATTAACAATGAAGAGTGCATTAGAAAGGGTAAATAGTAAATGCTATTAATAAATAGTTGTTAGTACTACAGTTAATAGTACTAGTATACAATCCTATTAATACTATAGTTAATAATACACGTGTAAGCTTCACATGAGAATTAAGTGTCAGCCACATATGTGCAAGGCAACTGTCAAAGTGTGTACTGGCAATAATTGATTATACAAGAAAAAGGAAGGGACACGTGAATTAGTATGTCAGTGGGCCAAATTTATCACGATGATCGCCGGTTCAATATCGCTTATAGTGTGGGAAATGTGGATTTACATCGACAGTAGATGTTTCTGGACTGGCTACCGATTGAGGCCACTGTATGTGGCATTAGAGGACACTCGATCTCCCGTGCCCGGCAACGATATCGAACGTTTCCTGATTCTACTTTCGTAAACGAATGGACGAGGATCATTAACGCGGTGTATATGTGTCACGCATACACACCGTGCATAGGAAATGCATACGTTGCGATGACGTATGCAACGTATCAGCGCGCAGTTAGCAATCGGTGTACGTGGAAATTGCTTCTCTCGCGTTAATAGCTTCTTTCGATCGTCCTTTAACTTCCGTCTTTTTGATTGATAAGCTTCATTAATTCACCAGACACCTACATCGTTAACGCTAAATTCACGGAATCCGTCGAAATCTTACAAGGGAACATATCCAACCTGAACACTCCGATTTAACACTATTTCTACCAAGAGGTGTCAAAAGACACCATTCAAATTTTAACATAAAATTATTCTCTATGTTGAATCCTTTCTCCATAATTAATTTTTTGACTTTCATACAATAGTTGTTACATTAATTCAGCGATATCATTTTCCTCTTACTCATCTTAGATCTAAAAATGTGCATATGGTATACTTATTTCTACCGTGAAGTGTCTTTTGAAACCATAAGGATTTCACGACAGCGTCTAATTTTGAACCATTCTGCATATAAATATCAACAGCATTTTGCAGCATCATATCAACTTTAAAATACAGTGGACAAGTATCAAAAACAAAAATTAAGTGGACAGGTATCATAAATAACGAAAGGTAAATTTAATTATTGCAAAACTTTATTGCACAATTATATACATTAAATAAATAAATTGTATATCAAATAAATGTTGTTTCAAGCCTGCAAAATCATTTCACGTTCAAAATGTAAAATTTATTTAAAGCATTGTAATAGAACAAACAATTTTTTTACATTTCTGCAATGTCCACTTAATTTTGTTCACGAGTGTATATCAATTATTAACTTAGTCGATGTTTCTGTTAATTTATTGCGACTTTGATTAATTGAAAGTAATAAATAAATGTTCACATTTATAGTTTATACAAAATATCAATATAATAATATAAACATATTTTTCTTCTATTATGTACTGTTCAGTAATTATTTTAAACGATAAGGACACCCTGTATATAACCTAACCTAACCATATATACATGTATATAAAACTGGATAATAATAATATTACTATAGAGTCAATTAATGTACCATCGATTTTTTTTATTAAAAAGATTACCTATTCAAACATCATTTATTTCATTTGTGTGTAACGTAACCTAAGCATACAATGTATACAACTGGATAATAACAGTGTTACTATAGTATCAATCAATGTATCTTTCCCTCCTCGTTAAAGAAGATAAGGTAGTTAAACTTTTCCTTCATTTCAGTTTTTAGAACTGCAACTATTTCCTCCGAGATTGAAAAGAAAGAAAATGGTGGATGTTTCTAGTGTACACCCTGTATGTAGAAAAACGTTGAAACACGTGTGTACAGAACACGTTTATTTAGAAATCAAATTATTGGAGAAGCGTGGCTTTTGATTTTTATTTGGTAAACGGCATCTAACGAGGTTCACCCGTGTTAACGAGAAATATCGTGCACGCGTGGACGTAAAGTGGTCTTTCGCAACCCTTGTTATTTGCAGTTTCCGCTTCTATGATCGACGTTGTTTTGATGCATTCGAGCTTCTTTCACTTCGTGCTTTAAACCACCCTGTTTTTTTCCTTCGAGTGAAACTTCTTAAGGTACCGGTTTGCTTCATAGAAACCGGAATGAAACGAACAGTGAAACGGAAGTTAAATACCGTTTCGGAGAAACACTCGCCTATCGAAAAAGAAACGGAGCACGTACCTCGGCCGTTCGTTTAATCGATATGGCTGACTTTAAGCAGAATCAAATAGATATGAATGATAAATATTCGTGTGGGAATGATTAGGTTATGTTGGATTTGAAATTCAAATTAGAACAAGGGTATCTGATTGATCGAATTAAGGGTGGTATATTACTTTAATCGATTATGGTGACAGTATATTGAATTATTCATAGAATTTTGAAAGGTAAAATTCCTGTATTATTATAAGCGCTATAATTAATTAAACTACTGTAATTTGTACATTCAAGAATAATTAATTACAAAGTACAATATGTAAATGTTAATCACATAATTGGATCAAAATTCTTTGCTGAATCTTTCAATTATATAATTTATAAGTTTACACAGTCTCAAATATTGAAATTGCCAAATTCCTTAATTCCAAATTTCCCATATAAATGATCAAATTTAAAAATTTCTAAATTTACAAATTCGGAAACTACCAAATATTTCCAGACTCCTGAATTGACCAATTGTCTAGTTTTCGAACTGCTCAATTCTTTAGTTCCTAAATTCTCAAATTTGCAAATTGTTCAACTTCCAAATCTCTAAGTTCTTAAATCTCCAAATTCAAAAGTTTAAAATATTCAATTTCTCAATATCCAAATTCAAAAGTTTCAAATATTCAATTTCTCAATTTCCAAATTTTCTAACTGTCTAAATATCCAAATTTGCCATTTTTATACTTCCCCAATATCCAAATTCTCAAATGCTTGAAATATTCAAACTTCACAATTATCAAATCCTCATATTTCCAAATTTCACATTTATCAAATCCTCACATTTCCAAATTTCTGAATTCCTAAATTTCTTCCAAGTGTCCAAATCTCTAAATTTCCAAATATCCAAATCACAAAATTTTCAAATGCAATTCAAATCTCTAAATTCTTAAATTTCCATTTATTCAAATCCCTAAATTCTTAAATTTCCAAATATTCAAACCCCAAAATTTCCACTTATTCAAATCCTCAAATTCGTAAATTTCCAAATATTTAAACCCCAAAATTTCCATTTACTCAAATCCCTAAATTCTTAAATTTCCAAATATTCAAACCCCAAAATTTCCATTTATTCAAATCCCTAACTTCTTAAATACCTAAATTTCCAAATATTCAAATCCCAAAATTTCCATTCACCCAAATCCCTAACTTCTTAAATACTTAAATTTCCAAATTCTCAAATATCCAAATACTTAAATTTCCAAATATGCAAATCGCCGAATCCCTAAGTTTCCAAATGTCCAAACCCATTAATGTTTCCATCCACTATTACCCGCAATAAACGCAGGTGTTTCATTTTTAATTTTAACTCGTGTAACAATCACGCACAGAATTTCCATGTCGCGTTTCACGGGGGCGTTAGAAACAGCGCATAAAACAAAAGGTACGACACCGCGTAACAATTGCGTCGCGATGAATATTATTATTTCAAATACGATTTTCGATTTTCGTGCAGCAAATACGACGAACGTGCAAACAATACAGGAGCAAATAGTGGTGAGTAAATTTATACGAATTTTTCCGCACGTGCGAGTTCCGACAAGGATTTTATTGATTAGTAGTCGCAGCGTTCATAAAAAATTGTACATATATGTCGACGGCACACGTGTACGCGTACGGGGTGGGGTACTGACATGTACACTTCGTGTAACTTTTAAATCATTTGTTCTACCAAAAGTTCTGCTACAGAAAGATTTCATACTTCCCAACAGCGCAAATTATAATAATAAAGAAAAATTAATTTTTCCTGTAAGTAGAAAAAGATTATTACAATGTAAAGTTATAAAACTATTACATGAGATTTGGGTATTTATTTTTTTTTAATATTTTAGGTTGTAAATAATCATTGTGAATGATTAAAATTTTGTTGGTTGTTAGTAGCAGTTATTAAGGATGGAAATTGTTGTTGGGTACGGATAATTGTTATCAATAGTGAGAAGTATTTTTAGTTAACTATCATTAGTTCAATTAATTGTTATTCGTTATGGAAATTGTTTTTGGTTATAAATTGTATTTATTTTATATGTATATAATTGTTATTTATGACGGAAATTATTTTTAGGTATTTTAGAAACTATTATTAATTCAGTTAACTGTTACTCGTATTGAAAATTGTTTTTTGTTGCAAATAATTTTTAATTATTAATAAGAATTATTTTTAGGTAGCTGCTTTTAGTTCTTTTAATTGTTATTAGTGATGGAAATTATTTTTGGTTATAAATAGTTGAGATTAGAGACAAGAATTGTTTTCAGTTGACTATTATTAATTTAGTTAACTATTGGTGATAACAATTTTGGATTACCAATAATTGTCAGTAATGACAAGAGTATTCATGATTGGTTTTCAATAATCCATATTAATAAAGGAAATTACTTTTAATTAACTACTGTAATTTCAGCCAATGAATATATGGTAATAGAAATTGTTTCCAGGTTATGACTAACTGGTATTAACCACGATAGTATGCAACATAGCTATTTGTGATTTAAATATTATTAAAATTACTAATACTCTATGTGTACTAAAGTACAGAATTTGTTTACTATATTAATAAAAAATGTGTACGATATTATTTACCATGTTCACTGCTATTACATTATCAACAACAATTACCATTATGAATGTCACTGAAATATTCAAGTAACGAACATCAGAACTAATTCTGCATATCATTAAAATTAAATTAATAATGTAACATAGTAAACTGAAGCATTTCATGATTAATTTCGAATATCTCCAAGGATCTCTACTTTATCGCGTGTCTGACCACATACAGCTAATTCTACTGTAATAGTAAATATGTTAGGAAAACAAAGTTGACCTTCAAATCTTTCAAACGTATCCATCTACAAACAAAGTTAATGTACCGTACGATGTTCTCCTTGAAACCGTGCAACTCTTTTGTATAATTTTGCATACAACACTGTTATACAAATCACGTGAAATATGCATTTACATTTCCTCTAATGAACAGAGGAAAACTTGCAAAACTTGCAAAACCAAAGCCAATGACAGCATGTTTTGGCAGCCGATGATTAGTTTATAACTAGCAAACTTCATGAAATATTATTATTCGGTTGTAATACTCAATATTTTACAAGATTAATATTCAGCAGTATAGTTATTCTTTTCGTGTATTTGACGAAGTACAAGTGCTTTTGTCAAAAGTAAATGTGGCATGATCGATAAGACGCGAGGTAATTAATCTTTTTGTCACGGGTCTTCCCGTTCAAATAATTCTACTGAATACTTTTTCCATACTCATTCGACTTCCTTTAAAATAAATTCGCTCGAAATGATTTATTTATACATAACCATCGAATATGTTCTTCAGAACAGCTTTAATCAATACGTTTATACGAATATATGTGTTTAAACAGAAATATAGAAGCACGTGAACGTGAACGATGATTTTCATGAAAACACTCGACTCCTCAAAATTTCAAGCACCGTACATGCATCGAACGAGCTTTATTTTCACAACTGCGAGCTTATTTATTTTAACCTCTGCGAAACGCAGAGTGATTTGCGTTAATGAGGCGTGATCGATCTTCCGATAGACTCGATGCGTATTAAGTACATCTGGAATAGGGATCAAAATTTGTTTGGAAAAACTAGTAGATTCAATTACACGAAGCAATATACAGTCGTATTTACCTTATAGTGTAGCTGTAAATTGATGCTTGCAATTGATTACATACCAAGGACCAAATTTTAATTACATCAATGTTTATTGTTTATTTTATTAGTCGAGAGTCAGAGAGGTCCTCGCAATTGTACAAATAGAGCTTTCATTCGGTGCACGTGGTGCTTGAAATTTTTATTTGTAGTGTTCTTGTGAAAATTGTCATTTATGTTCGTGCTACTTCGTGTGTTCAAGATAGCAATTAAATTCGTTATTTTAAAAGATATATTTGGTAGCTGGTATCCAGTCAGGTTGTTAAATATATTAGATAGTTATCACTAGATTTACCAGCCATTTGAGTATACCTACTTCTACCAAAACCAGTCATTCTGGCTGGTGTTTAGAAAAAGTGCTTGGCGGGGTTTTCAGTCTTTATTTACTTTAAAAAAGTGTCGCATGCAATAGGAATTTTGAATTGAAATTGCAAGACCAGTCATTTTGACTGATTTGGTAAATCTAGTGTTAAGTTATATCTCATCAATATTTTTAAGAAAAATTGAAACGATAACAAAAATGCATGTAAAATCAATTGAACGAAAGTCCAACTCGCGTTATACTCTGTTAATTAAATAACAATTATACCTTCAATATTTAATATATCATAAACTATAGGTCGTTCGCCTCAAAATTGTGTATTATTAGTTTAAGTCTTCGTACTTGCAAAATTGTTCGGAAGTTGGTCAAAAAATTAGTCGTCAGATCTCGAGACCCGCTTGTAAGTTTAGTGAACTAAACTAGAATTCCCTATACAAGAAATGATTCATACCCTTGTTCGTAGGTTTATAGCGCGGATATGAATGCGTTATCGGAAGTTTTGCAGGCTCGTAAAAATATCGATGTGTTGAGAATATCACCCCCTTTATTTAAAAGTTTCATCCGGCTACGATACGCTCGTGGTTATTATTTGCGGATGTTTACTTTTATAGCCCGGAAGGAAATAGATTCGTGAAATTGCTTGTTCGACGTTTATTTCGTCCCGAAACTTTTGCGTTTAATTATCGATGGTAAATGTTAAAAGCTCGCGTTCTCTAGTACATTCTAACGAAGGGAACCTCCGATTTGATAACCTTCCACTTTCTTGGCTTCCAGGTTTCCATCTAATTACGAATCTTTTAAGGTTTGACTGACAATGAATTTGATAACCCAGATTTCCTTTTCGCGGCTCTGTTTTGGACAGCTTTTATGAAATATCAACGCTCTGCAGCTTTACGTCTGTTTCTTTTCGTTAATACATATTTCAGTATGCGTTAGAGCAAGTTTCATATTATTCATACGTTTGGTCAGCTGTCGAATGTATTGTTACATCTCTATAATTTTATCAGTATGAACACAAGTAGGCAGTGACCATATGTTATCAAATCGTTAAAGATTAAAACCATGATTTAGTTACAACGCGATACCTGATGATAGTATGGCGTCATATTCGATGATAGTATAACGTGATACGCAACGCTGTTGTTTTGAAACATGAACATAAAAGATGAAATAAATAAAAAATATGAAATAACAGGTGAGAAGTTGGAAGAAAGGAAACTTTTGTCTAAAAATATCATTTTTAATTTGTCCTTAAGAAATGAAGATATTTATTTCATGAATCATCATTAATTCCCGAATAAGAGCTTCTGTTTCCGCAACTTAATTACCTTTTTAATAGAAATGTCTCTGCTTTAAATTCTTGTATAATATCAGTCTATTAATTAAGAAACGAAGCGTAATCAATTTTTAAATACAAGTTTCTTTATCGTCAGACATTTATTTAAAATTGTTTCAATGAAAAATTGAAAGTTTCTTTAGTTTCAGTTAGTGTCAGCTAATGATTCCCCTTTTTTCGTTTAAATAAATATAACAAATGCTCGTGAAGAACATTTGTCAAAATGTCGTCAAGAAAAAATGGAATTGAACCATCAAAAAATTTAATTTCAATTGTATTTCGATAGGAAATCTGTCTTACGGGAGCTACGTTTCTCGATCCCCATCACTCCTTATCCCCCCTACTACTACCTTATTTCCCCCACTCCTCGCTGCGGCCTTGGAGGCTCGAAAATTTGCTTATAAGCAAATTTCAGACGAATATTTCTCCGATTTCCTAGTTCCTTGGCCTTGAAAGTCACGTGATTTTCTATCACGTGGTTTCGCGATCGGCCACGATTGGTCGATCGCTCTCATTTTCTAGTTCCTGACGTCATCAGAAAATCACCACAGCCTCAGGAGCTACGATTCTCGTCCCCCACTCTTCCCATCCCCGCTCCTACTATCCCACTATCACTACGTCACTCTCCCCACTCCTTCCCGAGCTCCATGTACTATGAATTTAATTTTCTAATTTCGAAAAATCCGAATCGCCGGGACTGGGTCTCGAACCCTCGATCCTCGGGTGCCTCGGATTCCGAGTCGGAGACGAAGCGCGCTCGGCTATTCCCGCAAGCCCCACTTGTTTACTTACGATGCTCCTTTTAAAGTATGCCACGACGATCCGCTATACTTCTACTCTATTAATTTATAGCTATTTTATTTAAGTGACCACTCTCATGTGTTTCGTTTCACACTATTTTTTACCTCCGTGACTTTTTGTAGCAGGTATTAACCGTTTGCACTCTTGAATTTCTTTTTGTTAGCGGACAACTTTATTCGGTGGATAAGGACTAAGAGATATAATGAATACAAAAGAAGCACAAACTAATTTAGACTATATTATATAGTAACTGAATGAGCAGCATCGCTAAAATACGTGCTCTTTACAGGAAGATCATAAAACAACTGAAGGGACAGCGATCTGTCCCATGCATACACGCATTACCAATACAATTTCAACACTTTTACCTACTTTCTTAATTAATATACAAAATGTACATTGTATTTTGGATATATTGCAGGTCGGATTATATAATTGGAACGAAACTAATGACTTTTGTATGGCAATTTTGTTTTAATTTTAAAGTTTAGACATTTTTTTATTTCTAAATGAGTGGTTTCTTATTGTTTTGAATTTGGGATTATAATAAAAATGTGTGTTTAATTTTATACGACATCAGAAATGATGCAAATTATTTCCTTCAATAAATTAAGAATTTTTTACGAAAAATCAACATTTATTTCATAAGGGGTCAAATGACGGTAAGATTAGGTATAAAAAATTGCCGGTACGTTTAATGATATCTTCAAATACGCATCGCTAGAAACACCCGGTACGTCGCTGGAATTCGATTAGACAGCAATAGAAGTCGGTTGCAGCGAAACGCATTTAAAAGTCTTAGGGTAACAGCAAGTCAAACGTAACTTCGAGGCACTTCATCGATCGCGTACGAACTCACGAATTTGTGCCAGCAAGTTTCAAGGAAATCGCTCGTGAAAAATTCTTTGTTGCTTAACCCCGATGGCCACGTACCCGAGTACAGACACATGCATGTACGTACAACATGTCACGATGTGCAGGGTGTGCAGTTAAAACACGCCCCGGCAAAACCGACGGCTTATGACGCTCAACACGTTTTAGGTACGCAAACTTGTGCCGGTTGCACTTTTATACATGCACAAAGTTGTACACGAGCTTGCACATACAAATGGATGCAGTTGGCTTAACAAAGGGTGTACGCATAATATCGTTTGTGCTGTTTCGCGACATTCGTGGCGGATACATTGTTGCAAAAATCGTAATTTTTGCTTGATGTTTTGTATATTTTTTTTCTTTCTCTAAGTTAACCCCTTTTTTCTTTCTTTCTCGTGGTTTTTGTCGAATCTCGTATTTTTTTTGTATTTTTTCCGTTTCTGGATCTCCTGACTTTTATTCGGGAAAGAAAATTGCAGTTAACACTTGTCCGATATCCCAATAGCAAACACGTTTCAATTGTAATTTGTCTAGTTTTCAAGTTTCAAAAATTTATAGATATTTCTAACTTGTTAAATTTTGTAGTTTTTGAACTTCTATATTCTTAAATGCCCAAATTCTCACGTTTATAAATTGTTAGACTGTCAAATCTCTAAATTTGTAAATTATTAAATTGCAAAATTTCTAAATTTGTAAACCACAAAATCCGCAAATGCATACGTCAATTTCCAAATATCTGTCAATTTCAAATATTAAAATTTCCAAATTTTTAAGTCACGAAGTGTGCGAAGTCCAAAATTCAGAATTTATTAGAACCATAAATCCTTCACAAAATTTCATTTTTTTCAAAATTCCATAATTCACCAACTTTCACATTTTTAAATTTTTAAATCATCGAACTTTCAAATCTCCAAATTCCAAAATTCCGACATTCCAATATTCTCAAATTATTAGGTTGCAAAATCGCAATATCCCCAAATCCTTAAATTCCAAAATTTTCAAATCTCCAAATTCCCAAATTTCCAAATTTCTGAATTCATAAATCCCTAAACTTCCAAGCGTCCAAATCTCCAAAAATTCTCAAATCTCCAAATTCCCAAATATCCAAATACCATCTTCTCCAAAATTTCCAATCGTCCAACTCGCTAATTTTTCAAATATCCAAATCCCCAAATTTCCAAATTTCTGAATTCATAAATCCCTAAACTTCCAAGCGTCCAAATCTCCAAAAATTCTGAAATATCCAAATTCCGAAATATGCAAATATCATCTCCCCTACATTTCCAAATATTCAAATCCCTAACTTCTCAAACGTCCCAATCCCTGAATTTCCAATGTTTCTATCGAACCTCCTACCTTCATCGCGCGTTCTCCGTTTGTTCGCGAATCTCGCGCTTTTTATTCGGAAAAGAAACTGCAGTTAACACTCGTTCGTTTCATGTATTCCGATAGCTAATACGTTCCGATTGTAATTCGTCTCGATTGGTTTCCGGTCCGGTTTCGATGAATACGTGACACGAAATTTCCTCCGTGTGCACGGAACAATTAATATTTTTTATCCTCGTCCCGCGTTCGTCCCCGGCGTTATACTTCGTTAAGTGCAATTTGTAATTCCGCTTGGATCTTGGTTCATGTTTATTTTAACCAAACGACTCCGCGCAGGGATTTTTGTTAACCCGCAGAGCACACACTGTTTTTCGAAACAGGGAAGAATAGAATCCGCCCGAGCATGAGTAATGGTGTTATACGTGCAAGAAGTTTGGGAACTTTAATGAGCTGTGGGGATCTGTGCTTGAAGGTTCGTTTCAAAACAGAAGATTAGCTCCGTTGATTCTCCCTGCGAGCAAGATGAATGTTTCTCTTTCTCTTCTTTTTTCAATTCGATGCGCGAGATTGATTTTCGTTGCACGTTCACGCTTTTGGATATGTAAAATTATGATAAATCGCGGTTTTACACTTCTTGGGAATATGTTGCATTCGCGTGAATCGGATCATTGTTCGATCCGTTGATTGCGAGGCTAAAATATAATAAAGGTAGATTATAGAAAATATATTATATAAGTCAACAGCGGTGTGTTATTTGTGGTACGTTTCAGAAATATTTCTTCATTTCTGTACCTGTTGATATTTTATACTTACTAGAGTGTCTCAAATTTTCTTTCTTTTTTGATACGCCATAAAAACGAAAGAGGACTATTTTCAAGCAATCCCAATGATTTTGGAAAGAGGAAATAATGATGTTTTCTGCGGGATTGGAAAGGTGATAGAGCAGAGCAGTCCATGTTTAATGCAACAAATCAACTTTAAACAATAAATATTACGGATTTACTTCTATCTAAAAGGGAGAAACTTACGGGACACCCTAATACTTTAATAAACATTTAAATGTGATAATTGGACACTTTCAAACTGTGTCTTTTACTGAAACCTTTAGGATAATTCATGCTCCAAAGAGCACCGTAGAAGGCGTCAATGTTTATTTAATAAATGAGACGTCCTAATATTTTTTATCTTTTATATATAATTTGATTCCTACTTTGCATATATGCAAAAATTTGATACCTATTTATTGTGTATACAATATAATTTCCATTTATTTTGTATAGCTGGTATTTATGTATTTTGTACATACATATGCACCTGTTTATTTTGTATATATTATGTCTATTTATTTTGTGCATATGATATCTATTTATTTTGTACATATGCACCTGCCTATTTTGTACATGTGATACCTTTTTATTTTGTATATATTATGTCCATTTATTTTGTGCATATGATATCTGTTTATTTTGTACATATGCACCTGCCTATTTTGTACATGTGATACCTTTTTATTTTGTATATATTATGTCCATTTATTTTGTGCATATGATATCTGTTTATTTTGTACATATGCACCTGCCTATTTTGTACATGTGATACCTTTTTATTTTGTATATATTATGTCCATTTATTTTGTGCATATATCTGTTTATTTTGTACATATGCACCTGCCTATTTTGTACATGTGATACTTTTTTATTTTGTATATATTATGTCCATTTATTTTGTGCATATGATATGTATTTATTTTGTACATATGCACCTGCCTATTTTGTACATGTGATACCTTTTTATTTTGTATATACGATGCCCATTTATTTTGCGCATATGATATTTATTTATTTTGTACATATGCACCTGCTTATTTTGTATATATTATGTCCATTTATTTTGTGCATATGATATGTATTTATTTTGTACATATGCACCTGCCTATTTTGTACATGTGATACCTTTTTATTTTGTACATATGATACCCATTTATTTTGTTCGTATGATATGATACCTCTGTATGATACATACGTATTATGTATATACGCAAAATTTGATGTGTACTTCGTACGTACATAAACTTCGATACCTACTTTTTACAAACATAAAATTTGATACCTATATTCCACAGTCGCAAGAACCGAAACATTAAAAAAACGTGTTCAAATTTGCGAGTAAATGTCGCAACGTCCCGTAAATTTCGGGACATTCGATCACGTTAACGTAACAATTGCCGAAATTCGAACGGTTGAAATTTCGCGGTGAACGTGCCCGGATTTCGCATCGGGCCAGAGGCCGGCATTTTTTCTTTTTTTTTTTTTTTTCGTCGATATTTCGCAATTTCCAGCGACACGAGACGCGGCCTTGCATTTCTCTTCTTTTGTGAATTGCTCGTGCACGTGAAAACCAGCTGTGCGAGACGTCATTCGGCGTTCTCCCAGGATGAGGCGGATTTTCTTCTTTTTAAAATCATTTAGGTCGTGGCTCGACAGCGATGTACTCATGCTGACGAGATATCGAGTTCAAACGACCCTTCAGCTCAAACGTTCGCTGATCCACCTGACGTGTGTGTACACGAGCCAGACAGGCGAAACAAAAAGTGGTTTTCGAATCGTGAGAACCGGCTTTACGCCACGCCCGATTGAATTTGAAATTTGTATCGAGGAGAGAACGCCGGCAACTTATTTCGATTGTTTATTGTTTAACGCCGACAGCGAAAAAATTGCCTCTCACGCGACATCGCGTTGAAGCAGCTGACAATTTATTTCGATTCAGTACAAAAAAACTGGCTGAGTTTGTTGAAACCTCTTTTCGTTTCAATTTTCATACGAGTTTGTACGATCTGTAAATAATAAAACCAAAAATGAAATTCTTGCATATATTATTCGTGTACATAGACGAACGTTTAACTCTTTGTTGGTTGTATTTTCTTTACCACATAATTTATTTGTAAATTTTTATAGATGGAACCCTCGTTAATGGATTTTAAAATAAATACAGAGAGTTTGTATGAATTATCTGACATTATTGATACAGTGTTCATTGTAACGTCATATTCCGAACCAAATGAATTACGTGAATGTTATTTTTCAATTACCGTACGCTTCCTGAAACATTTGCTTCATATTTCCTTGTAAAAGTATAAAAATAGACTTTTCATTACACATTTGTCCTCGTATTTATTCATAATAACTGTAATTGTAATAAATACAATTATATTAAATACCACAATAAAATTTCTCATACGTTTCAAAATTAAACGCTGTATCTACTACAATCATAATAAATAAATTATATAAATAAAATTCCTATTCTCTCATATTTTATCTGACAAAACAGTGTTGTAAAGCAGAGTGTGTTAAAATTGATGAAAATCCAGCCATAATTCGAATATACACCCGCAACATGTATAATTTGTTGCACACGTCAAAAGGTTTGCGAAATGCATTATTTATGAACGATAAATCGACATTCAACTAATCGATACGCGACCGTAAAGTCTATAAACTCGGGAAAAGTTACGCAGTTGTTTTAGCAAGATACTGGGAAATTAATGTAATGTAATTTTCCTCCAGCTGCAATTGTTTGAAAAAATAATTTTTAATCGGGATTTTGGTATAACCATTCTGCATAGCGTGATACCCGAAAGCAATTAAATTCGAAAAATAAGCATCGTCGCAGCTAATTCCAGTTGTACGATGCTTTTAATTGTTCGAACAGTGTGTATTTGTATAATTTGTACTGTTACTCGGGTTAATTACGCAGGCGGTAATGAATAAATGGTCTAGAAGGATATTAAAACGCATGGCAAATGGATTTAATAAATTTCCGGGTCTCTTGTTTTAATCGCGTATAAAACAATTTCACTCCTTTTTCTGTTGTAATGTAGTTTATGAGCCAAGTGTAAAGTGAAAATTTTGTCAAATATTTTATTTTTATATTTTTGTGATATATTTATTATACTGAGGTAATATCAGGTACATAATCGGGGACTGAAATTTAAATTTTCAAATCTCAAATTTCTACAATGTCCTAATTTTCAAATTCTTATATTTTGAAATTCTCAAACCATAGATTGTCAAATTTTTTAATTCCCACACTATAGAGTTCTCAAAGTTCTATACCATAAAGTTAGCGAATTTTTAAATTAAAAATTCTTGAATTTCCAAATCACAAATTCTCAAATTTCTACAATATCAAAGTCTCAAATTTTCAAAATGAAAATACTCATTTCCATACTATGAATTCTCAAATTTCCAAATTATAAATTCTCGAATTCTTGAATTCCCAAATTTCCAAATTACAGATTTTCAAATTCCTGCACTATCAAAGTCTCAAATTTCCAAAAGAAAAATTCTCGTATTTCTATGCTATCAACCCTCAAATTTCCAAATTTTCAAATTTTCAAATTTCTAAATCTCCAAATCTCCAAATTACAAATTCTCAAATTTCTATACTATCAACTCTCAAATTTCCAAATTTTCAAATTTAAAAATTTCCAAATCTCCAAATCTCCAAATCTCCAAATTACAAATTCTCAAATTTCTATACTATCAACTCTCAAATTTCCAAATTTTCAAATTTAAAAATTTCCAAATCTCCAAATCTCCAAATCTCCAAATCTCCAAATTACAAATTCTCAAATTTCTATACTATCAAGTTCTCAAATTTCCAAGTTACAAATTCACAAATTGTTAAACTATTAAATTCTCAACCGTTCATATTATAAAATTCTAAAATTTCCATGCCATCAAATTCGCAAATTTTCAAATATAAATTCTCTGGTTTCTATCAAACTCTCAAACTTCCATATTATGAAGTTCTCAAATTTCCCAAACATAAATTCAAAAATTTCCATACTAGCAAGTTCTCGATCTTCAATCACCAAATTCTCAAATCTTTTAATTTCCAAACAATCAATATCCGGAATTCCACAATTTCCAAATCTCCAAATTACCGAAATTACCGAATATCCAAATCTCCCTGAGTACCGCCCAAATTCTCTGAATTATCGCATTTTAACCAAGAAACGAAACATAATTTCTCATTGCACGCTCCAATTAAAGAGGAAAATGCACAACGTGCCGTTACACGTTGTCGGCTTTAAGTTTCGAAATTTTTCGCGTCCGTTCATTTTTTTCCTGAAATATCGATCCAGTTCGGTTTCACTGTGCCATAAACTCCGCAAGATGTGTGCTTACCTTTCGGCTCTCGGTTACCAAGTTCATTGATCGTGATAGAAGAGATTTTGAACGGTGCCAAGATGGAAATGAAACTACGAGATGGAATGAATGTGGAAAAGGATTGATTAAGGACGCGATCTAGCGAAAAGGATCAAAATTTAACTTCGTCGTTTCTCACATCGTAACTACATATCTCTTCGTTTATTATCCCGTTTCAACCTTTGATTCATGGACGTTCAATGACCACTTACATTTAAAACGATATTAAAATATGAAAATAAATAATGAATAATGTATGAAATGTCTTATACAATGATTCATCTGGATGAAGGTTAATATTATGGTAGCTCGACAAAAATATTTCTTTTATTGCTCTTGCTATTAAAAAAATGTAAAATGGTAAAATCAGCCGATTAACGTTGCTATGAAACTTAATACTGACATCTAATTTGTGCAGGTTCATCGTAACAGCATTTTTAATTGTTTGCATTAAAAGTTGATTCGATAAAAAATCAATGTATCGATGAAAAATTGCATCGAACGACCCCTTAAACGTTTGAGTCGAAACTTTGAGAGAACTGTCTTTACACCATATATCAACGCTTTAGATATATACTAGTGGAATTAATTCTGGACACTTTTAGTAAAAAGTTTCATTTTTGGGCGGAATATGTATATACTGCTACGCTAAATTTATACCATAATATTTGTATTGTAAGCTATAATGTTTATAGTTACGCTCCTAAATTAGAAAACATTGATTAGAATATAAAATATTGGGTTGTTCGGAAAGTCATTTCGTTTTTCCCCATCAGTCTTGCTTGTGAGAAATTCTTAGAATTTGGAAATCTGGGAATTTGAATCTTTCCGAATTTGGAAATCAGAGAAGTCGGATTTTTCAGGATTTGGAAATCTGGGAATTTGAATCTTTCCGAATTTGGAAATCAGAGAAGTCGGATTTTTCAGGATTTGGAAATCTGGGAATTTGAATCTTTCCGAATTTGGGAATCAGAGAAGTCGGATTTTTCAGGATTTGGAAATCTGAGAATTCGGAATTTTCCGAATTTGGAAATCTAAGAATTCAGATTTTTCCGAATTTGGAAATCAGAGAAGTCGGATTTTTCAGAATTTGGAAATCTGCGAATTCGGAATTTTCAGAATTTAGAAATCTGAGAATTCGGAATTTTCCAAATTTGAAAATCTAAGAATTCAGATTTTTCCGAATTTGGAAATCAGTGAAGTCTGATTTTTCAGGATTTGGAAATCTGAGAATTCGGAATTTTCCGAATTTGGAAATCAAAAAATTCGGATTTTTCAGAATTTGGAAATCAAAGAATTCGGATTTTTCAGAATTTGGAAATCTGAGAATTCCGAATTTTCCCAATTTGGATATCTGAGAATTCTGATTTTTAAAAATTTGGAAATTTGAGAATTGGAGGAAAATCAGTCTTGCTTGTGAATAAGTCCGTATAATTTATGGTTACCGTATCGAATATGAAAAGTGAAAAGCAACATTTTCGTAATTCTTCACTTTTTTAAAAATGCTGTTCTAGCAAGAAAAGAAGTATCCCCGAAAATCGTCTCTCATTTTCATAAAAAAAAGAAATTACTTTCCGAACGACCTAATATAAACAATTATGTATTAAATAATTTGATCAAGTGCGAAGTTTAAGGAAAGATTTGAAAGTGTCCAGAATTAATTCCACTACTGCAAATATAACCTAACTTTTTAGAGGTCGAGAGCGAAAAAAAATTGTTGCGAGCTGTCCTAGTTGTACACTTCGACAAAAGTTTCTTGACAATTTTCGTAATTTAAAATACGAAGTAATAAATCATCATGTTGTCAGTTTCTATAAATCTAGCGTTAAATTTTATTCAAAGGTATACAGATGCGATTTTAAAAAAAAGAAAAACGTTTATCTATCCTGTCGACGTTATTAGACTCTTTACTCATAAGTTAAAGTCGAGTTTAAATAATTTTCATTTTTCACCCACGTTGTTTGAAGGAACCATAAATTAATTTAATAGGCGAAGACACGAGAACAGTTTGCTCGATAGCGTAACTCTGTCTTCAAGCACCGAACATATACATTAACCTTATTAATGTTTACCTTGAACTTCATTTTCAGAAATTGTTACGTCCACAACGGCCTTATTGCTTTCAGGAAACATTTACATCCGATCGTTGCACGACAGACTGCAATTTGATTAAAACGCTTGGAACTTTTCAGTTGTACTCGCGATTCTAAGAATTGTATTAACAAACGGTCAAAATCGAAATAGACTAATAATTAATTTCCACGATGCAAATTTGCATTTTCACGAATTGCGGTAGCCCGAAATACGATTGAAATATTTCCTAAAAATTGTATGAAGTAGAATTTTCACGTTTTGTGAAGAGATCGGTGCTTCTGCCTCGATCCTTTGTTGCATTTTGTTGTAAACATAAATACATGAACTTGTATACATATATATTTGTATTCTGTTGAACAAAAAATAAAATGGTTCCAATTTATTCACAATATATTTTGTCGTAAGAATTTAATTGATTTAACTGTGTATCACTGAATAATTGTTAATATTCTTTATTTCTTTTATCGCAACTTTTGTCGTGTACCCCAAAAGATTTTTAAAAATGTATAAATTCATTTGCAAATGTAAGTACATGAAATTGTGTATATATATATATATTGTTGAACAAAAAATAAAATGGTTCTAATTTGTTCACAATATATTTAGTCGTAAATTACTTCGTCGGAATTTAATTAATTTAGTTGTGTATCATTGAATAATTGTTAATATTCTTTATTTCCTTTACCGCAACTTTTATTGTGTACCCTAAAAGATTTTCACAAATTTATAAATACATTTGCAACTATAAATACATGAAATTGTGTATATATATATTTGTATTTTGTTGAACAAAAAATAAAATGGTTCTAATTTATTCACAATATATTTAGTCGTAAATTACTTCGTCAGAATTTAATTGATTTAGCTGCATATCATTGTAATAATAATTGTTAATAATTGTTAACATTCTTTATTTATTTTATCGCAGACTTTCGTATACCCTAAAAGTTTTTTTTACACATTTACAGCATTGAATCACTTCTCTTTTCGAATAATTTTTTAACAGAAAATGTATTATTTCTAAAACAGTCTTAGTAATATAACTTAGCTGTTTATAAATGCATTTTTCCTAAAATTGAGAAAAAGGAACAACTTGAAGTTTCCGATACAACTGACACCGTTAATAAACAATCAAAAACCGTGTAAAGTAATAAAACATTTTCAGAAGTTGCGACGTACACAACGAGTTTTCCGCGTTCGGCAAACATTTACATGCAATCGTTGCACGACAGGGTGCAATTTGGTTAAAGTAATTAGAACTTTTCCGCCGCTTCAATAGTCTTGACAACACTGTTAATAAACGGTCAAAACCAGAATACAATAATAAAACATTTCGTCACCGAAAGTTCATAATTACACGTTCTCCTCGAACTTCATACACGCGTTAAACATTTCGTGTCAACTATATACAAAGCGCAACGTTCGAATTTCACGAAGACACCCGCATAACTATAGTATACCTATCAGTGTGCCCAAATAAACAACACCGTTAACAAACAATCGAAATCGTACGAAGACAAAGCGTTCCTCAACCGGAAGTTTTCACTTCGATATCCCGGCGCGTTAACACTAAAACTACCGACGAATAATGCACAATTATTTCGATGTTAAAAATGAAGATGAAAAATACATGAACAAACGATGCAACATAAATGAATACACTTATAGATTCTTTATCTTGGCGACATAAATCTCAAGAAGATCAGCTTTCACAAATTTTGTCATTCGAAGGAGAAAATTTGTAGAAGGGTCATTTCACCCCTTTTGGTACTTTCAGTGCCAAACATCTCTCGAAAATCGAACGAACTTTCGAGTTTCATAAAGTTAGGGTGTATCTGGCGAAGCATTCCGATGAGGTTCAAAAACGGCAATAATCACGTCCCGAAACACGTACAAGCAGCATCGTGGAAAGGAACAGAACGAAAAAGCGGGGAAAGATCGTGTGTTTCTCTTACCGACCGACTCGCTCGCGAAAAGAGGAATATTCGCCACGAGGTCACGTTGCTACTCCTTTTCCATCTACCGTGAAATGCACGAGCGTTTACGTATGTGCGCGTGTCGTCGCGTTCGTAATCAGCCCGTTTCACGGTTAATCAGCCGAGAGGTCGAGGATGGGAAAAAAAAAACGGGGCGAGAGAGCGGGTGCGTGGTTGGAAGAAGAGGGTGCAGAAAGACGCGGAAAGAGGACACCGATACAAAAAGAAGAAGAAGAAGAACGAGGAGGACTTCCAGCTACGAGCGGAAGAGAAACGGAACAAGGGTTCGTGCCAGATACGCACACCGCGACGTAGTGTGTATTCGATATACCGCACCTGATCAATTAAGCTGCTTAATCACCGTCGACGATCACTGGTCAGGGTGCCGGTACTCATCCACCCGTTTTCACGACGATTATCTCGTGTATCGTTCGATCGTTCCTGCGTTCACCTTCCCCGACAGCGGCGGCAACATTATTTCAGCGATATCGTGTACGCTCCGCACGCTACGTTCTCTCCCGTTGGTTCGCGCGACGGGACGATAAACAACCGGGGGTTATCCCGTGGGAACGGTCCGCCGCGGAAGATGAGCCAGCTTGACGGGTCGCAAACGAGTCTTCGACCCTCGCGAGTCTCGCTCCTCGCACGACTGACTGAAGCCTAGAATCGAGGCTTGCAAACCCACCCTCCCCCTCGGAACGAGGGGTGGCAGCACGCAAGTGGCGCCACGAGCTTGCAAAAGCTCACCCACCCCGCCGAACACCCTCGCTCCCAACCATCGAACGCTGCTCTTATCTACGGGGTGGCGCGCGCGGTTATGTTCGGCTATGAAGACCTACGGATACGCGTGGTACAGTGGTTCGAAGTTAAACTCGGGCACTTGCATATTTCGATGTCTGTTGCGTCCTTATATTGGGGACATTTCAAACCTATTACACTGTACAACAGCCAAAAATTTTCGTAACCGCCACTATGATATTCTTATAGATTTTTGCGAGCTGAATACGAATCTGAAATCCGTTACTCTCAATGTCCTACAGTTTTTGAGAAAATTGTTGTTAAAAAAAATTGCAAATTTTCAACTTTGGAAATTTTTTGTGCTTTTATCATAGCAGCTATACAGTGACTTTTCACACGAGAAAAATCTGTGAACTTTCCCGAATAAAACGATATCAATTGTTATTGCATTGTAAACATTTAAATATGTTTAAATAATGATCAAAGTAAGAAAGACACCGAAAATGCACCAGTTTTCGTTGATACTTCTGAATTTATTTCAAAAACTATATGTCTAGGTGAAAATCTGGCCATCGTACGTGATAGAGCAGACATTTCTGCTGCAGAAAGCATTGAGCGAAGTTAGGAAATCAGTTTTATTTTCATTTTATAAGAAAAATAGTTCGGCAAAACACGCGTCGCTGTCAGTGGTACTCAATGCCTACTGCCTTGGTATAACGGAAGAACTGAACAGAGCGGCGCGATATAACACTGATCCGTCATTTTGACGGGTTCCGTAAATCTAGTGTTAAAATGTATCATAATTGTATTAGTTTGTGCTTGAATTAAATGAGTGAAATTAATTAAAATTGCTGTGTACGTATAGAAATATGAAAATTTATTGAACGAAATATGAAAATTTATTTATTGTTTGTTTGACATTTAATATATTATAACATATTATGCATGCCTATTATGCATGTTAATATTATATGTTATGAAGAGAATATAACAAGAAATTATTACAAAGTAATAATAATGCGAAACATGGAACGTATGTGACATTTCGTGGATGAGAACAGTTGGACCCATTAGTCGCAATGAATTCCTCGAACAGTCACGAACTAATACTCCTATCGAGCATTTACTAAACAACGTTCATAGAGAATGCTCTCCGATCAATCTGACATGCTATTGGTGATGAGTAACATATCATGCGACACCCTCATCTCGTATCAGCTTAGATTCCAACAATTTGAATCTAGAATGGGCATCAGGCTAATTTCTCGGAATGATATGGGGTATTATAATTCGAACAAATGAAGACAGCAACGTGATATGTCGCTTTAAGCTATCAGCTTCATTCTTCTAAGAATAGTCGAATTAGTAATTAGTGTATAACCTTCTGTTGCGCAATTACCGCGTAATTGTCAACCCCGTAATTAGTGCGTGCCTTAGTCTACGGACGCCAAATTGTGCTTCGCAAATTAAATGTGTCTTCTGGGCGCTTAATGTGGCTCTCGTGAAGGGTAATTAAAATTTTGGACGGTATTATGGAAATGACTTATGTATCGGGAAATTCGAGGGATTCGACATTTTGATATTCGAATAATCGGGAGCTTCAAAATGTGGGTGTTTGAGTAGTTAGGGACTTGAGAAATTGGCAATTTGGGAAATTGTGAATTTAAGAATGTGAGAGTTGCAGAACTTAGAAATTTGAGAAATTATGAATTTGGAGATTTGAGAATTGGGGGATTTCAGAATTTGGGGATTTGAGAATTTGGGGATTTCAGAATTGGAAATTTGGGAATTAGGGATTTTGGAATTTTGAGATTTGAGTACTTGGGAATTTGAGTACATGGGGATTTCAGAATTTGGGGAATTGAGAATTGGGGATTTGAGAATTGGAGATTTGAGAATTAGGGGATTTGAGAATTGGGGATTGAGAATTTGAGAAATTGGGAATTTGGGGAATTGAGAATTTGGAAATTTCAGAATTGGAAACTTGGAAATTAGGGATTTGGGGAATTGAGAACTGGGGGATTTTGAGAATTGGAGATTTGAGAATTGGGGATTTGAGAATTAGGGGAATTGAGAATTTGGGGAATTGAGAACTTGAGGATTTGTGAATTGGGGATTTAGGAATTTCGGAATTTCGGAATTTGGGTATTTGGAGATTTGACAATTTGGGGATTTGAGAAATTGGGAATTGAGAATTTGAGGAATTGCGAATTTGGGGATTTGACAATTTGGTGATTGAAGGACTTGGGATTTGAGAATTTGTAACATTGACTATTTGGGGATTTGTGGATTTGAGAAGTTGAGAAACTGAGAAATTGAAAATTTGGAGATTTGAGAATATAGGAATCTGAGCACTTGAAAATTTGAGAGTTTCAGAACTTAGAAATTCGAGAATTTGAGTGTTTGTAATATTGAATTTCTAAATTATGCGATTTTGGGATTATTAAATTTAGAAATTCAGAAACTTGGTAATTTGAAAATCATGAAAAATAGCACATAATTAATTTTTAAACAGAACGAAACCTCTAATTACACTTACCGATGTTCAACATCCACCAAGGTATCGTAGAAACTTGAAATTACCATTTTTCTTATCGTAAACAAATTTTTCTACAAATATTACAGCAAATTTTCGAATTCAATATTTATCAAAACCCAAGGTTCGTACGAAAAAATATTATTCCATACCTACTATACTTATTATCTCCTCACTTATTTTCATTCCAATATTATCTCTTCACTTATTTTTTCATCTGAAACCGCCCTTTTTACAGCCATTGCTGACCACCCCGTGTGTCTTTGTAAACCATTTTGATCAACGAATAATTTTTTTTTCAATATAATCACATCGATTAAAAGTTCTGTGAGCACGTCTCCCATTTCATCTCGCAATAACGCGGTGCTTTATACCAGAACGAGATTTCTCGAGTTGCCGCGTTTGCTCTGTGCTTCATTATTCAAGTTATCTACGCGAAACAAAACTCAGCCGGTAATGAAATTACGCACATCTCGTGCACGGTTCTCTTCTTCTCGCTTTCCTCAGCTTGTTCCGGCCTCCTTTCTTCGTGGTGCTTTTTTTCTCTCGATTCTTTCTTCTAGGAGCAACCACCTGTAACCCCCCGGAGACAGACTTCGTTTCGAACTGTGCACCATCTCCTTCTATCTTTTTGCTCAGTCACCCCTTTAGACATAGTCTTGCCGACCTTTATCGCACCACACTTGATCAACTCCGATCGCCAATCTTACCACACGATTCAAAGGACTACGCAATGAACAATCCTGTTTTTCTACTTCCTTTGCCGTAATCGTTCATTGCAGTTTCAACCATTTTTATCTTCGAATCGGTCAAACATTGCGACTTTCTGTCTAGTATTTCCAATTTATTGTTTATTGTACATTTGTTCATTTATTTGTTATATTTACTATATATTTTGCATTTATTTTACACTTATTTTACATTTATTTATGCATTTATTTATACATTTATTTATACATTTATTTATACATTTATTTATACATTTATTTATACATTTATTTATACATTTATTTATACATTTATTTATACATTTATTTATACATTTATTTATACATTTATTTATACATTTATTTATACATTTATTTATACATTTATTTATACATTTATTTATACATTCATTTATACATTTATGTACACATTCATTTACACATATATGTACAGATTTACTTATACATTTAAGTATACATTCATTATATGTTTATTTATCCTTTTAATTGTATTTTGTTTCCCATATATTTGTCCATTTAATTCTACATTTATTTTTCACCTATGTGCTCACTGTACATTTTTTTACATTTATTTGTCTATAACATTGTATATTTATTTCAAATCCATTTGTCCATTTAATTGTAAATTTAGTTTACATCTATTTGCCCATATCACTGTACATTTATTTTACATCTACATGGCTATAAAATTGTATATTTATTTTAAATCTATTTGCCCATTTAATTTTACAATCATTTCACACTTATTGGTTCATACAACTGTACATTTATTTTATATTTATTTTTTGTATGTTTTTATTGAAGGGGATGAAAGAGGATGAAAAAAAATAACAATGTCGACAAGTGAATAGAAACGTTATAGGAGATTTTTGAGGGCGATAATATTGGAAAAATGAAAGTTAGATGAATCGATGACTTGTTTCTTGAACGTTGGAACTTCTTTTCCATTTATTTCGTCGAACCGTCGCTCAGAGAGGATAGATCAATCTAGCACGGTGATCCATCAAAAGAGCTCGTGATGGATTTTTCTGTGTACTTGGCATGTTTACTTGTTACTACATTCGTCGTTCTTTCATTATCACATATTCATCGCGGAAAAAAAACCACCGTGTTACAGTTTAATCAAATGTTGCACGCAAGTTGAGTTTCTCTGCGGAAATTTGTTATAATTCTCATTCTCAGATTTCTCTAAAGGATACAGCAGAATGAGATGGTAAAATGTGCCCTTGAAGCAAATGGAACTTGTAATACATCATTCGACAACGTATCCAAAGAAAGACACCTCATGTTTCGAAAAAAATTGTTATTCGTTTCTACCCCTTAGGATAAAGAAGGTGATATCAAAAGGAAGTCCGATGTAGCATAAATCAGTTCCCTAAAAATGATCTAACAATTTCACGATAAAACTCTTAAACGATTCGCCAAAGATGTTGAACAAATAAACACTGTGGAACAAACCCTTACACTTCAGTATATATGTATCAAATGCGATCCATGATTAATAGATGAATTTTATTTCTTCAAACAATGTACCATTTATATCAATGTGAATACGAATCCATTTAAGATTGCTTCATAAATATACAGTGGAATTCATTCTGGACACTTTGAAGAAAAATATTGTGTGTTTCATGTTTGGGCAGAATATATACATACAGGGTGTCCCACAAATATGGTACGAGCCGGAAAGTGGTGGTAGGTTGGGCTATTCTGAACAGCTTTTTCCTTTGAAAAATATTGGATCAGGCTTCATTTTTAAATTATTAAGGAAAAACACTGACCAATACGAGCGCGGGAACCGCGCGTGCTCAGGGGCGTAGTGTAGGGACGAGTAACGGTGACCGTCAGATGTCCGTGTAGTAGAAAGCTATTAGGTGAAAAACGCGCGCGGAAAAAATTCCGCTTCTTGATCTATTTTGTAAATTAATTAAGGAACTATATGTAAGAAAATTCCGGATCAACCCATAATAATACTCGACATAGGACACATGGCTCACCGCGACGACTAGGATTATAAACAACGAGGCCCTTTTGCGAGGGAGAGGAAACCTCTCGCAACCCCGAGGATTGGCATTCTTCTAAGATCTGTCGAACACGCTACATCGCCTATATTTTGGCCTCCGACAAATAAATATATATTATCGATATTCCGCGTAATCGTTACTGTACGCGCTTACCTTGCAATTTCACCCATTAAACTCATAAGTCAGAGAAGGAATTATTATTATTATTATTATTTCCCGTATTTGTCTTACATATAGGTAAAAGAAATTATGGACTGCAAAGGGTTAAGGCAGAGAGTTGAAGCTTGGTGCGAGATGTTTTTTCTGTTTATGCTGTCGAATGAGATGAATTTCATTTGCCTCGCACATATGTTTAACCACCTAATCGTGTTTTCAATGCTCAAATTTTAAGGTTAATGACAATTTTCAGAGATTTTCGTCGATACAAAGATGCAGCGGTTGTGACGTGAAATTTTGAAGAACCACTCAAGTACAAACATTGAGTCGACGTTTAACACTATTTCTACCACGATTTTGTGTATACCTATTTCAACCAAAAGGTGTCTTTTTACGCCTTTCGAATACCAATCATTGTCGAAACTGGTTGAGATTTCAGATTATCAGTTAAACGTAGATAATTTGAAGAATATATGTATTGATACATTGACGTGTATTTATTGGAGATTATTTAATTAGGCTGTGAATTCTAGCTTAATTCATCGATCTACAAAATATTAGGGTCACATAAGTTTCTTCCTTTTTGTAATATGACACAAAATTAGATAGAGCGATAGAGGGATAGAGACGGGTGATACAGCTGAACAATTAATGCAACGAATCAACTTTGAACTATAAGTATTCAGTATGAATATCTATTAAAAAAAGAAACAGCTTATGGGACACCCTAATATACAATCAATGCAGCGGTGTACATTAAAATGCAACAAGGGAAATTAATTGGAGAAAAATGATATCGCTGAATTAATTTAACAATCCTTGTATGAAGAGTAAAAAAATTAATTGTGGAGAAACGATTCAACATAAAGAATAATTTTATGTTAAAATTTGAAAAGTGTCTTTTGACACCTCTTGGTAGAAATAGTGTTAAAACAATGAGTATGTAATAGTATTTTGATGAAGCTCATCGTCAGATATCGTCCTCGCTAGCAGCGCGATATACAGTTAAATCGAGAGAAAAATCCGATAAAAGTCGCAATAAAAAGTGCTTTATTCAGCACGCATATCGAAATTGAAAAACTCTGAACTGGTGCATCGTCACATTGATTTCGAGAGTATGGGCCAGGGCTTTGGATCGTGGCGATCAACGTGTTTTATACGACGATAAATCCGTGTAGCAACAAACGAGTTTCTTCGCAGAGGATTTTAATGGTCGCAAATCTGATACGTTTTCGATTAAAGATGTAACAAAGGTCTGAATGGCGGGATTAACTCAATTTCAATGTATCAACAAAAAGTATTGTAGCCTACATCCGTGCAAAAGTCTCTGCACTGCGAGGAAAAAGGGTGGAGAAGATATTGTTTACAATACCTACTCGCACATATTTTATTACTCATTGGAAGAAGACATTGAGATTAATATTTTTATTTTTATCACTTATTTTAATTTCATATTTGATGTACCTATGAATGTATGCAGGGAGGTTCTAAAACGTCGATGAATGTGAAGTATGAGATGTTAGCTCTGAAAAATGTATGTAGTTGATGTTTGTCGATTTTGGAAATTTAGAAATTGTATCCTTGCAGCATGCACTGAACCGTCGTAATGTATCTGTATTGCGTTTAGGTGTGAATCGATATATCGGACAATAGAAAATGATTTTATTCGAAGGAGAATATTTCAGGAAAATTTGACTAGCTTTTGTTCAGGTGACAATGGTTCTCGATGGTGTCTGAGTAGAAGATGAATGAACACCTTTTGTTATTCATGCCCTGTGACTGGTGCCTCGTGTACGGTGCCATTCTATTTCTTTTTTATCAACTTTTTATATCACAAAGAATTTTTACATGTTACATTCAATTGAAAGGGAAAAATCAAAATTTGTCCACGTAATTCTTAACTTTATTTTTAAGTACACCTTTTTCTCCATCTTATAACGAATAAATCATAAAATTGTATAAATTTGTATAAATTTATTGAATTATTTTATTAAATGTGATATGTGCAATTTTAATTTATTACTTCACACAGAGTATTTAATTCATATCTTTTACTATATAATTTAATCTTCAAATTTTAATATTTTAAATACATTGTATATGTATACTTGTTTTGATTCAAATATTTTAATTGTACTTTTAACATTTTTTTCGATTTGAATGCTCTCGATAGAACATTAATCTCAAAATTTTTAACGAAATATTTATTTTAATCTAAATGTTTTAAATAGAATATTAATGTTGACAATTTAATTTCCTATTATAATCAAACAATTTTTAAAAACTTGTTCTTATAAAACATATTTATAAAGTGATTTAATGAATTGAAAATGTATAGCCCTTATTTTTATACGTTTTTTCTTCTTTTTGCAATTTATAATCAACACTGCTTGCGCCATCAAGCGATGAGTACAGAAACTAACGAAACATAAAATTGCACATTTCGTATAAAATAAACAGTAGTTGAGTTTTATATTAGGATCGTTGGAACATTTTAAAGTTAACAAGATATTTTGTTTGTATCCTTTTTGTATTATACATTTTGAAATATTTTAAGTCTTATCGTTTTCGTATCACGTCCTACTATATCAGTTTACACAGGTTTAATATCGCAGTGCTGTTACTGGACGGAATTAACATTAACTGATGAACATTTATTGTTTGATGCAACTAAACGCTTATTGTTTAAAATAAGTAAAAGGACTGATAGGTCCAGGAAAATATATGTGGTATGGATTATTATTTTCTGCCTTTTTTTTAATGAAAAGTGAAAAGGTTTTACCGGAAGTTGCACAGATGTCGCTGCACGTAACTGTCTAACAAATAACGAACGGTCTTAACCTTGCGAAGGTCACTGAGGATGAAGACCTTAATGTCAAGATCAAGGTCAGCGAAATTGAGCTTTCTTTCATACAATTTTATTCAAAATCTTCACTAAATGTTACCAACTTTCGAGTACTAAAAATTTTAGAGAATAGCTTGATATTTAACTTTATGCGTCTTTAAGAGAATATCCTCCATAATCTTTAAAATTTAATTACAATAAATTGTGATCAAACATTTAAAAGAATGTTTTTAACTGAGAAACAGATTTTTCATTGTTTATGCACGATTACAAGACTGTGAAAATATTATCGGTTCCAGTACTAACAAATAATTAATTTATTTTGATGTCAGGGCTATTTTACTATTTTATATACTACGTTAGTACTGCTAAACATTATGTTAACAGTATGAGACCATACAAATTTCTTGAATTTTTTGCCAAATATACTCTTCTTTAAAGTATTTACTATAATAGAATTATCTTTAGTACATTAAATTGTGAATAAAGTACAGTATATTCTATTATTTAAATATCAAGGATTTTTAGTGAGTTTAGTTTATTTTAAAGCTATTGTGTTAAGCAGATAATAGAAATAATTTAAAATAACGTACACAATAATGATAAGTTTAAGGGATTAAGAATATTACATTAGATACAATATTAAACAACACTGAATATATTAAAATATATATATTTATAATCAATTAACAATAATGGAAGTGATTTAGGGTTGGATGTATTATAGTACTATAATGTTATAATATTCTGATTAACGAATGTAAATCTGATACATTACATTTATTCGTATTTCGCGTAAAACCTAAATCATGTCATCTAAACTTAAAAACATTCTATTGTTAATGAAAATTTCACATTTAAAACTCAAATTCAAGTATCCAGATTGATCGCATAAATGATCCTCAATTTTTATTATAACTTAAAAAATAACGAAGTAATAACTTTCTTAACCAACAAAACATATTACTATATCATACTACGGATTGATTCACACATAATGATACATCATAATAAAAAAGCAACCGAAAAAAAAATATTTTAAACAGTGCCGATTTAACAAATTGATTGTACTGCCATTAAAAACATTTGCGAAACGCGTTACAATGTAATCAATTTTGCATTTAAACTTAAACGTGTCCTTAAATATCGATATATAAACTTCAAATATGAATCTTTCCGTATATTCATTGAAAATCGTTTCAACATAAAATTGATAAACGAAAAGGATATGTTACTGCTGTTGTGATCTATTACAAATTCTATGTAACAATATTTTACTTCCATAATATATTGCAAGTATATTGTGTTATGAAGATACTTTATTGCCGTTATAATTTATTGCAAATATTGTATTATAAGAATATTCTACTTGTGTTGTAATCTATTGCAAATATTGCACTACAAAGATATTTTTATCTGTCATAAACTATTGCTAATATTGTGTAACGAGAATATTTTTCTGGTACTTTAATCTTGTGCAAATATTATGTTATAAGAACATTTTACAACTGTTTTAATCTACTGCAAGTATTATACTATAAAGGTATCTTCTCCCGTTACAAATTGTTTCAAATACCGTGTACGAAATTATTTTACTGTTCCAATCTATTGCAAACATTATGCAAATCAAGTAACAGGAACTTATGACAAATCATCTTCTCAAATATATTTCTACTGAGTTCCTTGTACGTTTCGTCTTCGTTTTGATCAATATCCTCCGTCTGTGTGGCAGTCGATATCCGTGAATTAGGAACTGCATCCGTTTGCGTTCCCACCGATTTCTTCTCATTTGATCTCCTTTCGGAAATAAACGATTGAGATGATGATGTGCCATCTCTGTGTCTATGTCTGTAATGATTACGTCGAGATTTGGTGCCTCGACTTCTTGCCTTCCATTTTAGGCACTGATGATTCCCTGTTAATATAACTCCGCAGTTACAGCAACGTTCTTGGTCCTCGGGGAAATCGGATGTCGAGTGTGTGCTGTATCTAAGCTCTGACATTTTTGGATACTGAAATAACGAACGAAGTATTTTTTAACGATCTTAGAAGACGAAAGAATTGTATATAAATTGTTAAATTATACAATTTTATCGCTAGGTAAATTATAAAATTTTATTGTTGAATAAACTACGCGAAGTAATCGATCATACGATTTTCAGACAATCAGGTAGTTAGAGTTAAAACCGTTTATGAATTGTGCAGTTAATTTCAGCAAACTTTATGCTTTAAATTGATATATCACAGAAGAAGGAGAAGTACATTTATGTGATTAAAATGGTATCAAATTTTGGATGTTTTAAAATTGGTAACTACGTTTGTAGGAACTTAATGTAATCGATTTTATGAATACCTGCATATCGGTATAATTTTCGATATTATTTCCTGCTATAATACATTATTTAGGAGCGAACAATAACACGAAATAATGAATTATAAGGAATATATCGTGGAGAGGATAATGGGAGGAACACTCGGTATAGTGTTCAAATACTTTTGTGACTTCAAAATTATTACTTTATTTTTCTGTTATACAAATGTATAGTTGCTGTATTTATATTAAATGTAAACGTAATGTAATGTAATATAATATACCTTTTTGTTTACTGCGGATTTTGCAACAAAATTTAAAACCATATTTTAATATTTTTGCAATTAACTATATGTTTATAATTAACTATACGTGCTAAGAAAAATATAAATACACTATGAGGTCTAATGTTTTGGGAAATAAATTAATTGGATTTATTAAACATAACTTACTATCGATTTTTATATAAAAAATGGATTATAATTATATTTATACATGCTGCATGTAGGTACAAGTATAGGTATAGAATAAGTAATTATAATCAAATTCTAAAAGTTGAATTTATTTCTCTTTAAATATCTCTGCGATTTTTATTTAAATATTTGTACAAAATTATAATATTATTTGTATGATTTGAATATTAACTAATGGATAAAACTTCGGTAAGACAAATTTGAATTTATTATATTTCTTTTATTTGAAAGCTATTGTAAAGTACAGTCCCTACAGCTCAAAAATTTTCTCTTTTCCTTAATATTCAAATTATCCTAATTTCAATAATTTATCTCTAATTTGTACAATTTTCATGATCTTTAATTATTTCACATAACTAAAATTCTTTCACATATCTTAAAAGTTTCTTTCTAGTTCATGTTTGAACTATAAATTGTGTTTTTACACGTGTAAAACACAATTATAGTCTCAATGAAACTGATAATTAAAATTCGTTAATAATTATTTGGATCCAGAAAAATTCATCAACTACTTTCACTATTTTAGGACTCTATTTATATGCACAATTTCACTAGTTTATTTTTGAAGCACCGCAAATATGAACAAATGCTTTCTCTCAAATATTTAAAAAAATGACCTCATCATTTACAAATAAATAATAAAAATCTGTGTCATAATATTTACTTCTGAATATTTATTTCTCGTTCAATGCCGTTCCGATAGAGACAATGAAAAAGTTTGGTGACTTAGTTCTAGTAAAGCAAAGTTTACAAACAATAAGTTTACTTGAATGACCCCAGTCTGCTGAATCGAAATTCCGTGCACGTATAATTGCAAACGAATACTCGATTAAAAGTATTGAATGATTTCACCTCTGACTTTCTGTGACCCGAACACACTGTATCATAATATAACACTATTAGAATGCACTGCGTTCTGTACACACGTGGTGTTTAGTAAAACGGTCACGATATTCAAGAAGGAACCCAATTCTGCTGACTGTATGAAACACCATCTATGATGCAGACGATGTACAAACAAGTACTCATAATTCTCGATAGATAAATTAAAGTTCGTTATAAAAACTGTTCTGGAATTTCTTTTGCGAAATTCGATGAATTTAAAAAAATGTTAAAAATAAATCGATGAGGTGGGGAAAACTATAGGTCGAATAACTGAGCTCCAATATTTTTGCAAAAGTAGCTTTTTGATTTTATGCAGAAGGCAGATAATCAATATACATATGTATGTTAATTCGCAATATTCCGGCGTTGTTAATGTAATGTTGGCCACAAATTGTTCATTAACTTCCGCATTTTCAAGTTTATAAATTTTTAATTTTCCCAGATACCAAATTTCTAAGTTTATAAATTTATAAATTTCCAGATTTCAGATTTCAGCTTTTTCAATTAGAAAGATATTTGAATACTATTCTTTACTTGTTAGTATTGTGATCATTGATAAATATTTTCAGCTTTCGTTGAGTTAATTTTAATTTCTCTTTTAAATTAAGAACTCCCCTTTCTCAAAATGAAGAAATCTTCTTTCTTAAATTGAAGAACTGTTACAAGAGAATATTCACATTAAAAACTCAAATATATAGAAACGCAAACGTATGGAATTTTCAAATTTACAAATGCGAAACATTGAAAATTTACATACAGAAAATCAACATTTTTAAATTGACTATGACAGTACACTGCGAAACTTTTCACATTCTTTACTCGCGCATTATCTTCTTAAAATATTATTTCGTTACATAGATAAGATATGATAGAAATACTAGTTTTAGAAAAAAAAGTAAATTGTTTTTATAATATCTTAGTAACATCGTGTATTAAAAAAAAATAATATTAATCGTTTATTCTGCGAGCTGCTTATATTAAATATTTGTGCTCAGGGTTTTTCAGCATGAAAGAAGCCACGTAAAACATGAGAAGCTTCCTTAAGAAACTTTATCCCAAGGATAGCTACTACAATAGTTTCTCCACGCATTTGAGTTAAATATACGCAAGGTTTCTTCCTTCCATATAATATCTTCTTCCATGAACTCGATTTTCGATCTTATTCTTTCCGTTTTTACTTCAAGTTTCTATCTTCATTCGTTGATCTCCATCTGATTTATTCGAATATCTGTATCTCCTTGTAGCGCTGGTAAAAGAACGCAAAAAACTTCACGGGTGCAGAAATCGCAGATATTTTCCGACATTCCCCGTGGAAGTAATATAGGGAATAATATAAATCTCATTTTTGTTACTATTGATTTATTCACTATTATTTACTACTATTTTACTACTGATTTATTTAGTATTAATAATTATTATTTTGCTGTTGATACATTTGTTGTTATTTACTATAATTTTGTTACTACTGATTTTGTGATTAGTATTTACTATTGTATTGTAATGTAGGATTTTGTGATTTAAGTGATTAAGTATCAAATTTTGGAATGTGAGAATTCAAGGATTGAAAAATTGGAGTGCTTTAAAATTGGGAACACGGAAATTCGGGAACTTAAGAACTTGAGTAATTTGGAATTGTAAAATTTGAAAATGTAGAAATCTGAAAATCTGCAAGTCTAGAAATCTAGAAAATTAGAAAACTAAAAAACTAGAAAACTAGAAAACTAGAAATCTAGAAATCTAGAAATCTAGAAATCTAGAAATCTAGAAATCTAGAAATCTAGAAATCTAGAAATCTAGAAATCTAGAAATCTAAAAATTTAGAAATCTAAAAATTTAGAAATCTAAAAATTTAGAAATCTAGAAATCTCGAAATCCATAAATCTGGAAATCTAGAAATCTAGAAATCCAAAAATTAAGAAATCAAGAAATCCTGAATTCGAGAATTCGGAAATCTAGAAATCCACAAATCCACAAATCTAGAAATCTAGAAATATGGAAAACCACAAAAGCAGAAATTCTGGAATCTAAAAATTTAGCAATCCAAAAATCTAGAAATTCATACCGTATCACATCTCGATCTGCAAAATATAAATAAAAAAAACTTTTCACAGAAAATGTCACTGTTTTAACTAATTTGTTTGTTGCAATCAAATAGAAAGTGATTTAAACAACAGATTTAATATTTGCGGATTGTCTATTTCTTCTTCGAGGTGGAGATAAACTATAAAGGAAACTTGATTGCGTCATCAAGTTTACGGTTTCCTTCGTGGATATCGCTTAAAAACACAAAAGACCTGCCGTTAATATCGCGATATTACATACTTTTAAGTTTTTTTTCTGTTTTCGTCTGAACATTAAAGAAGTTTCATTAATTAAATACTGTTAAAACTTTCGTCACAATTGAACCATCAACATCGTCGGTAATTAACAATACTTATCATCGATTAAACTGTTACGACAACAACAGGGTAAATAAAATACACACATTTATCATATAATTTTTAGTTTACAACATTTAGTTTAGTTCAGTTCAGTAATAGCCATGTCTTTTATAAAAAAAATTTAACACTCACTCCTGTTGCAAGCTACATTAGAATTCCTTTAGGGTTTTTCTTCGAGGTCGAAGAGATTCTGATGAAATTAGGATGTCAATGTCTCAGGATAATGGCATCAACATTTTGTCAGAATGCCAGTGTCGGTGTTTCGAACAGTATACGCCATCTTGCAATCGCATGTATAATATACATATAAATTACTAAATATCGCATATAAATTACTAAATTATAAATCACTAAAAATGAAGGTCGATCCGAAACAAGTATTTTCGACCATATTAAATTTTTATTTAATAAAATTTCAGATATAAAAGACATTTCTCTGTAGAACCGCGAGAATAAGGGTTAGGTATTTATTAGCAATTTCGCTGGATCAATTTTGACTACAGTTTCAAAATAAGGGAGATCAGATGTTTTACGACTCTCATTTACCCTTGTAAATTATTTTATTGTCTCCCTGGTTCTCCCTTTAAAACTTCGTCCAAGGAAAATGAACTTAACTGTTCCGTTCGGGCAATCTGAATGAGAATGAAATATTCGTCTTCGATGCAGAGATAAAGAGACTAAAAGGAAGTATTCTTTCGGGGAAAATCGAAGTGACTTGAATATGTAGAAATAATGATAAGACCGATATAAATTATAAAAGAAATACCAGATTTTCAGAATCCTCGAAAGAACAAGTTTCTCAAGGAATTGCAACTTCGATCTAAATGTGAAATATAAAATATGATGCGATAGTAAAATAAAGTCATGAAAATATAAAAATATCTTATTACTTTGACAAGTTTAAGTCACTTTTAATCATTAAATAGACAGACTACATAGAACATCTATACATATTATAATTTATGTTTTAATTATTTAATATTTACATTATCTCAATTTTGTAAATTTTTGGTACAATAAAAATTTTCTGTTTATTCAATTTCATCATAATTTTCCATTTATAGTATACTAATTTTCCGTGTATCAAACACTAATCTTCTTACCGAAAATTAATTTTTCGTTTGTAGGTAAAAGTTATTACAGATAAAATCGCATGATAAAATTTTGTTGAAAATAGTCAACTGTTATTCTTCATATACGCACCACGGACCCAAAAAGCTATGAAACAAATCAATGTTCATCCAGTTAAGTTTTCCGGTCCTATTAAAGCAGTTACCCAAAAGGTACAAAAGGTATGAAAGCAACTGTCGTTCATGTCTTTCCCAAGGAAAACTTAATTATCCCTTTCCAAGGTACAATTTACGGCACGTTTATCGTAACGCGGTTAAAAGGACCCCCGGGCCCGATTGATCCCCTTCAATTGCACCATGTTGATAAGCCACAGCCCATAAGCCCTTTCTGATAAGGGAAAACTATCAAAGAAATGTCGTTAGTCTGTAACCGATTTTCAATTAAACGAAAGAAAGATATTAACTAGAAAAAAGCTAGCATAATAATAGTTCGCACACTAACACGATTAAACATGAATTAGTTTATGCTTACTGACGGAATGAATTGTTTAAAGTTTATTCAAATAATACATATGATACATATGATACATATGATACATATGATACATATGATACATATGATACATATGATACATATGATACATATGGTACATATGATATATATGATACATATGATACATATGATACATATGATACGTATGATACATATGATACATATGATACATATGATACGTATGATACATATGATACATGCAGGGTGTCCCACAAATATGATCCGAGCCGGAAAGTGATGGTAGGTTGGGCTATTCTGAACAACTTTTTCCTTTGAAAAATCAATATTTTTGGATCAGGTTTCATTTTTAAATTATTAAGGGAAAACACTGACCAATAAGAGCGTGGGAACAACGCGCGCGCTCAGGGGCGTAGTGTAGGGACGAGTAACAGTGACCGTCAGATGTCCGTGTTACTACACGGAAGCTATTAGGTGAAAACCGGTTAAGCAGAAAAATTGGAATAATTGTTGAATTATTCTTCATTCATAAATAATAAATAAACTAATTCTTCTTTATTCACGTAGTAAGAATTTATAACGATACTGTAGTTCGTTATCGTAAAGAAATAATAGATAAAATATCGAAAATTACACTGGATAAGTATTATGATGATGAAAAAGGACAAACTCTCATTCTGGGAAAAATACATTTTTCCATTCTGAAAAAGAATTGGGAATTACAACTTTTTCATTCGCAGAATAACATTTTAAATCGAATGACTAAAAAACGTAATAAGCCCTGAGTACATTAAATGAAAAAATGAACAAACAATTCGAATACGACTTACATATTGATTCACAAATAATCCTTCCAGGTCAATTTTTCCGCCGGCGGAAAAAAAACACGCTATCCTATATTTATCATTAAAATATTTAATCTCTTCTTTTACAGCTTGAGTAATAGACCGAAATTATACATCTCAATTTTGAACGAATGCATGCTAATTTCTGAAGCAGAAATGCCACCCTACATTTACCACCAAAATATTTAACCTCTCCTTTAACACTTTCAGTAGTACAGCGAAGTTATTAAAAATTAAAACTACATATTAACAATTTCGAATAGATTCATAATAATTTCTGAAGTAATAATACGATCCTCGAACTACCCCCAAAATATTTAACTCCGAGTAATACGTAAAAGCGTAACTGCCTAGTTTTTAACGGGTTCGTAAGAATTTTCGAAGTAAAATACTAGCCTATTTGTACCATTCTCGTTAGAAGAAATCAGTATAGTAAACGGAAAGCTAAATTTTATCACAATTTCGACATCGATCACTTTCATAATCACCGGAAGAGATAGTAAAAAGCTAAGATGGATTGGTTTACCTCGTTCCACGATATTTTCTTTCAACGCGAATTGGTCTATAACACTCTCATCCCCTTTTTCACCCCTCTCTATATGGCGAAGTACCTTTCGGTGTGCCCTACGCAGGCCCACTCGGTTTCCTTCTATCAGCGTATCAGCGTCGAAAGGCGTTCAGTTCTCAGCGCGACGCGATGTGGGCAACCACCGTTCATATCTCAACCCTTTCGAATTTGTCGAAACGATCGATAAATCTCTTGTGAATCGTTAAAAACATAGTCAACAAGATCACCGACCAGATAATCGTCCGATTAATCTTCGTACGAGTACAGATGATCGATTCTTTGCCGTCGAACGATCGATCGATTGATCGGTTATACGCGATGAAAAGTAGACCCTTTTTCGTGAATCGTTGCACGAATATTTGAGCAAAGACTTTCGTTAAATTTAATAATAAAATTTCGTAATTTCGATCAGTTATCTTGTCGGTCTGAAAGTAATCCTGACAGCTGTCGAATAGCGTTCATCTTCTACGCGTTTCAACGAAAGCTGTGCTTTTCTTGATTTATACATCAGTCGTGTGTAAGTACCTTCTTTTTTAAAATAATTCCCATTCGTGTTGCAAGTTGTTTCTCGTTCATTGTTCAAAACCGAAATTCGTTCATCTTAAATATCAAATTGTTGACATTCGAAATTTTATCGAGTTTCTCCACCTTTCAGGGAAAAATTCATAGTTGAATTAACAAGTTTTTATAGTTTTGTGGGATTTCATATCTTTTGGATATACAGTCATGGACAAAATTAAGTGGACATTGGAGATATGTAAAAAAATTTTTCGTTTTATTACAATGTTTTAAATAAATTTTAAATTTAGAACATGAAGTGTTTTTATAGACTTGAAAAAACATTTATTTAATATACAATTTATATATTTATTGTATATTGCTGTGCTAAAAATGTTTTGATTTATAGACATTATTAGTTAAATTAAGTTAACCTTTTGTTATATATGATATCTGTCCACTTAATTTTGTCCACGACTGTATGCTGTTGAAGTATATTAAATATACTATCGTCGAAATGTATTAAATATACTATTATCGAAACGTATTAAATGTACTATTGTTAAAATATATTATTCAATGTCGTATTTGACAATAACTACCTAACTTGATAGTGAACGTATTAAATTCATTTATCGTTAGTTTTACGGGCGTTTGATGCGCAGTTATTTTTGCAGTTGTAATTAACGTTGAAAAATACATAAGTGAGTAATAGGTAATGTAGTTTAAATGCTTTATGTAAGCTATTTGTTATATATTTTACTTCATACTAGTTAGCTTTTACATAGTTTCATTCGTATAAGCTGGCTTTCGCATATTTTACATTGTATAAGCTAGCTTTCAAATACCTTAATTCGTATAAGCCAGCTCTGATGTAGCTTATGGTTCGTATGGACGAGAGCCAATATACATTTTAACAAAAGCCTCGTAATAATTTCTGCAACTTCAAACAAATCTAAGGTGAATTTTACGTGTTTCATAAATTTAATATTAAAGTACGTATGTTAAATCGATTAGTTTGAGATCGTTAATTACATTTCGGGAAATTATACAAAACTCTTTAAAATATTTAAGATCATTTTGACCGGTTCAATAGATTAAATGTTAAAGAAATCATGTAGTATTAAAATATTAATTTTGTTTAATAAAACTATACAGAAACAATTCCAAATATTTAAGATCATTTTTACACGTTCCGTAGATATAATGTTATAGAAAACTGTAGTATGAAATTACATTAAATAACAGAAAATAATTAATTGCATACTCGCAAATCCTACGAAGATTATCTTAAACATTGTGAATTATTGTCTATGTGTTATTTTGTTTAAAAAAAAAAGATTTGTAAAATGAAAATATCATTTGTGTTCAAATAAATCAGAAGATTATTATCATAAAACTGTTCGGATTTATGCAAAGAATAATTTATAATACAATTAAGTATTAATTCAACGAACAATTTATAATATTAAAGATTAAATAAAATCTATTCAAATCAACGTATTTAACTCTTAAATTGATATCTTAAATTACAATACATTTTAAATTGGTATTTATTTATATGGAACATTGGCTGTCCAATGCACTGTTCGTTTTACTAATTGTGAATTCTCTAATAGCTGGGTATAGTTTATAAACATTTAAAATTGTATGCTAAAATAATTCACAATATATTTGGCAAGCTTTGTTTGCACCGCACATGTTGACATAACTAGGATTTCGCAATTAACACTAGAAGTACCGGCATTGAATGCATGCTTACATCAAAACTAAAAATAAATAAATAAACATTGCAGCATCACCTAACATATACAACTATTCATTAGCTCAATAAAACATGACAGACATTTTGACAAAAGGACAGCAATACAATTTTGTAATAAAAAATAGCAAACCCGAAACCAGTCATTTCGACTGATTGGTAGTTCTAGTGTTAAGAATAATACTACAATACAGTATTAACGTGATTCCAAACTATATCTATTACTATAATCCGAAATGATCCTTCTCCGCCATGTGTCATAAACGAAAGAACAAATTTATTGATTTTTCAATTAGAAACATCGAGGTCAATGAGTCGAAACGTCTCGAGGTCAATGAAATGATTGAGATCGTTTCAAGTGCTAACATTTTAGGATGTTTTCATTGCTTATTACATGGCTGTGACACCTATTTGATGCAAATAATCATAATTTACGCTAGATTTACGGAACCCGTCAAAATGACGGATCTTAGATTCCTTATTCCAAATTACAAAAATTAGTATGTCAAAATGTAAATTATTCTTCGTCGAAATGAAGAATCGTTACATGCATTGCGTTACTATTCACTTTAAATCACATTTTATGATCCACTTATTTTTATACCTCGGTTTCAATTTATTGGCTCGATGCATAATTATCCGTCGTAGGCGCATTTTTACTTACTGAAAATTCGCGTTGCGTCTACTTTTTGAAATAAAAATATTCTTCTATGTTTAGTCGATAAAAATGTACATACATTGAAAATTATTTTCATATTTGTCATATTATGTTTTACAATTAGAAGAAAGGGAAAGTAGCACACTTTTCGCGATGTTATCAAATTTTTCGGCGAAACGACAAGTGAAAAACAATGCTGAGATTAGTTTGCTTGCTAAAAATTAGATCATAGCAGCTTGGTGGATGATCCAGGATTGACCACCGAATTTCGATGACCAGGCATTTCACATTTTACAAAGCTTTCATCAATCGTTTCATCGTCAAAAAGTTCAAAGATCGCGAAATAACTGAGCTGATTTTCATCCTTCCTCGTAATTCTATATAAAGCATGATACAGTCGTGGACAAAATTAAGTGGATAGGTATCATAAATAACGAAAGGTAAATTTAATTAACTAATTTATGCCTATAAACCAAAACTTTATTGCACAATTATATACATTAAATAAATGTTTTTTCAAGTCTACAAAAATATCTCACGTTCTAAATTTAAAATTTATTAACAACATTGTAATAAAACAAAACATTTTTTACATTTCTGCAATGTCCACCTAATTTTGTCCATGAGTGTACAATGAATATGAATACATCTTCAGTTGGAATAATATTATTTAATTATTTGCAAAAATAAATCTTTATGTTAAGAGACACTGCTTATTAGAAAGAAATGCAGCTATTAGTTTATATTTAGAAACACAAGCGACAGCCGTCGGTGTTACTGGGCGACAATTTTCTTTTATTTTTCACTGCACGCATTTCCATTCGTAATCGATTCATACATTAGTAAAGGCATCCGTCCTTCCTACTAAAATAAAATAATTATTAAAAGTGTACTCTTGCGATTTCTTATTAGTTTATAAAAATCCCATATCCCATTAACTTCGGACACGTATTTTTATTAAGTAAACATAGAAGAATATTTTTGCAAAGAAAAGAAATTAAACGAAACGCTCATTTTCACCGACAAGAAATGCGTCTACATAAATGGCGGATAATTAAATGGAAATTGCTTGTTCGCAAATCTAATGTTAAAATAGCAAAGTGGATTTCGCTGGACAGCTACGATCCGCGCATCGGTTTGTCATTTTGCTCGATCATTCTGTTGAAATGGTAATGCGTGCAGTGTTATTATTGTAATACGGCGTATAATATTGACGAAAGGTTGCATTACCGAATGGGATGGTATTCCGATAGGACTCCACGTGCGGGGAAAATTTTCACGGGAATCAATACCGCTTATCGAGCGTACTATGTAAACAATCGTAATCGCAAGCTAGAGCTTTGAGAAGGACAAGTTCAGCTATTATGTACGAAAACGTTCGGTATCGTTAGGAGTCGTTCTCTCAAACATTCTTGACCTTTCCCGAAGGATTTCGACCGCTTTAATTTATTCTGTGCGATATTGTAGAGAATCGAACGACGCTCTGTTTCGTCCATTGTTCGAACGTGGCGCCATTAGTGCCCGATGCAATATTTATGAAATTGGAATTTTGCATTATTAAAAAATAAGAAACTAGTGAAATTGTTCTTGGTATTCTGTTATTTCATTGTTTACTTTGTACGGTATATACATACTTTTACATTTAATAGTTTTTATTCTTATATTTAATCATTTGTATTCTTATATTTAGTCATTTGTATTCTTATATTTAATCATTTATATTCTTAGATTTAATCATTTATATTTTTATGTTTAATAATTTACATTCTTATATTGAATAATCTATATTTTTATATTTAATCATTTATATTTTTATATGTAATAATTTGTATTCAATTTACATTCATATTTAATAACAATATTTTATATTTACCAATGCTTTAATAGAGTCAACAGTAAATCTAGATTTCCTAATGTGAAGTATGGTAGCCAATGAAAAAAAGATTCATTCAGATATTGGTTTTTAGGGATTTTTGGAGATTTGAAAAGTTAGAGGTGGGGTTAAGAGTTTTGGGACATCGAATTTGGGGAAATTAGGATTTGGGATGATTGATATTCGGAGATTCAGAAATATGGAAGCACAGGTGTTTATTAGATGTGGAATCCAATTAGGGTATGCAGCTGGGAACTCAACAGTTTGAGGATCTAGAGATATAGAAATCTACCAACTTGAAATTCTAGAAATTTAAGAATCTGGGTAATGGAAAAATTTGGACATTTAAATATTTATATCTATATTTATCTAAGAATTTCCTAATAGAGAAATGTGAAAATTTGAACATTTTAGAATTTTATGGAAAATTCTAGAAAGTTGAATACCGAGTAAAACGGAAATTCGGAAAATTTACAAATTTGAGAATCTAAAAGTTTATAAGTATAAAAAATTACAAAATTTTCTTTTCATTTGATTCTGATTGAGAAGTTGTGAAAATTTAGAATGTTTGCATATATTTTTATCTACATTTATTAATATATTCACTAATATAGACCTATGATTAATAATTAATAAAATAATGAATGCGTAAAAATTGACTAAAATGTCACAGTTACAATTAATTATGGCTTTTCTGTTCGTTAATGAATGTATGAGAATGTGTACGTGTATGCACGCATTTCTCAGTCAAAATGTTAGAGCACCTTTTACCCGTTTTACAAATTATAATTCCACCGTGATGCAATTAATAATATTCCTGGGAGAGCCCGATTATAATTTAAATTAAAATTATTATTTGCAATTATATCGATTTCCCTTTCGAAGAGGAAAATTATGTAAAATATTCCGCTTGTTTTGACTGTCACGGTGCTGATTAGCGACCAGGGTTGTGAATTTAATTTACCCAATTACCATGCAAGAAAATAATAATGATTTTTAATACTATTCACATTTTGTTAACAATACAATATAATATTCTGAGCAATTACATCTTTTATGGAGAAGAATTTATTAAGAGCGAGTAATGCAGTTAATTAGATATATTAAATTATTGATTACCGTTAATTAAAGCTACGTATGCTAGTGCTTCATTAATATTAACAAATTCTTATAAATAAAGATGTAGACTTTAATATTATTTATGAATTAAATAATTATAACTTCACTAGATTTTGTCCCAATGTAACACACTGGATGTAAGTACATACACTCATGGACAAAATTAAGTGGACATTGCAAGAAATGTAAACAAATTTTTTGTTTTACAACAATGTTTTAAATTTTTAAATTTAGAACGTGAAATGTGTTTGTAGACTTGAAAAAACATTTATTTAATGTACATAACTGTACAATAAAGTTTTGATTTATAGGAATTCTCAGTTAAATTAACTTTTTGTTATTTATGATAACCTATCCACTTAATTTTATCCACGACTGTACATGTTTTTATTGCAACAATATTATCATATAAAATTTAGTATTTGTGAATTAACTTCATGACATATGTAAAGTAATAAACTGTGGTTTTACCAACGATTTCACGTGAGCAATTCTACGCAATTGCTATCATGATAGCAGACAAGTAAAGAGTATTTCAACATTGTCACTGCATTCTGTAGAACGAAGAAAATAAATAAAAAAAACCGTGATTTAATAATATCAAAATATAATGTAGGTAGAAATAGAAATACTTAACATACATATTTACGTACAGTACAAAATCAGTTTTTTATTAATAATAAATTTGTAACTAACCTTAATATTATTATATTTATTTTTCTTTGCAATTTTTAGCATAATTTATATTAAATTTATGATTTATTTACAGATTTTTTTGAATATTTCTGCGGTTGTTTCGCTCAGATAATAAGAACCATGACATGTCTTATGGGGTCTGTCATGAGGGGATCCCAATTTTAGATGAAAATCAAATACAAACAAAATACCACATGGTTGTAAATCATCAAAAGTAGGTCATTCTTTTTGACGACGACTTAAAAATTCTAAATACTTTCGCTCTATTTTCTTCGCTCGAACAGTGTTTAAACAAAATAATGTTAAAAGCGTGAATTTATGCTCGTAGTAAGTGTATTTTACGCAAAAAGGAATGTTAATACTTAGTTTTAAATACTAGAAAAAAAAAAGAATTTTAAATCCTAAAAACAGAAGAACTTTAAATACACAGAAACAAGAACACTATTTTTGATGACGGTTTTAAAATTCTAAACTCTTTCGCACCATCTTTTTTCCTGTTAACTCGATTTAAATGAAAAACACTTGAAACCAATTCGTACTCGCGCAAAGTGTACTATAGCAAAGAAGAAAAAGATGTTAATATCTTTTCAATATAATATTCCAAATGTTCAAAAAATGATGGAGTAACAAAATGTCTAAAATCTCAAGAACAACAAATACTCGGCAAATTGGATTTGAAACCCTGGCACAATTTAATTTCGTCGTTTCGTAAGTAAATTAAAACTTTACGAGGTTAAGGAAACTAAAATGTGCCAATTAATGTTCCTGCGCGTCGTTATGAATTATTTTCGACTCGATACCAATTAAAGTATCTCGAAAAAAATGTAAATACCTCGTTGAATTTTATAATTGTTACCGTAAGTTAACTTTTAATAAATACCACGTCGAATTTTATAATTGCTACAGCAAGCTGCGAAACATTCGAAACGAAGAGCGGTGTAATTAAAAATTTTACCGATTCTCGGACCGTTAGTTTCGATATTTGCATTTTCGACGAAACGGCGAGAGAGACGCTTTTGTTGAACGAAAACTTTAATACGATTAGTAAGTAAGCAGGGTGCTTTTATGGACCTTCCTTTATGGATCGAAACTTTATTTTATCAATTCGTTCCGGGCACTTTCAGAATCTCCTATGCACGACATTAACATAAAATCGTTTTTAATGGCAATATCGTCGGAATACAACAGAAACACTATTTTCCATAGAATGCGAATTACCTTTGCGATTTAGATAGAATTTCGAATGAAATGTTTATTGCAAATGCAGGAAAGAAATCGGATAAAATAACGAAGGCAATGAAATTGAATGAAATCTGTAGTCATTTCGTATTTCGACTGTTATTGTCGTTATTATTCGTATTTTATTCGTGTTGTCGTTCAGTTCTCAACTTATCAATTTTTATTAATCCTTTGCACAAATTTTCACCTGCGTTTACGTGAAAAACCAACGAGATATTTTACCCTTCGTGATTATTTTTATCTGAACAGCGATATAAGAGTCGCTATATATGTACATTAAACAACAAACAACGTTTTGTTCTTCTACGTGGGAAAAAATATTGCTCACCCTTTGTTGTATGATGCTATATTCAGAATATACTTTGTCAAACATACAAATTACCATATTAGCTACAAATTAATTGCAAATTGCAGAATTTGCAAATTATGCAAGGTTGTTTATCATACAATCTCAAAATGTTGCATATTTGCAATATTATAAAATTTTCAGAGAAATGAATAAAAGATTCTCACAGATATACTTACAGATAATAAAATACATATGTACAGTCGTGAACAAAATTAAGTGGACAGGTATCATAAATAACGAAAGGTAAATTTAATTAATCAATAATGCCTATAAATCAAAACTTTATTGCACAATTATATACATTAAATAAATGTTTTTTCAAGTCTACAAAAATATCTCACGTTCTAAATTTAAAATTTATTTACAACATTGTAATAAAACAAAACATTTTTTACATTTCTGCAATGTCCACTTAATTTTGTCCATGAGTGTACATCGTTTATTATTATTAATATAACTTCAAAAATACACCTTTTCTCAAAATTAAAAAAATTCTGCAAGAAAGCATTAGTAGGAACAATAAAATAAAGCTATGCTTCGATTAAGAACTAAAATAGCTTTTATTTAAAATTGTCTTTTATTCGATTTAAATCGTCGAATGAAAACTGCGGAATTTAATTTGCTAAGTGGTAATATCCCCGTGCAAAAAATGTTCCATCCAGAAATGATGAAATTACAATTGTTCTCGCACAAAGTGTCGCCTTGTTAAAAACTTTCCACCATTTGCGTGGAATTTATCGTTAACTCGTTTAAATGATTTTGAGAAATGCAATTTTAAACAACGCCGAAAGAATTGTATTACTGTTCGTTAAATGAAATAGTATTGATCGAGCGCAGGTGGAAAAATATGTAAATTTCTGTTATAGATAGGTAGATGGTGAATATATTTACTCGAGATTCTGTCCCGTGTTTTCTAGTTTAGTATCTCGAATACATCTCTCGAAATCGTCGAACTATACTTTTCCCCTTATTTCCACGAAATATATGCTTTACGTCTTACGACGCAGCGACGGAATATTTATTCAAATATTCATTTCGGTCCTTCATTTTTCGAAATATTTTCTGTCTCATTTCTGCACTTTTCACAGAAAATTATCGTTGCTTTCTAGGTGTGAAAGTATAGTAGCGGAAATAAAAAAAGTATAAAAATAGTTGATAATTATTAACGCTTTGTTTTTAATGCTTTAATTCCATAGAAATACTTAACAGACACTTTACATTTTTTTCTTCCGACTTGCTACACAAGCTATGCAGATTTTTTACGTGAATTTTTATTAAGCTGCGTTGTTTCTCATTTTTATGTACATCGAGTTTTTTGTTGTTACCAGTAGTCATAGTAATATCTGCCTGCTGAACCTACAACACTTTTTTGCTTTTATATAATATTTTTTTACTCCTAATTGCATTCAAATTCAGCCACCAAAAAGAACAGAAATGGATCCACCCAATAGATTGTCGAGAAACATGAACACGTCATGAAGTGAATTGTTGGGGAGGAAAAGAAAAAATATATTGGAAAGCCCTGCAAAGTCTGCAGCTCAAAGAAAGAAACGAAACGAGATACGTATATCAACTCTATCAGATTACACTTCATACAGGTGAATGTTTCACAAAATATCACGTTCTTCATGAATACTAGACCCATAAATCAATAACTCTGTAAAATGTTATTAAAAACAGTTTTGCCTTAGTAAACGTGCAACGCTTTAAAATTACATGTATACATGTTTATTTAATTGTCTTAGAAAATGACCGGAAACCGAGAGAGTTATAGGAAAAACAACCTGCCTAAGATTACTGTTTTAACCTCAAATGTTGAGGTTTTAAAACATTATATACGTAGGATCGGACCAGAGGGAGGTGTAATGAAAATACACGCACTCGTCGAAAATAATGAAACTTTACTAAATAAAAGGAGATTGTATAATAGATAATTAATAAAAACGTGATCGCTCGCGTCGCATCATGCATTAGACTGAAATTCGTCCGCTTCATTCTTTTGTTACTTCACGCATTCCCTCTCACTCACACACACGTTCATCTGCCATCGTTCGTACTCTCTCTTACAACGTTCACGCACTCATCTCACTCGTTCTCACGTATATCCACGCACTCTCGCATTCCTTCATATATATTAAGGGTTCGATGTGTACACACGTCGATTCCAAATTTTATTTCTTCGCAATTGACGTTAATGATTTGTTAATCTTGTGTCGAGTTATTTTTTGTCAAATTTATAATGGACTATACTCTGTGCTGAACGTGTATACTCGTCATTGCTCTTTCTTAATTACACATATACTTCATGATAGATTTAAAAAAATTCTGCAGTTAAGTTGTTTAAAATATAACAGCCATCGAAGAATGAAAAAAAGTTCTGTTACAGGTTAAAAATTTCGTACATATTTTCAAAATTGTGAACAGACAGCACATTTTACCGATTTAAATATACGCGAAGTATACATATACATGTAAGAAACACGAAAACGATATGTAAGAAATGTTTCTTACAATTTTTCGAACAGAAACGAATATGTCGTCGTTGTCGATAAGTCGTTCGGTTACAAATTACTAATTTTTGTAAATATAAAATGAACGATAGTTTATTATAGGAACAAAATTATTTTGTCACGCTCGTATGAACGATGCTCTGCTGCAAAATCGAAAAACGTGTAATGACTTTCGTGAAAGGACGAAGGTTTATTACGCAATCGGTTTCCCCGTCGACTCCGACAACGTTTCCAGATTTTACGTTACCCATGAACGAGCAATGATTTTCTCGATTGACACGCGTCACAAACAGCGCGAATTCGCGTTATTAGAGAACAGCGAGCATCGAAGCGACACAAAAAAAAGAATTGTTACAATTCTTTCTATTTTTCCCTTTTTTTTCCACATTTTAATGAATCGTCCCCGTTGACACTTTCACGCGTGAATGATCGTGTAAAAATCCATGGATAACTATTATAAGCTTCTTTTTTTCGAACGATCGAACAAAATGGCATCGATAGAAGACAATACCGTCGATTTGTTCGATTTGTTGCTGGCAAATCCGTACAGTGATTCGATTGAACGATTGCAATCCATAGAAAAGCATTCGCATATCGATAATTGTTAACGAATGTTCCTTGTAAGTCGTTTTGGAATGAATTGTTTTTAATCAATTGTTAACGAATGTTCCTTGTAATTCGTTTTGGAATGAATTGTTTTTAATCATTTGCACTCGAGAGGCTACATTCGCCATTTGACGCACCACTTAAATAATAAAATAAATAACTTTTAATTAAATTTATAGTATTTATACGTGAGGTTTGAATATAGTGAAACAGAAAATATTGGCGATTAATAATAAAAAAATAATAATTTCAACAAAATTCATCAACTTTTCAATTAGAAAGTTTTACAGTTATTATTTATCAACAGTAAAATTTCGAGTGCAAAAGACTAAATTTCAGTTTTGATTCGATTTAAAATTCAATTGTAATTCAGTTTAAATTTTAATTTGAATTTAGTTTAACTTCCAATTTGGATTTAGTTTAAACTACAGCCTTAAACTAGTTGTCAGATTATTAATTAATGAGGGTATTCAGTAATAGGGTATATAACACGTGTAGTCGCGAGATACAGTCATGGACAAAATTAAGTGGACATTGCAGAAATGTAAAAAAATTGTTTGTTTTAATAGAATGTTTCAAATAAATTTTTAATTTAGAACGTGAAATGTTTTTGTAGACTTGAAAATACATTTATTTAATATACACTTTATTTATTTAAAGTATATAATTGGGCAATAAAGTTTTGACTTATAGCCATTATTAGTTAAATTAAATTAACCTTTTGTTATTTATGATACCTGTCCACTTAATTTTGTCGACGACTGTATGTGGTTCGGAGAATTATGGTATCATATATGTAATCGAAAATAATTCACGTGATTATAATATAACACGTGTAATTATAAAATAACGTACGTAAGTACGGTTCACTATACAAAATACAGAATAGGGAATTAATTAAAGTAAATGCAATGTCGTTAACTGTCGTGTGATTATTAAATGATAAAGCAAAAATAATAATAGTTTCGCTTTTTTGCAGTATCCCTGTGTTTCGATGTTATTTGAAATACAGTGTTTCTAATAAGCAAATTCAGTAGATCCTAGAATTTCTGAAATAGTAACAGTCCGTAGTGCTTGTAACGCCTACGGTAATTACTACGTTAATTTATGTTTCTAGCGACTCGGCTCAACTCGACGCGATGGTGTCATTTAGAGAGTACACTCTCTCTATTATGTAATTTTTACATAAATACATACATACCAACTTGAATGTTGTTTATTTCTCACATTTTTATATCAACGAATTTTATAAATATTTAAGTTTCCGCATTTTCGAATTTTTAACACTCTAAGCGCAAAAGTATATTCTTAAAGTTCATAAGTTTTCAAACTTCAAGTTTTCATGCTTCCAAATTTCTAAATTCTCACATTTTCAAGTTTCTACACTCCTAAATTTCCCAATTTTCTAAATTTCTACACTTCTAAATTTCCAATTTTCTAATTTTCTAAATCAACCGTTGCATTTACATATTTTCACATTTTTTCATCCTCAAATTTGCAGGCCAACGGTTTTTTTTTCTCGCGGTCACTGTTACTCGTCCCTACACTACGCCCCTGTGCGCACGCGGTTCCCACGCTCTTATTGGTCAGTGTTTTTCCTTAATAATTTAAAAATGAAGCCTGATCCAATATTTTTCAAAGGAAAAAGTTGTTCAGAATAGCCTAACCTAACACCACTTTCCGGCTCGTACCATATTTGTGGGACACCCTGTATATAAAAAAAGTGCATTGTATATTCCATCCGCCCAATAGATGGAAGTATATTTAGAATATAAACCAACGCAAATTGTTTTTATTATTGTGGCCGGCGGTCGTCGATTCATCGGAATCGCGTAAACCGCAACCGGTATAAATTTCAGCTAATTTAATCGGGAAATTGATCGAACCGTATTCGTTTATCGGAGAAGTTCGCGGTATCGGAAACTCCGTTATCAGATCGCTAATCACGAACGCATCGTTGCGAATCATCCGCGAGGAGAGTAACTCGAATGAATGCAGGAATCTAGCAGATGTGAAGCCGCATTAATACTGTTAAGACCTCTAGCAACGGCCGGCGTATTGGAAATCAATTGTTGCGGCGAACGCGTACACGTGGATGTGTTTTATAGCGACGTGCTATACTTCGTTCGCGGAGAAACGACAAATCGATCACCGATCTGTTTCATGGAACGACGAATTTATTGAGCGCTACAGTTGCATCCACACCGAGGGCGATATGTACGTCGTGCGTGACCTCTGAAATTCCCGGGATATACGTAAGTACAGATGCTGACACGGCATAATAACTCATCCAGGAAATTATCAACCGTAGCAAGTACCCGGATTACGGTTTAAGTAGCAAGTTCAAGAGATTCGCCGTCGTTTCAAAAACAGATTAAGCCGTTAACATCTATGTCGTTAACGAGATCATGGAAGCTTAAGACTTTCGTGGATTTACTACTAAATTTTGGTGGATGGTAATTTACTACTATATTTTCCTCGTTAGTAATTTATTACTAAATTTTTCATGTTAGTAATTTACTACTAAATTATTGACGTTAGTAATTAACTACTAAGTTTTCGTGGCTGGTACTTCGTTACTAATAATAAAAAATGGAGATAATTTACTGAAATTTATACATATTCATATTTTGCTTGTAATTTGTGGAAGTTTATATGTCATTAATGAAATGTATCACTATGTATCACAGTATTAAAATAAAATGATGTGCAAAGATGTTGTAAAAATAATTACATGAAAAAATAAAGGAAAGTCTACTTGTACGTAATTTATTTACAAACCTTGCAGAATTTTTGCGAGAACATTAGACGATTTTAAAAATCATCATACATTTTTATATAACACCGAGAAATTAATTTTTTCAAGAAAATATTGTATATTCCGAGGTTTTTATTAAAGTTTCTGACTGTAATACTCGACGTGTTAAGGAAGCAATCATTTCATTTTCTCAACTTAATTTATAGCGTTGTATAATAATTATGACATTCTAAATTTATTTTCTCGGTTTCTGTTGTGCTCAATATGTTTTTAAAAATTATTTATGTAAAATGTGATAATAATGATAAAAATTATTTACATACAACACGTTACTAGAAATTATTTTTGTATAATACATTAATACAAATTATTTATGTACAATACGTTATTAGAAATTATTTTTGTACAATACGTTATTAGAAATTATTTATTTTTGTACAATAAAAATTATTTATTAAAATTATTCATATACATTATGTTATTAAAAATTATTTATATAAAATCCATACTTGAAGATTACTTACGTGCGTATTGATGCTAATTATTTAGATACAATGAATATGATTTACGTTAATAATAATTATTATAGTCACCGATACAAAAGCCCGATTTTTTGTGAGATCATCGAGAGTCGAGTTGTAAATAAATTCCTGTTTGGCACACACGTATGCAGAGAGCATGCTTCATTCAATGTCCGTTAATCAGCTGATTTCATCGAATCAGATGAATCGAATATTAATGGAAGCTCAAGCTTTCACGCTTCGTCTCCTCTGCTCGTGCTTTCGTGGTGCATCGGTTAAACGAGAAAGACGAAAGATCGAACGCGATAAAATAGATAATACCATCCCCATTAAGAGCCATAGCATCGATAATGACTTTCTCGTTTAACGTGTACACTTCGATAACGAAATTATAAAAATTAAGTCTTCGGTGTAAATAACAAAAATTAGAAATTAAATAAACCATATGCGATTCATGAGTCACAGCAAAATTTTATATTACATATACGCTAGTGGAATTAATTTTGGACACTTTCAAATCTTTCCTTAAATTTCGCACTTGATCAAATTATTTAATATATAATTGTTTATATTTTATATTCTAATCAATGTTTTTTCTAATTTTGGGACGTAACTATAAACATTATAGCTTAGAATAAAAATATTACGTTATCAATTTAGCCAGCGGAATATACATATTCTCCAAAAACATGGAATATAAAATATTATTATCCAAAGTCTCCAAAATTAATTCCACTAGTGTACATGTCGATCGGGTTCAACAAATGTATTTCGCGTAAATTTTTTCGTACACGAGTTTAATCGCTAGAAGGTTGTAATACAAAGTGTTTAACCCGTTAGTTGTCGCTGCATCTAATTTTCATGACAAGGTGGTGGTAGCTTGTTACGTTGCGGTTTGCAAGATAAATCAATTGATGCACTTCGGTAACAGACGTGTCAACTTAGGTAAACGGGTGTTTGCCCAGGTGTTCTCGATTGAGTTTCCAAGAGAAACGACTATAAGTGGATAGATGTAGGTACTGGGCCAACAGTTGTGGCGAAGATAAACCTCTAGCCCGGAACACATTAATAAGAGGAAACAATCTCATTTCGCCCGCATCGAACACCAGCTTTCGAAAACCGTTCTTGCGAAAGTTGGTACGCGTTGAATATCGGAATTTAAAGAAATATTATATATTTAGACTTTCATTTTGTATTCCTGTGATTATTCAGAAGGATAACTTGTAGTTACTTGACTACCTTCTGACGGGATGCACTAATTTATTTACAAACCTTGCAAAATTTTTGTGTGATTAGTAGACCATTTAAAAAATTAATTGTAAAAAAAAAAAAAACTAATTGTAACTGCATATCACATCATTCAGATTATAATTTGATCGAAGATAATTATCAACTTATAATTATTTAGCTACATTCTGACTAGATGCACTAACTGCATGTCACATTATTCAGATTATAATTTCAAAGAACATAATTATTAACTTGTTATAACAATGTGACTACGTTCTGAACATACAGTCATGGACAAAATTAAGTGGACACTGCAGAAATGTAAAAAATTTTTGGTTTTGTTACAATGTTTTAAATAAATTTTAAATTTAGAACGTGCAATGCTTTTATAGACTTGAAAAAACATTTATTTAATGTATATAATTGTGCAATAAAGTTTTGATTTATATGCATTGTTAGTTAAATTAAATTAACCTTAGTAATAGAATAGTATATATACTGTCCAAGATTACATTAAATACATAAATCTCATTTAAGTGTCTACTCATAATTACTTAATAAATGAAAATTCACATTATTCACGTTCCTTCTAAAATAAAAAAAGTGTGTAAAAAAAGTTAGTAGAGAACGGAAGTAAATGTAAAGACGCTGAATTTTCTTTCCACAAACTTGCGAACAAATACAAAAGTGTCACTTGCCATCGTTTTATCTTACTGGGTGTTTTTGTTATCGTCGAGTTTGCTCTCCGTTTCACTTCAGAAATCATCTGGGAATTTTATGGTCAGCGGAATACGTTCCGCGACTAAAACCGTAGGAAATGACATAAAAGTTAATACTGACACTTATCTTACGACACACGCGGGATTCGTGTGATATGAACGCGGATAAACAATTTCAAAGTTTAACATTTCGCTGAGAATTTGCACGTTCGCGCACGAAATTCACAAACAACATTCGCATTATTTATATTCTATTATCGATCCGTTGTTGTCAAGCTTTCGGTAACAAACCGTGAACAAGACACCAAAATAATTCCGTTGCATTGTTTTCGATGAACGCGTTCATCAATTTGCTACGCGTTTTAATCGAAGTTTCGATAAAATATAGGAGTAAATTACGTTGCACGAAAAAGCGAAACAAGAAGAGATTTTAGTGGAGCAGTGTAGAAATGGTCTTTTTCTGAAACGATCGACAAAACGAGTTCACTCGGTGTTTAGTTCGCTAGTTCACTTTTTGTCCGCTCTAGGTTTGTTCCTGGCACTTCTTTTTGGACAGCAACTTTTCTTGCGCGTCACTTCGCCTTTAGTCGTTTACAACTTGCTTTCATACTTTTTTTGTAAGTGAACCGTTTCTTGATAATGGATTGCTGCGTTAACTTACGTTTTATTTATACATTATTGATAAGAACCCGGTGAATTAAAAATCAAGTTTGAACAAACGAAGCTCAAAAATCAAGCGATTTACAAATTTAAAGGTGTAAAGACTTTTATGAATACAGTATACTCAAAAATTTTGGAGATTTAAAACCATAGAAATTTTTAAATTTCAGAATTTGGAGACATGAGAATTTGAGAATTTGAGAATTTGAAAATTTGTGGATTTGGGGATTTGGAAATTTAGAAATTTAGAAATTTAGAAATTTCGAGTGTTAAATATTGATACATTTGAGAATTTGGAGATTTGACAATTTAATTATTTAGAAGTTTTGCAACTTATAATATTCAGGGATTTAAAACTTTAAAAATTTATAAATTTGGAAATTTGGAAATTTGGAAATTTGGAAATTTGGAAATTTAGAAATTTGGAAATTTGGAAACTTGGAAATTTGGAAATTTGGAAATTTGGAAATTTGGAAATTTAGAAATTTGGAAATTTTAATATTTAATAAATTTAGAAATTTGGAAATTTAAATACTTAATAAATTAAGAAATTTGATTTTCAAACTTGGAAATATAAAATTTTAATGATTTGATGAAATTGAAAACATACAGAATTTAGAAACAAACATTTTTTCCGAGGGAAAAGTTTTGTAATTTTCGAACATAAAAATAGACAAATTTAAAAATAAAAGTCATGGCAGTTACTGGAAAATAAATTTTATTTAAACTAATGTATCCATAATAGAATGAAAATATAAATGTAAATCGATACGTATCAATTGAAACACAAATATAACAGAACCCAACATATTTCAATTAAAACATAAATCAATATATATTTTTTTAACCCGGATAAAAACATTCATATATCGCGTTCTGTTTAACCGTCTCATAATTCACCGATCTGAATCCGCCAAAGATTTCGAACAAATTCAATAGAAAAATCGTCTGTAGCATTTTTATCTCGCCGTTTTCTCTAAGGCTTTCCTGATTCCGTATGCACATAAGCCGTTGGGTATAAAGTACATATGTTCCTAGATCTGATGCACTCGTGCAGTTTCGAGTTGCAGACTTTGTTCATCTTTTTCAGTCACGAAACTTTTGCGGAAGTTCGATGTACACGCTACGCGGTTATTCCACTGAAGATAAATTTGTTTCAGCCAGTGAATTCTTTGCGGTACAACGGTGTTGATTCATCGATATTCGTCTAGGGGATTTACCGTGACTTTGGGGATTCAGGAAAAATGTCCACCAAATCGACTGCCTCGCGATAAATATTATTCTCATTGTTGGTAAAATACTGGTATTTGTTTAAATAAATTATTGAGTATTTAAAGAGAATTCAGGATGAATTATTAACTATTATTTGTATTATTTATAATTTGAATTAATTGTCACATTATTACCGATATAATTACAAGTTATAGAAGGTACAGTTATTTGCTTTACCAAAAAGCAAATAAATATACAATGTTGATCCTTTATTAATAAATTCGTGTATAATAATTTCCATTTTTATAACTGCTCTTATTGGATTTTATTCTTGTAAAAATAAGATACAGGACTGCTGACTGATCATACTCAGCTTTGCATAGTTTTCAAATTTCATAACTAAATTTGATACAATAACAGATTTTCAAAAACTAAAGCTAGCGATACACTATTTGCGTTCAATGATTTATAATTTCTTAAATATTTGACATTGGTATTATCTCTGCTACTTATATGTATAATAAAATACATTGTAAGTACTTTTCACAGAAATAGTAGCAGTATGATGGATAAAATGTTCGCTACTTAATCATTTACAACTCTCAAAATTGTTGTAATAAACGTTCGTTTTAAAACAACAAATTCAATCGCTACTTCGAGTACATGAATTTGAATGATAATTGATGGAAGCGTAATCATTTTAATCGCTGTGCGCATCGAACGAATGCAAGTTTATTTAATTCAATTGAAAATACAGATTGATTTACGTTGACGAAGTGTGATCGATCTTCCGATAGTCGCGACGGGTACCAAGCATAACCTGGAATAGGGATAAATTTATTGAAATTCGTTACAGAAACAAGTCGATGTAATTACACGAATCGTTATATAGTCGTATTTATCTTACCGTGTCGCTGTAAATTGGTGTTTGCAATTGATTACGTACCAAGGACTGAATTTTTATTATATCGATGTTTATTGTGTATTTTATGTCAGGTGAGAGTCAGAAAAGTCCTTATAGTTGTAATGATAGAGTGTTTACACGGTGCACGTGGTGTTTGAAATTTTTATACTTGTAGCATTCTTTCGAAAATTGTCGTTTATGTTCCTGTGTTCAAGATAGCATAATTAAATTCGTTATTTTATTATGTCAGATTGTTAAATATATTAGGTTGTTAACACTAGAACTACCAAGGGGGGTCAAAATGACTTGTTTGACATTTCTTATAATTATAACTTATTTCAGGTACATTTTGTTTCTGAAAATTTTGTACGACTTTTTCGAAGATATGCAAATATTTAATTCTGTAAAACAGTTTTCTTTTTTTTTCATCATTTTGTTGTAAAATTGTATGCAGTATACCTACATATATATATACCGAGATGAGTCATTTTGACTCATAGGATTTCATTATTTTGACCCCACGGAACATAGGTTTTCGGTGCTGTTCTGTTGTATCGTGGAAACTGTTTGTGGCACTTAGTCTGAAAGATATACAGAGAAACCGTTATTTTGTGTCATAATACCTATAGAAAATCGAAGGTTTATAATTTTATTGCGTTACGCGCACAATAAACCTGGGCACTCATTAGCCTATCATCTAGTCGTAAACGAAAATATTTTCAAACTCAAACATTTGTCAACAACAATATTTTTCTATATTTTTGTTCAATGACACTTTGTATAATACAACATGCAACAATATTTTTATATATATTTTTGTGTCAAATAGCACAGTGTACTAATAAAATAAAACGAACAACATTTGTGGTACATGCGATAAACGAGTCTGTGGTAAATGCTCTGTTAAAATAACTGTAATTTGCAAAAAATGTCTTTGGCTTTTATGCATAATTATTTAATCAATTATTGCTATTATATTACTATTATTATTCAGATTATATTCAATTTTTGTCCGTGAAATCAAAAAATATATAAAAACGTAAAAATTGCTGCCTTTTCCTAAATGCCTTAGTAATTTAAGAAACAAGTCATTTTGACCACTTCGGTAGAAGTAGGTATACGTCAATCGTCGGTAGTTCTAGTGTTAAAGAAGTTATTGCTGATTAACATATTTAAGAAAGATACATCAAACCAATTGAATGGGACTTAAACTCGCAATTAAAGTATTAGCAACAGGCTCATATTTTCCTGACCATGTCAAATTTCTTTTATATTCTATTACCATATAAAATTCAACAACAATAATATCTTCAATATTTAATATTTCTCAAACTGTAAATCGCCTTTCACAAAATTGTGCAACATTAACGCTTCAATGTCCGATCGGATAATTCTATCAGAATGCTGAAAATCGCATTTCCTGCTCTCAGAATAGCGTCGTAAAATGAGTTTTATTCATATTAGAAACTACAATTCATATTTTCTTATTGGTGGTGGGGACGGCTATGCGACAAGCCATATTATAATACTAATTTCGTGTCGAGCGTTCAGTAGACCACGAGCTGTTTGTACACAAGCTGTTATGTTTTTCTTCTATCCATAAGTAATAAACCATATATATCGATTCTTCTGTACAAGTGTCTTTTTCCTTTTGTACCTTCCGCTAATAAAACTGCGATAAGTGCTTGTGCCACACAACAATTCAGAAAGAATCGTTCATAGAAATCGAACTTCCCCTCACGCAAATCGTATTGTCTTGTAACGTCCATTTGTTGAATCTCGTTTAACGAAGACGGACGATCGAACGATCGAACGTTGCTGGCTGAACAGGAACTTTACAGTGTTACAGTTTCATCTGCCTGCAGGCATTGCTCTTCAACGTGGATAATATTCAGCTGGCTGAAGTGGAATCCCGTAATCTTGGTTTATTTCGATAGTTATCTCTACCACGAGATTTTCTTTGCCTGCGTTTTGATTTTCAGTCACGTAGAGAATACGTAACCAATCGATCCCTTCTGATAAGCAGTTTCCCGAAGAAAAGTTACTTCATGCGGAGCAATATGGATTTCGAAATTAAATTCTTCAACGAAACGTGAATGGATTGTAAATATATTCGATGTTTTGACCTTTGACTGACGGTTCCTACGTTGTGCATTAGAGTGTCTCAAATAATGTTTGTCATTCCTTTTCATTCTTATCCCATAAAAGTTAATGTATGGCATAAAAAATATCCTCTGAAAGTTTGAACTAAAAAATTTCAATTTAAGAGGTCGCTCAAAGTAACGATATGTCGATATGTCGAATGTTTCAATGTATATCGATGTATCAACTTTTATTTTGAGGGATTACAAACATCGTGGTGATAAAATTGCACAAAATTAGATGTCAATATTGAGTCTCGAAGTAATGTTAGTCCGTTGATTTTAGCATATTTAAAAAAGTTGGCAAAACGATAAATAATAATTAATTAAGAATAGTGTGTGAACACGGTGAACCTATTTGATAATTATTCAAGGTTTGTATATTACTTGCTGTGGAACAGTACGCATTCATTGTCTACAAAAGATCTTAGTGATTTTGTAACAGAAAAGTTATTGATTTTATTGGAACAGTTCAAATTACCACATTATTTTCTCGATTTATATCCTCATTTATGGAAATTAAAAGAAAGTTATATACATTGTTCAGGAATATTTAAAAGTTTGCAAGGTATTAATGATACCACAGAGCAAGGGCCAGGATCGATAGAAGAATTCAATAAACATTTAATTGTAATAACGAGGATTGCAATATTTATTACACGTAGTGCAATAACATCAAACAGAATATCCATTGCGTAATAAAAATAATTAGCAGAAGAAACCACTGGGGCCTAAATTGAATCCACAAAAGTATATTCAAATAAATTCGATAGAAGACCTATAATTAGCTAATACAAAGGATAACCGTCGATAAACAAGTAGTTTTAAGTAACTAAAAAAATGATTAAAAAGTTTTACTTTGAATTTTATCTTCTCCTTTGCAATCCTAATTTTCTTTTCATATCTTAATTCAAAAATCCTAAAGAAAGTCTTACGGAGACACTATTATAACATCTCATGTAGGATGAGTTGGTCATGTACCAAGGTCACAGACAAACACCTCCTCGCCTAAGGGGTTTAGTATACAAATGCTAAAGTATTCCGTAGGTAGCTTCCAATTCTTTCGATTCTTTTGCGTGGCTTTTTGTTATTCTGTTTCCACGAGTTCTCATTGTACATTCGAAGCATGTTCCTCGTGTCCGAACCGTCCGAAATATATTTGTAAACGTACAAATCAATTTGCACGTTTTTCACCCGGCTCCAAACACAACCATAAACATCGATGCTTTCGAGCCCCGATGCACGTAGAACCTATGAAAAGTTACGTTGTAAGGGTGGCAATAACATAAAGTCGATGAAGACACTGAGTAAACTGTTTGATGGCAACATCATTTAAGTTAGCACGATATGTATCACGTGACCTACGAATGATACAACGTGGCTGATCGAGATAAAACTTCTATTTACCGAGCAAATTCATCAATTCTGTATTAAAGAAAAGCGTGCAAGCACGAGTGGGCGAATTTTACTAGATAGCTTCCTGACGTGTTTATATTTGCATTTCTTTTCGGCCGGCGTATTTCATCGTTGATGTATGAATATGGTGACCCTCGGGGATAATGGTATTGGTTTTATACGATTTGATGATCGATCGATATCTATTGATCGCGATATTTGGTAATTTGAGAATTTGGAGATTTAAAAATTTGGAGTGTTGGAGATTCGGGGATTTTGAGATTTGGAGGGTTGGGTAATTAGAGAGTTGAGAATTATAAGGGCTGGGAATTTGGAGATTCGGGGAGTTAGGAATTTAGGGAATTGAGAATTATGAGAATTAGGAATTTAGAGATTTGGAAATTTTGGAGATTTAGAGATTTGGAGAGTTGGGAATTTAGAGAGTTGAAAATTTGGAAAGTTGGATATTTCGGGATTTTGAGATTTGGAGGGTTGGGTAATTAGAGTGTTGAGAGTTATAAGGGTTGGGAAATTAGAGATTTGGGAATTTAGGCAATTGAGAATCATGAGAATTAGGAATTTCGAGACTTGAAAATTTGTGAAGTTCGGAATTTAGAGATTTAGAGATTTGGAGAATTGGGCATTTAGAGAGTTCAAAATTTGGTGATTTGGAGATTTGGAAATTTAGAGAGTTGAGAATTATAAGGGTTGGGAATTTAGGCAATTGAGATTCATGAGAATTAGGAATTTGGAGACTTGAAAATTTGTGAAGTTGGGAATTTAGAGATTTGGAGAATTGGGAATTTAAAGAGTTGAAAATTTTGTGATTTGGAAATTTGGAGAGTTGAGAATTTAAAGAGTTGGGAATTTAGAAATTTGAAGAATTTCTAACTTGGGGTTTTAGAGATTTGAAATTTGGAGGATTAGGAAATTACAGAGTTTGGGATTATGAGACCTGGGTATTTGGAGATTTGGTGACTTGAAGTGTTGAGGATTTGAATATTTGGAGAGTTGAAAATTATGAAAGTTGGAAATTTGGAGGTTTGGAAGTTTGAAAACATTGTAATTATGAATTTTGAACTTGCAAATCGTACAATTTGAAATCTTAAAAATCTCCGAATTTAATAATTCCATAATTAAGAAATATTTGAGTTCTCGAGAGTGTACAGTTAAATCATTTCCAAAATTCCTCACACAACAAAGTATCAAACGTAGAATACTTCACACGTTCCCTACAATTCGCCCTAACTCCGACCCTCAACACTGGTTCACTCCAACGACTGAGTCGTGCTTTCAATATTCATTACCCTCCGTTAATTGACGACTGGAGTAATTTTTAATGCAGCAAGATGTTCAATCTAAGATTTGAATCGCGAACAAATAAGGATGGTTTAACCTTGAGAATGAATTACTCGAGATCGAGGGATCACGCAAACAGAACAGTAATTAACGGTGGATCAATACATCTTAGTTTGCGCCACTTCGGCCACAAGACTGGAAATCTCGTAGCGTAATCATTTCTCGCGCGAACAATTAAATATCTGTCGTGGTTCGCCGCTTAAACTTTAGATAAGCAAAATAATGGCAACCCGTCATTCCCCTGTTCGTACGTTCAATTAATTTCCTTGGATTAATCTGATATTCAACTGCGACAATTGTCGAGTTTCATTTTGTACTGTTGGAGGTCCCAACCATGTATTTACAACCTTATTTTCTTTACCATGCCGTTTCCTTTTCCCTGTTCTTAAACTTAGGCCCTTTTCCTGTCACCAATCCTAAATCGTTCAGGTACTCCTAAATTCTCCACCCTCGTACAAATATTAAACCAATAGATTTTCTGCAAGTAACCTTGCTCGTAAGCTATTCTCATTTTTAACACTATTTCTACCACGATTTAATGTGTGTCTATTTCGACCAAAGGAACTCATATTGTCTTTTGACGCCTTTTCGTTTGAATACATATAATTGCCAAAACTGCTTGGGGAATTTCAAATTATCAGTTAAATGTAGATAATATGAGGAATATATTTATTGACCCATTCATGTATATTTATTGGAGATTATTTAATTAGGTTGTAAATTCTAGCTTAATTCATCAATACACAGAATATACAATCAGTGCAGCGATGCACACTAAAATGCAACATTGGAAATAAGCGAATATTAAAGTTACACGCATGGACAAAATTAAGTGGACATTGCAGAAATGTAAAAAATGTTTTGTTTTATTACAATGTTGTAAATAAATTTTAAATTTAGAACGTCAGATATTTTTGTAGACTTGAAAAAACATTTATTTAATGTATATAATTGTGCAATAAAGTTTTGGTTTATAGGCATTATTAGTTAATTAAATTTACCTTCCGTTATTTATGATACCTGTCCACTTAATTTTGCCCACGACTGTATGTCGCAACTCCTGTATTTTAAAGTTGATATGATGCCGCAAAATGGTGTTGATATTTATATGCAGAATGGTTCAAAATTAGACGCTGTCGTGAAATCCTTAAGGTTTCAAAAGACACTTCACGGTAGAAATAAGTATACCATATGCACATTTTTAGATCTAAGATGAGTAAGAGGAAAATGATATCGCTGAATTAATGTAATAACTATTGTATGAAAGTCAAAAAATTAATTATGGAGAAATGATTCAACGTAGAGAATAATTTTATGTTAAAATTTGAATGGTGTCTTTTGACACCTCTTGGTAGAAATAGTGTTAAGACAGATTCCATCTAGTACTTCACCGAGCTGTTCATAGTTGATTATTTAAAAGTTAGGAACTAGAGTAGGATTAAGTTGTGTTACAATAAATTAACTTGTTTAAGAGTTAAACAATCTTATTCTGAATACGGTTTCCCAACAGTACGTTTCACGATGTACTGTTTATATTTTCACCCATTTATTCAGAAATCCCAATATTGTCACTGTGTCAAGTTATTTGTTTAATGATAGTTTACTGTTATTTTATCGCATCCTACTTATTATTTACTTATTTGTATTATCACATTATATTTATTATACTATTTGCTATACTATTTAGTTTAATATTATGAATGTCCATGGTGTATCGATGAATGAAAATAATTGTTTAATAATATAGTGAACGTTCATGGGGTATTGTTGAACGATAATGATTATTTAATATTTATTTTATTTATAAAATAAAAAATTCCTTTTGCTGGATTTTTCTTGCGCGAACATTTTTTTTTACGCGCACTTCTGCATTCTGATGTTTCCGTGGAGATTATAGTTGCAGGACATTGAAACTGATTTGGCTGGAAGTTTTGATTACATTAAATATTCAATAAACGTCGTCATTTTCCTCGAACGAAAGCTTTATGTAGTACATGTCACGTAGTTAATTATAATAATCAAACTTGCTACCTTACACCCGTTGATAAATTATCTGCCAAAGAAAATATCTGTGCACTTCAGCCACAATAATTCCGCAGTTTCAAATTTCAAAATTTCTACATATTCATAATATCATATTTCGAAATTTTTTAAACGTTAGTGTTTAAAAATGAGAGAAGTTCCAACTGCTACATTTTCGAATATGTAAATTTTTAAACTTAATAATTATACATAGTTGCATTTCTTACATTCGAAATTGTCAACTTTCTAAACACCTAAATAAACAAATTTTTAGTTCAAATCGTAGATAATTCTTAGTTTACATATATTGTCGGATTTGTAAATTTTTGACTTTACGTATTTGTTGATTTATTGCTTTATTCATACAATTTCATTGCAATCTCGTTTACAATCTTATTTAAAATTTGTACAGTTTTATTTGCAACCAATACAATTAAATTCATTTACGTACATTTTATTTATATCACTGAAATTGTGCAATAGATCATCATTGATATTTAAATGTCATAACAATCTACAATTAGATGAACTTTAAAAGTGCATCATCGCAAAGTATTTTCATGACGTAGTCACCACAATTTAATATTTTCATCTGATATAATTTTACCAAAAGATATTTTTATTCCCAATTTGTTTTTCGCCATACTCGATAGACCCAACTTTTGTTTATTTTTATCGTTTATTGACGCTCGTGACTTAAGCCGGACAGTCAGTTAGCCACTTTTCTACACCAAATACAGGTTTGGTTACCCCTCATCGTATAAAAGCAACTTCATCATCTGTCTACGTAAATATCATGATAAATTGGCTTTGATTATCGTCGCGATAAAATCGGCTTTTAATCATCTGAACTTCGGCCAAGTACTGTAAGAGACGGAAATAATTTACCAATAATCTTGATGATGGCACACGTAATCAGCCGTTGGGAAATTAACCTCTCGTTGTCTGATTTTTGCTACTTTGCCGAAAGATGTATTCATAATACCTCGCAAATGAATGGTGATAATGAATGATGATGAATGAAATAATTGAGCCTTAAGAAATACTTTCATAGAAGAACAATATGACTTCACAGATTTGTAACATTTTGTAAAGGTATTTTATTACAGAATTTGAAGAGTTGGAGATTTAGAGATTTGGAGATTTGGAGATTTGGAGATTTGGACATTTGGAGATTTGGACATTTGGAGATGTGGGGATTTGGGGATTTGGGGATTTGGGGATTTGGGGATTTGGGGATTTGGGGATTTGGGGATTTAGGTATTGGGGTATTGAGATATTTGGGTATTTGGAAATTGGGAGATTTCGAGTTTTGGGAATTTGGAGATTTGGGGATTTGAGGATTTGGGGATTTGGGGATTTGGGGATTTAGGTATTGGGGTATTGGGATATTTGGGTATTTGGGTATTTGGAAATTGGAAGATTTCGATTTTTGGAAATTTGGAGATTTAGATATTTGGAGAGTTGGAAATTTTGAGAGTTGAGAATGTGGAGATTTCGAGTTTTGAGAATTGGAAATTTGAAGAGTTAGGAATGTGGATATTTGAAGACTTGGGAATGTAGTGAGATACGAATTTGGAGATTTGGAGGTTCGAAGAGTTGGGAATTTCAATATTTAGAGAATTAGAAAATTGGCAATTCCGACATTTCAAAATTTTGAGAGTTGGGAATGTGGAAATTTGGAGAAATTACAATTGAAAAAAATAAAATGTGATATTAATAATTTTGTCAATTATAAAAAAATCTATTCATGTATATTTAACAGTGTAGAAAGATGGAAGCATTTATCGTATAATCTTTTCCTACTTGTCTAATTCTGTGATGTCAATTTTAAGCTAGAAGTAATTATTTCTGTCGTTAGTATACAAGTTTGTAGCCAGTTACAAATCGACCTATAGCAGCCGAGCGTGCAAATAGCAGTTTCCGTAACGATTTAGTTTCAAAAGGCGATGGATCTAGTTTCGTAACGATGTTCGAATCTTGTTTAGATACGTACAGTCGAACAAAATTGTTCATCTCCGTGTTCAGGGTACAATTGTGCTTTACTCAATATATTTTACATATGAACGTATTATGATTAACATATTTCACATATGAATGTATTTCGGTCCTTTTACAGAAATACATATTACATAACATCTTCATCACAAACAGAGTACATAATTTTTAATTTCTAATTAGAATATATACAACAACGAACATAAATTTATTTTCTGTAATTAATAGTAACTAATTACATTTATCATTAATTACGTCATTTATAATTACATAACTTCCATTACCTCTTACCAAGGTTTTAATAAATTACATTTACAATATAAATTTAATTAAATTTACGAAAACTTTTTAACAATAAATAAGAAACTTCCAAATTTTCTTAGAATATTAAATTATACATAATATTTGCAGATTCCGTAATCATTATAATACGATAACTAAAATTAAAACGAAAGATAAATTTTTCAATGAATAAAAGTCGACCGGCGTTAAATAACATCGTTCGTATTAAATAAACAGTATCATAATAATATCAGTTTCGTACCTCGCATTTATTTTTAATAAAACTCTACCTCGCACCAGCCGCGGGTAACAAATTAAATAAGTCGGACGGATGTTTTACGAAGATTCTCCAACATTTGTTGCTGCCTTTTTTGCGTTTATTTTCGCACACGCCTGTCTCGGTAAAAATCAGATCCTTTTACGATAACAGGTTACATTATGTAGACACGTAGGAAATGGTACATAGGACAGCACGGTTTATTTCCTCCGCACAACAGAATTACGCCCACGATGTACACACCCAGAAAACAGAAAATCCGAGTGATGTCAACGATGCATCTGGGAAATAAAATTACTTTAGGAACTGAGAAATGAAATCCTTGCTGTTTCGCGAATAATTCAACGAAGGCTGATGGTATCACAACTATCGCGATATTTTGTAATACCAACGCCAAGTCTTTTTTATTTTCAGCTTGTTATTCATTCATCAGTGTAATCTTCGAAACGATATTTAGTAATTTAATTTCACGAATGATAATATTTTGAACGATCAGGTTGTGGAAACATTTTCCGCAATCGTTGAAAAAGGATAAACAGTTTTATATGTTGTTTTACGTATTTTTATATGAATTCCGGACATTTATTGGTAACTTCGTGTAAAGGGCCGATTAAAATTGTTGCATGATCTAAAATTATCAAATCTTCGAATTTCTGAATTTGTTGACCTTTGAAGTTATCGATTCTTAAATTTTTAAGTAATCGAATTCTTAGATATTCGAAACCTCCAAATATTAAATTTCTAAGTTTTCAAAATCTTTGAATTCTTGAATGTTCTAAGCACTTTAAATTACTACATTAAGAAATTCCTAAATTTCTATATCGCACGTATTTTCGAATGTTAAAAATTCCTAAACTTCTTCCACTTTCCCAATTTCATACATTTTCGAATCTTTAAACTCATGAATTTTTTACATTTCCAAACTTCCAAATTCCGAAATCCTTAAATTTGCTAAATTTCCAAATTATTGAAATTTAAAAACTTGAAAATTCATGAATTTTGGGGATTTGGGCGTTCGAAAATTTGAAAATTTGAGAATATTGAGTTTCAATAAAGTAGATATCTTTGTTTCTGAAGATCTTTAAGTGTAGGAACTTATGAGTTTAAATATTTTTTTAATTATAAAACTAAAATTTAGTTTCAGAAAATTTGAGAATTAAAGAACATCGAAATTTGAAAATGTCAGTATTTTCAAATATTTAGAAAGATTTAGAAACCTGAAAATTTAGAAGTCAAAGAATTTCAAAACTTGTAATGTAGAATACTGAATAATTGAATATTTGAATAAAGGAATAATTGAATGATAGAATGAGTGAATAATCCATATTGGAAAAATTAATAAATTTGAAATTTCGAAAACCTGAAACTATAAAAATGAAAAAATTTGAACAAAAAATTGTAGACATAGAAAAATTCACGTATGTGAAAATTTATTATTGCTTCAACCAGCTCTCTCTCTCTCTATTCCCCATAATAATATATCAACGGTATTATTGACGTATCATTTGTACAGTTTATGGATAACATAAATCATCGACAACGATATCGATAGTTTCGTCAGCAGTTTCCCCCAATAAACCGTAACATACGATCATTTTCGCCATTAAAATAAACGCATAAAAATTCCAAACTGTGCAATAAAGTCACCTTCGATCGCGTGCAACGAATAAAATTTTCCAAGCGACCGTCAAGAAACAGCTCGATCGTTTCATAAATTTACAACGAACGACGTTTGTTCCCTCGATTCCCGGTGCGATTGCTTTGAACATCCGTAACCCGTCTCGGTTGGTGTCCCTTTTTGTACCCGGTTGCTTTTTGCATATAATATTTTCCTCGCATATTTTGCCATCAAACACGAACCTCGAGTACCTCTTTTTCATTAAATCGAGATCTCCACGACTCGTTCCGTCCTTTTGATTCCCATAGCCGTCGTTCACGTTCCTCCTCTCGAAACTCTGTTTCTCGCCCAGACATAACCGACACAGAATCATCCAGCTGGCGAACTGAAATTATTATACACAGTCTGTTCCAGAAGAGCGTGGACACGATATCTGAAAGTAAATAAATGTTTTCTGTAAAAAAGTTTGTATAGGTCGAAAGTACATTTAAAGAACTAATACGTACTTGCTTAATAATGTGTCCAATTACCACCATTAGCGATTATTGTTTCACAACGGCTGGGCATATTGTAAAATTAACTCATTAACTGCCAAATTTTTATTTCGATTCTACTGCATGGGTTGTCAATTTATGTATCACACACTTTTACAAGTTAGACAACATTGAAGCAGAAAATTATTTTAAAAACCAGAATGTAACCATTTACCGAATACATACATCATTTTATTGAATGTAACTCTGTTGCAAGTGATAGAAGAAAAATGCATATAAAAATGTATATTCAAATCCGCATTTAGGGATCGTGGCAGAAAATGGGTTAAAAATTAATAGTTTTTCAACCCATAGCAACAATAATACCCAAGGAGCCAATATGTTCTATCAAGTATATTTAATTCACTAAAAATCTCATCTGGTTAGCACATTTCTCACCCTGTTTAAAGCCCTGTCTAAAGTAATTATATCTGTTGAATAATAAAATTGCAATATAAAAAGTAAAGTTCACTTTCGAAAAATAACTACAGATAAAAATGTGCGAATGTTTATCATCTATACAAAACCGATTATAATTTCTTTTAAGACATTAGAAAACACCTTTGTAAAATAGTTGATTGTATGAACGTTAAACTAATTAATTATTATTTTGTTCGATGAGGATGATCAGTTTTATCATTTCCTACTTTCATTTTCGTTATCAAACTGCATATTTTCAACGATCTTTCTTTTACTATTAATAGGAACATATTAACACTAGGTTTACGTGGCCTGTCAAATTGACGCATCTTAGGCTTTTTAATAATTTTCGTAATTGAATATAAAAAATCTATGACAAAATGCATGTGAACATTCATCCAGGCAAAGAATCTTTCTATAAACTGATATACGTATTGTCCATTATTTACTTATTTCTATAGTTCATTCTCAACTTAAACATAAGTGGTCATTAAACATCCGTAAATCTAGTGTTAAGGTTAATTAGTTGTAAGCTTTCAAACTTCGAAACAGAATTTTTTATAAATTAAGTTGATTGCACGGATGTTAACCTGACATCCTCAGCATTTTCATTTTATTGATCAAACCCTACATCTTCAATTCTTTTTTCCCTGGAGAAACACATTAAGTTTAATCGGTCGTAAGCTTTTGAGGTTAGGAACAAGGTTTAAAAATTTGGTAGGATCGTGGGGGAGTTAGGAAAAAAAAAATTGCGACAGTAAGCATAAATTCTAATTAAGAGCTTTTAGTCTTTAGGTAAAACGTAGAAGATCTAAGAGAGGGGTAGAAAATATGATGATGAAAGGAACGAAGAATTTTGAGGATTAAATTAGGATTTATATTTCAATACAGAATGTTGTCTTAACTTTGCAGAATTATTGTAGTTTCAAGCAGATTTGAAAAAGGATTTTCTGGTCGTGTTATATTACAGAATATTACCTGTGTTATATTACCACTCTAAAGTGAAAGTAATAATTATTTACACTTTATATGAATTTAAGTTTCATATATTGAATTTATTGAATGTGTATGAATAATTTGACAATCAAGTAAACATGCATAAGTAAACCATTATTTCAAATAATATTTAAATTGTTAATTGAAATAAGTATATAAATAAATTCGTCAAATTCGTTTTGAACTTGGTATAAATAAATAAATATATAAATCAGTTATTAATTAAAATTCACAGTTTTATAACAAAATTAATATAACATGAAAACTTTAGGCTGAACATAGAGAATTCAAAGGTTAGGCTAACAATTCAAAGTACTTTTAGAATTTAAAGAAGTAATACAACCAACAACAGAAGTAATAATTAAACTAAAATAACCAAATTAAAGTAGAATTATCTCTAAATATTGCACATAATCTAATCATTTCGTTAATTTTAATTCTTCCACAGTTTACTAATGGCAACTTTTTGAAATTGGCGCCAAATCTGAAGGAAACCTTCGATTAAAAATTCTTCGGAAATAACAAATAAAGAAAGCAAATATGTCGTCCTAAAAAAGTAAATATATCGTAAAATTCTTACACAGATCGATTAAATCATTGATCTCGACGATAAAGTATATTTTAAATACTTCAAACCTGGCGCGAATTTCAAAAGTACATTAAAAAAGAATTCGAAATAACGATTCGAATGAATAATATTTAATTATAGTTTCACTTTAACTTTATTATTTTATTTTTGTTTTCAATATTCGTTTTTCATTCCTGTCATTTCCAAGAAATCCGAACGAATTTGTGATTACGAAATTGTATGATTCATTGTAATTGTATAAAGTTTAATGAAAATTACTGTTTGAAAATGTGGCGCGCATGTGCCCGCACGATCGATACTATCGAGGATCGATCGGACTGATCGATCGGAACGCAGCGACGAGTCGGAGAGAGAGAGAGACGGGAAGAGACGCTAACGCGATCGACACGCGGTCGATACAATGATCGTGTATTAAGACTGTTATAATTATATTACTTAAACTTATCACTAAATATATATTGTTTTTACTATTATGGGTGTCTCGTTATTTCCGGACCACAGAAAATTTTGCTAATTCGGTCACTGCTTTCATGTCTGAGCGAAACAAAACGAATAACATCGATGAAGACATTTTTATTTCGTCCTTCTTGTCACAATAGATTTACGCACGTGACCAGTTCGGCTTGTTTTTGTTTTCATCATGTGCATAATGCTTTAAAGCGTCGCACTAAATTCGCCTATAAGCAATCACTATAGCAACTGAATAAATTAATCCATGATGAACGCACGGTGACGCAAATCAAGATAATCGGCTTCAGAGTTCAACGAGATCTCGAGAAACCATGGTGGTGAAATTATGCGCGTAAATTGCCGTATTTGATCGAGAAATTGCGTGATGTTCGGCAAATTTTGACTCCTTGCGGAGATATTCACTTTGGGACACTCATTCTTAACATAGCTTTTTCAATTAGAACCTTCTCAATTTCCATATGTTCAAGTTTAAATATTTCGAAAATTAGTTACTTTAATTAGTTATTATATAACTAATAAATTAGTTATTTTCGTGAGTTTCGGGTTTTCCATTAAGCAATTTAGAAAATTGGGCATTTGGCATTTTGGAGATTTGAAAATTTAGGAATATAGGTATGTAAAAACTGAAGGATTTGGGGGTTCAAGGATTTGGAAATTTGCGAAGTTGGGAATTTGCAAAATTTGACGACTTGGAAATTTAATAATTTCGAAATTTGTGAATTTGTGAATTGGACAACTTGGAGATTTAATAATTTGGAAGTTTGTGAATTGGAGATTTGGAAATTTAATAACTCGGACATTTAGGAATTTGTGAATTGGAGAACTTTGAAATTTGTGAATTGGAGATTTAGAAATTTAATAATTTGGCCATTTGGGAATTTGTGAATTTGTGAATTGGAGAACTTGGAAATTTCAGTGTCTGTGAACTGGAGAACTTGGAAATTTCGGGATGTGGGAATTTATGAATTGAAGAATTTGTAAATTAGAGAACTTGGAAATTTGAAAATTTAAGAATTTGAGAATTGGAGAACTTAGCAGTTTGGGACCGGAAAATTTAAGAATTTTGAAACTTAAAAGTGAAACAATGCATAAATAAGCATGTAATTATTTCACGAAAGACATTTCAATGTTCCCAAACAACAAGTCCGGAAATGAATTTCTCAATAAATTTTGAAAGGTAGAAAATAAAAAAAATACGGTTGAAGTCTAAATATACATGTATGTACCAAAGTTGTAATAGTTGTTTTAACTGGAAAGCTAGTTTCGTATTTCGAATTAACGATTTAACTCTTTAACTTGTACTCATGAACGTTACAACTTTATGTTGATTCAACAAGTAATTAACGTTTCTACTGGTATGTCAGAGACGACCATGTTTAACCTTTGAATCTGCTTTAGGTTACACCTACATCGAACATGCATAACCGTTGATCGTTAATTTACCGTTAGTTCTATATAATGCAAATGACAGCTTGTGCTTCGTTAATTAGTTATTAGGTAACTAGATTAATTATGCACCGTGTTAGGCTATTATACTGCATCAAACTGTAATATATTAAAATATATTATATTGAGAGACTGAGGTTAGGAGAAAATGGGATTATATTAGGCTTCATAATAGCAATTGCTAAAATATGTGCAAATGAGATGAATATTTTCAAAATGGCCTTATTACGCACATAAAATTTTTAATATTAAATTCATGTAATAAATTACATATTTTTTGTAATATACGCTTGAAACAATCATAGTCTTTTGAATAAATATGATGTATAGTCATGCATAATTTGACTATAAAATTTCAATACATGATACTAAATTCAATTAAAAATCTCTGTCTTTAAATGCATACGTGTATATATTCGTAAAAGAAGAAAACATATCGTATCGACATTTACTGTGAACAAAATCAATCTAATTAACCCCTTGCCAGATTTTCATAAGTTCAACACGTGACGCACTCGCGCTACAACCACGATAAATCTTTCTTGAATTTTTACCACTTTCCATGTGTACTTCGAATCCAATTATAATTTACACAGTAAATAATTGCCGAATACAAAATCGACATAACATTTCCACTTTCCTTATCTGTTTTAATACTGCAACGACGATTATATTGGTTGTACCTGACACACCTGACAAATAAATCATAATACAAGAGTATAATTCACTCTTTGCCGTAAATAAAAAAGAATCGTAACTTTTTCCTATTGAGAAGACAAAGACTAAAGAATATCGAGGGAATCAGAACTGAAATAATAGCAACGAATTCCCGAAATCGTAGAAGAAATCAGGATAATGAAACGCACAGTGTAAAATCCGATTAAGTCGGATTACAGGGCTGTCCATCCCTTCTGGTCTAACGATGTTGACCTTTTACAGGTCGGAGAGTAAATCCAGGACCATAACATTCGTCGGCGAGGAAGAAGAGAGCATAAATCGAGGCGGACAGAAAGAGCGAGAAAATGGTCTCGTCGGCCATTTTCGGCGCGGCTGCAGGCACCGGTTTGGCCTTGGTCTTCGCGATGACTATAGTCGTCTATCGATATTACGCCGTGAAACGGAAGGGAAAATACTGGAGCAATTTAGATCGTTGGCCCGATCCACCGTCGACCACGAAGAAACCGGAAGGCCGGCAGGAGAATTGTCAGCAACACTGTCACGACATGTCGTCCTCGCACGTGTTGAATTGCTGGCGGCAACAACAGAGGAATTATTACGCGGTGCAGACTGGGGTAAGTGACACAAAAATCTATAGGGTGTCCACGAAGAACGGTACTTTGTCACTTAACGGGTTATATTTACTTGGGTTCGGGAAAAGTTACGTGATTTGCAAGAATTTTTTTTCGCCAAGAACTTTTTTGGGGAAGTGGTAATTGCCCCGTGAAGAAAAGGTTCCATCCAGAAATTTTGGAAAATGCAATTTTAAACAACGCCGCAAGAATTGTATTCGTTATTGCTCTTATTGTTCAGTGTTTTTCCTTAATAATTTAAAAATGAAGCCTGATCCAATATTTTTCAAAGGAAAAAGTTGTTCAGAATAGCCCAACCTACCACCATTTTCCGGCTCGTACCATATTTGTGGGACAGCCTGTATAGTATTTTTTTACCTCTAATTATACCCAAATTCAGCCAACAAAGGAGCAGAAATGAATCCACTAGGTACATTGTCGGGAAACATGAACACATCATTAAGCAAATTGTTGGAAAGGAAAAGAAAAAATATTATTCGAAATGTTTGCAAAGTCTGCAGCTTGCAGAATGAAACGAAAGAAGATGTGTATGTCACTTCTGTCAAATTCCATTTCGCAAGAGCGAAAGTCTTGCAAACGTTACAAATATACTAATTTTAAATATCACACTCTTACGGAATACTACATGCAAATAAATGATTGTAAAATTTTATCAAAATATTGTTGACTTAGTAAAACTGCAACTCTTTAAAACCATACATACTTGTTTATTTAATTATCTTTCAAAATGGCCAGAAGAGTCAGAAAGTCGAAGGAAAAACAGCCTATCCGTTAAGGTTAAGGTTTTAACCATAAGTGTTAATGTTTCAAAATATTACATATGTTAAGGGTTCAATATGTTTACGCGTTGATGCAAAATTTTATTTCTTCCCAGTTGACGTTAATGATTATTCAATTTTTTGTCGAATAAAAGTAATCTACCAATTTTCAAACTCTCGACGAAGTAACACGACGGTGTCTCATTCTACTTGCAAGTAGTTTGCTGCAATGATTAATCAGACATACGGTGGTATATCCACTGCAAGTGCAATAAACCTCATTTTGCATTTGTCTACGTTTATCAAAATGTTCATCCATGTATAAAATAATGCGCTGTATGTTTTTACAATCTCTCACGCGAAATATACGAAAGTTCATTAACAACTATGATTAATTAACTTCAACCCGCGTTAATTTTAAATCAATAGCATTGTTAATTTTAGATAAACATAAACATGAATTTTCTTGTTGCTTTTCCTATCCAATAATTGAACTTACTAAATTAATTTTTAGTTTATATAAATTTATCTTGCGGTACATTTATCTGTTCACGATTTATTTCTGTTGTAATTCGAAAGAAAATCGAACACCTTTGCTCGGAGTTTTTCAATTTGCAATACATTTACTAATACAACACGATCGATAAACGAACTGTAATATGTTCCTATTTATCGTTAAATTAGTTAGATAGTTCGATGATTGAAAGAATAACCCTCAATTACTGATCTTCTCGGTTCTGATGAAGTGAATCTACTCACTGTCAACACGCTTCCAGCACAGTTCTAAACTGTGCTGTGTATTTACTAGACTATTTGTATTAGGGTTAATAGCATCCGTCGTTTGTCTCGGTAATTACCTTTAATCTTTACCAAGAGCACACACGTACCGCCTCGCATTTATTGTTGACAATCGTGTAATTTTAACGCAGAAGTTGATCTGATCATTTCCTCACCTTTTAACCCTTTTCGATCGGAGACTGAACATGACTTAATGTACGTCTAACAGACATAGTTAAGCTTCGTTATATTTGATGTAGAATTAAGTTCTACCCGTATTTTGGATAAGATCGAAAATTGGATCAAAGATCTAAAGATTTTCAAATTTATAATTGTATAATTTCCAGATTCCAAAATTTAGGAAATTTTAACTCGATGAATTAGCGAATTTTTGAATATACAAGTTGAAAATTTTATAAATTGTATATCACAACGCGTAGAATATTTCACACAAATATTCTACGCTATTATTTTGCGTTATATTGTAACAACTTTTACGTATAGAATTACTACATATTATATCGCCACGAGTATAATTTCTACGTGATATATTGCCACGCATAGAATTGTAAGCCGTAGAATTTTGAAGCGTTAGGTCATCATGCGTAAAATTTCCACTTGCTACATCGCCACGCGTGGACGTGTCACTCACTATATCGCTACTCGTACACTTATCATTCGCTATATCGCCACGTTTATATTTACCACGCGCTACATTGCCACTCGTACACTTGTCATCCGCTATATTTCCACATTTAGACTTGCCATGCGCTATATTCCCACGCATAGAATTACCACGCGCTACATCACCACGCGCTACATCACCACACGTAGGATTTCCACCCGTTACGTCGCCACTCGTACACTTACCATTCGCTATATCGCTACGTGTAGACTTGCCACGTGCTACATCGCCACGCGTAAAATTACCACGCGTTATATTGCTATTTGTAGATTTTCCACGCGCTGTATCGCCACACGTGAACTTGCTACGCGCTACATTACCACGCATAAACTGGCCACAACTTATATCATCATCCGTAAACTTGTTACGTTCTATATCACTACTCGTAGACTTGCCTCTCACTTTATCACCAGGCGTAAACTTGCCATACAATACATCGCCACGCGTGGTATTGTTCCGCATAGAATTGCTATGCACTACATTGTCTCGCGTGAAACGAATTCACATTTATGTCTGCCAATTAAAAAAGTTTGTAAAATATGTTTAATTCAAAAGGATTCCTCCATTTCAACGAAAAACAAGATTAATTTAATCAAGTTATACTGATCAATATTTGAACTCGAAATATCTCAAACGAATTATTGAAACAATATCTAGAATTTAAAGCAGATATGGTTAAATATCACATCGTTATTGATTGATCAAAGGAAATGCACCCTACTTTATCTGACCCGGACCAATTAACATTCGGATCTGTTCAAATAAAAGGGTATTAAATTGCCACGTGGATTCTGTAAGATCATCGATTCGTTGCATAACGTGTGTTCCGCAACTATTCGGAATTCCATTAATATCTATTAGTAATTGGACAACGTACTAATTATCTAATGGGAGACAATGGTTAATTAGCAGAAAATGTATTATTGGTGTGACCTATTTCAGTATTGTTGTCTGCACAAAACCAATGTTTAGGTGTTACAGACAAGCGTTTAAGGAACAAATTTTTAATTTCAATTACAGCAAAAAAAAAATAATTCTATATTAATGTATATTTGCTCAATAAAAAAAATGCAATATAAAAACTAAAATTCACGATATAGAATTTCAAAAAGCACTTTTTGACCTCACCATCTGCGATTTTGTTTTAATCAAAATATGTTATAGTTTATGTAAAATTAGTCATCATTTGGCGATTTCGAATTTGTTTAAAACTTACAAGCCTTCAAAATTTGCAGTTTTTGCCTATTTTTCTCAAAAACTACTAGTCCAATTGAGCTCAATTTCTTTTCAAATTGTCAAATCGTACAATCGTAAAATCGTCAAATTATCAAATTATCAAGTTATCAAATCATCAAATTTTCAAATTCCCAAATCCTCGAGTTCACAACTTCCTGAAATTTTTAAATCTCACAATTCCCAAGTATTTATAATCTCAAATTCAAAACAGTATAAATCCACTCATTTAAAAATTGAAAAATGTCTAAACTTCAAAATTTAAAAAAAATTGCCATTCAAAAGTCATTAGTTTCGTTCCAATTAATGTATAATCCGACCTGCAATATATCCAAAATACAATGTACATTTTGTAAATTAATTAAGAAAGTAGGTAAAAAAATTCAAGAGTGTAAAGGGTTAATACCTGTTACAAAAAATCGTGAAGGTAAAAAATAGTGTGAGATGAAACACACGAGAGTGGTCACTTAATTAAAATAGCTACAAATTAATAGAGTAGAAGTATAGCGGATCGTCGTGGCATACTTTAAAAGGAGCATCGTAAGTAAACAAGTGGGGCTTGCGGGAATAGTCGAGCGCGCTACGTCTCGCATTGCTCATTAACCTTCATAGGAGTCGGACGTGCCCCGAGCAACCCTTCCTACCTGTGAATTTTAGAGTGCAGTTATTAGGTGATCACAGACAATACAGTGTTCCCTTCAGTGCGTACATAAAACCGGCCAGTGTCTCTTTATCGATATAAGCGTAAATTTTATTTAAAATATTGGACATTTCTATACAACACTAAAATAGATATCAGTGAAAATACACAAGGGGGGCCATCCCCAAGCCAAACATTTCCGACGAAAGTCGAAAATGCACCAAGAAAAAACTCTTCTAAAGAAATTTTTAACATAATTAAAAATTCAAATACACTAAATCACGAAAACGTATCGCTTCTCGCGCACGTTTCGAAATCCCTGCTAGGGAAGTATAACGCGAAGAGGCTCAACCCAAAGCCAAACCTCGCTACTAAAAGAAACGCCGGAGAAATACGAACAATGAAGTCGACAAAAGGAAAAGCGGGACAAGCCCCGAAACAAAAAGAAGAATCCCAACAACCGTCGTACGAGGATCTCGTTAAATTAATCGCCAGCCTCAATAACACGATAGCGAGTCTATCTAAGCAATTGGAAGACATGAGGAAAGGAGCAAATAACAGCAAGGAATCCACCGAGACAAGCGGAAAAATTCAAGCAGAACCGATGGAGATTACGGAAAAACCCCGGCAAACTTTACCTGCAGCGGACGGATGGACGACCGCCGCACGGCCCAAGCGGAAAGGAGACGACAACGCCACGCCCCCTACAACCAAGGCTGAGGGCCCAGCCCGCGCCCCGACCTCGACACTATCAACCCCACAGAAAAGACCCAGATTCAATCCTCAGGTAAATGTAACCAAACCAGCTACCACCGACAATAGACCCCCGCCCATAATAATTTACAGCAAGTCCTGTAAAAACACTATCGAATTGATAGGCAAAAACACGAAAGATTTCCATACCAAACGCATCAACCACACAAAACACATATTACACATGTACAACACTGCATCGTTTAAATTAGCATGCCACACATTGAAAACAAACAACATTGAATTTTTTACCTACACCCCCAAACACGAAAAATTAATCACCATCCTTCTGAAAAACCTAGAAGGAGAATTTGAGCCCGACACAATCCTAGAACAATTAAACAATCAAAAAATAGAAAACGTAGAATTTGTAGCCGTCAAAAAATTTTCGACCCAACGGTCATTAAAGGAAGGTAGGAACCTCCCCATTTACTTAGTTCAGGTTTCCCATAATAGCAAAATAGAAAATGTCAAAAAAATCAAAACCCTGTTACACTCGCTGGTAACGTGGGAGAAACTAATAAAAAAAGACCGCATCCAGTGTAAGAGGTGTCAGCGTATTGGACACGTAGCACACAACTGTAACCTTGAATACAGGTGTGTGAAATGTGACCAATCGCACAACCCCGGAGAATGCCCGCGTACCAGTAACATAGACGCAAAACCTTATTGCGTAAATTGCAAACAATTCGGCCATCCGGCCTCTTACAGAGGCTGCCCCAAAATATCAGAAATTAAGCAAAAAATAGCAGAAAGAAAAGAACAAATAAAATTAGATCAAGAAAAGAAAGTAAGGTTCGTCAACAAACTAGTCAACCCAACCATTTCCTACAGCGCAATGGTATCAAACAACAAAACACCACAAAATACACAACAACCAACACAAACGCCAACACAATCACACTCATCGCAAAAATCACTATTAGACGAAATTAAAAACATCATCTCATCCACGATCACCTCTCAAATTTCACAGTTAGCCGAAAGTATCTCGGCAAACAGTAACCGCATTGACATCCTCGTAAACGCGCTAGAAATTGATATTTAATCAATGAGTCCCATCCCACAAAGAAACGCCATTAATGAGCTACTGCTCAGGGAACTTAACATCATTCAAATAAACGTAAATTCTATAATTACTAACGAAAGAAGAGTCACCCTCACAGATTGTCTGAACAAACACAAACCTGACATAGTTTTACTCTCCGAAACCAAATTAAATCACACTCACAAGATCAATTTTAAAAATTACAATTTTATACGTAGAGACAGAATAAACTCCAGACAAGCGGGAGGTACGGGCATCTTAATCAGAAAAGACATAAAGTTTAGAAACATAGAAATTAATAGTATCGCGAATACCATTAGCTTAGAATCCACTGCCATAGAAATCAAATTCCAAAACAATAATACATTATACATCATAGCAGCCTACGCAGCTGGCAACTGCAAAAAAGAATTCATGATGGAACTCAAATCGGTATTTGACGCCCTGGAATTGCACAAACCGGACAGGTATTACTTGTTGGCCGGAGACTTAAATGCCAAACACAGCGCATGGGGAAACCCCGCAAATAATAGTCGCGGAATCTCCCTAAACAAATGGTACCTAGAGAACCAAATCACCTTTAAAACATCCTTATACAGAACCGCAGTACCCTCGTATCCTAAAAGCGGAGCGTTTATCGATCTCTGCTTGGCTGATAACAGAATTAAATTCCACAAAATATCCGCACCGAATTTACTAAATTCTTTCCCATACGATAGTGACCATAGAGCATCCTTAATGACCATTTCCATCCCGTCAACCAACTACCTGGCGTTCGAACAAAACACCCCAACCATAAAATACAATTTCGGCAAAACAGACTGGACAAAATACGAAACATTCCTAATAGAGAACGACGACATACACATACCAAATGACAGAAATCTATCGACGTCCGAAATAGACACCTACATAGACAAAATGAACACGAACATACAAAACGCAATTGACTTCGCAGTACCGCGCATAGAAGAAAACTTCAATTCACCAGACAAATATATAACTCCGAAAATAAAAAAATTACGAAAACATAAAAGCTATCTGATCACGCGCATAAATAGACTATCGCGAATCGAAAACTACACAGCAAACAACAAACCGGAAATAGACTCGTTAAAAAAGATTTTAGCAAAAACTAGAGACGAAATCAAAATAGCGTTCCAAGACAGCGTCAGTAACTTCTGGAAAAATAAAATAATAAATATTTCAGTACACAAACCCCGCGAGATGTTCCCCGCCATAAATAGCATATTTCGACCTAAAAACAGTAACGAGATCGGGACACTAAAAATCCCCCCATCGCGATCGAACCTCCTACAAAATTCGGACATTAAACTCAACCACCTACAGAAAGACGCAAACGATAGATTACTAATCACCGACACACAGGATAAACTTGATATACTAGGCACACATTTCGAAACGGTCCACACAAAAAATCTACATATGGGCAAACCACAACACGCGAATATAATCAATAAAAGAATCGACACCCTAAAACAGGAAATACAAAACACCTCCGCGCTTTGCACTTTTAACGCGACAAATACAGCCGACAACCCGGACGAAGACAGTATCCCTCCAAACTATTTCACTTCCCAATATAAACTCAGGAGTACCTTTAGAAATCTAAATAACAAAAAATCATCCAGCTTCGATGGTATACCAAACATAGCCCTCAAACACCTATCCCAACACTACATCTACAACTACTCAATTATATTCAACAACTGCCTAAACTTATCCTATTTCCCCACAATCTGGAAGACAGCCAAATTAATAACAATAAAAAAGAAAGGCAAGGACGGTAGCGATCCGAATAACTACCGACCAATAAGTCTCCTTCCAAACATCAGCAAAGTCTTCGAAACGACAATTAATAACGCAATTGTCAGTTTCTGCAAATCCAGGGATTTAATACCGGAGACACAATTCGGCTTCAGACACAAACACTCTACGGTTCATGCAATAACCAAATTCACTTCAGACATCTGTTGGGCCAGGAATGCGGGCGACTGCGTCGCAGCCTTATTCATAGATTTAGAGAAAGCCTTCGATACGGTATGGTTAGACGGACTCTTCTTCAAACTTCTCAAAAAACAATTCCCGACACATTTAGTTAAAATCATCTGGAATATGCTTCACAATAAATCATTTTACTTAGTAAACGGTCAATATTCATCTCGAAAATCCTTCAAAATTAATAACGGATTACAGCAGGGCACAATAAACTCACCCATTCTATTCAACATTTTTATCAGCGACTTATTAAAATTATTCGGACTCAATAACGACATCGATAAAAAAGCAATAGCATTCGCGGACGACCTTTTAATCTATATCCGGCATAATAAAGCATCTAAATTGCAAGCGCTCCTCCAGGAAATGCTCAAAAACATCCAACATTACTTCAACACGTGGAAACTCATGATAAATATCAATAAATGCGAAACTATCCTATTTAGACCATACATCTCCAAAACTGCAGGCGCTAACAAAGACGTCCGCAAACACGCAAGCAAATTCCAAATCGTAGACAATCAAAACACAAACAACAAAATCCCCCACAAAGACACAGTTCGTTACTTAGGCATACACATAGATTTCAAACTCAACTACAACAAACACATAGACATACAAATAGACAAAGCACAAAAAGTCTTCTTCGAACACAAAAGACTGTTCTACTCACAAGACCTCGATAAATGCGTTAAAATTCTATGTTACAAGCTACTCATCAGACCTATCCTGACGTACGGATGTCCCATCTGGTTTAATATCAGCCCAGGAACCATGGAAAAGTTGCGGATCTTTGAGAGGAAATGCCTCCGAGTCTGCCTAAATCGTTACAGATCACCGGAATCCAACTATAAAAAGATGATCAACAACTACAAGATATGTGAAGAAGCCAAACTCATCAGGATTGACCTATTTATATTGAAACTCATCAGAAACCACTGGTCCAACATTCACCACACAACATCAAACAGTCAAATATTCAGCTCCGTATACCCGAACCCATTGTATTTCGCGAACGCCATGAAAACCGGCTACCTACCACCAGAATCATTTATTTACCTAGATAGCGAAGGCTATATTCAAAATTCCAATAATATTCCCCTAATTTACCACGTGTTCCGAAAAACCTACGACAAAACCATCGCGTACAATAGAAACATAAACTTTGCAGACCCCATCATGCGTTTTAATTATAAATTATCAAATATAGATGCTAAAGACAACCATAGACAAAATACCAAACAATACTGGTGGCTATAAAACCAAAATCAAAATCCACAGACACACTTCTGCTTTCTCCATCATTTTATTTTCAGGCATGTAAAAATTTTGTAAATAAATAATAAAAGAACTTAACACTCCCCTACCCCCCGCTCCCTTGTTCCACCCCCTTTCTTCCCACCATATACAACTGACAACGATTATATAGTTTCGGCCAAATTCTATATAACATAAATGTAAATATATAAGTAACTAAGCTTAGTGTAAGATGTATATATTGTAGCATTAAGGGCGATATTTAACCAACACCACCGTGTAGATTGTGCGTGCTCCATGCAGGAGCCTTTTATCTTGTTAAGTTTGTTTTTCTGTTATACTTTTTTTGTACGTTTTGGTTTATTGCATTCTGTATATATTATTTATTTGGCAATAAAACGTGCTGTTACAAAAAAAAAAAAAAAAGCGCGCTACGTCTCCGACTCAGAATCCGAGGCACCCGAGGATCGAGGGTTCGAGACCCGGTCCCGGCGATTCGGATTTTTCGAAATTAGAAAATTAAATTCATAGTACATGGAGCTCGGGAAGGAGTGGGGAGAGTGACGTAGTGATAGTGGGATAGTAGGAGCGGGGATGGGAAGAGTGGGGGACGAGAATCGTAGCTCCTGAGGCTGTGGTGATTTTCTGATGACGTCAGGAACTAGAAAATGAGAGCGATCGACCAATCGTGGCCGATCGCGAAACCACGTGATAGAAAATCACGTGACTTTCAAGGCCAAGGAACTAGGAAATCGGAGAAATATTCGTCTGAAATTTGCTTATAAGCAAATTTTCGAGCCTCCAAGGCCGAAGCCGAGGAGTGGGGGAAACAGGTAGTGGTAATGGGGATAAGGAGTGGTGGGGATCGAGAACATAGCGCCTCGCAGGCAGATTTCCTATCGAAATACAATTGAAATTCAATTTTTTGATGGTTCAATTCCAATTTTTCTTGACGACATAATACGTATACTTTATACTTTAATTTATAACGGATCCGCATGTTAAAAGGAGCATTTGTTATATTTATTTAAACGAAAAAAGAAGAATCATTAGCTCACACTGTCGTATCAAACACCGTATCAAAATGGCTGGTCCTATTATCAAAATGCCTAGTTTCGAGTTTGACATTTTGCAAAATTTTGCAAAATATTGCAATCAAGCCTGGTACACGACTAAATGACCCTGTTTTTACTTTGAAAAGTATATTAGTAACCATTCTTGGCCAATTGACCAGGACCAGTGAACACAATATTTATAATTTATAATTTATAATTTACAATTTATTTTAATTTATTGAATTTATTATTTTGAATTTATTTTGAATTTATTTTCTGGTTAGCAAATTTAGGAAAAATGACAAATTTATCTTTCTAACAGTTTTAAAAAGGAATATAGTTTTATATAGGTTATAAACTAATTGTCCACATATGTGGACCACATATGCGTGAAGAAGTGAAATTCTCTGATAATTCTCTTTTAAATAATCGAGATCGATCCGTTGACCATAATCAATCCTACTTTCCCGTGATACCATTTCAGCAACTTTCCGTGGTATTATAAATCAAAGTTATTAACCGAAGTTGTTGACAGCAACATCATTATGGTACACGATCGCATCGTGGCGAAGTAACACGCGTTTTCTCCGAGTACTTTCCTCATCATCTTTTTATCTTTTACAACTTTTTTTTACCGTTTCACCCAGTTGCTTTTGTTATTGCGATACCCTTGTACTCGAAGTGAAGCAACGAGACACCCTCTGAGTCTCAATGAAACGCAGTGGCTATAAACTTCACGGCAAACCAGCGACACTTTTAATTTCTTGTGGAAAACACCCTTTTCATGTTATTTCACGGATTTCTGCTTTCACCCGGGTTGTCAATAAGTCAACTACGCTTCGTCTTCAATAACTATACTAAATTCGATCCTCCTTATTCAACATTGTAGAATCTACAGTAACTGGAAAACTTCAACGGGAGTTTCATATTCAACTAATGAACAACAACCATTTTCTAATACTTTCGACGTGTCAAGATGTCGATGGAGAATGTACAAAATGGTTGCGAATATTTTAAGCTCTATTTAATACCTCGTCTGTTGTCAGTCATGATGCTGCTTATAAATTATGATTTTTCCACAACAATGTAATCCATAGATTGCTGATATAAATATTTTATCTATATTACTGCTGATACTTGTTACACGATAGAATATTCAAATAGTTATGTTTATTTAAGAAAATCTATACGGTTTTTTAATAATAATTTTTGGAAGACGATACACATAAAAAATCGTTGATACGCCTTATTCATTTTACATGAATATTTATCATATGATAATTATTACATACATATAGTATATGTAGTATATACATATGTATATTTATTTATTTAAAATGTGGTATTTAGAGTATGCACTTTTCATAATAGTTTCTGAGAATTTTCCTTGTTTTATCCAGAGCTTACAGACTGCATGAAGTTCAATTTTCCGTGTGCTTGACATTTTCTTCCTGATCGATTTCCTTATTAGATGATAAACCGTAGATTAATTAACCGATTGGTTCGAACTCTGGAATTTACATTGAGGACTCACATAATAGAATTTTATAGCCCAGCAAGCTGCTCCTCTCACTACTCTTTCTCATTTATTTGTTATTTGACTCTGCAATTTATTTTACTAAGCATTCTTTTTATCATCCACTCGTTAGTTTTATTATTCTTTTATTAATTTTATTATCCATGAATTGATTTCGTTATTCTTTTGATAATTTAATTATGCATTAATTTTAGTATACATCAATTTTATTGTTCTTTTATTAATTTGATTATGCAATAATTTTATTATTCTCGCATTATTTGCACTATCCTTGCATTAATTTTATTATCCACGTGTTAATTTTATTCATTTTGTTATTCCTATAAATTCACGACTCATTCGCGTTAACGAATGAAGTATTTCTTAGCTTAAATATATGAACATAAAGATATGTAAATTATATGAACTCAGTTGAGCCTCCATTATGCAAATTTCGATGTAACATACTGTCAGTCATATTTATCAATATCATAATGCGTCAATTTCTTCAACACTTCACCCTAATATTTATTTTTCTACATAAAATATTATAAAAAATGGATATTGAAGAGAATGAAAAAAGGTGAGTTTTAAAAAGAATTTTGATGTTTCATCTGATAAACAGAGGTTGCTACAACATCTATTATGACCTTGCGATTAACCCTGATTTTGAGAATAACTTTAACCTTACTGCAATACATAACCTTGAAATAGAAGGAACTTGATTATACTTACATATATAAATTGATTGATTAAATATTTATATTTTAAACAAATTAAAATTTCACAGAATTTGTTTCTGTACCAATCAGTTATTTCTTAATTTTAATATTTTCCATTTTTGTAGATTTTTATCTTATCTGATATATTATTATATATTAAGTCGGCAAAAGAGGAAGCACGAGCAATTGATAAAGGAGGGATCTGCAAAATTTGCTGACATATAAAATATGTGTGGGTGAAATATGACGGCAATATATGGAAGATGCTGTTAACGCTGCATGCCGGTAATATGGCATTCTGCAATGATCGCAGTAGGAATTGTAGAGATTGATGGATAAATAACCGAATTTAGTTTTGCAGAAAGAAGAATTTTCAATAAATCGATTATGTATTTACTAAGGAATCTATAATTTCCTTCGTAGATGAACTAATTAGTGTTCTTTTAATGCTGCACGTGTGATATTTTACTTAGTATTTGAGTTTGTCTATGGTGCCAAGATTTTTTATTAATGTAGATAACTAATATATTTCTCTACTAATGTAGAGAAAACAGCTTTTTATTATTTGTTTTTATATATGTATTTTCAGTAAAGTTTTGCACATGTTGAAAATGTTGACAATATCACATTTTGAAATTTTCAAACTTACTAATATATAGATTTTTATATTTTCACATTTTTATGTCTTCAAATTTCTAATTTCTAAGTTTCTCATTTGCAGATTCTGTAATCTCCAAATTTCGTAGTTTCTACATTTTTTTAATTCAAATGACGAAATTCTACAGGTTGCGAGTTTTTCAGTTTGACAAGCTTCCATGTTTTCAAATTTTCAGATGATTTAGATCAAAAATTTCTAATATTCCACATCATACAATCTTCAAACCCCTTAATTTTCTGTTTTTTTAATTGATGAATAATCAGATTCCTGACTTCTCAAAATCCTATACTTCCAAATTTCCGAATCTTGCAATTTTCAAATCTCTGCATTTCAAAATTTTCAAATGTTCCAATGTTCAAGTCTTTTCATTTCTAAATTGTCAAATTTCCAAACACTCACATTCGAAATTCCCAAATTTCTAAACTTCTAAATCTTTGAGTTGTCAAATCTATTGGCCCTTAAATTCCTATATTTCTGCGTTTACATATAAACGTGAATTTTTTGCGTCGATCATTGTTTGAAGGGTATTGGTTTTTGGTGAAGAAGCAAGTATTGAACCCACGTTCCCTTGCTTCAAATGAGTTGTTGGGAAGGGGAACATCTGGACACAAGGTCGAATCCCACCATCAGTTGTAAAGTACCGTATCGGAACCTTAAAAGGTAACGAAGACCTTACTTTCGCAATTTATGTTTTATCTCGCATATACAGTTCGTGCAGGCAAATCAATTTGCAGGTTCTTCGTTGATTCTCACAATTTTATATATTTATAAATATTTTTTTTAATTGGTTTAAAAATGTATTATGTCAAATTCGTGACGAGTGTATCCCAATGTGTGCCTGAAAAAGTATTATCTTCGCTCTTGTGAAGAAAATGTTAATAATTCCATTATTGTACGAAATATTTTATAATTTTATTTAAAAGACGATCGAAAAGATTGATGATTTATATAATATTTAAAAAATAGTTTAAGAAGTGAGGCTTAGAAAAAAGGAGACTGGTTTTTATTACGTAATATTCTGAGACAAAAAAAAGAAACATCATTTGTCCCATGTCTTATCTGACATACTAGAATGAATAAAATCCTCCTTTTTTTTTAATCATAACTTGTCTAAATCATTCTAAAGTTAATTATAGGTGCCTTGTAAAACAATCAGACGCACATTATCGCGTATTAAACCGAAAAAATCGATATTGATTGAATTTGATCGAAAACGATACAAGTGGCGCCATCTAGCGGCAAGTTGTGAAATTAGAGAAATAGAAAAATGCGTTTTTCTTCGAAATTATCAATTTTTTCCCATTCTGGAGACTATTATAACATTTTATGGCCCCCACGGATTTACAATAATGCTACTATAATAGTTCAAATGTATTAAAGAAGAAAATAAAAAATAATGCATTTTGTGGACATTAAAATGATCGTCCATCTAGCGGTGAAAACAGGGAACTAATTTTGAAGAAAAACGCATATATCTTTTTTCCCCTAATTTTTACGACTCGCCGCTAGATGGCGCCACTTGTACCGTTTTCGATCGAATTGAATTAATATCGATTTTTTCGGCTCAATAAGCGATAATATGCGTCTGATTGTTTTAGAATGCAATAATAATTAACTTTTGAAGGATTTAGATGAGTTAATAACTTTGGAAAATCGATAAATGCAAAAATTGTTCTTGGAATATAGTTCCATTAGTTCCCACCTTCCACCGCTAGATGGCTAGACTTTTTTTGGTCCATGAAATTGCAATTTTTCAAATTATCGGATATAATGATGCAAGATCATTATAAAGCCGTTTCATCGATTATATTGTATCCGAGTAATAATGAGTATGCGTCAAAACTGTATAAAAATGCTTTATTTTGCAAGAAAACGTAATTTTCTTTTTCCGTAACTTTTATATCCACCGCTAGATGGCGCCGGTAGTGTCGTTTTTAGAAGAGGCGCGTGAAAATATTAATTCTAAAATAAATGTTTGAATGAAGTCTTCAAACAGCTTTCAAATTTAGTAACTATCACTTTACAGGATAATATTATCCATTAATTACTACCTCCCATTTCCGGCTCCTTCAACGCTTTTGAGATACCCTGTATACGCTTTGGTGATAAATGCCTAAGTGGAATAAGCGCATATACAGGGTGTCCCACAATTATGGTACGAGCCGGAAAGGGGCGGTATGTGGGGCTATTCCGAACAACTTTTTCCTTTGCAAAAATATTGGATCAGGCTTCATGTTTAAATTATTAAGGAAAAACACCGACCAATCAGAGCGCGAGGATCGCGCTCGCTCGGAGGCAGAAGTGTAGGCCCGAGTTATAATTGGCCGTGGTCGCGATCGAACATATGGCGCGCGCGATCCTCGCGCTTTGATTGGTCGGTGTTTTTCTTTAATAATTTAAAGATGAAGCCTCGTCCAATATTTTTGCAAAGGAAAAAGTTGTTCAAAATAGCCCCACATACCACCCCTTTCCGGCCCGTACCATAATTGTGGGACAACCTGTATGCGGTCTGGTGATAGTTACCAGGCAAAATGCGCACGTATATGCGCTCATGATGCAAATGAGTTAAACTCGACGAGAAACAAAACGAATTTCCATCTCGACCTTTTATTTTCTCTCATCGAAGAAGTCGGATCTGCTCGCAGAATCGGCAACGACGCGATTATGGCGAAAGATGTGTCAGAAAAGAATAAAACAGAAAGCAATGCCTTATCTTTAGCGTGGTTTTAAAATTCAGCCCATCCGATGCGCGTAATTTAACACTCTAAAACTACCGACGTATAACGCAAAATTATTTTGTTGTTAAAAACGAAGTTGAAAAATAAATGAACAAACGATTCAGCAGAAATGAATACACTTATAGACCCTGTATATATTGGAATAATATTATTTAAACATTTACATAAATAAACCTCTATGTTGTGAGGCACTGCATATAATTTCTGTCTGCATGCATAAAATCGTTATTAAAAGTCTAATTTGATGGTTTTTATTAGTTTATAAAAATCCCATATCCCATCAGTATCTTTGTGACAATCAGGATAAATATGAAGAAGACCAGCTCGACAAATTTTGTCATTTGAAGTAGAAAAGTCGTGGAAGGGTCATTTTTGACCACTGGTAGTTTTAGCGTTAACGAAACTTCTCGTTATGTTCCATTATCGCTAGCTGGTCGCGCGCAGATATAGAAACTCCCCATTCTCGACCGGGAACATAGAATCCGGAATTTGGATCGATACAGCGCTCTACAACGGCCGATAGTTATTGTCGCCTTCGAAACGCAGCGCGAATCGCGAGATGTTCGCACGGTTTTATTTTTCCGTCGAACAGATTTACGAACGTTCGTTGTCTGGAATTCGAAGGTCCGATCGATGTTGAGCTCGAGTTCCTACGAAAATTCGTAGAAAACTTCGATCGAGAACGATCGTTGTATTGGGAAATCCGAACGTAATAGAAAACCGTATTTTGCATGATTTTGAAAACGGAAAGGGTACGGATATCGATGAATAACGTTCAAAACGTTTGAGAATATTTTAAACGCTATTTGATTCGTCTTCTCTCTATTATAGTGCTGCTTATTAATTATAATTTTTTCATAGTAATATAATCCATTGATTGATGATATGTATATTTCTCATGTACAGTCGTGGACAAAATTAAGTTGACAGGTATCATAAATAACAAAAGGTTAATTTAATTTAACTAATAATGCCTACAAATCAAAACTTTATTGCCCAATTAATACATTAAATAAATAAAGTGTATATTAAATAAATGTTTTTTCAAGTCCACAAAAACATTTCACGATCTAAATTAAAAATTTATTTGAAACATTGTATTAAAACTAAAAATTTGTTTACATTTCTGCAATGTCCACTTAATTTTGTCCATGACTGTATATTATTGCTGATATACATTTTTTATATATATTATTGCTGATGTACATTTTTCATGTATATTATTGCTGATATTATTATTCAATTATTAATGTTATATGATATTTGTTATACGTTGTATGTACACATACTGAACGCTGTCACAAATATGTTACATGAAAAAGTACTCTATACGAAAGTGCGCTATCCATTTTTCAATATTTTATTAACCACAAGTATCGAATTTTGTAATCTCCAAAATTGTGAAAACAATTTTTCTTCCTTTCGAAAATGCAATACTTTGTTACAAGTATTAGAAATGTTACAAATTAGGTTGCGTGTTCTCTTTTAAACAAATACAGGGTGTCCCAAAAGTGTTGAAGGAGCCGGAAATGGGAGGTAGGTCGGGTCATTCTGAACAACTTTTCATTTGCAAAAATGTCGTATGGAGCTTCATTTTTAAATTATTAACGAAAAGCACCGACCAATCGGAGCGCGAGAATCGCGCGCGCTCGGAGGCAGAAGTGTAGGCCCGAGTTATAATTGGCTGTGGTCGCGATCGAATCGCGTGGCGCGCGATTCTCGCGTTCTGATTGGTCGGTGTTTTTCGTTAATAATTTAAAAATGAAGCCCCATACGACATTTTTGCAAATGAAAAAATTGTTCAGAATTACCCCACCTACCTCCTATTTCCGGCTCCTTCAACACTTTTGGGACACCCTGTATAGTGAACAACAAATGTTGATCGTTTCGTAAGAGGTATTATCGTGAGGGGGGTTGCATTTTGTTATAAAAAATTGGAAAGATCGTGCGACGAAGGAGAAATCATGCAGCCGTGTTATCATGCATCATCGTAACAATGATATATCGATTATGGTTTATCTTTGGGTAACGCGCGAAGTGGGCAGAACGCGGAAAGTAATGAAATTTTCTGGTTTACGTAAAAGAGGCAAGTTCAGGTGAATGCATAACGTGCGTGTAACTTTGCCATCTATCAAAAACGCTCTATCCGGTACCGGAAGAAGCTCGCTCTCATTATTGATATCGAACCATCGTGAAAGCTGCATTATGTACCGGCGGCGAACAGGTCGCGCGGAAAACAACTTTTGCACCCTCGACTTTTCAATCGATCCATCGATGGGAAGCTGAAAATATGGATTACCGAGGGTGCTGCTCGTTTAAAATTCCATCCGATCGGTGCAAATTCAACGCAACACGATTTAACGGGAACGCGATGAAATTCATGGGATTTCTTTCATAAACGTTACAATATTACAATAAGATTGTAATTATAAGAGGAAATTATAAATAACGATTTTTCAATTATTCTTTCATTTGTCTTTAGTTGTGATAATTATTTGAATGCTCCATTTTTTTTTTTTTCTTTAGTTATAAACGTTGTATGAATTTTTGTTTTTTTTTTTGCTTAGCTATAAACATAACATGAATTTTTTATTTTTTAATAGTTGCAAACATTATATGAATTCTTTGTTTTTTTCTTTAGTTAAATTGCATTTTTTGTTTCTTTAACCAGTTAACTGTGACTGACGAGTATACTCGTCATGGAGAAATGGCACTATTTTGTGCCATGACGAGTATACTCGTCATGCGAAAAATTCAGTTACCATTGATTACTTAAACTGTAATTTTTGCAAGAGTTATTTAAATTATAATTTTTCGTAGATTCTAAGGCGTTTGGAACATTTGGAAGCAAAGGCGAAGCAAGACGAACAAATAAAAAGTATAAATAATGTATGATAAATTCATACATCCTGAAGCTACTCGGCATCCTCGATTTTCGCGACACATATAAGTGCACACGCTCAAAAGTGGGCGCCACAGCTAACTGGTTAATAGTTGTAAAAATGAGCATATTTTAATATCCTCCTTTCGTTATAATTACATTCATACTTTGAACGTATTTTTCACAACTTTCCCATCGTTTCTCGGGAAAGCGATAACGACATTTTTTGTTCCTTGGGGGACACTCTAAAAGAGCCTGCATGAGTTTTTCATTTTCAGGCGATGCCAAAAATGGGCATTTTTTAACCCTTTGCACTCCGCACCGTTTCGGACTTGAACTACCAGCTACTTTGTCGCGTAATCATGCATTTCTAAATTCGCTCGATACTTTCTGCAACAGAAATGTCTGTTCTTCACGTACGATGGTCAGATTTTCACCTAGACCCATAGTATTTGAAATAAATTGAAAAATATCAACGAAAACTGGTGCGTTTTCGGTGTCTTTCTTACTTTGATCATTATTTAAACATATTTAAATATTTACACTGCAATAACAATTTATATCGTTTTATTCGGGAAAGTTCACAGATTTTTTTCGTGCAAAAAGTCACTGAATAGCTGCTATGATAAAAGCACAACAAATTTCCAAAGTTGAAAATTTGTATTTTTTTTAAACATCAATTTTCTCAAAAACTATACGACCTAGAGAGAAACAGATTTCAGATTCGTATTCAGATCACAAAAATCTATAAGAATATCATAATGGTGGTTGTGAAATAAAAAAAAAATCAAAATTTATTGTACAATGTAATCACTAATAAATTTCAATGTCCCCTCAGAGGGGACAGCGGAGTGCAAAGGGTTAACACCCTCCATTTACAAACAATGAAAATGCTTTCGAGCGCAAAGGGTTGAATACAAAGTAATCTGTAATCCCATATTACAGCGATCGATGCAGAAACGAATGCGAATTCAGTGTTACCGCGGGTCAGCCTGAAAAATCGTTTAGACTCGGTCGTTTCCTATGATAAGTGGCTGGCAAAATTGGTAATAACTCGGAGGAAATTTGCTGGTCGGGTTATCCCTGTAATTCCACACGGAATTTAATAACTTGATCTCCGTTGTAAACGAAGATAGAACGAGTCGAAGTCGCGACCCTGTCCTGCACTTTCTCGCGAGACAAATGACTCGATACCTTGACCTTCGATTATTATTATCCCCTGTTGCCGCAACAAGAAGGAAAGACGATGAAAATTACATTTTTTTTTCTACTTACATTTTAATATTAAGGCCGCGACGGGCGTTTGCATAGATGCACGATATTAAACCTTTCGATATACAACGCGTTGTTCGAGATTTTCAAAGGAGATTGCTTCCGACGAAATTCTTCAACGCGATTAAAAACTTTGATTAAATCAGAGTTTCGACGATGCTTGCTAACGAATTCGAAGATTGGGATTTAAGGAAAATCGATCGATTTTGTGGAATGCGAGATTGGGGATCTCGATGTTATGAATATTAGTTTACAAGATGAAAATTTTATATTCTATGTGGAGAGTGAAGCAAGCAATGTAATCGATAGTAATCGAAGTGTGGAGAGTGAAGCGAGTGAGAGATTGTAGAATCAAAAGTAATCGATTATATTTAAAAAGAAATATTGCGTTTCCAAATTCCACATCCCGCAATTGCTATTTTCCCAATTTCCAAAATCCCCAAATACCAAAAACCCTAAATCCCCAAAATCACGAATCCCTAAATCCTAAAATTTCTATACCCTCGAATTTTACATCTCCATATCCCAAATCTCCAAATCTCAATATCCCAAATTCCAAATTCTCAAACTTTCAAATTCCAAATCTCAAAATTTCCGTTTCTCCAAAATCGACGTTTCCAAACTCGAAATATCAAAACTTTTATATCCTCAAGTTCCCAAATCTCAAAATTTCTACTTCCCCACATTTTACATTTCCAAATTCCAAATCCAAAAATTGCTACTTCCCCGAACTCACACATTCACGAAATTTTCGTACTCTCAAACATTCCATTCCCAAATACCATAACCCGATATATCCGCATCACAGATTCCAAAATCCCAAAACCCCAAATTTCCGCATTACCAAAATTTCCCTTTATACCAATTAGTTTGACATTAAAAAAGAAAATTTCTGTACATATATACAGAGGTCATAGATAAATATAACATTATAATACTAATGTTATACTAATGATAAATACATATAACATTATAATACTAATATAATGTTTATTACATAAATATTGTTACCACCCTTAAAATAAAAATAACATAAATATTACATTATAATACTAATACATATAATGTTTATAACATAAATATTGTTACCACCCTTAAAATAAAAATAACATAAATATTACATTATAATACTAATACATATAATGTTTATAACATAAATATTGTTACCACTCTTAAAATAAAAATAACATAAATATTACATTATAATACTAATACATATAATGTTTATAACATAAATATTGTTACCACCCTTAAAATAAAAATAACATAAATATTACATTATAATACTAATACATATAATGTTTATAACATAAATATTGTTACCACCCTTAAAATAAAAATAACATAAATATTACATTATAATACTAATACATATAATGTTTATAACATAAATGTTGTTACTACCCTTAAAATAAAAATAACATAAATACGAAATTATTATACTAATGTTACATTTATATCATAAATATTGTTACCCCACCTTCGAAATCCCAAATTTCAAACCTTACGATTAAAATAATCTTTCCACGAATCTCGCGTTAATTCGTTCAAATCGTCGCGAACGAGCAACAGTACGCATTTACATTCCGACATAAGTCGATTACGGAGGCGGGAAAATTCGTAAAAGCGGTACCCCGTAGCGAAGTTAGAGAAGATAGAAGGCGCACCCTCGAAACCCTCCCGATGAGAATCAAACGCGACCCGCCGTGATTCGTTTAAAAGGATTCGCAACGTTGAAAGACACTCGTGTTTCAACCGAATCGCGTGCAATTACTCTGAACGATATTATTGGTCGAACCATCGCACGATTAACGATTTCCGGCCAGATTCGTGCACGTTACAAGAAATCGGATTTCTTTTGAATCGAGAACTCTTCTGTTTTCGCGTGACTCGATATTCCGGTGTTGTATTCTCAAAATTTGGCGTTTCCAAATTCGAAATTACAAAATTTTTATTTTCACTAATTTACAAATTGCAAAATTTCCATTTACCCAAGTTTTACATTTCCAAGTTCCAAATACCAAAATTGCTATTTTCTCAATTTTCTAAATTTCCAAATTCCTAAAACCCTGAATCCCTAAATTCACAAATTCTAAACCCCAAAATTTCCACACCCTCAAATTTTACATTTCCATATTCCAAATCCCCACATTCCAATATTCCAAATTCTAAACCCGAATTTCAAATTTTCAAATTACAAACCTCAACATTTCCGTTTCCATATTGGAAATCCCAAAATTTTAATTTCCCCAAGTTCCCAAATCTCAAAATTTCCATTTTTCCAAATTTTACATTTCCAAATTCCAAATCCCGAAACTGCTCTTTTCCCAGTTTCCTAAATTTCCAAATACCTAAAACCCCAAAATTTCCACACTCTCGAATTTTACATTTCCATATTCCAAATTCCAAACCCGAATTCCAAATTCTCAAATTTTCAAATTACAAACCTTAACATTTCCGTTTCCAAATTGGAAATCCCAAAATTTTAATTTCCCCAAGTCTCCAAATCTCAAAATTTCCATTTTTCCAAATTTTACATTTCCAAATTCCAAATCCCGAAACTGCTCTTTTCCCAGTTTCCTAAATTTCCAAATACCCAAAACCCCAAATTATCCACGTACACACCCGAATACCCGAATTCCCGAATCTCCGAACACCTGAATTCTAAAAATTTCCAAATCCCCGCCCCCAATTCCCAAACGTCCCAATTACTCGCCGGTACGAGCATACGGATCCTCCGAACGACCGTCGCGCGTAAAAAAAACCCTCGTCCACGTTGTTTATCGCATTTTTCCCGACGGTATCCAGATTCGGCGTACTATCGTGCGTAAACGTATAGGTCGAAGGAAACGCGGCAGTCCTGAGAGGGAAAAAGGGTCGAAGGAGTATTCCAGGAGCGTATCGAAGGGGAGAGTAACCTGTTGCGGCGCACGCATACCCGTTCTCTCCTTCTTCGTCCCTTGCTGCTCACCCCTTCGCACGTACACCCGAGAACGCACACATCCGAAACGCTTCTACGTTCGTGTATCGACATCTTTGTCACCTTCTGCTCCCTCGTAGCTGTTCCTCTCTGTCAGCCCCGTCGGCTAGCAGCATGCTCCGTTCACCCTACCAACGGGAACAACCACCACCCACTGGCTGGCTACGAATCGCCGTTTTCTGGTGGCACACGAACCCCGGTGTAGGGAGCGTGTACACCGTCGAGGGTAGTTAGTCTAGGCCAGGCCAGTACGCTAGCATACTCGACCAGAGATTAGCATAGAACGCGAAGTGGCGGTCGCTTGGTATACCAGTGTATCGTGGACAGGGATGTTTTTCGCTTCCTAGAAGACCGACGACCTGACCCTGGCCAACTGACCCGATAAATTGTTTATCGCTAACGATCTACCGATATTCGATCGCGCAACTCGACGATTGTGTTCGACTCGGACGGTGAGTTCCCTTCGAATCGTGATTACGTTTCATCCTGGCTTCGATCGTTCGCCGATGTGATTGGAATTCGGTCCTTCACCAAATCACGAAGGTCACCGAACGTCCTCCTTGTCACGGTTACTCGAGAAGGCGGCATTTAAAAGTTACTACACAACGTTGTTTATGAACGTAGTCGAGAGGTATTTACGTTCGTCGTACATAGTTATTTGTGAACGCTGTTCGTGAATGTACGTAGATAGAAACTAGCTGAATCGTGCGTTATACTATTCGGGCATAAGGGGATCGGTGTAAAGCCGGGTCGAAGAAATATTGCGTCCTTTAACATTTTTGCCATGTCATATATGAGTGCCACTCATATTTCTACAAACATTTAACAGCACTATCAAAATTTGTTCAATTTTCATCAACCGAAGATACTTGTATCGGTTGCTTGAAATTGTGGGAAATTAATATAACAAAGTATCGTGCAAATATTTGGTAAAATTTGTTAACCATTTGCACTCGAATTTGTAGTGGTAGCAGATAGCAACTCTAAAACTTTTTGGTTAAAAAATCTCATGAAATCTTTTGAAGTTATTATTTGTATATTATTAATTACTGTTATTAGCTGTTTCATTATATTTATACATTATATTAATATTTATAATTCTTATTCAAAATTTATTATTTTTACTTGAAATTTCAGTTGCATTTATGTACAACATTATGGATTTAGTTAAAAAGTACCTATTCCACACGGTTGTGTTAAACAAAATGGTATGAGTCACCTTTCGAGTGCAAAGGGTTAATGATAACAATACTACCTAACGCAATTTTCAATTGCTCCCAGGTGGCAGTCAACGCGTTAATACTCATAGAAAAAGCATACAAATTAAGAATTTGATATCCTTGAACATAATTTTCAACCGACGGACAGAATGTATCTTCCTAATCACTGACGTTGTTCCCTTTTTCGAATTTTCGTGGCCTGCGTACTTTCAAAAATCGCGTCCCAAAGAAAAGCGCGTTGTCGAAGGATAGTTGTTCGGTTCGAAGAAAATTCATGTCGAGATTTCCTCGCACGGCTTGGAGGAAAAAGCAGCATTGTCGTTGAAGAGTATTTAAGCGTTCGATCGAGTACCCCATCGTATTCGAGTCGAGTTGGTATCGTTGGGAACTATAGCGATCGCTTTTCCTTTCGGAACGTTTGCCGACCTCGAACATTGATCTCTCGGTCCACGGGGCTAATTGTTAAGGAACCCACGCACAGATGCGAGGAATGACTTTATCGGGGTGGGCACCAGAACAAGAGCAACAATTAGGGTAAATATCGATTCTGACCAGGTGGTCCGATCGGCCTCGACACTCTCTTCACGCTCTCGCAGGAAAACAATTCAGCACTGTTTGACGTTCGTGTCTTTTGCTGTTCCAATTCTGCAGCTGTCCCTTGGGATGAATAAATTTCTTTTTTTTTTTTTTTTTTCATTGAATTTATCGCAACTCGCAGCGCGTACTACGAAACGTTGTTTCAGTCGCCCGGATGAGATTAATAGAAAAAAGGACACGAAATTTATTACGTTTCTTTGTCCGTTTATATGGGTCTTTGTCTGGGGGAAATGACGATGCTCGAATGTTCGTGTGGCGAAATCGATGCGAATAGAAATGTGTGATAAAAGTGTAATGACACTGTTAATTTTTGTAGTAGTTAGATTTTCAAATTATGTAAGTAATTAGTATGGTAATTGAATTAGTTAGATAGTTTTAGTTTTAACGACTCTTAAGTCTCTAAGTATCTAAGTAATTAGCTAATTATGATAAAGTAGTTTACGTTAGATTTATTGTTTCGCAATTGGTGTAATAGTGATTATGTAACTTAAGTCGGTTTTATTTTATGCAACTCTTAAATTTTTAATTATCTGAGTAATTAGTATAATAATAATTAAGTAACTGAATTTGTATTAGTTTCTCCATTTCTTAAATTTCTAAGCATCTAAGTAATTGGTATGATAATGACTAAGAAACTTAAATCAGTTTGGGTTTATGGAATCCTTAAATTTCTAAATGTCTCAATGACACCGCATGAAAATTTTAAGAAAAGTATTTTTCATCTTACCCTGTGTGCAAACACTTTAATTATAATTATGTATAGGAATGTAACAACAACATACGATATGTTACTTAACGAAAATCCGTAACTGTTTATGAAATTTTATTTAATAGAAATTAAATAGAAATGAAATAGAATGTTTAACAGAAATTAAGTACGAATATAGAATAATAATATTTTATGACAAATAATAATACTTTTCCAAAAAAATATTATCTTTACCAACGCGTTATTTAAATATTTATAAGTTCAGTGTAAGAAATAGGACAATCATCACTAATAGTATAACACGATTAAAATTCATAAAAATAATTCTAGCAAAAATTTTTGTAAATATGTTCCCTCCTTGTGTTAATTAATCACGAAAGTTTCGAAGCAATTACGAAGTTTTCTGATCGAAATTCTGTTCAAACAATAAGTCACACAAAACGTCTTTCGGAGCAAACTTATTCAAACATTTATTATATTTTCCTACTCGGAACAAAATTACCTGAATAACAAAATAAATTATACTTAAATACTCATTTATTGTTATTTTATCATTTATTCAAATATTTACTTATACTTAAATACCCATTCATTTTTAAATATTGAGTTATACACAAATACTTATTTATAATTGAAGAAATACAGAAAAAATATTTACAATAATTAGATTCTGTATTGACAATTGTTGGATTATTAACGATTTGCAAAAATGAATTACGGCAATGAGAGACACTGTTATTAAACAAAACAAAGTTTTTAAGTTATATCGAGTTAAAAATAAAAAAAATTAATTACTTCCTACAGTGTCTTCAAAATAAAATCTTGTTACAACGTATTAATCTGAGTTATTCAATTTCAATTAATTATATATATTCCAATAACAATAAATGTAAAACGACACGTAATTTATTATACTTTGGTATAAGTCATAAAATTCAGAAACATTCTTCTAACATTAACCCTTTGCGGTCTTTAATTTCTTTTACCTACAACTCCTTAATTAATTAACAAAATAAATGAAGAAGTGGGTTTACAATAATATGTATTCTAATAATGCAGATTGCGTAACAAATATATATCTGATTTGTTACAAGTGGCAAAGAAATCAAAATGTCTTCAACCAACCTATTTATCTGAATTATTTCTATGGTTCAAGAGAAACACCAAGTCGAGCCAGGCTCGACATAGGACCGCAAAAGGGTTAAAATTATCGTGCAAAAATTCCATTAGCAGAGTACGCACGTATAAAGTTGTTTCAGCATCGACGATCTCAATTACGTTATTCTAAAATTTCGACACCCGTTTCAAGGAATTATTTTTGCAGCTGCCTGTACAAAAGAGTAGATCGCTCCTCCATTGATCTCGTTTCGGGAATAAAATATCCATTGCACTGTCTAATTGGCCCCTATGCAAGAAAAACGCCATTAAAACGGTTAATCGTACGGAATCAATAACGTCACGGTTAAGAATAAAGAAAAACGAGAAGATCTGCGTTACGAAACTTACAATTGCGTCTTTTGTGAGAAAACTGCAGTTCGGCGATGCTTAGGTAATTAAGAAATTTTCCAAGTTTGTCGAGAAAGGCTCGTTGTATCACGGGATATTCTCTGTCGTGGACAACTTTCGTGAAAGGAAACTGTTGTCCCGTCTTATTTCTCGTAAATTCGTTTTAATTTATTTTACCCTCCTCGCGGCACGGTCTTAAACGAGGCAAATTATTTTTTGATTCGCGACAAAGAGGATCGTAATTACAACGGTCATTACGTTAATCCGTGATAATTAACAAGCGTGGGAAATTAATAAATACCGTGGAAATGTATTATCGGTCGGTATACTTTATGATGTTGCTGAAATGTTAATGTACAGCAAAAACCGCTCGAAATGTAATATAAGCATAATGGGGACTAGCGGGTAAAAATGTTTTTATAAATATTTTAACGGTAATTATAATTGTATTTATTAACTTTCGGATGTACGGGCAATTTATTAAAATCGTTCTTGGCGTTCTACCGATTTTTGTATCGAAATTGTGATGATGATTTTATGAAAACATCGATTTTATCGATATTATTATTTATCATATTGGATAATAATACTATATGTATGTATGTACATTCTGAATAAACATGCGGATATTCTTCTGACGAACTTCTTTTGTCGATGTTAAAATAGATTTTATTTATTCTTTTTTAGCATTTTGTATACTGATTGTATGGTGAGGTTGGTTGAGAGATTACAATATTTATTTCCTTTATATCACTCGGTATAGTATTTTGCTGTCAATTTTAATAGGTATAAATAGGTCAAAAGAACCATCGGTTAATTTAGATTAGGCAATAAAGAAGTTGAAGATTTGAAAATCGGTGTGGGAATTTGAGAATTTGTGTACTCAGAAATTAGCAAATTTGGATATTTGAGGTTTTGTGGATGTAGGCATTTGGGAACATCAGAACTTGTATATTTGGAAATTTGAAAATTTGAGAATATTAAATCTTGATAATTTAGAGATTTAGGAAATTGAGAATTTGGGATATGGGGATTGAGATTTGGGGATTTGGGAATTTAGGAATTTAGTAATTTAGTAATTTGGGAATTTAGGAATTTAGGAATTTAGGAATTTGGGAATTTGGGAATTTTGGGATTTAGAAAAATGTAAATTTAAGGGTTTGGGGATTTATAGATTAATGAATTTAGGAATTTAGGTGCTTTGAGTATTTAAGATTTTGGAATTTTAGAATTTTTGAAATATGGGAAACAGGAAATTTCCATATTTGGACTGTTAGAAAGTTCAGTAATTAGAAATTGAGGAATTTTAAAATTCAAGAATTCGATCATTCGAAAACCCTGAAAATTCAAAAATTTAATAACTGATAGCTTGAAAACTATAAAACGTGAATATTTCGAAAATACTATACATATAATACAATATATATTTACTAAAATAATCCTAATCAAATTATGATCCATTCCAAAAATAAACACAAAATATCATATTTCTAAGTGCTTCATTTAATCAAATTGTAAAGTTGTTAACACGTTGTTCAAATTAACAATATTTAAAATTCAAAGGCTGGAACTATAATAAGACGAAACGACGGAAAGAAATAACCAGAGAGACATAATGAACAGAGTGAAATAACCAGCCCAGCTAACAAGTAGAAGAGAACAGAATATGGTCAGACAATGGCAGCATAGTTCGCGTTAACCGACCAGAATTGCCTTAATGTAAGTAATTAGTAGCTGACAGTCAGTATTACATCACGGATTTAAACTATCTTCATAGCCACTAACTTCTGTTTCATCCACCGTGACTTTCACACTTGATATCCCTCAAAACTTTACCAAAATGCAAAGTTTCTCTCTTCCTCCATATATGTATACATTCACATCTACACATAGTCAGCTCTACCACTCATATCTATAGTCAGCTCCTTCACTCACATCTATAGTCAGCTGTTTCACTCACTCTATAGTCAGCTCTTTCACTCACATCTACAGTCGGCTCTTTCACTCACATCTATAGTCAGCTCTTTCACTCACTCTATAGTCAGCTGTTTCATTCACATCTACAGTCAGCTCTTTCACTCACATCTATAGTCAGCTCTTTTACTCACTCTAGAGTCAGCTCTTTCACTCAATCTATAGTCAGCTCTTTCACTCACTTCTATAGTCAGCTGTTTCACTCACATCTATAGTCAGCTGTTTCATTCACATCTACAGTCAGCTCTTTCACTCGCATCTATAGTCAGCTCTTTCACTCACTCTATAGTCAGCCGTTTCACTCACATCTATAGTTAGCTCTTGCACTCACTCCATAGTCAACTCTTTCACTCACATCTACAGTCGGCTCTTTCACTCACTCTATAGTCAGCCGTTTCACTCACATCTACAATCAGCTCTTTCACTCACATCTACAGTCAGCTCTTTCATTCACATCTATAGTCAGCTCTTTCACTCACTCTATAGTCAGCTGTTTCATTCACATCTACAGTCAGCTCTTTCACTCACATCTATAGTCAGCTCTTTTACTCACTCTAGAGTCAGCTCTTTCACTCAATCTATAGTCAGCTCTTTCACTCACATCTATAGTCAGCTCTTTCACTCACTCTATAGTCAACTTTTTCACTCGCATCTATAGTCAGCTCCACTCCTGGTAGTCAAATCTATCAGTCAGCTTCTATTAAGCGATTCGTAGTAACAGAATTGAGTACCATCCGTTCAAAACAATAGATCCTTCCAAGAGACACGCAGAGCGAAAGAAGCCTTATATTTCTCTCAACCACTCCGTTGTCAGAAAAGAGAACAAGTTCAGCTACGAAAATCCAGGTAAAACACGCGCAAGGTGCATCCGAAATCTCCCCGAGGTTAATCTGATCCCGGTGTTTCGAAAACACGAGATACTTCGAGTGTGGTTGGAGATTTCGCAATTCCTCGTTGAATTTCATTGAGCCAGATATCTCTGTGCGCGGTAAAATCGATGATAAACTCTCGTTGCGAATAAAAAGATCCGTCCTTGGCGAGTTAACCGGTGTCGTTCGTTAAGCTAATTAAGATATTTCGTCTGAAAGTTTAGCGAGACGCACAAAAGCGTCCGACGGTGAATTAATCCACGTGCACTTTGACGACCTTCGTTTCGTGAAACGTCGATGACGCTGTTTCCTCGGCCGAATCCTTCATCCTACGGGATCCTTGGAAGTTTGTATCTAATAACGGTTAGTCGATTACGAATGGATATTGCGAATTCTTCGTTCGCGCATCGAAATAGCGAAATTTGCATTCGGCCCGATGAAAATTAGAGAAATTGACGCTCGTTTGTGTAGCCATACGACTCGTTTCCTTTTCACTCTGATTCTATTCGCCTCGGTTATCGGTTTTATCGGAAACGACTGGGTCGAGTAAGGCACGATAGTTCGCTTCGATATACCTTTAAAAATACATATATTACAAAGAAAGCTATACGGATATTACTTTTTTAATTGAAACGATTTTAACGCTTTACGCGTTTAGAAAAATTCTGAAATCTTCGCGTTTCGGTACGGAGGTTCATCTTTATGTAAGAGCTACGTCTGAAAATATTGACACAGTTTACTTTTACATTTATTTCGTTTGTCTATTTTATTCTAAATTTCAATTGCAAAGAAACCATCCATTTATTTTATCTTTTTCTCTTACATATCAATTTGATCGCAACATTGATTAAATAATGGATAATTAAACTGACAAATAATAGCAAAATAATATTTGGAGATTAAGACGAAATCTGTAGGTAACAATTATAAAATAATATTTAGAGGATAAGCAGAAATCTGTATCTAACAACTATAAAATAATATTTTGAGGTCAAGACAAAATCCCTAACTAACTGCTACGAAATAATATTTCAAGATTAATTATAAATCTCTAGACAACAATTGTAAAATAATATTTCGAGATCAAGACAAAATCCCTAGTAACAGCTATAAAATAATATTTCGAGATTAATCAGAAATATCTAGACAACAATTATGAAATAATATTTCAAAATCAAGACAAAATCCCTAGATAACATCCTTAATAATATATCAAGGTCAAGACAAAATCCCTAGTAGCAGCTATAAAATAATATTTCGAGATTAATCAGAAATATCTAGACAACAATTATGAAATAATATTTCAAAATCAAGACAAAATCCCTAGATAACATCCTTAATAATATTTCAAGATCAAGACAAAATCCCTAGTAGCAGCTATAAAATAATATTTCGAGATTAATCAGAAATATCTAGACAACAATTATGAAATAATATTTCAAAATCAAGACAAAATCCCTAGATAACATCCTTAATAATATTTCAAGATCAAGACAAAATCCCTAGTAGCAGCTATAAAATAATATTTCGAGATTAATCAGAAATATCTAGAAAATTATGAAATAATATTTCAAGATCAAGAGAAAATCCCTAGATAACATCCTTAATAATATTTCAAGATTAATAAGAAATGTCTAGACAATTATAAAATAATATTTCGAGATTAATTATATAATAAATCTCTAGACAACAATCATAAAACAATATTTAAGATCGACAGATATATCTCTACATAGAAATTGCAAAATAATATTCATAAATTAAAAGAAAACACGAAGTGCAATAACTTGTCCTCCCCCGCACGTTCAATTAGCCTGCGTGTACCTAATCTTCATGTCCCGAAATTTTCGGGCTGTCCAGTGACCGTTGAACTCGTCGCATGTTTCGGACAGTTTAATCAACGAGTCTCGTTGACTGTTAGGACAATTTCGGCGACAGTTTCCAATGCTGCTTTTCCCGAGGCTCGTTCGCGAGCCTACGTCGTCGCATTCTCTCGGGTCTGCATTCGGTTCCAATCGGTGCAAATCGAGGCGTATCCTTATCCTGACATTTCTGTGAAAATGTCACGCCGTTACGTCGGATCCCGCATAACGATAATGGAAAGGAAAAGGGAACAACGCGGTTCGTTTTGTTTTATCGCGACGCTGACCTTACCGTCGATGTTCATGTTAGTCCAGGTCGAGTGTCGAATATCGCGAAACGACTATCGACGCGACAGTGAGTCCTCTTCGACCTTGAAGAAGGTGTCGAGGATCGTGAAAGAAGGGTGTCGCGTGGTTTCGATCCGCGTTATCGAGGGACAACACGCTAGGGATAGAGAAAGAACAGGGTCCCGGAGGACCCCGGAGTCGCTCGTTTTCGCCAAGTGGTCTTGGACACCTTCGTCAAGGTGCCCGGAAAATTGTCGGAGGTGCTGGGTGATGTCCTGGAGCTAGCATGCGGAGGAGGAAGTACCGCCGGAAGTGGGAGCGACAGTGGCGGGAAATCTGGAAACACTGCCAGCAGGATAGGTGTTGTCACGGGGGTAGCAACCATAAGGGACAAATGGGCCCAACGGGGTTACAGATCGCCCCTTTCGTCCGTGGCCAACACAGACAGCGCTGACAGTACTACCTCGACCAGTTCGGAGGTCAGTATGTTTGATGGAATACCTTCCTTTCGTCTTTCTTTTTGTTTTGTTCTTTTCTCCTCGATGGATTGCCTGGTTATGGATTTTGAGGGCTCTCCCGCGGAACTTCTCGGATCTTCCAACTTTTAATGGACGCCGGAAATACGAATTAATTATATTCATTGAAACGGAATGCAATTAGGAGTTTTGTAACTCCTCGTATCGATCTGTTGTTTCGTTCTTTTTTGAAGTACGAGAATAATGTAGAGAAATGAACGAACGAACGTTGAAACATAAATTGATGATAAGTTCACGGGCGTTTGATGAGTAGTTGCTTTCAGATTAAAGATAAAGTGAAACGAATAAATATGGAATGAAACATTGGTGTATACAATTATTCTTTAATTCGGCAAAAGTTAATTTACATTCCGCCAGCTTCTTAAGAGTTTTTGTGATTTAAAAGAACTTAAAATCCTTAAAAAATTTCAAATCCTCACATTTGGAATTTTCAAATTCCAGCAGTTTCCTAATTCTGTAATTTCCAAGTATACAAGATTCACAAGTTTGCGAGTATAATGATCTAAATATTCGAAAAGGTACAGGGTATCCGCTGGTTCAAATTTGTGAACACTCAAACTTCTTAACTTCCAAATAACTATATCCTCAAATTTCCGAGAACTCACATTTTTAAAAGTTTAAATATTTTAATTTCTGAACTTCATTGTTTCCAAATTCTTCTAATATTCAAATCTTCAAAATCCTAAATTTTCAAAGATAAAACTTTTAAACTCAAGTATCGAAATTCTCAATTTACGAATCTTTAAACTTCCACATTTTTAAATACTCAAATCGTCAAATGCCAAAATTTCAAATACCCAAATCTGCAAATTCTCAGATTTCTATATCTCCACATTCCTTGGTTTTTAAATACATAATCTTAAAATTTTCTAGTTTCAAAATACTCAAATTTCTAAATTTTCTATCTTCTGAACACTCAAATCTCCAAATAGTTAAATACCCAAATTCCCTAGTTTCTAAATATACAAATCTCCAAATTCTCTACTTTCTGAATACTCAAACCTCCAAATTCCCTACTTTCCACATACTGAAATATCCAAATTCCCTAGTTTCCAAATCTCCCGATTTCCTAGTTTCTAAAAACTCAAACCTCCATATTCCCTAGTTCTTAAATCCCTAAATCCCCTAACCTTCAAATGCTACAACTTCCAAATCTTCAATTTCCTACTTAAAAAATGTCCAAATACCAAAATCTCCAGTAGTGCTCTCTGAAAAAAAAATATCGTACAATTTGTCGCAGTCACAAAGAATGACAGTGACTGTAAAAATCGTCACAGAGAAAAATGCAGGGATATCCATAAAAATATCGAATTGCATTTTCCAATAACAAGGTTGGAGATCGTATAACGACAAATACATAAATAGCAGCATAACGTCACAATCTCAACGCTATAAAGCAACCAAATATCTTACAAGAAATTAGCCTAAGTTTACCCTCCGAATTTTAACGAGCTTTTGTATATTAATAATTTACAGTCATGGACAAAATTAAGTGGACAGGTGTCATAAATAACAAAAGTTTAATTTAATTTAACTAATAATGCTTATAAATCAAAACTTTATTTCATAATTATATACATTAAATAAATAAATTGTATATTAAATAAATGTTTTTTCAAGTCTACAAAAACATTTCAGGTTCTAAATTTAAAGTTTATTTAAAACATTGTAATAAAACACAACATTTTTTTACATTTCTACAATGTCTACTTAATTTTGTCCATTAGTGGATATTGCCATAAATTTCTCTATGTATTGATTCAAACATACATGGTCCGTAATTTAAAAGATTATATAATATCAATGTTATTTTATGTTTCCTCGCAAGGTTTATGTTTATGGAATAAAACTTCAAAGAAATCGTTTGTGAAATAATTGATTAAATTTATGAACTAAGAGTTGATTATACAATAAAAAATTGTTGATCAAATTTATCGTTTCGAAGATTATGGTCGTATTGAGCATCCACGACTAGAATCATGTATAAGGGAACTTGATATAACACGATTCATCAATTTGCAGAAATCTAATAAAACCCCAAAGGGCGAGTTAGAGTGGTTTCTTTGTCAGAATCATGTTTCTGCTATTGTATTTTCGTTTCAAGTATCGCTCTTTTCGTGTTTATTCGCCGGCATGAGCGGAAATTGCATCAAATGAAACATGTAACAGGCAACGTTTTCTGTTTTTCAACGTTTCGGAATAGTTAAACTATACAGCAAACGGAGGCAGGCGATTCTAGCGAGAATCCTTAAAAAATTTAACGGGAAACGGCATAAAAGATACAAAAGACTGCCAGAAAAATTGCTCATAGAGGCGCACAAAGAGCAGGGTTCACGATTTTTCAGGGATAAAACTAGACTTTGAAGGTGTTTTTTGTGATGTATTAAATTTACAAAAAAATAGGGATTCGTAACTGTGCGATTTAACGGCGTAAATTTTCGTAATAAATCGGCTGTACAAATTTAATATGTTTCTGTTTTAATTTTCTCGAACGAAGTCATAATCTGTGTTGCATTTACAAGACGATTAAAAAATTCTCAGGATAATAATTTAAATTCCTATAGTATCAAACTTATTTAATAGCCGACGTTGACGTCCAATCGTTAGTGTGTTGTATCTGATTTTTGATATTGCAAATATCGAATTTTAATTTTAATTGGTAATTTTGTAATCTTGTGACATGTGGGTGTATGCTTGTTGACTTACTCGAATTTTCTAATAGTTAATGTGCTTATTTATTTCAAACACGTTTATAATAGTTCGAAATTATTAATATCGAATTTTTGTCGATCGATTATACCAACGTTTTAATATTTTGCAAAAATATCAAACTTCTTGTTTTTATTATTTCATACAATTTATTCATTTTTATTGTATCAAACAACTTATTTATCTTCATCATTTTATACAATTTTTTTGTTTTTATTATCTCATACAATTTTTTTGTATTTATTATCTCATACAATTTTTCTATTTTTATTATCTCATACAATTTTTCTATATTTATTATATCATACAATTTTTCTATTTTTATTGTCTCATACAATTTTTCTATATTTATTATATCATACAATTTTTCTATTTTTATTGTCTCATACAATTTTTCTGTATTTATTATCTCATACAATTTTTCTGTATTTATTATCTCATACAATTTTTCTATTTTTATTATCTCATACAATTTTTACTGTTTTTATTATCTCGTACAATTTTTTTGTTTTCATTATTTTGCATAATTCAACGTTGTCACTTAATCTTTATTCATACACCGAATCTTCCTGTATCGATAGAAGTTAGCGCACTGTATTTCTGCCCTCAGAGAAGCCCGCTTGTTTACAACAGTTGGTGAGAACAACTATAGCGTACGCGTTAACAGAGTAAAAGTTGGGAAGTGAATTTTACTGTTCATCGTTTACGTAAACACTGAAATTTTCCGGATAATGTGATTGCTTATACGTCAGTCGATGCTTGAAATATTGCCACGTATCCCTAGTTGACAAATACCGTACGAGCAAACAATGAAATTTTAACAAGCAACAAAATTTAATATGTATTAAAAATCTTTTAATTTAACAACGTTGAAATTAAAAGCTAAATCGATGGCAGCTCTTTCGTGTTAAACTTTGAGAGGGTAATTGAATAGCAGAGATAATTAAGTACGAATATTAGGACATAGCGAGAAAATCAATTTATTCTAAATATTGGTGATAATCGATTAGCAACAGTTGAGTCTGCCTTTAAATTTATATTTTAAGTATACTTATATAATTTGTATTATATTGTACTTTAAAATTCAGTACACATAAGGAATTACAAACAACATGCATATAAGGGATTCAAAATACAATACATACATACCATAACATGTATAATAATTTAAAGCATTCATCTGTTAAGGGATGATATTTTTGAGGCTGGGAAAAGAAATGATTTAATTTCGTAGTGCAGCTATATTTTATTTATTTCAAATCTGTAACAATTATACAAACAGCATACAAAAGCAATGATGTGACTTGAACTTGTTGAATTTAAAAACAAACTAAAACTTCACATGTGTGTTAGCATCCTTATAGAGATTAAAAGGAATCATTTGCTCCCTAACAAAATTTAAATCGAAATTGTTACTTATAAGTTATGAATCACAAACTTTAAAATTTAGAAATGTTAGAAATAAATTTTCCAACTTCAAAATTTGTTAAATAACAAATTTTCAAAATTAGAAATTTTCAAAGTAATAAATTTTTTAAATTACAAATTTTGTAAGCAATAGATTTTCGAAATAAGGAATTTCTTAAGTCATAAATTCTCAAATTTAGAAATCTTCGTGTTTACATATTTGATATATTTAATTTGGAAATTCTTGTCTACAGAAAGCATATCGAATGTTTAAGTTATGTTCTTTGCACGTATTCGATTACATCTCTAGTTTTGAACGAATGCAAAGAGGATAATCATTCGTTACTAAATGAAAATCACATCGATTCGAGTCATAAGAAGCCGAATGTTCTTTTATTTCTTTCGCAATTTCGAAGGTGTATTTAAAACGATAGTTATTTTGTTCGCGATTAGGTTTAAAGAAGTTTGCAAATGAAATTTATTTCTCGTTACTCTTAACACTTTCCTCGGCCAAGCAATTTCTCGTCGAGGGTATTAGGTGAAATTGAAAAGCGATTCGATGTTATAATGAAGTCAGTGAGCTCGCGTTAATGGTTACTCGCCACGCACAACTGGTGAACTTATTAAGAAGACCGATTTCGTAAGGGTAAACGAGTTCGGATCGCGTTTCTTCGAACAATGGATTATCAATTATCGCGTGCAAATTAAAGTAACGATAGTTAACGAAGCTGAAACTTCCTCGCCCTTTTTGAATCACAGATTTCTTTGTTCCACCTTTAAATCGCGCTCTTCTACGTCCGCGGACTAAGACGATTAAAATTATGTAAAACAGGGATTAACGTTAAAAAACAGAACCTTTCTAGAAATTTTTGAGACAGAAAAGTTTCATGTTTGTAACCTTAATCCTTGCTGTAGTCGCATAACCCGCGAGCTTCGACTTAGCAAACGATTAAAACGAAGAATTGTGACCATAATTATGAAAGTGATCTAACAATAGGTAATGTATTTCTTATTTTCGGGATATTTAATGGATTACGTTTGAATAAATTAAAAAATATTTTGATATCATGCAACATTTTAAATTAGAATTTGATTAGTGTCGTTTAATGAAAATTTATTGTAAATGCAAAATTTTTGTTTAAATTTGAATTGACTTAGACCATTTTCAAAATTAACCGAATCACCTATAATTGACTTAAAGTGATAACAAACTACGTGTTTTATTAGAAACAATAATTTTAATGAAATAATTCGTGAACATTTATGTGGGATCCTGCCTTTCCTTCAAATCTTCCTAAAGGATCTTTTGAAAGCAAGGATCCGCGTAAATGGAATAAATGACTCGGACAAAAGAGTTTAACAACAAAACGTAATAAATGATATATTAAGTAAATTGAAATGTTACACCAAACACGGTCGACGCTGGACGAAGACTGTCTTTTTCATCTCTCAACGCCGCCTCGTCCTGTTAATTACACATTCTTTTATTCTTTTTAAATATAATCGATCAAATCTTCCTAAAGGATCTTTTGAAAGGCAGGATCCCACATTTATTAATTATTTTTAAAAAGTAATCCATATTTATCGGTTCAAGCTTTTATCAGTATGAGTTTTTGGTTTCTTAAAATGTTCCTGAAAAATTGGAGGGATATAGGATAGTAAACGCATAATATCTTTATCTTTAACACTAGATTTACGGACGTTTAATGACCACTTATATCAGAATTGAAAATGAATTATAAAAATAAGTAAATAATGGATAATACATACATCGAAAAAAGATTCTTTATCTGGATGAAGGTTAACATGCATTTTGACATAAACTTTTCAATAATTCTCGTAATAAAAAATAAAAAATGTAAGACCCGTCATTTTGACAGGTTCCGTAAATTTAGCGTTAATATTATTCTTTAGATTTCATGATATCGACCACCACAAACTGATAAACTCCTTTTTTTTAAAGTTTGACTTACAATTAGGCCAGTTTCATAATGAACACTAAATAAATTCCATATAATGATAAAATAGCAATCAGTGATGGTACATGTTTGTCAATATTGTAAAAATTACATTGAATTTATTTACTGTAAAATGATGTGATATGAAATAACAGATAAACTCATTTTTTTCATTTTGACTTAGATCACTATCATAATTATGGGCTCAATCGCAAGTGAACCAAGCGGTTGATGTTTTACAGAATAGAGTTGAAATTGAAAAATGTACATATGTTACTGTGAAAGACCGAAATTGGAGAATGTCGACTTTCACCGGTGAATGTCAACACATGCCAAATACGTCGGTGAAAGATCGAATATTTCATTACATTCTTGTACATTCGGACCCTCACCGGTGTATGCCGACAATTAGTGCATGGTGAATGTCGACATTTACCGGTGTAAGTCAGAAATAAGGGTATTTAGCAAATATTTCGGACATACACCAAACGACTACGTGAATGTTGACATTCACCGGTGAAAGTCGACATTCTCCAGATTTCGGAGTTTCACTGTAACACATACACTATGCGACCGACAAGAAGTCCGGTGAGGAGGTTTGGCCAGGCGTTCAGACGCGACGGCAGTAATTGACCGAAAAAAAAAAGATGTTCGCATCGAGTCTCACGCATTTTCGGCGGCGGAATTTATTGGTTCGCGCGGTCACGCACACTAGTTGACCCGAAGACCGTAAACAATCAGTAGTCTGCGATCGTCAATCGGTGTCAAGCTTCGACGGTTCTAGGTGGGCGTAGGAGTACCTTCGTGTGTAACTTGGATTGTTAAACGTGGTTAATTGTACGACTCGTTCGCACGAATAATCATTTTCGATCGCACGTCTCATTTTCGCTATTCGTTTTCAATCGCGAGACTCATCGATCGTTCCTTCAGCCACAATCAACGTCCGATGATCTTCTTATCGATACATAGAACCTAGGCTGAAAAATGAAAACAGTGACGATGGTAAATTATATCCGAACGATGAAAGGGACTAGAAGCAAGAAATAACGTTCTATACGAGGACGATAACGAAGTTGGCAAATATGATTTACTTCTCTTCTCCCTTTCGCTTGGTTGCTGATATTTTTCTCCGTTTCCGATGCCATTGGCATAACGAGACGTTTACGTCGGCGGATAAATCTTAGAAGAAGTGGCTTTCGCAGAAAAACTTTCGAGGTAAAAGGATTTCTTATTGGAATTGGGTGAACCCGGGTTATGGGTAATGCTAGTTTCCATTCTTCATAGGATACTTGTTACTTAGACCGAAGTTACTTATTACATAACCGCGTTTTTGCCGGGTGTTTAATAAAATTCTGAACAATTTTGTTCGTGGTTATAATCGCTCCTTGGTTTGTGAGATTTATAATATACGCAAATATATGATAATATATATCATGTATTATTATAATAATATACTATTATAAAAGCGATGGTTGGTTGGGCTATTCTGAACAACTTTTTCCTTTGAAAAATATTGGATCGGGCTTCATTTTAAAATTATTAAGGAAAAACACTGACCAATAAGAGCGTGGGAACCGCGCGCGCTCAGGGGCGTAGTGTAGGGACGAGTAACAGTGACGCGCGCGTTTTTTTTTCCGCCGGCGGAATTTTCTCCGCGCGCGTTTTTTTTTCCACCAGCGGAATTTTTTACACTACGCCCCTGAGCGCGCGCGGTTCCCACGCTCTTATTGGTCAGTGTTTCCCTTTAATAATCTTAAAATGAAGCCTGATCCAATATTTTTTAAAGGAAAAAGTTGTTCTGAATAGCCCAACCTACCGCCATATTAGTGTTAATTCTACAGGGTGTCTCTAATCTAGTGAAAATCCCGGAAAGGTGTCGTAGCTGACCCTGTACATAAGAACTAATTATTATATTTATTACCCAACTAAGAGATTTGCACGTGAATATCTATAAATTGTGATTTATAATACTATAAAGTAAAAACTAATATAATCTTCTCGAAATAATTTACCAGATAACTTTACGATACGACTACCGGCTGCAACCTGTTTATTATAAAAAAAATTCTCGATCTTTCTGTTATCCTGTATTGCCAGATATCTTCCCGCTATAATGTGTTACCTGATATCTCCCTCGTATTCGGAATCCCGATGTCTAATTAATCGGACACGATGAAAACGAGATCGATGGGGAGGTTCAATCGAAAGGCGAGAAAGTTGTTTTTCGAGCTCACCGAGAGGAGCTAAGCAAGGATTTAAGAACGACAGCCAATGATTGTCACGCTCGATTAATTAAAGTCGACGAAGCAGTTGCATAGCTAACGATTCGCTTGGTATTCGGCTCGCAATCCGGATCGATGCTTTCCACTTGGCGAGAAACGGAAGAGCGGTTAATTGACATTGAAGTAGGTGACAGAAACACGATCGTCGATAGTACATTTATGATCGAGCCGCGTGTTCTGACGTGAATTTGCGTCGAGACCCGTTTTTTTTCTACTTTTTCCCCCCTTCATCTGTCTTCGTCCACTTCCTTCCTTCTGCTCCTCTTTCTTCCGTGTTTCTACATCGACACCCGCCACCACTATGGCCGGGCACAGTATCGGAATTACGCCTTTATATCGCGATAAACGAGACCCTTTTTATTTACTGTCCTGTTTGCCAGCAATTCTATGTTTCGAACGCCATCGACGGAACGTTGCCTTTACTTTCAAATCCTTTCAATTGCGAGGTAATTATCGTTTACACATTTCTGTTGCCCTCGTTGGAATTTGGAATTTATGGTGAGGAAATTGATGTGACATCTTTGTTATCGTTGACGCAAATGTCAGAAAATTAGAATACAACGAATAGTCGATACAGGCCATATGTTTTTCGTCAGCGCTTCCCCTCCCTCAGAGGTGTTTCGCCGGGCCCTAGTGCCCTAAAAAACGGCCATACTAACGAGGGTGTACTTGGTACGAATATGTGTCTCCGAAGACATTCTTGTATAGGCTTTCGCCGAGAGCAGAGATAATAAAGAAAGATAGTATTCTTAAATACGCCCACACAACGTTTATTCGGTGAAGTGCAAACTTCATCGTTCATTCCATTTTCCTATTATCTTACACAAATATTTGGAATATTGCTACCTATATACAATTGTTAACGATATACAGTTGTTAACTATGCGTGTACAATTGTTAACTATACAGAATTTTTGACGGTGCACAATTGTTTACTATGTATATAGAATTGTTAACTATATACAATTGTGAACTATACATATACAATTGTAAATTATGTACAATTTTTGACGGTATATAATTATTAATTGTATACAATTTGTAACGGTATACAATTATTAATTGTACACAGTCTTTGATGGTATACAATTGTTAACCATATACAGTTGTTAACTATTCATATACAATTGTAAATTATATACAATTTTAGACGGTACATAATTATTAATTGTATACAGTCTTCGACAGTATACAATTGTTAACTACATACAATTGTGAACTATACATATACAATTGTAAATTATGTACAATTTTAGACGGTACATAATTATTAATTGTATACAATTTGTAACGGTATACAATTATTAATTGTACACAGTCTTTGATGGTATACAATTGTTAACCATATACAGTGGGTTAACTATTCATATACAATTGTAAATTATATACAATTTTAGACGGTACATAATTATTAATTGTATACAGTCTTCGACAGTATACAATTGTTAACTACATACAATTGTGAACTATACATATACAATTGTAAATTATGTACAATTTTTGACGGTATATAATTATTAATTGTATACAATTTGTAACGGTATACAATTATTAATTGTACACAGTCTTTGATGGTATACAATTGTTAACCATATACAGTTGTTAACTATATATACAGAATTGTTAATTATATACAATTTTTTACGGTATACAATTATGGACTGTATGTATACAGTCGTCGATTGTATACAATTGTTAACTATATACAATTACAGCTACATTGACGTTCACACACTGAAGTACCTCTGTATTTATCATTGTATGCAGAAAAGGGGTGGTTTGTAGATCACACTGCTTATTTTACAGAAACACGAATTATTTACTGTAGATTGAAGATATTAATTTTCGTGCCAATTTAATACAAAATTGTGTGTCTGAATTTCGCGTTGTTTTAATTAGGAATTAGTGAAGTATCTGTTATATTTAAAGTTAAATCAAAACGCAGTTTGCATTTTGTACAGCGTTATCGAAACGCTTCGCTTCTTACTGTCGTAAGGATGAGAGACGCAATTTCATTAGATGATTCACAGGAAAGGGAACGTTTTCGATGATGAGGTGTATTATTTGAACACTGGATGAATACAGCTTGTTCAACCGGGTGATTACGACGTATCGTGTTTACTCGCTCAATAGAACGGGATCGAGGGAAACACGCGATAAACTTGTTACAAAGTGCTCGATCGTGTTCCGTGAGTATTTCCGATGCCCGTCCGCTTTCTCTTTCAATCGATCAAAGTTATTTTAAAAAGGACGAATACTTGTTGTACAATTTTTTCCTGGTAAATTAAGCGTAAGAAAAATTTATAGAAAGTATAAAAGTTATCGTCGAAGGTGATACGAAAACATTTTATAGGATGTTCCAGATTTTATCCACAGAACAATGTCGGCTCGTTGAGTCGACAAAAATATGTATTCCTAAATAATATCATTTTAACGCGACAAAATATTGAAAACAGTAATTAACATAAATCGTGTCATATAATGAACTTAAGAGAACTTAAGTGAAGTTAAAAGAACATAAGTTATTATAATGATGAACATAAATGAATTCAATGAACTTAATGAACTTGTGAAACATAATGAACGTTATAAATGACCATACAGTCAAAGTTAAGTGGACAGGTATCATGAATAACGAAAGGTAAATTTAATTAACTAATAATGCCTATAAATCAAAACTTTATTGCACAATTATATACATTAAATAAATGTTTTTTCAAGTCTACAAAAATATCTCACGTTCTAAATTTAAAATTTATTTACAACAATGTAATAAAACAAAACATTTTTTACATTTCTGCAATGTCCACTTAATTTTGTCCATGAGTGTAAGTGAACATAATGAACATAAATGAATATAATATAATGTATATAATTGACAAATATGAAGCTGCTTGCGACAGAAACTGTTATACACAAGTTATGCAGAAAGAAGAAACGAAAAAGAATCGAGTTAAAATTTGCAGTCGGTTGAAAATGGAAAATGTCATAGAATCATTATGACGTCAACAAGAAAGTATAATCAGGTTATTTGTTATAACCAAAAAAAAAAATAGACAAGGGCAATGAACCGTTTAATTTAATTACGTGGTAGAGAGTAATCGAGTTGCATCAACCTATTTTTGTATTTACTATGTGAAAAAAGTGTATATTGATAATATCAAGCTTTTTAAATTTTTATGTTTTTTTTTTAAGAAATGCCAGTGTTATGTCTATTTGCGCATAATTATAATTATATAATTTATCGGTTATATAATATCTTATCGTTCGTTATAATACCTGTTAGATTTTATTACGAGAATTTTCACCGTGATTTATTGTGACCGCTATTAGTTGGCCAAATTTATAGCACGATAAAATGAACAAATATTAGGAAGGTAGATCGTAAGTTACGATACGTTTGGCAGGAAGTAAATTTAAAGAAATCACTGGGTTAAGAATTTCGTGTGCCGAGTTTGTAACTGCGAGATTTATGGATACCGATTCCTTTTCGACAATAATGCTTCTGTTGCACGTGAGCTTCAAAAGTTTAGAGTTTCGACTAGAAACGAAGTTCAGGGGATAGAATCCTATTATGTTAACTTTTAGAAAGGAACACAGAATGTGAACTTACTTAGGTAATAAAGTTAAACAACAAAACTTGTAAGCTGTTTCAGTTTCGTTACACCGTTCTCATTAAAATCATAGTAAAACCATGTTCATTTCCTTGAAATTTCAAACTACCAAGTTTCCAAATCGTTGCAACTTCTCCTGTTTGTAAATACAAACAGTAATAAATTTGGGAATTTGTTCATTTAGAAATTCGAAAGTATGAAATTCTCACATTTATTAATTTGTTTTACAAGGTTGGAAGGTTTGGAGAATTGAATGTTTACAATTTTTAAAAGAACAGAAACTTTACACTTTTGAAGTTTTTAATTGTTATTTTTAAATTTTCTATTTTCTAAATTTTCAAGCTTCAAACTTCTACATTTTTAAGTTTCCAAGCTTCAAACTTCTACATTTTTAAGTTTCCAAGTTTAAAATTTCTACATTATCAAATTCCCAAGTTTCAAATTTCTAAATTCCTACATTTCTATATTTCTACATTTTTTAATTTAGAAATTTCTAAATTTTCCAATTTCACAATTTCTACCTTCACAAATAAAAAATTTTAAACACTTAAAACTGTATTTTCAAATAATCAAATTTCTAAAGTTCCAAATTTCAGATTCAGAAATGTGGAAACTAGAATTTGAAAAATTTTAAATTAACAAATTTCAAATATCGGAAATACAGCGTGTCCCAAAAGTGTTGAAGGAGTCGGAAATGAGAGGTAGGTGGGGTCATTCTGAACAACTTTTTCATTTGCAAAAATGTCGTACGGGGTTTCATTTTTAAATTATTAAGGAAAAGCACCGACCAATCAGAACGCGAGAATCGCGCGCCACGCGAGTCGATCGCGACCACGGCCAATTATAACTCGGGCCTACACTTCTGCCTCCGAGCGCGCGCGATTCTCGCGCTCTGATTTGTCGGTGTTTTTCGTTAATAATTTAAAACTGAAGCCCTATACGACATTTTTGCAAATGAAAAAGTGGTTCAGAATGACCCCACCTACCTCCCATTTTCGGCTCCTTCAACACTTTTGGGACACCCTGTATAGAAACAGGAATTTCACAACTTAAGAACTTAGAAATACAGGAACAGCAAATTTACGAATTACAAATTGAAGAGCAGACTACTTTCACAACTAAAAATTCAAAGTGAGCAGACCTATTAAGGGTAAAGCAAAAATAAAAAGGGCTATCTCATCATAAGAGTGAAAGTACTCTACTGATATATCAAGTTAAAAAGACATCGATTAGTACGAAGATGATATATGTTTGTATAAAGCTTCTTTCCCCCTTTCCATGCAGCGTGTATTCAAATTTTTTGTCCAATCATTTTCGACCACCTTGGCACTAGAACGATATGCAAACTTATTCAAATCGAAGAGGATCCCACGTCCATCACCGGCAGCAACATAATCAATATTTCCCGAATCAGTACCTATATCATGTTCGCACACAGGATGAAATTTTTACTCTCCATTGCGAGCGTTATTTCAAACTGTTTAAAAAACATGGTTCACTACGAACTTCCATGGTCCCCAGAGTTTTGTCGATCAGCCATCGGAGGTCAAGGCCGAGTTGACACGAATGCGAACAGTAGACGTTTCACAAACGTCGGTTAATCGGTTGATAAAAGACAGGAATAGCAATTAATAGTGTAACCAAAGGATCAAACGATTGTCGCAAAATCTTCCCTTTGAGATGGATCGCTCGACCTCGACCCAGAAAACTGGACAATTTCGCGTACACGTCCATCTTCCTATTATTTTGTAGTAACTATTTCGTTGTGTTTTCTCCGTTTGAATTAACTGTCACGTTTTAAGGACACTGCTTTTGAGAATAGATTATGGAAAAGCACCGTGAGTTTATTGTAACCTAATCTAAAATCGCTATGTAATCGATCACACAATTGAAGCACAGTTAACATTGGAATAAAAATACAAGTTAGACATTTTGTTAATATTGCAATAATAATTCTAGTTAGAAATTTAGTTAATATTATAGTAATGGTATAAGTTAGATATTCAGTGAATATAGGAATAATAGTACTAGCCAGAAGTTCAATCAATACAGACATAATAATACAAGTTACAAGTTTTGTGAAGATGGGAACATAATACGAGTTAAAGTTATAATGAATATTGGAATAATAATACAATTAGAAATGTTGACAATATCGAAATAATAATAGAAGTAAAAACTTTAGTAATGTAGAAATAATAATACAAGTTAGAAGTTTAATGAACATTGGAATTGTAATGTAAGTTAGCAGTTTGGCAATATCGAAATAATAATATAGAACTTTAGTTAATATAGACGTAACAATACACGTTAAAAATTTTGTGAATATAATAATAACAATACAAGTTAGAAATTTTGGCCATATAAGAATAATAATATGAATCAAAAGTTTAATTAATACATGAATAATAATGCAAGTTAGAAGATTCGTTAACACAATTAATTCTTCCTATTTGCTTACTTTGAAATATAACACCTATTATTGCAAAAATGTACTGAATTTTGTATCTTTAAAACGATGTAATATAAAAGCTATATTTCTATCAGTTATGATTTGTTGTCCAGCTACACAAGAAACGATTGTCTTAAAAGAGTACCGCTGTTATTGTAGATCATGTTGGATAAAAACAAGTAAAAGTGCATCAACTTTTTAATATTTGTAATGGGATATAAGAAATGGAGAGGATACGTTTCCAAAGGTAAATTACCTGCGGGTACGTACAAGACTACATAACCTATTTTCCGTGTTTACCTTCTGGTAAAACACAACTTAGAGTTTCTAATTACATTCTGTACTTCTTTTTTAAAATCTTAATTCTTCTTCAGATTCGTTCTTTTTTCATTGTTAACAAATCTTTAATGGTGTAATGGTGAATGTGGCACCTTTCAGTAAATAATTTACTTGTTTATTTGTCGTGACTATATACAAATTACTCTTACTTAATGGTTTTAATTAATCGTAAACCAAGTTGAGAAATTGAGAATTAAATATTGTTATAATTCCGTTTCGTAATCATAATATTAGAAAAGAAAATTGGTGTTAAGATTATGGGCACCAGCGTACCAATATATACCATTATTAATTATATCGAAAAAGAAAAAATAGGTAAAACGAGCCGAAAAATGAAAAATGAGATAAAATTGGCTGAGAAATGAAAAATGAGTTGAAATTAGGCGAAAAATGAAAATTCAAATTTAGCTGAAAGAATTAGTTAGCTAGCTATTACCAGTTATCAATTAGTTAAAATATTTCACTGTCACTCTATGCTTTTAACAAAAGTCCGTCTACGTTTACCCTTCGAACGGAAAATAGAATTCGCACTAACGGACGGGGTAATTGATACGGAATCGATCGAAAGAGAGTTTTATTATGGCGATCAACAGAACCAGTGTTTACTTAGCGGTGGACGCATCCTTGTTCCTCGAGTTTCCCAGCTAACAGGTTTCAAGTGAATTAAACATTTTCACGAAACGTTTGTTGTGTCCGATATCTATTGTACGATTGTTCGAGTGAATCAGCATTTTAAGCGAAATGTTTTTATTTATCTATCTATTCGCAAATTAGTAATTGGTATTAATTTAGTATCTTGTGAATTGCTTTTCTCGTACAGTTCGGGACTTAAAGTAGCAATTCTAAAGTCATTTAATAATAAACAATCTCAAGAAGAATTTTTTAGAAATGTACAAAGAAATAAATATTGTTTCTGTAAATATTTATTGATAATATTTATTGAATGAAACTTTGTTCATGCTTCTGAATATCAGAACCATTAAAAAAAGACAAAACAGTGGCACGAAAATTACTGAAATAACGATAGTGTAATGTTAATGTAAACCTATAAACAAACAATTTCTGTAAATATTTATTGATAATATTTATTGAGTGAAGCTTTGTCCATGCTTCTGAATATCAGAACCATTAAGAAAAGACAAAACAGTGGCACGAAAATTACTAAAATAACGATAGTGTAATGTTAATCCAATCCTATAAACAAACAATTATTTAAATATTTATATTAAATATTCAATGCAAGTATTTGAAAATTTCGAAAAATATTAATAAATATAAAAATATGTCAAGAATATATGAACAGAAAATCTAATAAGTTCTCGTCATTCAAAATAAAAGTACAAAATGGAACTACGTTATGTATTAAACCTGTAAGTTATCGTGATATCTTCGTATACTCTCTCAGGACGCTTAAGGTATGTTTCAAAAGTTCAAACAGTTTCTATTTCGCAGAGCAATTGCAATTTTTATGACCCACGTCGCAAGAACCTACCTCAAACACAGGACTATGCCATTGTACGAGGATGAGTCAATAATTATCCTGAATGTAGTGGTATTTTTGTTTGTGCTAGCTGTACCCCGAAGTACTCACGTACCAGTATTTGTGGTTTTCTTCCTAGCATGGTTATACAAGTTTACACGCGTTAGGTTAGTTCTGTCCTGTTTACCGTGGCATTAACAATGGTCGCCACGGTATATTGCGTTCGCACCAAAGAGCAGCAGCTATTCTCTTTTGTAGCCTGAAAATAAATATATCAAGGACCAAAATTTATCGAACACGGTATATCAACTTGTCTAAAACACACCTGTTTATTATCGGTTTTTTTAATAAACTCGATTCGCTTTGAACCAGTATTTAAAAATTAAAGCTTGATCCAGCTTGAATTCATAATATTGACCAGAAAGTCACGATATCCTAACAAGTTAGAATTAAAATATCTCCAAAACTAATGATTTTTTACATAAATAGAATAATACATTTTTGTAAAGAATATGAAGAAGCATCAGCTGATGCAATCAAAAATATATGATTCCATTTAAAAAAAAACACAAACCCTTTGCGGACGAGTGGCGACTCTCACTCGCCATTTGATACAGTGCAATAATTATTAATAAATAACTTTTAACTACGTTTGTAGTATTATACACGTGAAGTTTGAATACAGCGAAACAGACATATTGATAATTAATAATAAAAATATGTTTATTTCAAAAAGTTGATCACACTTTTTAACCAGAAAGTTTTACAGTCGCTATTTGCTACTGGTAAAAATACTTACGACCGCAAAGGGTTAATGACCTTCATACCTCCTTTACACGTGCACCTACAAAAAAAATATACCATCAGAATGTGTTCCTCTCAAAACCATTCAACTTCATCTGAAACATTCTTTTCTATGAGTAATAATAATGACGTAAATCGATATGCTGTTTCGTAAATGTCTAAATATCCATAGACCGAGTACAAAGTTCATCGAACGTCATAAGTAGACAGTGTCCACCTCGAGCGTCGTTCAGATCCTCGTTCGATTTCCGGAAAATCGTGAGACACTTTCTGTGAAACCGTGACATCTTAATAACTAATTCCTCCCGCTGCATAATAATATACGGTTAACGACGTTACAGCGAATTCAGGTCAAAGGTGAAGATAATGAAATTTGAGATCAACGACCTGGTCTGGTCGATGGAACACGAACCGCATCATGCCCTAGGCCTACAATAGCAATGATGCTTTCAACGCACCTAATTGAGAATGGCAACACATTCCAGTGTGTGTTAGAGGAAATTGGCTGGAGAAGAGCTGCCTAAATTCGAGATACTCTCGAGACTCCTCGTTCGCTTTTCCTCCCCTGCTGATATCAAAACGCTTTTACAACTTCGCCGCTGTTGTCGGCCTTCGCGAACGAGTCTCTCGTTTGAACAAAATAACGCTCGTTGTTGAGAATGTGTCACCTGTGGCGAACAGTTGCTTCAAAGTAACTTACTTGTTAGTTGTATGACTCTACGATATCGTGTGCTTTTCTTGGAAATAGCGTTTCTACGCAGTTCTACCAGCTTACCGTAGGAATACACGACTTTGCTGCGCATTGCTACGACTAGTTCTAAATGATGTATAGCTTCATCGTACACTTCACACGGGAACACTACATTTCGCACGGGAACAGCATTTGAAGTCTAAAGCTAAGTGAACGTAGTAAATTAGAATTTATAAACTGCTGTTTTAGAATTCACTATTGTGCTGATATCATCTTGTATATTACTATGCCTTAAATGGAAAGAGACATCAAGAGACATTGTTATACAAAATTTTCAAACGGATTCAAACATGTTTTATGTAAATAACATCTTCTGGTACGATCAAGAATTTCACCCTTCCTTTATTAACCACTTCAGGAATGAATTTTTAATTCCAGTTACAACAAAGAAAATTATTTATATTTTAATTTGTATTTCTTTAATAAAAAAATGTAATATAAAGAAATAAAGTTCACAATTCGGTATTGCAAAAAATAACTACAAATAAAAAATGTGCATGTGTGCTATTTATACATCATAACCTTTTTGAAGACATTAAAAAATACTAATCGATAGTGTTGTAAATATATTTTTAGACATAACATTATTTTTACCACCTAGCAATCGTAATATTTCACTGTAATTCCGACTTACTACTCGCAAGGTAAAAAGCAGTTTTTGCTTGAACTATGTTTTGGACATTACATACACATACAAAGACACTTTTACTTCCCTTATGGCAATTGGGATTTATTTTCTAGATAGCAAATTTAAGAAAGATTACAAATTTATTTTTGAGACGTTTTCGGAAAAGAATATATGGGTCATTTCACGCCGAATCGATCACTTTTTGACATCACCATATGCGATTTTGTTTTAATAAAAATATGTTATAGTCTACGTGAAAGTAGGGGGAGTTTAAGTCATCATTTTGCCGATTTCGAATTTGTTTAAAAATTACAAGCCTTCAAAATTTGCGGTTTTTGCCTATTTTTGCAAAAATAGGCATCACTTACGAATTTTTTTCACAAAAACTACTCGTCTGATTGAGCTAAATTTTTTTTTGTTTTATTCATAAAGGATTGGGCTACTATAAAATATTTTTTATAAATTGGACAATTTGTTATGTAATATGAAAAAATTTAAACAAATTCTTTTTTTATGTTTTTCAATAGAAACTACCAGTGATTAAGATTAGATTTATACGGGTGATAAACTAACTGTGCACATATGTGGCCAAGGGCGTGAAGAGATATCTATCGTATTTTAGAGGGATGTTTACAAATTATGGGACGGAGAGAATTTCAATCATTGCATAATTGATGAAAAGACGAGGAATGGTCGAGTCTAAAATTAGCTCGATACCGATGCAGTCATTGTAGCTGTTAATTGCATCTAAGCCTATCCGTACAATGGAGAAGATGCTTTCAGCGAAACTAAATGGTGGTACGTTTCGCGATATAATGATGCAAATTGCATTCCCGCGAGCGTATATGCTCCAACACATAAGACATTGTTCACGGCGGGTGGTCCTGTGGGATACTGTATACATTTGATCGTGCCAACTATGAAGCTTGTTTACGGAATTACTATATTTATTTCAAGCTCCAATTCTCGGTTTCGCGAGTATACGGAATCTCTACACGGTTTAGGGTTTCATGGACTTCGTGTGAATTGAGATTCGTTCATGCTAAACTGCTCGTAAACTCGATCGTGTTACGAAAACCGTTTGTTAACCATATTTATGGCGTTCATCTCATTGCCCGGGTTTCTGCTGAATTTCTGTAACTAGATAATGGAATTGAAGAAAGAAAAGGTATCGAACTTTAATTTATTTGTTGATTTGGGATTCCTGCATTTTTATATTTCTGTTTTTCTACATTTCCAGATTTCTAAATTTCTATATTCCTAAGTTCCTAAATTCACAAATTTTCGACATCCTAAATTTCCAAATTTCTTTTTTTTTTATTTCAATTTTTCTATGTTTCTAGTTTTCTGTATTTCTAAATTCCGAAATTCCCAAATCTCCAAATTTCTCAATTCCTGAGGCCACAACTTAAACTCTGTATTTCTAAATTCCGAAATTCCCAAATCTCCAAATTTCTCAATTTCTGAGGCCACAAAATTTCGTACTTTCAAATCTTGAAAATTTCCAATGCCTAAACTTTACTAGATTTCAATAATTTTATATTTCTAAATTTCTAAACCTTTTCATTCTTCAATTTCTGAATCTCTAAATCAGCAATTTCTGTCCACAACTTCCCAAAGTAAAAATTTCGAAACTGAAACATTGGAATGTCTTAAAACATCCGTATCTTTCTGAATTTTCGAATTACCAAGTATCTAAATCTGTAAATATACCAAATTTTCATCAATACTGAATTCGTCGCTGCTTTAAACCTATAAAGTTTCGAAGAAAAAGTCTGAATCGTTTTCAACAAAGCAAAAACAAAACATGCCGGCTTTGTTCCAACCAAGCGTTATATAAAAGCTCGAAACAACTGCAATTATTTTGAGCTTTGGCTGAATGCTTTAACAAAAGGTCTCTTACCTATCAGATGCAGCTGTTGAAAATACTTTTTTTTTTCGAACGTAATCGGCCATTATTATTTCCTGACCCTTTGAAACGGAGGCCATTGCATTTCGCACATGGTAAAGTTAGAAACTCTACCCTTACCTGACATAACCCTGTACTTACTGGAACACACGAACACTGGAAATTCATTTTTAGTGGTCTATAGTTATAACGATTGGATCGAAGCGAATCGTAAAAGCATATCGCGTGACAACGAGCAACCGAGTTTTCTTGTTTTCATTTCAGTGTCCTTGGTGTCGATGAAAATGTATTATTTAAAAAACTCTCATGTCCTGTTCACCGTTCTCTCGTTCTCCCCTTCGTACAAACATGATCTCATTTTATTCTGTTCGCTGCTTTTTTTTGTAAAAAAAAAAAAAATACGCATTTCCCTTCGCGTTTTTCATTGTCAAACGAACACGATGTTATTTAACTTCGCCGAAATCCAACCAAAATACGAGCAATTCGAGCATACATTTATTGTTCGATTTTCGTTTATTGGTTTTTGACAAACTATTCTTTCGAGTTCGAAAACAATGTTGCCTTATGCACAATTTTGGAAGAATCTTTTTTTTGTGTGACATAAAATTGAAATTTGTAAATTATTGTAATCCGATCAGTGTATCGTTTGTAATAATTTAATCAATTTGAAGTTAAATCGGATGAACGTAATGTGTGATTCTCGATGAACAGTGAGCTTAATTGGTTTTAATACTTCAAATTAAATGAGATTGAACAAAATTCACTTGAATGGGAATAAAATTTACATGGTAAATTACCCAGTGTCGTGTTTAATTATACTCCTTCGATAACTTGAATAGCATTAAACTAATTCGAGACTATAAATTTTTTATGAAATTTCCTAATGTTCTAAATTCCGCATTTTCAAATTCATACATTCTCATATTTCTAATCTCATGTTCCCAAATTCACAAATTCTCGGATTTTCAAATTATCAAATTTCCAACTTCTTAAATTCCCAAATTCCCAAATTCTCAAATTCCTAAATTCCTAAATTCCTAAATTCCCAAATTCCCCAATTCCCAAATTCCCAAATTCCCAAATTTCTAAATTCACAAATTCCCAAATTCTCAAGGTTCTTAACACTCAAATTTTCAAATGACCAAATTTCCAAGACTTCAGTTTACAAATTCACAAATTTCCGGATGCTCAAATGTCCAAACTTTTTAATCTCAAAGTTTCCAAATTTCCTAATTCTCATACTTCCAATCCTCAAATTTCCATATGTTTACTACCTATACTTTCAAATTTCCGGTCATTATTTCCAGAAATTGCTCAGGAATTTTAAATACTGACGCAATAGTATAGAAAAAACCTGTTGAACAGTTTGCTTCAAATGCAATAACATAAAAATTGCTCAACGCAATACAATTTTTAAAAACATACTGTTCAAAAGAACATTCATCCTATTTATCAGTTCACCCGACAAGTTCCCGAGTGCAGCTTATTTTATTATGTAATTATAATATTTAATTAATTCGATCCCATATGGATCTTTTGTATCCAACAAACTAAAGACACTCTCTAAAACGAGTACATAGGTACGTGTATACAACACTTTTCCACATTATTGTCTCAACATATGATCCAACAGTAGTTTAATAACTACTTAAAAATGGTCAATTTTAGACTTAATATTACTGAATTGACCAATTTAATGGAATATTCTTGAATCACAATTATTTTGATATTCAGAACGAAGTTGAAAAATAAATGAAGAAACGATGAAACATAAATGAAAAGGCTTATAGATCCTTTATCTTGATGACAACCTCCATAAATGTCAAGAAAATCAGCTTCAAAAATTTTGTCATTTGAAGTAAGAAACTTGTAGAAGAGTCATTTGACCCCCTTGGTAGTTTTAGTATTAACCCATTAACTGCCAAATTTTCACTTTCATTTTATCGGATGAGTTGTAAACATGTCACACATTTGTATAAGTTAGTTGACATCGAAACAGAAAATAATTTTGGAAACTATAATGTAAGTGTTCGTCGAATACACATTTCATTTGATGTAATCCTATTGCAAATAAGATAAAAAGAATATACTATATATAAAATATATACATATATTGAAATCCCCATTTGAGGATCATGGTAACAAATGTGTTAATATAATATTCTTGAACTGATCGATTCGACTAATTACAAAAGATCGAAAGGACTCTTCAACTTTCGAATTTGTTCGTATCCCGGCGCTTCGTCACGTAGACAAATACAATCGTCCGCTTATCCAGTGCGCTGGCTTTTGGCCATCGTTTCACGGCGAGTCAATGGTATCGATAGCAGAGATAGAAAAAAATAATAATTCATCAGAGATTGGATATTTCGGCCTACTGGGCGGAACCATGGATTCTGCTCCGCGCTGCTCAGAGTATCGACCCGTGAAAGACAGCTTCTAGCGACCTCGCCCCTACCTGCCAGACTATCGTATCGAAACTCGAAATCCGTGTTCTGTTGCTTCTTCTTACGTGTCCATTTAAAAAAAATACAACATTTACGACCCACAGAAATCACCTAAATACATTAGTTGTGCACGTAACTATTTTACAAACGAGGGAACCCGGATAACACATGCAGAAAATACACAAAACCTGAGGTGGTAATCGTATATAATTACGATAATTATATACTGTAATACAGCATTGCGTTTGTAGAAAATAGCTACTTTTGTTCTTAACAGAAAAAGATTTCTGAAAGAATGCGGGAAAAAATTCAACGCGTTGGCTGCTATAGTCATATGTGGCGCTACGAATTCAACTGATTTAATTATTTACAGCACAGGAAACGAAAGAAACTTTCGAATGTTCCCAATCTTGAGACAGTTTGTAAAAAATAGCTACTTTTATACGTAAGGAAAAATATTTCTAAAACAATGGGGGAAAAATTCAATATGTTGGCCGCTATAGTCATATGTGGCGCTACGAATTCAATTGAATTAATTATTTACAATACAGGAAAACGAAAGAAACTTTCGAATGCTCTCAATTCTGAGACTGTAGAAAATAGCTACTTTTGTTCTTAACAGAAAAAGATTTCTGAAAGAATGAGGGAAAAAATTCAACACGTTGACCGCTATAGTCATATGTGGCGCTACGAATTCAACTGAATTAATTATTTACAGCACAGGAAACGAAAGAAACTTTCGAATGCTTTCAATCTTGAGACAGTGGTGTGCACTAACTGATTAAGAGATGAAAGTGGCCCTGCATTCTTTATTAAGTATCTTTGTTCCTAATTGTCAGTATTATACCGCCTGACCTTAAATGTTTGCTTTCAGTGTCGGGGTTGATTTTGGTAAAGAAAGTTTTTTCGCCAGAAATCTTTTACATAGCTTTGTGGGTCTACAGAAACAGTATAACTTTTCTTTCAGACATTTTTTAATATCCGGCGTTGCGAACAATTTATAAGCAGTGTATAGACCGGAAATAAGGGTTGGTTTTTCCATGAAAGTAAAAAATGACTACCAATGAGTTTCTACATTTATATTTTTTTTATATTTATATTTAGCTATATTTTTAGACCGATCAAATGAACAATTGTGTAAACTTTCATAAAAATAAGCATATATCCCGGGGTTAAAGATATAAAGTGTCATAGGTAGACTCTGCGAAGTACCATTAATATCCGTAACTGTTTCAATTACTCTTAATTTTCATATCCGATATATAGCAGCGGAATCATACGGAACACTTGGGCCGATTATAAGAGTAAATGAATTTTAATTTCGATGTTAGTATTATGTATTCGATATAAAAAGCGAATGTTACGCGGCTTCTCCGCTTTATAAGCACGCTTAAAAGTCAGTGTTTAAATAATGACGGGACAGTCGATTTATGATCAAAAGCGAAATTCCCGTAAATATAGGGAAATATGAAGACACTTTGTGTAACGTTTACGAGAAAATAAAGTTGAAACATTTTGCATCTAACCAATACCGCAACATACAGGATCTACTCCTTAAAAAAGTGAACAAATAAAAATATTTTTATAACAAATTTCATCAAATTTATTTAGTTTATATAAATACTGTCGTGAGGAATAAAATCTCTGTCTAGGTTCTTTTTATGGAATTCTTAATTATTTCTGTCTTGATGCTTATTATAATTAATATGCAAACATATATTTTGTAGGGGACATATATAAATATATTTTTTTTATAATATGCACAAGTATGTTTACAATAAGTATGCACACATATGTTTGCAATAAATATGCTCACATATATTTATAATAAATATGCACAGATACATTTATAATAAATATGTGCTGGTATATTTATAATAAATGTGCACAGACATACTTATAGCAAATATGCATAGATATAATTATAACAAATGTCCACAAATATATTTGTAACGGAATATGTATACATAAACTTATGATAAATTGACAAATGTATGTTTGTGATAAATGTGCTTAAATATACTCATAATAAATATGTACAAATATATGTATTGCATTCATAACACACATTTACATACATATATGTAGAGTGGCGTGCAAAAGTTTCCGGTCAGTACCATATGTAACCAGTCATTATATGTATATACTTACAAACATAAATAATATTCTTTTACTATATTATTTTATTTCTCATATCTCATAATGACATCTCATAATAGCTAAAAATCATTATCTTTTTTTTAAAATAAATTGGAGTACGAAATGTCACTAGCCGGAAACTTTTGCACGCCACTGTATATATCACAATAAAAGCGAGACATTGATCATTTTTAAGAAAATGTAAATTTCTATATTTTCTATAATAGCAATTCGAAAGTGAAGAACGTAAAATGTACCTCATGAATTTTCTCGAAAGCCCTCTCGAAAATTTGAAGTGTCCGAAGGAAAACGATTTCTTCGACGCGATATCGTTTCACAGATCATCATACAATATTTTCTACCGCATGATCACCTTTTAGAAATTGATCAGAACACGATCGGAATCGAGGCTTTCGTACACTCCTCGACAGTTCATGGAGCTTTCGCGTGGAATATATCGACAGAACAATTTTCAACGACAGCCAACCGGGTCGTTGGAATAAATCGTGAATGAAAATCGTTATGAATTATTGAAAACTTCGCGTCCACGAGAACGGTGCCGCGTACAAGCGGTCTGATACATTCGTTTTTCGGTCCTTTATCGAAATCACGATCGAACAACGATTCGCCGGTGCCTTTCTCATATCGCGAGGAAAGTTTAGTTGAATTCGCGGAGAATTGCGAGGAAATATCCGACGAACGTGAACGATTTCAACAATTTAAGGTTTCGTTACGTTCTCGCGCGACGGAGGGAGAACCCGAATAAAATTCACGGAGCGAAGCAATTTTCGGTCTGTATCAATTTTTCAAAGTTTCCGTCGTGTGTTTGGAAACGGCCGGAAAATTGCCTAATACGCGGTTTCCGTGACGCGTTCGATTCAACCTGAATTTAATACTTCGAAATACGCAGGGATTCGCGTTAAATATACACTTTGTTCCATTTAAATCGATCCGCTTTGATATTTCCAAGAATATTGATGACACGAAAAATATAAACAAAACATTATAAAAAATTGCGTGGCCTCAAAGGCAAAATTATAGCATAATATGGTATAATATTGTACAATGGGTCATTCCAAGCCGAATCGATCACTTTTTGTCATCACCATCTGCGATTTTGTTTTAATCAAACTATGTTACAGTCTACGCGAAAGTAGGGGGGGTTTAAGTCATCATTTTGCCGATTTCGAATTTGTTTAAAAATTACAAGCCTTCAATATTTACAATTTTTGCCTATTTTTGCAAAAATAGGCATCACTTACGAATTTTTTTCTCAAAAATTACTCGTCCGATTGAGCTACATTTTTTTTTGTTTTATTCATAAAGGATTGGGCTACTATAAAATATTTTTTATAAATTGGGCAATTTGTTATGTGATTTGAAAAAATTTAAACAAATTCTTTTTTTATGTTTTTCAATAGAAACTACTAGTTATTAAAATTTTAAAAAAATATATTATATTCACTGAAGCTTCGCCTTTAAAATGAGCCCTTCAGAATAATGGAGGGTCGAAAATTAATGTCACAATAAGCTGGAAAACGACGCGGTGTACCTCCGTTTCAGGTAAGCGAGTCGTGCAATCCGCGTTCACTGGTCTTGGTCAACCCTGGTACACGACTAAATGACCTTGATTTTACTTGGAAAAGTATATTAGTAACCATTCTTGGCCAATGACACATTTTTTAATCATAACTTCATTTATAAATATTAATTCCCACATTTATTGTTCATGCTCTACAAAAAGGCGTCATTGCTCAATGGAAATCGTGAAAAGATTGTGGTTTCCTTCCATCGGAAAGGGATAAGGATGGGTTATAATCAAAATTATCGAGAGGACCATTGTGTGGGTAGACTTATAAATTGTAAGAAAACATAAAATGACAACTATTTCATTACACTAAATACAGGTCCATCAATATCATACGAGAAAGTCTTACGTAGTACTACTTTATTTGTTAATAAATAAATCTTCTTGCAATGCGAGCTTATAAACAATCGCAATGTTCAATATATTATTTTGTGTTACATAACTAAATGCTATATTTCAAAATGACGATGATGAATAAAAAAAAACGTGTCATTGGTACAATGTCGCATTGCAAGAAAATTTATTTATTAACAAATAAAGTAGTGATGACAAAAAGTGATCGATTCGGCGTGGAATGACCCCAATACGATGTAATATATTTTAGAAATAAGATAAATATATTGATTAATACTGTGATGTATTCCATCGTCATTTTTCGTCTACTGTCAAATTGACAAAAGCGTGCAATTTATGTTCCTCGAAATAAAAAATAATTGAAGTCCGGAACACCGAATGAAATTTCGTGAAATACGAAAGGGAAAAGTTTCCCTCGAAAAATTTAATGAAATGTCAAAATTCATCTGGCAATTGTTGATTCGTGGAACAGGTATCGTCCTTGGACGAGGTTCGAAACGAAATGGTAGCGAAATAGTCTAATTAACGCTGGCTTGAAACCGTGTATACACGTGTACGTATTTGCACCTGTACGTCGTTGCATCCTTGCTGGTAAACTAGTTGGAATTTTCATGGGAAACTAGAGCAAGGTTAAATGATGGAGAAAGAACAGAAACGTATGGAATGAAAAATACGAGACAGATATTACTGTGAACGGCGCTAGCAGAAGATTATAACGAAAGAAAAGTAATTGAGATACTTGTGCTTTTAGCAAATTTAAGAAAAAATATTAACATTCTGTATAATTTATTGAAAATATTTAAATTGTAGTATACAGATTTTTAAATATAAACGGCAAGAATATTTTGTAAATATCTAAAGTTTTAGAACCATTTTTACGTTTCTATAATTTCAAGTTAGTATATTATTTTGAATTATTGAATTATTTAGAATTCAGATTGTTTCAGGGACATTAGGTATCTGCCAATAATATTCAGTTTATATCATTTTGAGTTTCATACAGAAATCTTGTTTTTTACTGTGTTGAATATGTAAAATTTTGTGTTAACTAAGCTGCATTTGCGGGAGGTTTTAGTTTTCTACTTTAACTGGAATAAAAGTGGAGCAAAAACGCATCGAATCCGTGTGGAAGTTTATGGTGACAATGCTCCAACTGACAAATCATTTAGAAAACTAAGAAGAAAAAAATACTATGCTATGCCTGGTCAATCGTTACCATCGACCTCAATATCAATACCAAAACCGAAAATTCATGGTTCAAAGGTCATGATGAGTACATCTAGTGGGGCCAAAATGGTGTTATATACTATGAACTGCTACAATCTGGCGATTCCATTACGGTTAATATATACAGGCTACAATTACTTCGTTTGAGTCGTGCATTATGAGAAAAACGGCCAGAATACGAGCAAAGACATAACACGGTTATTCTTCTGCGTGACAACGCCCAGCCTCATGTCGCAAAAGTCGTGAAAACATATTTGGAAACGATCAAGTGGGATATTATACCGTATCCGCCGTATTCTCTGGACATTGTTCCTTCTGACTACTGGTTGTTCCGACGGATGCAGCACGATTTGGCAGGTCACAGGTTCACTTTTTTCGCAGAAATCGAAAATTGGCTCCGAACTTGGATCGCCCCAAAAGACGAGCCATTTTTTCGAGATGGAATTCGAAAATTGCCAGAGAGGTGGGAAAATGTAGTAACCAGCGATGGACAATACTTTGAGTAATCTGTTCCTATACATTGTTCTGTAATAAATGCATTTTTGACCACAAAAAAACGGACCGAACTAATTTGTACCCCCAATACATATATGTACGCAACATATTATATCGTTGAATTTCTATATTTTTAAATTTGTATATTAACCTCTACTTTTATGAACTACGAAATGTTTTCTACGTTCTAAATAACTTTGTTTTAATTAAACTGAGATATTTAATTCGGTGAATAATACTGAACTATTTCTAAAATGCGGTACAACGAATTTGAATAAAATTTCACGCTGATGTTGATTTTCCCTTTCCACTTTGAAACTGTTACTGTGCAAACTGTGCCTGAAAGCGTACCGACTTTTTGTGACTATGACGTTGATATTTATTCGATTTTTTCGCCGCACTCAGAATGGAAATCCACGATTTTATTCTTTCGACGCATGCAGGATCGAATCCGTAGGCAAAACAGCTAAAATACACGCTCTCTGCCTTATACTCTATCAAAGGAAATTAAAAAGTACGAATGAAGGAACTTGACGAGGAAATGGAAAACGTGATGAAATATTCCTCGCCGCATTATGCCTGAAAATGTATATTTAATACGTAAAACAGTGTATTAATCACAGCTATATTTCTTTTATTTCGCGTATATTTGTTCCAAAGAGAGTGTTAAAAAGTCATAGTACTTTTTGTTCAATCGTGAAAGTGATTTATTATGATTTTCAAAATCTTTTTCCCTTCCTTAATATTTTATTATTATTTTTGTTATGACGACGTGATTATTCTGTAATTATTACTTATTATTATTATTATTGCGTGATCTAAAGAGGTCATATCGTGAGACAAACGAATTTAAATCTAAATTTAACTGTGTACTTTGCAAGTTTTATAACTTTAACTCCTTGCTTTGCGATTATTATATATTTAAATATTTATTTTGTGATCTTTCTGTATGTAATTTTTTAGTCTGTAATATTTATAACCAGGGTTTACACCAAAATTATCACATTATATTTAAAAATACGATGTTAAATAAATTTAATAGACCAGGTAAATTGAACTTTGGTCTTGAATTATTAATAGTATGATATTTTATTGTCTCCTTCTTGTTTAAAAGACTTTTAATTTGCAGGAAAAAAGATTTATTTTAAGTTAATTGTATCGTAACTTGTAGCAATAATGTGACATAGTAACAAAAATGTAACAACGAGAAAGTTTGTTAATGAAAGAATAATTTCTTTTAGGTTTATTGAATTTTAACTTTTAGAAACAATATCCCAATGTACTATGAGGGATATAGTTAAGGAAATTTATGATCCTTTTAAGTTATTCTTTAAATTCTTCTTCTTGTATGCAAACATCGTAACAATGTAAATTGTATCTTTACGAATATAATGATATAGGAAGATATAAACGATGTTTATGTAAAAATATTTAAGTAAATATATATATTTAAGTAAAAACGATACACTTCAACGAACGCAAATATTCATATAATGCTTTTTTTTTGTATAAAATGCAGTTGAAAATTCATTTTTAATAGTTGATTATTACATTTTTTAAAAGATTGTTTTTATTATAAGCGCAGCCTGCAGAATTTGAGGTATATTTGTTTGGTTAAAACATTGTATACATTTATTTAAAAAAGAAATCATTATTTTGTAATTTTCTTCGGATATAAGTTTTAATATAAATTAATGTTATAATGATTGGTGGTGATTAAGTTTGAAAGTTTTCGTTTTTGAAATTATTGCACTTACAAACTTCTAATTTTCCAAATGTTTGAATTTTTAACTCTACAAATCTAGAAAATTGCCAAGTTTCCACGTTCCGAAATTTGTATGTTCACAAATTTCCAAATTTTACAATGTTCCAATTTCCAAATCTTTACCTGTATAAATTTCTAAACTTCTATTGTCTAAATTTCTAGATTTCTAGATTTCTAGACTTCTAGATTTCTAGATTTCTAGATTTCAAAATTTCAAAATTTCTAAATTTCTAAATTTCTAAATTTCTAAATTTCTAAATTTCTAAATTTCTAAATTCCTAAGTCTCTAAAACTCCAAACTCCCAGTTTTTCAAATTCCCACATTTCCAAATTCCTAAATTAGCCAAATTTCCAAATGCCTTAATACCAAATATGTAAATTTGTAAATTCTAAAATACCAAATACCTAAATTACAAAGTCCCAAATTTCCAAATGCCTAAATACCAAATTCCTAAATTCGAAATCCTACAAGTGAGAAGTAGCGATGGCCAATATTAGATAGCTCTATAGATTCAATCAAATTTGTCTTACTGACAGATCTTTCATCTCCATAATTTACATCCGATTACTAAGCAAAATTAAGCTTTACATCTCAATCCATATTTTTACTATCTTAATCATTTATACCACTACATAGTTTACTTCTCTGTTCCATAGCAATCGCCCGACTTCTTTCCTCAGCCACATTCAAAATAAGATTTCCCTTGTCACCTCTAAATACACAGATTCTCCAATAGCAAATTTAAAAGATTGAATGCACCACTATTTACACAACCATCGAAGTTGCACAAAATTACATCAAAGTATTTACATATTTGTGGAAATACTTACGTATTCTTCATCTAAACTCTGAAACGATTTCGAAATAACTATAATAAATTCGAAGGCGTTTTGTAAAGTATTGTAAAAGAGTAGTATATTTTTAGCCCTCGCGAATATTATATTCGTAACTACACTCATGGACAAAATTAAATGGACATTGCAGAAATGTAAAAAATGTTTTGTTTTATTACAATGTTGTAAATAAATTTTAAATTTAGAACGTGAGATATTTTTGTAGACTTGAAAAAACATTTATTTAATGTATATAATTGTGCAATAAAGATTCATAGGCATTATTAGTTAATTAAATTTACCTTTTGTTATTTATGATACCTGTCCACTTATTTTTGTCCACTACTGTATATGACAAAACTCACAGGTCCATCAGTAAATTAAAAGACAGCACCATTTCATTACGATAACAAAGATCAATTATTCTCCGTCAGTAACATGTCTATATTTCCTTCGCTACTTATTAAAGAGTATCTCAAACGTTGAAAACGTAAATACAAGGTGGCTGGCATGACCTGTGACTAAGTTCATACTGATGCGTCTGTCGATCCGCTCACGCAATTCATCTGAAAGTTGTCATATTGATAATTCATTCAATTGTTTATAGGCATGAAGAAGCATTTTCGTATACTACATCTCAAAGCAAGGTTATAGTGATGGATTTGAAGCGTAATTCTGTTGAGGACGTGAGGCATGTGTGAATGAATTATAAAGAAATTAACAGTCACTCGATAACAAATATATTCAATAGAAAAGCAACGATTTAACAAAAGCAACAACAAACGGTATCAGACAATAACGAGTAGCAGCAAGAGCGTCTAAGATTGTGCGGATGTAAACGTGGTGGTAGGAAAATCACGAGTGTCTCGAGCGGCGCGATGATCAGTGTTTTTATGTCCTTTTTGGGAAAGGATAGACGTAGGAAAAGAAAAGGAGAAGTATAGAGTGGACAGTTGAAGGGGTGGAAAGGAAAGTCAACGGAAACTTAGGTTCGCGCAAATCTGGCTGCCAAATGTGCAATTTGACAAAGACCAGGGTTGCGCGAGACCCTGGAAAAGAAACAGGAAATTGAAGAATAGGCAGGAAGTCCTTAGCAAAACTCAGGAAAAAGAGAAAGTTGGCAACAACGTCGTGGCGGACACAGCCACACTGTAATTGCTTTATATTTAGCTGGAACATCAGTTCCAATTATCGTTCGTGAACTCCAGCATTTGAATATAATCTATTTAATGATTGAATATAATATATCTGGGCTATTTTGGAGGCCAAGGTCAATGTAATAAAACATCGAAGTTTGGACGCTCGAAAATCAGCACTTGTCCGGGAATGGAAGAAGATTCCACAATCTCACATACGGGCAGCGTGCGATTCATTCTTTCACCGTTTGAATGAAATTTTTCGTGTAAAGGGAGGTTATATCTAGGAATGAGCATTAAATCATTTTCTTCAACGTTGACTACTTTTTTCCCTTGGGTAAACCAAAATATTAAAAAGTATATCTGTTGCAGCGGTGTGAAGTTGTAACAGTTCATTCCAGCCACCCTGTATGATAAATCGAAACAAAAATTTAATAATTTCACCGAAACGTTTCTCGATAAACTGTTATATTCAATAGTAATTACATAAATATCCGAATCCACAAATTTTATACGGTCATAAATAAAACACGAATCGTTGACAAACATTAACCACCCTCATTGAATTTATAAATTTCATTTTTGCGATGCGTTTAAAACGAACCGAACGGGGGAATATGGACACGATCAATTTCCAGTATTTTTCTTCGAATATCTGATTTTAACGTCCATGAAAATGCGCGAGTAGTCGTCTTTCGGATCAACGGTCCGAAATCCTGCAACATTGATATATATTCGCTGGGCTAAACACATATTTGCTGAGCGTTTTTAATTACAGACAGATATATGAACGGACTTTCATGGAGCGAATAAAGGTCCGTTTATAGAGAAACTTGCTGTCAACGCGAACCATTCTCCTCGTACACAACGGGGGAAAACTTTTGACCGTGAACGAGCACTTGTGCAGTTCCAATTTAACGGTAAACTTACGTATAATGCCGTATAACGCGGACGTAATTTCGGACACAATATAAATTAGATGACTAAAGAAATAAACGATAAATTAATATACACATTGATCATCGTCTTGATGAAAATCGACAAATTTTACACTTTTGTAATTTGCTAAATTTTGTAATTCCTTTCACGATTTGGTAGTTTCAGTGTTAATACGATAACTCTGGAGATAAAAAACATGAATTACATCATAGTGTGCGAATTGAATCAGACTTAGGAATTATTTTGAATAATCTTTTGATCCCTGTTCCGAATGAAACGAGTGGATAAGCAACAAATTTTTCATCCCAATAAATCTTAATTTAAAACAAAAAAATTTATTGTTGAAGGAAGTAGTAAGATAAATAAAGTAATAATGTATTCAAACAAAGTATTCAAATAAAATTGGAACGTAGTAAAAAATAATTAGAGTTCTCTGTTAAAAAAAAATTAAAGCAATGAATAATTAAGTACTCAAATAGATATTCCAAGATAATCTATGAAATCAAATTTTATATAAAATTTTGTAAAAATAAAATATTATTTGAAATAAAATAAAATATTATTTGAAATAAAATAAAATAAAATTATTTGAAATAAAATAAAATATTATTTGAAATAAAATAAAATACAATTATTTGAAATAAAATAAAATAAAATAATTTAAAATAAAATAAAATACAACTATTTCAAATAAAATGAAATAAAATATTGCTTCAAATAAAATTGTCTTTAAATAACAAACCATTTTTAAATATTTCAATAATCGGTCATAACTAGTATTTCACGGTTTACGAATAAAATTTCTAACGAAAAGGAAAGATAAAGGAAAATTAATTCTACAAATTATTCGTGGTTCCTATATCCTTTAATTTCGTTCAAACATGTTAGAAACTGATTCGAAGTAAATACTCGGGTTAGAATGAAACCCGAGGCGTAGCCGAAATATCTGATCAGGAGAGCAAAACTATGATTAGGCTAATGGTTATGAAGGCGGTCAAGGTTATTAGGAATCGTCTATTTTTACCGAACGCCGCATTTATCCTCCTAAAAATAAAAAATTCTTTTTTAACGTAGATAGAAATTTATTAATAATCTAGTACAATGATCTCGTTAACTTTGCACAGAGCATATTGACACTGTGAAACATTCCTTGGCTCTGACCTAGCTTAGCGTTTCAGCTCTTTATCCCTCCATATATCTCCTAAAGTGCTATTCGCCGTTCGAATTTTACGTTACTTCCATGCCTGAGCGGTTTTACGGCTTGCTTATCTCATCTACTGACCCCATAAAATTGGGTCGGTTATGTGACCCATAGATCTGCAGTTCTGGAACGCATTAATCGCTTATATTTGGAAAACAAAAATGCAGTATTTGCTTCAGTTTGTGCAATCTCCAGGTTTTGTGGTACTAGCTGTTGGAGCCATTTTGTATTACTGTTGGTGTAGGAAGATAGTTGATTCGAGATTATGGTTAATTGCATGGTCACGAGTGTATGGTGACCTAACTTCATAACACTTTGTAGTATTATATTGGGTTGTTCGGAAAGTCATTTCGTTTTTCCCCATCAGTCTTGCTTGTGAGGAATTCTTAGAATTTGGAAATCTGGGAATTCTGATTTTTCCGAATTTGGAAATCAGAGAATTCTGATTTTTCCGAATTTGGATATCTGGGAATTCGGAATTTTCAGAATTTGGATATCTGGGAATTCTGATTTTTCCGAATTTGGAACTCAGAGAATTCTGACTTTTCCGAATTTGGATACCTGGGAATTCTGATTTTTCCGAATTTGGAAATCAGAGAATTCGGAAAATTCCGAATTTGGATATCTGGGAATTCTGATTTTTCCGAATTTGGATATCTGGGAATTCGGAATTTTCAGAATTTGGATATCTGGGAATTCTGATTTTTCCGAATTTGGAACTCAGAGAATTCTGACTTTTCCGAATTTGGATACCTGGGAATTCTGATTTTTCCGAATTTGGAAATCAGAGAATTCGGAAAATTCCGAATTTGGATATCTGGGAATTCTGATTTTTCCGAATTTGGATATCTGGGAATTCGGAATTTTCAGAATTTGGATATCTGGGAATTCTGATTTTTCCGAATTTGGAACTCAGAGAAATCTGACTTTTCCGAATTTGGAACTCAGAGAATTCTGACTTTTCCGAATTTGGATACCTGGGAATTCTGATTTTTCCGAATTTGGAAATCAGAAAATTCGGAAAATTCCGAATTTGGATATCTGAGAATTCTGATTTTTCCGAATTTGGAAATCAGAGAATTCTGATTTTTCCGAATTTGGAAATCTGAGAATGATTTGATTTGAAATATTATACGAAGTTCGTTCCTTTTTCTGTAACTTGGCTACTGAACAAAATATCAAAATGAAATTTTTTGTATAAGTATATAAATAAATGTCTAATTAATTAACACCGAAAGTAGAACACTGTTTATAGTTTTGATGAACAGTAAATCAATTATTTATTTTTTCCATTTAGTCATAAACTTTTATCCGCTACTGTAACTACTTATGGTATAAAAATTGTATATAATAATTATCATATAATAACATTGTTTCAAACTGGCATAACACTCATAATACATTTTATTCTCAATACAAACTGTATCGCATTTGCCATTTAATTTTGTTTATGCTCAAACGACTTGCATTCATCTGAATAATATTAACCAATGCCACAAACTCAGGCAATTCAATTTTAACGTGATTTAAGAATAATGAAATCGACGTAATATATAATATAATTTATAACTTTTCTTACAGGAATTCAATGTTGCTAAAGAACAGCACGCTGTGCAGCCATGTTCATCCGTGGTGGTTGAATCAGGTAAGAACACCATCCCCCTTGGAACGCCGTTGTTCTCGGAAAACCGATAGCACAATAATCCGCGCAATCTTGTAACACATAAATCTCTGTTGCATCGTTGCTTTCAAAATCTCCGATCAATAAAAGATATTGACATTAAAGATGTCTCCCATGCCGGCGATATGAAACGGCACTTTGAAAAACCGAGTAATCCATATCTCTTGCCGTGCTCAGAAATCGTACGAAAACGATCGTGTTCGGGGTAACAAACAATCTTTTGATCATGTTCAATCGGAAATTATAATCCCTCGGGGACGCGTGTCGATAAATAACTGTTATCGTCGAAATTATACCGCAATAAAGTGCTGTTCTTTCGCCGTCTTGACTATGGGAATTTATTAGAGCGTAATTTAACGATCTCGCTGCTAAGGGTGACTGTGGTATGGTCATTCTTCATTTTGTGCATTTTGAGCCTCAGCGATTATGCTGAGACATTATTGTTGAGAGGTCGTGTTTAATCAAGCAAAAACAATTTTACTTTAATACTACTTATTATTATAAAAATACTTATACACTAATGTTCTAATATACTTAAGCTAGTTAAATATTTAAGTATTTAAACTGATTCTGTTTTATTTTTAATATTCTTGGCTTCATTACTATTGCACGTAATTCGCTCGCTTTTTACCTTTTTCTAAAACCCAAACGGAAGTAGGCCCTCTACCGTTGCCCTTCGTTAGGGCGCCCTCTCACGATTAAGACATTTACTTTTTGTAACAATTATACTGCAAGATCGAAATTAATTGTTTGCGACGCGAGGTTTGTGTACGATCATTGCTTCTTCGGCCATCGATGATTTAACTCTTATTTTTCAATGACAATTAATTTTGAATTTACTTGATGTGTAATAATGTTATCCTTTAGCACATAGTTGCAAATGTGTAGAATTTGGGAATCCGAGAATTTCAGAAATTAAGAATTTTCGATTGGGTGAAGTTTGAAATTTAGTAATTGGGGAATTTAGGAATCTGAGAATTTGAAGATTTAAGGATTTAGAAATGTTTAAAGTTCGGAATTTACAAATATGGGAATTTGGAAATTTTTAAACTTAATAAATTTAGAAAATTTGAAAATTGAAGAACCTGGCAATATGTGAATATAGACATTTAAAAAATTAAACATTCAGAGAATAAAAAAAAATAGAATTCGAAAGTTTAGAAATTTGGAAATTTTTAATTCGGGAATTTAGAAGTTTTGGAACTTAAAAATATAGAAACATGAACATTTATAAATTTGTGGATTTGAGAGTTTAAGCACATGGAAATCTGGGAAGATTGGGATTTGGAAATGTAGAAATTACGAAATCTAGAGGTTTGGTCATTTTCAGATTTGCAAAAACAGAAACTTGGAAGTCTAGAGGTTCAATAATTTGCATATCTGGGAAGATTGCGATTTGGAACTGTAGAAATTAGGAAATCTAGAGTTTTATCCATTTTCGATTTGCGAATACAGACATTTGGAAGTCTATAGGTTCTGTAATTTGCATATGTGGGAAGATACAGATTTGGAAATGTAGAATGTAGGAAATCCAGAGTCATTTTCAGATTTGCAAATACAAAAACTTGGAAGCCTAGAGGTTCAGGAATTTGCATATCTGGGAAAATTGAAATTTAGAAATGTAGAAATTTGGAAATCCAGAGTCATTTTCAGATTTGCAAATACAGAAATTTGGAAGTCTATAGGTTCTGTAATTTGCATATGTGGGAAGATACAGATTTGGAAATGTAGAATGTAGGAAATCCAGAGTCATTTTCAGATTTGCAAATACAAAAACTTGGAATCCTAGAGGTTCAGGAATTTGCATATCTGGAAAAATTGAAATTTAGAAATGTAGAAATTTGGAAATCCAGAGTCATTTTCAGATTTGCAAATACAGAAATTTGGAAGTCTATAGGTTCTGTAATTTGCATATGTGGGAAGATAGAGATTTGGAAATGTAGAATGTAGGAAATCCAGAGTCATTTTCAGATTTGCAAATACAAAAACTTGGAAGCCTAGAGGTTCAGGAATTTGCATATCTGGAAAAATTGAAATTTAGAAATGTAGAAATTTGGAAATCCAGAGTCATTTTCAGATTTGCAAATACAGAAATTTGAAAGTCTAATAATTTGCATATCTGCACATTTAGATATTTACACCCGAAGAGGTGCTAAAATTTCAGTAATAATTTATTTGCTGCTTAATAGTTAATTTTTGTGCGCAGCGGGTGGTTTACCACATCAAAGTCGCAGCTACCCTGGTGGTAGCAGCGGTACCGGGAGCATGGGACGATTATTTACAAGGAATTCGTCGGTGAGTTCTCAAAGCTCTTTGGAAGGAGCTTCAGGACCATCGGGGCCGCCAAGTCATCGTGGTTCTTCTTCGCAAGTTCGAGCTTTTGGACCCGATGGACGATATCATCATCATCGCGACCCGTTACATGCTGCCTCTTCTTATCCTCCAAGCAGAAGTTCGAGGTTACTTTAACTTAATGCTTATATGCACGTGCTTATCAAACGTAGTAGTAGATAGTGCGAATATTTATTACTCACAGTACCGCTAAAATAATATTCGAACTCACAGAAACAACAGTCGGCTGATTTATTTTATAATTACTTTCTGCAGCACTTTATTTAAAAGCACCATTCAATTAGACTCTTAAGAACATATTGCAATTTCTCATCAAAGGTCAGTCCGCATTTGTTGTAATCAAGATTTCCCTAATTGATTCTTGATCAATAACGCCGGCGTTGTATAGAACTCGTCAACAGGGTCTCAAGTAATTAATGAAGTTTCTAATTTAATCAACTACTGATTATCAGTTACCGTTTAAGTCGTACATAATTAAATTCCCTTTTATTAGCAAATCAATTGTAATTGTTAATTGGATGATTTTGTAACATCAAATTACAGGTTAATTCTGAACGCAGATTTAAAGGTTGTAGGACTTTTCCGCTTTTGATTAAGATAACAATTTTTAATTCGAAAAATTAAATTCACTACAATTTATTTTCTTAACTTCTCTAGTGAAATAGTAGTATCTATTTTTTAATTATATTTCGTACGAGCAGCTATTTCTCCGAACCCCTTGATCGTTATAATGTTTTGATATTAAAAACTAGAATTTAATTTCGTTGTTTAATTAAATATTATGATAATTATCTAACAGCTTGAATAGTATTATTCGCAACAATAAATTTGAATAAATTTGATAAATAAGATGTTTATACATACAATATTATTTTATTATTGTTGCTAATGGACGGTATGATTCAATGACGAGAACATGATATTAATAATAAATTGAAGGAAAGTACGAAATAACTGTAGAAATTATAGGAATTATAGATATTATGGACAACTTTAAGAGTTATATGTAGAAGCAGTGGTTTGCTACGAAACTTTTAGTTTAATTCAATTTCATTTATGTTAAATTTAATTTAATTTATAGCTACAGTTAAAAATATGATTTAATTTAAAATAATACTTAAAACATGATTTCGTTTAAATATTTAATTAACAATTAAAAATACAATAATTTAATTTAATTTATAAGTATGAAATTAAATTTCAATTCTCAATGGAGGATATTATAATAAACTTAAATTAAAGGTTAACATAACCTACAAAGTAAAGTATAGTCACTTAGTTGTAAAAACCACAATTCAGAATGAAAATTAATTTTTAATCGTACGAAATCTAATTTAGAAGTAAAAAATCTGCTATTAAACTTCGTCTGGATAAAAAATTGAATTTCCATTTTTTATCACAAGTTTCACCTAACAAAATTCCAAAAAACCAAATAAATCAATTTCTAATTTTCAATTTATCGAATTCAGACCCAAAATTAAATCTTGACTTTCAATTAAAAAAGCATCCAATTAACAACTGCAGTTTAATCTGTCGAATGAAAGATAATTTTCGGTTATAATTTATTCGTTTGATTGTTAATAGAGTATAGACAAATTTTGAAACGTTGCTCGTTGGTAATATAATCGTGTCTGAAATATTTGAAGCGAAGACTTCAGCGTAAAATAAGAAAAAGATCACTTGTAATGTTTTACGATATGCGTCTATTGTTGATGAGTTTTCGTTAAATATTCGCTGCGAGTAACTAGATGCAGGTATAGTAAAATTACTGCGAAACAAGTGTAGTTTAGGTGGCGGTGATTGAGGTTTACATATACATTTCGATTTTGGTGTGAAAATACACTAGGTCGTTTCGAGTCCCAACTGGACTGGAGATTCACCGTTTTCCCACCGGAAACTCAGTATTTCGCAATTCCGGTGGCATCGCAAACATTAAAGCGAATTGCTGTCGCGTTCCGATGCATATTTTCCCTCCTCCCCTGCTACACTTTGAAATACTATTATGGAGAGTTAGGAATGTTTCCTGTTCATTCAGACTGTGATTCAATTCAACCAGAAAGCCGCCATTTCACAGTGATTATGTAGGATATACAATAACATGTGAACCTAAACTTCGGCGACTTCGGAAAGTTCGTATAATCGTTTATCGTACGATATAAAGCAGATAAAATGCTATGGACATATTGGAAAATGAATACCCGTTTTTTAAACAAATAAAAGTGGAGAAAATTACACATTTATTTTAATTGATCGAACATTTTCAATAAAGTATTTTTATATTTTGTACAGGTTTTTACATGATTTTATCGCATTTTTGAGATATTCTTGCATGTTTTTTTTTATATTTCTTTCCATGTTCTTTTTGGTGTTTTATTCTTTTTGTTGTATGTTTTATATATATATTTTGCTACATTGTATTTGTAGATTTAAATAAATATTAATTGTTGCATAATAACTTTTTCCGAAGAAGAACAAATATTATTATAAATCTCTGAAAATAATTTTAATAGTGCTATCCTATTTAACGAGACATCTAGCTAAACTTTTGACATCTGTATAATTGTTATGAAAAATAAAGAAATGGCTCTTCTTTGTGAATAATCAGTATGAAATATTTCTTGTAATTTCTACAGCATATTGCTGAATTGCCTGATAAAATTCTTATTATGCCTGATACACCTTGTGCTCGATATCGATCGTCGAAGTATACGAAATAATCAATGTTTTCGGGGAGTCTCTCGTGACTGATCGAACGTGTTGAAAAATTGAAAACTAGTTACGTCAGGTAATCGAAGTTCAGTAATTAGGTTAAGAAGTTAATTAATATATAAAAGCTATTATCATTAAGGCTTTCAGTGCTTTTGTCCATTGTATTTGCTCGGCTGGCTGTTTGTATTAAGTAGAAGATTTGCATGTGTACATAGTTTAATATCTTTTCGACATGTAACAAACATGGTTGAAATTGGATGTTCCATTAGAGATATTAAACGATATCCAGCAAACGTACGGGCTTTTGTCAAATCTATCGTGAACTCTTAATAATCCCTTATGCGGATCACGGTCGTATGACGGTTTAATGAATTTTTAATCAATTACAATATTTCCGTAGGTAATTCCCTAAAATATTGATCTATATGTATAACGTCGAGTTTACCTGAATACATAAACGAAATATTTATAAACCGAATTTAGTTCAAGCTATACGTTTCTTCATTAATTTTAACTGAAATGAAGTATACATATTTTTAGTAGTTTTAGTTTAGAAGGAATTATATATTTTTTTAATAATATAATTTAAAGCAAACCATACATTTTTTAGATAATTATAATTTACATCAAACTATATTTTGTTGTTACTTATAATTGAAATCTGACTATACATTACTTTACTAATTTTAATTGAAATGAAATATACATATTTTTAGTAGTTTTAGTTTAGAACGACTTATATATTTTTTTAATTATATATATTTTTTTCTTTTAATTTAAATCAGACTATATATTTTATACTATATATTTTGTTACTTATAATTGAAATCTGACTACACATTTTTTGGATAATTTTATTTTAGATCGATCTATACAATTTTTCCTATTCATTTTGATTCAAATCAAACTCTACATTTTTAAATCAATTTTGAATTAATACTAATCTGTTGTGTTACACGAAGTATTTTATACACGTGTATTCATTTACGGTACAAAAATATTTCATTCCTGCAGCATTTGCTATATGCGTCCTTTTTATGTCGCATTTGTTGTTCTTAAAATGTTCACAGAATTGAAACGAAACTATAAAACGAACATACAAATAAATGATTTGACGTTTCATTGTCGTTGCGTTAAATCAAGAGTGAGAAAATGTCGAAATTCAAGAACGTCAAAACTATGAAATTCGAAAACGTTAAAATTGCGAAATTCAAAATCGACATTGTCAATTCGCAAACGTCGAAATCGCAAAAGTCAGATACGTAAAAATTGTGAAACTTAAAAACCGAATTGCGAAATTTAAGAACGTCGATGTCGTAAATTCAAAAACGCCAAAATCACAAAATTCAAATACTTAAAAATTGCGACGTTCCAAAACGTCAAAATTACGAAATACGTAGAAATTGAACAATTCGAAACAATTCAGGAAGTAAAAATGCGAAATTCGGAAGGTTGAAACTTACCGACAAAATGTCATCGATTAACGCGTTACCGATCGCTCTTATATGACACGTTATAAACTGAAACACAGACAGTAGGTTTTTAGATGTTTCGAAATCCATATACGCAGCACTTTATCCGCATAAAATTCACGTGCACCATACACACAATTGTTAAACATACAGATCACCATCACCTGGTCGTGCAGCATCGTTAGACGCACGCTGCGGGAGTCCAGCCAGTTGTTCCGGAAGCCTTCTTAGCAGCAATGCATCACCATCTCAGAGCTCACTGTCGTCTCTGGCAACAGGTGTGAGCTCTTCATGTGGTGGTTCCTCGATAAGCGTTGCCCACGGTGCTTCCAGATCAGCTGGCCGAAGTTTATCACCGCTTCTTATTCCGCCATCACGCACTACCGGAAGGTGAGCCATTTTTCAATCGCTCCGTGGTCGAATGGTCCGCTGCTACCTTTTCACGGTAAATCAATCATGGTTGCTACAGATACTCTAATCAATTGCAATTTAAAATAATAGATTGTTCTTCGATCGTAACCATGTTTGATCATACATTGAAATTTGAATAAAAATTAATGAAGCGTAAGTTTCGATCAGGAACGATCAGAAAAGAACGAACTGAATATTAATCGCCATTCGTTCGCGGTTCGATAATGCATAGGTAATTGTAAAACGATGCATTATTTTCGAGCCTTTTCAGTCGATTTAATTTTGCTTGTTCACGATTGTATTTAATTACATCATCGTTCCAATATATTATTTCCTGTATAGTAACTTTACACGTTATTCAACCATGTTGTCTCACTTTCTTAAAGGGTAACGCCATTCTAGAATTTAGAATAAAAAATTGATTTTTTTTTGCTTAAATGATGCTACATTATGTGTAGAATATGTGAAATAGTTTTGAGTGCAGGAATAGTCTTGAACACTAATTTTTTTTAAGGGGACTGCAATCATTCGCAGTGTACTGCTCATGCAGGCAAAACTTTAAACGCGTTTTTCTCGGAATCACTTCTTTCGAACTGGCCGAAAGAATAACTCGAACAGTTTTCAACTAATCGACTTGAAATTTTGTGGAGAGGCGTAACATAACATAACTCAGTGAACATCGTACGGATATTTTGATTAATCAACCACTTCATTTTTTATTAACAATTTAATGCTCAATTTTCTGACATTTTTCCCAAACTTTCTTTCATATCGACACCAAATTAACAATTCTTAATATTTTTTAATTTCCGTGCCATGTTCCATAGACAAGGATATATAATAGCATAAACTTTTGGATTTGTTATTTTAGGACCATCCGTTAATGAGAAAAAGGTTCGTCCAGTAGCCCACTAAAAAAAAAAGATGTTGTTGCTTGCTAGCACTTGCAGCCACCATTTTTAATTCGATTTGTTTGGAAAAATTCTCAAACTATCTTCAAAACATATGTAATAAAACTCTTTTGTCCCTTATTTCATACTTTGTATGGTTTTTACTTAAAAAATTCCCGAAAATCAGCTTTTTTTCTGTCCTCTAGAGTGGCGTTACTGCTTACTATCATTTTGTGTAGTTTAAATACATAACAATATTGCAATGCTTCGATTAAAACACCGAATAACTTAAGTTGTATTTAAGTAATTAATTAAATTGAAACGCTCGATAGGTTGTTTAATTCGAAATCCGTGAAGGTACATTTTCATGTTATAGCGATGGTGGTCCACCCCCTCCAGCTTCACCTTTAGGTTCCATACAACCTGACCTCTATCAACGAAGAGATGGTCCCCTTTACCTCAAGACTCGCGGGTTCGTATAATGTTCCTCCTTTATTCAGTATTCAGTGCTCATACTCTTTTATATGTACAGGCACACTTGCTCCTGTATTTTAACAGGAAATTATCATGGAGGCGTTAATAACACCCTTATACCTGTTTTCCTTTTAAGGCAACAAAGTTTTAAATCAATGCAGCGTGAATACATTTGAATAATTTGACACAGTTGAAGGCAATTGGATTTGTAGCCACTTTTTCGGTATAAACATTCGACATTTTTATGTTCCTCCATTCCTTCGTTTATAAAATTAACACACTACCGGGGTTATACATTTCTTTAGTTTTGCGTTATCAAATTTCTAAGTTTTTATATCTTTACATTGCCAGATTAACAAATTTACACTTTTTTTATAGGTCTATATTTTTGCATTTCCAAATCCCCGAATTTTCCAATTCCTAAGTTTCCGAAATTCTACATATTCATGTTTCTAAATTTTGAAATTTCGAATTTTGCATATCCCTGCATTTTCGAATCTCTAAATGTTCTGATTCCTAAATTTCCGAGTTCCTGAATTTTCGAATCTCTAAATTTTCAAATTCCTAAATTTCCGTGTTCCTTAATTTTCGAATCTCAACATTTTCAAATTCCTAAATTTCCGAGTTCCTTAATTTTCGAATCTCTAAATTTCTGAGCTCGTAAATTTCCGAATTCTTTAGTTTTCCAACCCCTAAGTATCCAAATCTGTATATTTTTGAATTTCCAAATTCTTAAATTTACGTATCCCTGCCTCTCCGAATTCCTAAATTTCCAAATTCCTAAATTCCCGAATCCCTGAACTGCAATATTTCTAAATTTCCATATTCTTAAGTGTTCAAACACCTAAAATTTCTAAGACCTTTTTTAAAATTCTTAAATTCCCAAATAGTTACCGAGAATATCTTACCCTAAATTGTATCGGTACTTCTTAAACTCCCGATCGCCTAACAGCAAATTTAGTACAACTACCGAAACTATAAACTACTAATTATCACTCTCCCATTAAATTACCACCAAAACACAAAATTATGAAAAATATGTTCATAAACATACCACGGCTTCGCTGTATCTCATAAAAATACAAAATATTGTACAAGTATTGCACACTATCTTTTTGTTCGTTCAATACTCGAGTGAAATATTATTTATCGTGAAACTCCACATCCGTGTTTATCGTTCCACCTAAAGTACCCTAAACTAATAATAGGCAAAAACCCCATCAGGCACACGAATGTACTTCGTAGTCACTCGTTACGTCATATCCGATAAAAAGGATCGATAGAGCTGTACAATTTCTGTAATCACGTTTATTGTAATTTTAGACACGGGAAAAGCTTGGGTCGGCTACATTTACGATTCAAATACGACTTCGATCGATCGGATTTGCACGTTCATTTGATCGAGGCTCACGATTTGGCTGGAAGCGATCAAGGAGGATTTAACGACCCTTACGTGAAATTAACACTCAGCCCCGAAGTGGATTCGAGGAAGCGACAAACTCAGATACACCGTAACGAACAGAACCCGTTCTTCGATCAACAATTTAAATTTCCCGTCAGCAGCGACGAACTTCAGGATAAGACATTAGTGCTACAAGTAATTACTGCGAAATAAATATTTGCTTTTTTTCGTGTATTTACTTCCCGCATATCTGGAAATTTGAACGACGAATCGATGAATGAGCAGTTTCTTCGTCCGCCAACTTTCCGGACGCGCACGATTCGGTTAAAAGAAGATCTGGTTGAAAGAACATCTCGAATATGGAAATTGAGAGGATAGAAACCTTCTATTTATTGATTTCTGGGGAAGTTTTAGATATTCGAAAAGTTTGACACGGGAATTTTTTTTGAGATTTGGAAAGTTGAAGAATTATGGAGCATAGGAATTTTGGAAGTTTGGGATGTGAGATCTAGAGACATGGGAATCTAGTGATTTACGACAGGAAATCTAGAGATTTAAAGATTTGAGGATATGAAGACACAGACATTCGGAGATTTTGGAATTTGGAAATATATGGATTCGAGAATGTAGGGGTTTGATGGACTACAAATTTTGAAACATCGACAATTTTTGAATTTGAAGTTTTCGGACATGGGTATTTGGAAATCTCGGAATGTGGAAATCTAGGGATTTGATGGTGTATAAATTTGAAAACTTGGAAATTTAAGAATCCGGGAAGATGTGTATATAGGTATTTGTGGATTTTAGAATTTGGAGACCTATGCTTACGGAAATCTAGAGATTTATGGGCCTCTAGATATGGAAATCTAGAAATTTATGAGCCTATTGATTTAGAAACCTAAGTACTTTGTGGTCTGTAAATTGGGGAATCTACAAATTGCTGACACTGAAATGTGTGGATCTAGGGATGTAGAGGTCTATATACTTGAGAATGGGAAAATTTGGTAATCGGGTCATTCAGATACGTAGAAAGTTGATGGTCTCCAACTTTCGATTTTTGAGAATTTACTAATTTAAAAATTACGAGATTTTGAAATCTGGGTATGTGACAGTTGGTACACTTGGAAATTTAGTTATTTGGAAAAGTTGAAAATTTGAAGAATTTTAATTTAGAAATTTGGATATTTAAAAATTTTCTCATTTAGAAATTAGGGAATTTAATAAATTGGGGAATATGAGAGTTTATGGATCCTGGAGGAACCTGGAAATGTGAGGACGCAGATATTGGAAAATTTTCGATTTCGAGGTGTCACAATTAGAAATTTGAAAATCTAGAGATTCGAAGACATAAAAATTAAAAAATCTGAACATATGATAATGTAGAAATCTTAATTTTTGAGAATTAAGAGATATGAAAATGTAGAGATTCGAATCTATGGATTTTCTCAAAATTCAAGGATCTGAGAATTTGAGAACAGGGAAATTAAAAAACGAAGAGATTCGAAAATTTCGTAACTCTTCGGAAATCTAGGAATTCTTAAATTCAAGAATTTAGGAAATTCGAGAAGTTGATAACTTCGAATTTTGAAAATTTTATGATAGAAGTTTAGTAATATACAAATTGAATGACTCAGAGAATCCATACTTTAAGAATTACTGCGAAGTAGTACTCATATTAGGTTGTTCGGAAAGCAATTTCGTTTTTTCATAAAAATGAAAGGCGATTTTCGTCGGATATTTTTTTTCTAGCTCGAACAGTATTTTCAAAAACGTAAAATATTCCGAAAATGCTGCTTTTCACTTTCCATATTTCATAGGTTACCAACCACAAACTACTGCGTAGAATCAATCGAACTTTTTCACAAGCTGACCTGTTAGGAAAAAACGAAATCACTTTCCGAACAACCTAATGCAATTATTCACGTAGAATATTTAATAAAATTTAATCGTCACAAGTGTCTTTACTGTCGTACAGGTTCTCGATTACGATCGCTTTTCGAGAAACGACATAGTCGGTTCGGTTAAGGTGCCGTTGCATCTTTTGCAATTAGACTCCCCTACATCGACCGAAGAAGTTTGGGGTGATATCGAGCGCGAACGAAAGCCACCGGAACAAATTCAAGAAGTTTTACTGTCGCTGTCTTATTTGCCAAGTGCCGAGGAATTAACGGTGCTCATTCAGAAAGCGAGAAACCTGTTTCCACCACAGGTATACTCATCTTTCCGTTATATTATCGCTTTGGAATTTTATTCGAATGCTACGTACAAGACCAGCTCTAAGAATTCAAACAAGCGAATTCGTTTCTTCCCTTGTTTTTCAATCTGACGGATGTGACTGCTTTAACCAGTTAACACTATTCCTACCAAGAGGTGTCAAAAGACACCTTTTAAATTTTAAAATTGTTCTCTACGTTGAATCATTTCTCCACAATTAATTCTTTGACTTTTCGTGCGATAGTTGTTAAATTAGTTCAGCAATATCATTTTCCTCCAGCTCATCATAGATCAAAAAATGTGCACATGGTATACAGGGTGTCTCGTAATAAGTGTAAGACCCGAAAAGGGGTTGTAGAGTAGGTGATTATAAGTAACTTTTTCCTTTGCAAAGATGGGGTCTAGGCACTCGTTTTCGAGTTATTAAGGAAAAACTCCGACCAATCAGAGCGCGCGAATAGCGCCCGTTCAGACGCGAGAGCGAAGCTTCGAACATACGGCCGAAAGCGGATGCGATCAAATAAGTTAGTATCGTGCTATGTTACGTCAATGTTAAATCACATATAAAATTGTCTTACCCCTTATTCAGATAAAATAAATAACTGAACATTATTATTCCCAAATTCCCATTTCCCCAAATCTTCAAATTCCAAAATTCTCAATTCCCCAAATTCCCAATTCCCCAAACTCCCATTTCCCAAACTCCAAATTCCCCAAATTCCCAATCCCCCAAATTCTCAATTCTCCAACTTCCTCAAATCGCACATAAAATTGTCTTACCCCTTATTCAGTAAAAATGAATAACTGAACATTATTATGCATGATTTAACATTGACGTAACATAGCACAATACTAACTTGTTTGTTTGCGTCCGCGATCGGCCGTATGTTCGAGGCTTCGCTCTCGTGGTGTCCTACAATTATGGTACGAGTCGGAAAGGGGTGGTAGGTGGGGCTATTCCGAACAACTTTTTCCTTTGCAAAAATATTGGACGAGGCTTCATTTTTAAATTATTCAGGAAAAACACCGACCAATCAGAGCGCGAGAATCGCGCGCCCTCGGAGGCAGAAGTGTAGGCCCGAGTTATATTTCGCCATGGTCGCGATCGAATCGCGTGGGGCGCGATTCTCGCGTTCTGATTGGTCGGTGTTTTTCGTTAATAATTTAAAAATGAAGCCCCTTACGACATTTTTGCAAAGGAAAAAGTTGTTCAGAATGACCCCACCTACCTCCTATTTCCGGCTCCTTCAACACTTTTGGAACATTCTGTTCTTACAAACGTAAGCGCCACAGTTAACTGGTTAATCAATCGCAGCTAGATTCATCTTCTTATTCTATCAGAGCTCATCTTGTGGCGTGTGATCAGCATTTTCATTCATTATTTTATCTTTTGTAATTCTTTCGTTCGTTGAAACATTTTAGATCCTTTAAACTTTCTCGGTAAAACAGAAACGTTTTCAAAAATTTTGCGAAGTTACTGTTTTTCCCGATAAACAAATTGCTAACTTTAATTAACAACATTTTAAAGTTGCTTTAAACTGCGGTAAATAAACAGTAAATGTAAACAGCGAAATGATAAAAACATACTTGCGTAATTAAACTTTCTTCGTCCAATTACTTTTTTCTTGTTCCATTTCTTTTTTTTAATGAAATATGTGCCTTCTCTTTTCTGTGCATTTGCCTTCCTTTCATTACGTACTTTGTATAATACACATATTTATGAAAAATTCATCGTAAAGTTTATTTATAATCAAGTATTACACATTAACGTATTATACATTATTATATATTATATTATATTATATATATACATTATATTATACATTAAGTTTAAACGAAAATTTCGTCTTGTGTATGGTTTTCGTTTTGCATTTTCTTTTGCGTTAAGTTCATGTTTTGTCTAGCGATACGTTTTAATCATCGAGCCGTTGTTTTTATTGCACAGGAGAAAGAGACTTTAGATTCCTTCGTGAAAGTAAATCTTCTTTGCGGGGAAAAGAGAGTGAAGAAGAAGAAAACTACTATAAGAAAAGCGACGACCAGTCCCGTTTGGGACGAGGCGGTATACTTTAATGTTCCTGTCAGCACACTCGCATCATCCGCCATTGAGGTAAGCGTGGAAAAACATTTAACCTTTAACCAATACCTTTGTCATAAAAATAAGCCAACCTGTGGAGAAAATTGGACGAGAAACCTACAGCTAGCGCCGTTGTTAATTAATATTTTGCAAACGAAAGGTGACTCACGCTATTCTGTTTAATATAATTTAGGATAGATTTAATACAATGTAATACAATTTAATACAATTTAGGATAGATTTAACACAATGTAATACAATTTAGAATAGATTTAATACAATGTAATACAATTTAGAATAGATTTAATACAATGTAATACAATTTAGGGTAGATTTAACACAATGTAATACAATTTAATACAATTTAGGATAGATTTAATATGATGTAATACAATTTAGTACAATGTAATACAATTCAATACAATTCAATACAAGTTAATACAATTTAATACAAGTTAATACAAGTTAATACAAGTTAATACAAGTTAATACAAGTTAATACAAGTTAATACAAGTTAATACAAGTTAATACAATTTAATACAATTTAATACAATTTAATACAATTTAATACAATTTAATACAATTTAATACAATTTAATACAATTTAATACAATTTATTACAATTTAATACAACTGAATACAATTTAATACAATTTTTTACGAAAATCTATAATGTACATATGATATATAAATATACAGAAATAATAGTAACAATTTAGTAATATAGATATATTTTTAAAAAGAATGTATCAAACATTTCATATAAAAATTATGTCACCTTCTTCATCTATTTATATCATCTTCTTTCGTTGAAGGAATGTATTTATATCGAACACTAATATATACCTGTCTATTGGTATCGCATTCTATCTCATGTATGTAAGAAGTTCACCGAAGGATATAGGAAAATGAGAAATACATATGACCTTCGCGAGCGAATGGGACTGAATATCGATGAGTTTCTGCGAATGCTTGGTATGGTTTGTCAAAGAAACATCTAGACGAAAGGAACACTAGTCCGCTTTATTATACATTCAGTTTTCGAAACGTCATAAAAGATACGTGTTCGTAGACTTTCGTTTTGAAAGTTAAATTGCGAAATTGGGGTCTCGGAGGGTTTGTGCGATTGCACAGATTTTCCGTATAATTGTAATTGTGTAGTGAAAAAGAAATCGTGAGGAAATATTGAGATTCGGGAATTTGGAAAATTTTGAATTCGAGAATTTACGTATTCGCGAAGTAGGAACTTGCGAGATTGCAATATTTTGAAATTTTGGGGTTTGGGGAAATTTCGATTTGGGTATTTAGGTACTCGGGAATTCGGCAGTCTCGAAATTTTTGAATCTCGGAATTTGGAAACTTGAGAACTTTAGAATTTGGGAATTTTTAAATTTGCGAATCTGGAAATTGCGAAATTAGGAAATTGAGAAAGTAGGAAATTTGGAAATTGGGATATTAGGGACTTGCGAATTTGGATCTGAGTAATTGCAAAATTGAGAGTATGGAAAATTGAAAAATTAGGAAATTAGGAAATTAGGAAATTGAGAAAGTGGAAAATTTGGAAATTGGGATATTTGAGAATTGCAAATTTGGATTTGAGTAATTGAGAAACTAAGAGAATGAAAAATTGGAAAATTAGACAATTGGGAAATTGGGAAATTGGGAAATTAGGAAATTGAGAAAGTGGAAAATTGGGGTATAAGAAAATTTCGAATTTGGATTTGGATAATTAGAAAATTGAGGGAATGGAGAATTGTAAAATTAGGAAATTAAGAAATTAGGAAACTTGAGTACTAGATACTTGCCAATTTGGAAATTTGCTAATTTAGAACTTTGGGAATGTGAAAATTGAAGGATTTGGAAGATTCATGAATTTAAGGAGTTTGCAAATTTGTGATTTGGTAATTAATAATGCTATTTTTTGTAAATATAAAAATAAAAAAATTTGAACATTTGAAAACCTTAGTTCTCGTTAGTCCCAAATACAATGATACAATCTAACTATACATTTTAACTTCCAAATTAAAAATTCAAATAACTATGCCTGTCGAAACGATATCTCTAATTAATTACATTATCAATATCGTTATACAAAATTGTATTAGCAAAAGTAGAACGTACCACATAAGTTTATCATTCAACTATAGTTACTCTTGTGTGAACGTCAAACCTAATCTAATCTTTTGTAAGAATACAACTACATATTCGGATCTATTTGTTCTTGTTCGTAGCTCTATATGGAACAAATGAACAGGCAGGCTCGGAAGAGAAGTAGAATTTATTTTTCGATAGACGAGCTCTTCCCTTCCAGTATTTAATTTCCGTTTCGCTTTTCGTTTCCGATTTCCATAAGACAATCTCGTTTTAGCGTTTCTTAAGGAGTTCTATATCAAAAACTCTGCAGCTTTACTGAAATAAATCAGATATATAATATATCCACAAACTGTACCTAATCACTTACCAGACTAATCATGTGTTGAACTAATCATGTGTAGTTTCTACATTGATTAAATTTAATATATAATCCAGCTTGATTAAATTTAAACGTAGAAAAGAACAACGAACAAAGGAAATATCCAAATGTCCGAACGTAACAAACAGTAAAATACGTCTCGAATAATCCTAATGCAAGAATAAAACTTTTTTATTTTTCATTTAGTTATGAAACTTTTACCGACATATTTGTGACATTTTCCTGATTGAAACGAAACCAAAAACGACGTAACTCGGAACATATTTACTTGTAACTTCAAGCGTTTCGTTTGTATTGAGAACTTTCCTCCAACAAGTTATAAATATGCCCCGAATAGCGTTTCGTCTCCATTTTAATCGGGAAAATGTTGCAAACGTGTTGGAGGAAGTTGTACGAAAAAGGGAAGCAAAAATAAAAAAGTTATCAACGCGTTAGCATCGTAAACTATACAACAGGTTCGATCCTCATCGATAACCGCAATCAAAGCGTCTTTCTTCAATTGCTATCCTTCTTCGCGTTCGCAACTTATCGTCGATTAAACCAATAAATATACTCCAAATTATATCTTGCTTGGTCTCATTTCAATCAGGAAAATGTCAAAGATCTATCGACGAAAGTTTGATAACAAAATAATGAAGAAAGTTTCACGCTTTCATTGATATCGCCTCAATACTTGGATCGCGTTATATGTATTCTTCGATCGCACTTCCTGCCTTCTCGAGGGATGTTTCTCTCTCTGGGGATCATTTTTCCGCTATCTTGTCAACCATTGTACGGTTTTCCATCACCGTACAGCACACGCCAATATATCTGCGAGCCTACAAACCCTCGGGGTAAAGACGGAAAATTCAGTACCTCATTAAAATTCCAATCGACCATAAACAGTCCCAAACCTCGAACGCACCCCAAATCCGCGGCCCGTTGCAGGCCCTCATAAAAACTCTGGAAAGTCCAAGAAGTCCCGTTCCTCTCCACATCCCTACTGCCAACTCCTTTCCACTACCTCGTTCCTCCAACTTTTCCATCTTCCAAATATCCCAGTCCAATGATTATTCAATATTTCCCACTTTTCACCAAGTCCATTCCTACATTCCCACCAATTCTCCATCGACTCCTACTCCACAAATCATCTACCTTTTTTGCAACACCAACAAGCAACAACAAGTTCCATTTCAACCACCATAACGAAACATCAGAACATTTTAAACCACCACCTACAGTAAATCCTCCCACAGTGCGACACTTGTTTCCCTCTCACAGTGCAAAACGTCTCTTCCTGCGCCTATGCGTGCGTCATTGCTACGCCTGTGTTCGCCTCGCTCAAGCCAGTCCAAGTATAATACGATACTCGCCGCGGTCTCTTTGATGCGGGCCGACAGATCTCCAGTTCCAAATTTACCAATATAATTTTTTGATATTTATATTTTTTTGACTGCAAATTTTTTTAACATATTCGTGAGGTTCTTCCGATCAAAATAAGACCAAACACGATATAATTACGATCATAATTATCTGTGTAACAAGGCATACAAGTTTCAGTCGTTACATTTACGGCAGAGATACGAATTCCTTAGATTCTAAAGTCCGAAACTTTTATAGCTTGTTATACGGGTAATTATGATCGTAATTATATCGTGTTTAGTATCATTTTAATCAGAAAAACGAGACGAATACGATGGTACAAGTTTCATGAAAAAATAATAGGAAATAAGAAAATTGCAATCTTTTTCTTTGCTTGCATTAGTATGTGTCTCACCGATATTCGGTCGTTTCGGTAACCGATCGTGTTTAACGCTTGACTGATTCCGAGGGGGATCACCCCAGCAAGGGACAGCCGCCGAGTATTAAATTTCGCTTCTCCTATGCTCACAGTGAGCAGTTTCGATTCCGGCCTCTGTTGCACTGTGGGAGGATTCACTGTAGTACACACTAAAAACAACTTTGAACAGCACCAAGTACTCGAACACTTTTACATTATTGTTAAGCTACTAAATATTGCTAAATAAATTAAGTGTTATATTTAAACATTCATTCACCACCACAAAGTAAGGTTTACGCCCTACTCGGGCCCTCCACTCGCAAATATTACAAGTTTTGCTCCTGATCCGTGGCAGGTAATAAAGATCAAGAAGCGCGCTGACTTTAAGTAAACATGATAAAAATAACGGGCTCGAAAGGTGAAAATATCAATCTGGCGACCAAATGCGAACAATGACTAGAAAAACTACATAGAAAACGCGCGGGTCATGGCTTCCTGAGTTTATGGCTGCCACGAAACGGTCCGCGAACCCTTCGATGGGATGACGGTCTTATGGTTAATTGTTATACAGAAATTCCAAAATCTATACTAAATGTAAAGGCATTGTTGGCCTTAACAAATAACGTTTCGATGTTTTCAAGGTATGCGTGATGGATTCGAGCAACGAGTTCATCGGCGGAAACGTGATCGTCGGATCGTGCATCGTGGGTCCTGCCACAGGAGCAGAAGCGAGCGGGAGTCAAGGAAAGGAGCACTGGCTTCACATGACTCAATCGCCCAGAAAAACCATTGCTATGTGGCACGCGTTGCATTAAAATCACTGTTCGCTGACGCGACACGGTCGAAAACGGTAAGAGAGAAAATCGTGCAGGTCGGATAAGGGACGAGAATCGCGATGAAATTTGTAGGGTAAATAAATCGGTCAAGAAGTGGTATATGTAAACAAACGTAGCAGTGTGTTATATGTGAAACCGCTTCTATGTACTCGATGACCACCGACGAAGTACCGCAAAAATGCACATACACGCGCGCGCGCACACGTACACCCACGCATCGTTATCAGTGAGTTTCGAGGATCGATATCTATCAATATCTCCGCGAACCTATTAATGTTTCGCTGTACCAGGTTTTCCGTAAGTTCGCCGTTCCCGATCGAACGGTTTTAGCCGACGCTGACATGCACACGAAGTTGCCCGTTCGAGTGCCCGTGTGTCGGGTTTGTTTGTAAGCTGAGTGATAGAGTCGCGGAATCATGGAGGACGATGTGGGTCAGCAAACTTTTTGAGAAACGGTTCGGATTAAAATTTTTAGAAGCATGGAGACTGGAGGAGGAATAGTTTTATCGAGTGTCTATTGGATAATGATTGAAACCACCTTCGTTATAAGTCTTCGACTGCTTGGTAGTATATTTGTATCATATCATGATAGAACAATAGAATCGTTGTGTATTCGCAACATCATGAAATTTTATAAAATTAATGTTTATTATATTTCTGATATAACGGGAATATCTGTTGAATACAACGTAACCTTTAGCGAATTGATTCAGCTGGAGTTAAGCGAAGCAAATATCTTGATCTGGTGGATGTTTACGTACTCGGTGAACGCACCTGGAATTAGGGAGTCTTGAGACCACTTGGATCTGCAAACAAATCTTACACTTTAGACAAGGGTGAAACGATTGGCGAGTCTGGATTAAGAGTTTGGGGACATGCAACTGTTGAATCGCTAAATTCTTACGTTTCCAAAATGTCCACGTCCCTGAATTCCTGCATTCACATATCATCACATTCTTAAATTCTAAATATTTCAAATGAGCAAAATTCGAAGATTTGACATTTTTAAATTCACAACATTTTTAATTCTGAAAGTTCTACATTCCCAATATTCCAAATTCTACATTTTCCAAATTCCCAAAATACTAAATCGTGAATTCCCCAAATTTCCAAAATACTAAATTGTGAATTTTCCAAATTTCCAAAATACTAAATTGTGCATTTTCCAAATTTCCAAAATACTAAATTGCAAAATTTCCAAATTCCTAAGTGCCCACATTTCTAAGCTCTGCAACTTCCATATTCCCCAGTTCCTAAATCCATAAATTCTTAAACCTCAAAATTCTTATTTCTATATCCACAAATTTTCATATTTCTAAATCGCTAAATTCTTAAACTTTCAAATCCCAAAATAAGTATATTGCCAAACTTCTAAATTCCCAACATTCCAAATTCTACATGTTCCAAATTCCCAAAATACTAAATTGTGAATTCCCCAAATTCCCAAAATACTAAATTGTGAATTCCCCAAATTCCCAAAATACTAAATTGTGAATTTCCCAAATTTCCAAAATACTAAATTGTGAATTTTCCAAATTTCCAAAATACTAAATTGTGCATTTTCCAAATTTCCAAAATACTAAATTGCGAAATTTCCAAATTCCTAAGTGCCCACATTTCTAAGCTCTGTAACTTCCATATTCCTTAATTCCTAAATCCATAAATTCTTAAATCACAAAATTCTCATTTCTATAGCCACAAATTTTCGTATTTCTAAATCCATAAATTCTTAAACTTTCAAATCCCCAAACAACCATATTGCCAAACTCTTAAATATCCTAGTCTTCAAATCCCTAATTCTTCGCGTTTCCAAATTCCCTAATATGAAAATCTAACAGTTTCAAAATCTTCATAATTCTTGTATCTAATTCGATTTATAATTATTTCAAAGATAGGAGCAAAATGGAAGCAAACTAATTTATTTTAGTACACCAATGAGGTCAAACAATTATCTCAATTAGGATACGGTAAAACAATTACAAAATGGTGTTGTAATAAATAAAAATTTCCCAGAGAATTCTGGAGTTACAGCTCCCGTTTGTCCTCCACCTTCATCCAGCCCTGACAATTAATTTTTCAAGGGCAAAATCAACATTTTTATACCGATTCTGGATAGTCAGCATAGACCTGATTATCAACTTTTATGGTTTCTGTTAACCATATACTCTCGGGCACTCTGCTTCGCGTCTACACAAAATGTTCTCTGTATTCGTAAAAAAATTCTCGTACTACAAGTTTGATTTTCTGGCGAGGTTAAATGTATCTTGCACAATCAATGAGATAATTTAGTGCGTGTGGTAAAGAATACATGCGATAGCGGATAATAAAGAACGATAAGGATAAACAACAGTGACGTACACAGAAAAGGGGTCAAAGGCACCTAGCACTTACCGAACAAAAAGGGAAAAAACTACAAAATTTACCACAAAACTTTTCCTAAATAAAATTCATACCTTAAGTCGTGGATTTTATTTCTATACTTTCTATAAACTAATTATTATTAAACTGCGAATGCATTTATGATGCATAGAAGTCTGTAAAATTAAATAAATCGTGTAAACTATGAAACCCACAAACTTTGGATTAATAATTCTATTTTTATTTTACAGATTTTTACGTAATATAAATGTATCAATATCCACGATCTAATGATTATGAATTAACTACTTATGATGCGATTCAAGACTTTTATAAAAATGAAATAATTTTGCTGTTTAAGTAAATTACGATTAATTAGTAAATCCGAATTTGTATTATGAAGATTTTTGCTCGTACTTGGCCCCTTCCAAATTTAAGTCCTGAGTACGACACTGATACACGACACATGTTTCATGTTGCAAAGTACTATGAAATTATTTCCTTCGTGAATAATCAAAATTGAATAGATTGATACGAAACACTTGTACCTATACAAATTTTCGGATAAAAGAAGCAAAGGAAGATAATTTTGAACGTAGCACACACTTTTCTAATTCTACTTGATTGATATTTCAATGAATTTTATTGTAGTTCGAAATCAAAACAGAAAACGAGGAATATATTTATACGTATGTATTTTCTAGGCCTAAGTATTGTACTATGCAACAAAACAGACCTCAATTAATGCGTCCGAGGTGCATATTATAGTTTACAATAAACAGAAAGCCTAAAGAAAACGATTTTCCTTCGATAAGTACGACGTTTTATCGCATTGTCGTTGTTCACGTTGTAAACTATTTATCTGTACGTAAGCAGCAACAGAAAATGCAAAACAACATCGCGTATAATTATTCAGCAACGTTCGTACGTGCTATTTACAGTCAAAAGCGTGTAGGCTTCTCTTAAGTGGAGGAAAATGGCGATATACAAGGAGGCTTAGCGAATTACCCGAAATGTACGCTTTTCTAAGGAAACCTCATTTCTGCAAATATACTGTATCTTAGAATATTAGAGAAATAGACATCTTTTGAGTTTGTAAATTTAACAATTTACAAAATCTAAAATGTATAAAACTTATGAAGTTCTAAAGTTGCATATCTCTGGATTTCTGGATTTCTGAATTTCTAAATTTCTGAATTTCTAAATTCCTAAATTCCTAAATTCCTAAATTCCTAAATTCCTAAATTTCTAACTTTCTAAATTTCTAAATTTCTAAATTTCTAAATTTCTAAATTTCTAAAATTCTAAATTTCTAAATTTCTAAATTTCTAAATTTCTGATTTTCTAAATTTCGGAATTCCCACATTTCTAAGTTTCTAAATTTCTCAATTTCTAAATTTGTAAATTCTAAATTTCTAAATTTCTAAATCTCTAAATTCCTAAATTCCTAAATTCCTAAATTCCTAAATTCCTAACTTTCTAAATTTCTCAATTTCTAAATTTCTCAATTTCTAAATTTATAAATTCTAAATTTATAAATTTATAAATTCTAAATTTATAAATTTATAAATTTATAAATCTCTAAATTCCTAAATTCCTAAATTCCCAGTTCCTAAATTTCCATAATGTATAAATTCCAAAATTCCAATCTGTCAAAACCAGAAATTTAAAAAATATGAAAATCCCCAAATTTTCGGAATCTACTTCTTCATCACCATTTTCCCTAGGGAAGCCTACTACGCTTTGTACATGCGTGTTACATCGCAATGCACAAAGTATAACCGGAGGTGATAAAACACGACTAAAAATGTACACATTTCCCGCCTTTCTTTCTTATTATCTCTATTAGATTCGTTTCCTTCTACGTATACGTTAATACGCGACAGCCGATAAAGAATAGAAGGTAGGACAAGCGAAACATGCAGGAAGAATAAGAGAATCAAATGAAAATGTGAACATTTCCGACCAAAGTTCGTCATATCATATATTAATAATTTTGAATATTCCAGAGCTTAGATCTATTTATTGTTAATTTAAGAGTTCGATTAAGGAACCTGCCGTACTATAAATATTTTAGAATCGCGTGTGTATTACAGCGATTAATATTTCTGATCTCTTACAATTAGTTGAATGGAAAAGAAAAAGATGGCGATGTAGTAAACGTTACCTGGAGAAACAGAGGATATAAATTATATGTTAATCATCGTTAAGTATTTTATGTATTATATAAATAAATATAAATATATATTATATATTATATATTATACATACTGATGTGACTACGTGAAACGTACAAGTTGGAAAAATTTCAAGGGTTGTTGTTGGGAAGAAACGCTTAATTATATGAGCGTGATTCGAATCGTACGCTTAAAATATACTTAACAGTATTTCTATTATATTCTACGTATCGCATGCAAGTGGTACGTGATGTTTGTATTAAAAACAAAGCGTATATGTAATACATACACCTATATGTATACATATATGTAAATGCATATACATATTATATTATATAAAGATGTTCTTATATGTATATCTTCGTAATAAAACAATCATCTTGGGTGTGTAACTCTAAAACACGCTTTGAAAACATTTTAACGTAACTGTTATAACTGTAATGACTCTTGTAATAACTCTCCACGATATGTAACGACTAGGTGAATTTCGTGTTTCTGCGTTTGCACGAATAAAATTTGATTCCTCCGAGAACGCCATATTTCGCGCCCCTGTTGTTATCTGCTGTTAAGCTACGTCCTTGCTGAGGCAACAATGAATTTTTGTTTTGTTCAAAAAGACAGAAAGAAAAAATAGAAAATTTCTATATTCGAGAATTATCAATTTCTTACTTCTCTACGGTTCTCCAATATCAAATTGTTAGACTTTAAAATCTTCGAATTTCTAGGTTTCTCAATTTCTAATTTCTGAACTTGTGAAATTCTAACTTTTCAAGTATAAAAACATCCAAAGTTTCAAATCGTGAACTTGTCAAATTTCAGTATTTCCCAATTACTAAATTTTCAAATCAATGAATTTCCAAATTAATGAATTTCCGGATGACTAAATTACTAAATTACTAAATTACTAAATTACTAAATTACTAAGTTATTAAATTAAAAAATGTCAAAGTTTCCTTATTACTAAATTAAAAAATTTCCAAATCACCAACTTAAGATATTTCCAAATTTCCAAATTACAACTTCCAAAATTTCTCTCAGCTTCTTATATTGTAATTTTCCGGATTTCAAAATTGCGGAATTCTTACATTTCCAAATGATCAAACTTCTATTTTGTATATATTTCTCATTGTTGCTTGAATGAGGACGTAGTTTTATTTTTCATGACACTTGGACTGAAAATGTTGCATCGACAGTTTCGCAACCGGTGTTACGTATTCGTGATTTTTATACTGAACTTTCCACTTTATTATTTTTGAATCTTGGCTTTCCACTGCGAACTACATATATCGTGTACTACAGTAGAACTCTATTTATCTATCCCTTTCTATCCCTGTTTGTGAATGTGGCACGATCGATATAAAGCAATGATATCGTTTAGAAGATATATGCAGATAAATAATAAAAAAAGTACAAAAATTACTGATAAGCAACAATGCGATATTTAACCCTTTGACTGCAACATCGAATGGTTCACCTCGTGTAAAATGGAGCAACATTTCGCATTGGTGATAAAAAATACTCAACGCATACTACTAAACGTAACATATTCCATTTAACGATAAAAATTTGTATATTAAAAAATATGAAACGAATTGCAGTAAACAAGGAAATTCAGTCACTCTCTAACAAATAACAATACATGAAATCATGTTCTTTATATAAAAGAGAAAATCGAAAATTTTCTTTTTTCACTTATAACTCTTGCAAATACAAAAGTATTAATCTTGCAACGTGAATCAGGATCAAGGTCGTTTGTGTTGGATCCTTCAAACGCTATTTTATATAAAAGTGGTCTACTTTTTTGACCTTGCACGCTACTGTTTTTTTTTAAGAATAATTTTTATTACTTTATTTGATACAATATAACTCTTATTAACAAAATTTCTCTTCGTATTTTTACAAATTATAAATTCTGTCTCTCGTCACTTATCGTTTATTCGCAGTCAAAGAGTTAATAGATCTCAGCATAAAAGAAACGGAACACTTGCAGTGTTTCACTAAAAAATAATAGCATGGAACTGCTATGACATAGTATTATACCTAAAGAATGAACATGTCGAGAGATAAGATAGTTCAAACTGAAGTATTCAAGTAAGAACCTCTCTTATTCTTTCTTTTAACATCGATTTCTTGTTTGAATAATAAAATTTCATTATTCCCTTTTATAGTTTATGCAGTTGTATGTATAAACGGAATGATGTTTAACAATAGTTGTGACAATTAAAATGCAACACTGGACTTACTTAATCGATAATTAAATTCAGTAAGATTGTATTCGGATAAATGGAGTTTTACTGAAATTACAACTTAAAGATTGGTGATTTTATGGCATACATTACAATAACTCTAGTATAGTATTCGTCACGATGTGGGTATTAGTGTGGTTGCTGGTGGATAGTTATTTTATCAATTTGAGAATTTGAAATTTTTATATTTCTAAATTTGCAAATCTTCAAATCGTTAAGTCTCCAGCTATCCAATTTTCCAGTTTCGAAATGTCTATGAAATCCTAAAGCAAATACAATGTTAAAAACTTTCACTTCACCAAGCCCACCTAGCAAAGGTTTGGTTTAGAACCTCGGTACATCGTGATGGATACTATATGCAATCCTATCAACGAAGTCCTTTTAGATATAAAATGTAAAATTTGCAAATATCATAGATTCCATATGCAGCCGTCAAAGTGTTATTAGACACCACATTGTCGGACCTAAATATTGCCTTGCGAAGCACGAAAAATCTCGCGCTTATCGCATTACCCAACGTGTGGGCCATCGATGATAGTAGTCAAGTTACGATTATCGTACAAAGTAATTAATGATGAAAAAAGCGGTTAAGGAGTTACTAAATGATCGATAGGCAAGAGAGAAACAGTTTTCATGACTGATTCTTCTGAACGATTCGAGAATGTCCGTCTGTGTTACTGCATCGTAAAGAATGTACAATGTATCTTAAATGTGACATGTAACCGATATTTTCTTGTAATGTATCTCGTGATTCGATTTCAAATAAAGAATTACTTATTTCCGTGAAAATTGTGTGTTTCTATTGTTATACCCCAAAAAAATAGAGACTGAAAACAATACATACATTTTTATTGACACTTTGTTTCGTTATATCCGAAAATTATGGTGACATATTAAAGAGAATACTAAAGTTTTCACACATTATATTTTACATTCGTTGTACATAACTTTTTATAATAAATTATACAAAACGTATTTTGTTTATGCACACTGTAATGTCAAATTGTACACTATCACCAGAATTGTACATAACAATATTCGCGAACGATATTAAAATGCGGAATTTATATTTTTTGTTAAATTATCTGCGGTTTGAATGTCAACAAAATCTTTCGAATCTTTACGCCTAATGGACAGTGCTATGCTTGCACCAGTTTTTTGCCATTTGACTTTGAGCAATACGGAACATCCTTTCTCTATATAAAATACAACATTTTATTAAAATCTATAAAATTACATAATTATATATTAATGGCAAATTACGTACCCAATTGACCTCGTTCATGGGCAGCAGCTAATTGATTAACGACACGTCTTTCCACTTCGTATTTAATAGAACGAGCGCCATAATGAGTATCATACCCCTCTGCCAAAAGGGATAAAACTTCTCTGTTCCATTTTAATTCTATTTTATGCCTTTCTTTTGCACGATCTGCCCAAGCTTCCAATTCCTTTGCGACTAGTTTAATAAGCTCAGATTGAGAAAATGGTAAAAAATATACAATTTCATTTATTCTACCCAAAAATTCGTCCCTTCGAAAATGTGATTTCAAAATAGGTCGTACCTACAAAGTAATTATTTTTAAAAACTCCATTATTTATTTATCGAACGTGCTAAGATGAATATAATTTATACGTACTACTTCATCTTTAAATTTTCTAGATATTTCGATGTGTTCTGAATCTTCGTTTATATCCGCATTTTTATCTTGTTTTTGATTCGAAACACGTTCTCTATTCGCAACTTCGTCTCTAAGGTGTACTGCATGCTCAGCAATTACTTCACTCGCTAAATTTGATGTCATTACAAATATTGCATTTTTACATTCAATCGTTTTTCCTTTACCATCTGTTAATCGTCCCTGAAAGAATCAAAATTTGTTTTAGTACTACGCTTTGACATATTATACAATACTAATAAACAAAATCCAAAATATAACTACTTCATCAAAAAGTTGTAGCAAAACTGTTAACACGTCTGGATGAGCCTTATCAACCTCGTCAAATAAAACAACGGCATTTGGACACTTTCTAAGTAGTTTTGTTAATTGCCCACCATCATCATGACCCACATACCTAATCAATAAAATCAAATGGAATAAAATTGTATATTATTTATCCAGAAAATTAACGAAAATAATGTTACATAGGATGAACGAATATAATGTATACCCGGGAGGCGCCCCGATTAATTTAGCAACTTCATGTTTTTCTTGATATTCAGACATATCCAATCGTATAAATCCTTCAGGTTTATTTTTATGAATATATGCAGCTAACTGTTTAGCTAATTCAGTTTTTCCAATTCCTGACGAACCTAAAAACAGGAATACAAGCGGATGTTTCTCATCTATCCACCCATTTTCTTTCCTCCTGATAGCTACAAACATGTTAAAAAGTAAAAATATATATACATATGTACGTTTACTTCGTATCAATGGTCAATTGCATGAAACAAATCTTACTTGATGCAACAATAGATATCGCTCCATCCTGCCCTACTATATATTTTTTTAAACGTTGTTCTAACGGAAATTTACGACGTTCTTCCATTTCCTGTATACAATATTTGGTAAAAATATGGATCAAATATAATGCTATATAAAAAGCGAAGCTTGATTTTAAACATATGTACTTTTTCCTTCATTATATTGTCATATTTTATGCTATATTTCGTAAGTATATCTTTGAGCTCCCCATTTTCGGCATACTCTATCGGACGATGTCCTGATTCGGCTTTTATAGTTGGATCAGCTGCAGCATTCATTAATTCTGTAGCACAAGCTTTTGAATTTACTAATACTGCATAGTGTAATGGTGTAAAACCTTTGAAAGTAGCTCTACTGTTTAAATAATCAGAAAATTCTTGTTCCCTTGCTGTAAGCACTGCAAATTGAAAGCAAAAAATGGAACAAATCGTTAAACTTCATACTTATATAAATGGTTACATGGTCTTAAATCATTATAGTTATATGTGACTCAGTAGTAATGATACAAGAGAGATACTATGTGTAAAAATAAATTGACGACGTAGAATATTTTTCTTATATCTCTTTGTTTTCAAGAAAATTTGAGTAGTTAATTCAATAATGTTGATAGATATAAATAAATAATTGTAATTATTAGTATCATTAAAATCTATTATTAATCAGTTCCATTAAAAATATTATTTAGTACAGGTGATTTTATCATAATTATTTGTTTATGTGTAGGTTCTTATAATGTAAATGTTTTATACCATCTAAAACATGCAATCCTTTTTCTATAGCAGTTGCATATACATTAATGAATTCATCTTGTGCATTAACATTGGCACCATGGTCTATTAAAAGTTTAATAACTTTTGGTTGCAAATTAATAGCAGCAACATGTAATGCTGTCCAACCTAATGGATGTCGTACATTTACATCAATTCCAGATTTTAAAATCTATAACAATGATTTTGTTAATTGTTATTATTACTTGTATATAAAACGTTTATTATACTTACATTTTTTAGTTTTCCAATATCACCATGTTTAGCAGCTTGAAAAAACTCTTTTTCTGTTATAAATAATTATGAAAAAATAATTATACCTGTTTAAGTTATTATTATTATTATTAATTTGCATCTAACAATACAGAAAATACATACCTTTCTGAAAATTTGAAGATTCACACAGTGCTATAGTTATACCAAATCCACTTGATACAACTCCTAAATTTCTACAATATCTTGCACTACGATTAATGTCATATTTGTTTAATACTGTCTTTGTCTTTGTTAATAAAGAACGAATGTGCTTTGACATGAGCATATCCAAAAATTTGTATAATGGATAAACATGCCTTTGAAGTTTCCAACAGAATTGTACATAACCTTCACTGTATTGATAAAGTATATTTTTAATATCACTATTCTTTCTACAAATGAAATTGTATGGCATTCTTGTCGGGTGTTTAGTTCCTTTTATAACTGAATAAAATCGTGAATTATACAAGCGTGACATTTTGTACAAATCGGACAAACACTTGTATTTTTCAACCATATGATTTATCTTGTATGGTTATATTTTTTACTGTCGTATTAATACAGAAACTTATTGAATAAGTGCCAATAGTCATCTCATTCACACACAATGATATAATTTACGTACTGTTTACGTTTTCAGTTGTTTCTTTAAACATACTGAAACATTCCAAATTAATTACACCACCTATACATACTGTTGCATGTTGTAAATACTTATGTGTGGCGACTGGACCGGAAACTGGGAATTAAAAATCGTATGCGTATACAGTAATGCATAGAAATTTGAAAGAATCATTATATGCAATACAATTAGTACAGATCATTTAAAAATAAAATATAATCTTATAGATGAAAAATATACTGTTCATACGTGTACACATTATTTATTTATTCAAATTTTTTATACAGTATTTATCAGTTTTATTTATATTTGAAATAAAACGATAAAACATCTATTTAAAAATTATGAAACATTCGTGTACAGTAGTATCCTTTCAAAATTAGGTACGCCTCGGACATATTGATGCGAAAACCAATCATACTTGTGCGCAATACGTGTAAATTCAAAATGTTTGAGAAGGGGTACTCAAGAAAAAATAAAATAAAATGTAACAGAATATGTTTACATTTGAACTTTGATTTAGAGATGTGATAATTTTATACATATAACGAAATATGCCGTGTATTGATCATGTACTCTGGATTCTTCTGGAAACGAAACTGGCATTGACCAGGAAAGTTTCCAATGGCGCATAATTCCAGAATGTTCCAGAGAAACTGATTGACCAATAGGAGGTATATACCGCAGCGCCATGATTGGTGAGTTTTCAGCAGAAGTTAGCAGAAAGAAGTAATCGCAGTTACCGTGCAGAGGCATTTCGTTCAGTCTATTACGTGAGTGAAGAGGCGAATATTTAACGAGGTCGTGAATCCAACGTTCACGTTCATTACCAGCACAAGTTCTAAACGGTTAACAATTTGTTTACGCATCCTTTTTAAAGGTCAACAACTAATCTACAAACAAAACTTTACAATTTACTTAGTGTTGTAAAGAAAACGTTATTAAACTAGCTATCAGCCATGGCTGCTATGTCCGTGATCGGAATTGACTTCGGCAATGAGAGCTGTTATGTAGCTGTAGCACGAGCGGGAGGTATTGAAACCATAGCTAATGATTACAGCCTTCGAAGCACACCGTAAGTATTCTTTATTCTTGATAATCGTTTTTTAATTGTTATCTCGTGCTTAGATGATACCGGTGTGTACCGGCCTTCCCATAGTCTTTCTTTCCTTCGTGATTTTTTCACAAAAATTTACCAGAATATGTAAAAACAGTTAAAATGTACTACGTAGGTCATTGTATAAATTACGAGCAAAGATCGGGAATGCTGATTTTATTACTGCCATTTATGTCCATATCGTTTTGTCTATTTGGGTGTCTCATTTACTTTCACATGACTAAGAAGTACAAAAAAGTCCGCAACGTATTAGCGATGCACGAATTATTTTCTTCTGCTTTGTTTGAAATTTAATGTATACACATGAGACGGAATTCGTAGTTAATTTACAATTAGAATTAGTTTGTAACGCGCGTACTGCTATTCTGATTTGTGTATTAAAAAACACCGGAAATATTGCGTGATTTGAATAAGTAGTATTATCTAAGATTTATCATTTCGTATTTAATATATTTGTTTTTACGTCAATAGTACATTCATCGTAATAACGTTCCGCGATTCTTTTTTTATTTATAATAATAGAATATTTATACTGTACAGATAATGATACTAAAAAATTATAATTTATATATTTTAATATTTTCCTATCGCTTATTAAAGTATTGAAACATTAATTTATACACATATATATTTTTGCAAATGTCAAACCTAATTGAAGTGGTATTTTTACATGTAAAATAATGAAACATGCAACTCAATATAAATAACTTATGTATTAGTTCTTTCTATGCCTGTAACCTTGAATATTTCCTTGGACTTTTCTTAAGTTTATTAGTAATTTCATTTTATAATAGTTATAATATGTATGTTTTATTGAAAAATAGCTGCCATGTCATTAAATAATACACCTATTACAAAAAATATATTTATATGGATATTTTTATATGTGTTGGACTGATATAAATTTCAAATTTTTGTATGAAATTTTTTCATTCATATTTGCATTAATCAAAATTATTACCAATTTTAGATCATGCGTAGCATTCAGTGGAAAGAATCGAATTCTTGGTGTAGCTGCTAAAAATCAAATGGTAACCAACATGAAAAATACTATTTATGGATTCAAAAGATTATTAGGTAGAAAGTTCAATGACCCTCAAGTACAACGTGAGATTAAGATGTTACCTTTTAAGGTAACTCGGGAGGCAGATGGAAATATTGGTATACATGTATGTATCTAGTAAATAAGTAATTATTTTTTAATGCATGTTTAAAAAAAAAATTAACAAATAGCAATTCTAGTATTATCTTTAAAAAATAATGTAAACAATTATAATAATTCCTGGAATGTTAAAGAAAATTATTAATTATTCTAACTTTGTAATGATACTCTGATTTAATTTTGGCTTTCTCCCAAGTTTCTCATATTTGTGGGGACTCATATCTTATTTATATCTCTTTGATACAGTTAAAACACGATGTATCACATTTGTTTATAAATTGTACATCAGGAAGCATATAAATGATAATAATAGAAGTTGTGAGAAATAAATAACATGTTTACATTTATTTTTAAATTTTAGGTACAATACTTAGGAAAGGAACACATTTTTTCACCTGAACAAATAACTGCAATGTTATTTACAAAATTAAAAGATATATCTGAAACTGCTCTACAAACTGTTGTTAATGATTGTGTCATTTCTGTTCCTTCATATTATACACAAGCTGAACGGCAAGCATTGCTTGATGCTGCACGAATAGCAGGTTTAAATGTTCTTAGATTGTTCAATGAAACAACAGCCACTGCTTTGTGCTATGGCATTTACAAACAAGATTTACCCTCACCTGATGCACCCCCAAGAAATGTAGTTTTTGTTGATTGTGGATATGCTAGCTTACAAGTATGCATCTGTACATTCCACAAAGGAAAATTAAAAGTAAGTAATAATTCTGTGTGATAAAATTATATGATTAGAACAATATAAATTATATAAATATTATTTATAGATGTTAGCAAGTAGTGCTGACAGTCAGTTAGGTGGAAGGGATATAGATTCTATATTAGCAGAATATTTCTCTAAAGACTTTCTGTCACGATATAATATTGATCCACGCACTAGTCCTCGTGCATATCTAAGATTATTAACAGAAGTTGAAAAGCTGAAGAAACAAATGTCGGCCAATTCTACAACACTTCCACTTAATATTGAATGTTTCATGGATGAAAAAGATGTACATGGTGATATGAAGCGAGCCGACATGGAAGCGATGTGCGCGCATTTATTTAAACGTGTAGAAACAGCTCTACGCCAATGTCTCGAAGACTCTAGTAAATATCATGTCTAACTACTTGTAATTTGAAATGTTATAATGTACAGTTCTTTTCGACATTGTTACGCTAATTCACGATATTTTTTACAGAACTAAAATTAGACGACATTCATTCCGTGGAATTAGCAGGGGGTTCTAGTCGTGTTCCTGCTATTAAACGACTAGTTGAGGAAGTTTTTGGTCGTCCTGTATCTACAACATTAAATCAAGATGAATCTGTGTCCCGTGGATGTGCTCTTCAATGTGCAATGTTGAGTCCTGCTGTAAGAGTCAGAGACTTTTCAGTAACTGATATTCAACCATATTCGCTAAAGTTAACGTGGGATGCTACTCAAGGTGAAGAAGGGTATGTTTAAACATTTAATATAAATAAATAGGTACATTTACATAATTATAGTATTTCCTTTTAATTCCATATGTTATATTATTTTAGAGAGATGGAAGTATTTGGACATAATCATCCCGTACCGTTTTCGAAGATGTTAACATTTTATCGGTCGAGTCCATTTACACTCACTGCTAGTTACACTGTACCACCGTCATCGTATCCACAGACACACATTGGTATGTATTAAATTTTGTTTTAATAATTCATAGTATATTTCTATAATTACTTCGTTTTACAGGTGTATTCGTAATAAAAAATGTGAAGCCAACACAAGAAGGAGTGTCTTCGAAAGTAAAAGTAAAAGTAAGAATAAACTTGAATGGTATCCTCACTATTGCTTCTGCGTCGCTTGTTGAAAAACGCGAACTGACGCAACAAGAGAAGGAGGAAGAAGAAAAAATACAGCAGCAGCAGCAACAGCAAAACAGTATGGATGTTGATCAGCAATCAGAGAAAAAAGATAAACCTGATCAAGAAGCACAGGCAAATGAGCCACCTGCGCCTGAGGTATGTATTTTGATAAGTTCAGTTTATCTTTTACCAAAAATGAATCATGTATATGTTAATTGTATCGAACTGGCATATATGTTAACAACAATCTTCGTATTTAATATACTTACAAAATTATGTTGATTCGGTTAATAATTCTTTTCATTATATTAACCCATTCGAGACGGTGATTTTTTTCGAACACGGTCTCCAGAGTGAAATTTTTCTTTTCTTTATATTTTTCATTTTTAATAAAAAAAAAATTTGTGTACTATGGAAATCACCCAATTCGTAAGTGAATTCGCATAAAAAGATAATTTCACACCACGTGCGCAGCTCGTTCCTCAGAAAATTGTTATTGCGAGAAACGGATTGAACACCATGTGTGCAATGTAAGGTAAAATAAAAATACATCATTAAAATTGATAAACATTTATTTAAAAAATAGTTAGATAATATAAAATCGTTATTTTCCTTTTAATAATGTAGAACAGAATATAACGTAATGAAAATTTGTAAGAAATATTAAAAAGTCCAAGAAATAAGTTGAGTAATGAAAAAAATAATATAAACGAGGCATAAGATAAGTTTCGTTTAGGCAGTATGAATAGAAGGCGATCTATAGCTGTTGGTGGTATATTTGAAAAATGGAATTAGATATATGCGTTCCTGCATTGCTATTTTCTAAAAATGTACATTTCGAAAATTCAAAGGAAATTTTTTTTTTTTTTTGGTACGCAACAAAATCAATGCCTAATTTTGTTTTTCTATACTTTACAGATACTATTAATTCAAAAGATTCTTATCTCGACGACTACTTTACTCAGAATAACTGATAATTGCTCATTATTATTATTATTATTATTACTATACACACGCCGTGTAAGCGGTCATTTATAGCCTCGGAAATTAATTGCACAAATCGTGTGCAATGGGTCTCGAATGGGTTAAGATTGACTAAACTACTCATTTAAAACATAATCAACATTTTGAGTAATAATCGTATTAGGTAGAAATACATATTAAGTCACCATGTTCATTCTGTATAGGAAGTAACTTTTTATAGTAATACAGTACTCATGTTTTTGAGTGTCTGATGCATGATTACGTGAGTTTGTTGTGGTTTAGGTGAGCATGGATAAAACACGTCGGAACTCAGATGCTGATGATGGTGGAAGAGGTGCGAGGGGTTCTGCCCCTTCTTACTCCTCCAGGATTCTCTCTTGGTTCAGCTCGGTACGCGACACACTATCATTACTTGGACCCATATGTTAACTGAAACATGTGCAATAGTTTCTGACTTTTGTTTAAATTCTGGTATTGTTATAATTCATAATGGCTACATGAATAGCTTTTCGTGTTCGAAAGTGTCATAGATTTTTTATTTCTTTCATCACGATCAGCATCATTAATTAGGTGTTATATGATCATCACAGTCATAATTAAATTTGAGTACCCTGCATGAAGTAATAATTTAAGCATCGAAGGTGCAAAATTTGTTTTTAATAATCATTATTTAATACAAGATTACAACCATACAAATGTATCATACCGAACGGATAGAATTAAATTTATGTTACGAAAGTGTCAAATATTTTCATAAAAGTTTAATAGTAAATGTCCATATATCACTTATTTGTGAAGTATAGAAATTTATTGTTTCTTGTAGCTTATTGCATGATTTTTAGTAATATTTAGGATTTTGAAATCTGTGTCGATTTCTTCTGCAAACTCGGTTAATCGTAGTACCATTATGAATCAAATTAACGAGGTAAAATTAGTATATTAGTATGTTTATGAGTATAAACATGTGCATAATATAGTAATATAATAATGTGCTTTCATGCATATGGGTCCAAGATACAGCTGTGTCACGCCGTGCTGTCTGTCTTTGCTCTGTTATTCTTTTCACTGGGTCGCAGAAGGAAAAGAGACAGTAATTTTTCATAATGTAGTAATTATCAGTACATTAAAATTGTGAAGGCAGGCAATGCGGTTCGGCTTTCAATTCGTGTTGTAATTTATTGTCATAATTTTACTTGTGTGATGCATTTTTGTCTCCTTCATGAAACAATACAATTTACAGTATCACGAATTGAAAACTGTTCGCATAAAGGTATGATGCCCCTCTTTGTCCTCTGCTCATGTTTATCATCACCTGACTTCCAATTTATGTGTATCATATTTTAAAGTATTTATTTTAATTTGATCGTGATAATGCCATGTTTATTTTGTATAATGTAAGTTGAATTATAATTTTCAATAGAAAGTTTTTTTTTAAAAAAAGTATTAAAACTACGAAATGAAAAAGTAACATAAAACGTATTTTATACGTGTTATACAAAAGGTATTCAGACGAAGAAGAACTTTCTGTTAACAAATTTTCTCGTGAACAAACTTCTATAATTGAAGAATTTCATGTTAATGCGTTCTTCGTTTTCAGGGCGACGATAAAGATGAAAATAAAGGTAAAAAGAAAGTTCCTGTTCGAAATATTGAACTGCCGGTGGAAATGCGTGGATTTGGACTTAATCAACGCGATTTGGATATCGCATTGGAAAAAGAGGTACTATATACTTATTATAGTGCATATAACATTTTATAATTGTGATTTAATCTACTTTTTTATTGTTTAGTGTACGATGATTGCCGGAGATAGACAGGAAAAGGAACGTATAGATGCTCGCAATGCATTAGAAGAATATGTTTATGACTTGCGTGCAAAGTTATCGGAAGAAGATCAGTTAGCCACGTTTATTGCAGAGGCAGATAAAGAAATACTTTGTCGTGCATTAGATGAAACTGAAAATTGGCTTTATGAAGAAGGTGAAGATTGCCACCGACAAGTTTATTCAGAACGACTAACGCATCTTAAAGTAAGTGTAGATGTAATTATTAAAACTTAATCAAATGTTTCCATCTAGAAAACAAAGTCATTTAAAATGCATGTTTCCATAACGCACTTAGGCACAAGGTGAACCAATTAAAGAAAGGCGAATGGAATTTGAGGGTAGAGGTCATGCATTGGAGGAATTAGCAGGAGCATTACAGCTTGTTAAGAAAAGTGTAGATCTCATTAAAGCATCCAGCGGAAAAGACAATAAATATTCACACGTAACAGAAGAGGAAGTAAAAAAAGTTGAGAAAACTGTACAGGAAAAATGGGCGTGGCTTGATGAGAAACACGTACTTCTTGCCGGTACACCTCGCACACAGCAACCACCGGTTACTGTCGCTCAAATACGTGCAGAAAAACAGGTATTTATATTATTGTACATACTTATATACTATATGATTTATAGATTCATTCATGAATCCACAGTCATGTATTTTATCTGTATTTCACAGTCACTGGATAGTATTGTATTACCAATCTTAAATAAACCAAAACCTAAAGTAGAACCACCAAAAGAAGAAAAACCTAAAGATAAAGCAGCCGAAGAACAACAAAAAAATAATCAAAATAGTCAAGGTGATGGTCATGCTCAAACAAATCAGCAACAACCACCTCAAGAAGAAAAGATGGATGTTGAGTAACAGTAACTCTACTTTATGTGTTTTAATAATATTGAAACTATCATTATTAAAATAACGGAAATTATTTCATCGTGCAAGTCATTTTTATCATGTCACAAAAGCGCCTGATATGTTGTGTAGTTAGCACATGTTTCTTTTTTTTCCTATAATAGTTATGAATGTGATAAGTTGATCTATTTAAGACAAATGTACCACAATGAAGTATATTGAAATTTGGAGAATTTTTTTTTAATTGCAACCGAAATGCATATATACAATTAATGTTCATTTATACAAATAATGACTAGCTTAATATTTAATTTTACAGTTAACATGTAGTTAAATAACCCATGCTATAAAATTTGTTAAGTTACAATGTGTGGAAAATACACACAAATTTTGTACTTTGCTTTTCTATAAAGAATAGCTAGTTAGATGAAAAATGTATTTGCAAATGTATATCTATTTAAAGAATATACGGAAGTACTAGGAATGAAAAAATTCTTCAATCTTTAATATACTCTTAGAAAGAAAACTGTTGACAAAATTTCTATCAGTGGAATACATAAGAGATTGTTCCCTGACTTCATTGCCAGTAAAAAGATTTAATACGTTATGACACTTAATATGTAGGACAAATGCTAAGTTAGAACTAACGACTAAATTAAATTGTGAAGTAGTTAATATCGCTGGCGATTTTATGTATTTAATACAGTAAGCATTCATTCCAACACTTCCCCAGGCCGACAACAAACTATTCCGTGACACAAACTTTTGTTGCATTTACGATACTTAAATAAATTAATATTTCATTAATAAAATTTATTAAGTTTGTTTTAGGATTTGTTTTACATTGGTGGTAGTGATAACTTTAGGAAAAGTTATTAAATTAAATTATTTACATTTTATATTGCATTTTCACATTATCGAGTTGTTATGACGTGAATTTCTAAGAATCATATAGTTAAATTTATTATAAATAATTCATAGTTTTCCCTGAAGGTAAAGTATGTTCAGTTTGAATTATTTTTATTTAAATATAATTTCATCAGCACTTTAAGAAATCTTTTTTCTAAGTTCTTATAATTTTTGTAGAATGTTGTTTCTGACTGGTACTAAAGAAAAAAACAACGATAGTATCGCTTTGTATATTAGTCATAATTAATTTGTTATTTATTCCACGTCAAAGTGGAAGAAGTACGTGCTGCTATTCATTGTTATTAGGGGCGAATTTAAATCAGTTTTGGTTAGTCTTTCATATTGTTTTTTTATCTCTAGCGTGAAAATTTGTGTTCTCATATTTTATTAAAGAACCATCTAAAGACTCTAAAAGTTATAAATTCACCCCTAATAATTCTAGTATTGTGATCATACAGTGCACTATAATTAATTTATGGATCTGATATGATATATAAAGGTACTATGAACTATTGCAAGCTACACTATAAACTATGAAGTAATCTACTGTAAAGTTTTTTGAACAAAAGATATGTAATGGAATCCTATTTCGTATAGATGTATCTACATTGCAAAGTTTGTGCTGTACAATATGCAAGTCTTGTGTGGGAATGTTATTGCTTTTTATTTAGCGATTATGTTTCATTGATTGATACAAGTACAGATATATTTGCCATTTACATAGTTTACAGTATTCAATAAAAAAATATTACCTAAAACTTCGACCAAGAAATATGTGAATTGCAGAATGTAACGCAATACAATGTAACATCCTCCATCTGATAAGTATACACGAATAAATGTGTTATCAAGAATATGTACTTAATTGCATACATATGTAAAAGAAATGTTTAATCTCGCTTAGTTTGTATCTTCGATTGATCATCGAAGTATGCACGATATATAAATGCTCCCAGAGCCACATGTAAGACTAAAATCGCGACTCCAGCCGAATATACGTTGCTTGGTACATTGTTAAGGCCCAATAAACCTGAAATGTATAGAAACTCACTTTAATTTAAAATTTGATATTGTTAAAATTATAATTGATAGCTTATTTATATTTTAATATAAAGTATAACTATTAATAACCAATCTAAAGTATGAAATACACTCTGTTGACTAATTGATGCGTATCACATTCCAGCTTATTAACTATTATATTGTTAATGTATATCAAAATTATCAACCACTGGTTGCTATGTGAACTGTTTTGTGCTTTTAATATTCTCCTTAAATGATTATAATTTATTGAATACGTGATATCATCAAAAAAAATATCAGTTTTGTAAATAATTAAATATGTTAATAATATTAGAATTTGCTTCCATACCATCAAAAATAAAAATTTTGCTAGTAAAGAAAGATAATACAGGTAAGGCTATTATCACTACACAATGGAATAATACTGTCTTGAAGATTTGTAGTTCTGGCACTTCCTAAAAATGAAATTGTATGTTAATAATCCTATTCAATTTAATCACAATTTATTAATTATTCATGACTTAATTGAACAAAAAAGAATTTACCTTTGTAGCTGACATGATGCAGTAAAAATTAACAACTTTTTCTATTAATAAAATTAAAATTGTATTGAATACTTCTCAGATATAATAAATCTTTAACAAAATGTACAATATTTTAACAACTTATTTCAAGTATAAATCAAAAATTAATAATCTGTGTTATGTGGTTATTCGACAAATCATTTTCTTTCTTGCGTTTATTTCACTATGTTATAAAACACTTTTGCTTCTATACTAATTTAAACGGACAATAAATACTCTAAGTAACAGTATATAAATTGGGTAAGCACTCCTTCTCTCATTAATCTTTGAGGTTATGTTATCCAAGTACCGTAGTATGTTATAAATTCCACCAGAGGCGTTGTATACTTAGATAAGTACTTATTTGTACACGGGAGGTCATATTCATTTTGCGCAAATCGACTGTATTCAGAAGGCTCCTCAACACTAGTGTGGTGCTCCACCTATTTGTTGTTTCACACTTCGTGGTTATATATACGGTAGACAAGTACGTACAAATGTGGAAAACAAGTGATAAATTCCTGTAAAAGTATACTTAATTATTATTAAATCACTGGGTACATAAGTATAATGTTACGATCACTGTAAGCACGCTTGCGCGTTAAGTGTACCAGCTGACCATTCTTAGCTGATATGCGCAAAACAACGAAAAATTCGTTGTCTGAAGAGTATGATCTCTCGTGGATCAAATAATATTACACTTTTCGTATGTGATTTGAAACGGTTGTTACGTTTCGTAGTATATTTTATTTATGGATATTGTTCGAAACGCACTGTCGGTACATTTACAGCTGATTCACTCGATTGTTTACAGGAATGAGGATAACAAATAATACGTTTCATTAATAGATACGTGTGATTGGGGAAAGAATTTTATCAATCCATTTATAAGTATGGGATGTTGTTACAGTTTTTGTAAAGAAGACAGCGGACCGCAGGTAATAGGAAATTATTTTATTCGTAGTAAATGATTTTCTATTTTGACTTATCACATATCACACAAAGATATTGTATTAAAGTGTGTAAATATTTACCATAATTGTGCCTGGCTGAGTCATATAAATGTTAAATATTCAGCATTTGTGAATAGGTCATAGTGATAAAAAGTAAAATATATATGTATATATATATATACATATATATATATTACGTCGTACTTTTTATAATATGAATTCAAATATTTATTGCAATTTTTTAATTATTTTTTATTTTTGTAGAGTGGGGAAGCAAATGAAAGGACACATTTGTTGGTAGATCCTGTTAGTAATAACACAAATATACCTAGAGTACACAGGTATGTTCTGTATACATTTTTTATTATAATATAGACTAGAATTTGCTCATTCTTTGCTTCTTTCCCTTTTAGTGATGATTATGTTAACCAGTATGCAAGTTCAGCACCTAAGAAAACAGATGAACAGAGCGCATTAAATAGAATTTTACATGAAACAGCTGCGTGAGTGTTCTTTTGCTTTTTTAATTTATAGATCAATCTGATATCTGTTGTGATTATATTTATTACAGAGTAGCATGATTTATTTCATTGAAATTTTTGGTTTTAGTAATGTGATAGATGTTGCAGCATTAGATTCACATAATTTGGAGCAACATGAATATATGGATAGATCACGAGCATATTCTAAACGTATAGAGGCTGGAGGTATTAAAGTCCCTGATAGCACATCTTGCCTACTTAAAGATATCCCGGCCCCAGAAAAGGTGTTAGCAGCTGATTCTCTTGCTGCCGGAGATCATGGGCTGGTCAGTGTATATTCAATCTCCATTATTTGGACTTTTGCACTTTGTTGTATGTATAATAACTTACACAATCTGTATTTACAGATTACAGAAATGCTCAACAAGGCAGTGACAGCATTAGGAGATGTAAAAGTTGAACACAAGGAGGACTTGGTGGTCCCTTTCTTATCGTGATCTTACAATATTTCCTCAGCAAGACTGCATCTTGCTTGAGAGAAATCTTTATATTACATGACAAAAACATATGCATCTTACCAAAATCAATTTTTGATAAATTAGGTCTGAAGTCATTACAGAATATATCTAAACATAAATATCCATTATGCAGTGTGATGCAGTGTATTATGAATGAAAGTTCAGGCCCTATGTCTTAATAACTATATATTAATGTCCTGACAATTTCTAAGTAATACTATAAGATTGTTTTGAAATGGTAAGATTTAAGATATTTTCAAAAGACCAGTTTCTAACAAAAGAACTGACTTTGTAGTGCTTTCCTGTAATTTATCACAATACTGTAAAAAGTTATTTCACTGTTATTAAATTTCACTAAGGTGTATACTGGAAAACAAGTAATACAAATAATATGAAAGGCTATTTTGACATAGTTTAATAAATACAATCGTTGCATAGCTTTATAATTTTTTCTTCTTGCATGAATTGCAAAGTGTTTTATTAAAATAATAATAAATTTTTTAGTATTCTACTGCAACTGTGAACAAATTTCTAATAAAGCATTGAACATACAGTACATATTAATAAATAAATAAAATGTAATAAACAATCAGGATTCAGGAATATTCAAAATATTTTTTTACTATGTACTAATTACTATGCACATTTTTGTCATTGCCATGTTGATATTACAGAAAAAATGTTCCTGTAATGCCGGAGGTAACACAAATTTTTAACCATTCGGATATACATCGGTGATATTTGTATAAATTATTTCTATTATTAATGTTGTATTGTTTGATAATTGTCAACATTCTTATATATATTTTATGTTTATCAAAATCAATTAATTTAATATTTTTCTAAAAATGTGATAGTTGTTACTTCACTTCCACCCCTTATTCATTTATATGAAATATGATAAACAAAAATTTATAAACATATAATACCATTTTGTGAATATGGAGGTTTCATTAAATGATATTACACTTGGCAATAAATAATCGTTAAAAAAAATTTTAAATGTATTTGTTATGACCATATTGTACAGAATCTCATCACATGAGAAATGTATTCCATTAATGTTTGTATTCCTGTATTTATAACCATTAACAAATTTTCTGCATCTGTTATAATAAGTACGAATCTTATTAACTCGTCACAAATAATTATAGTAATTGTTATCTCAATCATGATATTGTACAAATGAGATTATCAGTTGATAAATTTTAGCTCTTAACAGAAATAGACTGCGTTGCTGTACATATACAGTCAATGTAAAAAATATTTAAGCACACTATAAAGCAAAATAAGTTTTTATAATTGGACTAAATGGTATTATTTTAAACATTTAGAAGTTATTTTAGTTATTGACATAATTCTGTCGTTTTAAAATTTATTGAAATTGTGAGAAGAATAGTAATGATTATCTCTTATAGTCTTTTTTCAGAGTTTTTGAAATATAATAAGTACTTTAGTAAATTTAAGTAAATTGTGTATATGCTAAAAATTGTATGATAATCGGTTAACGCTACAATGAGTTACAAATAATTAAAGGTAGTAAAAATGAGAGTTTTTGATCTATAACTAATAATGATTCTAAATTTTTTTTCAGTTTTTAACACCTTTTGCTTATAATATGTGTATAATTTAGAAAGCTAAAAGAGTGACCTTCACTATTTTCTTTGGAACTTTAATTAACTATAATTTTGTTTAATTCAAAAAACATATTACTTAGTGAATTAACTGTTTAATGTAGTTATTCAAAAAGACTCAAACTGTTTGGTACAATGGTAGCAAATTTATTCCGCTTTGAAGAGTATATGAAACTGATTGTAAATCTAGATTTACGATGGAATCCTCAGACAAACAGTACATATTGTTGATATAGCAAGATTTTCATGATTAATATTCATTGTCAATATAATATTGTCAATGTTTTAGTATCATTAATAAATATTGATCATAAATTACCAAATTTCCATATCTCCAAAAGTTCACAATTTCAATGTCCAAAATTTCTCATTTTCAATAGTACATGTCCATCAATTCCCAAAGTTTCTAAATTTCAGTATTTTCAAAATTGTTTTTTAAATTATTAGATTCTAAAATTTCACGAAACTTCCAATTTCTAAGTTCTGAAATTTCCATATTTTCCGATCAAACGTCGATAAACCGTAACAGAAATGTTAACATAACATGATTCACACTAAATCTACCGGCGAATAATACATGTTCATTTTGAAATGAAAAATGCAGTTAAAAAACAGATAAACGAACGATCAAACTTAATTCCTTATCTCGATGAAAATCAACAGGAATTTCAAAAAATCCAACTTAATATACTTTGTAACTTGAAATTAGAAATCAGTTAAATGGTCATTTTGATCACTTTGGTAGGTTTAGCGTAAAGATAACATCGTTGAAGAATAACATCAAAAAATGTTTCCGGTACTAAAACACAATGGAAGTCTGCACAAAATTTCCGATTCTAAAGTATTTAAATACTGTCAAATATTTCGACGCTAATAAATATCGAGAATCGTGAAATATTCGGCAGGATATGTTGACGGTTTGAGGTGTTCATCGGGTTATTGTTGACTCGTATCGATCGTCGGCGCGTCGGGTACGTAAATAATGTGTCAGAAAAATGATTATTAATCGTTATAGATCGATGAATTGATTTAAAAGGAAGCGGGAAATAAGCAGTTAGAAACGCGCGAAGTTTGAGGAAAGCGCGGGAATCGTGTGGCGGGGATAAGTCGAGCCAGTAGATTGGTTAGGCGTGTCGAGGCGCGGAGGGGCATCGACCGGTCTGGCATCGGGCTGCTATCGGACTGGCAGGTCCCCCCGTTCAGTGCCACCAATACACAAGAGCCGAGGACTCTCTATCGCCGACCATTGGTCCTCAATTTGCCGACCAATCATTGGGAAAGTGCCCACGAAAATATCCAATGTAAGTCCACAAATTATCAAACATCAACGGGGTACGCGTACGACCGCGCACAGTTATACGATTAACCGTGTTTTCATTCCGTGAACTGTTTCAAGTGCGAAATCGTGCCTTCTCGATATTGAAAAAGTCTTTCTGCACGGCCATGTTTGCCGAGACAAGCGTTTCTCGCCCGAAATTTGCGTCGTTTCATCGCGACGATATCGCGCCCCGTGTGCTATCCAGTGGACCTGCTCTCCATATCGTATGCCCGTATTTGACGCGTGTTCAGAATCACGAATACACGAGGTTAATCATGTCACCGAGAACAGGATGCAACATCCTTTGGGAGCGATTTCTGGCCGATAGAAGGTGACGATTGCTGCCTGGCCTCGATTCTCTGTCCTACGTATCTAACGTTCTGCACGTGGGCTCACAGATCTCGGTGTTCTCGCCACGTTGGCGATCTTTATCGAAGTTTGCAAGACGAGAATTACGCCTAATAGATTCGAACATTTTTAGCTGACTCTAACCTTTCGAGTTCATGTACAGATGCGTTACATTTATTTATTTTCATGCTCCATACCCAGTACTATCGTTTTTATATGATTCATACAATGTATATACAATGTTTTCACACGCATACACCTATCTTTGTATAAGTACATAAGTATAGAATGTCATCTTTGGCACAACAGATGAACTGTTCTGTTAGGAAATCTATACTTTTCTGTGAATTTAAATTTTGTTATAGTCCTTTTGTTGTAAGGTCGATGTTTTTTGTTTAGTAATAGGAAAAAATTACGATGGAACAATTGGGTGAAGGTCAGGCAGTTATGGTTGGTGGTGCCGGCGGAACTGTTCAAGTTGTTCAAATGGGACAGGGAGGACAGGCCATGATGTTACCACAGGCTATTCAAGTTGCGGCTCCGAATGGACAAATACAAGTGGTTCCAGTATCTAGTTTAACTAGTACAGGTCAACAGATTGTAATTCAACAACCACAAACTCCACAAATCATTCAAACTCCGGATGGACAAACGTATATCTACCAACCAGTTCAATTAGAGGGTCAAGTTCAGCAAGCACAACCAACAGGTATTAAAAATAATTGTGCTTCAGTTAATTAAATTAGAAGGATTGTATTTTAATTCAATATTGTTATACAGTAATTAATATCAATGGGAACCTTATGCAAATTGCTGGTACAACGTCGCAAACAACAACCACTGCTGCAACTACGACACCGGTGCAACCTCTTGCAAGTCCTACAGCAACAGCAACTCAGGCAGGAAATGTTGTCATGGTGATTACTATTAAAGTGCCTCTTTCACTTACATAGTCTGTGTACATCTATTATACTGACTTGTAGTGATTATGGAGCAACATTAATGACATTGCAATGTCTTTGCATTTTAATACTATTTTTTAATTTCGGCATTTAGTATGAGCTAAGCTTATGCCCTCAATAAGTGTATTGATTAAAATATTTGGTAATGTATGATTTCATTTTCTGGTTTTTAGATGGTACCAGGAAACAGTGGGCAGACACAATTCCAGAGGGTAGCATTACCTAATGCTGAAGTTTTTGAAGAAGAACCTTTGTACGTAAATGCCAAACAGTATAGGCGTATATTGAAACGACGTCAAGCTAGAGCTAAATTAGAAGCAGAAGGAAAAATACCTAAGGAAAGACCTGTAAGTTTACATTTTACCGATTATGTACAATATTACAATTTTAATTAATCCTGTTCTTAATGCTTTTGTTTTTTACAGAAATACCTCCACGAATCTCGCCATCGACACGCAATGAACAGAATTCGCGGTGAAGGCGGTCGTTTCCATTCCGGTCAAGTAAAGAAGCGAAAGTAAGTTTTAATTTATATTTTTTATAAGAATTTTTCTTATCGCGCAGCGAGTACAATATCTCATTTATCATTTTACGCATATAAGAGTGTAATGGTTGTAGTAGAACAAGTGAAAACTCCAAGATTACCCAGCACATCACAACTTCGACCAACACCAATACCGTTCGTACTATAGCAATAGCAGCTGCAGCAAATGTAGGTGTACAGTATCACGACACAGACAATATGGCTTCAACCATTGTCATTGAAGTAAGTACAATCACCTATTCAGTTGTATTAATTAGTATAATAATGTTAAGTAGTTCTTAGAATATTTATTTCAAACATATTTTTACATATTTATTTGCAGAAGCCAGGTATTCCTCTTCAGGATATGATTTCTGAAGATGATATAATTACCTCAAACAATTGTTTAGTGTAGATAAATATTTAAATTAAGTTTAGGGGTGATAAGTGATCCAATAATAATTAAAAAAAGAAGGTGTGTCAGTGATGCGATCCTACATGTAGTTGTGTTAACCTTTAAAGAACATTTTGTAAATAATCATCATGATATGAGATATAGTGTAAGTAAACATTTCAAGGACAAGAAACTGTGAGGAATCATCAAAGTTGTACATATTACTATTGTGAAAGGGTTTACGTCATATTTTTTTAACTTTTCTTTGTGTACCGTAACATAGATTCAATAACAATATTACATAACATTACGTTTCGGTACAATGAAAAACTTGATTGGAGATGAAACTTTTCACATTGTAATATTTTGGCAAAAAGATCTAGTGCAGTTTAGTTGTAATTGACTTCAAATATTTCGTGTACATATAAAGCTTACAGTGTAACATATCGAATATACGTCTACAAACGTGTAAATTTTTATATAAATCGTATTGTTACATTTGATTGAGAGAGACTGAACTTATAATTTATTGTTACGTGCTGGGTACCATTTTTAGATTAGGTTTTATAAATGAATTAATCTTAACTTCCATTATGATGTGGAATGAACAAAATGAATTGAGCGCGTGAATAAAATTTTTTGTACAGTTTTCAGTACAAGTACAATTACTTTAGTCTAATGAAAAGCTTTATGGAATATAGTTAATTGTTAAGAGTATATTATTATAGGAAGTTACTCGTATTTTGTGCAGTGGCTTATGTAAATAATGTTATCTATTTTGGCTAATTGAAGGAGGCTAAGTAATTTATCCTGATAGTTACTGAAATCTTCGAAAATTCTAATAAACAATTCTTTTTTATATGTACTACGAAGATTTTTAAATTTCTGAGAAATTAATTCTCATTCTAATTGAATGTGTAATGGAAGAAATATACTTTAAGTGCTCGTTATCTCCTATAACAATTATTTTTTAGAAAAAGTAGTAGTTTTCTGTATGTGTGGATTAAAAAGAGATTTTTTTAGACTTTATCAGGTTTAAAAAACTTTTCGAAAAATAAAACATTGATTTACTTTTCTTATTTAAATATTATGTATTCTTATAATGTATTCCTTACATGTAAATATCTAATAACTTCTTTCATGATTGTAAAAATAAAGGGTAAGGCAGAAGCTTCATAAGCACACAAATATTTTGTAAAACAGATCTACAATAAATAGTGTTTGTAAATAATTGTAAGCTCACAAATATAAGAAGCATTTACATGAAATATAATGAGAGTGCTATGAAAATTATTCTGGTTATATAAAATCATTGTGTACTGGCAACAAGTCCATTTTAGATTGTTAGGTGATTCTGCAAACTACAACAAGAGGTAATTAATATCTTGTATAATTGAATTTTACGTTCAAGTCTATATTAATAACGGATGTACCGTTGTATTGTGATATATAAATAGAATACAAAAGACAATAGGTTATTGCAGAGTAATTGATAAAGTTCAATTTTGGAAATCGGACGTGTATTTTAAAATTTGTATTACGCGCGCACTGTCTGGAAACTACTGGCGCCATCTTTGAAACAAAGAATGCGTTTCGTTTTCTAAAATAAGGCATTTCTCCGTTTTGTTAAAATTCGCGAATTATTCTACGCGCAATATAACACGAGAAAAATTGTTTAATAATGAGCTTGAAGCGTCATATTCGAAAATTTTTTAAATTATATTTTATAGACCTAAAAATCCGTAGTCATTTAGCGGTAGATGGTGGGAACTAATGGACCTAAATTTGAAATAAATTACCTTATAAAATATTGATTTCTTAGACATATTACGCAATAGATCGCTTCAAATAGGAATATTAAATAACTTTGGAGCAATTCAAATGTTATAATAAGAGAAAGAAATCAATAATATACATACTTATTTTCAAAACATAGATAAATTAGTTCTTACTCTTCACCGCAAGATGGCTAAGCACTTTATGGTCCATAAAATGCATTATTTTTTATTTTCCAATATAAAGCTTCTAGCTAATTCAAAATGCATTTTTCCAATGTTATCAAGGCCGTAGAACGATTTGCGAACATTAGGAAAACGTAAAAATGCATTTTTTTCCGGAAAATCGCAATTTTTTATTTCGACAGTTGCAAGTTTCGCCGCTAGATGGCGCTAGTGGTATCGTTTTAAGAAGCGCTCTAATAAATAACAATTTAAAAAACAAAAATTGAAAAATGAGTCTCAAGATACCTAAGATTTTTGAAATAAATAATTTTACACCTTCTAGCGACTTCTGAAAACTATACATGACACAAATTACAAGCAAAGTAGAAAAAAATGTAGCATGTCCACCGGGATTTAATGAAATGGTGTTCTTTGAAATTTATTTTCAAGTAATATAAAATTCCGGCACGATATTTATGATTTTCACACATTTTTATAGATTTTTCGGGAAATTATAATACGTTAGACGGAAGTGCTATCTTCTTTCCTTTAAGGACCTCAGAGCATTCAGATGGTGTGCTGTTGGGTCCTTTAGAATATATTTGTGGTTTGGTGGACAATGGTGGTCCATATCGACGTGTTTTTATTATGTGAGTGCCGGTCACGTCGATTGTAGCATTGTATTCTGAATCCCCAGTTCTGTAATCAATGCAAAATCGTCGAAGTACATCGATTTTTAATGCAGAGATATTTGAAAGTATGAAATTCTGAATACACAAGGATTTGGGAAACAGAAATTGTTGGATATAGTGATTTGAGGATTATCGAAATTGGAATATACAGAGTTTTAATGATATAGACATTTCGGGGTGTAGATGTTTGAGAATATAGAGATTTGGGGAATATAGTAATTGTAAAATGTAGAATTTTAAAGATGCAGAAATTTGAGGATGTAGATATTTGGGGATATAGTGATTTGAGAATGCAGTAGTATAGTAATTTAAGAATACTGAAATGTGGAAATATAATTTGAGAATATAGAAATTTGGAAATATAGTAATTGGACAATACAGAAATTTGGGAATACAGAGATTCAGATTATAAATATAAACGCAAGGCGATAGAGAATTGGAAATACAGATATCTGAAATTATAGCAATTGGTGAAATGTAAGATTTGAGAAAACTAAAATTTGAGATATACGAATTGGAATATACAGAATTTTAACGATATAGAAATTTGGGGATGTAGATATTTGAGAATATAGTGATCTGAGAATGCAGGAATTTGGTAGTATAGTAATTTAAGAATACTGAAATGTGGAAATATAATTTGAGAATATAGAAATTTGGATATATAGTAATTAGACAATACAGAAATTTGGAAATATTGTAATTGGACAATACAGAGATTTAGAACTATTTTAATCTGAGAGCACCGAAATTTGGGAATATAGAGATTCCGAAATACAGAGATCTGAAGATATAGAAATTCGTGAAATGTAAGATTTGAGAAAACCAAAATTTGAGATATAGGAATCGGAATATACAGAATTTTGATGATATAGAAATTGGAATATACAGAATTTTAACGATATAGAAATTTGAGCATATAGTGATCTGAGAATGCAGGAATTTGGTAGTATAGTAATTTAAGAATACTGAAATGTGGAAATATAATTTGAGAATATAGAAATTTGGATATATAGTAATTAGACAATACAGAAATTTGGAACTATTTTAATCTGAGAACACCCAAATTTGGGAATATAGAGATTCCGAAATACAAAGATCTGAAGATATAGAAATTCGTGAAATGTAAGATTTGAGAAAACCAAAATCTGAGATATAGAAATTGTAAAATATAAAATTTAAACATTACGAGTACCTCGAATTGCATACGTGTTGCATTAAACTTTAGGCACAAAATCGCACGGAAATAATACACAAAATATTAATTCAGTTAAAAATAAACAAAGCGTATATCTGAATAAAAGCTTCTTCATTTTATTACCGTATACGAAGAATTTCCCGTTCCTTTTCGTCCGGAATTAAATTATTCGGCGGCTTCTCAGCTTTCTTGGCGTGCAATAAATTTTTTGCGACAATCTTCCACGGATTTTTATAAGACGAACGCTGAATCGTTTCCGATATAATCCAATCATCTGGTAATTGCATATCTTTCTTCCTGTCTCCATATAAATCTCCTATGTTCAGCAATTTTCTTCCCGTATTAATTTGTTCTTGCGTATTTAAAGCGCGAGAAATAATTAAAAAATATGAAATTATTTGAAACGAGTCAAACCTTTCGAATAATCCAACTGATACACGGTGTAATTGACCTCGTTCTCTTTCTTTTCGATCAGGTCTTGGTTTGGGATGATTTCTGGAAGAAATTCTTTTATACGAGGATGATTATCGCGAATCTAAACATGGTAGAAAATAATAGGAATTCCATCAAGAAATATTTACAATGTAACTATCGTTTTATTTTATTATAATTTTTAATATCGATTTCTGGAACAGGAAGAGGTGAATTTCTATATAAAACTTAATATTTTAATGTAAATGATCCAAATGTTTGTTAAAAATTAAGACGAGTTGTTCAGTTTGTATCTATTAAAACATGGAACTAAACAGGATATAATTGAATCTTGTAAAATGTTTGTTTTCTAAAAAGAGAAATTATGTGGCTGCTGATTGAAGTGACAAGAGGGCCGCGTACAGAAAATTGAAAGAGAGATGTTCTTTTTTGCAATAACAATTAAAAATTCATCAGCAGACAGATCTAATGAAATTTACAATCTTCTTGTTTTGTCTACAATGGGCACAATGCCACCATTATTTATAATATAATTCATGTTTTTTATGTAGACATACTTTGTAGTTATACTATACTGTTGGTGTATAATATTTTACTTTGTTTTATTGGATTGTTGGAAAAGTCATTTCGTTTTTCCACGCCAGTCTTGCTTGTGAGAAATTCTTGGAATTTGGAAATCTGGGAATTTTAAACTTTCAGATTTTGGAAATCTGAGAATTCGGATTTTTCAGAATTTGGAAATCTGAGAATTCGGATTTTTCAGAATTTGGAAATATGAGAATTCGGAATTTTCCGAAATTGGAAATCTGAGAATTCGCATTTTGCAGAATTTGGAAATCTGAGAATTCGAAATTTTCCGAAATTGGAAATCTGAGAATTCGGATTTTTCAGTATTTGGAAATGAGAGAATTCGGATTTTGCAGAATTTGGAAATCTGAGAATTCGGATTTTGCAGAATTTGGAAATCTGAGAATTCGGATTTTGCAGAATTTGGAAATCTGAGAATTCGGAATTTTCCGAAATTCGAAATCTGAGAATTTGGATTTTTCAGTATTTGGAAATGAGAGAATTCGGAATTTTCAGAATTTGGAAATCTGAGAATTCGGATTTTTCAGAATTTGGAAATCTGAGAATTCGGATTTTGCAGAATTTGGAAATCTGAGAATTCGGAATTTTCCGAAATTCGAAATCTGAGAAATCGGATTTTTCAGAATTTGGAAATCTGAGAATTCGGAATTTTCAGAATTTGGAAATCTGAGAATTCGGATTTTTCAGAATTTGGAAATCTGGGAATTGGGGAAAAATCAGTCTTGCTTGTGATTAAGTCCGAATAATTTATGGTTGTTACCGTATCGGATATGAAAAGTGAAAAACAGCATTTTCGGAATTCTTCACTTTTTTAAAAATGCTGTTCAAGCAAGGAAAGAAGTATCCCCCGAAAATCGTCTGTCATTTTCATAAAAAAAAAGAAACGAAATGACTTTCCGAACGACCTAATATTTACTTTTTCACTATCACTTATACTTGCTAGTGCCCCCATTTATTTCACTTATGTTATAATACTTTTAATTATATTTTCTAATAAATCACTTTACTTTATGTGTTCTGTATTACTTTTAATTACACTTTCTAATGCGTAACGTCATTTAATTCACTGTATCTTATTTTTAATCATGTTTTCAGACAGTTCTTTTTACTTTATCTACTCTGTACTACTTTTAATTACACTTTTTAACACTTCATTTTATTTACTTTACATTACTTCTAGTTATACTTTCTACATACTTCTTCAGTTCATTTACTTTTAATTAGAATTTATAATTATTTTACTTGATCTTTAATAATTGTACTTTAAACCACAGTATAAGTCTACGTTTTTTTTATAAAATAAATTGCGTGAAAATAAAAGGTTGGAGCAAAAAATACAGTTATCACACATAAGTTTTGTAAATAATTAAATACGTTAATAATATTATAATTTGCTTCCATACCATCAAAAATAAAAATTTTGCTAGTAAAGAAAGATAATACAGGTAAGGCTATTATCACTACACAATGGAATAATACTGTCTTGAAGAAAGATTGGAGCAAAAAATACAGTTATTACTCCATTAAATATAATTTATGTTAATTGATAATGAAGGAAAATATTCCCCTCAATTCTTTTTCTTTCTACATTTTCTTCAAAATATAATTTCGATAATACTGCAATATGATATTACACACATTCGTAATGTAATATTCGGTTTTAGACAGATTGTATTACAAACGAACGAGGTTAATTTGTATAATGAATAACATTAATGACTTTTCACGAATTAATTGTTACTTCTTTACTCTGTTCAAAGCTTCCTGGGGATCCTCCGTTTGCTCGTTCAAAGGTAAAATCTCATTTCGTTGGCGAGTGAACAAACATTTTTTGTATGGACCATTTAAAACTGTCAAAGGTGGAGGATAAGTGGTTCCTAGTGTATATGGTTTTCTCCTGTCAGTTTGCTTTGCTAGAAAATCCTTTCTATAAATAGTAACAAAATCACGAGTCTCATCCTCCACTACCAGCAACATTTTTTCATCTCCTCTTAATATACATATCTCGATAAAATTATGTTGTTCAAAATAATACCGAATTCGAAGGTTAAAAAAGAATCCTGACGTTAACGATTGAATTTGTCTGTATTACATATGTATAGATAAAAATGAACATAGTTAAAAAGCACTTTGTTAATAAGATCGATAAAAGAAACGCTATATTAATTATATTATAATATAATTATAATAACAAATAAAATAAATAAATAATTATATTATATTATATTACATTGCAGAAATGTAAACAAATTTTTTGTTTTATTACAATTGACAGGATTACGGAATATTTAATATGAAAGAACTGTTTATTAATATAAAAGATGATTAAAGAGTAACATAATAATACACATAGAAATATAACTATAATTAGGAAACTCGAAACGCACACACTTCGAACTTCAAACTGGACCTAATCTAATGTAACAACATCTTGTTTCAGATTCAGTCAAGTCATTTTTCTTCACAAAAGTTGTTCAACTGCAAACAAGAATAGGTAAATTAATATGATTAATAAAAAATAATAATAGAAATAGATGCAAGTAATAAAAATACCGTGTTAAATTAGGTCAGTTTGAAGTTCAGACGAGGGTAAATAAATATTAATGATAAAATTTATTAAAATTATTATAGAGTATTACATTACTGTGATACTACAATATTCAAATACTACAATTTTATAATATCATGGCACTATAGTGTCATATAGTGTATACATCATATGTATAATCATATAGTGCATATATGTACAGGCTATTCCACAATTATGGTACGTGCCGGAAACGGGTGGTAGGTGGGGCTATTCTGAACAACTTTTTCCTTTGCAAAAATGTCGGATGAGGCCTCATTTTTAAATTATTCAGGAAAAACACCGACCAATCAGAACGCGAGGATCGCGCGCGCTGTATGTTCGATCGCGACCACAGCCAATTATAACTCGGGCCTACACTTCCGCCTTCGAGCGCGCGCGATCCTCGCGTTCTGATTGGTCGATGTTTTTCCTGAATAATTTAAAAATGAAGCCTCGTCCAATATTTTTGCAAATGAAAAAGTTGTTCAGAATAGCCTCACCTACCACCCCTTTCCAACACGTACCATAATTGTGGGTCACCCTGTATAGTTCATCATATAGTGTACAATTATACGAAACTGTTATTTTACAATACTATAATACGGAAATAATATGTATAACGCTATAATACAATGATGCTACAGTTTTATTACAAAGCTACTACAGAGTTTTAAAAATTTATAGCTAACTAACTTCCAACTCAGTATCGTCTGCAATCACATGTTATAGAAATTGTTATTTTGATGCTATGTCGATCAAGGTTCTGGGGTAAGTGCCAAGAGGTCAAGCTTAGTCCTCTTACCAAAAGGCATTTCTGCCTTCCCCACTCCGTAGCCAGATCCTTAAAGAACAACACCCCTAAGCAATGCAACGTCGGGCTGCTTGCCTTTTCCAGAACATTCCCATGCCTCTTTTTAAACAATCAACCCGGCGACACCCGATGGCTACGTGACTTCGTGTCACTGGCCATCGTCGACCGTCCGGGTTGCCATTCATACAAACACCCTATCATAAATGGTCCGAAAGCAAAATAGCGGCGGGCTAATTGCCTTCGTTGACCCTCAAAAATACGTTGCCGCTAACACACACACAATATATTAAATTTGATTCATTTAATTTTATTATCCGCAAGATTCTTGAAAGGTCGTAAACCGTTCCAAAAGAACGTTCAGTCTATAATACGGTAACGAGCGACGATGAACGACGAAATAAAATTGAATTATCAGGAAAGGGAAAAATTAACGACGCAAAAGAGCGTATGGAAAGTCGAAAAAAACAAGTCTAATGATCCTCCGATTTCTCGTGGTTCATTATGGAAACGATATAACAAGAGGTGAGGCACGGCACCCTTGTGTACTATAAATGCCAATTAGGACATGACATCAAATTTCCCTGCGATAGGTGTGTCCTTGTTTATGCGACTCGCCTACGCATTTTCCTGCCTCGTTCTCTCTTTCTCTCACACTTTTTTCTTCTCTTCGCGGCTCGAAGACTATTAAAAAACGGACACCAACGGTTTAACCGAACTCGGAAGCTCTTTGATATCGGTACTTTGAGCTTGCGCGATGCCACTGTGGTCGAACGAACGATACTCTTTCGCAATTGGTAAGAGGAATTCATTCGCAAGTGACAGAGAGAGTTAATTGATACGGAAAGGTTTTCACGGAAATCCAGTTAGTACGATTGAAATTGAATTGGGTCGTAATTGTTTTCACGTGGCACGGTTTTGATTGTGTCTACGCGCGATTGTTGTTTTGAGATAAGTCGGAGAAAGGACGGAGCATGTTTTTTTTTTGGGACCGCGGAGGTTAGGAATTTTGGAATTTTAAGATTTTAGAATTTGAGGTTCAGGAAGCTGCGAATTTAAATATTATTTTTAAGCCGGGCAGCGAAATTTGAAGATCGGCAGTTTGGTTACTTGGAGATTTGGAGAATCGGAGATTTGGTAATTTGAGAATTTGGAAGGTTAGGAATTTGGAGATATCGGGATCTAGGGATTTTGGGAATTGGAAATTGTTGAATTTGGAAATTGGGAAATGTAGACATTTGGGGATTTGAGAACTAAACAATTTGGAAGTTTGGGGATACATATCGGGAACTGGGGATTTGAGTAATTGGAAATTTTGGAATTTGGAGATCGGGAAATTTGAGGATTTGAGAACTAAAACTTTTGGGAATTTGGAGACATCGGGACCTGGGTATTTGGAAATATGACAATTTGCAGTATTGGAAATATTTTAATTTGGAAATCAGGAAATGTAGAAATTTGTGGATTTGAGAACTACAAATTTTGGGAATTTGGAGATATCAGGATCTGGGGAATTAGAAATTTATAAATTTGGAAATTCGGAAATGTAGAAGTTTGCGGATTTGAGAAATAAAAAATTTGGGAATTTGAAGATATCGTGATCTAGGGATTTGGAAATCTGAGAATTTGAGGAATTGGAAATTTTTTTATTTGAAAAGCGGGAATTGTAGAAATTTGGGGATTTGAGAACTAAAAATTTGGGGAATCTAGGAATATTGAGATGTGTGGATTTAGAAATCTGTGAGCCTGGGAGATTGGAAACTTTGAAATTTGGACATCTGGAATTCTAGAGATTTGTGAATTTGGGAATTTAGGAATATCGAGATGTGTGGATTTGGGAATTTGAGAATCTGAAAGTTGGGAAACTTGGAGATATTAGGACTTCGAGATTTAGAAATCTGAGAATGTGGGAGGTTGGCAGTTTAGCAGCTCACACATCGCAAGATTTGCTAATAGCAGAATTATAAAATTTAGTAACGTGAGAATATAGGAATTTAAGGATTCACGAATTTGAAAATTAAGAAATTTAGGTATGCAGAGAATTTTTAAATTGAGAATTCTGTGGTTGCAAATTTACAAGTTAGAAGTTTGGATATTCGGAGAATTGAAAACTTGGGAATTCGGGAACTTAGAGATTTGAAAGATTGTGAATTCAAAAATTTAGAAACAGGAAAGTTGAACAATTGCAAAATTAAAACTATGAGATTGGAGAATAAAAAAATGAAGAAATTGACTAATAGAATGAATTGAATAATATAATAGTTTAATAATGGGATAATTGACAAATAGAAAAATTTCAGATCTGTCAATAAACAAATCCCACATTAACAAATTTATACACATGATAATTTCAAATTGAAAATTTATTTAATTATTTTCTGATTGTATGCAGGTAGTTGTAGATGACCAAACATCGTTTACAAATTAGTAAAGATATTTCCTTGTAACCTACTTTCACACATGAACCCCTAACTGTTGCACAGAATTACTTTCTTTTAGCGATGCTATAAAATCAGTCGTCACATCCAAACAAAGTGTTTGTGTCACAGTTCATCATCCAGAAGATTCAATTTGTACCCTATCCCTTTTCTTCTTCATCCTCTCGCTGTTTACTCACACAATTTGCTTTCGAACCTTTATCGGAAGACAAATGCTTCTTCTTCCCCTAACTCATGTCCTTGCTCCTATTGCCCTATTTTTTATCTTCGTCCTTTATTAACAACAAAAGTGTTCGTCTATGCCGTCACGGATTTCCCTACACTTTGTATTTTTCCGATTACATTTTGGTATAACTAACTTATCAATTTTGTAATCGTATCGAAAAATGTGAAAATTAGCTGTTGATTTTTATATTATAATAATATTGGGCTGTTCAGAAAGTGATTTCGTTTTTTTGCCAACAGCCTTGCTTGTGAAAAAGTTCGATTAATCTACGCAGTAACTTATGGTTGGTACCCTATCAAATATGAAAAGTGAAAATCAGCATTTTCGGAATATGTTACTTTTTAAAAATGCTGTTCAAGCAAGAAAAAAATCGTGTCTCGTTTTCATAAAAAAGAAAGAAATTGTTACTTTCTGAACAACATAACAGAAATTTATTTCTAGCGGAAAAAATATTGTAGTCGTATTCATTATTGTTTCTGACGAATCTCCTTTAACATTTATTTATATCTTGTTGCATATGAATATACATATTTTTAGTACGAAAAATATTGTATTTGACTTCAGTGTTCTCTCGGACGAATCTACTTATATTTATTTATTTCTTGTTAAATAAAAATATAGTTTTAATAGGAGAAATATTGTACACGTTTTCATTATCTTTTCCGATGACTCTACTTGCGTGCATTTATTTGTTATTATATAAAATTGTATATCTAGCAGAAAGAATATTGTATTTATCCTCATTATCGTCTCTGACGAATCTGCTTTTGTTTTATTCTCTGTTCGTCAGACAATTATCCGATAAATAAAATGAAATAAATCACCCTGTGCGTTTGGTATACCGATTATACGTATTCAATTGAAGGACCCTTGTCGTAACTGGCAAACAATGCGCAATAATCACGTCCGAGCGATTTTATTCTGCGTGCCGTCTAAACGTTTGTTTGCCATTTAAGGTTACGCAATATGGACGACGTTGTTTCCAATACGCGGGCGATTTAATTAATGCAAAATATCGAATGTATGAGCACAGCGTACCAAAAAGTTCGCAAAATGCTTTAAAAGATATTTTTGGGGATCTTTGTGAATCTTGTTCCTTTTTTAATTAAGACAGTAAAATTTACTATGGTGTAAAATTTATTAGTAGCTTTACATTGACCAATTTTTTAAGAAATCGTGATTAAAAATTATTCGATTACTTACAATTTATGAATAGTTTCCTTAAAAATATTTATACATTTCTTAACAAGATTCTAACAATATTTCTAAATTATGTGTTAGGTTGTAACTAATTAGTTGATCATTTTTTGATACTTTTAAGATTAGTATTTCAGATCTTACTGTTTTTCAGAGGATTCCATAAAACTGCGATACTATACGTTTTAATATTATTTCATATTAAAAATAAAGGATTCGATTTTGATTGAATCGTTAGAACGTAGGAACTTATTGATAGCCACGTATACAGGGAAGGTTGTATTGAGCAATTGTTTTCAAACGAATGAACAAAGTTTAGAACCTTGTTAACCAGCACGTGACCTTTAACAAGATGTCGGCTAACCGGTCATGCAATGGAGTCGCGCAAGAACTTACGTCAAGGTAGTTTTGGAAGTTGTTAAAGTACGATTTAATAACTATGATAACACATTGTTCTGGTAACTATGGTCCAAAATAAGTTTCCTTGTTTGTATTATTCGAACGTATGAACATTTCATATGGAAAATTGCAAAAAATTATTAGATAATTATTCCAGAAGGAGGAGAGTAAATTTTTTGACGTATTAACCAGTTGGTATGACTTTATTTTCTCTTACAACTTGAGGTTTACTGTTAATTAACACAACATACTTAGTATTTCAGCCAGGAAAATAATCAATAAACACTGGTTACGTAAAACGATTTATTTTACTATGAAAAATATTTAAAAAGTTGAAACGTATCATAAGATTGTATTTTTTACTTGTCCAAGTTTCATCACTTTGTTATAATTAAATTAAATATATGTAGTACTGTAATTGAATAAAGCAAACGGAGGAGTTAATTAAAGTGAGAGTGTTTTAATTAAAATGTATCGAAAAATTAATGAATTCAAAATAGTGGGGAAGTCTTTGTTGTTTATATATTTTTATTTTAAATATTCTCGCATTTTAATGTTTGAGAAGTTTCTTTAGTTCTAGTAGTTGTTGTGTATACATTGTTATTAACATTGTTGTTATCTTTTTAAGATGTTTTTAATTCTATACTGGTATAGAGTATAATTCGATTTTCTCGTAAGATAAAATTAACGAAATAGAATTATATCGAAATCGTATTTCATAGAATTCCGTTGCAAGATAAAATCAAACAGAACTCTATGCCAAATCAGAATTAAATTGCATTTCTTCTGTATTTTTAAATGGAATCATATTACTTTTTTCAAAGCCCGTCATATTGCAAGCACTTGTAAATCGAATCATATAGAATTACTTTTGATATAAACTTCAATTGAATGCTCACCCAAGGTGGTTTTAAATGAAGTAGCTGCAGAATTCAGCATCGCTTGGTGTATTAAAAGTATAAATAATGCAAGACAAAGTAAGGACAATTTGAGGTTTAAAGTTCATACAACAATTAATACTAGGATGATAATATTTACAATATTATTTATAATAATATTCCTTATTAGCATCATGCTTAATTAAAAATTAAATTGTTTTATTTTATCTTCTCCTGCGTTGCATTTCACCTTTCTATGAATGAACTATTATTTCCATATTCGATCTCAACATTACAATTTCATATTTATCAATCAAATTGATGATACACTAATCGTTTTAAGAAATCCATTACTTTCGCAGAAGTAATCATGTTAAAACGAACATACAGTGTGTCCCAAACGTACTCGTACCCTCATAACTTCCAACAATAAATGATTAGTTTTATGTTTAACAGTTCGCAACAAAAATTTTATTGACGAGATTAGATAATACAATTAATAAGTTTTTAATAAATATAAATTTTATTTCAAAAGTATTCAGAACTAAAAGGATTAAGAATCACTAAGTTTGGTGTATCATCAACAAGCTGATATTTCTTGCAACACTCTTTATTTCAATATCATAGGAATGAACAATTATCGTTGATTGATGTAGTTGGCAAACAAATCACGAGACGAGGGTTTAACAAAGATTTAGAGGGAAGATGGTTGAGGATCACTAAATTTGGTGTATCATCAACAAGCTGATATTTCTTGCAACACTCTTTATTTTATAATAATATCATAGGGATGAACAGTTATTGTGGATTGATATAGTTGGCAAACAAATCCCCAGACGAGGGTTTAACAACGATTTAGAGGGAAGATGGTTGAGGATCACTAAGTTTGGTGTATCATCAACAAGCTGATATTTCTTGCAACACTCTTTATTTCAATATCATAGGAATGAACAGTTATTGTTGATTGATATAGTTGAAAAACAAATCCCGAGATGAAGGTTTAACAACGATTTAGAGGGCAGATGGTTGAGGATCACTAAGTTTGGTGTATCATCAACAAGCTGATATTTCTTGCAACACTCTTTATTTCAATATCATAGGAATGAACAGTTATTGTTGATTGATATAGTTGAAAAACAAATCCCGAGACGAAGGTTTAGCAACGATTTAGAGGGAAAATGGTTGAGGATCACTAAATTTGTTGTATCATCAACTAGATTATGTTTATTTCAACGCTTTTTATTTCAATATTATACGAGTGAACAGTTATTTCCGACTGACATATCTGGCAAACCATTCACGAGTCGGGGGCTCAGCAGTGATTTAGAGCGAGGAGGGTTAAGGATCACATAATCGCGATAGGTAGAGCGAGAGTACCAGTTGCTTCGCAACCAGTTGCTCTTGGTAAAGGGTGGTAGCCTTTCGTCGCGGTGGCGTACTCATCCTGAAAGAGTCCCTCTCTTGTTCTTCCACCCCTTCGGGTGGGCAAGTATAACCACTGGAACGGTTGTTCAGACACCACGAACGACCATGGAGCCAAGTCTTATCTTCCTGGAGATCTCACCCTCTGCAACGAGATCCTCGTGGGGGGGAAGTCGCCACGCCTCCTGTGTCTATATAAGCTACCAGTCCGATGTGGAAACCTCACTTGCAACCCGGCCACGGCCAGGATAACGTACACGACATCCACGGGAAGGATCCTATTCGCCTCGAGCCGGAAATCTCAGCAAGGATCAATCGTTTACAAGCATCGCTGTCCGAGAGAAGTCATGAAGTTCTGTTTGTTGTGGTTGTTCTGCTTGCTGGTGGTCCTCGCTGATGGGACCCTCGGTAGCCCGTATATCGACGACGGTAAGTTCATTCATACTTCTTGTAACGCGTGTGCGTGAGTGTTAATGTGATCGTACGTGGAACGTGATGTGTGGGAATTAGGGTGATGATTAGGGTGATTCGCGGCGGAGGGTGAGACCGTAAAGAGGTACCGAGGGTATCCGAGTGTGGATGCCGAGTTACCTCACCGGTTTCGGAGACGTTGACAAGTTTTTTGGTGCTTCTACTTGTTTGCCAGTTTGATTCGTAACGTTGGCTATACGTTCGCTTACCATTCAAATGTGACGCGATTTTAACACTAGATTTACGGACGTTTAATGACTACTTATGTCTAAGTTGGGAATGAATTATAAAAATAAGGATATAATGGATAATACATATATCAGTTTATAGAACGATCCTTTATCTTGACGATGCTTAACATTCGTGTCGTCATAAACTTTTTAATAATATTCGCAATTGAAAATAAGACACCTAAGATCCGTCATTTTGACGGGTTAATGTAACATGTGTATATTTTCACCTGTCGTTGCAAACACTAAGAATTTGCAACGCGAAGCAGTATGGCAAAATCTTCATACTCTGTTGAATATTTTATTGAAAATACTATCTTCTACTGAACATACATTGAACATGTTACATACTATTAAACATATTATATTTTATTGAACATATTGCAAATTTCATGTTTGTTGAAATTATCGAAAATATTTGTTGTTCTTTGTAACTATGATTTGTATTTGTACTACGGCTTCTAATTTGAATATGATCAATCTGGTTTTAATTTTAATCGGAGATTGTTGAAAATAAAAATAGGAATAACATTTTGTGTCTCGTTAAATCGTGTATGCAACATAAAATAGTATCGCTGTTTGATGTTGATAGCACAATTAGAAAAGTACAAATATTGCAGGGGAGTTGTTTTAGAACTATTTATAATTAGTGCTTTATTATATGTATTTTATTCGATAAAAATAGAAACATTTAAAAAGTCGTTAGGTTTTATCAAACATTAAGATACAGTGACACAAGTGAATTTCAAACTTCATAAATAATTACCAAATATATTTGTTGACTTTTGTAATTAAAATTTTTTGTCGAACCTCATAAACAATGAACTTGTGGATTTGCCACATTATACACAATTTAGTTTTAAATAAATTTTAAGAACAGAAAATATTTGATAATGGTTTAAAAATATATTTTTTCAGAGTAAACAAAAACGAAGCATCAACGGTCTAATCTTTGTTATTCCTTAACATTGCAATTTTTGTAGCTTTAATTCTAATAACCACAATGAAAAAATGACAAATGTTAATAAAATTCTGTAAGAATTATAAATTTGTAAAAAGGCAGAAAGTTTAACTCTAGAACTACCAACCAGTCAAATAGACTGGTTTCAGGTTTGGCATTTTTTATTACAAAATTTTATTGCCGTCCTTTTGTCAAAATGTCTGTCATGTTTTATTGAACTAATGAGTGCTTGTATATGTTAGGTGATGCTGCAATATTTATACATTTATTTTTCTACTTCATTTTCAGTTTTGAAGTAAGCATGCATTTAATGCCGGTACTTCTAGTGTTAATAAACTTCGGTATCACTTTGAAACAAATATTAATGCTTGAACATTAAATATGTATGCAGACGACGATAGCTGCGTGTTTAGCGAACATAAATAGAATGAATAAATTCATACAACAAATATTTAACAAAAAGGTAATACTATGTCCCTAGTGAATATAAAGATAGAAATTGTTTATTCTGGTTACGTGCATTTTCTATTATTACCAAAGGTGAAACGTAATTAAGTTATATATGGACGATTAAATGGGAACGGACAATATCGCGGTGTATTTTTAGACACGTGTTCGATTTTCCATTCTTATTTAACGGTTTTCATATCGATGCACGCATTTAGCCGGCGTATTTCGAAGCTATTTGGAATCGAGTAGCTTTAATCGCGTTAAAACGAATTAACGACTATTCGTATGGACCGATACGTCCGTGATCATAATAATCGTTTTGCACCGATTCTGTGACATTGCAGACGTCAAACTGATCAATGCAATTTTAGTTTCCACGCGTGTGACATATAATTTGTTGCGGCGCATTCACAGAATCATAAAGGCATTGGGATTATTTTTAACTTTAGAAATTTCTTGCATAATCAACAACTGCCTTTTGCTGCTCTTTACAACCTGCAATTTATATTCTTAAACTTTTTCTAATTTAGATTGTGTACGGTTTCTCGGAATAGGAAAACTTTATAATTGTACATGGTTAAGACGTAGGAATATCTTCTGATTCTACGTGTATAAAGGTCGTTAGAATATTGAAACATCGACAAAGTCCCTGGGGCGAAATGTCAGCCAGACGTAACGAGAAACAGAGGGAAAAAGTAGTATGTTAGATTACTTTAATCCCTGTGGTGGTCGATGAAAATAACAATGCTGAGGAGAATGGAGGAAATGAGATAACGAATTATAGTTGCGTGATGGTTTCGACCTGTGTAAAGTAGAATCTGCATCGTAGAATTCTACTCAGATTATTTCTGACCAATTAGTGCCCTATGGCAGATGTGTGGCCTCTTCGATCCAGTTACACAAGCAAAATCTGTAAAATACGAAACACTTGCTCGATATCTCGGGCTATTTTCCTGTATCAGCCATAACGTATTTTGTGTTCCTACTTGCCCATGTGTGAATGTACATATGTTATATGTCTTATGTTAAGTATTCAAATTCCTAAATTTCCCAGTTTTCTTAATTTACAAATTCCTAAGTTCCTAAATCCTCAAATTTCTAAATTGTTAAATTCCCATATTTCCAAATTTCCAAATTTCCAAATTTCCAAATTTCCAAATTTCCAAATTTCTAAATTTCTAAATTTCTAAATTTCTAAATTTCTAAATTTCTATATTTCTAAATTTCTAAATTTCTAAATTTCTATATTTTTAAATTTCTAAATTTCTAAATTTCTAAATTTCTAAATTTCTAAATTTCTAAATTTCTAAATTTCTAAATTTCTAAATTTCGACATTTCTAAATTTCCAAATTCCCAAATTCCCAAGTTCCTAAATTCCCAAATTCCTAAATTTCTCAATTTCTACATTTCAAAATTTCTAAATGACCAATTTCTAAATTTTCTATATCTTAAAAATTGTTTAAATTTTTTAAATTTCTAAACTCCCAAATTCCGAAATTTCCGAAATTTCGAAACCTCCAAATTCTCAAATATCAAAATTCCTAAATTTCAGGTGCTCAAATTCCAAATTTCGAATTTCCTAACCCTATAAAAGGTAAGTGATGAATTTATATCAATAAATATATACATTTTTTTTACGTTACAGAGGAAGACTCTTTACAAGATGCAGATTCCGATTATACAGATAATGCATTAGAGAATTTAATGCGAGCTGCTCAACAAAAGTGAGTATTCATTATGTCATCATAATAAATCCGTGTTCATCTTCATACTCCCCAAAAATTTATTTTCAGTTTTAATTATTTTTGTGTTCACATTCAGCATTTCACTCAGTACCATACACTATAATAAATTCGTCTCTTGCAATTCATTATCAATATCAAATATGTGCAAATTTATTTAAATCGAATACTTCATATTGCACGAAATATTCTTAATAAAAAATTTTTGAGAGTTACTCAATAACGTTTCGAGCTGACAATGAAGTAGCTAATTTCTCAATTTAAAATAAATATTTTTTAAGATAATTTTCTTGCACATCGATACATTTATTTCAGCAATATTCCAAAACCTATAACCCATTCTTATTATGATTTTTCTAAACATCTACAAAATGTTCTGCTACAGCTGCTGTTACCACTTTTATAGAAATTGTTACAAAGAAAATTTGCAGTAAAAAATTTCTTTACTGTCAGAGTAAGTAAAACCTAAAGTGAATAATGAAATAAGAACATGGTAACAGTATATTATGTTAAACAAAACAGAGTTGTATTCAAACTACATAACCCTAAAATTAGTTTGTTCTCAGTGCATCCACAACACATTTTTTATGCAGTTTTCTACATCAATTGCGGATCTTGAACTGTTTTATTTCAATCTTCTGAGTTTTAGCATCCAAACCAATTACATAACTATAAAAGTTATTTAATTTCGTTTCAAGGTAAGAATTTTTGCTAGATCATTTTAAACGCACTAACATTAATTTTTAATACATCGTGGCTGTTTAACTTTCTTAACAATGTAGAAAATTGTTTAACTAACTCTCGGAAAGGATTCGACCCGAATTATAATTAATTTTATGTTAATCATACTACATTTTCCTCGAAGATTGATCTTACCTCCTGTAGCAGCTACTCTTTTATCTTGATCTCATTATTCTGGCACGTGGCATAACTTAACTTCCTTTACGTTTTACGGTCTCATCTTAGTCGGATACTACCCGCCTTGCTATTTTTTTTTATCATCTAAATTTATCATCTAATTTATGGCATACATTGTACTCCGTTTATGAGAAGGTTTTTAACAAAGTGCAGTGTGTTAGAGGTAGAGTTCGACAGTAATTTTAATCATAAGCTCGATGAACTACTCTTTGGAACATGTTTTATTTAACGATAATAGTGTTTATGATAATTTCAATGCAAAAGAATTGATAAAATATGTTGAAAACTGCGAAAGGAAGAGTTCAAATTGAATTTAATTGTTCTTTGTACGACCATAATTGTTAGGAAACATTACGCGTGTTTTTTTTCTGAATGATCAGACTTTATGAATACATACTTTTGCACTTTTTAAAAGTTATGAATATAAGAATTGTGGTACGAATAAAGACATTTGAGGACATTATGTTTCGGGAATAGTGGTATAAGGGCCATAGGGTCAACGTTGGAAATTTTGAAATTAGGAAATAGAGGTTTGGGGATCGCAAAAGTTTGTGAATATAAAATTTGGAAAATGTTAAAATTGGGAAATATAGAGGTTTAAGAATCACAGAAGTAGGGGAATATAGAATTTCAGAAATTTAGAAATTGAAGAATATAGAGATGTGAGAATCATAGAAGTTGGGGAATATAGAATTTCAGAAATTTAGAACTTGAAGAATATAGTGATTTGAGAATCACAAAAGTTGGTGAATATAGAATTTTTAAAATTTTGTAATTCAGGAATATAGAGATTTGAGAATCATAGAAGTTGGAGAATACAGAATTTTGAAAATTTTGAAATTGAGAAATATAGAGATTTGGGAATCATAGAAGTTGAAGAATATAGAATTTTGAATAATTTTGAAATTGAAGAATATAAAGATTTGAGAATTATAGAAGTTGGGGAATACTGAATTTTACAAATTTAGATATTGAAGAATATAGAGATTTGCGAATACATGCTGAGAAATGTAGAATTTTAAAAATTTAGAGGTTTGCAAGAGACTAAAAATATTAAGTTTTGAAAATGTACAAATTCAAGGAACATACAAAGTGTAGGACCGAAAGAGATCTAAATAAAGAAATATGAGAATCTTAACATCCGAAAACATAATATTACAAAAAAAATATAAAAATTAGAAAATACAGGAGCTGTTTCTAATATTTGGAATTGCATTATTATAGAACGAAAAATGAATTTAAAAATATTACACAAAATAATTCGTGAATTTATTTAATAACAAGCAAACACGTTTCAAAACAGTATCCCTTAGATTCAGTTTTCCTAAAAATAAAAATGACCTATTCTCCTCATTCATATACCAATATGAGACGGATACATCTAAAATATCGTATCATCTTATAAATATCAAACACTTCTTTATTTTTCTTTCATAAAAATAATTTCTACCTTTTCATCTCCATCTCGATGTCTCGGTGTCTTCATAAAGCATTAGCCCGATACACCTAATCTCGAGTAGACGTACCTCGTTGATTTACTTGTTTAGGCGGGCCTGCATAAAACGAGGTGGAAACTGTGACCACCGACCGAAAGATTGTTGCTTTAGCTCCAGTTGCAGATGCAATTTATGGGGCTCGAATTGTCGGTGCCAACGAATGGGGTTGTTCCAGAAATGGGGCTAAATACGTCTTCCGTTTCCTACGTTCTTCCGACGAAAATATCTCTCTTAGCACGCAACGACTCTCTTGCACGATTTAATATCATTTTTGAACCCTTTGCACTCGAAAGCATTTTCATTCTTTTGCAAACAGCATCTGTAACATTTTCTAGTTGGAAAGTTTCATGAATTTTTTGGAAATCATTATTTCTTTTTTATTATTAATCGCCAATATTGTCTGTTTCACTGTGTTTGAACGCCGGGCGTATAATAATATAAATTTAGTTAAAAGATATTTAGTTAAAATTGTTGAATTAAATCAAATGGCGAGTGAGAGGCGCCGCACGAGTGCAAAGGGTTAACACTTCTTTTGTTTTCATTCGATCACTCAATATACTTATATTTTCTACGCTTAAACATTTTCTTCCGTTAAATTATCCTGCAGACTAATTCCGTAAAAATATTCCGTATATTAATTCTGTAAAAATATTCCGTATATTAATTCTGTAACAATATCCCGTGCATTAATTCTGTATAAATATTCCGTATATTAATTCCGTAAAAGTATTCTGTATATTAATTCCGTAAAAATATTCTGTATATTAATTCCGTAACAGTATTCTGTGTATTAATTCCGTAAAAGTATTCCGTATATTAATTCCGTATTTTAATTTTGTAACAATATTTTGTATATTAATTCTGTAACAATATCCCGTGTATTAATTCTGTATAAATATTCCGTATATTAATTCTGTAACAATATCCCGTGCATTAATTCTGTATAAATATTCCGTATATTAATTCCGTAAAAGTATTCCGTATATTAATTCCGTAAAAGTATTCTGTATATTAATTCCGTAAAAGTATTCTGTATATTAATTCCGTAAAAATATTCTGTATATTAATTCCGTAAAAGTATTCTGTGTATTAATTCCGTAAAAGTATTCTGTGTATTAATTCCGTAAAAGTATTCTGTGTATTAATTCCGTAAAAATATTCTGTGTATTAATTCCGTAAAAGTATTCTCTACACGATGCGATTAGATTTAAGCGGATTTCGTTTGTTACCTAAATGAAGTTTGAGCGAGAATTTTGCAAAACTTACGCGCATCAGAGTGTACATTGATTGATGAATTTTTATGGGTATCATTTAACTTACCCCTATTTTCGCATCAACGAAGCACGCATCTGAACTCGTGATGCGTCTTCAAAACTACCTCCCTCGACTACTATATTTAAGCAAATTTGCGTCCGTTTTGTTTAACGAACGTAACACGATGCCCGTGAATACCCATTTCGCGAATTTTGATTTAAACTTCTGTCAATTACTTCTCGATTGCCAACAACCGAATACTTCGAGGCCTTGTACGATCTGTTAGCCGTGAACAGAGAAAAACCCCATCGGTGCGCAGTGAACGAGGAATAAAATCGAGCAGAACGCCAATCACCTTTTTCGATGTTCGCTTTATTTTTTATAAGAAACACGAAAGCGACTAAGAAGAAAGCAGACACATTGAAATACGAAGCGGTCTACGTTAACGAACCTAATTCTTCCTTCGAGTATATAAATAATAATGTAAGTTCAAACGAACAGCGCAACGATAATGTGTAAATGACCCGAAAGATACGTGTGTTTCTAATTCGAAAACCGAGTCTGTCGTTTCGTTCAGCTGCTCAGCGATTATTTTGGCGATAGTCGAAGCGTCGCGATGCTTTGCGATAGATTTCTGTTTTATTCGTGCGATTCTCCACGGAATTCCGTTCGATCGCTCGCGAAGCGTTTGGTAAACGAGAATCGAGTCTGTCGCGGATTCGATTTAATCGTCAGGGATAAAATTGTATAAAATTTAGGGTAGACGGACAGTTTAGTCGTACGAATGTCGATCCGTTGAACAGGTTCGATTCTCGCTCGGTGATTCTGGGTCCTCTTCGATCGAGCGACAGTGAATTGGTAATTTGTCGATAATCGAAGAAATTTTCTGGACACGCTGTCTCCTGATTGGTGTTTCTCCTAGCCACTTTTTCCCAATCAGACGTCGGTGTTTCCACGACTTGATCGCGATCGAAGATGATCACGATTTATCTCGTAGAATAATTAAAATTTACCAAATTGATTCTGGAGCGGAGACACGCTGTCTCGGATATCAGCAAAATTTCTCCTATTAAATTTTCGACGTACTTAAGTGTATGCATTCCGATTATAAATGAAAAAAAAATACAATAATGAGTGTTATCGTAATGTATTGGAAAGGTGGATGTACATGTATGTACCGATATATTATATGGAAATATAATATATATTATATATGTGACAAGTAATTTTCTCGTCCACGTTTTTCTGTTATTCTGTGTGGTTTTTTTTTTGTATTATTGAAGTCGACGCAAAGTTCACAGTCTACATAATTAATTGATTTAATACCGATGGCAATACCAATACTAATTTATTGATTTGAGATTAATTCTTTTCGATGCTCCATAAGTAATAAATATTTATGTTCTTACGTTTTCGTGGATTTGTTTTGTAATGTATTTTATAATTATAATAATGTGGTGATACCATTCGGAAGAATCAAGTTTCTGAAGACGATACGAACAGGTAAGTTTAGTACTTTCTCACTTTTTGAATATCGTTTGAAAAGATTGAACATTTGAACATTTTGAGACATTTAAAAATTTGAAAATTTTAAGTGTAAGAACTTGGGAGTTTGGAACCCTGACGATTTGAAAACACGGAGACTTGGGAATTTTAGAAATCCGATATCTGGTGATTAACACTAGAAGTACCGGCCATTAAATGCAGGCTTACTTTAGAATTGAAAATAAAGTAGAAAAATAAATGAAAAAACTTTGTAGCATCACTTAACATATACAACCATTCTTTAGCTCGATAAGACACGACAGACACTTTGACAAAAGTGCGGCAACAAAATTTTGTACTACAAAATGTCAAATTCGAAACCAGTCATTTTAACTCGTTGGTAGTTCTAGTGTTAAGGAAATGGGTTTGTGAATTTGGTAATTTAGAAATTCTGTGATTTGCGTTTGGTGATTTAAAGATTTGAAGATTTAAAGAATTTAGTAATTTGTAAATTTGAATAGTTGTAAAATTCAGGATTGGAAGATTTTTAAATTTGATATTTTTAGAACTTGGATATTTATAGATTCGTGGATTTTATAATTTGAGGATTTGTGAATTTGAGAATTTCGAAATTTAGGTGTTTGGCAATTTGAAAATTTTTAATTTGATCATTTGAAAATGTGGAAGTTTATAAATTTTAGAACCTTAGAAGTTCGGAAACTTAAAAACTTAGAAGCTTAGAAACTTAGAAACTTAGTAACTTAGAAACTTAGAAACTTAGAAACTTAGAAGCTTAGAAGCTTAGAAACTTAGAAACTTAGAAATTTATAAACTTAGAAACTTAGAAACTTAAAAACTTAGAAGCTTAGAAGCTTAGAAACTGAGAAACATAAAAACTTAGAAGCTTAGAAACTTAGAAGCTTAGAAGCTTAGAAGCTTAGAAGCTTAGAAACTGAGAAACATAAAAACTTAGAAGCTTAGAAACTTAGAAATTTATAAACTTATAAACTTAGAAACCTAGAAACTTGGAAACCTTCATGGTTACAAATTAACAAACTAACAAATTACAAATGTTTAACCAAACATTGTCTATCCCTGGCATCGAACGCGTATCAAGAGCCACGCATTTGCCTCATATCCAAAAGAACTCATCCAGTGAACAATTAAACCACCTACGAGCCACGACCTAACATCCTAAAAAGTCACTAAAAATGTAGATATCTTTAACAAACAACGATAACAGTCGAATCAAACAAGTACAATCCGTATATTTCCGTCTCACGGAAATAAGATATAGAAAAATCGTATAATTGTCCGAGCACCGATATCACCGTGAAGAAACAAGATTTGCCCGGTCACGAATGGAAACTCGAGCAGAACACGAAACAAGAGTTCGGTTTAAATCTGCTTGCGACCTTTCAGGACGACCCGACGATGGTACCGTGTTGAATCGACTGGGTCGAGTAACTGGATCGTGACGTTTCACTTCTATCGCGATGTGTATACTTACACAGGACACCATATCGGTTAGGATCCGTGTCCTCGAAACGAGGAAGTCGAATCGCGATCGAACGAAGACGTATCAGGCAGATCTCGATCTTATGGCCACGCTGGAAGAAGGTTAAACGAGTTAACCTCGGGGAATCTATGGTCGACCCCGGGTCGTAAATAATCTTTCCTCGTGGTAATGAAATTTCTGACCACCACGAGCGAGCGGGATTATTCGAAAAACTCTGTCGCGAACGGCGAAAGTCTAGTTGAGGGACTAATTGAATCATAAGTTGCTTCGAATGCTTTTCTGAAAGCGAAGTTGGGAGCAGAAAGCTTTGAGAACTTTCCGTTTCGAACTTAGATTGAATTAACCAGTTTGCTGCGAAGATTTTAAAAGAGATTTTAACACTATATTTACGGAACTCGCAAAATCACTATCTTTGTGATTTTAGGTTCGGATCTTAGATTTCTTATTTTGAATTGCAAAAATTAATAAGAAGCTTCTGTAAGTTATTCTTCGTTGGAATGAAGAATCGTTGCGTGAGACAGTTCACGTATGGTCCATTATTTATTGTTATACTTTAGTTTGAATTCAAATATAGGTCATTAATCGTCCATAAATCTATTGTTAAAAATCTCTCACGGTAGAATTAAAATCGAATAAAAACGTATATGTACGTCGATTGTAGGGTAGATGACCCTATTAGAAATTGTAAGGAAAGAATAATATAAAACGAAGAAGAATTATATTTTCGTTCCATACAAAATTATTATTCGTTGAAAAGGTTATTGTTATTCACTCTTTCCACTCGAAATTGACTCACACTCACCATTTTGTTTAATACAGCAATTTGAACTAGGTATTTTTGAACTGAACCTACAGTGTTGCACATATGATGTACAAACATAACGAAACAACTACAGTAGCAATTAATAGTAAAGAGATAATAACTTCAACAGAATACCTCACACTTTTCAACCAAAAAGTTTTAAAGCTGCTATCTGTTAACACTAGAAATAAATTCGAGTGCAAAGGGTTAAGAACTTAGAAACTGTCAAATAATAATGGTATTCACGAACAAGAAAAGACGAAGAAATACAATAATTTTAAGAAATTCGATTGTTTTCAATGTAATATCTTTAAAAAATATGGTTTCTTGAAGAATACCCGGTCTACAGAGTAAAGTATACGAACAATTCTGAACATATCAGATGCATTGAAAAGTAATATGTATATTGTGCGAGGAACGTCCAATATACCAAAAAATATAATCAATTCTTTCTTCCATCACATATACAGTCGTGGACAAAATTAAGTGAACATTGCAGAAATGTAAAAATATTTTTTGCTTTATTACAATGTTTTAAATAAATTTTAAATTTAGAACGCGAAATGTTTTTGTAGACTTGAAAAAACATTTATTTAATATAAAATTTATTTATTTAATGTACAATTTATTTATTTAATGTACATAATTGTGCAATAAAGTTTTGATTTATAGGCATTATTAGTTAAATTAAATTATCCATCTGTTATGTACGATTCCTGTTCACTTAATTTTGTCCACGACTGTATATACTTAACATATGATACGTTTTAGTTTTATTGGTAATATATAGGAAATTATGAAACGACATTTTTATTTCGTTTTACTGAAGTATCGACTTTTTAGGGTACATGGTAATTTTTTATTTTAGACGTGTATTCACGTCGATACCACCGAAATAGTTTTGGACTGACGTATGCACGCGTCCACGCCACCAGAATAGTTTAGGACTGACACATTTGCACGTGGATCGGAGTTAACCGATTAAATCGATCGAAATATTTTGTGCGTATTGATTAATAAAATATTGTTGACGGAGAAAATTTTCACGTACGTGTCAACCGTCTCGTGTTTTATTAGACACGGGTCAATTGGTTTTCCAGGTCGTGTCATCTCACGCAATTAAGCGACTAGTGTGATCTAGTTAAGAAAAATAAAATACTCTTCGCGCTGACGAAATCCCAACGTACTCTTAATTTGTGCTTCACGTGTGCTAATACATCGTTTGCTGTGCTCGTTGTGTAGGTGAGTATAGAGTAACCGCACCTAGTTTGAGTTTAAAAGCATGCCAAAAATAGACACCGTCTCGGTGCAGTCACTGTTAATGACAAAATTGATATGTGGTTATTTACATTTTAATGCATAATTATATTAAATTCTATTAAAATTTGAATGTTTGAAATTAAGAGCGCAAAGAAGGTCGCAGCGGATAAGTTGAATATGTGATAATTAAATACGGAACACGTAGGAAGCTTGTGAAGAAAATAATGAAAATGTAATTTTTCCTACGAGAAATGAATATTTGTCGAAATAAAAAGAACAAATATATTGATATCTTGTATTTCTTTTGAAGTTATTTAATAATATTGATAATAATAATAGCAATCTTATACAATAATATTAACGAGAATCATATATCCATATCATATATCGTATTACTCTAGTTATGTGTAAATTATAACATCGTCTCGTTATGTATAGTAAGACATAGTAAAAGTAATTAGAATATATTATTGTCTATTTCCAACATCACACAGTTTTCTTATTATTTAATAAATATGATTATCAGTGATAAGTGAAAATGATTTTCTTTTTAATACTGTTACTTCTTCTTTAGTCTAGTCAAGTTTAATTGGCAAATGAGGCTAGTATTTTTTCACCATTTTACACCGCATTACCACATTTTTCTACATTTAATTTAATTTTACCTCATTTTATCACACTTGACCAAATTTTGTCGCATTCCATCCCATTTATTCAGATTTGCTGGGGGATGCCGAGCAATCTTCCGCGGTTATGAGATATTTTGCGATAAAAGCAAGAGGACAAAGGTCAGAATCACTGTCAGAGGGTTCGATGACACCGACACAGAACGAGGCACAATCTCTGGATCACGTTTTGCACGAAGTTTGAGTTCAACGAACCACGGTTCGATCTCCAATGGCGTCCATCCATTTCGGTGCCTATTCTCAAGGCACCGAAAGGTCAGAGGGGTTGTGACAGAAGATAAGCCTCGTAAAGGGGCAGCCTAACTCATTGTTTGCTGACCCAACTTGTCGTTTACTTTGAGGTAATTCTCGGTCGACTTCATCGTGCGAAAAGGAACAGCCTGCTCTTTCTTTACAGTCTTCCGTGTACTCTGTTTTTAACTATTGATCGAATATGTAACAGAATTGTAAACGGGGGAGAATTTAAGTAAACGAAAACAAGTCTCAGTTAGCTCGATGTCAGACAAATATTTGTCGAGATAGATGGTTATGCAAGCATTTTACGTTTTATACGTAATAGCGTAAAACGTACTTCGCTTTCAAAAGTGCATAGTATCGAAATTCTGATCATGAGGATTGATATAAATTTTTTGGTTAACGTATCATAAGTAAATGAAAAAATAGCATGTATCGTTTACTATATCTTTATTTACAAATAAAGAAACAGCTTGCTGTTAATTGTAATTCAATTTCAATTATTAGATCAATCATTCACCATACCTTTTTTGTCGTGTTTATTAAAATGCGATAAATAAGAATTTTTTATCAAAGCAAATACTATGTAATATAATAAAATACTAGTAATATATCAATTGTTCTGTAATAAAATATATAGGGGTTGAAAATAAAATAATTCATAAGATTTGAATTACAGAATTAAGAATTCTAAATTAAGAAAATGAATATAAAAATTAAACACACAACAAACAGTATCCCCCATTTCATCAGAAACGACAAAAATTGACCTCAATTTTTCTGTACATAAACGGAAACGATATATTTTATATTATTACCTCCTAACAACACAGTAAGCCTATAAAAGTTCCAATGAACTACAGAATCGTGTTGCGGGAGTAATGAATGAGCAACAAATTAATTCGAAAGAATTATTGCAGTAGAGAACTACTAATAATAGTCTTTTTGTTGTATTTAGTCGGACGTGGTCATGCTTTGTCGTAAACGGTTTAATTACATCCCTTTGTTCTCCCTGGCATTTCCTCTTATCCGTGCAGTTAATCTCAACCTTTCGAGTTCAGTGACCCAACGACGAACCATAAATCAAACGCGTTTTGTATTCCCTATCGAGCACGGTATGATTTTTTCTCGCTTCGCACCTGGCGATAAGGTTATACCTTCAATTTTGGCGGAATATTCCCGATGTTCGTTGCGCATTCGCTGTAATTTTAGCCGCGCAAAGCTCACGGGAACCATAAAGGAACGATGACGGCAACAGGAGGAAGTACAAACATAGTTGTAGGGTAATTTCGAAAATTACGCTGGTAGCGTTTCTGTTTCCTCGCGCACGGAGACAATTTCAACTTTCTAACTGAACTTCTCATTCTATTGATCTCCACTCTTGGCCCATTTAATCCAGAAACTCTTTTCTAAGGAAAATGAAATTAATAGGAATCGGACGAACTCGGAGAGAGTTATAATTTCATTAGAAACTTTATCATCGATGAAGTCTTACGGGGACTCTTTTCAAGAAGTAGTACAAAAAGTAGCCTCGAACTAGTACAAAAATTATTGCGTTCGTGCTTTAACCCCTTGCACTATAATAACGAGTTACACTCGTGACGCACTTAAACTTCAAATACGGTAAACTTAGTTTATATTTTTAACACGGTTGAATGTTCAATTTCAGTCTAATTTTCATTTGCACAGTTGAGGATCGCTGAATGCAAAATAGTCTTCACACTCGAACTTTCTTCAGTCGTCTTATAGTTATAGCACCGAATATTTCGTTGTGTCTGACGCATTTGCCGAATGAAACATAGTGCAAGGGGTTAACACAAAAACTACCGACGTACTATAATATACAATTATTTCGAAGTTGAAAAGTAACTGAACACACGATGAAACACAAAGTAATACACTTATTAATAATTGATCTCGATGTGAATCAGCACAGATTTCAAGACAACCATCTTAACAATTTTTGCCATTTGAAACAGTACATTTGTGAAGTGGTCATTTGACCCCGTTGGTAGTTTTAGTGTTAAGGAAGCAATCGGACAATCGATAACTTACAGAACAAACGTATCTATGAATTTACAAACATCTACGTTGATCGTGGAGATACGTGATCAAAAGTTTGTTCGCGTCGGGTTCGGGGGCTTAATACCAATGAAAGTTCAGAATACCCATTCAAAAGGAGCAGCATGAATAATCTGGAACTACTATCTTGCAATAGCAGTGTTTGTCTTACGTAATCGAGCGTTCGTTCGTGTTTCACGAATCCCTCTCATAGTAATCCACTACAGGCACCGTCGGATCTGTGGGATTTATCTTCCACGAATTCATTCGACCTTTATCGTCTGATCGAACACGTGCTGCAAAACTGTACGGCACGAGTTAACGGTGTTTCAGCATTGCAACCACCCATAAAATCGGAGCTTCGTTAAATCGATCTTCCACGGGGCCTTTGAATATAAACAGCTTCAACTGGCTTTAGATCGTCTTCCTGATATCCCTGAATCCAAAGAGGGCTTCAATTCGCTTCGCCTTGGTGTATTGTTGCGTAAGATTGCTATACGTGAGTGCAACGAGTAACCTTGAAGAGCCTCGAACTAGCTGCCTACGCTTTCGCGTCGTTCTCTACGATCATACTTCAGGACCACTGTCCGGCTGTAATATACGGGGTGTCCCAGTTTCTTTTTTCACTAAACACTGTCAGTTTCTAATCATTGAGAGTTTCATCTGCGAGGCATAAGAATATTCACTTAAAAATAAACCGAAATATGCAGGGTGTCCCAGTTTCTTTTCTGATCAAAGTCATCCTCAACTTTCAGTTTGTGAGTTTCATCTTTGGGACCTAGGGACATCGACTGAAAAATAAACCATAATGTGTAGGGTGTCCTAGTTACTTTTCTGGGCAAACATTGTTAGTATATTTTATAGATTAATATTACAAAAGAATATAATGAAAAAGGTAATTACATGTCCGTATAGTACACGCCTTACCGATTACAATGTCCATTAAATGTACTGTCAAAGGGAACATTTTGAAGCATTTTTCTTTTTACATATAATGGTTGCTCGTTAATTTTAGAGATATTCGCAAAAAATTTCGATGGACACGTTGATTGTGATGGTAGTCATGTGTGAGCAGTGCTGCAAATTCAGTGAAATTATTTATTTATAGGAACACTTGAAGACTGTTAATGATGAGACAATAATATATACTGACATACTGAAAAACGAAACTTAAAGATTAAGTATACTAGATTTTAGTAATCCGTATTACAGTGTGTCTGGCCACTAACGCCAGTTTTCACTGTGATGGACAGCGTGCTAAATGTACAGAATTGGCATTCTACTGCTATGTATCTACTATAATATTGACTTGTCTTTGTCTTGCAAGAATATATCTGGTACAATACATCGAAGTATACTTAATAGCAAAGACGATTCTCTCTGAAGTTAGTGCAAAGACCCCGAAATTTAAAAATGCGGGAATTTGGTGATTTAGGAACTTCTTGGTTTAGGAATTTAACGATTCTTAGATCTCGAAATTTGGAGACTTAAAGGTTTGGAAATTTGAGACTACAGGGATTTGGGCACGTCAAAATTGAGGATTGTAGAGGTTTGAGAATGTAAAGATTTGGAAATGTAGGGATTTGGAAACGTAAAAATTTGGGAATATCTAAATTTCGGAATGTAGAGAATTGAAAATGCAGGATTTTGGAAACGTGGTAATAAGAGAATGTAGGGATTTGGGAATGTGGAATTTGGGGATCGGTGAGATTTTGCAATGTAGGGATTTGGGAATGTGGAATTTGGGGATTGGGGAGATTTTGCAATGTAAGGATTTGGGGATTGGGAAGATTTTTCAATGTAGGGATTTGGGAATGTGGAATTTGGGGATTGGGGAGATTTTGCAATGTAGGGATTTGGGAATGTGGAATTTGAGGATTGGGGAGATTTTGCAATGTAGGGATTTGGGGATTGGGGAGATTTTGCAATGTAGGGATTTGGGAATGTAAGGATTTCGAAATATGAAAATTATTGAACGTGGAAATTTGAAAATATGGAAATTTCGGAGCATAGAAATTTAGGAATGTAAGAATTTGGAAATATAGAAATGTAAGAATTTACGTAAGGGGATTGGAAAACATGAAGATTTAAGAATACGAAGGTTAAGGAATTTATACATCTGTTTCTATACAAATAATAAAAATAACAGAGAAACAGTATTCAATGAAATTTATTCTAACAGGAAAACCTTATTAGTCGAGATGCACCGTTTTCTCGATGCACTACATGATAATTTTAATTAAAGTTGTACGGAAATTCCTCGCGATGCAAATGGGAAGAGGAATCGAGATTGCACTTGACGCAATAAGTGAGAAGTGTTTAAGGAGGTGTTCGACTAATACCTCTGACATTAATAACGACACGACCGAGTATTTTGCTCACGTTAACTTCTTTAATATTTCGTATTACACGCGCGTAGCAGTGCGTTTCCTTTTTGTTGAATGCAAAATATGCGAGCATCGTTACACTTCCGCGATTATATAGTCATGCGTCATTTCATTTTTGCGTTTGTGATGTTAACGCAACGAAACCAGTTTCTAAAGGTCAAAGAAATCTCGAAATAGGTGGAAATATTTTAAATTCGTTGATCACTTAGATACCTCTAGTTCTCAACTCATACTTTCTTCCATTTACCAGAATCACGGTAACCTTATTGTTTGTTCATTAATGATTTATTAAAATTCCCACGATCTTTATCTCGTACGAATTAAAATTATTTCGATGAAAGTAACAGAAAGGGGCAGAAAAATATAAATTGACTTAAACACCATGATATTTTAATATATAATATTTACTCCATATTCTTTTACTGCTGTATTGTTTAAATCATACATTTGAAGATTATTATTTACAGCAAAACATATTCTATTGTTTATTTTTATTTATTTTCTAGTACGTAAGTTCTGGTTGTAATATAAAATTTAGGTGGTTACTGAAAATTCTTTTAATGGTCAAGCACGAAAATGGCTAGTTCGAAATTTCTAAAAGTTTGTTACTAAAATTTAGACTTTAAGTCGAGAAACTGATTTCAAAGGGGCCCCTTGTTTCCTTGATATAATTTTGCTAGTTTAATAAATACGTTTCGTTATCCTTGTTCTTTTGTCTGGTACATCTTGGTTCCGTTTGTTAAAAACAATATAATTTACGATGTCGAGCCTTTATTGTCTTTTAAACTGTTGAGACTAACGTCATCAGCACTTTGCTGATGCACCTGCACAAGTCGTTGTGTAAATACCACAACACAAAATGTTCTGTTAACGTGTTTTTTTCGGTTTTATAGACTGTAAAAGCATAATAAATTAATTTACATTCTTTGTTCGGTTTTGCAGCTGTTTTCTCGTTTATCGGGCAAACAAGAATTTTTATACAACATTCGTTCAACAGTTTTTCATCGTTCAAGGTTAGATACTAACTCGTTATTTCAAAACTCATTTCACATTTTACATTTTAACGAGGTTAAGGAGATAAGTTTAACAGTTAACAAGTGTATTTATTAATAAGTGCTTAGTGACCTAATAATTAAATAGTATAATAATATGACCTAATAATTAATAAAAATTATCATCTTCATTACCGTAAATATTTTTATAAACATTTGAAAAAATGTTTTCTCATGGCAGAACAGTAATATTGAAATAATACTTTAAAATATAAACTAAATAACGGAAACAGAATACAGAAACTGGAAACGAAATAATGCAAAATTCAGTTTACTGAATCAACAATTTGAATGTATGCATTTGCTACACAAGGTATTTCGTCCCTTCGGGGTACGTTAATTAACCAGCTCACTCGGTGACATTGACCAGGAACCGTGTACATTCGCTGAATTAACGCTCTCATCGTATAACGTACACACGAGAGTGTTTCACAAGAGAAAATATTAAACCGCGAGCCAAAGCCACTGAGTCGGTGAAAAAAAAAAACGACACGGATCATTAATTAATTCAGCGCGTCAAAAGCATCACATTCCAAGAATGCAATTGTAACGGACATACGGCGGTACGAAAGCGTACGGCAGTAAATGCAAATGCAGGCACAGAGGGAGTAAGAGAAGAGGAAAGAGAAAGAAAGTGATCGTAGGAAAAAGAGAGAGGGTTATAGCAAGGTGGGTAAAGAAGTGGGGAGAAGCCACGGCGGCGAAAACCATTCGAGTCGGTTTGACGATGCCGGTCGCTTCAGTATGCTGCGCAACGCGCAGGCTCGCGTATGCGTATTGTTTCTCTTTGTTCTTGTCTCGTTTGCTCCTCCATGCCCTGCCGTTCCTCGTCCCGCTTCTTCTCCCACCGTTTTCTACGTAGGCAGCGCGGCCAGAATACGCAAGTACAAACATCTCGTGGCTCGCCGTTTTCGCGTTTACGTGTCACCGTTGTTCCGTCAACAATTTTTTCCCCGCGTTGAACTGCGCGCGACCGGGAAGATTCGGATGGAAATTACGTCCCCGCCGTGGTATTTTTCCGGTTACGTTCGCGTGCACCGAAAGGAGCGTGCACGAAGGCTGGACTTCAATCGGGAAACGTAGTACGCGTAGCCTGTGACATACTGACACGGTGCGTGAGGTTACCAGTGAACAGGAGTGCGCCACGCCGGAGAAAGGCGGTAAGAGCGGGAAACTCCGGTATGTATCACCGGATTTTGAAAGAGTTTGACACATCGAAGGACGGATTAAGCTCGCCGAAGACCTAATGTGGATGCTGTTAACTGGCGAGTCGCAGTGAGTGGAACGGTTACGAAACGCGTGGAAGGAGACGTGGCACGAAATGAAGCGAGCGTATTCCCGCACGATCGATAACTATAGCACCTTGGTAAATATCAAGCGGTCCGTATTTCCACCGCGCAACGAACCTAACCTAGCGAGCTACCTGTGCACGGGCCTCGAGCTTTCGTCAACACGATCGCGTACGTCGTTCGACGCGTTGTCGACAGCGTGAAAGCGCGACGAAAAGAAATTATCCAGGATCGAACGATGAGAAGCTCCGAGTATATCGGAAAGTAATATTTTTTCCGGCGCAACGTCTCGATCGCGATGACAGGTGGTGAACGTGATCGTTGTTCGACGACCGCGGCCGACTCGATCGGTCGTGATCCACAGTTCGATCGAGCGTGATGCGAGCGCGTATATATCCGACGTTCACTGTGCTCCCCCGGAAGATCGGAACACCACGGTAACGTACGAGGAGACAGAAAATTACAAGAGGCGAATGAAGCAACGAAGGAGAGAGAATCCGAGGCGCTTTTATTTTTAGCCGGTTCGTGTATCGCAAAAACCGGTTCCGGAGTTTCAGCCCGAGCCGAGCCACGAGGTAAGGTGCGTATATTCGCGAGAAGGGCTTTAGTCGAAAAGGGAGGAAGCGAGAGGGACGTACACGCGATATAAAGGCGTAGCATACTTATTTCTCTATCGGCCGCGAAAGAAAGAAAGAGTGACACGAAACATGGAATTCGCCTAAGCCGATATATACCTCTCCCTACTTCTTTCTTCTCCCACCTCGAACTATCGATTGCGTGTATGCACGCGCCTATCCATACTCGAAGCTGTACGTGACATCGGGAATGTATGAGATTCGATTATCGGGTGCGTCGTCAACGCTATGTTCGTCGCCGATGTAATTAACCGGCCTCGTTGCACGTACGCGGATACCGACAGGCTGTAACAGTTTCTTGTTACGTTCCGATCAAGTACGCGAGCAGTGCGGGCGTGTCAGTGAACGAAAAGATAAGTGTGGGGAAGAAGAAGTATTATTTTCTTCTTAAATTTGTTGCGTGTCACGGTCAGAGGATCTACGAAGACACGGGAACGGCATGAAGAATGGCAACCGATTCGAGCAACCGGCAAGGCGTAAGGGCGGTCGCCACAACGACAACCGATCCGCAACGAAGCGAAAAGCGCGCCGTCGCGGCGCGAGGCGCCGCCGGTGCTCTGGCCCTGAGTGTTCTGGCCGTGGTCCTCCAATCGGCGGCCACCGCGACCCCCACCTGGGGATACTTCACCAATCCTGACGGTGAGTCATTCTTTTGAAATTCTTTTCCGAGGACGCGCGCGTATTTCCCCGATTCATCGCGACGGTGCGCGGATCCGCCGTTTTGCGCGTGTCACGACTTTCTCGCGGTCGGATTGTGGCCTGAGCTCGAGTTCACGGTTACGGTATTGATCGTCTATCGATTTCTTTCGTTGCCTGAATGGCTAGAATGAAATATCGGCAAATGCTGTCGGAATGTTAATGGAAAATTTCAATCGAAATCAAGCGGTATTCGGCATTGTCCTTTGCGATATTTTTGCGAGTTTCTCACGTGACGCACTCGAGTTTCAACCGCGATAAATTTTCCTCGAATTTTTAACGCACTTCAGTTTGGAGCTCCAATTATATTGTATTGCTGAATGCAAAATTGACATAATATTTCAACTTACTATTTACTATTGTGTAACTTATGTAAATTGGATTTACTACTGTGGCTGTGATTAGTTCTTTCTGACGCATCTGGGAAATAAATCATATGACAAGGGGTTAACGCCCTGCGATCGAAGTAAAATTTTGAATACTTTTTTGGATAGGTGATCATTGAACTTTTAGCCTAAAGGAATTCCAAATTTTTAGGTTTGCTAATAACTAAAATTTTTATATCTACCATTTTCCATATTCTCGAACTTAAGGATATTATCGTGTCTGAAAATTTCACAATTTTATATTTCCGTATTTCTAAATTTTATAAATTATCGCGTACTGAATTTACAAATTACCCAGCATTTAAATTTGAATATTGGGAAATTTGAAACTTTCTTATTTCTTCAGATGCAAATTATCGTGTCCAAAAATTTCCTTGTTCTGATTATTTTTATTGTATATCTACATTTCCAATTTTTGAAAATGATCTAATTATCAAAATTCTAAATCCGAATGATAAAACTTGTAAATTTTTATAGATACAAAAGACCATGTTCTTAAAATTGCGAATTCGACATCTCCGCGTTTTAAAAACGTGATAAATCCTCGTAAACATGATATTATCACGTCGCTTCAAATTGACCAAAATCCTTGTGTAAACTTTTCACGTTCGCCCGGTACAAAATGCAATAGCTCGGGTAGACGAATATAGTAGTGGAAGTTAAATTCTCTTCGCTTGTTTGAGCGCAACAGAGTAAAACGTGGGTTGCGCAAACTAATGCGGTTACCCTGTGGTTCCCATTACATAATTTACATGGAAATGCCGAGCAACGTGACTCTTAACAACTGTTCGGTATCCCGTAGACTGATGGTATATCGAGAAACATCAAAGTGATCGATAATTCGTAAATATGCACCCGGGTATACGAGTTGTCCACAATAGTTAAATCGAAACACTCCTTTGCATCTGCTTCTTATTTAAGCGTTACAAGGACATCCATAACAGCTGCGTATAGGCTGTCTTTGTATACAAACTATAAGTTATTACGCGTATGCTATAATGCAAGTTACTTCACGACTTACTCGTTTGGTCGATGGAAATCATTTATTCTTGAAGCGTTCTCCCAAGATGTTTACACTTGTATTCGCTCGGGAAAACATTTATATTTTCTTCGTTCTTTATTGTTCGGAATGAATTGATCTTGGGACATAGTGATTAGAATTCATTGCATTTAGAAAGAATTTGTAAAAGTAAGCCGGTACATTTTGTGTTTTTCTATTACCAGGCTGGGTTTTACCTACGTATGTAATTCAGAACACGACTTCCGTATATCGAGTCAATTAATTCCATCAGTATGGTTTTATAGCAACTACAAGTCCAACTTTTCATCGTCCAACTTCTTTAAACCTGTTTCTTGCTGAATAATTCTACTGCATCTCCGGAATTCTGTCATTATGCGATTGATTAAGTATTGAAATGGTTTGATTAATATAGTGGCGATATTACTTGTTGAAGTACATCGTTGTAAGAGCATTACATCAATTTTGATAGCAGTCAGGAAGAACACGCAGCTGGAAATTTCAAGATTGTTTACTTTTTGGGTTATACGTATTGCAAACTTGGGATACAAATTTTGAGATATGAAGTGTAATGTGGTTTTAAATTGTACTTCATTTATTCATAAGTACATAATTGTTCTCAGTTGTTGATATGTAATTGATGTAACTTTTCATATTTCCAGCAGGATAGAGTTTCGAATTCCCAAATAATAGAATTCTCAAATCTCAGAATTCTTACATCCGCAAACTCTTAAATTTAAATTAAATTAAATTCTAAATTAAACTACCAAATTTTCGAAACCGCATGTATCAAATTTCCAAAATCTCAAATCCCCAAATTCTCAAATTTCTAAACTTTCAAATGTCTAAATTTTCATATTTCAAATTATCGAATTCTCAAACCTACAAATTGTCAGGTACCCAAAGTCTCAAATCTCCAAATTATTTAAGCCCCAAATTCTCATATCTCCAAATTCTCAAATCCCCAAATTTTCATATCTCCAAATTCTCAAATCCCCAAATTTTCAAACATCGAAGTTCCCAAATTTCAAATTCGTGATATTGTACGTGTAAAAATGTACCATTGAGAAACGAAACAGCCCCAATTACTGAGCTATTTCCCCTATATCGCCGCTTCCTTAACTAAACTTAAGTAATTATGCTAAACATTGTAACAAACTTCCAGTTATGCAACAAAATCACATACATTTACAAAAGCCAGTAAAATGTTTGATAGATTTTTTTATAAACTCATACTGTGTAACTAGCATATCAGTAACCTGTCATTTAAAGCGATAATTCCTAATCGATGATGCAAAATAGGTAGTTTAAATAACCGTAAAATATCTCCTATTAGCGTGTATCGTTTTGTACTAATTATTCAAACATTTTACCAAGTATAGATTAGATACTCGGAGAATTATTTTTCGTTCCTCGTTAATTATTAGCCGATTAATTTTCGTTTTGTTCCATGTTGTTATATAACTCTACACGTGTCCTTTAATTAATGTCGGATGACAAATGGCAAATAACAAGCTTAGGTGTAATTAGGCATAATTTCAGGACGGAATATCATTCAGGATATTTTTATTGCACAGAACAATGTTATATAAATTCGTATCACATTTTTTATTATTATGTACCATAATAATATATAAGAATATACTATAATTGCACTTATGGTTTTTCTCTCTGGATAGTGTAAAGGAAAAAGCGTACATTGCTACTACTATTCGTTCGCTGTTTTCATGCGTTTCGTGAAACTTCGAAGAACGTCAATGTCAGTACACGGTTAATGTTTGCGCAATCGTGTGCTAAATATAAATTATGTGCAGCCATTCGTGAAGAAAAGTTATTAAATGATAATTCAGTTACTCGTCAGGTAAATGGTAACTAAAACTGTGAATTAACTTGTTTGCTATAAATTTTGTATGTCCTAATGTTTAACAAATGGATTTTGATTTGTTTTTTTTAGTACGTTTTTACAAGATTTATAAAATATATACATATATTTCTAAACCTGTGTGCATAATAATAATAATATTTTCTGCCTTTAAAGTTTATTCAAGGGAAAATTATATAATTTCGCAAATTTTTAATATTTTACGACGACTCATTAAACGATTATAATTACTACAACTGAGAGATATTTTCAATATTTTATTTACTTGAGAAATAATCAGTTATTTTTGTTCTTGATAAAATATAAAGATTTAATATTGTATTATTCTTTGTAATATATTCGCAATATGATATAATAAGGAGTTAAATTAATAGGATCGTCGATTTATTACAGATACATATTTATCTATATTTGGTCCATTGGAACAAGTACGGTAGATAATGAAAGTTTTTCTTACGGTAGACAGAGGGTTAATAAAAACAATAGGGAGTTGGTGTATTTATGAAAGGCCCTGTAAATTTAGTATCCTTTGTGTGGATCGTAGATGTACAGCCGACGATGAATGCAGCAAGAATGAAAACGGTATGCGTGACCCTAGCAGGTGGTTACTACGCCACGCTACTTGTGGTACATGTGTGTACGAACACACACACTCGTTCGTTACGAGTATATGTGTGAATGAGTGGCACAGGTGCGTAGCTACTAGCGAGGCCTCTTTCATTAAGGATCCTACATTGGTTATTTTACGGTATTAGGTTTTTCTTTCGACACTGAAAACGCTCTGTTGAAATTGATACCTCTGGAAACGTTGTAAAATATTTAAATTTTTATCAACGCTCTAAATACTGTTGCTTTAGGTACGTCTTATGTAAAACATTTTTTAGACTTCTTTGTTGTGTTCTATTGACATTTGCTAATAACTAATGTTCCATATTCTTGAACTTAAAGATATTATCATGTTTGAAAATTTCACAATTTTATATTTCCGTATTTCTAAATTTTATAAATTATCGCGTAACTAAGTTTACAAATTACCCAGCATTTAAATTTGAATATTGGAAAATTTGAAACTTTCTTATTTCTTTACATGCAAATTATCGTGTCCAAAATTTCCTTGTTCAGATTATATTTATTATATATCTACATTTCTAACTTTTGTAAATTATCAAGTTACTGAATTATCTAATTAACAAAATTCTAAATCCGAATGATAAAACTTGTAAATTTCTATAGATACAAAATACCATGGAGATTTAGTATCTCAACGTTTGAAATATTGTTGCTTTAGGTACGTCTTATGTAAAACATTTTTTAGACTTCTTTGTTGTGTTCTATTGACATTTTGTAAGTAATTAATGATAGATATATTGGATTTAGGATGTCAATGTTGTACATGTTGAATGTAAATCACATTTTTATACAGGTTTATATTATTGTGTTAATATAGGAATCGTTTTTGTACATATTAATTATACTATGTACCAAATGTTATATTATATTAATGTACTAAGCTGATTACAAATTAATATATTACATTGATATTTATACCAAATATATGCATCAAAATAATATATTAACATAGTAATTTAATATTGCATCGATATACTACAATTTCATTTTATATATTATTTATCGAAGTGGATGTAATACTTGTTTAATTTAAATTGTATTTTGATGCAAATTTGTATAGTTATATTAATATATGGTCGATCTTTACATATATTTATTATAATTTGTATCAAATATTATATTATATTGACGCACTAAACAAATATTTATAATAAATATAGTAAATTGGATATTATATTAATATTCTAAATTAATATATATATTAAATATACATATGTAACAATATTCTAAAAACATATTCCATAAATATGTAAGAGTAAATAAACAAATTGAATATAATATGAATGTACTAAAATTTAATTTCACCAATTAAATTCTGCAATTATGTTTGCTCGTATTTTCCCATAAATAGTGGAGCGTAAAAAATAATGTTATTAACTTGACTCTTTGTACTCGCGTAACTGTATTCGAATTAATCACGTAGCTCGCACCTTCTCGTTTTCCATTCGCATGAAAGAACACAGGTTAATGCTCCGCAAGCATTAAAATGCTAATTACGGCCTGAGAAAGGTTCCGTGATTATTGTTATGAGATTAACGGGCGACACGTTCGTATATTCTGTCTCTAATCGGGTATCATCGTTTCATTAAAGCCTGAAAGTAAAGGATAAAGCAGCTCGTTGGACAAGGAAAGACTCGTATAACAATGAGAGAAAATGCACGATTTCCAGAAAAATAGGTTAACAGATTCCGCATCCTTTGTGTAACTCTAAGATTGTTCATGTCGTTTCATCGATCTTGTTTCTCAATGGAGAAACATATGATTTTAGAGTACAATAGGCGAGTTATTGTAAGTTTTTATTGGGAGAAAACGGAAATGGCGGAGAAAAGTGTGGCAGTGTTATTTGTAAATTTCAAAATTCTCAAATTTCCTAAATTTTTGTATTTTGTTACTTTATATTCTAAATTTCTACATTTCCAAATTATTAAGCTTCGAATTTTCCAAATTCTAAAATCTCTAAACTTCCCAAATTCTCAAATTCCCAGATTCTAAATTCCCAAATACTTAAAAATCGAATTTTCTAAATTCTTAAATTTCCAAGTTCCTCAGATCATTAGCTTCTAAATTCCTAAATCCCCAAATCCCTACATCTTCAAATTTCTAAATTTTCCATATCTTCAAATCCCTGAACTTCCCATTATCCACAAATCTCCAGATCCCAAATTTACAAATCCTTATTTATAAATTCCTATATCCCTAAAATAAATTTCTAAATTTCTGAATTTCTGAGTTTCTGAATTTCTAAATTTCTAAATTTCTAAATTTCTAAATTTCTAAATTTCTAAATTTTCAAATTTTTAAATTCCCAAATTTCTAAATTCCTAAATTCCTGAATTTGCAAATACCCCAAAAGCTCAGTTTCTAAATTCCTAAATCTCAAAATCCCTAAATTTCTAAATTTCCAACATCCGAAATTAAAAAAATCTCCATCCCGCCAAATTTTCCAAATCTTTAAATCTGCAGTTCTCACAATTTTCAAATTCCCCAAAACCTCCGTTCCTGAATTCCTAAATAAATAAATCTCCAAATCGACGAGCCCCATATTCCGAAAATCTAACGCCTATACTTTATCAAATCCTACATTTCCAAATTCCCAAATTCTGCTCAATCCTTTACGTAAAAATGATCGATCGAAGTACACCTTCGCCCTCCGTCGTTAAACTTTCCCCAAGGAACTGGTGTTTGCTCTTGACTGTACACTGTACACAGTTGTTGGCCATCGGAGAGTGGCAGCTTCGCAGGTGTTTGGATACTATTACATTACTTCTCGCACACTCGCGTAATCGTGTAACGTGACGGGGATCCACCACCATGAAATTCTCGGCTGGGTGTAACAAAAATTATAATCAGAACCCGAGAAACGGGAGCTACCGGAAAGGTACCCGATCGAGGGTGATAAGCTCCATTTTGCCGTGAACATTTTTCGTGGTTATCCCCACGGAACAACGCTTAATTTTTACGTCTCGATAACGAGGCTATACGCGTTTCCTTTTCCTTTCGTGGTTAAAGATAACCGTGTTCCCAGGAATGGACTTCGTTCGAGCAGCCAAAAAAGCTGCGGAACTTTTTAATAAGTCCTATTTAATACGTGAACCGTAAAATTTCTTGCGGACGCGTTCTCACGTTGCAAGTCCGGATGAAAATAGATTAAGAAAAGTTTGAACGTTTTCAAGGTTTTTTGTGCGTATGTGGGTGGTCGGTTTTATGTTCGTTAAGGAAGCATTACATATGTGCCCATAATTATGAAAGTGGTCTAAGTGAAAATTGTTGGAAGAACAATTTCCCAGTTTTCTCATTTATTAAACCACTGGGGCCATCTAGCCTTTTTCGGGCATAGTTTACGTCCCCTCCTTTTTATAATAATTCTTTTGTTTTACAGCGTGACGCTACCTCGCAGTTCTACATTAACCATGTACACGCTCACGCGTCTCTTTTATAATAAACTTATATTTTCTGCGTACGCTGTTCAATCACTTTAATTTTTCTTTTCAACCAACGCCCTGCCATCCCTCGACAAAAATTCCAAAAAGAAACCGAGTTTATCAGTTATTTCACACCACATTACTTTAAACTAAATTAATTCAATGCAATTTTTACGATAACGTCAAAATTGAATCATTAGGTAGTGATTGTTGTTTCGACATTATATGGAATTCATTTAGTGTTAATTATGAAAGTGGTATCCGTCAAAAATTCAAGAAAATTGAGTTTATCACACTAAAGATATACGAAAATATTAAATTACTTCCATTATGCACCACAACTAAATCCTCCAGTTCTTCAGGGACATTTTAAAAACCTCGAAACTCATGATACAAGCTTAAAATGATAAAAATGCATTACTTTTTACAAATAATTAATAAATTTTCATGAATTATTTAACTGAAATTACTGCTTCTAATGAAACTTGTAGCTCTTGATTGCTGTAAGTCATCTATAGGTGATTCAGTTAATTTGAAAATGGTCTGTCAATTCAAACTTTTCAAACATTTCTATACGAGAATGACTAAAAATTTCATGTTTATAATAAATTTTCGTTGATCGGGACTAATAGAATTCTATTTAAAAATGTTGCATGATATAAAAATATTTTTTAATCCATTCGAACGTAATCCATTAAATATCTCGAAACAAGAAATGTGTGACTTGGACCACTTTCGTAATTATGGACACATATGTGGATACTGTCCTTATTTTTAGTTGATATTGTTGGATAATATAGAAAATAATATTGCAGCAGTTCTTTATAATTGATAAACACACATACATATATATTTACACATTACAACAATTAGTTTGATGATACAGAAATACGCGTTACCCGAAAGGCGGTTCAAAAGGAAGTGATCTATCGATCATCGCTAATTACAGAAACAATTAAGAACAAAAGGTGGCGCTCCCTTCTACAAGCGGGAAGAGCAAACTCCTTATTTTATATTATGAATTATAAATATGAATTATATTGTATGCTTCAAATGATAAATTATATTTATTATTATACAATATATATATATACAGTCATGGACAAAATTAAGTGGACATTGCAGAAATGTAAACAATTTTTTGTTTTGTTACAATGTTTTAAATAAACTTTAAATTTAGAACGTGAAATGCTTTTGTGGACTTGAAAAAACATTTATTTAATGTATATAATTGTGCAATAAAGTTTTGATTTATAGGCATTGTCAGTTAAATTAAATTAACCTTTTGTTATTTATGATACCTGTCCACTTAATTTTGTCCACGACCGTAAATTATTATATTACATATATTATGCTATACAGGATGTCCCAAAAGTGTTGAAGGACCCGGAAATGGGAGATAGGTGGGGTAATTCTGAACAACTTTTTCATTTACAAAAATGTCGTATAGAGCTTCCTTTTTAAATTATTAACGAAGAACACAGACCAATTAGAGTTTAATAATTTAAAAATGAAGCCTCATACGACATTTTTGTAAATGAAAAAGTTGTTCAGAATTACCCCACCTACCTCCCATTTCCGGCTCCTGCAACACTTTTGGGACACCCTGTATATAAATTACTATTACAATATATATATATTATAAACTATTTTATAATTTATTTGTATGAACATTGCTGAGGTTAGATGAGTAAAATATAATTACATGGAAAAATGAAATCATTTCCTTCTCTAACCTTATCAACAACCTTTTACCATCTGTTGTACAAATTTTCTATGCCGGATCGATAAAAATCAATCGATTTTTGAGCAAAATATCTGACAAAAAAAAAAACAAGTATCCGCATACGCAAATACGACATTACTTTCTGGCCCTCCTAATATCAATGACGTATGAACTTGTCTGTGTTTTCCCCAGAATGAACGTTGCGAGTAATAAACCTAAGGTGTACATCGACGTGAATGGGACACTGCAAACAAAAGACTATGGCTAATGCTAAGGGTTATGGCAACCAGACGTGACTGACAATGAATGACAAAAAAACTCGCTAGAATGTAATGACTTCTTGGGTCCCATTTCTGATACGGGTAAAAGACTATTGACTCTAAACTACAAATGTATCTAAAGGACTAAAAACATCGATAAACTGTTGTATTGCTGGAAACTTGGACCGAGATGTAATCCTCTCGCTGCAATATGTATTCTGTCACCTAACAAGTTATGCGGATGGTGGATTTAACGATACAGATCGTAATTCGTATCGTGGAAAGTGAGAAGACAAAGAGGATCAACGTTCACACCGTGTCTCCGTTAGTTAGCGTGGCGAGGTGATCAGGATTACGTATGTGGAGGGTGCTATTCGATCATTGCGGGAAGCAGACAGAACTGGTGTAAGAACTGGTCGAAGTAGGTTAATGGATTCGATGAAAGATCGTGTAGAATGGTGGAAGTAGACGATGGAAGACCGGTTAGGAAAGATGAACGGGCATAACGTAAAGCTATCGTAAACGTGGAAAAACAACGAGGAGTCACTCATCGACTAACACTAAATTTACAGAACCCGTCCACACGAGGAGTCATAGATTTCGTATTGTAAATTACGAAAATTGTTTAAAAGCTTAAAATGTATGATAGATTACCTTAACTTTAGCTTATCTTCATCATAGCTTACCCTAGCTTATGTTAGCATTATGTTAACTTTCGTTGAGATTATGCATCGTTGAATAAGCAGGTTTGCTAATTATATTATGTTATTTATTTACTTTTATAATTTAGTTCTCATTTGGGTGTAAGTATGTATGTATTATAGTTTACCTTAACTTTAGCTTATCTTCATCATAGTTGATGACCCTAGCTTATGTTAGCATTATGTTAACTTTCGTTGAGATTATGCATCGTTGTATAAGCAGGTTTGCTAATTATATTATGTTATTTATTTACTTTTATAGTTTAGTTCTCATTTGGGTGTAAGTGGTTTTAGGATATTGGGAATTTGGAAATTTGAAACTGAGAAATTGGACATTTAGATATCTGGGTGATGGGTATTTGAGAATGTGGAAATTTCAAAATTTGAGAGTTTGAGGATTTGAAAATTTAGAAATTTTAGATTTTGTGGAATTGGATGTTTAGGTATTTTGATAATTAGAATTTGGGAATCTAGAAATTTCGGAATATGAGAAGTTGAGAATATGGAGATTCGAGAATTTGAATTTGGATATTTGGATGATAAGAATTTAAGAATTTAGACATTTCGGAATTTCAAAATTTAGTAATTTGGATATTTGGATAATGAGATTGTAGAAATTTAGGAGTTCCAAAACGTAGAAATTTGGATATTTGCATAATAAGAATTTAAGAATTTAGGAGTTTCAAAATGTGGAAATTTGAGAATTTGGAAATTTGGTAATAGTGGTAATTTGGTAATTTATGGATTTAGGAATTTGGAAATTTGGTAATTTGTTGAGTTTGGCAATTTTGGAACTTCCAAATTTTAGTATTTGAAAATTTCTGAATTGTGAAATTTTAAAAATGTGAAATTTTGAAATTTGAGAATTTGTTAATTTGATAACCTTGAACCTCGAAAATCAGTAAAATTTCAAATTACTTTCCATCAGATTATAATCCCTAATCGCACACTCAACCTATACTCTCAAATACAAATAACAAGAATGCTAAACATAAAAATGTCTCCGATATTCCACAGAGTTGGAATATTCCGATATTCCACCTTCGATTTTACGGAATTAACACTGAGAGCGTCGTTTATAAGTACGCAAAGTTTTAATGAAGTCCTTGTCTCCAAGATCGTGAGGTGTTCCTATAATCCCAGAGAAAAATACCATCTGAGAATACCTGATCCGCCTTGAACTTACACCACAAGTTATCCTACATTCTCGACGAGTTAACCTGAAATACGTCCGACCACATTGCTTGGACTATCTTTCTAACAGATTGTCATTGCATACGTCCGCCGTTGAAACAGAAGATTAATAGTGTCCACGATTTTGTGCCTCCATAATTTTCGCCATAGTGTTCGCGCAGAAAGGAGTCCCTTGAACAATTTTATCTGGCGGTGATGTCCGTGAAAAGCAGTATCGTGTGCGTCGCATTCTGCTGCCAGGCTAAATTGATGTGTCATTGTCGATTTCTGAAGCGACACAATGTGTCGCAACGTAACACACCATTACTATTAATAATGGAGGAACAAGTATGCCATACCGAGGTGTACACTTGGGCGAAACGTAGGTTCTCTTTCGATGAGGATGTATGTTACGTACACGCGTGGACTCTACAGTTTTTTAATTCGCCAATTTTCGTGATTTCACGTTACCGAATGTTCAAGTTTTTGGATTCTCGAATTTCTGCATTTCGTGGTACTGTTTCGAATTTTTTAATTTTCGTACTTCAAAATTTTGAAATTCTTACGTTTTCAAGTATTCGAGTTCGCAAATTTTCAAATTTTCGTACTTCAAAATTTTGAAATTCTTACATTTTCAAGTATTTAAGGTTGCGAATTTTCAAATTTTCGTACTTCAACATTTTTAAATTCTTACATTCTCAAGTATTCGAGTTTGGAAATTTTCAAATTTTCGTACTTCATAATTTTGAAATTCTTATATTTTCAAGTATTCAAGTATTCAATTTTATTAAATTGTTCTATTTCTACCAAAACCAACCATTCCGACTGATGTTTAGAAAAAGTGTTTGGTCAGGTTTCCAGTCTTTATTTACTTTTAAATAAAAAGGAAGTCTTCATATACTTAAAAAAAAAATGTCACATGCAATAGGAATTTTGAATTGAACTTGCAAGACCAGTCAAAATGACTGGTCTGGTAAATCTAGTGTTAAGAGATCCTCGAACTATCGAGTCCCGAAACGTCGTTGAGCGTGAAACAAGCGGAAGGTCTCCTCCCTGCATCGGTGCCATTTTTCCCCTAGGGAGCACAGATTTGCCGTCGACTGTACGCGCACATACGAGTACGTTCCCGCGCGTACGTGCAACGAGAGAGAGGAGTATAAGAGTACCGCTATGCCAGGGCCCAGGAAAGTCTCGAAGCTGGTGAGTGCAACGGCCTTTACCTGGCTCTCACTCGCCGTTGCTCGACTATGCCATCTTCCTCTCGGAGTTATAGTCACCGCGAGCCTCTCGTTTACCAGCGTGAAGAGGCTCGTCCGTAACGGAACACGATACATTATTAGAAGCCGGCCGGGATTTCTTCATCCCCGTGGTTGCCGCTGTGTTACGACATCTACGCGGCGACCGTCTTAACATCTAGCACGTATGCACACTTTCGAATTCGACGATCACCTACGGATTCACTGTTCGTCGGCCACCAGAGATTCTGTCAAGAGGAGAGATCGCTGTAGCCGGAAATCGCGTGTACTCCTTCGAGACACGGCGATTTGGGAGTATAGGGATTTTGGGGTGATTAATAATCGGCTGATGTGGGAGATCGGCGATATTCTGACTTTGGTATGTAGATATTCGGGGCACAGGCATTTTGGGAATACAGGAATCTTGGAATATAGCAATTTGGGGATATAGCAGTTTTGGAATATAGTAATTTGTGGATATAGCAATTTGGAGATATAGCAGTTTTGGAATATAGTAATTTGTGGATATAGCAATTTGGAGATATAGCAGTTTTGGAATATAGTAATTTGTGGATATAGCAATTTGGAGATATAGCAGTTTTGGAATATAGTAATTTGTGGATATAGCAATTTGGAGATATAGCAGTTTTGGAATATAGTAATTTGTGGATATAGCAATTTTGGGATGAAATAATTTCGAAATATAGCGATTTGGGAAATGCTGAAATGAGATAATGTAGCACTCAGAAAGTATGGAGATTGGGGTATAAAGACATGCAACAATTTGGGGATATAAGGATTTGGAGATATACACAATTTGGGGATATATAAGTTCGTATATGTGGGACAATAAAAATATACAGTTGAGCAATATAGAAATTTAGAGATATATGCATTTTGGGCCTAGAGCAATTCGAGAAATGTAGAAATTGAAAATTGTAAAACTCTAACAATATGGAGATTTGGGAATATAGGGTTTCGGGGTGGTTAGTAGTCGGCCGATGTGGGAGATCGACGATATTCTGACTTTGGTATGTAGACATTCTGGACACAGGCATTTTGGGAATGTAGTATTTTCGGGATATAGCAATTTTGGGATATAGCAATTTGGAATATAGTAATTCGTGGATATAGCAACTTGGACATACAGAAGTTTTGGAATATAATAATTTATGGGTATATCAATTTGAGGATATAGCACTTTTGGAATATAGTAATTTGTGGATATAGCAATTTTGGGATGACATAATTTCGAAATATAGCGATTTGGGAAATGCAGAAATGAGGTAATGTAGAACTCAGAAAGTATGGAGATTGGGGTATAAAGACATGCACCAATTTGGGGATATAAAGATTTGGATACATGCACAATTTGAGAATATAGAAATTTGTATATGTGGGGCGATGAAAATGTAGAGGTGGGCAACATAGAGAATTTTGGAGCTATAGAAATTTGGGGGTATAAACATTTTGGAATATACAAATTTAGGGATATAGGCATTTTGGGGATATAACAATTTGTAGATATAGTATTGCAAAGATATAATTTTGTGGATTTAAAAATGTTCGGATGTAGCAATATGGAAATATAGTGATTTGGGAAATAAAGAAACGGGGAATTATAGAATTGTGTTGATATTGTGGGACATAGCAATTTTGGTCAATAATGGTTTGAAAAATATAGAAAGTGAAGAATAGAAAGCTTTAAAAATATTGAAATTTGTAAATATAGAAATTTGAAGATATAGCAATTTTAAAATATAGTAACTGAAAAATATAAAACTTTCAGTGTTGAAATATAATTTGAAATTTTAGAAATTTACAAATTTAAAATTTGTTAATAGTTACATGTATAGGTAACCCTGAAATTTCGAAATTCGGAATTTATAAATGTAGAAATGCAATGATTCACAATTTTTAAATTCGGTGATTTGTTAATTTGGAAGTCTCAAAAAATTAAATATTCATGATTGTATTATTTCAATAATTTCATAATTCGAGCTTTTTCCTCTCTCACAAATAGAACTTATAATCGTTTAGATTTATCATCATTTCTGATTGATAGAATTAATCGATATTGTACCGATCGTGTGCGAAATTGCTCCGATCGTCTTTTGCTTCTTATGCAATGCGTCGCGTACCGCAGTTCGCCATAGCATGCGTTAAGGGGTTATATCTACTTGGGATCGGGGACAGTTACGAGATTTTCAAGAATTTTTTTTGCCATTTCATTAAACATTTTTAATAATTTTCAAAACACTATCAAAAAGTTCATATCTTAACGTGTATATATAAATTTTTGCATGAAAAAATATTAAAAAACAAATGAAATATAACTCGTCTCCAAGATCGTCAGTTTTTTTGCGGTGCCCACAATATCTTCAGAACGCCTTATCTGAAGTCAAAATCCAAAAATTGTGCATTAGTACATTGCATTACGAAGGGCCTGAACGAAGGATTTTTCATTTTGATTACAAAATTTTTTTTTATTGCAAAAAAACTAAAATCTGTCCACCTCGAACCATTGATTTTTTCGTAAAATTGTTGTCATTTTTGTAAAAATCAAAATTTTACGAAACCCTTCGTTCAGGCCCTTGGTAACGCAATGTACTAACGCACTATTTTTGGATTTTGACGTCAGATAAGGCGTTCTGAAGATATCGTGGGCACGGCAAGTGACATAAAAAAAACTGGCGATCTACGAAATGAGTTATATTTCATTTGTTTTTTAATATTTTTTCATACAAAAATTTATATATACACCTTAAGATATGCACTTTTTGATAGCGTTTTGAGAATTATTAAAAATATTTATTATAATGGCAAAAAAAATTCTTGAAAATTACGTAACTTTTCCCGATCCCAAGTAGATACCCTTAACGAATGCACGTTTATTAATTCAGTTCATTTTTCATTAATGTACCATTATGTTTAAATATATCCTACATTTATATAGCTTATAAAAGTATACCGTTTCGTTTTCTTCCCGACTAAAACCTAACACTGATCATCGATCAGGTAAAAGTAACCCATTCATAAATTGTCGAACGTTCGAACCAAATAAACTCGTACCGCAACACATGCATCATGTTCGATACTTTTACAAATTCCTTCTCAGTAGACGATCTTCAAAATGGAAGCAATAAGCTCGCCTCCGTTATCATCCATTCAACAAAGTATATCCATAATTCAGCAATATAAACCGGACTACCGTATTCGCTCGATCTACATTTTACTCGAAAGTACGTTGGATAATTTATTTCGCATTATAGCCAGTAGCAGTAACCTGTAATATCCTGTTGCCCGAAACAAAAACGAAATGAAAGATCGCGATAGAGATATAAATTCCTGTGGGAATTACCACTGAAATGCGAATAGGTATCCCGTAGCTTCGCTTCTCTATTTCTTCTCTGTGATTAAATGTTCGGACGACTATGACAAGCACCAATCGATGATACCGTTTTTTAAACGCAGAAAAATTTCTCGATTATTTATCGCGTATCTTTGCTAATGTAGTTATCTACAATTCTCTGATTAAAGTCATTAAGACGGAAAAATAAAACGGTTTAAAATGGTATCATTTGCGACCACCTTAAGAATTTTTCTACCATTTACTGCTACGTAATTGGAAGAAGCGAAAAGTATGTCTTGAAGTTAAAAGTGCATCTCGAAATTAAAATGTAAGTTGAATTAATTGTTATTACTTAAATGTAATTTTACTTGTTTAAATTGCTTGTTTGTATCGGTTGGGTTAATTTTGATTAGGTTTTATGGGTTTAGTGTTAGTCTCAATGATGGTTAAATATTGGGGGTCTTTTTTTTGGATGAAATTGAGGGACATGAACATTTGACAATGTGGAAATTAAGAAATTGGAGTTATGGAAGTTTGGACATTTGGAAATTTAGGTATATGGGATGTTTGGAAATTAAAGAATTTGTGAATTTGGAAAGTTTGAGAATTTGAAAATTTGGGGATTCGGTCATTCAAGAATTTGGAAATATTTTGCAGTTAAAGAATTTAGGGATTCGGTAATTGGAAAATTTGAGAATTATGGAATTCAGAATTTTTGCAATTCTCAAATTTGGGAATTCGGTAATTTGAGTTTGGAAATATTGGGAATTGCAAAATTTAAGGATTTGGTAATTTAAGAATTTGGAAATTTTTGCAACTTTCTAATTTATCTATTCGGTACTATGAGAATTTGAGGATTTAAGAATTTCTGAATTTTTGCAATTTTCGAATTTAGGAATCCGGTAATTTGAAAATTTGGAAATATTGCGAATTGAAAATTTAGGGATTCGGTAATTTAAGAATTCAGGAATTTGAGAAGTTGGAATTTTTGCAATTTTCAATTTTGTGAATTTGGAAATATTGGGAATTTGAAAATTTAGGGATTCGGTAATTTAAGAATTTTGGAATTTGAGAAGTTGGAATTTTTGCAATTTTCAAATTTGGAAATTCGGCAATTTGAGAATTTGGAAATATTCGGAATTGTAAAATTTAGGAATTCGGTAATTTGAGGATTTGGTAACATAGGAATTTGGAAATTTCAGAATGTTTGAATTACAGAAATCTAGAAATAGAATTTTATTTATATTACACTTTAATATCGGTATCATATTATATTGAATTTGTGATATTAATTTTTTATAATAATAATTGCTCATTAATTCATTACTTCAAAAGTTGAAATTCGCAGTTTAATATTAATTTTTCATTTAACAACAAAATTTGTAATAAAATTTTTATTTTATCTATCTATATAACCCATTACTACAATATTATATTACGTATACATATATAAATTATGTATGTATAAAAAATATTATCTTTTTTTATGTTAACCATTGAAAAAGTTATTCTTGTATTCACTTAGGGTGTCTATTTTTGCCCCATCTTGCATCGAAGCTTGCTGCATCAAAGTAAAGAATCATTCAATTATCTCGGTCAATTTATTTGTCTAAATATATCTGAACCTTTTTATTTCCGTAATTTAATTAGCGTCTACATAGGTAGTTTCTTTGACCTCCGTTGAACTCGCGATCGTAAATTGTTCCTCCTGAAGGAACGAGGCTACATCATTTCCCGTTCCCTTATCTTGTTTCTCGGTTCCAAGGGAAACGAACAATAAAAAGCTAACGGAAAAATTAGCGGATAAAACACTGAATTTCCCCGTATATATCGTTGTAACTATTAACCGTTCTAACGACACCGATCGACGTTAAACACAGTCTATTATCAGCATGACATCCTGCAGATTCCAGTCATCACGAACATGGAATTTATGTGACCGCCATTTTGAACCTGGTTGTTGTCCTCGTTAACAACCTATCATTTCAAAACTATGAAAGGGATTGAAGTAGGTTGATAGATTTTACAGTTTTTGAATTGTTTAATAAATTATATGCTGAAATATATCTGGGAGTTTTTTTTTGTGTAGGAGTTGGAGCGTTAGGTATTTCGGGGTTCTGGGATTTGGGAATTCGAGAATTTGGAATTTGTGTACTTAGAAATTGGGTAATGTTGGCATTTGTGAATTTGTGAATTTCCGGATTTATTAATTTGGGAAATTAGAAATTTGAGGATTTAGGAATTTGGGAACTTGGAAATTTGGTAATGTAGAAGTTTGGAGATTTTGGGATTTGGGGAATTAGGAATTTGGGGAATTCGGAATTTCGGGATTTGGAGATTTAGGAATTTGGATATTTAGGAATTTGGGGAATTAGGAATTTCGGGATTTAGGAATGTGGGGAATTCGGAATTTCGGAATTTGGAGATTTATGAATTTGGGGAATTCGGAATTTCGGGATTTGGAGATTTAGGAATTTGGGGAATTAGGAATTTCGAAATTTATTAATTTGGGGAATTTGGAATTTCGGGATTTAGAAATTTGGGGTATTAGGAATTTCGAAATTTTAGAATTTGGTAATGTTGAAGTTTGGAGATTGAGAAATGTGGGCACTTAGGAATTTGGGGAATTAGAAATTTTGTGATATAGGAATTCGGGTATTTAGAAATTTGGGTCATTAGCAATTTTAAAATTTAGGAATTTGGGTAATTAGCAATTTTGAAATTTAGGAATTTGGGGAATTTCGAATTTCGGGATTTAGAAATTTTTTGAATTAGGAATTTCAGAATTTAGTAGTCCGTGTATACAATTTTCAATTTTTAAAATCACTTCAACGATAATTCGATTTATTGAAAAATAGCCGAGTACGAAAACAATGTTTATGGATTACATAAGAATGATCCATCAGAGCAAACGAATTGTTCGTTGTTTGTCGAACAAGTTTGATAGAGACCGTTTTACGAGGTAGAAAACCTGTTGAATACCTAACTGTATTGCACAATCGTCTATTGAATGAGAACAATTAAAGAAAAAAGAGGGGATATATTGGAGGATGATTAAAAGCGAAATGAAAGCGTGTCTCGCGCAAACGATGCGTCCATTTATCGATTTAAGAGGATCGTAAAGGTTGAGTTTACGAGGAAGCAGAAAGCGGAAGGAATGCAAAAAGTATGATAAAATTGTTACTGGAAATGGCGTGAACATTCCAGGACATTTTATTGGCGTTATCACAGAGGAAAACCGTGTTTTGAGATCTTTACAGCGGAAGGATTGTATAGCTGAGAAAATTACAAATTCCTGACGCGACAGACAATTAATTATGTCCTGAGAACCGCTGATGGGAGCCGGTTCCTTAATCGGAAAATTTGATAACCTGAAAACTCTGCGTTTTCAATTATGATTCGGATGTTATGATTTCTCAAATTTTTGTCATTTTCATATATAAATGAAATTTGAATAAATGTGACATTTTTCATCTCTAAATTTGAGATTTTTTAATTTTTTGCTTAATAAATTATATGCTGAAACATATCTTGGATCTTTCTCTCTATGTAGAAGTTGGAGTTTTAGGAATTCTAGGGCTCAAGACTTTAGGCATTTGAGAACCTGGGGGATTTTGGAATTTGGGTACTTTGAAATTGGTTTATGCTGGAGTTTGCGAATTTGTGAATTTCTACATTTTGTAAATTTGGGACGTTAGATATTTGGTAATGTAGAAGTTTGGGGGATTAGAAATACGGGTATTTAGGAATTTGGGGATTTCGGAATTTGAGGATTTAGGAATTTGGGGAATTTGGAATTTCGGGTATATAGGCATTCGGGGATTTAGCAATTTGGGAATTTAGGAATTTGGAGAATTAAGAATTTGGGGATATAGCAATCTGGGGCTTTGGGAATTTGAGGATTTACAAATTTGGGGAATTTGGAATTTCGTGATATAGGAATTCGGGGATTTAGCAATTTAGGAATTTAGGCATTTGGAGATTTAGGAATTTCGAGATATAGGAATTCGGGGATTTAGCAATTTGGGAATTTAGGAATTTGGGGAATTTTGGATTTCGGCATATAGGAATTTGGGGATTTAGCAATTTGAGGATTTAGGAATTTGGGGATTTAGCAATTTGAAGATTTAGGAATTCGGAGATTTATGAATTCGTATATTTCTAAATCGCCGAATTTACGAATTCTTTTGTTTTTAATATTTCTTTAATCTTTCTTTAATACTCCAAATTGTCAAATCAACCATACTACGAAATTACCAAATTAACAAACTACCTTAATATCTAAATCGACGAACTACCAAATTACTAAATTCGAAAGTTCCAAACTTTTCATTTGTAAATACTCAAAATTACAACCCTTACAGTCATCAACCCTATACTATTTACCCCTTTGCACTCCAGAAGCGATTCGCATTCGACATTTGCTTTACTGCAGCAATTTTAAATAATTAATTCCTAACTAAATGTACACTATTACACGCGCTATGTTTCATCATAGTGAATCGGATAATATTGGCTTTATCAATAATAAAGAAATAAGAATCTCAAAAACATTTATCAAACTTTTCAACTAGAAAGTTTTACACTTGCCATCTGCCAACGACGAAAATATTTGCAAATGCAAAATGTTAAAAATTGCCGAAGTTAGCGCAAAGTCACTGCCGCTGTCGCGGTAAGTGAAAAATTCTTTTCACCGTGGCAAATCTCCATTCTTTCGTCCTCGGAGGATCAGCCGTCAGTCGCGAGTGACGTGAAATCTTCGTGATCCGAGAAATCCTTGGAAAACGATCAGGAAAACGAAGAAAAGTGTTCGGGGAAAGGATAAGTCGTCGACGTGTACAGGTTGCGTGTTGCGAGCGTGAGAGAGGACATTCAGGAAAAGAAGTATGTGAAACGAATCCGGAAAAGGCATTCGAGCTAGCATAATCCCAGGAAGCACTATCATCTTTCTACGTCGGTGTAATCCACTTAAGCCGTGGATGAGCGCACATGTAGAGAAGGAAGGGAGAGCTCAAAAGCCACGTGAAATTGGACATCGTCCTGCCAGTAATAGTTTTTTTTTTTTACTGTTACATATGCGTTACACGGGTTCAACTTAGGTTTCTTTTACTCTTGTGGCAAGAGAAGAGTATACCGATGTCATCAACGAAGCCTTAACCCCTTGCACTAGGATTTTTTCGACGAATGTGTCAGACATAAAGAACTATTCATTGCTAAAAGGGTGTCCCAAAATTAACGCAAAATTTAAATTTGCCGCCATTTTTGCAGTAAATTATTGGCAACTCTGGAAACAAAAGAATTTGACAGCAGAGAGTTCAGAGTTAGTAAAAATGGAGCGGTATACGATAGAGCAACGTGTTTTCATTATTGAACAATATTTCAAAAATAATGAAAGTTTGTCACATTTTCATCTTGATGACTTTGTTAATCACCAAAATTTCCGTGTTTGGGGTTCGGAGAACCCACGTGTGGTTGTCAAACACCAAATGCACCCACAACGTGTCACTGTTTGGTGCGGATTGTGGGCTGGAGGCATCATTGGACCATACTTGTTTGAAAATGGGGCTGGTCAAGCAGTAACTGTTACTGGTGCTCGATATCGCGTAATGATAACACAGTTCTTTCTGCCGAAATTGGATACTATTGATGTGGCCAACACGTGGTTCATCAGGAGAACGAACAAGCTAATTTGATAACGGAACATTGTTTTCAACAATCATAATATACATGTAGATATATGCTGTCTGATTATCCTGTCTAAAAATTGAATATTCTTTCGAGAATTCAATTGAGTTGTGGTGTTCTACACAGTGTGACTTTAAATAATTTTTTAACGTATGAGTATAATTATTACTGTCCATGTTGATGGAAGAAAATCCTATGGAGCTTTTTGCATGAACAGAAAAACCTGGCCAAACCATAACCGGATCACCAGCAAACTTTTGCAATATATTTCACATCCTTTCGTATGTCGTGCTAATACGAATTAATTATTAGTTAATTAGTTATTAAACCATCTGGCTTATCTAGATTAAATGTTTTGTATAAGAGTTTGAAATTTGGAAATTTGGAAATGCGACAGTTTCGAAATTTATTAGTTTGAGAATTTGAGAATTTGAGAATTTGGAAATTTGAGAATATGGGAATTTGAGAACTTGGAAATGTGAAAGTGTCGAAATTTAACAGTTTGACGATTTGAGAATTTGGAAATTGCGAGTTTGGGTGTCTGGAAATTTGAAAGTTTGAGAGTTTGAGAGTTTGAGAATTTGAGTATTCGGAAATTTGAAAATATGGGAATTTGAGAATTTGGAGACGTAAAAGTGTCGAAATTTAACAGTTTGACGATTTGAGAATTTGGAAATTGCGAGTTTGGGTGTCTGGAAATTTGAAAGTTTGAGAGTTTGAGAATTTGAGAATTTGGAAATTTGAAAATATGGGAATTTGAGAATTTGGAGACGCAAAAGTTCCGAAATTTAACAGTTTGACGATTTGAGAATTTGGAAATTGCGAGTTTGGGTGTCTGGAAATTAGAAAGTTTGAGAGTTTGAGAATTTGAGAATTTGGAAATTTGAAAATATGGGAATTTGAGAATTTGGAGACGCAAAAGTTCCGAAATTTAACAGTTTGACGATTTGAGAATTTGGAAATTGCGAGTTTGGGTGTCTGGCAATTAGAAAGTTTGAGAGTTTGAGAATTTGAGAATTTGGAAATTTGAAAATATGGGAATTTGAGAATTTGGAGACGTAAAGATTCCGAAATTTAACAGTTTGAGAATTTGAGAATTCCGAAATTTAACAGTGTATGAATTTGAGGATTTAAAGAGATTGAAAATTACAAATTCGAAAATTTTATTAGTTAATTAGTTATTAAACCATCTGGCTCATCTAGATTAAATATTCTCTCGTAACAAAACATAACCTACGAAAAACAAATTGTAACTACCAAACGTTTCTCAAAAACAAATATTCTCGCTAACAATTTAGCAACGTGTATTCGCGATTGCTTCAGCGAATGAAAGTTTGGCTTATTTATCATCAATCTATCATTTTCGCTCTAATAATGTGCGGAGATGTTACAATGATTTCTCTGGATGGTTTTTGCAACATTCAATTTGCGATCTCGCAAGTGAACCAATGACATTGTCGAGTTAGAAGCTGATCGTAGAATTTTACGTTTATCTTAAAGAGACACTTTTTAGAGAGCGACCGAATGCTTTTCAAGATTATGTCTTTTACTGACATTGTTAGAGTAATCAAAGAGTACTTTAGAAAACTCAGATGAAACAAATTCCTGTACTTCAGTCCAGCTGTTCGTTGATAACATCTCTTCGTGCCAATACACGTATCTTGAATCATTTTCTTTGTTTCACTTTGCTGTATAACGGAAACGAATATCCTTCCATGATCAAAAGATTCGCTCGTTACCTGCGTTGAAATTTCTGTTATTATCAAAAGCAGTTATCAAAAGATGAAGTATCTTTAAGATCTTACTGAATCATGTTGTGTGGGATGATTCTACAATAAACATACTTCATTATGAAGTTTATTATTCAACCGTGTTGTGTCGTGCTCTTCGTTTTTAGTTTTTTGAAGGCGGCACGATAGGTATTACCCTTTAGATGCGGGTAAGTCGCGATTGTTGATTTCGCGAGTGAAATGATTGTGGGTTGTAGAGTATTGGTTTGAACTTGGAGTTTATTGTCTAAGTTCTGATGATATAATTATTCGGTTAAACTAACTTAAACGTATTTGGTTATATCTTACTCGGAAGATTATTTGTGTTCACTTTGAAAGTTAGATATGTTGTCGATTTGAATATTAGGTTTGTTCTCTTTGTAGGTTGATTGAGTTCTGTCTTAGAGGTGCAAAAATATCTTGTAGGTAAACTCGTATACGGTAGTATGATGGGGGTGTATTCTAGGATTCGCAGAAATAGGAAGCGTAAACATAGGAAATCATCTGATTGGTGTAAAAGTATCGGTGTGGGGACTTGAGTGACCGCCTAACTCTGACGTCAGTAGTTTTTTGGAAAAATCAAGAACTCGTGACGTAGAGGTTTTATAGGTTGAACCCTTGACCGTTGTCAGGTAGACGAAAAATTTAGTTGTTATGGTCGTCGCGTTTACAAGGCGTTCGTGTAATAAAATTTCCGCTGGTCGGAGTTTACCTACAGCATGTTAAAATGGTCATCGGATTTTTCCTATTGTACATAATAATAATAGATTTGAAATGTCCCTAATTTAAGGACGCAACAAACCGAATGCAAATAATAACGATATTTACAGTCGTGGACAAAATTAAGTGGACAGGGATCATAAATAACAAAAGGTTAATTTAATTTAACTAACAATGCCTATAAATCAAAACTTTATTGCACAATTATATACAATAAATAAATGTTTTTCCAAGTCTACAAAAGCATTTCACGTTCTAAATTTAAAATTTATTTAAAACATTGTAACAAAACAAAAATTTTTTTACATTTCTGCAATGTCCACTTAATTTTGTCCATGACTGTATACAGGGTGTCCCAACACGAACGAAACATCCGGAAATGGGAGGTAGCTGGGGTCATTTTGAACAACTTTTTCCTTTGCAAAAATATCGTACGGGGCTTCATTTTTAAATTATTAAGGAAAAACACCGACCAATCAGAGCGCGAGAATCGCGCGCGCTCAGGGGCGTCTTGCAGGCACGAGTAACAGTGACCGTCGCCCTAAACGAACGTATGAGTATCGCGATGGCACGACACCCCTGAGCGCGCGCGATTCTCGCGCTCTGATTGGTCGGTGTTTTTCCTTAATAATTTAAAAATGGAGCCCCATACGACATTTTTACAAAGGAAAAAGTTGTTCAGAATAACCCCAGCTACCTCCCATTTCCGGATGTTTCGTTCGTTTTGGGACACCCTGTATATTAGCGAAATTCTGTGGATAACTCTTTCGGTATACTTCAAAATCACTCACAGCCTTCTCGTAAAATAATAATGGTGAAAGCCGATTGATCATTCGAAATAGAATAAATCTGTCGCGAGAGGAAATTGCTAACATCGATTAAGGTCAATTCTCGACTTTCCCTCGCTTCTAGTTCCACGTAGAGTACCGCGAAAAAGCGCGATGGTGGAACTTTCAGGACCGAGAAGGTTGGATAATCCTGAAAAACCTGTCCTCAGGTGAATTCCGCTGTCGCAAGTATTGAATCGTACGATTCCGCTGCTAACACGTTCACTGCCACATGAAAGCAATTGGAAATTGCATTAATTAGTATTTTCATTTTGAACAAACCTTACCGAGTATGTTCGCGATACACTGTTATATTTGTTTTTCGCAGTGCCAAGTAATTAATGCGAGTATTTACAGTTAGAAAGGTGAACAAATTTTGAATAATATACAGTCGTGGACAAAATTAAGTGGACAGGTATCATAAATAACAAAATGTTAATTTAATTTTACAAAGAATGCCTATGAATCAAAACTTTATTGTACAATTATATACATTAAATAAATGTTTTTTCAAATCTACAAAAATATTTCACGTTCTAAATTTAAAATTTACTTAAGACATTGTAGTAAAACAAAAACAATTTTTACATTTTTACAATGTCCACTTAATTTTGTCCATGAGCGTAGCTATTAACACGTTGACAGCCACATGTAAGCAACTGAAAATTGCTATAGTTTCTATATTCATTTTTATTATAATGTGATTTCTACGTCGTCTTATTAATTTAATAATATCACGATGTCTACCATTGTTTTTTTCTGAATTCATTTTTCTAACGTGTCTGTACAAACGTCTATTCAGATCATGCATTTATCGCTACATATGTGTACGATGAGACTCACTCATATATCATAGTCATTGTACCATATTATGATTTGATTTCTCGCGCTATTTCAACAGAAAACTTTAAGGAAACATGCATTTCTAAGAAAGTTGTGTTGAAATAAGTTGATTCGCAATAATCACTAATGAACTTCAATGTCCCCTCAGCGGAGTGCAATGGGTTAAGTCTATATAGAAATTCGAATGTCGTCCACATATGGGTGAACGTGTTATAGGTATCGAAATGGACGTTCACGGGTTAGATCGCAGGCATAATCGAAGACGTTCTTTGGAAAGGTTGACCCCTTAGAAAAGATGCACACGGTCACTTGATCGTTTCGTGCTGCCATGTAGCTGGATTCGACTTTTACCGACTTCGCTGTTCTTCTTCTCGCAGAGGATGGCTTACGTTTTCGCTCGAGCGAGTTTCGTGTTCCGGGTGGCGAACGCCGGAAGTCCTTTCGACTCGACTCACCTCGACCCTCTACACGCTATTCCGGTCGCTTTTATGCGTGCTTACCTTCTACTCGCTTAGCAATCTTTTTTTCATTAGACGCGTTACACTTTCGACTAACCAGTTTACATAGTTATTTAACTGCGGGTGTTTAGTCGTTTATGATACAGATCAGTACACGATAGAAGATGGAGTACATTTTGATAGATTGATTTTACTGCTTTAATTTTTTCAGTGCAGGTGTAATATCTTCTACTTGCTTTGCAATCTTTTTTTCATTAGACGCGTTACACTTTCGACTAACCAGTTTACATAGTAATTCAACTGTGGGTGTTTATTTGTTTATTATACAGATCGGAGCACTGTAGAAGATGGAGTAAGGTTGGACAATTTGTATTTATCGACTTCAATATCTACCGTGTTCGTGCAATGTCTTTTAGTTGCTTTGCAATCTTTTTTTCATTCAACTCGTAACACTTTTAACTAACTAGTCTATATAGTAATTTAACTACGGGTATTTATTTGTTTATGATACAGATCTGGACACGATAGAAGATGGAGCACATTTGGATAGTTTGATTTTACTGTCTTAAATATTTTCCGTGTTGGTGTAATATCTTCTACTTGCTTTGCAATCTTTTTTTCATTAGACGCGTTACACTTTCGACTAACCAGTCTACATAGTAATTTAACTGCGGGTGTTTATTCGTTTATGATACAGATCTGGACACGATAGAAGATGGAGCACATTTGGATAGATTGATTTTACTGCCTTGTTTTTTTCCGTTTCGGTGTAATATCTTCTACTTGCTTTGCAATCTTTTTTTCATTAGACGCGTAACTCTTTTAACTAACCCGTCTACATAGTAATTTAACTGCGGGTGTTTATTCGTTTATGATACAGATCGGAGCACGGTAGAAGATGGAATACGGTTGGACAATTTATATTTATCGACTTGAATATCTACTGTGTTCGTGCAATGTCTTTTAGTTGTTTTGCAATCTTTTTTCGTTAGACATGTAACACATTCGACTAACCAGTCTACGAAGATACTAAACTGTAGGTGTTTACTCGTTTGTGACACAGATCTGAACACGATAGAAGATGGAGTACATTTGAATAGTTTGAATTTACTTCCTGAAATATTTTCCGTGTTGATGTAATATCTTCTACTTGCCTTGCAATCTTTTTTTCATTAGACACGTAACACTTTCGACTATCTAGTCTACGTAGCTATTATACCGCTGCTGTTTATTCGTTTATAATGAAGATCGGAGCACGATGGAAGATTGAATACATTTGAACAGTGTGAATTTACCGCCTTAAGTATCTTCCGTATTAGTGTAATGTCTTTCAGTTGTTTCGTAATCTTTTTTTCATCAAAAATCTAACACTTTCAACTGACCAGTCTATGTAACTATCAAATCAACTACTAGTTTATGTAGCTGTTAAACTGCGAGGGTTTATGATACAGATCGAGGCACGCTAGAAGATGGAGTACATTTGGATGTTTAGATTTACTGTGTTAAATATTTTACATATTGATGTGATGTCTTATAGTTGCTCTGGTATTTTTCTTATTAGATGTTTAACACTTTAACTAACCAGTCTATGTAATTATTAAACTGCGAAGGTTTATTCGTTTATGATAGAGATTGGAGCAAAAGATGGAGCGCATTTGGACGGTTTTTTATTGCCCCACATAGTAAGTTGCGTATTAGTGTAACATCAGATATCGAATCCTCTTTATTTTCAGATTTAATTTCAGATGGAAGTTGAGTAAGTGGTACGATTAAATTGCAATTTAAGGATACTGCATGGTTATGTAAGGCAAAGTAAGTTATTTTTCCAGTGTATAAAAATAATATAGCAATTTAAAAAAAGGTGCACCTTCATGTCTCATTTATATTAATGTTCACAAAGTGAACATAAATCAATTAATTCATAGGTTGTACATATTATAGAATGCGTTTATATTTATTGCATATACACATAATTTCATATATTATTCATTGTATATGTTATAATGTTATTTATGACATATATGATTACATGTGTTATTATACATATGTATCCATTGTATGCATTATTGCACATAAGTTACACATTACTTATTGTATACATATTATTGTACATACTATTTATTGCTTATGGTATTATACGTCTTGTTTCTTACAAATACCTTTGCACATGTTATTGTGTGCATTATTTATTGTATATATTATTGCACATATTATTTTATGCATTATTTGTTGTGTACATTGTTGCATATGTTATTATTTCTGTATTATTACACAAACTATTTTTTTATACACATTATAATACATGCCATTTATTTGTGTAGATATATTATTATTTAATATACATTCTCGAATATTTTTGTATACATATTACTTACTGTACACTAAATATTTTATATAAGTTCATATGTACACCAACTTCCCATGAATCCGTTTTATTAAATTAGAATATACAGTAGACAATATCTCAACTTCATGTGTAACTTACAAGATACAATGTTTCACTCGATGAAACGTTAAAATCATTTAATTGTCAGGTTTTCTAATTACCTTGCATGGTGTAGTTGTTCGGTGACTAATACTTTTCAAATCGAATACCATTTAGATTTCACTTTCTCCAACTAGTCGTACTAATGCGTATTGTATTCCTGTATACTGATTTTATAGTCACGAAGGTGTATGAAGTAACGAGCACAGAATTTCGTAACCGTGTCTATTAAGAATGGCTATAATCGATAGCCCATCACAATCGCTGCAACACCGTCGCGTTGTATTATATTTCACTGCGTTACCGTTTAGTAGCTACTACTACTCTATTCCAGTACAGGAATCGTGTGCCACTTTCGACAGTTATGTACAAACGCGTACAAATACCTAAATAAAAAGCGTGGTTGTGTTCGCTGCAGTACCGTCGTTAGAACTGGATGAATGGGAGCCGTTTGCATCGGAGTCAATATCGTTTCATTTAATTATTTTTTATATATGGTAGTGTTGATACTTGGAGATTTGGGAATTCGGGAATTTGAGAGTTTAGGAATCTTGGAGATGCAGGCATCGATGGACTCGGAAACATGAACATTTGAAGATTCGAGGGTTGGGAATTTTAGGATTTGTTTATTTCAACATCTGGTGTTTTTGAAATCTGAGGCTTTGAAGGTTTTCAGGGCTGAATAAGTGAAAATTTGAAGATCTTGGAATTTGATTGTTTGATGTTGAACAATTCCTAAAAAGCAATTTGGGAAATTTAGAGTTTTTAAATTTTGAAGACTGTGGGAGTTAGCAATTGCAAAGTTGGGAATTTGACAATTTGCCAATTTGCCAGTTTGCCAATTTGAGAGTTTGAATGTTTGAGAGTTTGAGAGTTTGAGATTTGGAAGATTTGAGAATTTGGAAATTTGGAAATGCGAAAGTTTCGAAATTTACTAGATTGAGAAATTGAGAATTTGGAAATTTGTAAGTTTAAGACTTTGAGAATTTGTGAATTTGTAAGTTTAAGACTTTGAGACTTTGAGAATTTGGGAAGTTGAGAATATGAGCATTTGAGAATTTGGAGACGTAAAAGTTCCGAAATTTAACAGTTTGACGATTTGAGAATTTGGAAATTGCGAGTTTGGGTGTCTGGAAATTTGAAAGTTTGAGAGTTTGAGAATTTGAGAATTTGGAAATTTGAAAATATGGGAATTTGAGAATTTGGAGACGTAAAAGTTCCGAAATTTAACAGTTTGAGAATTTGAGTATTAGGAAATTTGAAAATATGGGAATTTGAGAATTTGGAGACGTAAAAGTTCCGAAATTTAACAGTTTGACGATTTGAGAATTTGGAAATTGCGAGTTTGGGTGTCTGGAAATTTGAAAGTTTGAGAGTTTGAGAATTTGAGAATTTGGAAAGTTGAAAATATGGGCATTTGAGAATTTGGAGATATGAAAGTTTTGAAATTTAACAGTCCGACGGTTTGAGAATTTGGAAATTTGAGAGTTTGGGTGTCTGGAATTTTGAAATTTTGAAAGTTTGAGGATTTGAGGATTTAAGGATATAGAAAATTACAAATTCGAAAATTTTTAATTAAATAAGTCAGGTATTCGTAGGTATTTAGAATTTTGAAAATTTATGGATTTAGGAATCTGTAAATATGCAGAGTAAAAAATTAGAAAATTCGGAAAATTGGACATTTTTAAAATTCTCAAAATCTTAAATTTACAGAATTACAAAGTATGTAATTTTAGATATTTTCACCTTTATAATTTTTCAAACGCCGTATGGAACGTCGTCTGTGTTTATTATTGCAACCTTTGTCGCAATACAGCAAAATAACATGTCTGATTTTTCATACCCAGGAAATAAACACATTATTCGATTTAAATCAATTTTCGCACTTAATGTTAAATTTAAAAGCGATTTACTTAGTGTGACCGCCCTGAAATATTTGTCTCTTTGCAGACTCAAAATGTGCCAATAAAACATCGTAAATAATTCTTTGCGCGTTACAAACTTTATTGAAATATGTCATAAGCTCTTTGCATTTAAAATTGAATTAAAAGATATTAACGCAACAATGCGCGAGCGAGACAAAGCGGAGCTCACGAAACTCGCTCGCCATTTTACTTTACAACTTTGTTGCAAAACAACTGAGCGAACTTTTTCACATAAGCTTTTGTTTATTCCGCCCCTTTTAATGTAGAATTTATTTGTTTTGCTGCAGATTACAAATGACGATACAGGGGATATTTAAAAATTTCCACAGAAATTCTGTAAAAAAATTCTTCTCCACGTCCTTATACATATGTACATGTTCCTTAAACGAAATATGATAACAAAGTCACTTTGTCGTTTTTTTAAACGTTCATTTTAGCTTGGAACATAGCACACGCCGTCTTAAAAGAAAAACGTGACAGAATTTACATACAGAGCATTTCAAAGAAATATTTGAAAACTTGGTTAATCACTTGCTTGATGACTTTTATGGTTTCACTGATTATCGATTTCACAGTTTGCTTTTAGTCCAATTATGCGCATTCTTCAGATAAGTCTTGTATAGCAAAATTATATTTGTGAGAGTAAATATGATGGTGTACCTACATTTGATAAAATTGAATAAAATCTAATAAGGTTTAATGAAATCTAATTAAATAAAATTTATTAAAGTTTAAAGAAATCTAATTAAATAAAGAAATGTTAAAGTTTAAAGAAATCTAATTTAATACAATTGAATTTAAGAAAGTTTAATGAAATGTAATTTAATAAAATTGGTATAATAATTGCGTAAATAAGGAAAAGAATTTATCGTGTCCAAAGGTATCAGTGATAAATATTGTAATTTGTAAAATTATTAAGATTATGTTAAATTTTGTTATATACATACAATATATAATATAATTTTAATATATTAATTTTTGTTAATATATTAATATACATATATGTATATATAATTTTTTATTTTGTTACACGTGTGTTCAATTTTTGTATTCGAATGAAACTTTGTGTAAATTATTAATGTTAAAACACAAAATGCATTGAATTAACAATAGTTAATTAAATAATTAACTCATGTCAAAAAGTGACCTTAACAGGTAATAAAAAATACTGTAAAGATGACTCTTTGTAAATTTTTAATATCAAAACACGTGTTTCAGTGAAATCCGATTCAAGTATCGCTGAAGAGTGTTTTTAACAGCATGATCGAAAACGCTCGAAAAATGGCGTCTGTTAGGAAATACGCTAGCTATAATTTTCTCGCGATAAGAACCGTGGAAAGTTTGTTTTCGAGTTGCTGGTAAAAGGTCGTGCCAAATGAAATTTCATGAGAGTAAAACGTCTGTAATAGTTTTTCACGTTAAGACAGCAAAGAAAAGCATTTTCTGTCTGCTCGGTGGCTTAACGGTTGTGGTTGATTGAACGCTATCGTACCTTCGTTTAGACTGGAAACCAGTTTCCTACGATTACAGGAGTACTAACCTTTACGAGCAACTTTCTTTCCACGATACTACAAGATATGGTGATAAAAGTTCCATTGATATAAGAAACTTCGTTGCGGCATTAATTAATGTTCCTGTGCGGCTAATTCACGGCTTTTAATGTACGTCGATTTATGCTTCCCGTTTATTTGAATACAACGTTTAGTTTATTAACGATATAGTGCATCTAATGCAACACGATACATTTATATTAGAAATGATTCGATAGGATACGTTTATAAATATAAATTTATAGTATTAATAGTATATGGTACAAATACGTTATGGCATATTATTATAAATGATACCTTTGTAACATAAATAATAAATTATTGTATATTATTATTGTTATAAGTGATGCATTAGGCACTTTTGTACTGTGATGATACATTATCATATGTTATTACATATGAGATATTATGACACATTTATACATATAATATTTATAGTATTTATAATACATAAATACATTAGCAAATATTCCAATAAATTACATGCTATTATAATAACTTTTTCGAGAAACAGTAGCAATAACATTAAACTGATACTATGTAAGTACCATTTATAAGTATAAGTACCATTTCATTTATAAGCTTTGTGCAATAGGATTAATATATTTTATATGAAATTATAAATAAGAATTATTGTTGTTAACACGTTTTATAATTAGCATAATCCTTGATTGAAGTTTAAATTTTGAGTGTCAGTTTTAAGGAATTTTAATTGGGAATTAAAATTAATTGTTTAGTTATATCAAATTCACTTTAAAGTCGATTCTGAGTTTGAGCTGTTTAAGTAGTTTCAGAGTTTTGTGAGTTTGACAACTGGAGAATTTGAGGATTTGGAAATTTGAGTGATCAAGGAATGAACAATTTGAGTGTTTGTGGGTTTGGAAGTTGAAAGTTTGAGAGTTTGAGAATTTTTGAGTTTAAATGTTTGAGAACTTGAGTGCTTGAGAATTTGAGTACTTTACGTAAGTTGAGTAGTTTGAGGATGTGGGAATTTGAGAGTTTGAGTATTTAGAAATTTGAGAATTTGATTGGTTTGAGAGATCAGAAGTTTGACGATCTGAAAGTTTGAGAATGTGAGAGTTTGTGTACTTTAAGTAGTCTGAGTACTTTGAGAATTTGAGTGTTTGGAAATATGAGAATTTAATATTTTGGAAATTTGAAAATTTAAGAATTTGAGTGCTTGAGGGTTCGAGTACTTTAAATAGTTCCAGTAGGTTAAGAGTTTGAATGATTGGAAATTTGAGTGTTTGAGAGTCTGGAAATTTTTGAAGTTTGTGTTGTTTGAGTAGTTTGGGAGTTTGAGAACTTGACAATTGGAATATTCGGAAATTTGAGAGTTTGAGAACTTGAAAATTTGAATATTCGGAAATTTGAGAGTTTGAGAACTTGAAAATTTGAATATTCGAAAATTTGAGAGTTTGAGAACTTGAAAATTTGAATATTCGGAAATTTGAGTATTTGAGATTTTGGAAATTTGAAAATTTGAATATTCGGAAATTGGAGTATTTGAGATTTTGGAAATTTGAAAATTTAAGAAATTGAGTGCTTGAGGATATGAGTACTTTAAATAGTTCCACTAGTCTGAGAATTAGGAAGTTTGAGAGTTTGAGGAATTGGAAATTTGAGCGTTTGAGAGTTTGGAAATTTTGCAAATTTATGTTGTTTGAGTAGTTTGCGAGTTTGGAAATTTGCGAGTTTGAGAACTGGACAATTTTAGTATTCGCAAAATTTGAGAATTTGAGAATTAGAGGATCCGGAGATTCTTTAATTGAACGATCGAATATTGTAAAAACTGTGTATTCGATTTATCGGAAACAAAGCCTACCGATGGAAAGGATTATATGTTGGCATTATGGCGGTACTCAAAGCGATAGCCGATCAAAACGATCTTGGTTGTAAATTTTCACATGAACTTGCAATGCTATGCGCGATATTAAATGCACGTTGCATTACAGGATTCAAATTACCGTAGCACAGATCTTTTCTATGCAACCCACGTATCGTTCACCACCTACGTGTTCCCTCGTATTGCATTGTTTGCAAGAACAAAACCATGCGCAGTTTAATATTACTGCAACGAAAATAAACGTTTCGTCTTTTGTCAACGACTGAACGACAGCAGCGTGCGGTCGATTATCTGGTAACATCATACAAACAGGGGGTAGCTACGGATTTTCACAGAATTTATATTTTGTGTTTTGTATTTATTCGATTTTTCGTTCGCGTAGCTGTCCCTCTGTAATTATACAGTTTCAGTGCAAAATGCTTTTTAATTTAGAACAGCAGATGCCGCGGCACAGGTGTTTCCGTAATTTATCGATACGGTCTCGAATACGCAACATACTTGTCAGAAAGAGTTCGTTTATTAATTTATACAATGTACGTTGATACACTCGGGTACAATCCGAGCTTCCTTTGCATAAAGATGTGCACGTAAATTTGTGAATTTTTGTATTTTTGCTTAGAGATTTTCAAGCTTCCGGTTCCTGCCTTTCCAGATTTTCAAGCTGTTAGATTTTCTATTTTTCTAATTTTCCAACTTTCTAATTTTCTAATTTTCTAATTTTCTAATTTTCTAACTTTTAAATTTTTAAATTTTTAAATTTTTAAATTTTCCAATTTTCTAATTTTTTATTTTTCTAACTTCCTAATTTTCCAATTTTCAAATATTTCGTTTATTATCTTTTATAGTTTCTAAATCTTTACAATTTCCAACTTTCTCAGTTTTTAAATTTTCGAAAATTTTACTTTCCAAATCTTTATATTTCTCAACATATGTGTTTGCAAATTTTTCAATTTTCCAGTTTCTACATTTTCAATTATTTAATCACAAGTTTTCCAAATTTTTTAGTTTTCAAATCCGTACGTTTATAAATTTTCTACTTTTCAAATTGTTATTATTTTTAACTTTTTAGTTTCCGTGGCTTTACATTCTTAAATTTCCTAGTTTCTAAATATTTACATTTATGAATTTTTAAGTCGTTATATCGTCCGATTTTCACATTTTTATATTCCTAAAATTTGCAAATTTTTTAGTTTACTAATCTCCAGATTTCCAATTTTCAAAATTTCAGTTCCCCTAATTTTACAAGTTCCTTAAATTTTTCAAATATCTTAAATTATAAAAGTGCCCAAATTTTGGTATCATCAAACCACTAGATCCCCAAACCATTAAATTGCAGCAGTTCTACATCCCCAAAATCCCAAGGTCCCTTAACACGTTCGTCGCCCAGCGTGATTAGGCTGAGTTATAATTTAATTTGTATCCTTGTCAGACCCAAATTCATATTTATTTTTATAATTATAGTTACATTTATATTTTTATTTTGTGTATTTTATATTTATATATCGGTGCTTGTACAATTAAATTCTTTTGAAAATCCCAATTTAAAATCCTATTTAAATCGAAGACAAAGGGCGTCACCCATATTTGGGTGACGTGGCGATGAACGTGTTAATATCTCTAAACTCCATGGTCACCAAATTACTATTTCAGCAAAACCCGACGTTTCAGAAATCCCTAGATCTCTAAACCTCTAAATATCCAAGAACCTGTTCCGTCAAATCAAAAAATTATCAAATCACTAAATCCATAAATTCTAAAATTACCATTTTTCCAAATTTTCGACACCCTGCAAATATAACAACCTGGGTCCCTAAATTGTTGAACTTTTCACGAATGCTCATTGTTATAAAAATTTAATAAAAATCTATTAGCGAGAGACGTTTCTGCCTCTCGGTCGTCATATTTTATACAAAGGAAAATATATTTGACGTTGACTGTACGCGTGTGAACGTGCTAGTACATACTGTATGTCGCGACGTGTGATTCCCCGCATGATTCGATTAACAATATCGTGGAATGCGAGATTGCAAGATTTAGTCAGCTGGAATGTCAACAGACACGAACATTTACGCTATATTTTATCGGTAAAACAAATTGAAACAAATGCGGGCGTGACATTCGAAGACTACAGGGATAAAACAATGGAAAGAACGGGGAATTTTTTCGATATTTATATTTTTTCAGTATATTACGTCTTTGTTTGAACAAATTTATATTTATTCAATTTAACGTCATTGTAACGATTTTGACACGTTTTAGGTTTCTTTAATAGATTTATTATAATATATAAAGAAAATTATAGATTTATTATAATTATTTTTATAATTATTTATTATACTATAGATTTATTATAATAAATATTATTAAATAAAATAGAGAAATATTCTTTTTTTTTCTATTTTAGAATAGAGCATACTCTATTTTACAATGGAAAAAATTATCTATTTTTTTTTAGTGTAATTAACAGAATAATACAAGCATATACTGAACAGAATAACACAAACGTTTATTGAACAGTATAAGATTGACAGTTTGTTAGACGGCATAGATCAAAACAAATGAAAAGTAAAGAGAACATAGAATCAATTAATCAAAGATATAACGTAGATGAGAAAACATCAAGGAAACTAACTATCGCCGTCAAATACATTATTTATCCATAAACTTATTAAACATACAGAATACAACGAATGAAATGAATGCACGAAGTTATTTGCAGCATATTTTATAATAGAGAAAATTTTCGGATTTAGAAAGTGGAAAGAAATAGATTGGGAAAATTATACAATTTTCGAATTCGAGTTTGTAGAAATGTTTTAATTTGAGGATTTGGGAAATTAAGAATTTACTATGTTTGAGTTTGAGGGTTTGGCAATTTGACAGTTTGTTAAGTTATACATGTAGGAATTTAGTAACTTAGGGATTTGGAAATTTGTACAATCAGTAATTTAAGAATTTGGAAATTTGTGCAATTAATAATTTAGGGATTTGGAAATTTATTAATTGGAGAATTTTTTAATTTGGATATTTGTATACTTGAGTCTTTACACGTTTACGAATTCCTAAGTGTAAGAATGTGGAAATCTGTGAACTTGAAGATTTCGACATTTGTGAATTTTGAAATCTAAAAATTTGGAAATTTTTTAAGTTACAAATATAGCAATTTGGCGGCCTGATAATTTGCAAAGTTGCGTATTTGTGAAGTTGAAAAATTTGAAAATTATTTAATTGGAAATGTTGAAATTCAGAAATTTCAGAAATTGAAAATTCGGAATCTGAGTATTTATAGACACGGAAATTTGAAAAATTATAAAGCCAGGAATGTAGAAACTTAGAAATCTGAAAGATCGAATACCTTACGGGAAATTTGAAAATCTGTGAATTTGTACATTCGAAGGTTTGCAAAATTCACGAACTTATCAATGTAAAAATTCCATAAATTTTTAAGCTTGAACATCAGAAATCTGCAAGTCAAAAGTTTCCACAACATTCATTGCCATTTATCACTGTCCTTTTTGTTCAATTACTCCGCATATTAAACTTGTAACATGGTTACGCGATCTTCGCAATAATTAACATACAGGTACGACTTATTTTCCGTCGCTCATTATACTAAATTTATGATACCGGTTGCTCCATCAGTGTATTAATCTAATCGTAGTTGCAACTAGGTTTACGCCTTTGCATTGAGTTTCTAACAGCTAAACTATTTATTGAACAAGATACGCGTTCGGAACGGACGATACACGTTGTTTATGTAATAATTTCCGGTTTAATTATCCTTCATTTACGCGAATAGTTAACATCATTCGTTGCACGATCGAACGTCCACGTTTTTCCAATTTCACGACGCGAATTCACTAATAATGAGACCGATTATCAACGATATCGCGATGAAATCGTGAGATTTCACGATTCGAAGTCGCGAAACGATTATCCGATCGTTGGTTACACACCGATACCACGAAACGGGAATGTCGGAATCGAGATTAGGTGAATATAGCACGGCATTGATTACCGAAAGGCACTACACCGTAAAAATAATGAAGAAAATGCAATTAGCAATTGTTTTCTCGTGTACGTAGTTGCGCGAAAGGAGAGCAATTAAGGAATATAATTTTTAGCTCAATGAAATTTATTTAAGCGTTATTAATTGTATGTTGAAAATTATATCAATTAGATGCAGGAAAAAATTGCAAAATTTGATACCAAAGAAATCGAGAATGATAAAGCTCGAGAACAGAAAAGTTGAAAATGAAAAAGTTTGATAACAGAAAATTTGAAAATTAAAAAATTTGATACCAAAAAAGTCGGAAATGAAAAAATTTCATAACAGAAAAGTCAAAGATGAAAAAATTTGATACTAAGAAAGTCGAAAATGAGAAAGTTCGATAACAGAAAAATCGAAAATTAAAAAATTTGATGCCAAGAAAGTCAAAAATGAAAAAGTTCGAAAACAGGAAAGTGTGAAAATGAAAATATTTGATACCAAAAAAGTCGAAAATGAGAAAGTTCGATAACAGAAAAATCGAAAATTAAAAAATTTGATGCCAAGAAAGTCAAAAATGAAAAAGTTCGAAAATAGGAAAGTTGAAAATGAAAATATTTGATACCAAAAAAGTCGAAAATGAGAAAGTTCGATAACAGAAAAATCGAAAATTAAAAAATTTGATGCCAAGAAAGTCAAAAATGAAAAAGTTCGAAAACAGGAAAGTTGAAAATGAAAATATTTGATACCAAAAAAGTCGAAAATGAGAAAGTTCGATAACAGAAAAATCGAAAATTAAAAAATTTGATGCCAAGAAAGTCAAAAATGAAAAAGTTCGAAAACAGGAAAGTTGAAAATGAAAATATTTGATAATTCGCATTGGTGTGGTTTCACATATGTACATATATTGGAACTCTGATTGCGTGACATATCCTGGCGAACGAGCTCCGTTGCGTCTCGAGTTTTCCCGTAAGAGGTGGACATAATTTTGCCGCTTCTATAGCATACGTCGTTTTCGTTTATATCGACGCTTCACCGTATATCGAACACGCGATGACTATGCGAATTCCAGCGCGAAATTACGCTCGTTATTGATCTTTCGCGCGATGCTTCGTGAAAAAGTTTCTCGCTGATAAATTGGACGTCTCGTTTGTTCGCTCGGATGATACTCATTACGTCGCTCGGAGATCTTGATTAGGCAGCAGGAAAACAAGAAAGGATTCCATGGTCTGACCACGTGGAATTCTATTGAATGTATATTGTGCCATTTCCTGTCCGAGTGCTTTTCTTTCCGCCTGAATGACTCTCAATTTGCTAAGCGGTCGAGCTGAACCGAAGCAGCAATTGGAATCCAAAATTCGATCCAGTTTATAAAATTTACACAATAGTTTGTGTTTTATAAAAAAAACAAGAAAAGGAAATTGAGGAATATTTTCTGTTATTAAAGTTTGGATACATGGATATCACAAAAATCGTAGCTTAATACTAGAACTACCAACCAGTTAAAATGACTGTGGTTTTGGATTTGGCATTTCTTATTACAAAATTTTATTGCCGTCAAAATGTCTGTCATGTTTTCTCGAGCTAATGAATGGTTGTATATGTTAGGTGATGCTGCAATATTTATTTATTTATTTTTCTACTTTATTTTCAGTTTTGAAGCAAGCATGCATTTAATACTGGTACTTCTAGTGCTAAGCGATTAATGCAGGATTGTATAACTCAAAAGAGTAACGTTAATCATTTATTTCATAATAATTGAAAATTTGTTTTCTTTTTATTTTACAGCCGGTTCGGCAGCCGAGAAGGGATACTTTGGCCCCTGGAGACAGTGTAAACTCTTGCTTTATGGCAGAGAAAGATGCGGGCAAGGCGTATCAAGGTTTCAACCAGTGTGTGAGTTCATTTTCTACATTATCGGTTCCATTCATTTAACTTGTTGACTGCCATATTGAGAATCGCATTAGGTAGTATTTTCATTTTTAACAAATTTTACCAAATACAGTCATGGACAAAATTAAGTGGACATTGCAGAAATGTAAAAAATTTTTTGTTTTGTTACAATGTTTTAAATGACTATTAAATTTAGAACGTGAAATGCTTTTCTAGACTTGAAAAAACATTTATTTAATGTATATAATTGTGCAATAAAGTTTTGATTTATAGGCATGGTTAGTTAAATTAAATTAACCTTTTGTTATTTATGATACCTGTCCCCTTAATTTTGTCCACGACTGTATTTTCACGATACTTTGTTATATTTATTTTTCATAGTCCCATGTAAGTAATTAGTGCGAGTATCTTCAGTTAGAAAATTGAACAAATTTTGGATAATACAGCTGTTAAACCTGTGTAGAAATTTAAGTGTCACCCATATAAGAGTTACATGGTGACCAAAGTGTTAATTACGCATAACTGCACTCTATAGCTCCCTTAATAAAATACTTACAGTGGGTCAAAAAAGTAGTCATACGTTGCATTAATTATAATTTTGTCCTCGTTATTTTGGTCCTAAGACAATCATTTCTAACGTGGCATACACGAATAGAAAAGATATAAAAATACACTTTAAAATACACTTTGATTAATATCCTTTTATTTTCATTAACCACTAAATTATCCTTTTTAAAAATGATTGTATTAAGTTCCAGTATCGTCCGTCTCCTTTCGTTTAAACGTTACGTGCAAAATACTACCGAATTATTTAACAAATATTTATATCAAATTGTATTAAATCGAATGATGAGTGTGAGTCACCCATCGAGTAAAGGGTTAATGACGTTGTATTTTGGATGGGGTGTGAAATAGATGTTTCATTTTCTTTTATAGTAGCTGTATGGATGGCAGGACTAGCAGCAGCAGCTGCATCCGCCCTTTTAGCAATTCTGGTTGGACTTGCTGTGCTACAATTGGCGATGGCTTCCTCGGCAAAACGAGTTATAATCTCGTACAGCACCGCTTTGATAGGGAAAGTTGCCCTCGCTACACTAGCTAGTAAGTATTATCTTTTTTTCGAACTGAATACTTGATACTTCGAGTACCACGTTACCCTTATATTGTCGTCACTCAAACTATAAATATTTAACGCTAAAACTACCAACGAATATGATGCTGAAAAATAAACGAACAGGCGATGAAACATACATTAACCCTTTGCGGTCGTGAGAATTTTTACCAGTAACAAATAGCGACTGTAAAACTTTCTGGTTAAACGGTTTGATCAATTTTTTTGAAACAAACATATTTTTATTATTAATTAACAATATTGTCCGTTTCACTGTATTCAAGCTTCACGTGTATAATACTACAACTGTAGTTAAAAATTATTTATTAAAAATTGTTGCACTGTATCAAATGGCGAGTGAGAGTCGCCACTCGTCCGCAAAGGGTTAATATTTTTTATGGACAATGATAATAACGCAAGACTGCCTAATCGACATAACTGAAGACATCTGGTTAGAAAATTACTGAACTTGTAACTATATGAACACTTTTTTGTTCATAATCTTACCTTTGTTCAAAAAAGAATAATCTGGTAAATGGAACTAAAGAGTTATGTATATCACTATTAATTTTTATTTTGATGACAATCAGCACAGATTTCAAGAAAACCATGTTAACGAATTTCGTCGTTTGAAATCGAAAATTTGTAACAAGCTCATTTGATAGTTTTAATGTTCTGTATTATTAACACTAGAACTACCAATGGAGTCAAATGACCCTTCTACAAATTTCCTACTTCGAATGACAAAATTTGTTAAGCTGCTCTTTTTGACATTCATGTTGATTATCATCAAGGTAAAAAATTAATATATATATATTTCTGTATGTTTCGTCGTTCGTTATTTCCTTTTTCAACTTCAAAGTAATAGTACATTATAGACCGATAGTTTTAGCGTTAACAGTGTAAGTGTTTCGACTACGCAATGACGCTAAAAATTCAACTCCGCACCCACGCTAACATTTCAACACAACTCAACGATTCTCTTTCTATAACTTTTCCCATGGTTTTTGGAACAAACTCTCTGACTTCTCGCCTCTACTTTCTCTTTCGGGCTTCCAGCGGGTTTTTTCCGAATATAAAACTACGACGCCACGTGGAGAAGGAAACGCAAGTATTAGGTCGAGACATAAGTAAATTCCGATGCAGCTAAGGAGAATCTATATTATTCGTATCTACCCGAAATGAGTTACTGGGACAACGAATTTTTTCTTCACTGGGTCATTCCATGTCGAATCGATCATTTTTTGACCTCACCATCTGCGATTTTTAAATGAAATGTCAAACTCGAAACTGGTCATTTTGATACGGTGTTTGATACGACAGTGTCAGCTAATGATTCTTCATTCTTCGTTTAAATAAATATAACAAATGCTCCTTTTAACATGCCGATCCGTGTTAAAATTAAAGTATAAGTATACGTATTATGTTGTCAAGAAAAATTGGAATTGAACCATCAAAAAATTTAATTTCAATCGTATTTCGATAGGAAATCTGCCTTGTCAGGAGCTACGTTTCTCGACCCCCACCACTCCTTATCCCCACTACCACTACCTCACTTCCCCCACTCCTCGAGCTTCGTCCTGGAGGCTCGAAAATTTGCTTATAAGCAAATTTCAGACGAATATTTCTCCGATTTCCTAGTTCCTTGGCCTTGAAAGTCACGTGATTTTCTATCACGTGGTTTCGCGATCGGCCACCATTGGTCGATCGCTCTCATTTTCTAGTTCCTGACGTCATCAAGAATTCCCCACAGCCTCAGGAGCTACGATTCTCGACCCCCACCTCTCCCATCCTCGCACCTACTGTCATACTCTGTTCCTACGTCACTATCCCCACTCCTCTCCGAGCTCCTTGTATTATGAATTTATTTTTCGTATTTTGAAAAATCCGAATCGCTGGGACCGGGGCTCGAACCCTCGATGTTTGGGTACCTCGGATTCCGAGTCGGGGACGAAGCGCGCTCGGCTATCCCCGCAAGCCCCACTTGTTTACTTACGATGCTCCTTTTAAACTATGCCTCGACGATCCACTATACTTCGACTGTATTAACCCCTTCCTGTGCCATTTATTTGTCAGATGCGTCAGACAGAACTAACTATTCATAGCTAAAATATTAAAACGAAGAAAGGAAATTTACAATGGTACGAGTATTTTATATTCAGCGATCTTTGACTAAACGAATTATAATCGGATCGAAATTTCAAGTCGAGGAGTATTCGAAATTTGAGTAAAGTTTGTTACATTCGAGCTGTGAGTGCGTCACGACTCGTCAAAGTACGGGGAGGGGTTAATTTATAGCTATTTTATTTAAGTGACCACTCTCATGTGTTTCATTTCACACTATTTTTTACCTCCGCGACTTTTTGTAACAGGTATGAACTCTTTGCACTCTTGAATTTCTTTTACCTATTTTCTTAATTAATATACAAAATGTACATTGTATTTTGGATATATTGCAGGTCGGATTATATAATTGGAACGAAACTAATGACTCTTGTTTGGCAATTTTTTTTTGATTTTGAAGTTTAGACATTTTTCAATTTTTAAATGAGTGGATTTTTACTGTTTTGAATTTGGGATTATAGACTTGGGAATTTGGAGATTTAAAAATTTGAAAATTTAGGAAATTGTGAACTCGAGGATTTGATAATTTGATAATTTGATAATTTGGCGATTTGAGAATTTAACAATTTGAAAAAAAATCTAGCTCAATCGGACTAGTAGTTTTTGGGAAAAAAAATCGTGAGTAATGTCTATTTTCGCAAAAATAGGCAAAAACTGCAAATTTTGAAGGCTTGTAATTTTTAAACAAATTCGAAATCGGCAAAATGATGACTTAAACCCCCGCTAATTTCACATGGACTGTAACATATTTTGCTTAAAACAAAACCGCAGATGGTGAGGTCAAAAAGTGATCGATCCGGCGTGGAATGACCCTATTGCGATTCTGGGATGCAACAATTGTATTAAAAACTTGTAATGCAACGCTTCATATTAAGTATTTCCCGACACGGCGAAAGAATTCCGACAAGAAGTCCTTTAGTTCCAGGGTAGGCCGAAAGTTTCGCAATAGTCTGACCATGGTAGAATTACTAGCGACTTGTCTACTTAGTGGCCTACTTGCCCTCAGACGAAGAATCGAATATCTGCGGTGGATCTTGTTGCCGTAAAGCAATACGTGCTAAACTCGTGGAATCAAACAGGATCGCGTACTCGATTACAACGAATGAATGAATGAATTCCCGGTTCCTGATGTTATCCGTAACGTATCCTTAACACCTTACCCGTAGCTCACAGATGAAGATAAGCCCCTATCAGTTATAACTTAATAGCAACCGCTGCTTGAAAGGAGTATCTCATATTATCAAGATCCTTCGGTAATAAGTTTGCATCGTTTCACTATTTCAATTGTACAGTTATAGCGTTTCGTGACCGTGTTATGCACTGATTCTGAATTTATAATTATGGATTCTACAGGTGAATCTATAATTATTGGTTCAAATTTATCGCCGTTTGTTCGGTGATGTTATTCTTATTCCCATAGTCTGCGAACGTGTAATATTTACTGTTCTGTTTTCGTATTTAATATTATGGTTGCTCCTGTTTCATAAATGTCTTTCATTGATAAATGCTTTAATAGCTGTTCGGTAATTATAGCAAGTGGATTCGGATTTTTTTAAACAGTTTGTGAAAGTTACGAAATGTAGCTATAAAGGGATGTATATTTTTAGATCTGAATGCAGTTTTTGAGAGCTATCTTTGATAGCACGTGCTTTGTCAGAACAATTTTTGGAGGATGTAAAAAATTTGATAATTTTTAAATACTTTTAGGTTGATCTAATTTGTTTAATGTTTATGTAGGATACATTTTGAAAAAATTGTGCGTATACAAAGAGTTTTGAACGTGTTCTAATAAAAAAATCCGTTTTTTATGTTGTGTTACATTATTAAACCAGAACACATTCTTTTGTGAATTATTTTAAGGGGAATCATTTGTGCTGGAAGAAAAGAAAAATAGTACATTAAGTATGTTTATTCTTTTGTACTACAAAAGTAAGACGAATATTTTGTTATCTTAATTATTATACATAAATGAAAGATTAAGAGACTGTAAAGACTGTGTTTGAAAATAATTGAAGATATATTTGAACATTTGGAATGTTTCGTTTATTTTGCAGCATCATTGGCCATCGTAGCAGCGAGCCTGTTTGCCCTACAGACTGATGATAGAGCCAGCAGTTTTGTTATCACCAGAGGAGAAGCGTTTTATATGCAGGTAATGTATCTAATTTATTATTCCTTTGGTTATTTATTTGTGGGTTGAAAATTTGGAAATGTTAGATTTGGTAATTTTGGAATTGGATATTTGGAAATATGGAAACTTTAAGGTATATGGAAATTTGAGATTAAAAAATTTACGAATTTTACATTAAAGAATGTGGAAATTTCAAATTACAGAATTGTCAAATTTAAAATTATGGGTTTTGGAAATATTCAACTAAAGAACTAAAAAATTTCAAATTAAGGAATTGGGAAATTTCAGATTAAAGAATGTAGGAATTTTACATTAAAGAATGTGGAAATTTCAAATTACAGAATTGTCAAATTTAAAATTATGGGTTTTGGAAATATTCAACTAAAGAACTAAAAAATTTCAAATTAAGGAATTGGGAAATTTCAGATTAAAGAATGTAGGAATTTTACATTAAAGAATGTGGAAATTTCAAATTACAGAATTGTCAAATTTAAAATTATGGATTTTGGAAATATTGAATTAAAGAACTAAAAAATTAAGGAATTGGAAAATTTCAGATTAAAGAATCTGAAAACTTCAAATTATGGAATTAGGAAATTTTTAATGAAGAAATTTGAAAGTACGAAAATTGAAAAAAGTGAAAAATTAAAAATTTGAAACTAAGGAAACTAAACAATTTGGAATTTCTTAAATGTATAAACTAACGAATTTTTGGAGAACGAAGATTTGATCATTTAAATTTTTGCAAATTGGTAATTAAGGTATTGGGATACTTTATTTTATTATGTTGCCATTTACGAATAATATATGACATGCTACTTCATTCAACAATACTCATGCTTCAATGATCAAGGCATCTGATTCATAAAATAATTTATGATTAACACGTGACACTACGTCATTCAACAATATTGATAATTCGCAGTTAATAGTGTCACACTACATACTATATCAACATTCATAATTTGCGAATCAGCCACATCTCATTTATGAATGTAGACAATTAATCATTGACATTTGCCATATTATTTCATTCAGCAACATTGATCATTCAAAACTGATACACATCACCCTACTTCATTCAACATTATTCATAATATACGGGTCAAGCACGCCTCATTTATGAAAGCGGGCAATTCATGATTTGCATGCCATTAATTGAGCAGTATTTATAACTCGCGAATCGACCACATGTCATTCATAAGTGTGGATAATTTATAATTAACACACGACACTGTGTGATTCAGCAACATAATTCTTGATAAATAGGCGATACACTACATAATTCAATTAATCACCTCATTTGTGAACCCGTACAATTAACACTAGATTTACGAAACGAGTCAAAATGACTTATACCATATTTTTATTCTAAATTACAAATACAATGAAGATGCTTTTGTTACAATGTATGTTAACTGTTGTCAAGATAAAGGATCATTATATGAGCCAGTTCACGCGTCATATTTTATCTATTAGGGCGGCCGAAAAGTAATGTCGTTTTTTTGCAGTGAAATAAAACAGATAAATTTTTAGTACGTTTTTATTTTAAATCAATGCTGTAATCACCCTCGTTATCAACAACCTTTGTCCATCCATTGTACAAGTCTTCTATGGCGGATCGATAAAAGTCAATTGATTTTTGAGCAAAATATCGGCATGCGCAGAAACGACATTATTTTCCGGTCCCCCTAATATTTTCTTTTCTAGTTTAGTTCTAATTTAAAAGTAAATGGTCATTACACAGCCGTAAATCTAGTGTTAATGATCGACACGTGGCATACAATTCCGTTAAAAAAATATCGATAAATCACGATCGATAGAGTATATCAACACACATCGATAACAAAAAAAAATTGAATCATAACCCCATGATCTCACCGGCGAATCCTCGTTCCTCTTTCCGACAACGTACGCAGAACCTAAACGAGGTGTGAAACTTACACAGCCACGCTCATGATCGGGGAATTAAATACTTAAAGGCCACCTGATCAGGAACAGTCCGCAGGTGTCTCGTTAAGTCCCTATGTGGGGATTGCTTAGTATGTGTCATAGCACCCACGACTATTGGACACTTTAAAAACAATGAGACAACATTGCTGGCCCTCAGTGAACGTTTTGGTGCGGTTCGTTCGTCAGCTTCGTGTCCTCATTCCCGATTTCATGCTCGAATTACGTTATATAACCATACACGGTGATCTATCATCCTGGATTTTCTCCTGTTATCTTATCACGGATACCCCAAATTTTATTCTCGATCGATGAACGGTCGATGGAGCACGCTTCGCACGAAATCAATCGACAGTGATTCGTTGTTGAATCGGTACTTTGCTTGTACTCGATGTTTAGTGGCACTTTGCTTGTTTTAGCATATGTTTTAATGAATTAAATTGTTGCTCTGGTGAATATAGCAATTTGGTTCTGTCTTTATTTTACGTGTGTTTAAATCGATCGAATTATGAACGTTCGATGAACTGTTTACGTGAAATCAATTGATACAAATTGGTTGTTGAACACTTTTATTAGGACTTCGAGTGTGCGGTTTATTGAATTAAATTGTTCTTCGGGTGAAGATATTTAGTGGTATGGTTCTTCTCTTTTATGTACATATAATTAAATAGAATCATTGTCATGGTGCATACTTAGAGACCTGGTTCTTTCGTTCTGGTGGATCGAAAAGTAATTAAACTATTAATTATAATTTCCTAGTGTTTTTTTTTGTAGTATAAGATATGAGGAGTATTTCCTGCGTCTTTTCTTTTTTTGACATTCTTTCTTGTTAGTAATGTTTAATGTTTAACAGTCTATGTTGTTTCGTAAACTTACGATGAAATAATGCGATTTAAAGTTGAGAATAATTTATTGAAATTTAAAAATGTTACAAGTTTGTTCGTTGAAAATTTATAAATTGTTACTTAATATTAATATTTGTATTAGTATTTGTTTAAGATTAATCTTTCATTACATCGTGTTACATATATGCTATAAAGTTATTAGATTAAATATAAATATATTGTCGGTTTCATAGTTGAATAAAATTATCGAAAATATTTCTCGTTTTTAAAATATTGAAATTAGCAATATTATATGATGTTTAAATTAGCAGTATTATATGTTATTAGATTTTTTTATGAAAAATATTTGTTTATTATACTTTTCTATGCTTAGTTGTAAGAGTTCAGAAATATATTTTTGTTTCGGAATTGAAAAAGTTATGCAATGAAGGGTTAATATATGTTTATAGTATGTATACTTGTTGCATACAGAAAAATCGTATAATTAATTGTATAAAGGATATAAATTCTTTTTAAAAATAAAATACTTGAGAAATCAGGGGAAAATGAAAAAATAATGACAGGGAAACCAATTTTTAAATTCGGAATCGCGCGAAACTTTGCGAGAAACGCATAGTGGATATCGGCAGGAATAATAAAAAGTTGAAATTTGCTTAACTGTACGATCGATCGCTGTTTCAAACTATTCCACGATGTATATATTAATATCTGTATTAAATGAAAGCGTGGGAATCTCATCGCGTCGAAGTTCGTAACATTAATAAACAAAACTAAATAAAGTATAGTTACAGTGGCTATAATAACATGGCGTGCTCGTTAAAAAAGTTATTAAGTAACAATTTATTAAGCATTAAATCACTTTTATCCAAATAGATAGTAGTTGTCATTAAATTTCAAAGAGATTTTTATTAAAACACAACTTTCAATCATTTTTGTTGTTAATGACTATTACGAACGATTACACGGGCAATCATGATTGATGATAGAAATTAATTTTACTTATGAATAATCGTTACTGTAAATGGAAATTTTTTCCTTGCTAATTATCGTTATCGATGACCAGCATTTTATTCTGATTACCGATAACCGTTATCAACAGCGCAGTACTTTTTACTGGTTATCGTACAACCAATATCGATGACAAAATATTTTGTACTTAAGGTCAATCGATTATTATTTGTAATTGAATCAGGTGGGCATAGCAAAGTAATTAAACCAACTAATTAAAGTAAACTAAATTAAAAACAGTAAATAAAAATAGTATAAATTAAAACGAATGAGTTAAAATAACATGAATTAAAGCGAAAGAAATAATGTAAATTAAAATAATAGTTTTAAAGTACAAGTTAAAGTAACGAAAAAAAAAAATAATTCGTAAATGAAAAATAATAATGTATTGTCAATTATTAATTTTTTTATAAATCTATGTCCATTTGTTGTTAAACTAGGTGGCAGATGGAAATAGTGATTTAATATTAGGAGTTTCTCCAACGAACTCTAAAGTCCATATATCAGTAACAGAAAAAAAAACACTCTTATAATAAACTAAAACTAATTTCAAAAAACATGTATGTAGCTATAAGGAAGCAGACAAATTGTTTTAGATTGGTTATAAACTATCTGTAGATAATACTTTTTAATATCTAAAATTATATTTCATAAACAATTTTATTCAATTTTTAAGTTTCATGTAATTTTAGAAAGGGCAAAAGTTAATTTTGTCACTAATAATGGTAATTGTCAACAAACAAAAAATTTCGGTGTATTATGTTGATTAATGTTATAGCATTCAAAATTTCTATCTATACATATACAGACATCTATAGTGATGATTAATGGTAGAAAATTGTAATTATTCGTAATGGTCATTCGCAACAAAAATTATTTCATTAATCGTGTTAACTATTATTAATATGTAACACCAGCTGCTCCACTTAAAAAAATTTCTCATACTTAAAATACTTATAACACTCATCCTTTTTACGACAGTTACGCGTTATGATCTTCCCAATTGATACGGTAGGATGAACAAGGAAATGGTAGAGAAACTATAAAAACCTCCGGAACACGTGGTAGTTAAGAGCTTAGAGTGAGAGGTGCAACAAAATTACCTCGTCCGCGATAAATAATTCCGACAATAAGAAACGGAAGGAGTGCGGTGAAAAGTATCGAAAAATTTATGAATTCAAACGAACATGGAACCTCCACGGATGTACAATGGTCGCTGAAGCGTATGGAGATTTCATGAGATACTCTCTATTCTTGTTACGCGACAATTGCTACGCAAACGTGCCATAATCCGGAATCCGAGATGATGGAAAAGAAGAGAAGGAGCCTTCTACGGGAGGCCAAGGATGAGATCGAGCTGGATAAAATGAATAAACAGAAACAGGGCAAGGTAAAATCCATCCAGCTTACAATGGCGTCAAGTTAGGGTACACGACTTTGTATCCAGTTGCCGATAAATATACTTTCCGACAGCCTTTTGAACTCGCGTCACCACTGATCCTCAACCATAATTCAGTGGCATAATTTTGTGTATACATACGCTCATTTTTTAACGCATTTTACGTTCGACTGTTTACACATACTACTATTTTGTTTTACTATGACTGCTATTATTTTATACAAATTGTAGTATTATTATACAGGATGCCCACAATTATGGTACGAGCCGGAAAGGGGTGATAGGTGGAGCTATTCTGAACAACTTTTTCCTTTGCAAAAATGTCGAAGGAGCCTTCATTTTTAAATTATTAAGGAAAAACACCGACCAATCAGAAAGCGAGAATCGCGCGCGCCGTATGTTTGATCGCGACCACAACCAATTAAAACTCGGGCCTACACTTCTGCCTCTTAGCGCGCGCGATCCTCGCGCTCTCATTGGTCGGTGTTTTTCCGTAATAATTTAAAAATGAAGCCTCTTCCAATATTTTTGCAAAGGAAAAAGTTGTTCAGAATAGCATCACCTACCACCCCTTTCCGGCTCGTACCATAATTGTGGGACAACCTGTATAGTACCGTTGTACAATTTTATTATTGTTATGTCACATTTGTTTTTATGCTTCTTTTAAGTTGGTCCTTATAATAGTATTTTTCATTCATTTCTTAGCGCATTTTGCATTTATATTTGACCATTTATAAATACTACTATTTTGTTTTACTATGATTGCTATTATTTTATACAAATTATTGTAGTACTTTTATATACTACTGTTATACAATTTTATTATTTTTATGTCACATTCGATTTTATGCTTTTCTTGAGTTGGTATTTGTAATAGCTTTTTTAACTCATTTCTTAGCGTATTTTATATTTATATTTGACTACTTATAAACACTACCGTTTTGTTTTAATACGATTACTATTATTTTATGCTACTTTTTCAACTGAATTTTCTATTATTTTCCTAGTTTAATTTATATCAGTCTCTAACTCGTTTTTATTATTTTCTAACTGATTTTATATTTTTTATTCATATAACATTTATATTATTCTTCCATATTGTAACTATCATTTAATTTCAAGCACAGAAAGTATAAGTTTAATTTTGGCAATGTCAAATCCGATCCCATCATGAACTAATGAATTTTCGTATTTGATTTTTTTTAAATTCCACTTTCATTTGTTTTATTATACTTTTCTCAAGTTTGTCTCACCTTCAAATTGTGACTCTACGTAAGTCAATAAATTTCAAAACTTAAAAAAAGAGCGTTGTACATGTGTAACTGAAACAAATTGCAAAAAAGATTAGCGAAAGTTTCGTGCCCTGAATGCGACACCTAACCATGATTTTACCAGAAACATATCATCCAGATCTGTTCGTTCGTGCTTCATAAATTTCAGTTGACTAATTATGCTAATTGGTTAGGAAGCGACGTTATTAATTAAATCGTCGTCACCTCGCTAACTCGACTGTCTTGTTTCGTTCTTTCCCTTTCCATCGCGATATCTGCTCACAATGGCAGAAAACAGCGACCGTTGAATTAATTGTTACCGCAAAACAATGGCTTCCTGGTCATCGTCTTTGCGCGTCTTAATTAAATTCCGCTTCTCCTTCGACCGTTTCTATGTTTTTCTCTTCGTTGTGTTTCTGATCTGGGGTGTTTCGTAAGCGGCCGGAGACTGTGTGAATTGTCGTGAATACTGGCTGCTTAAAGTGTTGGAAGAAACAAGCGTTTCGAACGGAACAATGAGGAGATCACAGTACTTAAGAATTTCAGGACACCGTTGTATCTTGTTCACAAAGTAGACAAAGCTTTTCTCTTTGCAGTGAAATACGGCATCTTTGTCAATTTTCGCAATTTATTTAATCCTCAAATATCGTGACTCAGAAATGCGATGTACTAAATAAATTACTTGGTTCGAAATTTTATTTCGATGTGAATATGTTCATAATTTATGAAATAATTTGTGAGATACATATTCTTCGTAATTTATGAGAAATTTATGAAATAATTTGTGAGATACATATTCTTCGTAATTTAAGAGCAATTTTTGTAATAATTTGTGAGATAAATATTCTTTGTAATTTAAGAGCACTTTTTATAATAATTTGTGAGATAAATATTCTTCGGAATTTAAGAGCAATTTTTGTAATAATTTATGAGATAAATATTCTTCATAATTTAAGAGAAAGAAGAGGTCATTCTTGTTAATAGTTATTTGTTGCTGTGAATTACAGTTATTATATCTTTTGTAGAGCTAGCATAAGAATATTCCGAATTAATAATTGTAGTTTCTGATTTTCGTATTATGTACTTTACAATTTCATATGTTTATTATAAATTATAAAATTATCTACTATCATATACATTTATGACAATTTTCCTATTCTTTTTTTTATAGAAAAAGATTGTGTTGTGTGTGTAAGAATTTAGAAAATTTGTTGACTTCGAGATTTGGAAGATGAAAATTAGAATTTAGAGGTATAAACATTTGAGAATTTGTCAATTAGTGAAATTGAGAATTCAGAAGATTTGTGATTCAGAAATTTGAGAATACGAGAATTGGTGAATTTGTGAATTAACATTCGAATGTCTGGAAAATTAGAAATTTAGAAATTTGAGAATTCGCGAAGTTAGAAATTTGCACATTCGAGAATCCGAAAACTTAGAATCCTGAAAATGCAATAAATAGAAAAATTCGAATATTTGGAGATTAAGAAGTTCGAAAAATTCAAAAATTTAAGAATTAAGATGCTAAAACATTTTTAAATCAAAAAACCCAAATTTTAGATATTTATAAATTTGCAAAATTTTTAAATTACAAAATTTTATAACTAAAAAATGTTTAGATTTAATCATTTACTCTGACTCGGTTACGATATTCGCATACTTAAAGAATTCAGAGTGTACAAATTAACAATTGCAAAGGATAAATAACTCTTTGAGGATAATTTCTTACAAGGACCTCTTTGATTATAATTTTCTGCCATAAAATAGAAACGGTGATTACTATAATACACAATCAGGAATTGTTATAAAAGATGGGATCCGAAATTTGTTGTTACAGTTGGCTGCAATTGCCCTGAACTTTGGTGTGTTGATCACCGCAGTGTACGAGGGTATTTATGCTCGACGAGGCGGAGATCCAACGAAAATTAGGGTTGTCGGAGATCCCCGTGCAACCACCATAAATAATCCCGGTTACCGGGAACATCAACCCACTAACGGTAAGTTTATTGAACAGTTAATTTCTATGGACCCCGAAAATTCTCCACCGTGATGCCTCGTATCTTTATTTACAATTCATTTAATTAAACGAATGTACATACTCGGGTTTTATCGTTTGTTAAGTTTATGGGGGAGCACATACACATACGTGGAAATACCCACGCTTTTAGCTAATCTCTTTATCGAAATTTAGATGCAATATAATGATAAGAGTGTTATAAACATCGCACAAAATTGTGCGATTGATTAAATAAATTGCTACTGCGTAATAATTATTGTTGCCCGATAATTGCATATAGGATTTTACTAATGAATGAACTGTTATTATAATTCATTAATTGTACTGCATTATTATTGATTATATTATTTATACGATTCGTTAACTGTGTTGCATTATTAATGATCATATTATTATTACGATTTATTAACCGCATTGCATTGTTAGTAATTATATTTGAATTCATTAGTGGTATTGTATTATTATTAAAATTCATTGTTTGTACCACATTGTTAACAATTGTATTATTAATATAATTAATATAATTTAACTTAATATATCAATTAATAAAATTAATTAATAAAATTTATTAATTGATTGTATTATACTATTAATACAATGTATTAATTGCACAATGTTATTCATATAATTAATTGTATTATGTTAACATAAGTAATCGCGTTGTATAATTAATATAATTTAACTTAATATATCCATTAATAAAATTAATTAATAAAATTTATTAATTGATTGTATTATACTATTAATACAATGTATTAATTGCACAATGTTATTCGTATAATTAATTGTATTATGTTAACATAAGTAATCGCGTTGTATAATTAATGATTGTAATATATATTCTCAAATAAAAAATTAAAGTCTCATATGATTGAATATATGATGAAATGATACGAGCAAAATTGTTAAATTCTTAAATGAAACATATTTCACAACATAGTGCAAGTAACTATCATATCTTATCTTAGTTGTAGAACAACCCTATCGAACACTGTCATAAGGGTTACATAATTAAGAATGATAAGCAATATGAATGTTCGTGTGATAAAATTAATACTTGATAGTTGAAGTGTCTATGTATCTATGTTTTTGATGAATAATCTGCACCTGCGTCGTTAATCGTTTTAATCGAATCAGTATTCTTTGTGCTCATTTTACGTTTCAAGGGTACGTGCATCGATAAAATTTCTGTTATAACTGGGTCACAGTGTAAAGGTTTCGTGCGAAGCAACAATGATATTTCACGGTAAAGGCCAAGACGTTACAAAACGTTTAAAATACGTGCCCAGAATTGCAAATTGGTCGACTGACTTTTGAGATTTAATTTTGTCGCAACGATACGTGAAAGCGTTCGATAAATACCTTGTACCGCTCCGAAGAAATCGACACACGTAAATATTTGGAAATTCGGAAAATTGGAAATTTGGTGTCTTAGGGATTCTGCGGAGCTTTGGATGTGAGAACTTTATAACTCGGAAATTGGGAAATTTGTGGATTTCGATATTCGTGAAATTGGGAACTTGGGAATTTAGGAATTTAGGAATTTGGTAATTTGGAATTTAGGAATTTGGTAATTTGGTAATTTGGTAATTTGGTAATTTAGGAATTTGGTAATTTGGTAATTTGGTAATTTGGTAATTTGGTAATTTGGTAATTTGGAAATTTGGAAATTTGGAAATTCGGAAAATTGGAAATTTGGGGTTTTAGGGATTTTGCGGAGCTTTGAATGTGAAAACTTTACAACTCGGAAATTGGGAAATTTGTGGGTTTCGGTATTCGTGAAATTGGGAACTTAGGAATTTAGGAATTTAGCAATTTAGGAATTTGGTAATTTGGTAATTTGGAACTTTGGAAATTTGGGGTTTTAGGGATATTGCGGAGCTTTGAATGTGAGAACTTTACAACTCGGAAATTGGGAAATTTGTGGGTTTCGATATTCGTGAAATTGGGAACTTGGGAATTTAGGAATTTGGTAATTTGGAAATTTGGAAATTTGGAAATTTGGAAATTTGAGAAATTGAAGATTTGGAAACTTTCGGATTTTTAAATTCTGTAATTTGATAATGTGGAAATTTAGGGGTTTGAAAATTTCGAGATGTGAATATTTGGAAATTTGGAAATTTTAAGTTTTAGGGATATTGTGGAGTATTAGACGTGAAAAATTTGGAATTTTATAACTTGGGAATTTAAGTATTTGGTTATTTGAGAAATTCAGAACTTGGGAATTTGAAAATTTCGAGATGTAAACATTTGAAAATTTATGAACCTAGAGGTTTAGAGATTAAGAGGAGTACTAGATGGGGGAATTTTGAAATTCTTTGATTGGCAGATTTAAATATTTGGATATTTGTGAGCTCGAGAATCCATGAATTCGAAAATTTGAGGATTTGGAACTTTGATAACTTAACAATTCCATAATTTGATAATTTGACAATTTGACAATTTGGAAATTTCAGACCTTAAAAACATGAGAACTTAAAAACGTATAAACTTCTAAATTCACTATTTTGAGAATATAAAAATTCGTAAAAATGACTATACCTTCTCGTGCAAGCGCGATGTTACCTAATTATCATTAATCATTTTCTGTTACTTTCATCGACAACAACGTTGACAAAGTTGACAAGACATTCATTCTAAGTTATACCCCCTACAGGTGACAAACTTTGTCCACTTCTTTCCTGAGTACCCTGACACACGCTACCGTATTTCCTGCTTTTACTGTTTGTATTACTTGTTTCACTTCTTCCCCTAACTTCACTCCATATCGTCCCCCATCTTCGAAAGTTTCTATCGACATTCTCTCTATTTCTCTTCTCCCTCGTGTGTATCTTGTCTATCATCTCCTTTGTCACCTTCGCTACCATCACCTTCACGTCCTGAGATACTTCTCGAGCATATTGAGTTTCCACCAGCTGCCGAATGAAGGTTCTTCGACGTCCAATCTCGAAATCTCCTTCCACGGATGCAAACTTTCAGGGAAGACGTCGATCGTGATGCGTTCCATGTTAAAACGCTAACTCTTTGCGCTGGAAAGGCGACTCTCATTCACTATTCGGTTTGATACGTGAATTTAAAACAGAGTAAACGTATAAAAGTTTTTTAACACTATTTCCAGCAAGAGGTGTCATAAGACACCTTTCAAATTTTAACATAAAATTATTCTCTATGTTGAATCGTTTCTCCACAATTAATTTTTGTATTTTTCACACAATGGTTGTTAAATTAATTCAGCGATATCATTTTCCCCCAGCAAATATACGCTAATTTCCCCTGTTGCATTTTAGTGTACACCACTGCATCGATTGTATATTAGAGTGTCCCATAAGTTCTTTCCTTTTTTGATAGACATTCATACACAATATTTATAGTTTAAAGTTGATTCGTTGTATTAATTGTTCAGCTGTATCAACCTTCTCTATCCCTCTATCCCATTCTGTGTCATATTACAAAAAGGAAGAAACCTATGTGACCCTAATATTTTGTAACTTGACGAATTAAATAATCTCCAATAAATACACATCAGTGTATCAATAAATACATTCCTCAAGTTATCCATGTGTAACTCATAATTTAAAATCCCAACCAGTTTCGGCAATGATTTGTATTCGAAAGGCGTCGAAAGACACCTTTTGGTTGAAATAGGTATACACAAAATCGTGGTAGAAATAGTGTTAAAAGTTTGTCATTAACTAACACTGTGTTTCTGATCATTTGAGAAATAGTTACGATTATGATGTACAAATTGAAACAAACAAAAACTCAATAAACTATTCGTATAAACAAAATGACCTACCAGATTCCAGAGAGAAAATGATCCTACCATTGAAACAAAAATCGCTGCAGAAGGCAGAAAATTCTTTTACACAGAAACATTTATACATGACATTCCACATAAAATGTGGAAGCTGAAACCGATTATTTTAACTAATTCGTAGCTTTACTGTTACATTCTCCGTCGTTTTAAAATTCGCAGATAGAAATCGTAACTGAAGTTTATCGAATGATCCAAAAGATTGTCCCAGGCGCCCCTAATCTTGTGATAAGATTAGTACAAAATGTGGCAGTTAAGGCCAGTCAGTTGTTCGAGTACTTCTAACGCTGAAATTTTGTTGGTCTCAATTTACAGATGGCAATCTTACCCGAAGTTTATGAAACGATTCAAAACATTGTCTTAGTCACCTGTAATCTTTTGATAAGATTCATACAAAATGTCGCAGTTAAGACACTTGCCTGATTACTTTTAGCGTTATAATTTTGTTGGTATCAATTTGTAGATCGCAATCTTAATTCGAGTTTATGAAATCATCCAATAGATCGTCTTAGTCACCCTTAATCTTTCGATAAGATTATTATAAAACGTGGGAGTTAAGATCAGTAACTTGTCTCGGCGGTTTTGGCGATAAAACTTTGTTCGTCTTAATTTCTGGATCGTAATCGCAACTGAAATTTATCAAATGATGGAAAGATTAATTTTAGTCGTTTCCCAACTTTTGATAATATTGCTACAAAATGTGAAACGATTATTTGCTTGGGTAGTTCTAGCGTGAAAATCTTGTTGGTCTCAATATGTTGCAATCGTTTGTACTTATCAAATGATCATAAACACAATGTTATTGTTCCCAGACATTTGATGATATTAACACTAAAACTAGCAAAGGTGTCAAATGACACTTCTACAAATTTCCTACTTTAAGGGACAAAATTTGTTATGCTGGTCTTCTTAGCATTTATGCTGATTGTCATGAAGATGAAGAATCTATATGTTTTTATATTTATATATTTATGTTTCATTGTTTGTTCATTTATATTTTTATTTCATTTTTATCATCAAAAGAGTTGTGCATTATAGGTCGGTAGTTTTAGTGTTAATACAAAATGTGGAACCTAAAACCCATTGTGTGTCTGACTAGTTCTAATTTAAAATATTTGTTTGTTTCAAATTGTACATCGCAATTGTATATGTTTATAAACTGATGAAAAACATAATGGTAATTGTTCCTAGACATTTGATGATATTAATACAAAATGTGGAATCTCAAAACTGTCACGTGACTAGTTCTAATTTAAAAATTTTGTTTGCTTCAAATTGTACATTGTAAGTGTATCTTTTTATGAACTGATGAAAAACATAATGGTAATTGCTCCCAGACATTTGATGACATTACTACAAAATGTGGAATCTAAAAATTATCACGTGACTAGTTCTAGCTTAAAAATTTTGTTTGTTTCAATTTTTACATCATACTCGTAACTGTTTCTTAAATAATCAAAAACACAGTGTTAGTTGTTCTCAAACATTTGATAACATTGATACAAAATGTACAAGCTAAGACCAATCATTTTCCTAATTAGTTCTACCATGCGAATCTTGTTGGTCTCAATTTGTATGTCGCAATCCTACTTATCAAATGATCATAAACATAATGTTAGATGTTTCCAAACATTTTCATAACATTGATGCAAAATCTGCAAGCTATGACCGATCATTTTTCTAATTACTTCTAGGGTAAAAATCTTGTTGGTCTCAATTTGTATGTCGCAATCCTACTTATCAAATGATCATAAGCATAATGTTAAATGTTTCCAAATATTTTGATAACATTGATACAAAATGTACAAGCTAAGACCGATCATTTTCCTAATTAGTTCTACCATGTGAATCTTGTTGGTCCCAATTTGTATGTCGCAATCGTACCTACTTATCAGATGATCATAAACACAATGTTAGATGTTTTCAAACATTTTCATAACATTGATACAAAATGTACAAGCTAAGACCAATCATTTTCCTAATTAGTTCTACCATGCGAATCTTGTTGGTCTCAATTTGTATGTCGCAATCGTACCTACTTATCAGATGATTATAAACACAATGTTAAATGTTTCCAAACACTTTCATAACATTGATACAAAATGTGCAAGCTATGGCCGATCATTTGCCTGATTAGTTCCAGCGTAAAAATCTTGTTGGTCTCAATTTGTATGTCGCAATTGTATCTACTTATCAGGTGATCATAAACACAATGTTAACTGTTCCCAGACACTCGATAATATTAATACAAAATGCGAAGGCCAAAACGTGTGATTTGCCCGATTAGTGCCGGTACTTAAAACTACGTTGGTCTCAATTCATAGATCGCAATCGTATCAAATGATCAAAAACACGTCGTCACTTGTTCCCAAACATTCGATAACGCGAAAAACCGTTCGATTTCCAGGTGGAAGCATATCGATGACCGACGCCAGCGGCAAACCGTATGTCGGCGGTGCTGGGAATGGTTCGATGGCGTCGGTGGCTACTTCAGGAAGCGTCGCCAGCACCGCTTCTCCTCTTCGCAGTTCCCTGAAGAAGCCGAAACCCCTCGGGATCCACAATCCCGGTTTCTCGGCGCACAGTCCGACTTTATCGAGGAACGGTTCGCAGAAGAAGGTGCGAATACAGACGCACTCGACGGAGGTGTAACGTCGGCGACGCAGCTCGTCGTAGAACGAGAAAATGAACGAACGAGAGACGCGGTCGACGTACGAATCGATAAGTTACAAGCAATTTCCGTCGTGTAGCGTGCGACAGCATCGAGTTACCGACGTAATCGTCGTCGACGAATGTTTTGTACCCGGCAGGAAACCGCGAATCTTGTCGGCAGATGTGTTCAACGATCGTCGCCGGAAACGTCGACGGATTTTTACGTTTCATGGCGATAGACGCAATTCGTATTCTTAGCTAGAACTCTATTCTCAGCGACGCGGTTGTTCGACGGAGAACCGCGGAAGAGAAAACGGAAGTTCACCGATGATCGGTCGAGCTTCGAAAAATGGCGACGAGAATCGTCGACGGATGATCGTGGACCGAAAGTTCGAAATGGAAATAACGTTATGGTAGGTGGACCAGCAAGAAGACGTAGGAAATGAGTACTGTTAAAACTGATCGAGCAATCGAGGGAAATTGCTCTGACTACAATTTCCAACGACGTCGTGACGTCTTCGTGAGCGTGACCTTCGATTCGAGGCGTTGTTCTCGCGAACAACTATGCACTGCGCGTGCCCGGTAAGTTGGCGTGCGCGACGACAGGATTTGCGTTGCTTCCGTTTATTAGCAGAAATTTAATTTCCGGCCAATCAACGATCCCCCGAAAAAACGTGGGAGGACTGATACTTTTACAGCATCGATTTTTTTTCTGTTGTTTAAAGTGTTTTGAAAATGATAGCTTTAATTAGCGGAATCGGAGTGACTCTCGACTGCGATTAATTTGTAAATTGTGCAAAATATTTTACTTCAGGATTTGGAAATTTAAGAATTTAGAACTTTGCAGTTTTGATAATTTCAGGATTTTGATGTTTAGTGATTTAAAAATTTCCGAATATTGAAGTTTAAGAATTTGGAAATTTTCAGCTTTGATAATTTCAGGATTTGGATGTTTAGTGATTTAAAAATTGTCGAATATTGAAGTTTAAGAATGTGGAAATTTGGGGCCTTGAGAATTTGGGTTATGGAAATTTCATAGTTTGGCTTTTTTGAAAATTGAGGACTTCGAATTCGGGAATTAGAAAATTTCGAAGTTAGGACTGTGATAATTTGAAAATTGTCTATCACAAAATGCCTTTCAATGATCCTCAACGACGAGTTATAGAGCTTTTAACGATGTTCAAGTCGATTTTACGTGTTAAATTTATCGAAAAGGATACTAAAGCGACTATGAATTCGACAATTCATGTCAAGAAAAACAAGTTCCCGTCGTCGGATCACCTTCAAAATGTATACAACAAATTTATGGCGCCTCAAGAGCCTATCCTCAAAATTTCAAGCCAAAAGACCCAAAATTGCATTCTGTAGCGAACATACAAACGAACAAATGAGTCATTCCAGAAGCCTCATTACGTTCCACAATTATAATTATTACTGAAAATTACTATTCACGTACGCTTTCTCTGTCAGTGTATACAGTAGTGGAATTAATTTTGGACACTTTTAAACTCTAACTTACGCATTTAATATGTAATTATTTATATTTTATATTGTAATTACTGCTTTTTAATTTTAGAGCTTAAATATACAGTTGTGGACGAAATTAAGTGGACAGGTATCATAAATAACAAAATGTTAATTTAATTTAACTAATAATGCCTATACATCAAAACTTTATTGCACAATTATATATATTAAATAAATAAATTGTATATTAAATAAATGATTTTTCAAGTGTACAAAAACATTTGTCGTTCTAAATTTAAAATTTATTTACAACATTGTAGTAAAACAACAAATTTTTTTACATTTCTGCAATGTCCACTTAATTTTGTCCATGACTGTAAACATTATAGATTACAATAAAAATAATACGGTATATAGCGTAGCAGAATTTACATATTCTCCAAAATCATGAAATATAAAATATTATTATTCAAAGTGTCCAGAATTAATTCCACTAGTGTAGATAGAGTCCGATTACGTGCTCTACCTATGGTATTTCAGATATGTTGCACCGATTGTTTTTCATAAAGTAACGCAAATCATGAAAGAATTAGCGCGTTGAAAAGAACGACGTCGTTGGAATCGAATTTCTTGGACGTCCATGAATCGAGAGAATTAGCCAGCCGTGTTCGGTGAAATTACATTTTAAGTTCCCAGCGGTTCCAGCCGTGAGCAACAAGAATTTAACCCTTTGCGGTCTGTTTGCTTCACGCGATCGACTGTCAACGAGTTCGACTGATTTCAGAACGCTATCGAGTATGTAACTCGATATCATATTAACGGAATCGGCTATTCAAGTCGGAGATAATCCATATTTTGAATGTTGATCAGGTAAACGCTATGTAATCGAAATATTTCATTCGATAGTTTGAACTGTTAACTGAGAAAGATCAGTTTAATTTATTATTGGCATGTTAAAAACAGTGTGTTTAGCGAACCAATTTTTGTTGTATATTTTATACATACGATAAGTGCGTGTAAGTAGATACGTATATGAGGAAATACGTAGGTTATGTTTGCAGCAAGTCTGAATCGGTACGATGACGCCTTTTTGCTCTGGAACGTAGAAACAATTTTTGGAGAGCGTGGATTTAAATTTTGGAAATTGGACCGATGAAGATTTTAGGATTTAGGAATTTAGAGATTGGACAATTTCATGATTTGAAAGATTAGGGATTTGCATATTTCGGGGTTTGGAAGTTTGGAGGCTTAGAGATCTAGGGATTTGAAAATTTAGGAATTGGACAATTTCATGATTTGGTAGATTAGGGATTTGCATATTTCGGGATTTGAAGGTTTAGAGACTTAGAGATATAGGGGTTTGAAAATTTAGGAATTGGACAATTTCATGATTTGGTAGATTAGGGATTTGCATATTTCAGGATTTGAAGGTTTAGAGGCTTAGAGATATAGGAGTTTGAATATTTAGAAATTGGACAATTTCATGATTTGAAAGATTAAAGATTTGCATATTTTGGGATTTGAAGGTTTAGAGACTTAGAGATCTAGGGATTTGAAAATTTAGGAATTGGACAATTTCATGATTTGAAAGATTAAGGATTTGCATATTTTGGGATTTGAAGGTTTAGAGACTTAGAGATCTAGGGATTTGAAAATTTAGAAATTGGACAATTTCATGACGTGGAAGATTAGGGATTTGCATATTTCGGGATTTAGAAATTTAAGAATTGGGATACTTACAGATTTGAAAATTTGAGGATTTGAAGCTTAGGGACTAAGGGACTTAAAGATTTCAAAATTTAAAAAGCTGGAAATCTAGGGATTTGAAAATGTCATGATTTGGAACATTAGGAACTTGAATATTTTGGGATTTGGAAATTTAAGAATTTAGAAGTTTAGAGCTCTGAAAATTTCAAGATTTGGATGTTTAGAGATTTAAAAATAGCCGAATATTGAAGTTTAAGAATTTGGAAATTAAGATTTAAGAATTTAGGTTATGGAAATTTCATAGTTTGGCTTTTGAGGACTTCGAATTCAAGAATTAGAGAATTAGAAAATTTCGGAGTTAGGACTGTGATAATTTGAAAATTGTCTGACAAGTACAAAAATACCTTTCAACTTCCACAAAAAATTCCGCCAAAAGTAAACACTCGAACATAGAATAATTCATATGATGCACACGACTCACACTGTCCCTTTATTATTCTATATATTTTTAATACCTGATGAAATTATTTGTAAATAGATATCATATAATCTTAACGATTATCAACTATTTAGTTATCATAAAATCTTTTCCCATCAAATTGGTAATCGACTTGTTTAAAAATTTATATTTAAACAAAATTTGAAATAGTAATCACTCCATTAATTTATACCAGAATGCTGATCTTGGTAACTGATCTTTTTATGCAAAACATATCTCAGTTAACAGTTTAAACCTTGATATCTGCTACACTTTAACTTCATATTCAGAGATATTTAATAATTTCAGCATCATTAGTATTATATTTCAATATGAAGTTATGTTTCAAAGTCTTTAGTTTGAAAGTTATGTTTCAAACACCTGTGACAACTTTAATAACACATACAGTTTTATTTTTAATATATTTGATATAAAAAAATGGACACTTTAGTTGACCGACAATTGACATTTTAATTAACAAGTTGACTGTCGTAATCAAAACCGCATCATTTTTTTTTATTAATGTGATACATACTATTTGAAAAGAATAATGCAACAATTGAGCAATTTTGCAATTTTGTAATGTATATTACAAGTGCAATGGAGCAATACATTACTAGTATAAAAATAATATAAATTTTTCTTCTGTTATTCGTCTTTAATTAATTTAATTAATTATTCAATTAAATCGTCTGTTAAGCATAAAACATTTCGCTGTTACGACAGTCAGTGTGAGAAATATACGCATATTATATTCATATCAAATGAACGAATTTTTGATAATGTTGGCTACAAAAAGTTAATTATTGAAGATGGGATTTCGTTTTAATAACGAGGGAGAGATGTTTTAAATATTGATCGTAGATTTACATCACGGTTGGAACAACATATCGTTAAAGAGTATTACGTTGTTGAAAAGAGAAAATCTAATCCGATAATGTTAATTATCGACCCTTTTTTTAAGCGTAAAACTGCGATAATCGAAGATAAGTCGAGGATACTGCGAATAATTAGTGACGCTAAATGAACGAGAGACAATGCGTTATTACTGGAATGCGAACGAAACGTATGAATTAAATCAAATTAATTTCATTGAGGATGCAATAATTTGCATATTTTATTGAGTATTCTATACACCCACTTTGTTTATTGAGGTTATTATTCTGTGTAAAATATCAAACATAAGTCTATTAAGTGTACATTAAATTCTTTATTAAATACTAAAATTTTAGATGTTGTATATGTCATATTCTATAATCGTTAATCGTTGAATACTTAAATTCGAACTTTACCGTCCATAAATTTATTGATATGCATTTATTTAAAAAACATAGGTAATCGTATAAAGTATCGTCTATATCTGTAAACAAATCTTTGAAGATGGTTAAGACTGTTGTTCATACCTTTGCTCAATATTTGAAAAGAAATGTTAATTGTTTGTAATTAATTTACTGTTTATTAAGTTCGTTTATGACAGTGATGGGTGGCTACTTTGTTAATAATTTAAAAATTTGTACATTAGCATATTACCAAATTTTTAGATTCCGGTGTTCATTAATTACCAAATTCCTAGATTAAAATTTTTTTTGTTTTATAATTGTCAAGTTTCAGAATTTACATGTTTCCAATTCTTCAATTCTTCCATTCTTCAATTCATTAATTCTTCAATTCTTCAATTCTTCAATTCTTCAATTTCCAATTTTTCAAATATTGATGTTTGTAAATTACTGTAAATTATAAATCACCAAATTTCTAAAAATGTTAAATATTCCATGGTTCTACTTTTCAATTTTTCAAGTTTCGCTTGAAACATTCACTAAAATTAAATTCATTAAATTTTCTAATCATCAAATTTGTAAACATCGAAGTCCTGATAATTAAATCTGAAAGATTAAATTTAAAAATCTACTTTTTCAATGTGAAAGACGAAAAATGTGATGTTTTCATATTTCTTAACTTCTGATTGTTGACTTTACTGTTTTCAAAAATTTCTAAACTTAGTAATATTCTAAATCCTTATGTTATTATCAAATACTTAAACATATAAATGCACGAATTGCTGTGTTTCTATTAATTCAATTTTTTAAATTTCTAAATTTCTAATAAAAATACATATCGTACCTGCACTCACCTGATTTGCCCATCAATGTTATATAACTTAATAATAATAGTTTTATACCTCTCGTTTATTTTTGAACAATTGATATTTAAACGATTCTTTCGTACTCAAAATTAATAAACAAGTACCTTCATATATATGTATATTGTACAATAATTCTAATCTTTAAAATATATAATATAATAATTCTAATGATAAATATAAAGCTTCGAAAGCAACGTATATACAGGGTGTTTCACGAATCGAATATCTAAATTATTGTCACTAATAATAATGACGATAAAATGACATTTAGTATGACCTTAGAATGAATTTTGTATGCTTTTTAAATATATGTAAGCATATAAATTTCGTTCAAGTACTTTTATTTACCGTTTTAATAGCCACAAAAATAATTTAAAAAATCAATTTAAGTACCCTTTATATTAAATCGTGTCTAACAGGGTAGTACCTCGTTTTTTTTTCTAAATTTAATTTCAAACATTCCATAATTTCCTACATTTCTCACTGACAAAAAATATATGGCATTGTTGTCGTTTTTAAATGTGACCATATCAAGTTTCTCCAGTTACTTTTATTTCCCGATTTAATAGCAACATAAATAATTAAAATGTTCAATTTAAACATACTCTATATTGAACCGTTTCTAATGGGATAGCATCTCATTTTCTATTTCAAATTTGATTTTACATATTTCATACTTTCCTGCATTTCACACTGACAAGAAATATCGTCTGATATTTTTATCTTTTTTAAATGCAGCCATATAAATTTTCTCCAGTTACTTTTATTTCCCGATTTAATAGCAACATAAATAATTAAAATGTTCAATTTAAATATACTCTATATTAAACCGTTTCTAAGGGGGTAGTTCCACATTTTCTTTTTCAAAATTGATTCCACATATACAGAAGTTCTTGCATTCTCAATATAACAAATCAAATTTTCCTCAAAAGCGTCCCATCTTTCGTAACCTACCGAGTATAATTAGAAACTAATTAAATCAATCGTCGTCTCTATTTAAAAGAGACACATCCAATTAAATGTAGCACACGAAGCGAAAGTAAAAATAGGAATAAATTCCAGTAATAACTTGGCCGTGCGTCATAGAAGTCGCAGGATACGTGATACGTTTTCTACCTTTCCTCTTTTCCTACTTTCCCATTATTTTCATTTTTAATTTAACCTTTCTCCTTTCTTTGTACACTTCTTTATTAAGTTTAACTTAGCGTCACTTTCGAGGGACGAATTATAAATAAATACTTACTACGTTGCATCCGTCCAGCCCTACACAGGCAGCTAGCCGTCAAACGGTCAGAATTATATATATATATATTTATATTTTTTAGCGATTGTTTTAATATATAAATATATAAAAGAAGAAATTTATGTATAAATATATAAATATGTATATGTACCTTGCGTGTATTCAGAGGAGGTGAAATTTTCTTCGCCCCGTGTAATTGGTCTGGAAGAAATTAATCGTTAGAAATTATTATCATTATTATTATTTCTGTTTATTGTTACTGTTGGTATCGTGACACTTTTTTTTTTATTACAAACTGTTTTTATGCTTGTATTTCCTTTTCACCGTACGGTATTCGAACTATTTATGATTCCGCTCCGGGAACCAGCTCGATCGGAGTCCGATGGTTTCTTTTCTACTTTTTAATCCTTCTTGTCTCGATTCTTACACGTGGATATTTATTGACACTTATTTATTTAATCGAGGACCTTAGACGAAGCCACTTTCTAACTTCCGTTTGAAATTGTTTCATGCAGAATTTCTGATCGCTGTTTCTTTTCGTTAAACGACCGACCCTGTTTTTGTTAAAAATTGATGTTAGAAGAGATATTTTGGATTCCTGTAAGACGGATAATTTTGTGAGACCTCGTATTTCTCGTAGTGTTTAACGAAATCACGTACTTCGAATTTTATTGTTGGCTCTTGATGATTAATTTTCTTATCGGAACATATCACGCGAGCCGTATGAATTGTAGTGCATTATTTCAGCGTACGTGAATATTGCGATAAGAAGAAATTTTGTAAAAGTTCGATGCAGGTTCGGAAAAATCACGAATTTTTAATTTTAGAAATTTGGTACTTAGGAGATTGAGAAAATCGATTATTTGGAAATTTAGAAATTTGAACATTGAGGAATACGGTGGTTTTCAAATTTTGAAATTGAAGATATTTAATTAGAGATTAAAATAGAGGTTTAGGAATTTAAAAGTTGGGGCATGCAGAGGTTCGAAAGTTTTGGAATTGAAAGACGTGGAGATGTACAAATTTAGAAATTGCCGAGTACAAAGATTTGGAATCTTGAAAATTGGCGAATACAGAAATTCGGAAAGTTAGAAATCGATGAATACGGAGATTGAAAATTTAGAAATCGGCGAATGCAGAGATATAAAAATTGACAAATTGTATATGACGATTTGGAAATTGTAAAATATAAAAATATAGCAATAAAAAGTTTGCAGACGTTTAAATTTTCAATCTGTAAAAGTCATCGTTGCTGTACAATCAGAATTTTAAAAAATTCCAAAATGACTTTATCGAATATCATCGACCAGTGTTGATTACAACAAATGAAGTTTTGAAAGCATCAAAACTAAAACTGTAATTTCTTAATAATTGTTAAATAATTCTGTAATCAAGAATAAAAACTGTAATTTGTTAATAGTTCTGTAATAATTCTTTTTACATCGGCCTTGTATCTACGACTTATACCGACCATTTAAGAGCAAATCAGATCGCGTTCACACGTTGTGTCAAATCCATATATTTCGCACCTTCTCGATGTTCATTGTAAACGATAATGTTTTTTATGCGATGTTCGTGCGCCTCGATGAATTTTTTTACGACCAGCATAACACATTAAATGCGTGGCGTGGATTGTATGCGAGGAAATCGATAATAAAGAAATTTTTATGATTCACGATAAACCGCATCCTGTTTCCTCTTATAACTCACTTCATTTCATTATTTCTATAACGGTGTAATAATTGTTGTACGTTCATGAGATATATATATTTCATAGCATATATTCTTCTACGGTTGTACAATATTAAATTGAAACAGAAGTAGTGCTCCACAAAATCGAGTAAATATTGTACGATATTATAAAATACAGTATACAAAAGACTAACAATAAAATTCTGTATACAAAAGAGTAAGTACAATACTGTACACAGGAGATACAATCAGAATATAACTGAATGAGATGGTCAGGTGTGATCTTCAGTCAAATGAAACTTAGCATATGTCATTCGATGTCGTATAAAAAAAAAATTGAAAAAACTTTAATTTAATTAATCTTAATTATTTTAATTGAATCTAAAATAATTAATTTTAGTCAATCCCAATTTAATTTCAATTGAATCTAATTTAACTTTAATTGAATTCAGTTTAATTTTAATTAAATCTAATTTAACTTTAATTGAATTTAGTTTAATTTTAATTAAATCTAATTTAACTTTAATTGAATTTAGTTCAATTTTAATTAAATTTAGTTTAATTTTAATTAAATCTAATTTAACTTTAATTGAATTTAGTTTAATCTTAAATAAATCTAATTTATCTTTAATTGAATTCAGTTTAATTTTAATTAAGTTTAGTTTAATTTTAAATAAATCTAATTTATCATTAATTGAATTCAGTTTAATTTTAATTAAATCTAATTTAACTTTAATTGAATTCAGTTTAATTTTAATTAAATCTAATTTAACTTTAATTGAATTTAGTTTAATTTTAAATAAATCTAATTTAACTTTAATTGAATTCAGTTTAATTTTAATTAAATTTAGTTCAATTATTTTTAATAAAATCTGATGAATTTTAAATTAAACTTTTGTACTTCAAAAACTAGGATGTCTGGGAATCGAAAACTGATCAGATTTGAGTATTTAGGAACTTGCAAAGTTTGAAATTTGCTAACTCAGAAATTTAGGTATTCGAAGGATTGGCATTTGGACGTTGTGAATATCTGCATATTTGACAATATAAAAGTTTGCAAATTTGTGAATTTTAATACTAGGATATCATGGAATATTGTAACTCTTCTATTCGAAGATTAGCAATCTTTTTTCTAACAAGTTCAGAAATGTGAAAACGTCGAAAATAGAAACGTGGGACGTTAAAAAGTCACGAGTCTGAATGTGTCCACCAGTGAAATGAAATCTAAAACATCGAGAAATTTATACATGTTCATAAATTTGCAAATATATGTAACTTATTGTAATCTCGTATTGCGTAACAGTTTGTAACTTCGAGCATTGCGAAAGTTGGCGTAGGTACATTTCCATCATGCTGCAGTCCTGCGTGTCGTTGGCGGAGAAACGAGAATGGGAAATAAGGTAGACGTGTTGGTAGAAAAATTAACCTTCATTTATTGACTTTCAGACTGTAAATGAAAACTTGAACGACGAACAACAGCGTCTTTCGGGCCGCGCGTCCCTCACCGGCAGTACACGGATTCATATCGATACGTTTCCCCGTGAACCAACAGCCATGTTATTATTACGTAAGAAGAGAGATACGAAGAAGAAATAAACGAGCAGAGAAATGAACAAAACATAAAGGAAGTAACGGGCGCGAGATTTGTTCGCCCCCTCTCGTTCGTTGTCGCTAGATCACAAAAACTACCAGATCGATAATACGCTATAACGTGATTCTATAGAAAATATACGGTTTAACGATCCCCGATGAATCGAGAGAGATAAAATGGCCCGACATGAGTTTCAGGGACTCGAGACTAGTCTTCTTTTCTTGGCTTTGGCTCGTCGAAGGGACTCCATGTTGCGTCGACGAACGATACACCGAATCCCTTGGATTTTAAGTAATAAAAATAATTTACAAATCGCTACTAACCAGTCGCTACTACATTAGAATGTTATATTCGTAGATACAGATCGATGTTCTATCGTTTTTTTTATAAATAAATCGCAGGGTATATCCTACCCCGGCTGGCCACACTGTGGTGATTAATACTCGAGCAGAAACCAGGTGAAAGCTCGGAAAATTTCACAAGAAAAGTTCGAGTATCCTCCCGAGTTTCGATGAAAAACGCGATATTTTCTGCGCGCGAAATAAACGTATCTGAATTTTATCACGAATTTTTCAACTAATTACGAGAAAAATGAATTTAGATTTTGAAATTTGAAGCGGATTCGAGTTTATAGATTCTGCAGAGATTTCTCTAACATTTTGTAACTTGTATCGCAAGATATATAAATTGATGTAATTAAGAAATTTTAAGTGGAGATAATAGAGTTAATTGTTTGATGACGATTGTAGTGTAGCAGTTAATGCAAAAGAAATGTTTTTTTAACAGCAAATAGTATGAATTATTATAATCATAGAACTCTGAATATTTATATGTATTTTGATATAAATGTATTATTTTTCTCTTATTTTTAAACGAACATTTTCATAAAATGTAGCATATATTCTACAGTGTTTTTATTAGTAATAAATAAAATTTTATGTATTTAATAACGAGTTAAGGTAAGTGAAAAATAATATATCGATTATAAATATATAATTTGACAATAAAGTATATATTATAATTTTTTATTGTTATATTATATATAGTTTATTAAATTATATAATAAATAATATATATATAAAAGGTAAGTTATTTTTTATATACCTGCCACTTATTTTTGTCCAAATACTTTAAAAAAAAATAGCATCACTTCAAAGTGAACTATTTGATTAATAATAAATAAAAAGTACTTATAAAAGACAGTAATAAAAATATTCATAAGATGTGTATTATTTATATTTATCTCTTATTTATATTTCATTAAACACCCGCATAAAAAGTAGTATATGCATATATGTACTTGAATGTAGGCTGTTTTATTAGTAACAAATAACAAATAAATAAAGTAACATATTTATAAAAGATATATACCTACATATTTATAAGAAACATATTATTTCTTATTCACCTTGTATTTATTTTTAATCAAATACCTTTAAAAAGAAGAGTACATGTATGTACTTCAAGGTATACTGTTTATAAATAAAAAACAGATAAAAGGTAGAATATTTATAACAAAAATGTGTATAAAATAATTCAGAGTCGTACAATAATAATATTTCGCTTCATTTGTTATTAAAAAAAATTTTCCTCGCCCGAGAAAAACATCCTAAACCATTTACGTTATCCATTTCACCACACTCCATTGCTGAATTAAGTTTTGTTATGTTGCATTTGTAATGCTTATATCTTGCCATATGAAACTCTAAATATACAGGGTGTCCCAAAAGTGTTGAAGGAGCCGGAAATGAGAGGTAGGTAGGGTCATTCTGAACAAGTTTTTCATTTGCAAAAATGTCGTATGGGGCTTAATTTTTAAATTATTAACGAAAAACACCGACCAATCAGAGCGCGAGAATCGCGCGCGCTCGGAGGCAGAAGTGTAGGTCCGAGTTACAATTGGCCGTGGACGCGATCGAATCGCGTGGCGCGCTATCCTCGCGTTCTGATTGGTCGGTGTTTTTCGTTAATAATTTAAAAATGAAGCCCCATACGACATTTTTGCAAATGAAAAAGTTGTTCAGAATGACCCCACCTATCTCCCATTTCCGGCTCCTTCAGCACTTTTGGGACACTCTGTATTATTCTGCTAATTCGTAGACTGTTCGAGGGTAAAATTCTTCACACGCTCGTTTCACAAGTAGAACTATTATCGCGTTAAATATGATCGAAATTCTTGAGGACCAGACAGGAAACTTTCCTTGTGTGACAATAGATAACGATAGATAATGAAATAGATAGTCGTACATTTCATCATGGAGATCTTTGCGAGCGCGAGGACGGTAGTCTAGGAACCAATAGACAGTCCACGATACAACCGAGTGCTCACTAACAATAAATGTGAGCACACTTAGTTCTCGCTAAAAGCGAGAAAACGTGTCGAGGAACACTTCGCCAGGCTACGTCTGAACGGCAGTGACTATTTATACGTTTTCTTATGGACGTTGTAACGATCGATTCGAATGTCTGGACCTTTTTCGATATCAACTTGTTCGATGTCAACGCGTTCGATATCAACGCTACCACGTGTGACGTCATCGGTTTTCCACATGAGATCACAACATTGAGTAATATCTCGCATCTCCGTCGCGTGACGTCCGCCGCGTCTACGTCGATATAAATGGACCATAAACACCGTGAGACCGAAAGCTATAAATCTACTCCCTGCGAGACAGGCCATGAATGATAACGCACATGTCTGTCCTTCTATGCAATGGTCGTGTAGAGGATATCTCACAGAAAGTCGTCCAGATCTCAATGCGTTGATCGTGTCAACTGTCATAATGGAAATGGTAATATAATAAGGCACGTTGCGAATTCATTTCGATGCTATTCGAGAAACATTTATTTTTCTCCTATTTTTAATTGTTCGATTGTGTTGTATATTTGTAGGCTATCAGTCTCATAGCAGTCACTATTCAGTGGTTTTAAGCGTTTTAATATTGTACTTTGATGAACGGGTACGAGTTACATGCAGAAGTCTATGATTTTGTTCGATCAAGTTTATAATGCACTTTTTGGTGAATACCGTGTATAGTATACAATACCGTGTATAGTATACGACTAATATCGTAACATAGGTTGTTCATGCAACTCGTTTTTATTCTCAGGAATTTCAATCTCATTCTGAACATGTGAATATTCCTGAATCATTAACATCGACAGCAATGATCCTTTTTTTTTCAAATAAACCAGATACAAGTATATAAAAGCTGTAAAAAATTGCACTATTTTAATACACATAATGCGACCTTTTCCCAAAATCCACAAACTGTCCTCCTCACAGGACGTATTAGTAAACTTAAGAAAAACTGCTACAAAACGATCCCAGCCAGATTATCTACGTATAGGGAAAAAATGACGTCACGTAATCATACATAATGCAATTACAATGTACACGTACGTATTCACTAATGCAACTAGTACACATCACGTGTGTGAAACACACGGATATTTTGTACCAGCTTACTCACCGTATCCTCACTTTTTCACCGCGCCGCCATTAATTCCCTAGACACGACACTGATCCAGATTTATTTCCAACCGACGTAACATAATTAGAGTTCGTTGTTTTTGGTCGACGTAGCATAGTTAAGATTTGCTGTTCTCGATCCACGTAGAAAAATCGAGGCTTGTTTTCGATCCACGTAGCAAAATCGAAGTTTGTTTTCGATCGTAGCATAATTAAGTTTTTCCACGTGGTACAATTATGTTCGATTCACGCTAAACCTTGCCGTCACCGTGATTTTTCACTTGCAAACGCGTTATTTTTATAATTTAGGATCGTAAGTTCGGACCTAAGTTTCAGCGATCAAAATGGCGACTTCAAGCGCTCGCTTTGCCGGGAAATTTAAACGCGAAATAAGTCATAGATGACAGAAGTGACGATCACGTTAAAATTATCGTATTATTCGACGTGGATGAAGAAGAGTGTCTCACTACTAACATAACTGTCTGTATTCCTCCCTTACGACGTTTAAATTTCGATGGCAATGTTGGAGTTTGGTTCTCATTTTGACTGCTGCTTCCTCGTTCGGACTTACGTACTTAATACATATTTTTAATACGTATTATGCATATGTTACATTATAATACATATTTTTAATATGTGTAACACGTATTATACATTGTAATATATCATTTTAATGTGTATAACGTATATCGTACACTATAATACATATTTATATACTGTATTAAGTTGGGGAATAAGTTCGTAGCGTTTTTATCAAAGACTCTTATTTAAACAAAAGATTTACCAGTATATATAATATACTCGTACATTATATATATAATTATATTTAATTATATATATAATGGGAATTATATATAATTATATATATAATGGGAATTATATATAATTATATATAATATAATTATAATTATATATATAATATAATAACAGGTATGTGAGTATACCTATTTCTACCAAAACCAGTCCTTCTGACTGGTGTTTAAAAAAAGTGCTTGGTGGGATTTCAATTCTTTATTTACTTTTAAATAAAAAGGAAGTATTTATTTACTTTAAAAAAATGTCACTTGCAATAGGAAATTTGAATTAAACTTATAAGTCATTTTGACTAGTCTGGTAAATCTAGTGTTAATCAATTATGTATTCGACAATTAGCAGAGTTTTTTAGAGCAGAAAGAGCTCTATCGAATGAATATTGTACACTTTGTCAGACAGCAAAAAAAATCGTTGTAAAATAAAAGAAAATATAAAAACGCTACGAACTTATTCCCCAACCTAATACAACGCATTTTATACGTTGCAATACAGATTTCTAATATGTATCATGTGTATTATACGTTATAATACATCATTTTAATGTGTATAACGTATATCGTACACTATAATACATATTTATAATATGTACAACGCATTTTACACGTTGTAATACAGATTTCTAATATGTATCATGTGTATTATACGTTATAATACATCATTTTAATGTGTATAACGCATGTGGTACACTATAATACACATTTATAATATGTACAACGCATTTTATACGTTGTAATACAGATTTCTAATATGTATCATGTGTATTATACATTATAATACATCATTTTAATGTGTATAACGCATGTGGTACACTATAATACATATTTATAATATGTACAACGCATTTTATACGTTGTAATACAGATTTCTAATATGTATCATGTGTATTATACGTTATAATACACATTTTAATGCGTGATCCGAATTGCGACATCGATAAGTTCACCTTTTTCCACGATGACGGCGGAGGCTAATGCGAATCGACGTTCAAGGTCCTCGAACATTCGTTTCGATCGTTTCACAGGGATCGTCGTTCAGAAGTATCCCTCTCTGTCCTTGGGCGCGCTGGAAATGAGTTCCCGTCGTTTCCAAACGGGCTGTGCCCCAGCTCTCTGATTCGGCGTGCTACTCGCTGAAGAGGACGAGGACATCGTGGCGGAAGACGAAACTGTCGTTGTTATCGTACCCTTACCCGCCAACGTCTCGGAATCGGGGATATGACGAGTTTGATGCCTCGAGTCCGTGTAACGCCTCTTCGTGTATTTCTTGCTCTCTGAGGAGGTGTTCGAGGAACTGGTCTTGCCCTGTTGCGACACAGTGATACCAGGATCCGGTCTGGAGATGTGTAACATCCTCTCGATGTCCGCGGTCTTTGACCTGGAAAAAAATAGGGCACTATGATTAATGTTGTGTGGTTTAACGCTGATTTTGTGTAACGCGATTTTCTTCTCAAGGAATATCGTTTTGTTTCTGTTCTTCGTAGCGATAATCGAGTACAATGTAGATTTTCCTTCAATAAAGCAACATTCCACCATTTTGTTCTCACAGAAATGGGAAACTCGAAATCTTCTCTATTAAGAGCACTATGATCTTTGAATATTAATAAATCTTTGAAGTGTGATATCTATTTGTTTTTATTTGGTTATTGAATGTATTAAGACTACTTGAATTTAATATATGATAGCTTTGTGTATATTTGTGTACCTAAAATTAAAAGATAAATATGAACTATGCAAGTTTAATTTCGTATAACTTTGTATAAGTCTGTCTATCCAAAATTAAAAAATAAGTACGAACGATGTAACTTTATTTTCGTATAACTTTGTATAAATCTGTCTATCCAAAATTAAAAAGTAAGTACGAACTATGGAAGTTTAATTTCGTATAACTTTGTATAAGTCTGTCTAACCAAAATTAAAAAATAAATACGAACGATGTAACTTTATTTTTGTATATCTTTGAATAAGTCTGTCTATCCAAGATTAAAAACCAGATACGAACGATGTAATCTTAATTTCGTATAACTTTGTATAAGTCTGTCTATCCAAAATTAAAAAGTAAGTACGAACTATGGAAGTTTAATTTTGTATAACTTTGTATAAGTCTGTGCATCCAAAATTAAAAAGTAAGTACGAACGATGTAATTTTATTTTCGTATAACTTTGAATAAGTCTGTCTATCCAAAATTAAAAAATAGATACAAACTATGGAACTGTAATTTCATACAAGTTTGTATAAGTCTGTCTATTAAAAATCAGAAAATAGGAACCATGAATGTGATTGTTGTACAATTACCACCCTCGAGTATTTATTATAAATAAATGCTTATGAATAATGAATACGTATCGATAATGTAAAATTCGCTACGATTTATGTATCATGCGGAATATAATTTTCCTACGTACATCATATCAGTTTTCTGGCTTCGTTCGATTTACGTTCTCTTTCTCGTATTTGGTACAACGGTGTCGAAACCCGGTTATACGATCGCGGGGTTAACGAATCGTCGTAAATGCTGTACACAAATACCAGAACAGTAGCACGAATCGAGATTGGCCGTCCAATTCCTGACAGCGTTCTACTGAAACTCGCATAGTTTGGAGGACCAGAATTCTCACCTTAAAACCGCACCACCGATGCTTGTGATGCTCGGCGTGTACGGCGCCGCCATACTCCTCGACGTTTCCTGGTTGTTCGACCTGGTCACTTGACGAACTTCGCTGGAAGTTGTGAACGAAACCCTCTGGAGCACTGCTTGTTGATCAGGTATGTAAGAAACAGCTGTTACCGCGCTGTCTGGACTAGCTGGAGGCGACGACGCCCACGACGGTGGCGAACTTGGTGCTTGGTCACCCGACAACGTGGCCGAAGAACCTACGGCACTGTCACTTCCGTGCCTTCCACCTGATAACAGACGGTTATCTAGATTTATTGCTGTATCTTTGCTTATTTTCAGTTTGGTAATGAATGGGTTATTTAGCCTATGAACGAGGAATGGCTCGAACGAGAGTCTGCCCGAGGTCGTTTGTACTCTAGTTAGATACCTTTCGATACTTGAAATCTCTGTATTTATGTTTCTGAATTTGGATGCTGCAAATACTCATGTTTAGACATTTTTAGATATACCGAATTTATATATTTGCAATTTATAAGATTCATATTTTCAAATTCTTAAGTCTGGAAACTGAAGTTAACAAATTTTCAAGTCCTCAAATTCTCAAATCTTCAAATTTCCAAATTCCCAAATTCCATATATCCAGATTTCCAAATTCGCAAATTCGCAAATTCGCAAATTCTCAAATCTCCAAATTTCCAAATGCCCAAATTCCATATCCCCAGATTTCCAAGTTCTCAAATTCTCAAATCTCCGAGTTTCCAAATTTCCAAATTCCCAAATTCCATATATCCAGATTTCCAAATTCGCAAATGTTCAAATCTCCAAATTTCTAAATTCCCAAATTCCATATCCCCAGATTTCCAAGGTCCCAAATTGTCAAATCGCCAAATTTTCAAATTCCAAAATTTTATATCCCCCATCCACAAGTTTCAGATTTCAAAATTTTTTAATTTAGAAATTATCATTTTACCGAATTGTCACGCTCCGAAATTTGCAAGTCTCTAAGTTATCAAGTTTTCATATTACCAAACTTCCACATTTCCAAATTTCCAAATTTCCAAATTCCAAATGCCCCACCCAAAAATCTCAGATTCCTCGAGTTCTAAATTTCCAAGTTGTTAAATTTAAAAGTCACATATTACCAAGTTTCCAAGTCGCCATACTCTTAAATACCCCAAATTTCCAAGTTGCCGAATTTCAAATCCCTTATCCTAATCTCAGATTCCTCAAGCTCCAAATTCCGAAATTGTTTAACATACAAACTCTCATGTTAACAAAATCTCATGATCCCTGATTTCCCAAATCTCGAAAGTTCCAAGTCCCCAGATTCTCAATTTTCCACATTTCCAATATTGATCTTCAAAACTTTCGCATTTCAAAATCCCTAAATACTGAAATTCTAAATTTCCGAAAAGTCATATTACCAAATTCCACAAGTTCCAACACTCTTACACTCCTGACTCCACAAATTCTGAAATTTGGCAAATTTATGAATTTATGCATTTCAAAATCCCTAATTACCAAAATTCCAAATTTCCGAAAAGTCATATTACCAAATTCCACAAGTTCCGACACTCTTACATTCCCGAATCCACAAATTCTGAAATTTGACAAATTCCTCAAATACCGAATAAATCTCACCGAATCTCCCAAATTCACGAACCATCAAAACCCCAAATTCCCTAGCGTTCCTTACACTGTATCCGAAGTGACATACCTTCGCTGCAACCGGAAATCGATCGCTGCCTTTGCCTCCTGGGCGGCGCACTGGGTTGTTTAGGTGTCTCTTCGATGTAAGGAATGTCCGGATCGTCGAGGTTCAACGTGAACGCTCCGGACATCGGTATGGTGAGACTGGCGGTAATTACCATAGGCGAAGATCTTCTTCGAGGATCGGTTGGATCTTCGCTGGATCCGCTATCCACGCTGTTACTTCTGCCTTCCTCTTTTCGTCGACTTCCTGGCCTTTTAGGCCGTCTAGGCCTCGGGCCTATGTCTCCACCCACACCGGCTGTTTGATGAAGACACTGTTCTCTCGTCCACACCTGTAATGATATTGTCAAATAATATTATTAAGTGATATTGTTAGATGATATTCATAAATGATGTTGTTAGATGATATTCATAAATAATGTTGTCAGATGATATTCATAAGTGATGTTGTTAAGTGATATTGTTAGGTGATATTGCTAAACGATGTTGCTAAATGATATTGTTAAATGATTTTGTTAGATGATATTGCTAAACGATATTGCTAAATGATATTGTTAAATGATATTGTTAGATGATATTGTTAAACGATATTGCTAAATGATATTGTTAAATGATATTTTTAGATGATATTGCTGAACGGTATTGCTAAATGATATTGTTAGATGATATTGATGAATGATGTAGTTAAATTATATTGTTAAATGATATTGTTAAATAATATTGTTGGATGATATTGATGAATAATGTTGTTAAGTGATATTGTTAGATTATATTGCTGAACGATATTGTTAAATAATATTGTTAGATGATATTGATGAATAATGTTGTTAAGCGATATTGTTAGATGATATTGCTGAACGATATTGTTAAATAATATTGTTAGATGATATTGATGAATAATGTTGTTAAGTGATATTGTTAGATGATATTAATCAATTACCTTTCTGGTGCCCATAGTGGTACCAGCCGTGGTGGTGGTCGACGTTGTCAGCGTTTCTTCGACAGAAAAGTTTTCAGCTTCGCTGCATGGATCCGCCTCGTCACCACATTGCCTGCGAAAAAATTCACGAAATTCCCCGTCAACTAATTCTTCGTAATTGTACATCGAGGAAGAACATACTGAACGATCGAAAAAGAATGTACAATATTTATGTAACTGTCTAACAATTCGCATCAACTTGCATGTTCATTTATTGAGCACCGATTGCCAACGATTTGTTATTATCGCTAAAATGTCACTGATTTCGTTGGACGTTTGCTACGTAAGAGGTTACTTCGGAGAATAGAATTCCTGCTATTAGTCCTGTTTAAAGGACAGAATGATCGTATCGAATCGGAGGTCGGAAATAGAGAACACTTACTGTTAGCGAATTACTTACTCTTCAGCGCGTCGAGAAAGGGCAAGATCTAAATCGACCGGATGTGTGTCCATCATGTGGAGGTACACCTCATCGAGGAGAGCGGCTGGTACTGTAAATAATGTGGAAGCGTGTTCCAAAAGTGCTCTCACTACATTTATTACGTCTATCCTCTCCTCCGCCCTTTCCGCCGACACCTCTGACCTTTGTCCGGGCTTCACACAGTGGAGGATGTTTGGTGCGAATACCTTGAACAAGAGAATTTAATAACAACGATTAGTCACTGTTCTATTTAAAAAATACGTATATACTATTGACGCGGCAAATCGATAGTTGCGAATGCGTGTATGCGAATTTGTACGAAAGGGGTGTAACAGTGTTGTTGAAATAGGATCATAAATCTAGATACAATAATAGTATACAAATTAACAGAATCATGTAAATATTTAATGTATTCAGATGTACACGCGTGTGTATGCGCATATGGATACATATGTGTGGATGTAATCATATCGATGTGTTATACAGGGTATCTGTCCAAATACATTGAAATATTCTCAAATATCCTATATTCATCTCCGCAAGATATTAGGACGCGTCAATGACCGACGTCGTAAATATCGAATATTACACACGCGCGTGTGAATATACATATGTGCACGTAATAGAGCCTACCGTCATGGGAACCATTTCCCGTGGATACGGGGATCTTTATACGTTTCTTAAAACGTATCACACCTACAGAAGTTTTCCCAAAGTAAACCAGCCATAAATCCTGGCAGCGATATCGCGAGAAGTTCCATAAAAAATAGCATTCCAACAAAGAATATCGACTGAATACAAATCAGACAAAGGTTCGAACTGTTAACGTGATCCCACGCGAATCCCACGCGCTCAATATTTTTCGTGTAACTGGAATCACCCACGAGTGTATATATTCTTTAATTAAAATCTGCAGCTCGGTTTCGTCAGGAATTCCAGGATCAATCGATCTATTTATGATACCGAAACGGACCAAGTGAAAAATACTCACTGTTGCCAAGTTGGTCGTGTCCATTTTGTTTCCCGGTACCCACTCGCCAGCCTCGTTCTTTTGATCTTCGCTATTCGCCGCCACCACGCTGAGAAAGTTCAGAAGTGCCCAGAGCGTCTCACGATTTGGCGTGGGCAGCAGCTGAATGAGATGCTGAAGAGCCTCTTGCTGAAGTCGCCTGTTCCGGATCTCTGCACGAGAAACGGCACTCTTTCAATGCGAACAGCCACTCGTACGTCAATGTTCAGATAAAGAGCATCAACGAAGGGGAAACCGAACGGTAAGCAACGGACCGAATGGGTGTTCCCGATCTTTTATTCCCTGTATCGCATCCAATTTAACGGTGGTTTCGATTTACTTTGAACGAGTACGCGTAACGTATGCCATACATGCACCTATCGATTGTCCGACTGCCACTCGAGCGATGGGTTGCGATCGCTCATGATACTGTTCAAGAGATATTGATAACTAACAGCAAATATCATGGTGCCTCATTCATTCAAACCGTACATAAATGTATCTGCATAAACATATGTACAAATGTAAACAACCAACAGATATCGTACAGTGTTGAGACCTATACTGGCGAACGAAAGAAAGTTTAAAACATTATAACTTCTAAGTGTTCATTGGAACATTTTCATTTTAATAACAACACGTTTGTTCCAAACTACCCCCAGTTTGTTCGACATAGATACTTTTCATTGAAACAACGCTATTTACATGATAATTAGTCCATTGCATGCAACAAGTAGAGAAGTTTAAAATTTGGCTTACAATAATCAAATCACAGAATAATAAACATTCCTCGACTATCCCTTTCTTTTTCTAATTAAAAATAGTTCCGTATAAGTTCGATAAAATAATGGCGATTTCTCAAATCGATTGCGTTTTAAACTTTTTTCGTGAGTTACCGCGTGCTTGAACGGTACACTAATCAGTCGCAACCCATCACTACTTTATCGAGTAAAATTACAGATGCGTGCGTGAGGTCCTTAACCGAATGAACAATTGCTTTTAAAGTTTTACTTTTCTACAGAACGATCTTAAACATATCTGAAGTAGTTTAATTTAATTCGCGCGTAGGAATGACGCATTGTTTAGGTTAATAATGCAGTCGCTAGAATGCTACTTTTGAAATGCTTCGTTAATTCACAATTGTACGAAGATAAATGCGGTAATATAAATCCTTCTCTTAGAATGAAGGAACTTTGGGGTCTTTATGGGCACTTTCGCGCACAATAGCAAGTGATGTATCGTAAAATTATAGTGCCGCGTGGACAAGTGTCGTATTGTATTTTCCGAGACGGTTTGAACCCATTAGCTCCAGTTATCCTTCTAGTGGGCGGAAACATTAAACCTACGTTACAAAATTTAGTTTTTATTTACTTTAGGATTATTAAACTTGAGACAGGTTAAATTTATTAAATTTGATAAATATTAAACTTATTAATCTTGAGAAACCTTAAATTTATTAAATTTTGATCCATATAAGAATGATTAAATTTGATAAACAATAAAATGATTAAATTTGATAAAATTATTGATGAACATCAGATTTAATAAACTTGGACAAAATTTTAAATTTATTAGAATTTAGAAACCATAAATTAATTAAATTTTGATAAATTACAAAATTATTCAATTTGATAAACTTTAAATTTATTAAACTGGAGAATGTCAAAATTATTAAACTTGGTAAAATATAAATATATTAATTTTAATGAACTTTAAATTTACATCTATTAAATTTGATAAACATCAAAATTTACATCTATTAAATTTGATAAACATCAAAATTTACATCTATTAAATTTGATAAACATCAAAATTTGTTAAATTTGACGGACTTTAAATTCATTAAATATGAAATTACGGAAGTTTATGTGGCACGTATGATGTATACATACAATAAAGCAACTGATAGTGGCAAGTAATAAGAGAAACATAATAACTTCGAAAGAATTCATTAAACCTATCAACCAAATATTTTACAATCGCTATTTGCTATCAATAAAAATATCTTCGAGTGCAAAGGGTTAAACTCGTCGTTAATTTAGAAAGTGTGCTTGCGATCTGTTTACCGGGAGATTATCGCAGGTATTTCGAGCACAGAGGATCGTTTATTTATTTATTCGACGTATAATCTCGTTGTAGCGACAGTAACGGCGAATCCTTAACCCGATCGTTCCAAGGTGCGAATATTAATCAAGCTCAGAATCGTGCTGCATAACCTTCTTAACTTAAGCGGCTTATTTCGGTTGATCGCGATTTTCAGCTTTGGCCTTACTTTGCGTATGGACGAAGGCTTGGTACAAATCCCTGCAGAGCAAAGGGTCGGGCAAATCCCGAAAAAACTCCTTCAGAAGGGCTGCCACATCGTGGGGACACTGATCGGGACCGATTTTCGTCTCCCGACCGCAATCGAAGTCTTCTCGTAGCTGTAACAACAACAATTAAACAGCAACAATTAAAATCGGATTTATTGCTCGTTGGTAACACGTTGTTGACAAGGCAGCCAACTCGTGATTTCATGTACTAACGTTGTTGACCGATCACGAGTTGTCTCTTCTCAAAGCTCCAACAACAACAATTAAACAGCAACAATTAAAATTGGGTTTGCTACTTATTAATAACACGTTGTTGACCGGTCAGCAAACTCGTGCTTTCATGTACAAACGTTGTTGACCAATTACGAGTTGTCTCTTCTCGAAGCTCCAACAACAACAATTAAATAACAACAATTAAAATCGAGTTTACTGCTGATTGGTACCACATTGATGACCACTCAGCCAACTCGTACTTTCATGTACTAACGTTGTTGACCGATTACGAGTTGTCTTTTCTCGAAGCTCCAACAACAATTAAACAGCAACAATTAAAATTGGGTTTGCTACTTATTAATAACACGTTGACCGGTCAGCAAACTCGTGCTTTCATGTACAAACGTTGTTGACCAACTACGAGTTGTCTCTTCTCGCAGCTCTAACAACAACAATTAAAATCGGGTTTGCTACTTATTAATTGCACGTTGCTGACCGGTCACCAACTTGTGTTTTCATGTATGAACGGTGTTGACCGATAACGAGTTGCCTCTTCTCGCCGCTCTAATAACAACAATTAAATAGCAGCAATTAAAATCGGGTTTGCTGCTCGTTGATACCACGTTGTTGACCTGTCAGCCAACTCGTGCTTTCATGTATTAGGTTGAGTCATATGTAACTTCCGTTTTTCTATCAGACAGTTATTTTGCTTTTATTAAATAACAAAATTATATTAATTTGTTATGTATTCGCCACTATTATGGCCTTTTCCCTCTCACCTTTTCTGTTCCTTACAAAACATTTTGAATGGAAAAACCTGTAACTAGTTAACTGTGGCGCACACTTTTGGGAGTATACTCGTCAATGACGGAATAAACGTCACAGTTGAAATATTGGATCAAAAAAATGGGTCTATTTTATAAAATAGACGATTTTATTCCTAATATTTGCTTATTTGTGATTGAGGAGTATTAAAAAATAATTAAAAAACCCAGAATATAAGCATTTACCGAATACACATTTTATTTAATGTAACGCTGTTGCAAGTGATAAAAGAAAAATGTATATTCAAATCCCCATTTAGTGATCGTGGCAGCAAATGGGTTAATTCGGTACATATATTTTATCATTTAACGCAAAAGTGGTTGACACGTTGGCGAAACTAAATGGGTCACCCCCTATACCAGTGTTTCCCAACCTTTTTTGTGCCATGCCCCACCTTAGCCTTTCTGAAATTCTTATGTCTCCATATGTAACATACATAATTTTTAATATTAAAAAATTGAATTGAAACACAGCAGAAGTTGCGATGGGCCATTCAGGTGCGAACAACTGCGTTGTTTAGCGAGATTTTAAAACGCCCGCGGAGGCTGCCGTCTGTCGCAGGGAGGCTTACTTGACGACGCCAAACACCCAGTTGATATTTTGGTCTCGTCAAGCGAAATTATACCTAATAATTATTTACCGAAATTATTTAAGAATTTGCTTTTTTCGTTAAATTTGCCACCGAAATCTAGCATTGCATTTAAATGGCCCGGAGCGAAAGGGTTAAACTCGTGTCGAGTCCATTTTCGAATTGCCCCCCTGTAGGGCATGGGCCCCACGTTGGGAAACACTGCCCTATACGATAGACTGAACTGAATTTTAATCGCGAGATAAATATTCGAAAAATTCCCACCTGTCTCACCCTCTTCTTCGAGGGTGACACCCGAAACACACCGAGGGTTCGTAGTCCCGTGTTTTCCAGGTGCCTGATACATTGTCTGACTATGCATGGAACCGCGTCCCATTCTCCTGGGGGACCCCCTCCGCCGCTGTCGCTCAGCTCCAGCACTCCTGAATCGCTTCCGGTTAATGCTCCCCCTTTCGACGACAAGGACTCGCATGATCCACCCTGAAACAATTTTTATTTCTTTGAACTGTTACGTCAACGATGCGCGCTTACGCGGACTCGCGTCTATTGGAAATGGAAGAATAAAACGGTACACGATTATATATAGTCATGGAAAAAATTAAGTGGACATTGCAGAAACGTAAACAAATTTTTTGCTGATTTAGGAAATTGGCAAATTGGTAATTTGGTAATTTAGTAATTTGGTAATTTGGTAATTTGGTAATCTGGTAATCTGGTAATCTGGTAATCTGGTAATCTGGTAATTTGGTAATTTGTTGATTTGGGAAATTGGTAATTTGTTGATTCGGTAATTTGGGAAATTGGTAATTTGGTCCTTTGTTGATTTGGGAAATTGGTAATTTCGTAATTTGTTGATTTAGGAAATTGCAAATTGGTAATTTGATAATTTGGTAATTTGGTAATTTGGTAATTTGGGAAATTGGTAATTTGGGAAATTGGCAAATTGGTAATTTGTTGATTTAGGAAATTGCAAATTGGTAATTTGATAATTTGATAATTTGGTAATTTGGTAATTTGGGAAATTGGTAATTTGGTAATTTGTTGATTTGGGAAATTGGCAAATTGGTAATTTGATAATTTGGTAATTTGGTAATTTGGGAAATTGGTAATTTGGTAATTTGTTGATTTGGGAAATTGGCAAATTGGCAAATTGGTAATTTGGTAATTTCTTGATTTGGGAAATTGGTAATTTGGTAATTTGTTGATTTAGGAAATTGCAAATTGGTAATTTAGTAATTTGGTAATTTAATAATTTGGCAAATGGGTAATTCGACAATTCGACAATTCGTCAACTCGACAATTTGAGAATTTGAGAATTTGAGAATTTGAGAATTCGGAAATTTGAAAATCTGCGAAAATATGAAAACTAGAAAACATCAAAATTTTGAAATATAAGAAGGAGAAAGTGAAGGAAGTTGAATGAATGATATTTTAAAACGGAAATATAATTCGTCAAACTGTCCCGATGGAAAACCTCGCAAAGTTCGGGTCTCTTAATTAATTCTCTGCTAAAATTAACGCTCTCTCATCTCGATTCTATTCGTGTCTGTGATCTGTGACGTTTTCGTCGTCGTCGACTCGAAGGTACACATGACGTCGACGAGGGAAGTGCAACACCACGTCGACATTGCTTTAAAAAGATCAATCGAGCTATTTAAACGTGTGCCATTTTGTCGACTCGCTTGTGAAAGTTTTATCAACACATACACGTGTTCGCGTGACGCGACATCTGACAAAACGTGAAATCAAACGTAAAATCGCCCTTATTCATAGACTATCGTATGGTTATCGATGTTCTTTAAACGAAACTTTGTAAAGAAGAATTTCTAAGGATTTTTATGTCTCTAACTTATTGATGCGCTGCATTCATAGAATCATAAAGCCATTGGGCTTATTTTTTACTTTAGAATTATCATGAATAATCAACATCTGCCATTTGCTGCTCTTTACAACGTGCAATTTATATTCTTAAACTTTTTTTAATTGACAGTTGACATACAATCGTGGACAAAATTAAGTATACAGGTATCATAAATAACATAAGGTTAATTTAAGTCTACAAAAGCATTTCACGTTCTACATTTTAAATTTATTTCAAACATTGTAACAAAACAAAAAATGTTTTACATTTCTGCAATGTCCACTTAATTTTGTCCATGACTGTATATTCTTAAACTTTTTTTAATGTAGTATGATTTTCGAAAGCCAGCGCGGTTTATTATTTTATGAGTGTCGAACTGTTAAGTGACAAATGACGTCGTACTTTTTACTTTAAGTCACTCAAGTAAAGAGTGACCACGCGATGAGCATTTCGTAAGGGCGGTACTTGTCCACTTCCCTTCAATTTTCTAGAACCAATGAAAATACTTTAATTTTAACTCAGTTGTTTGTTCACCCCCAGCTGCACGCCAATCTCCACTACATATTTTTTTCTGGAGAGAATATTATTTTCTCTCGTCAGTAGATTTCCAATAACTCTCAAAGAGCACACATCAATTTTATATTTCTCTTTTAATGTCCGTTGTCATTTTGCGAGGTGTTATTATTTTCTCTCAAGTGCTATATTAAGTCTTAGTTTTAACACTAGATTTACGAAACGAGCCAAAATGACTCATAACATATTTTTTATTTTAAATTACAAACACTATGAAGAAACGTTTATCAAAACGTATGTCAACTGCTGTCAAGATAAAGGATCATTGTATAATACAGTTCACGTATCATACTTTATTTATTTTCTTTTCTAGTTTAGTTTTAATGCAAAAATAAATGGTCATTCCATAGCCGTAAATCTAGTGTTAATAAAGCACAAACATTTTACTCTCGTCAGTTGTTTTGTTAATTTTGTCTTTCGAGTGGATTCACTGATTCCACAACCAAACTACTTCGTGGTTCATTAAGTTGAATCCCGAAGAACAACAATTCCACATTTATAATTCCAAGGATTTTACGTCTCCATTTTGTAATTATACAAATTTTTATGTCTCTAATTTAAAGTTGTAAAGTATTTTATATTTCCAATTTATAATTCAAAGGATTTTTATGCCCCTGATTTATAATTCTAAGAGTTTTTATGTCTCTAATTTGAAATTCTGAGATATTTTATATATGTACTTTATTATTCGAAGCATTCTTATATGTATAATGTATAACTCTAGGGATTTATATATTTACAAGAATTTATGAGACAAAAAGCTATTGAGTGAATATTAGGTTTCGAAATAATTATAGAATTTATTTATAAATCTATTTAGTATTACTTCCATCGGACTTTAATAATTTTAAAAATAAAATTTAAATGTGACTATGCTTGTTCTTTTACCAAATTACTTTTACGATTCAGTATATCATCCAATTGTGTCATTTTGTGTCATCATCAATGAAACTATTTTGTATTAACTTCATTGAATTTCGACAATTTTAAAAATAAAATTAAAAAGTACATACGCCCGACCTTTCAGCGAATTACTTTTACAGTAATTTTATGTACCATCACATGATACTTTGAGTGTTGCAAGGGAAAGAATTTGATTTCTAAAAAGGTTACAGAAACAACGAATCCATCATCTCACTGATGTGATAACAAATAATCGAGCAGATATGAAAGTCCGAAACGATTGGTCGCGTGCTATCAATCATTTCGCGGTATAATAAATCAAACACCTCGGTGTTTTATGAATTTGATAAACGGTACGTATGAAAAGATGACTTTTCTTCGTGCATATACAAATTCGACCGATTCCATTGGTCACAGGAAGTCGAAGGTGGAGTTATCGTAGTCAACCAATACGTCAAGAAGACGTTATTTCTACGATGTGTGAATCACAATTCTCTATTTCGTGAATAGATCGTCTACTTCCAGGAAAGTTTAAGAAACTTCATGGTCGAATGGCTAAAATTTCCAGTACCTTGAGATTCTCCACGTTCTATTACTCTTTTTTTGTTGCCTCCGTTTCTGAAACTGCATATGAGCATGTTTATAAGTTATGCGTAATGGGAACAAATTTAATTGAATATTACATGGAGGAGAGTAATATTTTATGTTTCATATTTTCGGTCAAATTGCGAATTTAGAGGTTTAGAAATTAGGAATTTAGGAAATTGGTAATTATAGAATTTGGGGATATGGAGATTTGAAAGTTTTGACATTTGAAGGTTTTGTTACTTGGACATTTTTTAATTTTGAAATTTAGAAATTGGGAATTTGGGATTTGGGAATTTGGGAATTTGGGAATTTAGAAATTTGAGAATTTAGAAATTAGGAATTTGGTATGTGGTAATTTGGGAATTTAAAAATTTGAGGATTTAGGAATTTGGAAATTTAGAAATTTAAAAATTTAGAAATTTAGAAATTTAGAAATTTAGAAATTTAGAAATTTAGAAATTTGGAAATTTGGAAATTTGGAAATTTGGAAATTTGGAAATTTGGAAATTTGGAAATTTAGAAATTTAGAAATCTGGGAAACTGGAAGTTTGGATATCTAGAAACCAAAAGTCCAGAAATCCAGAAATTCAAAAATCCAAAAATCCAGAAATTCAAAAATTCAAAAATCCAGAAATCCAAAAATAAAAAATTGCAAAATTTATAAATAAAACAGATACTGCTATTTCGCCATAAAAACATATTTAAAAAATCGTCCTTATACGCTTCCCTTCATTAAGAAGTATTAAATGCCAAATTTCTGAATCGGGCTCCTCTCTCAAATATTGCATAAAGGATATCTCCGAAAAGAAAGTGCGACAAAATATTCCTCCTTTGCTTAAAAATCTTCGAATTACGTAGTCGCGTTGCCCCTTTTTCGGAAACCAAGTATCTGTCCTTGTATCTCCAGAACAACAGAGGATGAACAAGGATCACCGAAACTTTTCAATTTCCCGGTGGACTTTACCCTTTAAAAGTATGAAGATAAAAAGTATAGCTTGAAAATATGTTTGTTCAAGCGGGGAGATAAATCTTCCATGAAGCGTAATTTTCACGAGAAGAAGATTAAAAGGGTAGGTTTAGTTTGTGACTCGCAACCGATGGAATTTCTTTCCACGCTGGAAAAGTTCCGCCCACACGGAAAGAATGCGTCACGAGTTCATAAGGGACCTTTCAATTATTTACACTCTGAATAGAACGTTTCCCGTGGAAAATAAATCGAGCTACTTTGTATACATCCTTGCAAGTTTCCGTTCAATAAAGACCTAAACACCTAATGGCGCTGTGCCACTGAATGGAGCATTAATTATTGTTTTTTTCTCCTTCTACCACCGATTCATTGTGCCGTATAATTTTTAATACAACGTTATAACGAACCTAATAAATTAACCCCGAGTTTATGAACATTCCATTTAGTATTTTCTTTTATCAGCGGTTCTCAACCTTGCCAGTCATTGTATTCCTGCTTTTGACTATTTTTGAAATTTGTTCGCTCGACTTTGCATATTTGGTTATAATTAACATTTTGGGTGGTTATAATATATACTTCACTTGGGTTATAATCAATTATTAATATTTCAGTTTGTTGTAACCAATAATAAATCGTTCAATTAGTTCTAGTTGATAAACGACAGTTATTAAATTTCATTACATTCATTGTATTTAATAATTAAATTTTCAGTTGATATTTAATTAATAATTAATACTTAGTCGATTACAATTAATTAATACGACAGCTGCTTATAATTAATAACTAATACTCCAACAATATTAATATATATTAATGATATAATAGTTAATGGAATAATTGTTATTTAAAATTGGTTCATCGATGTTGATCAAATCTTTTCTGTTTATTCCGTTATTTAATATTTACCGTTGAATAACATGTAGTTTAATGTTAATAAAATTCGAGGATATTCACCATTGAAGCAAATCTATCTCGAGGATCAAAGTTTTCTCTTTTAATTAAGTGGTATAACAATGTTCTTACCAAAATTAATTAAATGGTTAATTGAATTAAATGATTTGTTACACATAAAACTAGTGATTTCTTGTTATTATGAAATTGGTGACTTTTTGCACATAAAATTAGCGATTTCTTGATATTATAAAATTAGTGATTTCTTCATATCATAAAATTACTGATATCTTGATATTATAAAATTAATGATTTGTTGCACGTAAAAGTAGTGCATTCCTTGTTAGTATCAAATTGGTGAATTTTTCCACGTAAAAATAGTGATTTCTTTTTACTATGAAATTGGAGACTTTTTGCACAAAAAATTAGTGATTTCTTGATATTATAAAATTAATGATTTGTTGCACGTAAAATTAGTAATTTCTTGTTAGTATAAAATTGGTGAATTTTTCCACGTAAATCTAATGATTTCTTGTTACTATGAAATTGGAGACTTTTTGCACAAAAAATGAGTGATTTCTTGATTTTATAAAATTAGTGATTTTTTGATATTATAAAATCAATGATTTGTTACACATAAAATTAGTGATTTCTTGGTAGTATAGAGTTAGTGACACGTTGCTATAAAATTACCGATTTCCTATTAACATAAAATCAATAAAGTTTTATTATAAAATTAGTACCGTATAAACTTTATGTAAAATCTGAAGTTCGAATTGAGAACTCAGGGTTTACGGGGGCGAGTAAATGAATTAACGTAAAAATTAGGTAATGCGAAAACACGATGACGAAACAAAGTTGCGTCTGGCGAAAATAAATTCACGGTACACGAACAAGCCTTTGTGTGCTGGCCATAAATCGAAAAATCAATACGCAAAAACGTAAACGCTCGGAAATTAGATCGGATCGTGTAAATCAAGAGGCACAGGTCGAATCTTCGACTTTCTTAAAATAACGCAACGAACGTCCGAGTTCTTGGCTGGAGAACGAAGAGGAACAAGGAAAAAAAAATTTTGTTCCCCGGCCAGGTGGCGCCGGTGCTTCTCAAATCAAAACATTTACTTCCGGTCGAGATAGCTTTCCAAAAAATAGATTCGGTTAAACGACGAAATAGATGGACAATAATTTGAAAAAGTCGTAATATCATATTAGGATCTGTTTAACGGTTTCTGTGTGTTGGTGTAACAATGTGTGCTCTTTACATGCTCTCCGAAAATTGGAAGGGGTAGATGACTATACAATTACGTTACGATTAGTATACAACGAACATGGACAACTGTATTTAGATCTAGTAATGTATACTTGAATACGATGTAGACTTTCTTGAAGAAAGACACATATAAACATAACAATTTTTCAATTATTTAATTTTCATATTTTTAAGTTTTCATGTTCTCAGATTTACAAATTGTCAAATTTCCATATTTGCAAATGTCTAAACCTTCAGATTCTCAGTCTTCAAGTTTTTAAATTTATATTTTTATATTTTCAAATTTCTAAACCTTCAAGTTTTATATTTTTCACATCTTTAAATTCCTAGATATAAAAATGTAAAAATTTCCATATCCCTAAATTTCTAGATTTCCATATATGTTGATCGATAAATCTCAAGGTCAACAAATACTAATTTCATCAACCCTCAAAGTTCCCAAATATTATACCTAGATCCTAAATTGATAGATCCTTAAATGCCTATGTTCCCTTTCTAAGCTCCTATGTTCCCTTTCTTCCTGTCCACAAATTTCTAAAGTATCCCTAAACCCCTAAAGTCCTGTTTGTGAAAATTTCTGCTCTCGAAATTTCTAGATCGTGAAAATCCCTAATTTTGTAAATACCTATGTTCCAAAATTTCTATCGCACATTTCTGAATTTCCAATATCACATGTCCCGAAATATCTTGCTCCCCAATTTTCTAAATCTCGTAAAATTCCTAAATTCCTAAATGCCTAAGCATCCAAAATCCTATGTCCTGAAATTTTTTCTTCCCAAATTTCTATACCAGAAAGTTCCTGACTCCCCAAATTACAAAATACCCTAAATCCTATATCCCGATATTTCTTGCTCCCCAAACTACCAACTCCAGCAAAATCCCTAAATTCCCCAATTCCTAAATACCTAAAATCTTATGTTTCGAAATTTCTTTCTTCCCAAATTTCTATACCATAAAGTTCCTGACTCTCCAAATTCCAAAATACCCAAAATCGTATATCCCGAAATTTCTTGCTCCCCAAATTACCAATCTCCGCAAAATCCCTAAATTTCCCAATTCCTGAATACCTAAAATCTTATGTCCCGAAATTTATTTCTCTCCAAACTACCAATCCCCGCAAAGTCCCTAAATTCCCCAATTCCTGGATACGGAAAATCTTATGTCCTAAAATTTCTTGCTCTCCAAATTCCGACGCCGTAAAAATCCCTAAATTCCCCAATACCTAATTACCTAAAATCTTATGTCCCGAAATTTCTTTCTCTCCAAAACTACCCATCCCCGCAAAATCCCTAAATTCCCCAATTTTTAAATACCTAAAATCTTATGTCCCGAAATTTCTTGCTCTCCAAATTGCGACACCGTAAAATTCCCTAAAGCCCCAAATACCTACGACCCAAATTGTACGTCCTCAAACTTTCAACACCGTAAAAAAATCACCACACCGGAAATATTTTCCATCGTGTTTGCCATATTTTCTCTAAAGAAGCCAGACTTGTCCTTGACTGTACACGCAGAGAATCGGAGAGTAAAGTTTCATGTCAACGAAAGAAATTGAAGACGCGCAAGGCGCAACACGAGTCTAGGTAACTTCGTTGCACCCATTGGCATTTAATTGCAACGAACGTTAGTTAAATTCGGTAAGAGAATTTGGCAAGGCTAAAGTTGTCGGCCGTCTAGCGATGGAATAGAGAATGTGCTGTTTCTGCCGGCGTCACACTGACGTATCCGTCAAAAAATAACCACTTGCGGCCCGTTTCTCGAACGTTGAAGCTCGTAGCTCTCGCAAGTGGCCATCGATAAACGCCCTCGTCGAGATCCTCCGCCACTCTGACGCAATCCGTGACGCCATTTGCAGCGGGTACGGATACAAAATCGTATCGTAATCGTTCATTCGAATAGTATTTAATAAATACAAACAAACGGATAAATCGTATACGTGTCGCGGTGTCAGTAATATTAACACTATTTCTACCACGATTTTGTGTATACCTATTTCAACCAAAAGGTGTCTTTCGACGCCTTTCGAATACAAATCATTGCCGAAACTGGTTGGGATTTTAAATTATGAGTTACACATGGATAACTTGAGGAATGTATTTATTGATACACTGATGTGTATTTATTGGAGATTATTTAATTCGTCAAGTTACAAAATATTAGGGTCACATAGGTTTCTTCCTTTTTGTAATATGACACAGAATGGGATAGAGGGATAGAGAAGATTCATACAGCTGAACAATTAATACAACGAATCAACTTGAAACTATAAATATTGTGTATGAATATCTATCAAAAAAGGAAAGAACTTATGGGACACTCTAATATACAATCAATACAGTGGTGTACAATAAAATGCAACAAGGGAAATTAGCGTATATTAGCTAAAGAAAAATAATATCGCTGAATTAATTTAACAACCATTGTGTGAAAAGTAAACAAATTAATTGTGGAGAAACGATTCAACATAGAGAATAATTTTATGTTAAAATTTGAAAGGTGTCTTATACACCTCTTGATAGAAATAGTGTTAAATGACGAACGCGTAGAACCAGTAAACGAAAAAGTGGACTGTGTCGGAATGAATGGATCAGACTTCGGATGACTAGATTTTATTTTGATGTGTACAGGTAGATCCTCCTACAACACGGAATCTTATAGCACGGTTTCGCTATAACACGATTCATAAATTGCGGGAACCCCTCTACAACATGGCATTCTTTAACACGGTTTCGCTCTAACACGATAAGAAAATTGCAAAAACCTTTGTACAACACTGTACTTCTTCGACCGCGGCGATGCTTGCCGTCTTAACACCAGATTTACGGAAGTTCAATGACCACTTAAGTCTAAATTGAAAATGAACTATGAAAAGAAGTAAACAATGAATAATACATATACCAGTTTATAGAAAGATTCTTTATCTCGATGATGGTTAACATTCGTTTCGACATAAGACTTTTAATAATTTTCGCAATTGAAAATAAGAAACCTAAGAGCCGTCATTATGATGGGGCCCGTAAACCTAGTGTTAAACGTACACTGTGCGGCCGACAACTTGGCCGGTGAGGAGGTTTGACCAGGCGTTCAGACGCGACAGGAATAATTGGCCGAAAAAAAAAGATGGTCGCATCGAGTTTCACGCATTTACAGTGGCGGAATTTATTGGTTCGCGTGGTCACGCACATTAGTTGACCCGAAGACCCTAAACAATCGGTAGTCTGTGATTGTCAATCGGTGTCAAGTTTCGACGGTTCTAGGTGGGGGTAGGAGGAGCGATCGTGTACGTCTTATGTTTCATGACAACCTCCTCACCGGCCAAGTTGTCGGCCGCACAGTATACACTGTTGCGGAAAGCAACAGTCCAGACTATTAAGACAAATGAAAAAGAAATAAGAAGTGCAGTTGCTGCAGGATCTTCGACATCCGCATTCATTTATATTTTTAATAAAAATTAAGTTGTTTATGTAGAATTAAAAAAAAGAAATATTTGTTTTTAATAAGTTTTCGGAAGGTAACCTCCCTTTTTGTACAGGCTTTAGGTCTCATACAACACGGTTTCACACAATACGATATTTTCTAGGAACCTAACTACCGTGTTATAAAAACTCGTTAAAATGTAATGACTCCTTGGGTCCTATATCTGCTACGGGTAAAGATTATTATTCTAAATTACAAATGTATCTAAAGAAACGAAAAAACCGTTGAACTAATGTATTGCAGGAAGCTTGATGTCTAATCACCTCGCTGTAATACAGTCACGGACAAAATTAAGTGGACATTGCAGATATGTAAAAAAATGTTTCGTTTTGTTACAATGTTTTAAATCAGTTTTAAATTTATAACGTGAAGTGCTTTTGTAGACTTGAAAAAACATTTATTTAATATACAATTTATATATTTAATGTATATAATGTTGTGCAATAAAGTTTTGATTTATAGACATTATTAGTTAAATTAAATTAACCTTTTGTTATTTATGATATCTGTCCACTTAATTTTGTCCACGACTGTATGTATCCTACGACCTAACATTAACGTAATACAGTTAGACACACATTTTATTTGCGATCGTAACGTGATCATAACGTGAAGACACAAAATCGCGTTGTGTAACGAATGGACAAATGAACAAGCGCAGATCGAGTCGTTCCAGGAGTCTCGCTGGTTTATGCAACAAGAACAGGAAAAAGGGGAGAGCATTCGGTGCTCCTACATTATTTCTTTAATAACTGCAGGAAGTACATTACCAGTTATGATCGCATTTATGAATCGAAGTTGTTTAACGAGGCGTTCCAATTTTTAAGGGTGTATGGAAGGGATGAATCGTCTACCAAGCAAGTATGAGATTCTTGTAGAGAATCCTTGAGATTCTTGTTGAGAACCTTTGAGGATCCTTGTCTCCTTTGGGTTGCTCTGTAGCAGTGAGAGATAGACAGTGACTGCTTTGATGATTAAAGTATGTGGAACAACGGAGCCTCTTATCGAGTACTTTGTTTTTTAACCCCTTCCCGTGCCATTTATTTGCCAGGTGCGTCAGACAGAACTAACTATTCATAGGTATAATATTAAAACGGACAAAGGAAATTTAAATGCTACGAGCATTTTATATTCAAGGATCATTGAGTACTCGAATTATAATCGGACCTAAACTTCAAGTTGAGGAGTATTAAAAATTTGAATAAAGTCTGTTACATTTCAGCTGTGAGTGCGTCACGAGTGCGAATACGGGAAAGTACGGGAAGGGGATAAATTAGTTTTTATATGATTATATAACTAACAGATATAAACATGAAAATATATTTTCTTTGCACTTGGTACGGAAGATTGAAAAATTGAGAAGTGTATCGATTTGTATAATTGTGATTCTGGATTTAGGAATTTGAAAGTTTTTAAAGTTGGGAGTTTGGCAAATTCAGAACATGGGAATTTGGGAGTTTGAGAATTTAGGAATTTAGGAATTTAGGAATTTAGGAATTTAGGAATTTAGGAATTTGAGAATTTAATGGTTCGTGAGTTTGAGAATTTTGTAGTTTGTGAATTTCAGAGCTTGAGGGTTTGTGAGTTTCGGAATTTGAGAATTTAAGAATTTGAGAGTTTAATGGTTTGTGAGTTTGAGAATTTTGTAGTTTGTGAATTTCAGAGCTTGAAGGTTCGTGAGTTTAAGAATTTGATAGTTTGGGAAATTGAGAGCTTGAAGGTTTGTGAGTTTGTGAGTTTGAGAATTTTTGGAATTTGGGAACTTGAGAATTTAGGAATTTGAGAATTCGGAATTGTTAATTTATTCTCCTTTCCAAACATTTATTTTAATAGCCAAAGACGGTTATCAACAAAATGGGAAGTTCATCAGTTTAAACAAAAGATTTCAACCTAATAAGATAAATAAAACGAATAAGCAAATTTTATTCAATGTCTCCTACGATTCTAGCGTGCAAATTTCATTAAGTACGTAATTGAGTACTTGCTAAACCAAAGATACCAAAATCACAAAAATTGTCTGCAAAATTGACTACGAAAATAAACGGAACATGTAAATTCTGTTAAAATTTTTCAAAGAGCTTGTCAAATTACTTTCTTGCAATTCGTAATATAGTACCTACTAAATCAAAATTACAAAATTCACAATTAAATTAAACTCCAAAAATTAGAAATAGATTAAATTACAAAAATAAAAATAAATGAAATTACAGAAATTATAAATAAATGAAATTACAGAAATTAGAAATAAATGAAATTACAAAAATTAGAAATAAATTAAATCACATTAGTTAGAAATAAATTATATTACGCAAAATAAAAATAAATGAAATTACAGAAATTAGAAATAAATTAAATTACAAAAATTAGAAATAAATTAAATTACAAAGTTACTTTACAATAATTAAATTAAGCAAAATCAAGGTATTTAACGGCAAGGTTTCAAACGTAGTCCGACGGTATTAAAATTGTTTCTGAACAATTTTAGGAGAATTTTCGATAAACAAAGTGATTGGCAGACGAGAGGGAAGAATGGATGAGCTTACCTCGTCGGTTTTAGCTGCCACAGTCGGTTCGATGAGGCTCGTGAAACTTGTTCGACTGCCGTGTCTGCTACTCCTCGACAGACAACCAACATCCGATACCTCACCAGCGGCGATTCTAGCGATCCTATCGTTCTCCAAACACTGTGATAGCGGTATGCCAAATACCAGGCCACCTGACGAATCTGAAATAAAAATTAACAGGTATCCTTGAATAGTTTCGCGCAACACATTCTTCTCTTGCTCGGTCAACGAACAACGTGCATCGCTTGATAACACACGTGTCCGCAAGTACCATGACACATCAGACTTATTTTACGCAAAATGGTTGCATTTCATGTTCTTTCTTTATCATAAATATAACTTCTAATTATGTTCATTCTACATTAATCGTTATTATATGTGTTATATATTACTAAAAATTACAATATTCACTAAAATAGCCCAGGGGTCATTTTACAATATAATATTTCAATTTAGGGGTAGTAAATGACTAATTTTAGCATATTTAATATTGTTAAATGAAACATAAATTAGTAAGTGTCCTAATATTTTCGAATCGATACTTTTGCACGAACATGCATATTAATAGTTAAATAAATAATATTACATATATTATATTTATCGTCTAATACTTTCTATCGTCATCATATTTATGATATTATCATAAATACGACTTCTAATTATGTTCATTGTACATTAATCGTTATTAGATGTGTTATATATTACTAAAAATTACAATATTCACTAAAATAGCCCAGGAATCATTTTACAATATAATACTTCAATTTCTAACATACAACATCGCAAAATGGCAAGCAGAACTTGGCTACATTATAATACGAAGTCGTAAATTATACTATTAACGGTATCCATCAACTATGAAACGTTGGGAAATAAAGAGAGTTTGGATAAATTAAAGTATAATTCAACGAGCGAAAGTTTTTGATTATGTGGTATAGTGGAACACGAGACATCAGACGCAACTTTAAAGACGTTTCTGGCGACTTGGACGTTTGATAATATTCCGGTTGGCCATGACTGCTTCGCTCGCTTTATTTTCGGTACCAAAGCTTGCACTGTTCACCTAAGTTTCGCGGAAACGCGTCGTGCCACCTTTCGAATTTCATCTTATTACTTCTTAATTGCATCGCGACGCTTGCCAAATGCACACGTGCGAGTAACAATCGACCTGCACGCAACTATCGAACGGCTTTTGTACGCTGGAAACATGAAACCGAAGCTCGAAAAGGGAACGGAAACATTCGTGAGCGCGAAAATTGCCAATTCGGAAGATTGAAAATTTGGAGACTTGGGGATTCGACGATTTGGAAAGTTGAAGATTTGAAAATTTGACAATCTGAGAGTTTTGAAATTCGAAAGTCTGACAATCTGCAAGTGTGAGAATTTAATGATATGAAAATTTGACGATCTGGAAGTTTGGGAAATTGAAAATTTGGAAATTAGGCAATCTGGAAGTTTGAGAATTTAAAGATGTGAAAAATTGAGAATGTGGAAGTTTCAGAATTTAGAGATATGAAAATTTGACGATCTGGAAGTTTGGGAAATTGAAAATTTGGAAATTAGGCAATCTGGAAGTTTGAGAATTTAAAGATGTGAAAAATTGAGAATGTGGAAGTTTCAGAATTTAGAGATGTGAAAATTTGACGATCTGGAAGTTTGGGAAATTGAAAATTTGGAAATTAGGTAATCTGGAAGTTTGAGAATTTAAAGATGTGAAAAATTGAGAATGTGGAAGTTTCAGAATTATAGATATGAAAATTTGACGATCTGAAAGTTTGGGAAATTGAAAATTTGGAAATTAGGCAATCTGGAAGTTTGAGAATTTAAAAATATGGAAAATTGAGGATGTGGAAGTTTCAGAATTTGAAAATTCGAAAATTTTACAATCTGGAACTTTCGGAATTTGAAAATTCGAAAATTTTACAATCTGGAACTTTCGGAATTTGAAAATTTGAAAATGTGGACGTCTGTAAATTTGAAAAGTTCTGAATTTCCAGATCACATGAGTGAACGAAAGTTTAAAACAGCAACCTGCACCCGAATCGAAATGCATTGTATTAATATACCCACTTAAAATATAAACACCTTGACCCAATATAAATACACTTATGATTCAATTGTCGTTGAAAATTTATTCATATTATACGTCACCCATGATAGTCTATGGGAATAAGAACGTTTTATACATATTGTACAATATTAATGCGAATGAGATCAACTTATTCTGATATCAGTTGGTACATTTATAAAAAGCTCGAAAATCAAGTTTTCTGTATCCCAGCTACTTACATTAACATGTTAATTTTCGTTTGCGTGATTTATTCTTTACACACTGCGAATTACTATTTAAAGAATACTGATCATAGTCTCCTACCGAAAGCTCGGATCGCTGAAAATATTAGGGGTTGGTATATTTGTGCAACGCACTATACTATCAACGCAAATAAGAAATAAATACCACATGTTAAATATGGTCCAAGGAAGAACAGATTGTGGATTACGTGTAAGTATTAAATTCAAGGTAACGCCGCGTGTTCGCGTCAAAATTGCATTGTGAGTCGGAAATCTGACGGGGCTATTCGTAGAGCAAATAAATATTTGTAACAAAGTAGCCGAAAACTAGAAACATGGTATGAAATCCTCCTCGTTACCCGAAAAGTTTACTTTGTAGCCACGTGCGATCATCAAAGAGTACTCTAGAAAATTTTGGTGGAACAATTTCCTGTGCGGCAGAAGACCTGTTTGTTAATAACATCTCTCTGTGCCAATACAAGTATCTTGGGTAGTTTTCTTTGTTTAACTTCGACGAACAACGAACACCAATTCTCAGATTTCCAAATTCGGAAAATTCCGAATTCTCAGATTTCCAATTTCGGAAAATTCCGAATTCTCACATTTCCAAATTCTGCAAAATTCCAATTCTCAGATTTCCAAATACTGAAAATTCCGAATTCTCAGATTTCCAAATTCTGCAAAATTCGAATTCTCAGATTTCCAAATACTGAAAATTCCGAATTCTCAGCTTTCTTAATTCTCAAAAATCCGAATTCCCAACTTTCCAATTTCTGAAAAATTCAAATTCTCAGATTTCCAAATTCGGAAAATTCCGAATTCTCAGATTTCCGATTTCAGAATAATTCGAATTCTCAGATTTCCAAATTCGGAAAATTCCGATTTCTCAGATTTCCAAATTCTAAAAAATCCGAATTCTCAAATTTCCAAATTTCCAAATTCGGAAAATTCCGATTTCTCAGCTTTCTTAATTCGGAAAAATCCGAATTCCCAACTTTCCAATTTCTGAAAAATTCGAATTCTCAAATTTCCAAATACTGAAAATTCCGAATTCTCAGCTTTCCAAATTCTGAAAAATCCGAATTCTCAGATTTCCAAATCCCAAGAATTTCTCCCAAGCAAGATTGATGGGAAAAAACGAAATGACTATCCGAACAACCCAATAAATATTCGTTCGTTTCTGATTTTCATTCGCGTTCAAAGTACCCGCGTTGAATTTTTTGTTATCATTATCTAATATTGGTGCGCATTGACAATTATTTCGTAGGCGATATAGAGAGACGAAATATAATCGTTTTTTAAATCTTATTGTTAGGATGGTTCAGTGATTCGAATATGATCGGATCAGTATATGGTCTCTAGTTTGTTGCCTTTTGGTTTATAACTGGCTTCAGGGCTACGCTACGAGAAATTGACATACGCGATCATATTCAGATACGTCATTTAAATGACGTTCTCTTTTATCCCGTCACGTTTGAAACACGTGAACATCGCACGTGTCTTTTCCGGAGTGCAAACGCGTTTCATATGCAACTTGCATACGGATGAAAAACAAACTTCTAAAATGCACGTGGTACCTGTTCGTCGATTATAATCAACGAAAATGATAATGATCAACGATAGCCACTTTGTACGACCGACGTTCATCCATTAGTGAAGTTTTAAATTAGCGTTATATTAAAATTTATCCTTCTTTCACTAATTTTATCAATGCCGAACAGTATTAATAAATTGATCTCATTCTCATCGATATCGTACAATATGAATAAACTGATCTCATTCGCATTAGTACTATACAATATGAATAAAATGTTCTTATTCTCATAGACTATCATCGGTGCCGTATAATATGAATAAAAATTTAGTACAATATTGGAAAAATTGGTCGACAGAGTATACGACTTAGGCGTGTAATATTTGCAAGCGTGACAAAGAATCGCCTAACACTAAAGCTACCAAACCGGTTAAAAGTTTCTTACTTGAAATTACAAAATTTGTGAAGAAGTTTGTCTGAGAATCCTGTCGATTTTATGGTGCTAAAGAATGCTTATACACCCTGTGGTGTCCCACAATTATGGTACGAGTCGGAAAGGGGTGGTAGGTGGGGCTATTCTGAACAACTTTTTCCTTTGCAAAAATATTGAACGAGGCTTCATTTTTAAATTATTCAGGAAAAACACCGACCAATTAGAACGCGAGGGTCGCGCGCGCGTTAAAGGGGTGTTAAAGGGGTGGATTTCGAATGTGCAACGCCATGGAAGGGTGATTCCAGTATCCGATTGACGTCCGGTATCCCCACGACACTCTAACCCGACTCGAACCGCAAATAAACCTGGTATATGCGGAAATATGCACCGCCACCAAGCACCCCGTGGCTAATTTTAACTGATGAAATCGTGTCTCATACCAAGCTGGCCGATGCTGTTGTTGCAGCCTGGTACTCACACATGGCCGATCGACTACTTTTCCCTTTTCGACGGGTCCTTCGCATCGCGTGCAGTGGACCGTGATCAATTAATTAATCCCTGCTTCTGCACGATGGCACCTCGAAAAAGCTAACGCGTGACCAATCTCCGAGAGACAGGAACGAATTCGGGTAAGGACCTCGGGTCGTTAATTGTTTGGACCTTTTACGATGTACAGGAAAACCGGCCTATTGTAGTCCAAAACGTGCAGCACAGGCACGGAGCGTTTTTGGGCGCTTAGTTATTGCAGTACACCATATACCATCGCCGAGCTCAACTCAATGCCTGATGTCATAAATTTGAAGCATCTGCCAACCATAAGGAAGGGTCCTGGAGTGATTCCACCCAGGATTAAGACATTTCGAAATTGCCGGATGCAGTCTTCGTAACATCACCCCGGACGCCACCCTACCTGAGAGTGACCAGGACGTTGGGCGTGAATTTTTGCCAACAAATAAGAAGTACGAAGACCGCCTCCTTATCCACCAAGACAACATACTCGTCCAATCAGGGAAGTCACCCCCATCGACAACCCTGACAACAAACCTATAAAGACCAGCGTTTTTGTAAAGGATCAGAATTTTCAGAACTTTAAAATCGCACGTACTTGCGATAAGATTTCTCCGGGCGAACTCCTGCATTCTCAAAGTATCGAGCGTACTCTCGTACTTATATATATTTAGTATAAGTTAATCATTGTTCCGATTAATTTACTTATTAACCAATAAACCACTCAACTGAATTTTACACAGTGCACTTTCGAAGTATTCATTTCAATATTTCCTGGTGCACAAACATTGGTCCTTCGAGCCGGATACTAAGAACAACGAACTTTAAATCAACTGTGTGTGATCAGTGATTATATTAAGGACACATCTCTGTAGCGTGACACAACAAGGATAGTCATTGCATACAAGAGATTCAAGTGTATTATTGAACTTTGTACAATACAACGGACTGTATTGGCTTAAGAGACTGTGATTTGTGTGGTCAATTTGTTTTTAAATTGACATTGGAACTTGTGTTGAATCGACTAAACGCATTGGATTAATCAGCGGACCCAGCAGCTACCTCGCAAATTGACTGGACAAGGACAGCGCAGCGCAACAGGACAACGCAGCGCAGCAGGACGAGCTTGGACTACATCAATCGTACATTTGGTGAGTCTCCGATTATTCCTTTCTTTCCTTTACTTCCTAATCCGAGGCTTGTGTTATTTTGTGTACAATGGAATCTTTAAGGAAAAGAAGGGCAACCATTAAATCATCCTTAACGCGCTTTAATAATTATTTAGAAACGTTTACGTCGTTGTCAGATATCGAAGATCTGCAATCGCGATTAGAAAAAGCACTTCCGCTATTAGACAAGTTTGAGGCTATTCAAGAAGAAATAGAATCGTATGGCGAAATTGATTTAGATGAAACGGTACAAACTCGTGAAGACTTCGAGCGCGAGAAACTCTTACGCGAAGAGGAGGAAATCTCAAATTTCGAAGACATTTACCACAGGGCGATTGGTAAAGCAAAAGGGATTATAAAGGGTAGACAAGCAGGTACACCTTTATTGGGGTCGGTATCTCGTGCCGCCACTGAATCACCGGGACTTCATTCAGAGGCAGGCCCACTGGGAGTGAGTTTACCAAAAATAACATTGCCGACTTTTGATGGGACTATTAGTCATTGGATTAAATTCCGTGACTCCTTTAATTCGTTAATACATGAACGAGCGGGACTGAGCAATATCCAGAAGTTTCATTATTTAAATTCAGCGTTAACTGGAGATGCTGCTCGAACCATCGAAGCTTTAGGCGTTTCAGACGCAAATTATGAACCAGCCTGGGAAGAATTAAAATCTCGTTATGAGGATCCGAGTATACTAGTTCGTCATCATGTACAAGCATTGTTTGAATCACCGTCTTTGACCCGCGATTCATCATATACGGATTTGCGTCAATTACTTGACAACACGAAGAATCACTTACTTGCATTAAGGACTTTAGGAAAAAAGACTGAATTCTGGGACCCGTTGATTATTCATTTAGTGACCTCAAAATTGAATGGGTCCACGAAACGAGAATGGGGACGAACATTAGCTAATTTCACTGCTGAACCAACCTTTAAGGATTTCACAACTTTCTTAGAAAAGCACATCAAATTTTTGCAGACTTCTGAAATAGAGACAATGAATTCTAGTGTTTCTAAAGTTAATAAACCTATTGTAAAATCAAGCTTGACAAAGCCACGGCAAGTAAAGACTTACGCGACAACTACAAATAGACGATCATGCCCGATTTGTAAAGGAACACATCCAATATATGCGTGCGAGGTTTTTAAGGGAATGTCAATAATTAGTAAATTGCAAAAGGTTAGAGACCTCCAATTGTGTTTTAATTGCTTGGGTGAGGGGCACAAAAATAGGGATTGCACTTTCGGGCCTTGCCGAAAATGCGGCAAAAAACATAATATGCTCATTCATCGGGATAATTCGGATTTAAATGACTCAGGGGTACCGCAGGTCAGCGTTACAGGTGCTCATGCCCAGGGACTAGAGCAGGTAGAAGAGTCTAGGCGACGTAACGAAGGGATGTCTAGTACAATAGGGACGACAAAACAAACACTAACAGCTCGCGTTGTACAACAGGGAGTAAAATGTACGGTGTTATCGACCGCAAAATTATATATTTATGATTGTAATGGACAACGGCACGAATGTCGGGCACTTCTGGACTCGGGATCTGAACCGCACATAATGACCAAAGAGTTATGTAATCGGTTAGGACTCGTAAAAACCAGAAGCAACCTCGAACTCATGGGTATTGAGCAGGGCTCATTACAGGTCAAATATTTAGCGACCGCAAAGGTTCGCTCCCGGATTTCGAACTTCTCGGCAATCATTACATGCATCGTGTTGGACAAAATAAGCAACAACGTTCCAAGCACGAGTATTAATCCAAGTAACGTAAACATACCAAAAGGGGTTGATTTAGCTGATCCAGAATACAACTGCTCTGGACCAGTAGACTTGATTATAGGAGCTTCGTTATTTTTAAGGCTTCTTTCGGTGGGACAAATTTGTATCAGTGGCAGCGAATTAATGCTGCAAAAGACCGTGCTTGGATGGATTGTTGCTGGAGATATATGCCTGAACTCTCCGAGGAAATTATCGTGTAACTTAATTAAAAATCAGGACTTAAATGAGCAACTTGAACGCTTCTGGAAGGTGGAACATTGTTTTTTACCATCTACTTCAACCACGAAGAGGAAACGGGATGATAGCGAACAACATTTTATGGACAATACGAAACGAGATGACAACGGCCGGTTTGTTGTCAGAATTCCATTCAAGGATAATTTGTCGGAATTAGGAACTTCTTTGGAACAAGCAGATAAACGGTTCCAGGCAATGGAACGAAAATTATCAAGAAATCCAGACCTCAAGAAACAATATGTCGACTTCATGGAGGAATATGAAGAACTGGGACACATGCGCGAAATATCCGCATCGAAGTATACAAATACACCGCATTTCTATCTACCACATCATGCGGTAGTTAAGGAAGGAAGCACGACCACGAAACTACGAGTAGTCTTCGATGGATCGGCAAAGAGTTCTTCAGGATTGTCGTTGAATGACGTACAACACATTGGGCCTATTGTACAAGACGATTTATTCACAATACTCGTACGTTTTAGGAAGCATAGCTTTGTATTGTCTGCAGATATTGCGAAAATGTATAGGCAGATAAAGATTAATGAACATGATAGGGCATATCAGTTAATCTTATGGCGATCGGACACCAATAAACCTATCAAACATTACGAATTGAACACAATCACTTATGGTACAGCTTCAGCACCGTTTTTAGCAACACGTTGCTTAGAACAATTGAGCGAAGAAGTGAAAAAGGAAGACCCATTTACAAGCCATGTTATACGACATGACTTTTACGTTGATGACTTACTCACTGGAACGGATGACATCAACGAAGCAGCAAAATTAAAAACGAACTTGATCGACATATTAAATGCAGCAGGTTTAGAATTACGGAAATGGGGTAGCAATGAATTGCGACTTTTAACAGAGGGTAAAGATATGAACAAAGAAGCAATTCCCTTGCTAGATAAAGATCCAAAAACGTTAGGGATATTGTGGGATCCAGTTACAGATACATTTAAATATAATATCAAGTATTCAGAACTCAATAGAATCACGAAACGTACAATAACTTCTATAATAGCACAAATATTTGATCCTCTTGGACTTGTTGGTCCAACAGTAATTAACGCCAAAATAATATTACAAAAACTGTGGCAATTGCATCTTGACTGGGATGAATCGTTACCTCAAGAATTGGATACAACATGGAAAGACACTTATAAGCAACTTAGGAACATTAATGATATAGTTATTCATCGACATGCTATCGATAGGAATGCTGCAGATTTACAATTTCACGGATTTTGTGACGCTTCAGAAAGTGCATATGGGGCATGCATTTACATTCGTACACGAACCAAGAATAATAAAGTAACAGTTCGGTTGTTGTGTGCAAAATCTAGGGTTGCACCATTAAAGGCGACGACATTGCCTCGACTCGAACTGTTAGGGGCTTTATTACTGGCACAATTAGCGCAAAAAGTGTCTCAAGCATACGATTTAAAATCAGACCAATGGTATTATTGGTCAGATTCAATGATAGTTCTGTCATGGATACGGGCACCAAGTAGCAAATGGAAAACGTTTGTTGCGAACAGAATTGCTGAGATTCAAGAGCTGACAAATGACAACTGGAATCATGTTGAATCAGCAATGAATCCAGCAGACATAATTTCAAGAGGTATGGACGCTACTGAGTTAATCAAGACGGACATTTGGTGGCACGGTCCAACATACCTGTCACAGGAAAGGAATAAATGGCCCACTAGCGAAACCGTAAAACTAGTGGATGCACCAGAACAACGACAAACAGTTTTGTGTATTCAAAGCAAGGAAGAGACTGCCAATGCAACACAAAGGAATGATGAAGTTATGTTACGAAGTTCAAAGTATTTTGATCGATTTTCTTCCTTTACAAGACTCATCCGTACCACAGCATATATAATGAGATTTTATAACAACTGCGAGTCATCAATTAATAGACGCCAGCAAGCACCTAGCACGGAGACAAACAACAAGAACCGTCAAGAGAGAGGACATCAACCGTTAAAAACCGAAGAACTTAAACTCGCGACATCAAAATTAATAAAGCTTGCTCAAACAGAAGAATTTGCGGACGAAATAGATAACTTATCAAAAGGAATTAGCGTTTCAAATAGTCGTTTGGTTCACTTAAATCCATTCATAGACAAGAATGGAATACTGAGGGTAGGGGGTCGTCTAAGTAATGCCTACATCCCATTTGAACAAAAACACCCAATTATTCTCTCGTCGAAGCATAGGTTAACGTACTTAATTATTAAATATGAACATGAACGATTGCTACATGCAGGATGCCAAAGCGTACTTTCGTCATTAAGAAGATTATACTGGCCTCTCGCAGGAAGGAACTTAGTAAAAAGGATTTTACATGAATGTATTACTTGTTTTCGAGCAAAGCCAAAGGATTCATCGTATATTATGGGAAACCTACCGACAGCGAGGGTACTACCTGCACGCCCATTCTACAATTGCGGTGTCGATTTCGCCGGTCCTTTTCTATTAAAGGAAGGGGCGCGTGCACGAGTCTCCAAAAAATCTTATATTTGTATTTTTATTTGCATGGTCACGAAAGCCATTCATATAGAATTAGCACGCGATTTATCGACAGAAGCATTTCTTAACTGTCTTAGAAGGTTTATCTCGCGTCGCGGTAGGTGTAAGAATATTTATTCGGACAATGGCAAGAACTTTGTCGGCGCGAAAAACGAACTAGCGAAATTAGTCACACAGAACAATGAATTCCAAAGCGAGGTGACTCAATTTCTAACGAATGAACAAATTGAATGGCATTTTATTCCACCTTATGCACCACATTTTGGTGGATTGTGGGAGAGCGCAGTAAAGTCTGCAAAATTTCATTTAAAGCGAGTAATAGGTGAAACCCGTCTGACATTTGAAGAATTCTACACAATAATAACACAAGTCGAAGCTTGCCTTAATTCCCGTCCATTATCTCCTCTATCAAATGACCCAAATGATTTCACACCTTTAACTCCCGGACATTTCCTGATCGGAGATTCATTGATGACGTTTCCGCAAGAAGATGTGCATGATATTAAAACGAGCCGTTTAAATAGATATCAACACTTACAGCAAATGTTCCAACATTTTTGGAAGAGGTGGCAAAGGGAGTACTTGCCACAACTTCAATCAAGGTACAAATGGTTCAAGAGTACACCCAACGCACTCAAAATTGGTAACATGGTATTGGTACGTGAGGACAATGTACCAGCGATGCAGTGGCCTTTAGGACGCATCACCGAGTGCCATAGTGGAAAGGATAACATAATCCGTGTAGTGTCTGTGCGTCTTCCTCGAGGCATTGTTAAAAGGCCTGTCTCTAGGATATGTGTTCTACCGATTGAACAAACAGTACAATAATTGACGATTTATAATAATGAGAACTAAGTTAATGAACCTTTAATAGCTTTAGGTGAACAGTGTATTAATAATTATATGATAGAAATTTATTAGTTTGCTTCGTAGACTTATTGTAAGATATTAATTGCTATTATTAGGAATGTATGTGTGTAACTTGTTGAAGGGTGTTCCTTCAAGGCGGGCGGAATGTTTGGACCTTTTACGATGTACAGGAAAACCGGCCTATTGTAGTCCAAAACGTGCAGCACAGGCACGGAGCGTTTTTGGGCGCTTAGTTATTGCAGTACACCATATACCATCGCCGAGCTCAACTCAATGCCTGATGTCATAAATTTGAAGCATCTGCCAACCATAAGGAAGGGTCCTGGAGTGATTCCACCCAGGATTAAGACATTTCGAAATTGCCGGATGCAGTCTTCGTAACATCACCCCGGACGCCACCCTACCTGAGAGTGACCAGGACGTTGGGCGTGAATTTTTGCCAACAAATAAGAAGTACGAAGACCGCCTCCTTATCCACCAAGACAACATACTCGTCCAATCAGGGAAGTCACCCCCATCGACAACCCTGACAACAAACCTATAAAGACCAGCGTTTTTGTAAAGGATCAGAATTTTCAGAACTTTAAAATCGCACGTACTTGCGATAAGATTTCTCCGGGCGAACTCCTGCATTCTCAAAGTATCGAGCGTACTCTCGTACTTATATATATTTAGTATAAGTTAATCATTGTTCCGATTAATTTACTTATTAACCAATAAACCACTCAACTGAATTTTACACAGTGCACTTTCGAAGTATTCATTTCAATATTTCCTGGTGCACAAACATTAATTACGTTTTTAATTTAATTTTACGACGAATTAACGACTGACGATCGATCGATTACTGAATGTTCTCTAATTGACAACTTTTGATTGTTTATTGTAATACTTTTTGATTGAGTCGTTTGCGCGGTTGATTCGATTTGCATGATTTTTCGATCGATTTGTTTGCATTTTTATGATTATAACATTAAATAAATAATTGAATTTATTGTATGATATTTTAATTGATTTGTTGTGATTGAATTGATATGCATGATTTCAATGAACTGTGTTTTATGATTTAATTTATGTACACGATATTTTAATTAATTGATTTGCATGATTTTTCGATCAACTTATTTGCATTTTTATGATTATAACATTAAATAAATAATTGAATTTATTGTAAGATATTTTAATTAATTGATTTGTTGTGATTGAATTGATTTGCATGATTTTAATTAAGTGAGTTTTATGATTGAATTTATTTACACTATATTTTAATTAATTGATTTGCATGATTTTTCGATCAACGTATTTGCCTTTGTACGATTATAACATTAAATAAATTATTGAATTAATTCCATGATATTTTAATTGTTCATTTGCATGTGTTTTGAATCTACTGATTTATACGATTGAATTGAATTGCCTGATTTTTTAATTACCTGCCTTGTATTTGTATGATTCTGACATTAAATAGAGTATTGAATTATTTGTATTATATTTTAATTAATTCATTCGCATGAGTTTTGAATCAACTGATTTATACGATTCAATTGATTTGCTTGTTTTTTTAATTAACTGATTTGTATTTATACGATTATTACACGAAAATAAAGTATTGAATTATTTGTATGATATTTTAATTAATTGATTTGTATGATTGAATTAACTTGTATAATTTTTTAATTAACTGATTGGTACGTCTGAATTGATTTGCATGATTTCTCGTAGAAGTAAAAGTTAATTTTCAATTCAAACTTGAGGAATTAAAAACTAATTAGAATTAGAGACTTTTAATCGTAAGCATTACATATTAATCATCTTTACCTCGTTAATTGTAACCTAACGAAGATGAGCTGCGATTTCATAAGAAATTATTACGAAACTTTCTAGCGCACCTTTTTCATCAGTATTTTGCGCAGAAACGGCGTTCATCATAAAAAATGAGATAAAGTGCAAAACTGAATATCATTAAGAGTACAAGTGTTCCAAGAGGATGAAAACGTTGGTTCTTTTCGCTGTCCACACGTGCAGTCTTTCCTCTGAAACGCGGCATTGCGAGAGCTTTACATGCAGGAGCTTGCAAACGAGAAAAGTAATTAAACACCCACGTGGTGAATATTAGTCTACTAATACACAGAACAGCGAGACGCAAAGCCAACTTTGAAGCACGTTACACCGAATGAAACATGATCAAATAGAAAAAGAAAAACATTTTGTTTTCTTAAACAATAAAAAATCACGGTATTTTGATATGAAAAAAAAACGAGAAAATGAATCATTTATTCATCGTTTATTTTGAACCGAATATCAAGGACTTTTGTTTGAGTATTTGTATGCAAATGCGAGAAAATTGAACGCGTTCAAAAAATAGAGGTCATGAATATGATAGTATTTTTGTAACTCGTATATGTTGCATTGTACATAGTGTCAAAGTGAGTAAGAATAGAATAGGGGAATGCTTGAATGACATATCTTCATTCTAGGAATTTATATTACAATTGTCTTCAAAAAATTGTTTATAAAATCCAAAATTTCCATGCTATTCTGCCGGCGTCAAACAGAAGAATCTATCTAAAATATCTGCGGACGGCATAGTGTTAATTGTTAGGAATATTAAAATGAAATCAACCGCGTGTATCATTGGAGCAAACATAGGTGCGTTTGCATCCATTGTTCTTTTTTTTTTCTGCGCTATGTTCATTACTCTTGTATTCTTCTTCCTTGCGATCAGTACCTATACAATAGACGAACCACGCGCTAAAGTTTTCTATTTGCCATTAAAGTGTTTATTTTTGTTGTTCCATTACTTCCAAATAATTCATGTTTCTTATTTTCTTTAATTCGGTGTTTTTATAATCTTATATAAATAATAATAATAAAGTTCCTGTTACAACATTAATAATATGATGAGATTAATAAAAAATTATAAAATTAATAAGAGATTATAATATTAATAAAAGATGTAATAAGCTTGCTTACAAAGAATCTTCTCAGAATGTACACTTTTTTTATCAGAATTATGAAAATATAGAATTGTTATTATACTTATGCACTTGTTAAGGAGTGAATATGTTAAATCTATGAAAACAGGAAGTGTTTGTATTCGATTTGCGTAATTATTGACGATGGAATGCAAAACAAGGAAATAAAGAGAAACCGAACAACGGTTCGATATTTGTCTTCCTTATGTCTCGGTTAGATCAAAATACTTCTATGTAGAGACGTCGTAACCGTATAAAATGATCGAGCACCGGCTCTATCTAACTTTTGCGGACAGAATCGCACCTGAAAATAGCTGAACCAGTTATTCCACCAAACAAATAAACGCACCATAAATTTTCGACCGCGGACTATGCTTTTCGCACATCAAAACTGCGCACTTAATTTACCGCGTTTAATTATTGACTTTATCAAATTAATTTCACCAGCAACAAAACGATCTGGTGAGAACATTGAAAGCCAAGTGTGTGATTTGTTTACTACTCTTTTTCAGTGAATTAGAATGTTTTCTTTGAAATTGTCTATCACGGAATATTGCAAATTGTAAATTAAATATTGTAAATATTGTAAGTGGAGTTAAATAATTTGTTAAAATGTTGCAAGTGTAATTAAATATTTTATTAGAATATTGTAAATCGTTAAATAGTTCGTAAAAATATTATACATTAAACTAAATATTTTATTGGAATACATATAATAACTGAAGGTAAATAGTTCATTAAAATTATGTAAATACAGCTAAATAGTTCATTAAAATTATGTAAATACAGCTAAATAGTTCATTAGAATATAAACGGATTTAAACAATTTATTAAAATATTATAAATATTGCTAATACAGCTTTGTGATATTAAAAATGTATGTATAAATACGTTATTTATTTAAACAAATATGTAATATACAAATTAATTAGAATATTTCGTAAAAAATTCAGTTTTATATCTTCGACACAAAACGTTTAAAATTTTGTTAACATATTTATCTGTATGATGCATAACGTATCGTTATATATCAACATTCTTGACACACGTAAATATTAGTAGATATTAGAAAAATTCTTAAACATGAATTATACTTCTTCCTAACCCAAAAAAAGAATTTCATTCAATCCAAAGAGAAATATAATAATTTCTGTTAATTCATCCAATGCCCGGTATAATATACGTCATATTCATTTTGTTTTGAATTTAAAAACGTGTTTTTAGATAAAATTCATATTTGTTAGACAATATACAGGGTGGCTGGAATGATCTGTTACTAAATAAGTTCATACTGATGCATCTGTCGATCCGCTCACGCAATCCATCTAAAAGTTGCCATATTTATAGTTCATTCAATTGTTTATATACGTGCAGAAGCATTTTCGTATACTACATCTCAAAGTAAGGTTATAGTGATGGATTTGAAGCGTAATTCTGTAATTGCTTTATATTTAGCTCGAACATCAGTTCCAATTATCGTTCGTGAGCTCCAGCATTTGAATGTAATCTATTTAATAATTGAATGTAATGTATTTGGGCTATTTTGGAGGCCAAAGTCAATGTAATGAAACATCGATGTTTGGACACTCGAAAATCAGCACTTTTCCGGGAATGAAAAATTCTCACGCACGGGCAGCGTGCGATTCTTTCTTTCACCGTTTGAATGAAATTATTCGTGCAAAGGGAGTTACATCGAGCAATGAGCATTTTCTTGAATGTTTCTCGACAATTTTTTTCCCTTGGATAAAACGAAATATTTAAAAATGTATCTGCTGCAGCGGTTTGAAGTTGTAACAGTTCACTCCAGCCACCCTGTACGTATCTATGCGGTCGTAGAATAAAGAAATGTACGACCCCTTCATATTTTTGAGCAAAGTTCGTGTTCGTGTCACGATGGACAAACTAATACACCTTTAGGATAAAGAAATGGCACCAATGTGCCATAACCTTTTCGGTCTGAAGTTCGGTATTAATGATCTGCTTGTAATATAAACAGTGTTCCTCTAATAGCTGACATAAAATGAGGTAAAGCAACCCTTCGTTAAAATTGAAATTATGTTTAAAAGGGGAATGCTGAATATGTATAATCGAACGAAATATTTCGTTCCTGTTCGTAGCCACCATTACCATTATTATAATCTCGGTTCGAGGTAGAATAACATTTACAAAGTTCCACTGTTTTTTAATTAAAAACAGCAATGACTATGCATGAAGTTGGTAGTACGAGAAATTGCGTAATTGCCACTCACCCTTTTCCTTATCATCCTTCCCTTTATTGTCGAAGAAGCCCGTCGTAAGGGCTTTCCTCTTCAGCAAAGGTGCTCTCCTCTTCGGCTTCGTGACCACTGCACTGGTACCGAGACATTCTGATAAATGAGAAAAGAATACAGTAGATACAAATACTGCAACAGCTAAAATTAATTAGAAATTAGTAGCTAAAATTAATTAGGATTGGTGGCTGAAATTAATTAATGGCTGAAACTAATTAGAAATTAACCCCTTGCCTTACAGTATCGTCTTCCACGCGTGACGCACGCAACTGTTACAATGCAACAAATTTGCCTTATATTTTTACCACGATTCAAATTCGAGCTTAATTTTAATTGCAACTCGTCCACCAACGACTGCCATATCCAAAATATCCCTAACATTCGAGTAATCTTTGTTTTTCTCAACATTACAATGATAAATAAGTCGCTCTGTCTCACTTGCCGATAAAATCATACGTTAATCGCTGCAATTAATTAGGAATTAACACTATACTTATGGAACCCGTAAAAATGATGGATCTTAGATTTCTCATTTTAACCTCTTCACGGTCTTGGCCACATACAGTCGTGGACATAATTAAGTGGACAGGTATCATAAATAACGAAAGGTAAATTTAATTAACTAATAATGCCTATAAATCAAAACTTTATTGCACAATTATATACATTAAACAAATGTTTTTTTTTCAAGTCTACAAAAATATCTCATGTTCTAAATTTAAAATTTATTTACAAGATTGTAATAAAACAAAACATTTTTTACATTTTTGCAATGTCCACTTAATTTTGTCCATGAGTGTATGTGTCAGTTTACAATCTATACGAAGCTATTTTAAACCATTACAAAAATAAATATGCAATCTTTCCTAAATTTGCAAATCGGAAAATAAATCCCAATTATCATAGGAGAAGTAAAAGTGTCTTTAATGGAATTTTAGCAAAGCAATAGGATTGTTAGAAAGTAAAAATAATTATTACGTCTATAAATATATTATCAACACTACTGAGTATTATTTACTGATATCTTCAAAAGAATTATAGTAGATTCTTGTATAAATAACAAATGTTCACATTTTTTTACTTCCGAATTGTTAATTTTATTTTTTATGTTGCATATTCTTTATTAATAAAACGTGAATCAAAATACAATTAATTTTCTTTGTTGTAACTGAAATTAAAAGTTCGTCCCTGAAGTGGTTAAATTACGAAAATTAGTCAAAAGCTTTTGTCGAAACGTAAGTTTTCCGTCGTCGAACTAAAGAATCATTGCGTGACTTAGTTTACACATTGTCCATTGTTTACTCATTTTTATACTTTAGCTTTAATTTAAATGTAAATAGTCATTAATCGTCCGTGAATTTAATATTAACCAGTTAGCTGTGTTTGACGAGTATAGTCGTCATGGAGAAGTGTCAGGATTTTGTGTCATGACGAGTATATTCCTAAATCACAGCTAACTGGTTCACCAAATAAATCAATATCAGTAATAAAATTGTCTATTTTATAAAATAGGCCCATCTCTTTGCTCCAATATTTTAACACCGTCTCATATTCTGTGATTGACTGTGATTTTCTGTGATTGAGTATACTTTCAAAAGGGAACGCCACAGTTAACTGGTTAATGGCTAAAATTAATTGGGATTAATTTCGAACAGAGAGTGCTATCGATTATTTGAAGTAAATGTTTACGGTCCCGTTTTTTGTACAAAAGGCATATTCGAGTAAGAAGTTCTGGTAGTCTATTTATCTACTGTAGTTGCATTGATTCGCTTCCGCCTGGATACGGAAGTGGAACAAAGAGACGCAGAATGAACACGAGGAAATAGAGCCCGATGAAACGCGATCCCTTCTTGATTGTTGGGTAACGTCAACGACCACATTCAGACACCGCAGAAAAATTCACCTACGATATTGCGAAACGTACACAGGGTGGTTCTTACACGCTCGTCCACTGTGTCTTGTTTTCTAGGTAATTAATTTTTTATGCACGAAAAAAGTTATATTCTTAATACTCTTGTTTGCTATTAAGTTAGAACGGATAAAATCTATCTGTACACTATCCATCTATCTGGAATTTATTTATGTACAGGATGATTTATTTATGGACATTGCAGAAATGTAAAAAAATTTGTTGTTTTACTACAATGTTTTAAATAAATTTTAAATTTAGAACGTGAAATGTTTTTGTAGACTTGAAAAAACATTTATTTAATATACATTTTATTTATTTAATGTATAGAATTGGGCAATAAAGTTTTGATTTATAGGCATTATTAGATAAATTAAATTAACCTTTTGTTATTTTGTTATTGTTATTATATAATTTTGTCCACGACTGTATTGCATTGTTCGGAAAGTCATTTCGTTTTGCAGCGCACCTGTTGAGTGCAAAAGGTTAATAATTTTATGCGGAATATCTGATAACGAACTTCGATATCAATGACCAGATTTATTCATTCAACGTTGCAGTGAATAAATTTTTAATTTATACATATAAATAGTAACTTCAAACAAATATTACTTCAGAATTTGAAATTCGAATTTAGTTGAATTAAATTATTCAAATTAGGTCTTCTCGAAAATTAAGCTACTTATGAATGAACAAATTTTATTGCATATTTTTGGTTTATTCTCTCGCATAGATTTCTATTCTTTTTTATTAGGTTGGGAATAACGCGTATCAGATGTAAAAGATTAATAAATAACTTACCACTTGGTGGCCTGATATGAACACCCAAGTTAAGGGCCTGAAGTTTCGCGACAGCGACCTTGCAAAGGACCTTCCTCTCTATATCTGACAGCGACCTTAAAGGAGTATCCTGCAAGGTGACACGTCGTCCTCCAGTTCCCGCCCACGTGCATTTTCCCTGCAATTCGAAGAAAATATTCTGAAAGTTTTCCGTGTTAACCAAGAACTTTTATTCCAGTGCAAATAACTATTATATTTAAGATCAAACTGAATGCATCAACTCGTTTTAAATGCATCCATTCTACACAATCAAATTTGTAGAATTAATATTGTGTATTTGATATATTTTCAATAATATTGTGGAGTATGAGATAAGGACGTGCGAGCGAGATGCGGATGTAGAGTGTTTGGAACGAGAGTGTGAATAAAGAGTGTTTGGACCGAGTGACAGTTCTTCGCAATGGGAATGCGTGTGGTGCGAATGGGTCAGCGGGTATATCTGTGTGAGTGGTTTTCGGGGAAGAAAAGCGTGCAAGGATGCAAGGAAAGTTAGTTCAGCGTGAGGATTAGTAGAGAGAAGTCGAGAGTGAGCATTGAGAGTTTAAAGGGAGAATTGCGTGAGAGATTAAAAAGAGAGAAATTGTGAGAGCGAGTACTGTATTTTGTTTTATATATATATTAAATATCTTTTGTTTTTAAAAAAGACTCCTTCTTGTCACCAAGATCCCTACAATATCCTTGTATCGTGGAACATCCTTTCAGTTGGCAATTTGGTTTTCGATCAATCCAGTGAACAACTTTTATACTTTATTGGACAAAGTTTCATATCTTTAACGAAATTATTTGACTTCTGGTTTAAAATGTTTCGCAATGAAACAATTGACAGATCCATTGATAATGTTTAATGCATTATAATTTATCCATAAACGAGGCTTCAAAATGTATTTAAAGTTCCTCATGGTACAACAAATCAAGGTATGAATAATATTTGCTTTGGCCATGGATTCATTTGATAATTAATTATCTCGAATTACCCTCCCCCATTTAATACTAACTTTAACATTGTATATTGATTATACTATATAAGTATTAATAAATTTAATAGTGATTAAGAAAAAATCCATAAGAATAAAACCACGAAAGAAATTAAAAAATTACTGCAAAAAGGTGTTGAAATGTTCATAGGCACACAACGTTTTCAATCTTTTTTAATTAAAATCACTGTAAATTCTTGCCCTACAACGATGATGTACAAGTTTTAATAACTTTCTTGCATGAGTAGCTTCTTTTTTAATTTAAGACAACGAACGATATCGACGCTTCGCTTGCGTGAAAGGAAAACAAAAGGAGTACTTTTAATTAAAGCCATGGGAAAAATACTCTTTTACGCTTTGCGTCAAATTTAATTTTGAGTTCGCGCAACTACGTTATACTATGGAATTGTTAGACAACGTTTATGGAAAAGTCATATAATCGTAACTTTCTTTCCGTTAATATTAGCACGTATACAGGTGTTTCATTTGAATATTGTAATACATAAAACGAACTGTTACCGTCGTCGAAATGAAGGAAGTTGTAAAACTTTTAAACAATTTAAAAAGTACTTAAAGAGTAAAACGAAAGTTAATCGATATTGTAACCAGGTGTATTATTTTTATTTATAACTATAACAAAAATTCGAAACATTATATGTGACTTGCATTTTGATGCATATTTTCTTATTTTAATATTATTTTTTATTTTTAAGTATTTATGACATTTAAGTGACAAATATGCATATAGTTATAAATATCAATTGCTTGCATCGTGAATACAGAAAAGAAGAAAAATGTAGTTTTACAAAATGTAGAAGCGAGTAGAAAATTGCACCGTGAGAGAACTGATGCAGAGGTTTAAAATTTCCTCTAGATAACGTGATTCTCTTTTAATCAGTCAATTAGTATGGAGTGATCGAATGGCGATGAATGTATGCAAAGTAATTAAAAATTGATTCTGAAATGAAGAGGTAATAGAAAATTGTACGACGATGGGAATATTGATTGAACGCTACGTAGACGCAGAGATATGAAAAGTATAAAAATGGTAGAATAATATAAGTTTGAAATTATAGGCGTACTAGATGCAGAAATTGTTGAACGTGTTTGAGCAATGTTGTTTCAGAAATTACTACCGAATCATAAGTAGCATGAATTTTGCAGAATAGTTTGTAGAATATAGCAATTGGGTGATATAAACATTTTAAAATATAAACGTTTACATATTCCTTTTCCCTAATCTCTTACAGGCATGGACAAAATTAAGTGAACATTGCAGAAATGTAAAAAATTTTTTTGTTTTATTACAATGTTTCAAATAAATTTTAAATTTAGAACGTGAAATGTTTTTGTGGACATGAAAAAACACATATTTAATATACACTTTATTTGTTTAATGTATATAATTGAGCAATAAAATTTTGATTTATAGGCATTATTAGTTAAATTAAATTAACCTTTTGTTATTTTGTTATTGTTATTATATAATTTTGTCCACGACTGTATTGGGTTGTTCGGAAAGTCATTTCGTTTTTCCCCATCAGTCTTGCTAGTGACAAATTCTTAGAATTTGGAAATCTGATAATTCGAATTTTTCAGAATTTGGAAAGTTGAGAATTCGGAATTTTCAGAATTTGGAAATTTGAGAATTCGAGTTTTTCAGAAATTGGAAATCTGAGAATTCGGAATTTTCCCAATTTGGAAATCTGAGAATTCGGAATTTTCAGAATTTGGAAAGTTGAGAATTTGGAAATCTGAGAAATCGGAATTTTCAGAATTTGGAAATCTGAGAATTCGGAATTTTCCGAATTTGAAAATCTGAGAATTGGAGAAAAATCAGTCTTGCTTGTAAATAAGTCCGAATAATTTATGGTTGTTACCGTATCGGATATGAAAAGTGAAAAGCAGCATTTTCGGAATTCTTCACTTTTTTAAAAATGCTGTTCAAGCAAGAAAAGAAGTATCGCACGAAAATCGTCTCTCATTTTCATAAAAAAAAAAGAAACGAAATGACTTTCCGAACAACTTAGTATTTGTCACAAATAAGTTAATATTGCAAATAAGCTTCATTTTACCGTGTACATATACCAGCACCGTATCGAGCTATTAAAATATTCGAAAAGCACTTTCTCAAATGAAAGACTCGCGCTAAATCCGACTCCATTCAAATATCACTAGCAACATAAATCCTCGCCTCCCGTCGTTTCTGAAATCCCGTGTAACGAATAGCATAATGAATCGCGAACGTCGAATCCGTTTATTTCCGATCGGAAAGCGTAGCCGGTGTCTCTGTCTGCAAGAGTCGGCGATATTTTTAAATTTTTCCATCATTCTGTCGCAGACCAGTAAACCGTGTGACGAAGCGACGCAATCAACACCGACTCTCTAATTCCTGAGGGCCAAGGTGAAAAAACTTTCACCGGTAAAGATTTTTCTCCGATAATTTCCACTAATACGTATTTCGGTGTATACAGTAGCGGACAAAAGTTTAAGACGATGATTTCATTTGAAATACTATACGAACTTCGTTCCTTTTTTTGTAACTTCACTACTGAGCAACATAACAAAATGAAATTTTTTTTATAAGTGTATTGTTGAGTCGCATTCATAGAATCATAAAGCCATTGGGCTTATTTTTAACTTTAGAAATTTCTTGAATAATCAACAACTGTCTTTTGCTGCTCTTTATAACGTGCAATTCATATTCTTAAACTTTTTCTAATATAGCATGATTTTCGAGAGCCAGCGCGGTTTATTATTTTATGAGTGTCGAACCGTTAGGGGACAAACGACATCGTATTTTTACTTTAGGTTACTCAGGTAAAGAGTGATCTCGAGATGAACATTTGGTAAGGGCTGTTCTTGTCCGCTTCTCTTTAATTTTCTAGAACCAATGAAAATACATTAATTTTAACGTAGTTGTTTGTTCACCCCCAACAGCACGCCAATCCCCACTACATACTTTTTTCTGGAGAGAACATTATTTTTTCTCGCTAGCAGATTTTCAACAACTCTCAAAGAGTACACATCAATTTTATATTTATCCTTTAAAGTCTGTTGTCAGTTGGTGAGGTGTCATTTTTTCTTAAGTGCTAAATCAAGTCTTAGTTTTAATAAAGCACAAACATTTTACCCTCGTCAGTTGTTTTTGTTAATTTTGTCTTTCGAGTGGATTCACTGATTCCACAATCTAACTTTCGTGATTCATTAAGTTGAATCCCGAAGAACGCAAGAACATACACTCATGGACAAAATTAAGTGGACATTGCAAAAATGTAAAAATATTGTTTGTTTTACTACAATGTCTTAAATTTTAAATTTAGAACGTGAAATGTTTTTGTAAAGTTGAAAAAACATTTATTTAATGTATATAATTGTACAATAAAGTTTCGATTCATAGGCAGTCTTAGTTAAATTAAATTAACCTTTTGTTATTTATGATACCTGTCCACTTAATTTTGTCAACGACTGTATATGTATACATAAATGTCTAATTAGTTAACACCGAAAGTAGAACACTATTTACAGTTTTTATGAACAATAAATCAATTATTTATTTTTTCCATTTAGTCTTAAACTTTTGTCCGCTACTGTACGTGTGTGAAAGATGGGATTTTCGATACAACGCACTGTGGAAATACATGATATGTACAAAATAGTTACTCATAATAATATTTAGACACGGTGCTATTCTTGCATTTGTTGTATTGCGTAATACGGATTAATTTACGGAGTATATTGTATTGCTCGTTTCACAGAAAGATGCAGTATTCATTGTAGGTTAAAAATACATCGACAGTTTCTTTTTACTATTTGAATAAGTCATTTTAACACTAAACCTACCAAAGCGGTCAAATGACCGTTTTACAAGTTTCTAATTTTAAGTTCCAAAGTATGTTAAGGTATCTTCTTTGAAATTTTTATTGATTTTCATCGATATAAAGCATTGATGTATACCTTCATTTGTGTTACATCGTTCTTGCATTAGTTTTTCAACTTCATTCTTAATTTCGAAATAAACGTGCATTATACGCCGGTAGGTTTAGTGTTAAACAAAGTGTTGTATTTTTATGCCTCATTAATATTCGAACACTGGTGCAGTTCCTACAAACTAGCAATTATCAATTGAACTTCGGGATAGATTTGTTTGTATGCAAACATTCGGAGTACAATTCCCCTTTATTATAAGGTCGTATTTCGAAACGCGATCAACTAAAATTTAATGTAAAATGATAAGGAAAGAGTACCAGTTTTGATAAGAGAACTTGTAATTTATCATAGAGGGAAAGAAGAAATTTACCGAGAGATAGCACGATTATTATTAATGAAGAAGAGTACAATAGCCTACCTCGTTAAGAGATATACCGAAAATGATCGCATTGAATATAGAAACAAAGGAAACAACCTTGAATTTTGAAATGGAAGAGTAGAAAGAAAATTAATATAAAAGGTTATCAAACATCCGCATTGTAGTGTTGTAAATTAGCTTCAGAGGTTCTTCGTAAAAATAGAAAGAAAATGAAGTACACAGTGTTGAAACTTTGCGTAGAACAACGAGAAACGATGGTTATAATAGTCGAAGAGCAAGAAGAAAATAGTACATTAATGACATAAATCGGAAAGAAGATTGATTTTCTCTAGGGAATTTGTTGAAAAGTCTGAAGATTGAAAGAATGTTACTTCCCCTGACGAGAGTAAATATTGTATGTTTAGCTCGGATGGGAAAAGCATAGTGTGGCGAAGGGTAAATAAAACTTTAAAGACAAAAGATCTAAAGCCTACTTTAAAACACGGAGGAGACTCTTTGATTGCGTGGGGGTGCATTTCCGGTGCGGGCGTTGGTGAATTTGCGTTCATTTACTATATTTTAGATAAGGTTAGATACTTAGACCTCTTAAAAAGATGCACTAAAAATAATAAATATAGATGTAAATAATGCAAATAATATAGAAATACAAAACTTCAAATTTTATCAAAGTTCAAACAGTACAGGATTATTTATTATATAATTGTTCAAACATTTTACCCACGCATCTACTATAATAACCATTATGGGATGAATTAGGTCAAAGAATTATAAAAATAATGAATTCCAAAGTTAAATTACAAACAAAATCGAAAAGAGAATGACATTCTGCTTCTTCAGAATTAGATTGAATTAGTGAATTAGGCTAAAAAATTAGAAAAATAATAAATTCAAAAGTTGAATTACAAACGAGGCCAAAAGGAGAATTTTTTAAAACTGGAGTAGGATATTAAAAAGGAGGAGATTAATTCAGAATATTCGACAAAAAATATCTTTTATACACCCAATAAATTAATACCACATAATACAATAAACGCGTTGTGGTGGCACTTCGATGGAATCTGTCACCTACATGCTATGTAACCCGCACCCTATATAATAATTTACCAAATGTCCAATGGACAAATTGTTAAGGAACATTTAAAATAAAAAAAGCAATAAATAAGGTTGCTAAACAAAAACAGCTTGCAACAATACATTAAAATTGTAGTCTTTCCTAAAATAATTTATCATAAAATTGTCCGAAATTGTGGCGTTCAAATGCGATAGCCTATTATTTAAAATGTATTGCGCGTCGAAATAATCGAAAAGAAATTGTTTATAATTTTCAATCCGTAATGATTCGTGTCTTTGCAAAATAGCATGGCATATAAATCATCCCTGCTCTTATAATAGGAAATACAGCAACGAATATTAACCCTTTGCGGTTGTAAGTATTTTTACTAGTAGCAAATAGCGACTGTAAAACTTTCTGGTTAAAAAGTTTGAGCAATTTTTTTGAAACAAACATATTTTTATTATCAATTAACAATATTGTCCGTTTCACTGTATTCAAGCTTCACGTATATAATACTACAACTGTAGTTAAAAATTATTTATTAAAAATTGTTGTATCAAATGGCGAGTGAGAGTCGCCACTCATCCGCAAAGGGTTAATGCAACTGTATGCAATACTGTAAAGATATAGTACTGTATGTTTCACATTCGACGTCATATAAAACACTCCGCCATTTCGCTAGTTTCTCGTATTTCCATCGTTATAGCCATTAGTATGCCGATATCGGCAGCCAGTGAACCTCTCATATTGCACGGCGACAGAATTATGCACGGTTCACACGGAAGAATCGCGTGAAAATTGCCGCCAAGTGACATCGAGTGTGAAAGTCACTATAGATCGCCGAAATAGCGAACGCATTGTGGATAAACGCGAGAGTGGCCACACGCGAGTAGCAGCAGAGACGATATTGGTGTTAGTGTACATAGTAGTAGTAGTAGTAGTAGTAGTAGTAGTAGTAGTAGTAGCAGGGGTTAAGTATAGTTTATACACACCACCGTTGGCTGACTATTTCTGGCGGCGCCGGCAAAATTCCGAGGCCCTAAATTGGTTATCGCGCTTACCGCTTAACGAGATCGCTTGTCACAAGGTCGACCTTCTTTTTCTTCTTTTTGTTCCTGCACTTGCCACCTCTTTTTCTCTTCAGCGCATCCCGAATACTCGGTCACACGCGGATATTAAACAATGTGATCGACGAGACAGCGAAGAAAAATAGACCGGCTGTCGAAACTGGGATCACTAAAGAGGGCATGCAACGGTAAATAAGGAGGCAGAATAAATTTAGGGGACACTAGCTAGCGAGACGTCGCAGTGGATCATCGATTTTCATCGAATCTTCGAATCTGGGGCGAAAATAAGTCGATCCGTGTTTAATCGTTCTTATGAATATACACTCATGGACAAAATTAAGTGGACATTGCAGAAATGTAAAAAATGTTTTGTTTTATTACAATGTTGTAAATAAATTTTAAATTTAGAACGTGAGATATTTTTGTAGATTTGAAAAAACATTTATTTGATGTATATAATTGTGTAAGAAAGTTTTGATTTATAGGCATTATTAGTTAATTAAATTTACCTTTTGTTATTTATGATACCTGTCCACTTAATTTTGTCCACAACTGTATGTATGTTGCCGGGGAAGATATCGAATTAATTTTTCAATTTCATGAAATGCTATTATGAAATATTGACAACGAACGTGGTCAACTGAGCTATTCTATCGTGACTTCAAATCCCCACATAATGAACAATTCTGATTTTTTCATTTTTTATGTATAATCATTATATATCTTCATATATTTATAGATGATAAAGGATTAATAAAAAAACTAAGAATAATAATATTATTATTATAAATAATACATTAATATGTAATATAATATAAGAATTCAATAATATAATAATATTGCCGGGGAAGATATCGAATTAATTTTTCGATTTCATGGAATTACTGAATGCTATTATGATAATTTTGGCAAGTGGTCATCTCAACTACTCTATCGTGACTTCGAATCCCCACATAATCAACAATTTTTATTCTTTCATTTTTTGTATATAAGCATTATATATCTTCACATATGTATAGATAATAAACAATTAATAAAACAATTAAGAATAATAATATTATTACTACTAATAATAAACAAATATGTAATATCATATAATAATATTATTTTTAATTTTTTTATTAATTGTTTATTACCTTTCGATTTGTTTCATTTACTATAATCGTTATATTATTTGCAATATGGTTGTGTATATATACAGTGTCCTATAAATCGTGATATATCTAGCCAGGAATGATTTTATGTTCAGAAATAAATCGAAAAAGTGATATCAATAATAACAATAACAATTTTCCATATTTAATTTCATTCTTGAAATAATTGAATTTGAAAATAGTTCGACGTATTTCTAAAAAATGCTAAAAGAAATATAATAATTTCTGCTTCTTCGTTAATTTAATAATTAGCGGATATCATAAATTAATTGATATACCATAAAACTCTTACTGAGAGCTTATTGCAGATTCTACCATAAGTCAGAGATACACAATTATGTTTCAATAGAAAATAGAAATGAAATTATCAAATTAGTTCATCGAAACGTGACAGTGATATTTGTATTGCTAATATATGCATACTTTAGTATCCATAATATTTTATTTGCCGTAAAATCTGTCTCTTATTGAAAATATCAGTTATCTATCTCTTACAATGCATTGCATATAATTTATAAAACTATATAATTTAAAAAAGTGAAATTAATAAACAGAAGTTTACGATAGCTTTAACATTAAATATCTCGTAAACTAGTGACCCAGTTTATATCCAAAACCAGTATGTCCAACTTTCGAATAGGAATATTTGAAACAGCACGATGTATAAAATTGCGAATGATCGTTGAAATATTGGTCGAGCGTTTAGGTGCTACGTGGAAAGTTTAAATGTTTGAATTACAATTTTGTTCGTGTTTAGATAGTTTGCTCTCCAGCATAGAATACACATGATTAATACAAGAAACAAAATAAATGCAAAGTTTCGAAAGAGGCTAAAATTTACAAACACTGACAGCAGAAAAATATACGAATTGTTAAAGCCAACATGGCGTCGCTAATAACTGGCGCCAGCGCGAAATAACAAGTAAAATAATCAAAAGAAAAGAAAAGCTTGAGTTTCTGCATTTTCGAAACACGAATACGCGAAACGGAATGAGCCCATAAAGTCTTGCTAAAAGATTAGAATTACGAAGGATTTGCAGAGCTTTAGTATCGTCCGTAAAAAAAAAAAAATTTGTTTAGGAAGAATGTAGACGAAACTAGAATGTCGTAAACGTTCGAACTCGGTTAAATGGTCCGCATTCTGGTGGCGAGTAAAATTAATTTACAAGTGCTATTAAGAAAGCAAGGTAACGGAGTATTGTTATTTATAGTAACGCTCTATTTTCACACCAGATGTTAATAGCAACATCATTAATTCGTTTTCTTTCTTATAATGAGGTGGACACTTTCAGCTATGCGGTGACAGGTGGTTTAAGTAGATTATTCGTAGACGCGTTTTGGCAAAGGAAAACTCTATGTATAGCACGTGATATTTGTTTTCGCTTCGTTTACTATGCGTAAATAAAATGCACCGAATGCACAGTGGTTGTCAAAAGTTTTAATATTATCGTATCATTGTAACACGCATTTAAAATACGTCGATTTTTCAAAATGCATTAACTCTTTGCACTCGAAAGAATTTTTACTGTTCGAAAATGACAACTGTAAAACCTTCTAGTTGAAAAATTTGACGAATTCCTTTGAAGTTATTATTTTTTCATTATTAATCGCCAATATTGTCTATTTCACTATGTTCAAACATCGCGTGTATGATGCTGTAAATATATTGAAAGTTATTTATTTAAAATTGTTGCATTAAGTCAAATACGTGTCGCCTTTTGAGTCCAAAGGGTTAATTTCTCGAGATTAAGCGTCTTCAAGATTTGCGCGTCGAGTAATTACATAGGTTAAATGTTAAATTATAATCACAAAAGTTTCAGATGACAGTCATTTTGTTTACGAGTAGTATGCCTTATTCGGTATGACTCGTGTTTATAGTATTTGTTTTAACAAATCGATGCTGTATTGCTAGCAATAAGTGGCCAAGATTTTCGTCGCATATTCTATTACGCAAAATTATTATTTACACGCCAAGCAAGCAAGGAGCAAACTTGTCTGAGCAGTCTAGAGCAATCTTGAACAGGTGGTCCACATTGAATGTTATTTTATACAAATATCCACATACGTGAATAACGAATGGGCCTAATTGTCTCGCATTTCAACAAGTGGAGCTACTTGCCCCAAGTTTCGAGGATCGAAACAGCTAATGCAAGCCTAAACGCGTGTTAACCCATAACGGGTGAATAACATGTGGGCTCGAAACCGCGAGTTAACACATGGCCGGTGAGGGACGTATTAAATAACGATGAAAAGTGGAAAGAACTCACCTGAGGTGTCCACACGGAGGGTTGATTGGACGCCCTCGAGGTGCTCTTGCTCCTGGACTTCCATATCTTCTTGGCCACCAATCGGCTGCCGTGATGCACCACGCTGCTGGAGGATTTGCTCTTCTGCATCGCTGTGCCACCTGCGGAATTGGCGGACGATGACGTGAGTGCCGGCGAACCGGGTGCCGAGTGCGGTTTATCCTTGTGCGCGTTTGAACCGTGCAGGAGATGGGAAAGGAAGGATTGATGATGGTGTTTGGGTGTTAGTGGTTCCTCGGACCCGAGGCCAGCATCGATGCTGCTCCTCGAGCTCGCGTTTCGACTGGGTGGCGATGTGGTCGTGTCTGCGTCCGACAGATTTTCGGACGGATTCTCTGCGGAGGACATCTCCCTGTAATTAACCGCCCAGTTGTCATCCGTCTGACAGCCCTTGTTGTTGCCTTCGTCGTCGCTCAGCTTGGTGGTCTCCCCTTTGGCCCTTATGTTCCTCAGGTTCCTGTCGTAGTTCACCCGTTTGAACCTGTCCACCTTGTCAGCGTCCATCGATTTCTTTCTGGCCATTCGGAGGTATCTCTTGATGGTGTCGCTGACAGAGGGTGACACGTCGTCGTTGTCCACGCTGCTCCTTCTGCGACCACTGGGCTTCTGTACAGACGTTTCCCTGGACTCTTCCTTCTCTCTTTCCAGGAGAATAGCGTCGAGGACTTCGCGGGGTACGGGGTCCGTTTGAACAGCGTCGTCGATGGGTCCACGATCGGTACTGGGTTCCTGGACGGCAATCAGGGGAGGCGGGGAGATGGGGTCTCGTCTGACCGACAGCCAGTCCTCGGAATCCTTGGACGGCACCCTGGCACGCTGATGAGTCCACCAGCGATTAGACGGTGACGTGTAAGCACCGGTAGCACGTGGTCCCCGGAAGCCCCTGGTGCACCTCAGATCGAAGTACAACTTCTCCAGGAGCTTCCTGTCGGTCAGGATATCGGAGATCACGTGCTCCCGGGTCGCTGATTTGCTATAGTAACGACTAATGGTATCCATCAGAGATTTGTGCACGTAGTCACCCTGGTACGGTTGCATGGACTTCGGAATCTTGTCCTTGTCCGAGGTAGCTCGCTGAACCGACAGCTCCTCGAGTTTCGCCTGGGCGACCATTAGATCCAGGTGTTGCTGAAGCTTGTCTATCAAACTCTTATAATCGAAAGGTTCTTTCCCCTCGAACTGGCCGGGGATGTCTGGCCTTCCCATCGATTTCGTCGTACCAGCGACGTCATTTTGCATGTTCAGGTACTTCTGTAACATATCCGCCAGCGCTTTGGTTTCAGGATCCTCCTGCTGGAACTTTCTGCGTTCCACGGGGCTGGAAGGTGTGCTACCTGCCTCCGAAGCCAGCAACCATTCGCGTTTGGCTTTGGCCAGGTCGAACTTGCCGGCCGTGGTGGTCTGAAGGACAAAACCTTGAGGAGGGTTTCTGATGTCGTCCGCCTCGTCGGCGGAGCTGGCTTTCGTTCGACAGCTGCCCCCCTTGATTTGTCTCCGGCGTCTCTGCGACCGGAAGCCCAAGGTCCCGGGATAGGATGCCTTCCGCCAGAGCAGGAACCTCGGTTCCTTTTGACATACTTCCTGGAAGTACTGCTCTATCTTCGGGATATCCTCGGGCCTATTGTGCGTTCCATCGGGGATCAAACGTCTCCCGGCGTCCGCCATGTAACGCCAGGTCTTTCTCGTCAGCAACCATCGTTCCTTCGACGGTTTGCTCGATCGTTTTGTCCTTCGATCCTTCGACGCGGGCGGTGTGCCGCGTATAGAACCCCCTGTTTCAACGCTGTCGCGACGAGAACGTCTCCTACTTCCAGGACGCTCCGCCATCGTCGCGTCCTTCTCCTTCTTCGCCACGCGAACCACTTTCGTGCAATTGTTTTTACTCTTTGAACACGATCGGCGATCGACGACCCGGAGTCGTCCACTTATGTCACTCGCGGACACCTTGCGGAAGATTCACTCGCGACGATGTCATCCACACTCAAACACGCGATTGCTCGATCAAACACTCGGATCCTATTCAAACTTTGACACTGCACTCAGACACCATCGACTCTGACACCCTGAAGGAACTATATTTTGCTAACAACGACGAAGAACTACGACCGTCGAGTTTCGGTGACGATGCACGTTAACGGAGTATCGCTGGGAAGACGAATGTTCGAACTAGGTCAACGGATTCGTTGCCGACGAAGAATCGAAAAAATTCATCTGAACGGAATGATGCGTTGTATGCTAAGAAGAGAGCGTAATTACGAGAATTTGCGTAGAAGAGAACCGCGTTATCTTTCCCTAGCTACAAGGAGCGTTGCGAATGTTTTCGTGTGTATAAAATGTCGAATGACCACTTGTTGGTTTCGAGCAGGATATCACCGGTTTCTTCCAGCGCGACACGTAACCACCCCGGATCAGAAACCGATCCGACTCCCTCGGTTCTCCGTATCACGCTTATTTTTATTCCCCGTACGAAAGTTTTATTCCGCGTACGCTCTTTTTACGCCGACTAGCAGCAGCAGGCCCGCGTTCGAAGCTTCAACAACAACGTGGCTCCAGATTAATTTAGACTTTGCAGATCCCAGCGAAATTCGGCCGGCCGCTGTCTCCTTTTTCTACACCTTCCGTTGGATCTCGCCGCGACACACTCTCTCCTTCTTCCCGAATGATCCACACGCATTCTACATCATGACAGATACAGCTACGCTGTTATCCGACGATCGACTTTGCTCGAACGTTCACGGAGGAACCGTCCACGAGTGTTGACCCAGAAAAGGGGCTGGTGCACGCCGCGAAGTCGAACGGACACGAGAACCACTGAGATCGTCCTTGTCCCCGTAGTTCGTCCTACATGACCTTGGCTCCAGACGAAGAGGACATAGGCGACGAAGAAAAAGAAACACGATCGCGGGGATGTTTCTTGGAGACGTCGAGAAGAATCACGTTACGTACGGCCGCGAGCCGAGCCGGCAAGGTGGAAGCTGCCTAAGGTACGCGACTACTGCTTCTCAAGGCGTCGCGACGCTCGTGGACGCTCCGTGTCTAAAAGCGTCTTTGCCCCTTCTCTTCTCTCCGTGCCTCTCTTACGCGAAGAGAGCAGCGAATGCGAAAGACAGAAAAGGGGAACGAGAGGCACTATCGGGCTCGGGCGAAAGAAGAAGATGACGACGGGGGGAGAGTAGGCGAAGAAGAAGAAGAAGAAGATGATGGAACAGACCGAGGAAGACGCAGAGACTTCGGTCTAGGGTTCCTGGGAGCACAGACCAGCCGGAGGTGGTGTCGACGACGCTGTCATCGTTTGCCAAATACCGACGCCCGCTTTCTGGCGAGCCACGTCTGCGTGCAGCCGTCGCGTATCTCATAGTACGATAGTACCCGCCTTGACGATTTGTTTATAACGATCGACAGCGACTAACGCGATGCGAGACGCTTTTTAACAGCGCTCGAGAGGAGCGTCGCTACGCGCGTGTTTTCGTAAGAGGCCTCTTCTCGGCCCAGTTCGACGATCGTGTTTCAGAGATGTTGGAAACGGAACGACACGCCGTCGAATGGTTCTTCTCCTTCTTCGTCGTAGTTGCGACGATGTTGAAAATATTTTTTTTAGCGAGGAACGCGTGGAGCAACGTCGAAGACCGAAAGGTCAGAACAGTGACGGTATCGAGGCGCGTGTGTTCGCGGGATCGATGCTGAGGAATCGCTGGCGGATGAACGGGAACGGTACCAGGAATTTTACCGCCCTCTGATGCTCAGCGTGAATTTATAAGTTAGCTAGTCACTAAATTGTTGAATTTATGATTCGATCGATTTCTGAATCGGAACGTTATCAAATTCTTTGGGAATGTTTCGAGGCGCGTGTCTTTGCGCGAACGCTGCTGAAGAATCGTTGGCAGATCAACAGGAACGGTATTAGGAATTTTTGCACCCCGTGACACTTAATTTTGCCTGAAGTTAACTCGTTACCAAACTGTTAAATTTATAATTTTATCAATTTGGGAATTAAAACACTACAAGTTCTTTTGATATGTTTTTAAATTGTGCACTTCTGTATTTGTAACTTTGTAGATCCAGTCTCATCTGCTGAATGTTGGAATGTTGAAATTCGTCTAATTTCCAAATCCCCAAGTTTCCAAAGTTTTACATGTCCAAATTAAATTTTTAAGTGTAAGTTTAAAGTATATTCGATTGTATCTTAACTGTGTCCAATTAATTTGTTAAATTTTCAAACCTTCAAATATATAAATTATTAAGTTCCTAAATTTCAAAATTTGCAGGCGAACAAGCTATCAGATTCCTCTGTTTCCAGATTCCAAATGGAAAAATTTTCAGACCATCAAAGATAATTATCGAACTTCAAATCATTAAATTTATACATTTATAGATTCACAAATTTTCAAATTCCCAATTTGTAATTTGTAAACTTACTAAATTTCTATGTCCCTCTCAATTCCTAAATCGTAAATTTATAATTTCTCAATTTCTCGTCTGACTACATACATATCTAGCTTTTTCAAAAGTCTATATCTCGTTTCAAATCACGTACATACGAAATTAAATCAAAAAAGTCTTTCATATTCTTAACCATGAATATATTTGTTAAAAATACGCCTAAGAAAAGATAATTTCAGCAACTATTATATTAACGGGATAATTAGTGGATGTACTAAATCAGTAAAAACAAATATTCGTACTACCTATAATACTTCATCAGCGTTTCTTCACAATATTTTTAATATACAAATATATAATATAGGAATTTAACTAAGATAAATACACATATAAACAATAATGACATATAGGACACTGATAACATAATAAAAAAATAAACACAACAATAAATCTATCATAAACATAATAACATACTTTGAAATATTATTGCATTGATTAATGTAGAACACCAATTAATTGTCGCGTTAACCAAAGAACTGAGACTGTCATCTTCGTCGTCGCGAAGAAATTTCTTTCGATCTTCTCCAAAAATATTCGAGTCCAATTTTTTTTTTTCAACGGGACGGAACACGAAAAACTATTACGCTTTCTTCAGGACTTATTTTTGCACGTTGAATCATAATTCGGTCGTTCGCATCACGATTTCTGTGACAGCCTGTAATAATATCGCTCGCGATGCGGACGGAACGTCGTCACACGCGTGAGCAAACAAAATGGCGAAGAAAGTAGACTGTGCAACACGATGCAGTAAACTCTTTTAAATCGCGGCAGCTTTTATCGCGAATATCGACTCTGCCAAATTCTAGAAGGAATTCCTGGCGAACATGCAATATCTATATTCGTCGGTTCAAGCAACTCTGCGGCAAACTTTTGTCTCGGTGAATTCTAAATGAACGCCCGTGGAAAACTCTGCTCTCGTGATTGCGAAAGGATCACTTCCAATCGACGTGTAATTTCGTTTGGTAGAGAAGCTTCGAGGGGGAAAAAAGTTGAAACGCGAGAAGCAGAAAAAGAAGACCAACATCTACGTGCAGAGTGTACCTAAACCCAAGCCCGAGAAAGAGTTGGAGATATAGGAAGGTTAAGGGAACGTCGATTACTCAACGTTCGCCAAGAAGAAAATGTGGGACATTCGTTTGGATCGCTTCATTGACGTAAAAATCGCTATGGGGTTATTGCCTAATATTTCTAGGGATATATTCCTCGTCCGGGACTATTTCGAGACTCATTCTCTAATGCAAGTCGGGCCACACCCCGGCTCGGCTATATAGCGGTCGTAAATCACGTGCTGGCTCGCCAAGTCTCTTTATTTTTTCGAGCTGAAAATTGGTGACTGATTTATTGTCGATTGCGCTCGGAATTCCTAACCTGCAAATCCTTCGCTCAGAAAAATATGAAAGCCGTTGTACAACAAATCGCTGCTCGATCGATTGCTATGCAGAATTGCCGCCGAAACGAAAAATAGAAGACCTCATTCCGATACTTTTACCGATCGTTTGTGAGCTACACCTTTTACCTAATGTTTGAACATTTCATAACCATGTTTCAATATTTAATTATAGATAACTATAGTATAGATGCTCGATATGCAGAATGTTTCATTTCGACCCGCCCAAATGTCTTCGATATTTATGTATACAAATGCATGTTTTAGTTACATGATTCCAGGGGAGAGGAAATTATCTGATGATGGCAGCTTTCTTATTTGTCGCCACGTAGAGAAAATAAGTTTACTTTTTATATAGAACTAATATGTTACACCGTTTGATGAAACTCATTATTTTCTACACAAAAGTGTTAAGTCGCTGAAAAATCATTCATTTAGAAGATTTTATCAGTTTTACTCCGTAGCAATATGAATGAACTCAGCATGATGTTTTAAGATAAATTAGTATTTTGAATTAAATTAGTATTTTGAATTAAATTAGTATTTTAACTTAAACTGATATCTTAAGTTAACACATTGACTGCCACACGGTAGTAATTGAAAATTGCATTAAATAATCTTTTCATTTTTAACAAATCCTGCCAAATATTTTCACAATATTTTGTTATATTTACTTTGTATGGTTCCAAGTAACTAATGCGAGTATTTTCGGTTAGAAAAGTAATCGAATTTTGAATAATGTAGCTGTTAAATCCGTATAGAAATATTAGTGTCACCCATATACGGGTGACATGGCAGTCGGAGTGTTAAATTTTAAAATCAGTACCTTTTTAACATTGATTTAAATACCAAACTTGCATCAAGTTTGTTGGACTTAGATTTGTGTAGATTTGACCAATGATTAATGATATTTTGAAACACCCAGTATGGAAGTTGACAAACACTATTATCGATCATAGAAAAAAGCGGAAGAAGCTTGATGGATGTAATAAAACAACCATTAAGCGATAACTATGAGGAGTATTTAAGCGTATGGAAAACAACGGAAGTGAATCGCTTAAAAGGTTCTAAATAGGCTGCTGTATAGAAAATTTGCGGCGAAACTCATTTTATGAATAGTATAATGACATAAGATGAACAATTCCTTTTTCCTAACAAGTGACGTACACTCTGCGCTTCTTTTTAATTATGATAATAATATTATTAGGCAGGGACTAGGTTGGGTCTAATTCTTGATTACAAAATTCAAATTACTAAATTTAAAAATGGAAAAAATCCCAACTTTTCAGGTTAAAAATTTATCAAATTTTCAACTTCACACATTTTCAAATTCCCAAATTTTTAAATTATCAAGCTCTTATAATAAAACCTCTTATACTACAATTTTGTATAATAAAATTCTCTGGGATAAAATCAGCTACCGAATTGCCACGTTTTATGAACATTAATATTACACGCGTCCGCAATAATTATTTCTGATTACTCGATAATTTATACAAAATTTCATTTCTCATCGATGGAAACATTTTTTAGGTCCTTTGTTGTTATTATAAATGAAATCCGTACATAGGAAAATGTGACGCAGTGATTAATATTAATCAACATCAATATAATACCACTATTGCATAATTAATATCAATCGATAATAATATATAATCAATATACGATTAAGCTCGACAAAGAATAACACATAATTACTATAATTTGTACATACTTGATTCTGCACAATGTAAATATTAATCATTGTAATGAAAATACTAATATTTATTGTCTTGTTACAGTCATTTTCCTTATAGCACCTATAAATTTTATTTAAAATTCCAAAGAAGAATTAAAGAACAGATCGAAGCGCTACTAATAATAATTGCACAAATTAACCAAACTTTGTTGAAAAAAACATGCTCAATTTCGTCAAAAATCTTCAATTTTCTCATTTCTACTTACAGTATACAACAGCACTGCTTGGGTGTTAATAATTCACAAATTATTAAAATCATTCCTGAATTTTGACAGATATTAACCTCTTGTGCTACGATTTATTCAGCAAGTGCGTCAGACATAACTAACCATTAATTGCTACAACATTAAAATGATTAAATGAAGTTCGAATATCAAAGCGGATTCCCGTTTAGTGATCCCTGGCCGCGCAAATTACAATTAGACCGAAGTTGAACATTCAACTGTATTAAAAATATTAACAATGTCTACCATATTTGAACAGCGAGTGCGTCACGTGTGTAGGTCGTAGTTGTAGGGCAAGGGGTTAATAAGTAAAGAAGGTATCCTCCCAATTCTGTGACTTACAGTCTAATTTCCATTTTCAATCTACAGTCACGAATATAACTTTTTCAACACAATTTCAGTTTCCATGTTTCAAATTATAGGGAGGAAAGACCAATTTACGAACAGATGGTCGAAATGCCCTCATTTCGTTTCCTAACGATTGAATCGAACGAAATCAATAATCTGACCTACCGGTGTTTTACGAACCTAACTCGATCGCAATGATACGAACAACGCAGTGTACAAAATGGTAAATGTCCGTTAACCAGTTAACTGTGGCATCCCCTTTTGAGAACATGCACCTACATATATGTATGTGTAGTGAAAATCGACGATGATGAGTAGCTCCAGGATGCATACATTTATCACAAATTATTTATACATTTCATTTGTTCGTTTCACTGGGTCTTGGCTTCCAAATGTTCCAAACATCTTAGAATCTACGAAAAATTACAGTTTAACACTTTGAGTGCCATGTCACCCATATACGGGTGACGTATGAATTCATACATAAATCTATCGCTAATTTTAGTTGAAACATTTAACATAACAAAGTATACAAAATTTTTGTAAATATATAAAAGCTTATCGAATAAACCAGAGTAGAATATAATGAAAATTGTCTATAAAATTTATCGAAAATAAAATCGCTTCCTAAAAGAAATTGAAACTGTTTTGGTGTGGCATTCAAGGTGTTAAATAACTTTTGCAAAAGTTACAATTCAGATAATCAATAGTAACTAAATTTTAGGCGTGACGGATATATAGTCGTCATTACAAAAAATTCTGCCGTATCTCCATGACGGATATAGTCGTCAAACGCACTTAACTGGTTAATGAAAGTAGTTCGTTGATCGCAAGACGCAGATGGTCTCGTCATCGATCGATGACGATCGCAGCCGGGATGAGTTGGCTGATGACCGATGTCGAACATCCCGTCATGACAGAGCGACGCGTGAATGTCATCGACTGATTGTCGCTATTTCGAGCGAATTCTCGGCCGGGCCTATTTAAAATCATTTGCATCGCCACGTGAGTCTCGGCCGGCATAACAAACATCGGAATGTCGCGCGATCGCAACCTCGTGACATGCAAATTAATTTCACACGGTGGGATCCATGTATCGGGACATTCGCATGGGACGTTTCTCGAGAAAGATTCATAAATCCATCAACCATTGTACTGAACACGATTTATCATGATTTAAGGTGCGAGAACCAGAGCTGGAGAAGTTTGTCATATCCGAGCCGTTCGTAATATTGAAATTCGTCAGGGGAGCAGAGAAAATTATGTTGGCGCAATGACTTTATGTGGATTTTTAAATTTAATTAAATTCAAAGACTGATCACTAAGCGTAACACTTATTTTAAATTTAATTCATATTTAATTCTATTAATTTAATTAATAGATTAAAATTGTTAACGTTGAGTACTAGTTTAATTTCAGCCTCGTTAAGGTCGTCAATTTAATTAATAGATTATAATTGTTAACGTTGAGGACTAGTTTAATTTCAGTCTCGTTAAGTTTAATATTAAACTAACATTTTCGATTAAAGTTATATAGTACAAAATAATGTTTAATTAAATTCAACAATGCATTAGAATTGTAATCAAATTTAACATTACACTTATTATTAAATAATAATTATTTATTCACTGAATTTGACATTGATTAAAACTAGTTGAAAAATAACATCGATTTAAAACTTCTAATTAAATTTTACGTCACAGTAAAATTTCCTTCCAAGCTTATCGTTGCACTGAAGCTTCTCGTTAAAATTAACATTTAATTTAAATTAAAATACATTACAATTTGTAATTAATTTTAACATTTCATTTATATATATTACAATATACAAAATATATTACCATTTACTATACTTCAGCCCTAATTAATATAATTGTATTTCTAACATTATAATTACCGAGGTTATACATATACAGTCGTAGACAAAATTAAGTGGACAGGAATCATAAATAACAGGTGGTTAATTTAATTTAACCAATAACGCCTATAAATCAAAACTTTATTGCACAATTATATACATTAAATAAATAAATTGTATATTAAATAAATGTTTTTTCAAGTCTACAAAAACATTTCACGTTCTAAATTTAAAATTTATTTAAAACATTATAATAAAGCAAAAAATATTTTTACATTTCTGTAATGTCCACTTAATTTTGTTCATGACTGTATGTATCTCGAGATTTGATGCATTTTCAGCCACTTTGAAATTGCAAATTAAATTAATAGTCAGAGAATTCGAATAAATACGATATAATTGTAGAAATCATGACTTATAATTATATTTTTAACGAACGAATAAAACTTTACAAAAACAGAATTATGCACTTTTATTTCTATATAGAACGAATCTCGTGTCAACTACTTTAGTGTCGAGAGTTCAGTTCTTTATATGTTAACCTCTAATAAGTTTCGTTCGTTTTAAAATGACTGACGATTCAAATGACCCATTTACAAAATGGCCAACTAAAGGAGAAGAGACTTCCATGAGAAACGAGTACCACAACATCGATCGATGCACTTATCCAAAAAGAGTGCCCATGATAAGCGTGCGACGGTATATTTTTGTTTAGCCAAATTGCTGGTTATTAAGGATTTTAATCAATTACGTTTTAAAAATGTAGGGGGTGGGTCGGAGGGGTTGGAGTGTATTTCTAACGTCAAACCACTGAAAAAGTGTATATACGCAAATCCCAACGCGATAATATTTATAGTTTCAAGCGTAAAAAGTAAGCGGCAAGAATAAATATACACTTCTCGGGCAAGGTTTGAATACCGAGTGCCTTGAATACTCAAAGATTCGACTACATTGGAAACCTTGAAACTTATTCAGCGACTTGTATCTTAAGGTGTGTTATATTATGACGTACGGTTACGTAACAATTTTAATGAGTCGTTAAAATCCATCTCACCGATATTCTCGTTGGCATTCGAGATTGATAACCATGATGAACCATCGCTAAAAATACACGAAAAGTAAAAGAACAGAGAGAGAGCGAGGGAGAGAGAGCCGTCGCTTCGACCGGATTCGATATTTGATTCAAACAGATCGAATCGGCGGAATTATAATTTAGGCGGGCGCAGAGAATCGTTCAAAGCATCGATGAAAGAAAATTGACAGGGCATCACTACTGTCTCGGGAGATGGCAGATGGAAGACAGATGAAGGTGCGAGAGAGAAAGAATTACGGAAGGACACGGGTAGCGTAACAGCGCCAGAATAATCGTCCCAGTGGCGTCTTTTAATCCGAACCGCCATACGAATCTATTTTTCGCCGGACAATCGCGCCAGAAATACCGGATTGGCCCCCCTTCGTGTTAATTCTGTTCTGGTGCTCACATGATCGCCACCACTTGGTCTGTGCCGCGTATACATCGTTCGAATCCCGGTATTCTACCGCTCGATTCACAAAAAATGGATTACCTTTTAACGACCGGCTCAAATTCGACACGATAAATTTAGTTAACAATGACCTGGTTTCAATCCGTGTCACTGGCCAGCGAGTACCAAAATCACCAAATACGGCGAACGGTTGTAGAAATCGAACGCAAATATTTTGGTATTCACACATCTATCTATTATGAAAGTATCGTGTAAAGAAGTATTATAACTGTATGCATACGATAAAGTGAAATTAAATAAAAGCGAAACAATTTTAGTACACCCACGTATGAAACAATTTAGAAACAGACACGTATGAAACAATTTAGGAACACTCACGTATTAAACAATTTAGAAATACGCGTGTATGAAGCAATTTTGGAACACTCGCGTATGAAAGAATATAGGACCACCCATGTGTAAAACAATTTAGGAACACTCACGTATGAAACAATTTAAGAATAATCATATATGAAATAATGTCGGAGCACTTACATGTAACATAATTTAAGACCACGTGTTTCATATATGAAACAATTTAAGAATACTTACATATGAAATAATTTGGACATACTTGCATATGAAGTGATAGGGACACGTACATATGAAATAATTTAGAAATACTCACATATGGAACAATTTAGGAGCACTCGCGTATGCAACAATTTAAGAATAATCATGTATGAAATAATGTAGGAATATTTACATATAAAACAATTTAAGACCACGTGTTTCATATGTGAAACAATTTAGGAATACTCATACATGAAATAATTTGGAGACAGTTGCATATGAAGTAATAGGGACACGCACATATGAAATAATTTAAATTCTTCACATATGAAACTATTTAGAAACATTTGCATATGAAATAATAGGGACACGTATATATGAAATAATTCGAAAATACTCGCATGTGAAACTATTTAGAAACACGTATGAAATTTAGAAATGCTCGCGTATGAAACAAATTACGTTGCTGTGTTAAATTTTCTGCGATTTCTGCGTTCCAAAAATAGCCGATTGTTAAAAATATTCGAAAAGTATCGAAAGATCGATAAAGGAGATATACTCGGATGAAAGCTGCTATAGGGATCGAAATGAAGACAAGCGAAAATCGACGGCTAAAATAAGCGTGACTCGGAAATAAAATAATTAAATTAATGCTTTGCAACAGCGGGGATCGTATATCGAATCGTCTGGATGAGAGCACGGGTCAAAAATAGATCGTCTCTTAGATTAATGGCAATACAATTAGATGGGAGTCGGGTAGAACCGCGAGATATTCGATCGTGCCGTTGAATGTCACCTGGCGATCGTCGGTGATACGGACAATAATAATTAACGGTTTGAAATATCGATCGAACGAATCGCCACGAAATACTGCGAATATCTTTATATGTATACGGCATCGTTGAACAATCGATGCATCGTCTCCTTTGCCAACACCGATTCATCCCTCCGTCAATATTTGGGATCTGTGCAGACCGAACGATCGGTTCGTGCTTATTTATACTCCCGATTATTTATTTCTTATTTCAACAACGAGCGATCCACGATTAATCGCGAAAATCCAAGGGATACAGAGCGGGTATAAGTCCCGTCCTCGTTTAACGAGCGATCGAGACAGAAACTTTTCGAAATATCCCGTGCAAAAACGATCGACGATCGGCTGCTCGGTCAGTCCTCGCTGATCGTATTATAAAATGTGCAAATTATTTTTAGCGGCACGCAAGAATATCGCAAGGTCGTCGCACGCGCCGGTACTTTTGCTCGTTCGTTCGTCGCGTGCGACTCGGGAGAGCTTGCTGGCCGAAAAGCTCGCAGCTTTTCATCGTTTACAACGGAACCGGCGGGAGTCGCCACTATACGGACACGGCCGTCTATTTTACTGAAAGCTCGTCAGGTGGCACCTACATATGCTTGCAAGCTAAGGAAATTCGCTAGCTTTCCCGGCATCGATATTGCTGCCGATCAGATACCCACTCGCTTAATGCACGGACTCGATGAAAGAATCAATAAACATTAACAAATTTCTGACGGTGATTAAAGTAAATAAATGTAAACGAATTCCATTCAATGATAAGAATGAGTAGCCATAAGTTTCATTCAATGATAAGAATCAGTAGCCATAAGTTTCATTCATTGAGAAAAGTCGATAGACATAAATCCGATATTAACACTAGATTTACGGAACCCGTAAAAATGACGGATCTTACATTTTTACTTTATGATTACGAAAATTATTAAAAAATTTATGTCAAAATACACCCTTCCTCGAGATATAAAGCGATATATGTATTATCCATTATTTACTTATTTTTATAATTCATTTTCAATTCAGACATAAGTGGTCATTAAACGTCCGTAAATCTAGTGTCAAATGTAAATAACTGTCACTGGTTGCAAATTCTTTTCAAGACTAGGTTGTTCGTGTATGAATATTAACTATTCTCGTTGAACTATAATCACATAAAATTATTTAAGTCTCAACTGAATCAGGCACGTTATGTTACAATTCAAAGGCGATTAATCCACATCTTATTCGCATCAGGATTAAGTTTTGAGTTCGGTATGATTAAAGATCGCTGAATCCTAAATATACCTAACATTCTAATTTTGTTAATAATTAATCAGTACCAATTGATATAACGAAATGAAAAAATTGTAAGTTAAGTGTTTAACAGCAGCTGATTATCTAATTCGATACATTTAACACTATGTTTACGGAACCCGTAAAAATGACAGATCTTAGACTTCTTATTTTCAATTACGAAGATTATTAAGAAGCTTATGTCAAGGTGCATGTTAAGCCTAGTCGAGATAAAGAATCGTTGTATAAACTGATATATGTATTATTCATTATTTCCTTATATTTATAGTTCACCTTCAATTTAAACATAAGTGGTCATTAAACGTCCGTAAATTTAGTGTTAATAGTATTAATGAGGTGATTTAATGTACAGGCGATGTCAAGTGGATAACCCTAAATTTCCAGGAACCGTGCATTAAACGAAAGAGAATCACACGCTCGCTTTTCTCATAAGTCGTCCGTTGTTTTCCAAATGCATTAGTCGGATGTGACGTGTGTGGAGATAAAGTAGAATACGTGCACTTCTGAACAACAGAAGTGCAGCGTATTTTGAGTACCGTTCGTAATCTGCTGAAGTAATATACTGAAGTATGTAAAAAGCTACTGTTATCTAAATTGTAACACCATAAATAATAGGGTTAACTAACTGAATATTAGGGATGAGAAACGTTACTCGAAACTAAACAAATTAGGATAATGTTCAATTTGAAATAAGGAAAGAAAGTGAAATGCTATTATGCAGAAATAGTACAGCAATAAAATAAAACGACGACACGTGATTTTAAAATTACATATCGTTACAAACGACGGTGATTGAAATTCGAGAATGAGTTTGGTGTTGCAGAGAACGCGCATAGCTGCCTATTTTAGTGAAAGCTCAACAGATGGCAGCTAGCTTGCACGCAGGGGGAAATCACTAGCTTTCCTAATAACGGTATTAACCCTAATTGACACGATAACATAATTGATTTAAGCCTGAATTAGCAATCACCGAAATTGGACCATAAATTTCGTGCTGAGGATAATAAAAATCTAATTTGTATTTTCGTTGATTTGTATTATAAAGTGAAAAAAGATCAAGAACACCAGTAATCATTTTAATAGAAAAAATATGCAGATAATTGTATTTACAGAACTTGCATGCAACAATTATATAGACAGTGTATGCAACAATTGTACAAATATTATATTGTAAATATAATATAGCATATTATAAATTTAGATAAAGTATGTTCGCAACAAATTTTAGTAAAGGATAATTGTTATTTATATGTGCGTATATTGAAGTTGTAAAATGATCGTATAAGCATCGATACCAACACGTGTTTGGTTGCCGAATGTATATTTCAAGATCGAAGACTTCAACTATTTTTAGAAAATTGATTAATTATAATCTATCGAGTAATACAAATTGAAATGCAATTAATACTGAAATGCAAAAGTATTCTTATGAAAAACATACAAAGACGCAAATCAATTATGATTCGTTCGTGATCAATGCAATTATCAGAAAATGTTAATATGGAGTAAACACTAAGATCAATCTAGGAAAATAAAATAAGAATATCTGTTACTTATTTTTGATACTGTACGATGCTTGTTCAATGAACTACATCTTGAGCTACATCGTGAAGAGTGCTGCAAGCAACAGTAACGTTTCGTGCCATTAGTTTCGGTATTATGTCATGCAGTAAGATCGGTGCTATGTCACGCACGAATTTAGAGTATAGATACAAGCATTCCTAACTATACCGACATTTTTACACGAAATTCGATCGCAACGACGTGCACGAAATTATCGAGATACAAATTACACTGTACAACAAATCTTGATTTTTTTTTTTATTTCACAACCACCACTATGATATTCTTATAGACTTTTTGCGAGCTCAATACGAGTCTGAAATCCGTTTCTTTCTAGGTCCGACAGTTTTTGAGAAAATTGATGTTAAACAAAATTGCAAATTTTCAAGTTTGGACATTTTTTGTGCTTTTATCATAGCAGCTATTCAGTGACTTTTTACACGAGAAAAAACCGTGAACTTTCCCGAATAAAACGGTATAAATTGTTATTGCATTGTAAACATTTAAATATGTTGAAATAATTTTTTATGCTTTTATCGTAGCAGCTATTCAGGGACTTTATACACGAGAAAAATCTGTGAACTTTCCCGAATAAAACGGTATAAATTGTTATTGCATTGTAAACATTTAAATATATTGAAATAACTTTTTATGCTTTTATCATCGCAGCTATTCAGTGACTTTATACACGAGAAAAATCTGTGAACTTTCCCGAATAAAACGGTATAAATTGTTATTGCATTGTAAACATTTAAATATGTTTAAATAATGATCAAAGTCAGAAAGACACCAGTTTTCGCTGATATTTTTCAATTCATTTCGAAAACTATGGGTCTAGGTGAAAATCTGAACATCGTACGTGATAGAACAGACATTTCTGCTGTAGAAAGTATGAAGAGAAGTTAGAAAATCAGTTTTGTCTTCATTTTATAAGAAAAATAGTTCGGCAAAACACGCGTATCTGCCAGTGATGGTTGTGAAATCGAAAAAAAATCAAAATTTGTCGTACAGTGTTATCGACGTTGTCTTCCGGAAAACGTACTGTTTTATACGCAATTTCGTCGATCGAAGCGAAATCGAATTTCGACCAACTAACGCTTATTTCGCTTGTCGTGTTCTTTCTTTATCGCGAACAGAAAGTACACGGTTTCGTTTAATCTAACGAAAATTCGCGGAATATCTATCCTAACAAAGCTCGCGACTCGTTCTGGGAAATGTGCGAGATTTTTCACCGCGTGGCAATGAAACGCGCGGGATTTCGATGAAAATTTTCTTCCGAGAAGGTGAAATAAAAGCAGCCAGGCAGACTGTCTGTCGAAAATAGCCGAAACACCGGCTATTTCCAACATTGACACGAGAGATTTACCGGACGAATGATTAATACCAAGCAACGAGCACGCGGCTAATTAAGCCTCAAGGTTCTGTCCCATTAAACGCATGGTGTCTCGTGCTGCTTTAACCCATTCGAGACCGAGGTCTTATTACCAGATGAGCCGTAATAACTAGAATTCTTTTTCTATTACAGCTAATTACGTGTCCGCTGCTCATTTTTCATTTCGGTTTTAAACAAATGCCCGTTTCGATTCGCCCACGGACTTTCGTTTAGGTAGACTTTACTTAATGTTTTATATCGAACGTGTGCGAAAGGAACGAGTATTTTGTTTATACTACGATAAAGAAACAATTATGTGAATTCTTTTAGAATCTTACAATGTATATCTTTAACACTATTTCTACCAAGAGGTGTCAGAAGACACCTTTCAAATTTTAACATAAAATTATTCTCTATGTTGAGTCTTTTCTCCACAATTAATTTTTTTACTTTTCACACAATGGTTGTTAAATTAATTCAGCGATATCATTTTTCTCCAGCTAATATTCGCTAATTTCCCTTGCTGCATTTTAGTGTACACCACTGCATTGATTGTATATTAGAGTGTCCCATAAGTTATTTCCTTTTTTGATAGACATTCATTCACAATATTTATAGTTTAAAATTGATTCGTTGCATTAATTATTCAGCTGTATCAACCTTCTCTATCTTTCTATCCCATTTTGTGTTGTATTACAAAAAGGAGGAAACTTATGTGACCCTAATATTTTGTAACTTGATGAATTAAATAATCTCCAATAAATACGCATCATTGTATCAATAAATATATTCCACAAATCATATATGTTTAACTTATAATTTAAATCCCAACCAGTTTCGGCGATGATTTGTATTCAGAAGGCGTCAAAAAACACCTTTTGGTTGAACTGGGTATACACAAAATCGTGCTGAAAATAGTGTTAATAATATACGAGTTTCACTCAAATGTAATAATATACTCAAATAGCTGTTAAATCTAGTGTTAATAATCTATTTTTTATCTAACTACAATAGTTATTGAATCATATACAGCCTATAACACCCCAGGAATAATAAGAAAGCAAAGTTTAATAAAAATCAGCTCAATATTTTTTAATTTAATAATTCAAAAGCACTCTACCCTAAAGAATTTCGTGTACACATTATCATATGTACAGATATTACACAGTTTAAAAACATTTTTGCACATGAATTATATTAATTTTTCATAGTTTTTCATTATATTAAATACAAAGTCCTTATCACTCTTCTTTCATCATTTCCATATTATACATATACATCAAAAGGGCGATAGAACTATAATCAATTAAACTATATAATAAATACAGTTAAGCTGTAGTTAAGTAAAGTGTAAAATATCAAAAGAATTTTAAAGATGATAAATTTCTAAAGTATTTTAAGAAATGAAAGCCTTTAATCTTCCTCGACTAGAAGAGCGAAAGTATGGCGGCTTACCCAACCGCGCGTCGCTGGATCAATTTAAAGCATAAAAAATTCGCGTGCTTCCTCATTTTTCCCTTATTCGGCTAATTGAAACTCGTAGAACTGTTCACGAGTGATTCCCGGCGATAGTGAACACGTTAACCCTTTGCACTCGAAAGGTGACTCAAGCTCACCATTTTGCTTAGTTCAGCTATTTGGAATATGTATTTTTTAACCAAACCTATAATGTTGTACATACAGTCGTGGACAAAATTAAGTGGACAGGTATCATAAATAACAAAAGGTTAATTTAATTTAACTAACAATGCATATAAATCAAAACTTTATTGCACAATTATATACATTAAATAAATGTTTTTTCAAGTCCACAAAAGCATTTCACGTTCTAAATTTAAAATTTATTTAACACATTGTAACAAAACAAAAAATTTGTTACATTTCTGCAATGTCCAGTTAATTTTGTCCATGACTGTATGATGTATAAACGTAATGAAACAATTAATGGTATTATAGTAATTAATAGTGGAGATACGATAACTTCGCACGAATTCGTCAAACTTTTCAACCAACAAATTTTAGTGTTACTATCTGTGTAAACACCTTCGAGTACAAAAGGTTAACCCTTTTAGTGCAAAGGGTTAACTCTTTTAGTGCCGGGCGAAAAACGAGAATTTGACGAATATACAAGGGTTTGGAAAAACGCTAATAAAAACCAAACTACAAATGATATTTACATGATTGAAATTGCAAAGTATTCAGAACGAAATAGAGAATAAAGCAATGACACTAATTTTTCAATATCAATTGAAAATAATGTGAAAAACATAATTATAAATCATTACAAAAAATATAAAAATTGAGTTCTCCCTTTCAAAACGTGATTATACATAGGAAAAGGCATCCTTTCATCATAACTTTATATAAACCATTTGGTACGCATATATAATTTGCATTTTCAATTTATTTTGTAAAAAAATTTATGATGTTTCACACGCAAAAATAAAAGATAACTTGATTTTACAGTGCGGGCGACAAAACGGATTTTATCTGTTACAAAACAAGTGATTGGTGTAGGTAATACAACATTGCTGAAACAAGATTATAAATATATTTATGATATAATTTTTTGTATTATTTATTATTATAAACATGGGTATTTAGTTATCTGGCTATTGTAAATGTGTAACATTTCCTTATTATAACTTACCTAAATCATTTACTTAGCATTGATGTTTACTGACGCATACACCGTGTAACCCTTTATAGTAATTGTTGGCAGAGTTCGCGTAAATCAAAGAGACACGTGTTTTGTTTTTAGTGAAATAATATAATTCAATAATATATCTTTAGATTACTATAATTGAGAAACATAGATTTGTATACAATAAGTCTTTGATTAAATGAAATAATGTTTTTTATCGCCACCACACGCTACAACGAACCACACAGGAATACATACAAAACGGAAGTGAGGAAAGAACCTACGAACGCGTCTATAAGTGTTATTTGGGTGGCGCCAATATTCAAAGTTTAGATTGTTACATTCCAACAGTAATGATTACAAGTTCAAATTCAATTTTTTACCCTTTATTCAATGATTTTCGGTGCTAGAAGATTATTTAGTGTCGAAATAATTCCATTTTATCGCTCCAACGTGAACAGAGTCTCGGCACTCACCGGCGTAAAATATGTAAAAAGTCACACCGAAACCGGTTTCTAAATTCTTTTGCAACAAAATTAGATCATTTATAAAATTATTTTGAGATAGAGTTCTCGCAATGCGAATAGTAAAGCGCTACAAGGTGCGGGCAGATATATCGGCTCTTGCTGCACTGGCGAGAAGTGCCAGAGCCGATATATCGGCCCGCACCTTGTAGCGCTTTACGAGGCCGATATATCGGCTCTGGCACTTCTCGCGAGTGCAGCAAGAGCCGATATATCGGCCTACGGCACTAAAAGGGTTAATAATCGCCTTGTTCGCGCGTCTAGCCGTGAAGCCGTTCAAGAAACGACGTTCGTGTCACGTCACATGTGCGTGACCCCGTTCTTCGTCCTGTTCGCCTCGTTTCAAGACTTTGCGATGCACGGGAGGAGATCCTAAAGGTCGTGCAGGCCTTTAGCCTCTCGTCGGTTGCACTGTTTGCCTGCTCCGAAACGATCTCGTTTCCCGAACGTACGAGAAACAGATACATTAAACCAATAATCCCGGCTACCTGCGGTCGCAGTTTACGCTACGACGACCATTATACACTCGATTCGAGGCGGATAGCACTTATTTATGGATTATGCGGCGTGGTTTAACGTATGCCAGCCAGTCAGTTCGTACACGCAAGCGGAACGGGGATCTCTGCCAAATACTACGTGTACGTGTATATCGATCTTCTGTTTGTCGCGGGGATTACGAGAAAGCCGCTTCGATTTATCACCGGAACGATCGTCGCGAACGTGTTACTCATTGACACCGATACGATGCCAATAATTCGCACGAACAACTGTACCGAAGACGGACACCCGATTTTTGCCTGTTCCCCTTGTCGGACGTCACCGAATACCCTCTCTGTTCGCGATACACTGTATTCTTGCTATATCGTCGCTTTAACGTACCATGTTGCAATCATTTATGTTCGAGTTAACTTCGGAAATAGAGTGCGTTTAACGATGCGGCTAAGAACGAAGTTATTTCACTGCCACGGTAGAAATAGCCTTTCATTCTTTGATAATGTTAATTATCAGAGAAATACTTTGTTTATTGGATAACTAAGGTAATAATTTTGTTGCCTAACTTTCAAATTAATTTTTTATCCAATAAACAATGTATTTCCCTGATAATTAATATTATCGAGCAACGAAGTTATTTCACTGCCACGGTTGAAATAGCCTTTCGTTGCTTGATAATGTTAATTATCAGAGAAATACTTTGTTTATTGGATAACTAAATCATAATTTTGTTGCCTAACTTTCAAATTAATTTTTTATTCAATAAACAATGTATTTCCCTGATAATTAATATTATCGAGCAACGAAGTTATATCTCTGCCACGGTAGAAATAGTCTTTCGTTCCTTGGTAATGTTAACTATCAAGGAAATTGATTGTTTATTGGATTACTAACTTAATAATTTAGTTGCCTAACTTTCAAATTAATTTTGTTATCCAATAAAGAATCTATTTCCCTGATAATTAATATTATCGAGCAACGAAGTTATATCACTGCCACGGTAGAAATAGTCTTTCGTTCCTTGGTAATGTTAACTATCAAGGAAATTGATTGTTTATTGGATTACTAACTTAATAATTTAGTTGCCTAACTTTCAAATTAATTTTGTTATCCAATAAAGAATCTATTTCGCTGATAATTAATATTATCGGGCAACGAAATTATTTCACTGCCACGGTAGAAATAGCCTTTCGTTGCTTGATAATGTTAATTATCAGGAAAATACATTGTTTATTGGATAACTAAGGTAATAATTTTGTTGCCTATCTTTCAAATTAATTTTTTATCCAATAAACAATGTATTTCCCTGATAATTAATATTATCGAGCAACGAAGTTATATCACTGCCACGGTTGAAATAGCCTTCCGTTGCTTGATAATGTTAATTATCAAGGAAATACACTGTTTATTGGATAACTAACTTAATCCTCTGCACTCATAAGGTGACTCATGCTCACCATTTTGTTCAATATAGCAATTTCGAATAAGTATTTTTTAACTAAATTGACAGTGTAGCGCCATATGATATATGATACATACATATAAACATAACGCAATAGCTAATTGTAGAAATTAATAATAAACATATAATAACTTCGAAAGAATTCACCAAACTTTTTAACTAAAAAGTTTTAGAGTTGCTGTTCTGCTACCAGTAGAATACCTTAGAGTGAAAAGGGTTAATAATTGATTTGCCTAACGTACTAATTAATTGACTAATTTTGTTACCTACATAACTTAGTAAGTTACTAATATTTTTCTGTATACTATTCGAATTGATGCGTTCTTCGCACTTAACATGTAGATCGTCTGAATTTTTTTTTCTTTCAAACGATTGTTCGTCTTTCAAGTAATCTTACATTCTTCAAATCATTTTTCATCGTTCAAATCATTTTCATCTTCGGAATCATTTTTCATTCTGCAGGTCGTTTCTCATCTTTTAAATTTAAGATTCCCATAACATTTAGAAACACAATACTGAAACTCTCTTGTGCTATTCCAAGAACGCTTTATTCATCTTCAGAACAAAGTATACACGGAGTCTACAATAATAACATTGTGCATTTATTTATTAAACCGTGGTAATTATACTTCTTTTCATAAATTGACATCGATATGTTATAACTTCGTACATAATTATTTTGCTTCTACTGTTTTGCAATACATAAATATGTTAAGGTATTATACTTTATGGAGAACATTAAAATTATCTAAAAATTTATCACTAAAAATGAACTTCGAATTTAAACGCAATAGTGTTTCGATGTTACCAATAATATATAATCATATAAAATTATGAACATGTATGTACATATTTATATACATTCATGTAAATAGTAACATAATTGTACAATATTATTAAGAACAATTTTAACGTGCAATACCTCATGTTGTCCACAGATCAAAATACAATATTTTCAAGTGCGAAAGTCAGAAAACGTCCAGATGTTTGTTTTTGAACAGTTATAAATAGTTATAATTGTAATAAAAATATCTTAAACCAAATACCAGATCATTATTTTCCAAATAATATTTCATAATAATATAATAATATAATCTAAATATTATTTGGAATATATATGATCGTTAATTCGACGTTGTTCATATCACATGAATTTAATACGAATTTTATCGTCATATGAATTAGTTTTCGATCTAAAACGTGTATTTACCAATCGGATATCAGTTAAAATTTTTTAACTGGAATTTAATTTGTCGATTACCATAGCGTGAAAGAATTTCGTCAGAAGCTCAGAGGAAAGTCAAACGAAGCAGATAAACATGTCGCACGATATTCGCTGTTTTATTCAATCGAGCTTCACCAGGAAAAGCTGGACTTCGTTCGAATATCTGAGAAAAAAAACCGACCATGCCGAACCCGAATGCAACGTGCATTCTTGTGACGCGTGTACCGTCGTTGCATTTACGATTATTTCGCAGAAGTTCACCAAAACGACGAAAACGAGTTGTAATGACTGTCGGTCGGCCTCGTTATATTTCCTCACGTTTTAAGTATCGCGATATTTAGTTATCTAATTAGTGGGTGCGTTAGGGGAGTGATAGATCACGAACGTTGCGCGATTATGTGCGCCGAGGAGAATGATGGATAACGACGGAAAAATATTTAGATCGCTCAAAAATAGTCAAGGCCAGTTTTATTAAGCATTATCGTTCCCGCGTGTACCGATGATCGAATCCAAAGCTGTTCGAAGCCTCGCCGAGACGATAAATCTGCTTTTCGTCCGCAAATCGAACAGCTCGGTGCCTCTTGAATTTAGGCTGCACGTGCTCTGTGTCATGAACACTTTTTCATCGAGTTTCGTGATGCACTTTTTAAGAACCATCGCGCGCATTTGTCAAATCTAACTGTCGCTTTTAAAAATTGTACACGTTTGCGCAGTCGAAGCTTGTAAACAGGAACGAGTTAAAATTAGCAGTCTGCAAATGCATCTTCTTTCTATATTTACGATACAAACTTGTTGAAGGAAAAAATGTGTCGCACAATGCTATTTTTCTCGTATACGGGGTGTCCCATAATTATGGTACGAGCCGGAAAGGTGTGGTAGGTGGGGCTATTCTGAACAACTTTTTCCTTTGTAAAAATATCGGATGAGGCTTCATTTTTAAATTATTAAGGACAAACACTGACCAATCAGAACGCGAGAATCGCGCGCGCTGTATATTCGATCGCGACCACGGCCAATTATAATTCGGGTCTACGCTTCTACCTCCGAGCGCGCGCGATCCCCACGTTCTGATTGGACGGTGTTTTTCCTGAATAATTTAAAAATGAAGCCTCATCCGACATTTTTGCAAAGGAAAAAGTTGTACAGAATAGCCCCACCTACCGCCCCTTTTCGGCTCGTACCATATTTGTGGGACACCCTGTATTTGCACTTATACTGTGAGTATTTACCTCGTGGCAATAATATCTAATCAGATGAAATTGCAAATGTCTACCTGTTTTGCTAGCTTCACGTGCTTGCAAAGATATATTTGTGTTGACTTTTACAAAGAAAATTCTGAAGTTTACTTATGTTGCAAGGATGTTTCATGTATGTGCGATTATTATATATTTTTCGCATAAATTATTTGTTTAAAGTATTATAGAGAAGTCTAGCAGAAATTTGTTATTTAAACATTTTTTTAAATGTACACAGAAATAATGAATGTAACTGTACGAAGAAATGTTCTGATTTTTTAAGTTAGTTTAGGTTGCTATAGTATGTGCTAAAACAGTGAAAAACTTTTTAATTCTTCATTCGTCTTTTAACCTTTACAATTAATTAGTTGTTAATTTTTATATCAGTAGTTAATCAATAAAAGGAGCACTGTATTTATTTATTAATAATAATTATACATTCGAACATTTTAATAGTCAATGAATACTTATTTCTTCCTACCCACATATGTATCATTCGTATTGACTTTAATTTTGAGTTTATTTTCAAAACATACAACGAAATAATCAAACGGGCTATAAATTTAAACAAAAATATTTGTTGAATCACAAATATGAATGACATTACACGATATATGATAAATCATTTTATGTCAAATACACATAAATAATTTCAAGGAGAAACTTCAACTTTTTCTGCCTTTATCATTGAACCATCGAATCATCCGAAGTCTATTAATAGGTAACTATTAATATGATAATTACCTTTAACACTTAGTTTCATTCTCAAGTAACGTATATGAGTTTAAAGAAGCAAAGTTACTATTTAAATAAAAAACGAAGGAATTTTAAAATGAGTAATCTTTATCACCATTATTATTATCCTTAATGTTCTGGATTCACGTTTCAGGAAAGTTTACTTCGATTCAAATAAATATACAACCTCGATCTCGCTTACGTTTTCAACAATTCGCTATATTTGGAAACGAGTCAACTTTATTTGGAGCGAATAAAAGCACTGTTTCATTTATTAGATAAATCTACATAAATAAAAATAGTCACAGGATGAAATGATCGTAAAGCTTATAAAGCACGAAACGGGCTTACTTCGCTGGTTATAAAGATTTGTATATGAGGCAAAATATAAGATTATAATATACTACTTTCAAATGGAGAAACAGCTCATATGTATATTAAGAAAATAAATGTTGAAGTCCACACACGATTCGTTACGTAATCGCAAGATTCTTTTCTGGAACGACTTTTATTGCCAGAATCTGATGTTCAGACCGAAATGATATAGTTTTATTCGATGGAACCTACTCGGAAAATAACAAGGATGAAATGTTGTATAAAAACATTCTATTACTCATACTTGTTCGATAGTTGCTGATTAATTAATTATTTAAATTCGAATTATTCTTAATTCACTTTATCTGATATTATAAGCACAATTTGTGTAATTTGTCTAATTTTATAAATAAATCGTGACAAATTTATTCATTTTCATAAGTACAATATTATTCATTTTTCAGCTTTATAAACGTGGTGTGGTTAATTCATTTTATAAACACAATGTAGTTAATTTGCTTGAAAAACGGATTATAAATAAACACAAAAATTGTAAAAAAAAGTAGAAAAAGGATTTCCTAGATAAAATATATTCTACATAAGATTAATGCTCATATTCATTTCCGTATCTCCGTTGAAGAAATCTTGTTTTTCTTCTTTCTCAACAAAAGCTTTAATTTTAGCAACATTTGGAATTTAAAGAACTAGAACTGAACAGATAACTTATGTTCAACTTTTCGTGCTATATGAAGTGACAATTATTTTTAAAATATAATTATTTCAATGTCTGAAAAAAGAGCTCATTAATAAAATAATTAATTAATTAAACATTAGTAATATCCTAATAGTAAAAATAGTAAATAATAGCGAGCTAACTAATTACACCTTGTACATTAACTACGTTTAATACTTTTTCAGCGTGAAAACCGTTCTCGTAAGTTGAAGCGGTGAAAGTTTCTCTTCGGATTTCGTTACACAAAAAATATTAAGTTATGTTACTAGATTTGTTGTTCCCTTTATGTCTCGTACTCTGTAAAATTGCTACTATATCCCGTCGTTATTTAAGTCCGCATTTATTTCGGTATTATAATAATATTTCGCTGGATCGTCCCTCGCTATAATCCAACGTCTGAATCCAAGCCGACAATCGTTTGGAGCATTAACGAAGAAAATTCACGGAAACGAGTTATTCGCGGTGGCCCCCGTTTCTCAGCCGTATTATTTCAAAGTAGTGACGTAGGCAAGCAACTGTCAACTACGAAATTTTCCTTGACGTATCGTACGAGCTCCTCGCTCGTATATACGCGCGGATTTCATCCGAGTGTGCATACATACGCACGTGCTGATGTGTATGTACGGGCACACACGCACGAACACGGTACACACGACACACGGTAGCTGGCAAAAATCCATGAAAGCGATTGCTCAGGGTCTATGCACGAAACCGATGTAGCCATTGTACTATCTGCTACTGTTTTCTGATCTTTCTCCTTCTATTTTTATAGAAGGATATAATATATTAGGATATATAAGAATATATATTATTAGGTTGTCCCATAAGTTCCTTCCTTTTTCGATGTAAAATATTTTACAAGTAAGCGACAATAATTTTAAAAAGAAGAAATAACAAGGTTTCCTGAGAGACTACAGAAGATGATGGAGCAGAACAACTCACATTTAATACAACAAATTAACCTTAAACAATAAATATTGTGTAGTGATTTAGGATTACAAAAGGAGGAAAATGGCACAACCTAATATCTCTAGGCTTGGAGTACCTTACTATGTATAAGTTGTGACAAATTGAAGCAAAAATACCAAAAAAATGATGATTCACATATTTCCATCGGTTTTGTAAATGGCAGCTTTTTTGGTTAACTTTGATGTTTTGTAAAACAACGCGGGTTTTTTATCAAAATTTTCACTGTGTATTCTTAGAATGTTAGGTTGAATTAGGGTGCAGTAGCGGTTTTTGATAATAATTTCAAATATCAAACTACACTTCCGAAAGATCAGGTTAGATTCTGAACAATGGCGAGCTTTGATAATAATTCCAATCTTTACGTTAGATTAAAATGAAAACCTGACGATTTTCCATAATAATTCCGATTTTCAACCTACATTTTTTAAAGTTTTGATTAGACTTCAACCGATGTCTTCAGAATATTAGATTGCGTCGTATTAAATACCGAATCTATGTTTTCAAAAGGTTAGGTTAGATTAAATCTTGAATTAATATTATGAAAAAATTAGGTTAGATTAAATCTTCAATGTGTATTATCAAAAGATTACTTTATATTAAGTCTAGTATCTATATTTCTAAAATGTTATATAGGATTAAACCCTAAATCTGTATTTCTCAAAAGTTATGTTAAAAGAAATCCTGAATTTTTATTTCCAAAAGGTTATGTTGAATTAAATCTTTAATCTATACTTTCAAAAACTTATGTAGAATTAAATCTTGAATCTATACATCCTAAAACTTATATACGATTAAATCTTGAATCTGTATTTGCAAAAATGTAAGCAGTATAAAATCTTGAATCTGTATTTCAAAAAAATATGTAGAATAAAGTCTTCAATTAGTATTTTCAAGAACATAATTTTGGCTAGTTGTTAACCCGTTTTGAAGCAGCAAATTAAATGACACGCACAAAATGGATTGCAATCTGTCTATTCGACGCTCGTTTTTAATTAGTATCGTTGATCTTCCAAACTCATAAACGATCCCTCGGAAGTAATAGCGTTTCGTTTGATACCCGCCCCGTTGTTTGGATCACGAGTAAAGTGTATCGAGACGAAGGGGTGTGTTTCCGCAACACGTGAAATGAAGCGAAAGGTATATTTGAGAAGGGGTTTCCCTAAAAATAACGTAGCGGCTTGTTCCCGGACACGAAGACAACACGCCATCAATAAACGAGCGAATTACGGGGGAATCGATTTTCTCATTAGCGACGATGCATCCTCGTGAAAAGGCAAGGACGACATCGCGTGCTACATGAAGCGACAGGGAAGCCGTATCGATCCATCAAACACCACGGAAACGATGATTCGACCGGTCGATGAATTATCGAACGGCTCGTCAGTCTATCCGACGTATTTCAGACGGACCGGGAAAATCCCTGACGAAACGGTTTTAAATATATATCCAGGGACCACAACCAGATCGCTGTCCGACTGTCGATCACGTTTCATCAACGGTTACAGAGAACCGAATGATGAAGTACACGGAATTCCCAACCTCGACGAACGTTCGATCGCGATAGACACGTTCGTATTTTTCTTTCACGTATCGTTACTATACTTTTTTTTAAGTCAGGAAATCCTAATAGGTCTTCCTGATCCCTCGGGAGAGAGACCAGGATCTATTCCGGATTCTTACCGGCTAAAACCTCACTGTGGAACCCACCTAAAGCAATATGGGAGAGACATGTAACCAAGACATACTGCACCGTGTCTCACCCATCGTTGCTATACTTGCAACCATTTTTTATGGTGTATTATTTTTTTTTTGCGGTGTATTATGTTCTTTTCTTTTTACAGTGTAGTATGTATATTGTTCTGTGATGTATGGTGTGGGTTCGAGGCAATTTGAGATACGCCATTTTGTCGAGTTCGAACATTTGGGACGTTGAAGGGCCGAAATTTAAGATCCTTGTAATTTTCTAATTTTTAGACTTTAGGCGAGAATTTTGAAGGATTAGACGCTGCGAAATTTTGGAGTTTTGGGACGTTGGAATATTGAAACTTTGGGTATGGGAATTTTGAAATTTTATGACTGAAGTTATGGGGGAAGGAAGCTTTGGGACTTCGAAGCTTTAGAATTATCTGACTTTGCAACATTGAAATTTTAGAATTATTTAACTTTTTAAATTTTTAAACGGTGAGATTTCCAAACTTTGGATTATTGTATTCTTGAAGTTATGGGAGTTAGGGGTTCTAGAACATTTAAATTTTAGAATTTTTGAATTTTTGGAAACTAAAGTTTTTGAATTTTGGGACGTTGGAATTTGGAAATTTTAAAGCTTTGTAATTTTTTTGTTTTGGAATTTTGGAATATTGTACTTTTTTAAGTTATCAGAGTTTAAAATTCTGGAGCATTGAAAATTTTTAATTATTGAACTTTTGGACTCGGAAGTTTTTCAATTTTGGAACGCTGAAATTTGAAAATTTTTAAACTTTGTATCTTTTGCATTTTGTAATGTTGCAACTTTATAATTTCGAAATTTTTTAACGATCGAATTTCCTAATTTTGAAATTTTTGAATGCTGAATTATGAAAATTTGAAACTTTGGGGCTCTTGAATTGCAGAACTTTGGAGCTTCGAGTCTCTTCAATTTTCTATCTTTGGAATTTGTAAAATCTTGAAATTTTAAAACTAAAAAATTTCAAAACTGCACGACGGTGGAATTGTTACATGTTCATTACTTTCTATAAATATAAAAATTGCAACAAATCCGTACATACTTCCATGATAAATATCCCATAAGTAATGAAAATCGATGTTTGCCCAACATAAAGATAATGGTATAACTGTGTAGAAATTCATTCCAAAAACAACAATAATCAAATTGTGCCCATATCGTCATTTTATTCCCATATATCTTTCATACATACCTCAAAATTAAAGTAAATTACTGATTTGCAAAAAAGAACTACAACTTATACATGCATTTCAGTCTTAAAAGTCGTACAACTTTTAAGCTACCTCTTAAATTAACCTAACGCTTTAAACACCTGAATCCTGTATTAAAGACAAGTTCCAAAATTGTCCCGACAACAACGTTTCTACCTGCTTTCTTTATCACAAAATACACGTGTACATAATTCGCTGTCGTTCAGAATTCGTTACTACTTCATTCATCACGTTAGGCACACAATCTTCCTTTTTATATCTCTCCAGAATACGTTGCACTTGGGTCGTTGATCTCATTTACATTTTGCACTGTTTCACGTCACGATTTCGGCCGCCGAATCAAATCGATCACTTCATTCGGTGAGCATTCCGTTGCCTCAGTTTCAACACTCGCATTGAAAATTAGTTTTTATCGCGATGACATTTGATTTACGGATTTACAAGAGGCCATCACAAAAACGACGATTTAACACTGTCAATGTGTCGAGCTGCTTGAGAAATTGAACGACGAAGAGGAGACGAAGGAAAAGGACAACGTGTATTAACCGACATCCTCTCTTTATACGTACATGTGCATTCTATGTTACGCATAATTTCGAAATGGCTTTGAATGAGGAGGGATGATGGTGGATGGTGACGGGATATGCATTTATGTTAACACTAAACGTACCAGCATTATTTGAAATTAAAGGAAAAGCAGAAGAATAAATAAAAAAACGATTAAGTATAGTTGAATATGCACGTCGATTTTTTATCTGTGATACGAGTCGACACATATTTCAAGAGAAATCTTGACAAATTTTCTGATTTGTAATAAGAAACTTGTAAACCGGTTTGGTAGTTTTAGTGTTAACATGGTTCCAAATATCGGTCAACAACCGCACGATAAAACTTACTTTCTAGTACATACTATCTACTATTAGATCATTCTAAGAGTTCGTAAGGTCACATCACACTCGTATTACGGTATACTTTACAGGCAAATAACAGTTTGATGTACGATACAAAGAAGTAGCTGACCTGCTAGAAAGTGTAATTAATTGTTGAAATATACAGTCGTGGACAAAATTAAGTGGACGAGAATCATAAATAACAGGTGGTTAATTTAATTTAACTAATAATGCCTATAAATCAAAACTTTATTGCACAATTATATACATTAAGTAAATAAATTGAATATTAAATAAATGTTTTTTCAAGCTACAAAAACATTTCACGTTCTAAATTTAAAATTTATTTAAAACATTGTAATAAAACAAAAAATATTTCTACATTTCTGCAATGTCCACTTCATTTTGTCTATGACTGTAGGAAGATCGTTTTTAGGGACAAAAATTAATGTACATTTTACATCAATTCGAAATTGTAGGTGTGAGTAAGACGAGGTAGCATGAACTTTTAGAATAACCTAGTATATATTATGAATTGACATGCACTTATGAAGAAGAAGAAACTGTGAAACTGAAAGAAAAGAGTTTAACGTAATTTCTATTGAAGTAAATTTATGAATTCACGCCTGTAATTATATCGCAATGTTTGATTGTTTGAAATTGAGAATTGCGTTCGTTATGTGTTTGGCTTGTTTCAAAGACTATCTAGGAGATTTTGAAATTTGGAAATGTTCAAAAATTGGGGATTTGACAATTTGAGTGATTGGGAATTTCGGACTTAAACCTTCTTTGGAGAAATTGAAATTTCAGTACTTGCGAGTCTGCAAATTTGGGGTTTTCGACATTTGAGTATTTGGAGATTTAGGGATTTGAAAATTTGAGTACCTGAGAATTTTTACATTTTGGTGGTTTAAAAAATTGAATTTAGAGATTTTAAGTACTTGCAAATTTGGAAGTTTAGTAATTTGAAAATTTAGATATTTACAAATTTGGAAATTTGGAGTTTGAAAATTTAGGGATTCGTCATTTGAACAGTTGAAAATTTGGAAATTTAAAGATTCGATAATTAGAAGCTGAAAGATTTGAATATGTACGGATATGAAAATTTGTAAGTTTAGGAATGTGGATAGTTCGAAATTCGAAAGTTTAGTGATTTGAAAGTTCAAGTACTTGAAAACTTGGAAATTTAGAAATTTGAAAATTTGAATAAATACAAATTTTCGAATTTAATTAGTTAAGAAGTAGAAATGATCAAATTTAAAAATTTGAAAGGTTCGGAACTTGGAAATTTACAAATTTCGGAATTAAGCAATTTGAGTACTTGAAACTTTAGAACTTTGAAAATATTTTGTACGTACGAAATTATGAATATTCGTATCACAATAGAAAATTAGTAGAGTACTTCATTATTAGAAGAGTAGTAATAACAAACTCCGTCACACAACCGGAACGCTCATCTCGTAGCAATAATTAAGTGCAGTTTTCTCGTTACTCTCGGTCCACATTTAACTTTACGACGACACGTAAAACGCGTGTAAAACGGCACGGTAAAAAATGCGCGGGATTATTACATTTTCATAAATAAATCTGCGTCGTTCGTGTAAACGGGCCTCGTTCGCGCATATGCAACACGGCCAGCTTTATTTCATTGGTACATGCGCCATGGTGACCGAAGTTTTCAACGCGGGAGTACATTCAAGTTGGCAGATTTATCGCGCCCGTGGAAATTACATCGACATCCAACAACTTCTGCAACGTATTATCGAATGTTTCAACACACTTCGAAAATACGCAACTATCTTTATCATCGATGAACACGCGTAGACGACTATATCATAGCTTTTATTTAACGCTATTGTTCTAATTTGATTGACTCCATTTAATATTACATCCATATTATACTGGTGATTGCGAACGTGTTGTACAATTGTGTTCACTTTAATAAATAAAACTAAGAGAAATATTTATTTTGGGATATTAAATTAAATTATAAACTTTGAATTGTTAAAATTATAAGTTTGAAATTATTATGAACTGTAAACTATAAATTATAGAATTTATATTATTAAAATTATATGTTAAACATTTTTCATTATTAAAATTATAAATTAAAATTTTGTAAAGTTAATTAAATTATAAATAAAGAATTTGCAATTATTATAAATAATTTTAAATATTTACATTATCAATTTTTATAGAAATCCATCTACATACTATTACAAAGTTTTATTTGAATGCTTGAAATTTTCTGTAAGATATATAACAAAATTATCATGAATGTAATATACAGAGTTTGTTGAAAGTTGATATATTATGTAATGAAAACATCAACAGCTTTAACATAACAGTCGAGGTATTAAATTAGCTCTGAAGTATCATGGCAGAATATTTACCCCTGTCAAAATTAGACCTTTACTATCTCTATTCGAAACTCTATACATAACAACATTCTTCAAATGATTCATTTTACATATTATTCAAATATAATTCAAATTACTCGGTATTTACATAATACACGTGCACATTAAATTAATTTAAATCGAATTAAATTATATTCAAATAATACATGTGGACATAAAATTAATTTCAATTGAATTAAATTATATTCACATAATACCCTGTACATTAAATCACCGTAAATCGAATTATATTTAGATAATGTATAAATGAAATTAATTTCAACTGAAATCATATTAAATACTCGTGTATCGAAAACCGACAAAATATCTCGTGTAAAGGGTTAAGAAGAGGATCAGAAAAATAATGTACGGACGCTCTTTTCGTTTTCACAGTTTCTCCTTATTAAAAATTGTAAAATGAAGAAATATATATAATAAAAAAAATCGTCTCACCGATAATATGGTGGTACTTCTCGACGAACTGGGCGGTGCTTTGAATTCCCATGAGTGCCACGTCGATGTTCGAGTACCAGGTTGCGGAATATCGTGGCTCCGTTTCGAACCAGCTAACACCTGACATCTGCTCACAGATTGTCACATAATTTCAAACGGCTTCGGTTTTTTTTATTCTTCCATAAACCACTGATCACTTTTATCGATGCCGTAGAGAAAGTTGAAACCGCTCGGACGATCGGTGACTCCGTGTCTGACCATGCACTGGCTTCAACCACTTTCTCCACTATACAATATTTCGCTTCGGGGATTCACTGCAAAGATCACCTCCGAGCACTTTCGATCTCGCACCGATCGCGACTCGTAAACGCACTTGTCGATCGAGGATCGAGTTGCTTGACACGGTTCAACGTGGGCACAATTATTGCTCTCTCGATCGGTACGCGGCTTTCAGCGACTATCGTTCACCACCGTTTCCTGTAATTTAAATATTTGTGGTCAGACCGTGTATAACACGATACTCCATGTGCGTGCAATTTGTCGGCAGCTTTCTTACGAGGGAACATTTCAAATATCTTTTTACACCGTGTTCCTAATTAATGTTAGACGCAAAATTCGTAGCTCGATCAATTCTTTGGTGTTTGTACCTATCTACATTGCGCTTCTAACAGAGGTATCCTCGCGTTTATGTAATATCAGTACTCTATAAATTTATTTTTTGATCAATGGATAAATCGTTCGATATCTCTACCTATCTACAGTGCGCTTATCACAGGGGGTTTCTCGCGTTTATGTGCAAATCGTAATATCAGTACACCACAAATTTATTTTTTAATCGATAGATAAATCGTTCGATACTTCTACCTATCTACATTGCGCTTGTAACAGAGGGTTTCTCGCGTTTATGTGCAAATCCTAATATAAGTACACTATAAATTTATTTTTTGATCGATGCATAAATCGTTCGATATCTCTACCTATCTACAGTGTGCTTATGACAGAGGGTTTCTCGCGTTTATGTGCAAATCCTAATATCAGTACACTATAAATTTATTTTTTAATCGATAGATAAATGGTTCGATATTTCTACCTATCTACATTGCTCTTGTAACAAAGGGACCTCGCGTATGTGCAAATCGTAATATCGGTAAACGATATATTGATTGTCTGATCGACGGATGAATCGTTCAATATTTCTATCTACATTGCGCTTGTAACAGAGATATCCTCGCGTTTATGTGGAAATCGTAATAGCGATATATGATAAATTTGTTTTATTGATGGATAAATCGTTCGATGCTTGACGAACATTGCAAATGTCTGCATCACATTTGTTACATACGTTCTTCACATTCATATATGAATGGCAATATCTATGTAGGATAAATTCGTAAGTCAATCAATCCATAAATGTTTGATGTTTGAAAATAATGGAAATATCAACCTGCATTGTATATGTAAATAATAAATGATTCTTAAGGTTGATATGTAAATCATAATATTAGTGTACAATGCAAATCGATCAATCGATAAATTGTTCCATGTTGGTTAAATATTGAAAATATCAATTTATACTATATTTGTAATTAACAAAGGACACATCCCGTTAATATGTAATCATCATAATTAACTGGTATGTTATGCTATCGACAATATATCGGTATCACGTTTCATGAACTTTTGAAATATTTAATTCTACTCTAGTTGTAACTAAAGGTATATCTCCTTGATGTTCAAATAATAATATCGAAATGTGATAAATCAGTAATTCGATCTATCGATAAATCGTTCGATATTTGTTGAAAATTAGAATATCTATTTACACCGTATTTGTAATTAAACGTCTTCATTAAATTATAATATACAAAATTTGTATATGATTTGTATAATATAAAACATTTGTATAATATTTGTATACTATACAACATTTGTATAGTATTTGTATAATATACAACATTTGTATAGTATTTGTATAATATAAAAAATTTGTATAGTATTTGTATAATATAAAAAATTTGTGTTATATTTGTATAATATACAAAATTTTATATTATAATTTAATAATAACGCGATAAATAAGATAACTCGATTAATCGATAAGTCGCTCAATGCTCGACGAACATCGTTCGAGCGAATATTTCTTCAAAAACAAAAAAATGTACAGTTTCGCAACAGATTCGTCAAAAGCGCGAGTGTGAAATGACAATCTCTCGTAGACAAAGTACAAAAGAGAATCGTAAAGAAACACACGAGCCAAGAGTATAACAATATACATCGACGGAGCGTACGCAGCGACGTTCCGTGAATTTTATCAAGGTTGAAGGTCCGCTAATGATTAATGAATCCTCTAAACTACAGGAAATCTCTCTCGCCGTTGTTTCATTAACGCAAAAACTCGCGCGAATTCCGGTGGCCGGTCGAGTTAATATAACGAGACAAAGCAGACGCGCAGGGAAACGTTCGGAACAGAAACACGCTTGCGCGCACAGCTTAATGAAGTGCCGCTGGAAACATTGCCCCTTTGATCGGCCATTTGTACCGGGTGGCCGTGCCTTTATGTACAAACTCGCGCCTAATATCGTACCGCGTTAATATACACAACGCATTGTCGCTCTTGCGGAACAACCGTCTCGTCTTTCGCTCCCCGTTCTCTTAAAAACACCGGGGAACCGAAACCCGGGGAATATCCCTAGTCGGAATCGCTCGCGAAGACTCGTCGAACCCGACGAGGTTTCGACGGAAGTCGAGGTCCAAACGGAAGACCCATCTAACGCTGTCGCGACGGAGCATGATCGAGGGTCCGGTTCGAGCACAGCCTCTGATTACCTCTATTTTTACGCGAACAGAGCTCTCGCACGCGTGGCTGCACCTGATACCAGTATCCTTTCAAGGAAATCACCTTCTGTAACCGAATATCGCACGCACAGCGAGCAGGCCGAGTAACGCGACGCGCTGTCAAAAACGTCGCACCGTAACGGATTTCTGTTTTATCCGCGACGATCAAAAACGGCCGGATCGACCCGGTGACGAAATACTCGTGACCGGCACCCACGTGTCACCTGGCACAAACACACGACCCGAGCAACGATAGCTCGCCGAGTTCACCAGGTACCGTACGCGTCCCGGGCTGAATAAAGGCTGCATCGGTGCACCGCGACGCGTGTCGTGACGGAGTGTCGCACGTTTAATGCGTCCGTGTCTACTGGCAGCGGAACACGAGCATCGCGACGATGACGACGGGAACGGGTATGTTGCGAGGACGGTGCACGATCAACGACTGCTGAAAGGGAGAACGCGCACCGACTGCTCGGACCGATAGCCATTGCCAGAGCGCTGGGACTCTCGCGAGTTTATTTTAAAACCGCTGTCCTTCCAACTCGCACGACCATCCTGCGACACGCTCGTTGTTAACGCCGAACCGGTACCGTGTAATCGGGCTTCTTGGCAAGTGTCAACCGAACACTGTCACCCTGTTTTCATGGAAACGCGACGGATTGTTCCCGCTAAACCTCTACCCGCGTATTTTTCGCTTATTTAACACTGGATTTATGGACGTGTAATGAACATTCATTTTTAACACTAGATTTAGGGACGTTCAATGACTACTTACAGTCGTGGACAAAATTAAGTGGACAGGTATCATAAATAACAAAAGGTTAATTTAATTTAACTAATAAGGCCTATAAATCAAAACTTTATTGCCCAATTAAGTACATTAAATAAATAAAGTGTATATTAAATAAATGTTTTTTCAAGTCGACAAAAACATTTCACGTTCTAAATTAAAAATTTATTTGAAACATTGTAATAAACCATAAAATTTGTTTACATTTCTGCAATGTTCACTTAATTTCCTCCATGACTGTATGTCTGAATTGAAAATGAATTATAAAAACAAATAAATAATGGACAATACATGAGACAGTTTATAGAAGGATTTTTCATCTCCATGAAGGTTAACATGCATTTTGCAATAAGTTTTTTAATTGTTCTTGTAATTGAAAATAGGAAGTCTAAGATTCGTCATTTTGACGAGTTCCGTAAACCTAGTATTAAGGGGTACCTCTATGTAGAAAGCCGGCATTAAGCCGATTTTCTATAATTATTTTGAAGGATGAGGTATGAATAAATATTTTGATGGTTTCGAGGACTATTTAATTAATACTTCATTTTGAAATTTCTTTGTTGAAATAAAACACAAAATGGCGGAGGTACAGCCTGTTGTGCTAACAGCATCATGGAGCGACTTTTAAAACGGTGTACACTTGGTGTCAATTCTTATTATCCGGAACAGTCAAAACGAAGTAATTTTATTAGTATGTAGTTGTGGTAAATAGATGAACCTAAGATACCGACAAAAAATTAAAAATTGGAAGAATGGCAGACCGCGGAACAGAAAGTTTAATATTTTATAGAAAAATTGCAGTGTTTTTTGCCATAAAAGAAATGTTTATTTCCATAATTTTAACTTACTTTTAGGTTCATCCAGGAGACACAACTACCATTAAAATTTGTAGAAAATTTCAGACCGAGTAACATTCGAGTAATCGTGTACATCGATTTTCAACTTAGCGAAGAAACAAGTTTCGAGAAAATCGCGTTTAAAGTTTCGGTAAAAGAAGAATATGTGATTTTGAGACTTATTATAGGTTCTTACAATAGCTTTGCACTCTACTCCAAATACCAATGCGTTTAGTATTCAATAAATTTTAAAGTAACTTTTTAAAGAAAAACAATTGACTTTTTTCTCTATCTATATGGAGGTCCTCCCTTAAATTACAACTAAAGTAGAAAAGAAAATGAATAAGGTATGATACATAAACTGGCTTATACAACAATTCTTTACCTCGACAAAAATTAACATACATCTTGATAAAAGCTTCTTCATAGTTTTTGTAATTCAAAATAAACGATGTGTCACGAGTAATTTTGGTTCGTTCCGTAAATCTAGTGTTAATTCGATATGAAATAAACATTTGCGCTCGAAAGCGTTAACAAATAGCAACTGCAAAACTGGAGGATTTCTTTTGAAATTATTTTTTTGTTTATTATTAATCGCCGATATTGTCTGTTTAATTTTATACAAACATCGCGTAATAATATAAATTTGGATAGATGGTATTTATTTAAATTAAATGGCGAACGTGAGTCGCCATTCAAATGCAAAGGGATAAAAAGATGCGTATAATTAGTTACATAAATAGTCAGACAATGTAGTATTTCGACATTTATTGTTTGTGCTGTTTAGTATATTTTTTTTTGGAAGGTCCAAATATCTATTCTTATCCCATTGCCATAGTTTGACGACTCTGACTCGTGACGCACTCACGGTTTAAACGTGAACTCACTAAAGTTGTGAAAACGTTTCTATTTAAAATTCATGTCCAATTATAATCTGTTTAATCAAGCATTATTGAATACAAAACACGCGTAACATTTTAACTTTCTTTATTCGCGTTAATATTGTTGCTGCGTATGGTTACTTCCGACTGATGCAGCGGACAAATAAATTGCAAGGGATTATCTGAAATATCGAGAATGAAACAAATCGCCAACATCCGCATAGCAAATGCATCCCCATACAATCACAGAGCCTCGTCCGTGTTGTAAAATGCGTTTTAGATTTTTTGGCTTTGAAGCTTTGCTCTTCGCCAGATTATACTTTTACTGTCCGAATCAAACATACAATATTTACTCTCGTCAAGGAAAATAACATCCTTCCCATCTTGAGACTTTTCAAAACATTCTCTTGCGAATAACAGTCATTTTTCCTATTTACGTCTTTCATATACAATTTTCATCTTACTGCGTGAGTATTGAACCCATTGTTTCTTATTCTATACACAGTTTCAACATTGACTTTCTTTCTACTTTCATAATAAACCTCTGAAGCTATTTGTACAGCACTGCAATGCGAATTTTTTTTAAATTGCTAAAATGTTGCTCATTTTGTTTCTTAAATTCGATGCGATTCTCTTCTTTATATCTTTTAACGATATCTATTACTCTAAACAGAAAAACAGTAAAAGTGTCAGTTTTCTATGTGTTGTGTGTGAATTAAAAATTGTTAAGTATTGCAATTGCTATAATAAGCGTATTGCTTCGGTTCATGAATAAATATTATTTTCATACCAACAATTTTGAAAAACTATTATGCTATAAATATTTATGTTATAATTGCTTAGCGATGAAAGAAAGAGCGGAAAGTACAGTTATTACAAGTGTAAAGTGATTACAAGAATATAATATAAGGAGAAATGTAATAGGTGAAAGTATATACTATAATGTAGTGGCACAGTTCGTTATAATTCGTATTATAATCTAGCTACATTGTATAAGAAATTAGGTTAATTAAGTCAATTTTACGCGTGAACGTATGACGCACATACAATTTGCAATTAAAGATAAAGTAGAAAAATAAGTAAATGAACGATAAAACACGACTCCGCTTCATAAAAATTACCTCATGTACCAAGAATATTATTAAAACAAATTTTTTTATTTAAGACAGGAAACTTGAAAACCAGTCACTTTAGCCTGTTTGATAAGTTTAATATTAAGCCGTTAGTTTGTTGAGTACTGGAAAACTTTTGGAAGTAAATTTTCTCATTCGAAGCCATCGATTTTGAACGATTTATGAAGTGAAAAATCACGTGCGGTAAAATAAAACTTTTGTATTTATTGCGAAAAAAGCTTAAATATTGCTGGATTTGTCACGTTTCGAAATTTTTGGATTTGAAAATTTATAAAGTGGCAGATTTGCGATATTTAGACTTCTGGAAATTTTTGAGATTTAAAGATTCGAACATTTGCGACAATTTGATCTTCAACCATCTTAACATTTGGAAAACTTGTAAATTTGTAAAATATAGAAATCAAAAACCTTAGAATATAAAATACTTATAAATCTAGAGTATTTAAGAAGACGTAACTTTCAATAACTCGGTAATTTAATATTTCAAAGAATTCGCGAATCTGAAAATGTGTAAATCTCTAAAAATTAAAGGTAGGAACATTAAAAATATAGAAGTTCAGAAATTTGTAAACAAACAATCCTCAAAAAAAGTATAACAATCTCCAAATCCTTAATCATTCTCCCGTGTTGTAGTAAAAAAGAAATTAATACAAATATAACACAAAAGTGAGTGGTATATTAATATTAATAATAGTAACTAGTATATTAATACAAAAAACTAGTATGATCTCTGAAACAAAAGCATCTCTTTCAAATATCTTTCAGATATAATATCTTAATATATCTTTAAGTGTCATAACTGAAATTACTGATAATATTATTAATAAATTTGTTCGTCGACAGATGTTGATCAACGTAATTCGTTATACAAACATTTATTAGCGTCACGTATAAAAATCTATTTAATCCACGTTAAAACGTTGCAGAAAAGCTGACTATCGAAATATATCCAGACTTCGCAGAGAAGTCGAAGATCTTCGATCGTTTCACAAAATCTTTTGGTTTCCTATAACTAACGATTCGTTCCATGGGATTAACTGATTCAGCAATCCTTTGTTCGAGGAAGCTTTTTGGTGGATGTAAGTGAACGTTTCGAAATCCCGGGAACGCGAGTTCGAAGCCGGTGTCACACGTACGTTTTCGGATTTCGAGGAACTTCCAGCATGTTGAACAGGTCGCGACGTTTATTAGCTTCCTTTCAAAATGTTCTGGCCTACCGGCGAAGAATATATTCGAAGAATAATAAATTCTTGTAGAACTAGGGTTATTATCTCGTACCGGTATCCCGAACAACGATCAAAGTCACGGTTGAACAAGAGCTCGGTTACGGGAAGCGAAGATTTTCGTCTTCGTAAGGAGTTTCGAGCTAACTTCGTATACCTTTTCGTCGGTAGACAACTGGAAGTGGTGACTTTAAAATAGAATTTCAGGAATTTTTATCCGCGGGAACGTGGGATTTAAATGACCTCCATTTTGCATGACCTTTTTGTCAACATCAAAGGAAACATAAATTTTTGGACTTTTGTAAGCGATATCTCTATATTTGACGTTTACGCGGTGAAAAATATATTCTTTGATAAATTGCTGGTAAATCCTGAATAATATACGAATAAAAGGACTGTTTCGAAATTTCCGAGTTCCTAGATTTTTAAATAACAAAATTTGCATATTTCTGGCCCATCGAATTCGTAGATTTCCATATCCCTAATTATCCAAATTCCTAGACCGCCAAATTCTTCGAGTCACTAAAGAGCAAGGTATTCGAACAGCTTTTGTTTCTAAATTCGTCAGTCTCTAAATCCTTAAATTTTCAAATTTGTATATCACCAAATTCCTATATCGCCAAGTTCTCAAATCTCCATAACCTAGTTCCCCAAATTCCTAGACCATCGAATGCTTAAATCCCCACAGTCCTAGAGTCCCTAGATCTCAGATAAGAACCTAAGTTCGTAGATCCCTAAATCCTTGAATACTCATATTTTAAAGTTCCTAAATTCAGTGGTAACCAAGTACCTATGTCTCAAAATTCTTAGATCTCCGAATTCTTATATCGTCAAATCTTCAGATATAATCATTTGTAGTTCGCCAAATAATCGGGTTTCCATATCCCTACTTCCTTAAATTCCTAGATCTCCAAATTCTTAGAAATCTCCTTAAACGTCAAGATATACAAACACCTTTTGATATTAAGTTCATATATCTCTAAATCCTTGAATTCTCTACTTCAAACCCCCTAAATTCGAAAGTACCCCAATAACTATCTCCAAATTCGTAGATTTCGGAATTCTCATATCTTTGAATTTCTGAATCGTCAAATCCTTAAATATCAACATTTTTGAATCACGAAACTTTCAGGCTTCCATATCCCTAGTTCTCCAAATACCTAGATTACCCAAATCCTTAAATCCCCAAATCTCAAGATATCCGAATACCTCTTGATTCCAAATTCGTAGACCCCTAAACACATGTATCCCCATATTTCTAAAGTCCTTAAATTCCAAGGTACTCAAATACCTCCTATCTCCAAATTCCTAGATTTCAAACTACTTAAATTCATGTATTTTCCGAATTCATATATTCCCATGTTCCTAGTTCTCGAAATTCGTATATCCTGAAATCGTCAAATTCAACGTCGCCATCTCACAAGGCACCCAGACACAACACGTTCGAAATTCTGCTAACTCGAAGTCCCCAAATTTCCATGAATCCGAACGGTTAAAATTGTGCTAGGTCACGGCGACGTGGTACAAACGGAAAAAGAAATCAAAGTGACAAGAAGCGCCCGACCAGACGACAACTGGCTAATTGAAGGTTTAGAGTTACCGATCTAAATTGAAAGCAGCTTAATTGAAGATTAGTCCTGAGCGGCGTTCACCTAATTAACCGGACAGCCCGAACGATTTTTCCGTTCAATTGGCCGCTGAACAGGTCGACAAATCAACGTGGATCGCGTCACATCGTACGAATTCTGCCAAAATCCTAGTTAGCTATCCGCCACTTAGCGCGTTGACGAATGTTGAACCCCGCGTTGCTCTCCAACCTGTGAGCGACTCACCTGTAGCCGGGGACCTGCTCATAATACGGTTGCCGTTATTTATACAGTCGTGACATTTTCCGATTCGACTGGTCTCGAATTTGCCGACAGGTTGACGGTTCTCGTGTTATGTCGCGCGATGCGTCTGCCAAGAAGTCCACCAACGTGGTGCCAGTTCGCACGAGATAACGCGTAGCGGGCGTACCAACCTCGCTTATAGAACACTATTTCTATATTCTCAATATAATTAGACTGCCCCTAAATATGGACGTTCAAAAGCGAACACGACGCGCGTAACGCTGGTATTCGCGTGACGAGTGAAATTCGCTGGTTAAACGCGGTCGTTAGGCGACTGAACTTGATCGTGATAAGTAAGCTCAGATTTTGTTCCTTTATCGTCGCGACGGGCCTTCTTCGCTATTATATGGCTTTTCTCTACTTCCAATACTTTGCTACGAGCTTCAACGTGAGCCTTGTTTATCAAAAATCGAGAGAGGTTGAGAAAGTAACGCGGAATCGAGATATTTGTGACCTGCGACTGTTGAATCTTGCCTATAAGTGTCGACTGAACTTGTTCGTGATAAGTAAGCACAGATTTTGTTCGTTTATCGTCGCGACGGACCTTCTTCGCTATTATATGGCTTTTCTCTACTTCCAATACTTTGCTACGAGCTTCAACGTGAGCCTTGTTTATCAAAAATCGAAAGAGGTTGAGAAAGTAACGCGGTTATCGGGATATTTGTGACCTGCGACTGTCGAATCTTGCCTATAAGTGTCCGTTGCGAGGTATGCGTCAACAGGTTATGGTTTTTCTGTTGCTTTGTTTCGATCGTAACAATAGACAGAACGCGCGATCTGAGCTTACAATCAACATTGTTCGAAACTTCCGATGCGCGAAGACAAAGTTCACGAATCGACGACGGACCTTGGAGAGACGCCGGATCCATTATACCGCGGTATGGAAGAACATACGCACACTTACGTTGCTGAATTTTTATTGAAACAATCTTTAAATCTGATCGAATGTGTATAATATATGCACCGACAGAATCCATGCCAATTTTAAGATTTACGATGCGTCAAATCTCTATCTACCACACAAGACATTGTAGCTTAAAATATTTCGGTATTTCAAAAGTCGACTACCATATAAACAACGAGTTACTTTCATACTTTAACATTTCTGTTTAACGAATTATTTTCATACATTAGATTATTTAAATAATCTATTGTTAATATTGTTAAATTATTAAATCGATAGATTTTAGTCATTTTTAATCTCTTCCATTGTCGAGGTGGAGATATTAATCTATCCTAAGATTAATCAATAATCTATTGATAATATTATTACATAATTAAATCAACAGATTTTAGTCATTTTTAATCTTCTTCGTTGTCGAGGTGGAGATATTAATCTATCTTGGGATTAATCAATCCTATTGAATTAGTGAATGAATTAGTCGATTAGTGAATTAGGTTGGGTTAGTGTAGATAAATCGACAGCAGAAAACTCAAAACAAAATTCGAAATTATTCTATTTAAATTTAATTCTTAAGAAGCTTTAGAGCCAAGAAGATAAAACCTATTGAAACTGTACTCAGATATATCCGTACAAACATGCAATAAACAGGCTTTTATAGCCTTGCAAATGTCCAATATACAAGCAGACACAAAAATATACATGCAGAACTACCTCGAAATAACTAAATCACAAAGCCCGGTAATAAATTTGCAAACCTGTATCGAAACATCCGTACCAGACCGTAGAACGGGATAAAAGATTTGATTAAACTTTCCAAAATACTTGAAAAGTACACACCATAATCAGAACCAAATAATGGCCGCCAAACACTGGACTACCAAAAGTCACGAGTTTCTCGCTATAAATTTTACAATATGTTAATATTCTTTCCTCGAAATCTGTGTTAATTTACAACAAAATAATTTAGTTTATTATTCGACTTCACGATTAGTTTCGAATTAAATACACGTTGTACGTCGGTACATTTAGTGTTAAACATGTTTAATTGGTCTACAGATGCGTGGATCCGTTGAGACGCGAGAGACAGTAAAAACACGAAAGAAAGAGAACCAAAAAACAGGAGTCACGACGAATTAATTTGACGGTGCAAACGTTCGTAACGATACGAAACAGTCACTTTACGTCCAGTGGAAAGACCTCGATGATCCTCTGTACTTTATGCTAAAATTTTTCATGTCAAACAACGATACCTCCCTCGGTTCGCTAAATCAACTTTATTAAGCGTACGTTGTGCGTTCTGCATTTATATCCTAACTTAAACTTAACACGTAAATTGTTCTTGGAAATAAACAAATGCGACAGCAATGAACACAATTTGTATCAATAATGAACACATATGTGTATCAGTAACGAACACATATGTGTATCAATAATGAACACATATGTACGTGTATCAGTAATGAACACATATGTGTATCAATCATGAACACAATGTGTATCAATAATGAACACATATGTACATGTATCAGTAATGAACACATATGTGTATCAGTAATAAACACATATTTCTAAAAAATGAAATTTAACCATTGGTGAACGCGTGTTATAAACTTTTATTCGATTAACGTTCGTATGAATTTTTAGGGAATTAGTAGTAATATACGTGACCACTTAATTAATATTAATATACACTTTTACTCGATTGATATTGATATAAATTTCTACTTAATTAGTATTATTTATTTGAGTAACAGTAATCAACATACACTTATGTTGATTATGTATATTAACATACACTTCTACATAGTCAGTTTTAACATACATGTCCACTTAGTCAATATGAACGTACATTTTTGGTTAATCAATATTAACATACATGTTTACTTAATCAATATTATCATACATTTTTGCTTGATCAATATTAACATACACGTTTACTTAATCAATATTATCATACATTTTTACTTAAATAATATTGACATATATTACTTAATTGATATTAGTAAAAACTTTTACACAATCAATATTAATACAAATTTTCGATTAAATGCAATTGAGAATGTAACGCTATTGCGTTTGCACCTGAGATTCCAACAACGCGAAACGTTCTTAATTACGTGTCCGTAATTAACCAAATTTTCAAACTTCACGAAAGAACCGAAAACTCGCGCAGAAGCCCGCGTGATTTACAAACGAAAGCGAGCCATAAAGATTCCATGAAAACGAATTAGGGTAGCGAGACAGGAGCGGTTAGCGAATAAAACGTCTAATGTTAACCGGCGAGGACGATAAAATGTTCCGAGAGAAAAACGTCGGGAGGGACGGTCGGTGATGTTAAAATGGCGAAGAAAAAGGGCGACCTCGACGATCCGGCTTAACTCACGCCGGTAATTTTACGCTTTGTACGGCAGCTTGCACGAGGACCGTGTTAGTTCCGCGAATTCTCTTTTCCACCCCCCTCAAGAAGGATTATTTTTGCCGTTGCACGGATCGTGGACGCAAAGTCAAAACACCGGGGCGAGGGGGGTGTCTCGCACCCTATATCAAACGTTTAATTGGGTGCTACGTCGTCCGACGGGAATGCGAATGTCGGTATAAATTTAATAAGACACCCGGTCCGCGAACGACATTATCTCGCCATGAAACCGCCTGCACGATGGCGGACGAATGATTTTTAATTTAATGCCGTGTCCGCGCAATTTGTCCCGCGGGAAACTGATTGAAGCCGATTCGCGAACGTTTTTAAACGAGAAACACACGACGATAAAATGATATAACACCCGGACAGAATCGCGAACCACTGATTTTGCCATCCATTTTTTATTCCGTTGCTGTTGTTTCGCACTTTTTTGGACACCTAATTGGGCCAGTTAATTTTCTTCGTTGTAAAATCGGTCGGAAACAGAATAGATTTCTATTTATTTTACTTACTATTCTATCTTTCTTAGAATGCAAATGTACAATTGAAATTATACAAATTTAACATTGCAGTTTTGAAATATATCATACGAATAGAAGAAGAATATACATAAAATCTACGTAAGGACCATTTAACAGTACGGGACCCGTAAAAATGACGGGTCTTAGATTTTGTATTTTCAACTACGAAAGTTATTAAAAAGTTTATGACAAAATGCATGTTAACATTCATGGGGATAAAGAATCTTTCTATAAACTGATATACAGTAGGGGACAAAAGTTTAAAACTAAATGGAAAAAATAAATAATTGATTTACTGTTCATAATAACTATAAATAGTGTTCTACTTTCGGTGTTAACTAATTAGACATTTATTTATATACTCATAAAAAAATTTCATTTTGATATTTTGCTCAGTAGCGAAGTTACAAAAAAAGGAACGAAGTTCGTATAATATTTAAAATCAAATCATCGTCTTAAACTTCTGTCCGCTACTATATGTATTATCCATTATTTACTTATTTTTATAGTTCATTTTCAACTTAGACATATGTAAGTGATCATTAAACGTCCGTAAATCTAGTGGTAATTATTATACTTGGGGTAGGTTTTTTTAGCGATTATACATTAGGTGAAAAACATTGTAATCATTGAACGTTATTGCAACATCATGAAGCATCGTAAAAATAAACATTGTAATCATGAATAATAGTGACGATTGATATAATAATAATGATAATAGCCATGATTAATAGTTACAATTAAATGCTGCAACTTCGTTATTTATTGATTAGACTACATATGCGACAGTGCATTGTAAAAAGTGTTATAAAAATTTCGTCGGTAGAACTTTTCTAAGTTCTCGGCTTGTTAGAACTTTTCGTTCATAGAGTTTTATACGTGCTAGTCATTTTTCGCCGACGTTCTAGGATTTTGTACAGACGAATGCTAATGGGCCCGTGGCTATTTCGATGGAAGTTGTCCGCTTCCTGCTCAAGAGATGAGTAGGCGACAGTCGGCCGACACTATCTGTCTTGTTCCTATACGATTTTAGTTTTCTAATTGCACAGATTTCTGGAAGATGCGTCACGGCTGATTAACGATTCCCTCATACTTGGAATACGACTCCCAGCGAAAAGCGGATCGAAACGAAACGGTCCGTCGATTTACTTGAATCATCCCCTGAGTCTGCGATATAAATAGTGGACCAAATCATTATGCAAGCAAATTAACACTCCTACTAAATTTGATCGTTGCAAAATAAATATAAATTATTCCAAACCGCTCATTTCACAATAAGTATCACGTGTTATAAGTTAACTTCTGTTATATTAGTTTATTTTTATTATATTATATGATATAAGTACATCTTACTCACGAAACATATGACATATGTAAATGATTAAAATATAATTATCTGGTCATATAAATTTTTATAATATCTATAATCTTTCAATTGCACTAAAGATCTTCGAATGTTCGTTAAAAGTTTATAATTATTCACTAAAAGCATTCAAAACGTGAATTTACCTATGTGTAACATACGTTATAATAAATAATCTGCAAAATTTACAGCGTCTATTTAGCAATACTTTTTACAATCATTATCTGGCGAATAAATATTATATATTATAGATTCTGTATACTTGTGCATTACTATTTGTAACATACGCTTTAATAAATTATCTGAAAGATTTACACTGTATATTTAGCAATACCTTTTACAATGATTCTTTAAAAATAAGCATTATATGTTATATATTCCAAATATCTATGCATGACAAATCTACAAAAAACATATACAGTAGTGGAATTCATTTTTGACACTTTTACTTAAATTTCGCATTTAATATGTAATTATTTATATTTTTTATTGTAATTACTGCTTTTTAATTTTAGGACGTAAATATAAACACATATTATAATAAAAATATTACATTATCAATTTAGCGTAGCAGAATATATTTACATATTCTCCAAAATCATGAAATATAAAATATTATTATTCAAAATGTCCAGAATTAATTCCACTAGTGTATAGTACTTGTGCGCGTGAAATATGTAAATATGCAAATTAATTAAAATATAAAATATAATAAACATTAATACGTACAATAAATGTGATCAAATATAATAGAAACAAAATTAATAAACGTATATAAAATATGTTGAATATAACATAATGGAATATAATAAAGGGAATAACTAAGATTTATTACAAGTACGTAAGCAACGATATTATTTGTAATGATCCTAGCACATAGTCTGCGATGTAATAAATTATAACGATGCCCTCTACGTACATGTTCAAAGAACAGCAACACGATCAAACATTTCAGCGGCAAGCAGATGGGTTTCGGGGTTAAAAGCCTCACGGTAAGTGGAAAATAATACAGAAATTAATTTGCAACGGGCCGCGGCACTTTCTTTGTCCGTGGGTTCTTTCATCAGCTGACTCTCGGTGCCAGTCCATTGACTCGTTTTTTCACCTCTGGTTGAGTCATACGCGCGAAGAATGCAAAAGTGCAAAAAAGGAAGAGGCCAGAGGCGGGTAACTTAATGTCAGTAACGCCATGTTTCTCCGCAACCTCCGTGCTACATGTGCTGTTTTTGGTTAGAGGGTTGTTGTCCTGTCTTTAACCGACAACAATAATTCTTTCACGGACGAAATTTACGCTGCACCTCTTTGTCGACGATTTTTATCGGCCCTGTTGAACTGTCCCCCTTGTCCTTTGAACTTGCAGAAACGCAGAAATTACAGCGCACGATAAATTAGAACGAGGTGCAACATCACCTCGCTAACTCGATCATTGTTCCAATTTGTAAAAAGATATTTCTTCGTCTAGCGAATGTGTCGTTTCTTTTGGAACGTTATTTGTTGCTATTTCCGAGGTAAGAGGACCATGAAATCGCGCATCCTCGGGTTATTATAAATATTCGTGACTCTTCGCCCAAGAAGCGCGTTCTTCTTCGAGATAAACGTTACTTCGTTAACGCGGAACAAAACTGTCCCAATCAATTCGTACGTAAGCAGACCGAATTTATTTAAAAATAAGACAACTTATAATTCGAGCGAATCTCCCTTCGGATCAAAGTACGTTAACGCTCCAGTGATTTATACGAAGAATCCCGAGAACACGGTGCGGTTCCACGTTCGATTCTTCAAAAGAAATTTCTAATAATAAAGCCCATCGACAAATCACGGACAAAGCTCGGCCGTGGTTCCGGGGAGAGTGAAAAATTCCTAGAAGTCTCGGATGAGGTAACGACCCCGGCGGTTCGTGAAAAGTTCCGAGTCACATCGGCTGATCGCGTGAAAACGAGGAAGTGGCGACGGCAAAACGAGATTTGCGGGGTTTTTAGTGACAGGATCGTCTTCGGCAATCGACCTCGAAGCCGTATCCCATTGGCTGTCTGTCGATGTACAGCGAACCAGAGAGAGTTGGTGTTCGTTCGTCGACGAACAACGTCACGGTTCTATTCCTGGCGACGTGGACGCAGCGATATCTTTAGAGCAACCATCAGTACAGTCCGTTTTCGAGCTTTCCTTCCTACAGGACCGTAGGTTTGCCAGCGATTGAAGGAAGCCGACAAAGATCATTCGTTTTCACCGATTATCTCGTTACCAAACTCTATGTTAGATATTAACCCTCTGCACTCGAGCGGCGCCCCTCACTCGCCATTTGATTTAACACTAAAACTACCGACGAGTAAATCGCAATTATTTTGAATTTAAAAACGAGGTTGAAAAATAAATGAATAAACGATGAAACATAAATGAATACATTTGTTGATTCTTCATCTTGATAAAAATCAACACAGATGTCAAGAAAACAATTTTAACCAATTTTGTCATTTTAAGTAGAAAATTTGTAAAAGGGTCATTTGACCCCTTTGGTAGTTTTAGTGTTAATTCAACAATTTTAAATAAATATCTTTTAACTAAATTTATAGTATTATAGCCTGGTGTTCAAGCACAGTGAAACAGACAATATTGGCGATTAATAATAAAAAAAAATAATGACAAAAAATTCATCAAACTTTTCAACCAGAAAATTTTACAACTGCTGTTTGCAAGCAATGAAAATGCTTTCGAGTGCAAAGGGTTAACACTAGATTTTCGGAACGCGCCAAAATGACGGATCATAGATTTCTTATTTCTAATTACGAAAATTATTAAGCTACTACAATAAAAATTCCTACATATATTTATGCTGTAAGATCTGCTTTATGCTGTACATTTATAATGTATGACCTGTTATTTGTATTTTACATTTTATTTACACTGTATCATCTGTAGATTTATAATATATTTTTTTATACTGCATAAACTGCTCATTTACATTACGTGTTCTATGTAAGTTGTACGTTTATTTCACATACTTATACATATTGTATAACATGTATGTTTCTAATATATATTTATACTATGTGAATTGTATGTTTATACTTTGTATTTATACTGTACTTGCTGTATGTTTGAAATACACATATATTTATACTCTGTGAGTTGTATATTTATATTATTTGTTTATACCGTACAAATTGTACGTTTATATTATTTGTTTATACCAAGCGAGTTGTTTTTTATTATATGTATATTTATACCATGTAAATCGAACGTTTACTTGTATTATATTTTTATGCCATGTGACATCTATGTTTGTATTATATGTTTGCACAAAATATTTTATGTTTATTTTAGTTTATGTTTCATGTTACACAAAAATATTATCAATACTTTCAATATCTTTTGCTGATATATTGCTTACATGATATATTAATTTTAATTGTTATAAGTGGAATATGTAATTAAGTGTTGAATAAGAAAGTTGTTGAAATTTGACGAAATAAATGGAAAAATGAAAGCTTAATAGTTTGACATGAAGCATTTGGTCATTCTTTACTTCATCTATTGAAGATATAGTATATGTAGTAAAACAAAGTTAAAGGATGTATATGTATAGTGAGCTCACGCTAAATATAAATAACAATTTCCGTTTTTAAAATTTTGTATTGAAAATATTCCTACGAACGATTCATGTTTCATAAGAGAAAAAATTGTCATTGATGATTGAATGATACATGTTGTAGAAAATATAATTATAAATGTCCAATGATGATTAAACTAAGATCTTGAACAATAACAATTTTTTTCATAGATTGAAAAAATAGTAACTATATTATACAACAACATTTGAATAATATTCGTATGATTCATATTCGGATCTTTGAAAAAGACAAAATTTTCGGACGGCAGCGTCATAAAGAAAGACGGTTTTGTCCAAAAATTGATAAGACCAGAACTCTTCCGAGTATTTCTTCTGATCGAAGACAGCACAGACTCTGGAAGCATAGTGACCAAACTTCGGAATTGATGTACGTCTCGAAATAAAGCGAGCACGAACTCACTGTACATTGCAGCCGGTGGCCGGTGTCTAGTCTCTACATTGAACTATCCGTTGATGTTGGAACAGGGCCAATCACCGATGAAAAAGTACGAATGAGAATAAGATTAATGCCGTGTAACCAATGTACAGCAACTCTAAAGTAGCCTAATATGGAAACCGCTTCTTCCAACAAATATAATCTTCGATAAACGCTAAAACTACCAATGACCGTCCTACAAGTTTCCTATTTTAAGTTATTGTTAAAGTGACTTTCTTGAAATACGCGTCGATTATCATCGAGACAAAGAATCAATGTGCATATTAATGTACGTCTGATGGTTTATGTTTAACTTGATTTTTTATATTCATGGTATAAATTCTACGCCGGTAGGTTTAGTTAATCTGTTACGGACTTGAACCCCATACCTAACCTAACCAGCTGATCATTCGAAAATTGAAATGCTAGGATCTTTATTAAAGTTTCATTTTTTGTTTATTATTTGATGTATGCATCAGGGATCTAGGATTATCAAGTGTGTGTGTCGTTCTTGTATCTGGGACAATCAGGGATGTGGGGCACTCATGGGAATGGAACAGTCAAGCTTATGTGGCAATCATGAGCTTGAGGAAATCCGGGAGTATGGGGTAATCATATATCTGGAATAATCAGCGATGTGAGATATCCATGGATCTGGAACAATCAGGATTGTAATGCAATCATGGCACTGGGTTGGATTATTAAGGGTGTGTGTCATTCTTCTGTCTGGGGCAATCAAAGATGTGGGGCATTTATGGGAATAGGACAATCAGGGTTGTAATGCAATCATGACTCTGGGATTATCAATGGTGTGTGTCATTCTTGGGGCTGGGGCAATCAGAGATGTGGGGCATTTATGGGAACGGGGCAATCGGGGGTGTGATGCATTCATGGGCCTGGGGTAGTTGGGGAGTATGGAGTAATGGTGGGCCAGGTGGTATCAAGACTATAAAGGCAATCGTGGGCCTGGCAGGTACATACAAGGGTATGGGCAATTATGGTGGCTTAAAATAATCAGAGATCTGGGAAATTTAGGAGTGTTAGGCAATCATTGGTCTATGATAATTAGGGATATGGGTTATTCATGGGCCTGGAACAATTAGTCCTGTTACTGTTGAAACAGTAAATGGAGGAACATACAGCAGAGAACTGGGAAGTGATTTCGATCGATACTTTTTTTTTCTCCGATAAGATTGACTGCGTCAAGCTGAAATATTGACCTGGAAAATGGATAGCTGCTATTTACAGTGGCACTAGGCCAAAAACAATAATCCATAGCGTACGGTGCCATCTTGTGTTAATACGTGGCATCTTTGTTTGCGATTGTACGTAAACGTATGAACAGTATCGGTCTATGATTATTTATTGGACAGTGTTTATTTGCATAGCAGACATTGCAACTTAAAACCGTTCTATGGTTCGATCATTCTCCGGACGAGACTTGCAAAACCGTAACATTTATTTGAACCAACGAAATTACTGAATTATATTGGCCCTGTTATTTCGTTACGCTATAATTTGAGAATTTGGAAATGTTGCGATACGAGGATTTGGTAATTTTATCACACGAGGATTTAGGGACTTGAAATTTTGAATGTTGGTCTATTTAAGATTTGGGGATTTGGGTGCTTGGTAATTTGGGGATTTGGATATTTGAAAATTGGGGAATTTAAGGATTTGAAATTTTGAATGTTGGTGAATTTAAGATTTGGAGATTTGGGAACTTGGTAATTTGGAGATTTAGGTGTTTTAAAATTGGGAAATTTTCGATTCAGTTATTTAAAAATTCGAAAATGTGGAAATTTCGGGATGTGGGGCTTATTAATTTTGTTATACGAGGATATAGAGACTTTGGATTTTCGAAATTTTGAATGTCGGTGAATTTGAGATTTGGAGATTTGGAAATTGGGTAATTTGGAGATTTAGGTGTTTGAAAATTAGGGAATCTGTTGATTCAGGTATGTAGAAATTGGGGAATTTGGAAATTTTTGAATATGGGGATTTAGTGATTTTATTATACGAGGATTTAGAGATTTGAGATTTTAGAAATTTTTGATGTTGGTGAATTTCGGATTTGGGGGTTTGGGAACTTGGTAATTTGAGGATTTGGAAGTTTGAAAATTAGGGATTCATGTATTTAAAAATTGGGGAATTTGGAAACTTAGAAATCCGAATATTTGGAGATTTAGAAATTAATGGAGGCTTGGAAATTAGTTGGAGCTTTGGAAATTAGGTACTTTGGGAATTGAAAAAATTATGAATTTTAAAATTCTGGGATTTGGAAATTGTTGAATTTAGCAACTTAATACCTTGGAAATTGTTTATTATGGAGATTTGAGAGTTTGGAAATTTTTAAGCATGGTAATTTATGAATTTAGAAATTAATAAACACAGACATTTAATAATTTCATAACCTCGACGTTTGAGCTTAAAATTTCACAATTTATGCCTTAGCCCCTACTGATTATACATACTATGCGATAAATAATAAATTGTACACATACAATATATAAATATGAGAAATGGATGTATATGCATGAACTGTATATAGTACATAAATATGTATAAGTACAAATATATGTATAAAAAGCTAAGTACGTATGTGTATGTATTTATGAAACGGCTGAACACCGCTACACTTTTACCCACTCATGTTCTGTCATTTACCTAAATTAACCTTCATTAATTAAAATTGATCGAAATGTGCATCAAAAGATAATAATAAATACAAAAAGGAAATCATGACAGAAGAACATGTCATAGTTTTACCATTTTACTCTTCGATATTCAACCATTTTCCAAGATAAATCACTTTATCCTATCAATTCACCCAGAATAATTTTGCAGAACCATCTGATAATTAACGCGAAACATTACAAAAATGAATGACACAAGACGCTACAAGTAATCTTTCAGGTAAGATAATTGAATTAAATTTTAGCCAATCTCGTTACCTTCGATACGTTCGCAATTAACACTAAAACTACCAAATGGTCGTTTTACAAATTTCCTACTTCAAACGACAAAATTTGTTCAGACGATTTTCTGGAAATCTACGTTGATTCTCATCAAGACAAAGAATTAATATGTGCATTGATTTCTGTTACATCGTTTATTCATTTATTTTTCAACCTCATTTTCGACTACAAAGTACTTTGTGCATTACACCTCGGTAGTTTTAGTGTTAAGTAAATAGAACATTCACGATCGAACGATCTCATTATTAATTAACATCCGTACGCAGATTCCTGTTAAATCAACAAAAAGGATGCAAATAACGGCCGTGAAATATCTGTGATTACAAAAATACTTTCCATCGAGCTGCGTCTATCGTTCAACAATTAAATAGAGCATCATGGACCACTTTTTAACGACGTATAAAAAGGATTACAAATGGCCCTCGACCAGGATTAGACATTTACCGTCTATGCTTCTCGAGACAGGCTCGTGTCTATGTGACACGCGTTCTCGTGAACTGAAAGTCATTAATCTTTGCGGAGATGATCAGGATTGGAGCAGAATCGGTCCCATGGGACGTCTTCTGGACCCGAAATTGTATCCCGCGAAAACCGGACCGTTCCCGGAGACGGAGACGACGAAATTCGATCAACCAAGCACGTACATAAAAAAGGTAAAAACGTTCGCGATGATAAACGTGCGTATTATTTTTGTTACGCGCAAAACGCTGCTGCTTTCAGCTGGAAGAAAAATATCCTAATCTCTACGGAATTCTACAGAGTACACCTATGGACGAGATAATCAAACGTGTTGACGATGATCGATTGAGGACCACGTATCAGATGGACTATTCGGAAACCGGTACGAATTTTGGAATTTTTGATTTTAATGAGTTTTATATTACCGGATGTCTGGATAATAAAGTTTTTTAAGTTTCGAGTGTGTAAATTTCGGAGATTCTGACATTTCCGAACTTCCGGATGAGTTGAATCGTAAAATTCTGATTATTGTAATTTTCAGATAACAGTATTTCTGAAATACTTAGTATCTACAGACTAGAACTCTAAATTTTGGAATCCTCGGATTTACAAATTACTGAATTCTCAAATTTTCAGATTCCCCAATTCTCAAATTTTGAAAATTTCAGGTTCCTAAATCCCAGAATGTATAAATTCTCAATTTCATAAACTCTTAATTTCCTAAATGCCTAAATTCCACAGATTCTAAATTTCTAAATTCCCAAATTTCCAAATTTCCAAATTCCAAAACATCTGAATTCCCAGATTTCCAAACTCTCAACTTTCCAAATTTCTAAATTTACCAATTTAACAAATTCTTAACATTCTATGTTTCTAATTTTCTATATTCCAAAAATCCGAAATTCCCCAATTCCCAAACTATTAAATTATAGAATTGTTAAATTTCTAAATTTCCAAATTCCCAGATTTCCAAACTCTAAACTTTCCAAACTTACGAATTGCACATTTCTACATTTTCATTTCTCTAAGTTTCCAAATTACCAAATATGCAACCCACCAATCTTCCACATACCCTAATACCTTTATTTCTAAATTTTTTAATGTCCAAATTTTCAAATTCCTACTACTTGTATATTATTAATACACATAGTCAAAAATATAAAAAATTATAAATACAATAATATTAGTAATTCCACATTAACTCGGTTAATTATTATACAATTATACATCAAAGGCTATCTCACATACAGTCGTGGACAAAATTAAGTGGACAGGTATCATAAATAACAAAATGCTAATTTAATTTAATTAATAATGCCTATAAATTAAAACTTTATTGCACAATTATGTACATTAAATAAATAAATTGTGTATTAAATAAATGTTTTTTCAAGTCTACAAAAACATTTCACATTCTAAATTTTAAATTTATTTGAAACATTATAATAAAACAAAAAATTTTTCTACATTTCTGCAATGTCCACTTAATTTTGTCCATGACTGTATCTTCAAATATTCGAAGTAACAGTCAAATGTATTAGATTGGGGAATAAGTTCGTAGCGTTTTTATCAAAGACTTTTATTTAAACAAATATCAATAGTTACAACAATAAATTAAACAATTATGTATTCGACGATTAGCACAGTTTTGTACAGCAGAAAGAGCTCTATCGGATGAATATCATACACTTTGTCAAACAGCAAAAAAATCGTTGTAAAACAAAAGAAAATATAAAAACGCTACAAACTTATTCCCCGACCTAATATATTTTTCATATCTTAAGATAATACAACAAATTTTTAATTAACTTATAATTTAAACAGCCACGAATCTCTTTCAAAATAATATTTCACTGTATATGATATTTCAATAATTCACAGCTGCTCAATACTTGTCTGATTCGCCTGTGAAACAGTGTGTTTCTGTTGAACAATCTGAGAAACTGGACTGTCGGCCATCAACAGGAGATCGTCTCAAACGTAGACGCGACAAAGGTAAAAGCGACTCGAAGAAAAAATCCAGAAAAAAAAATGAGGATGATTCGCAAGAAACGCGATTACCACCTTGGCGATCGGAATATGAAGATAGCATCGGTAAGCTGGGTGACGCGATTATGAAAGCAAAAATTCACCATAAAAAGAAAATGGGACCAAAGTGGGCGATGGCCGTTATATAGAAATAAAAATTTTAACAATATTCTGTACCGAATAAATCATTTAACGCTTTCGGTTAAACGATGATTTGAGCCGTTTATTTTGAAAATGGCATAAGTCACTTTTTCAAAAAAATCGAGTTAATGGTAACACTAATTACAATTGAACGGTATCTTTTCATTTTAAAAAAATTTGCAATCAATAAACTGAGAACTATTGAGATTTGTTCGAGAGAAGTTTTGCTAATTAACGGTATAACAAACATGTTTAAATATATCGACTTAAAAACAAAGTGACTCATGCCACTTTAAAAATAAACGGCTCATTTAATAAAAGAGAATGGTAACTTACCTACAGTCGTGGACAAAATTAAGTGGACAGGTATCATAAATAACAAAAGGTTAATATAATTTAACTAATAATGCCTATAAATCACTACTTTATTGCCCAATTAAATACATTAAATAAATAAAGTGTATATTAAATAAATGTTTTTTCAAGTCCACAAAAACATTTCACGTTCTAAATTAAAAATTTATTTGAAACATTGTAATAAATGAAAAAATTTGTTTACATTTCTGCAATGTCCCTTAATTTTTTGCATGACTGTAGCTAATAGATTAAATAAGTTTCTTGAAGAAAACGCTGCACGGATATTGGAGCCTGTCAGTTATGTTTAACCTTCGTGCAATTTTTCCTTTAATATTGAATTAAAAGTTTATTATCTGGCTTCGTATCAAGGACTGTTACAAATGATCTCTTTAAACTTGTTTAAGTATAATTGAAGCGAAGACCATAGCTGGATTAACATCGATCACAAGTTATAAAAACGGATTATTGATTTTATTCGATTAACAGAGAAGAGATAGTATAATCTTCATAAGAGGCATGCTAACTTTTAAAAGCAAACTGTTTTGTTAAATATTATACTATTCTGTAAGATGATTCCAGACGAAACAAAAAATGTAAATTACTGTTTCATAGAATTTAATTTTATGATCAAGTTTTAGCGTTCGTGATGAAAGTATTACGAAGAAATTGTTTGTAAAAAAAATGTGGAAGACGATGTTTTATTACGAACAAATTAATTTAAGAGATTAAAAGCGTTTTCCTAGTTCTAATCGTACGGCTATTTCAAAATTTACACATTTGCGTGTGCTGCCTGAAAATGATACCGCTTGCGCCATGTAGTGGTATGAAGACGAAATATAAAAATAAAGAATTGCGTTTCTTTCCCCCAAAACAGCATTTTTACTTCATTTTGGACCTGAAAAATTGCTCTACGGACCTGATAGAATGAGGAAAATGCCTTTACAGTGGTCTAGAGGCATTATATTTGAAAATCAAAAAAATTGCACTTTATGGACTTAAAAATGCTTAGCCATCTAGCGACAAAAGGTGAGAACTAATGGAACTAAATTTAGAGATAGATATAGCCGTTATTTCTTGTTTTCGACTTACTAACAAATATAAATCATCCGTAAGCCATTTATCATTGTTGGTTGAAGTATTGTATTGTTTAATAAACCGAAAATGATAATATTTCGTACAGTAATGTGTTTCGAATTTAGTTCCATTAGTTTACACCTTCCACCGCTAGATGGCTAAGCATATTTTAGTCCTATGGGGGTTTATTCCCTTATTTATAAATCACTAATTAACAAATATTTTGAATGAAATTATAATTTATTTAATACGTCTGTTTCACATGAGTCCTGGTGCGAGAATCATTGAACATTTGTAATTTTAATAAAATTGAAAGAGATTGAAATGACTAGCGTTTGCATCGCATCACATTGGCATTAATAAAACAAAATTTGCAATTAGAAATAAAAGATTTGTTCTTGCATGAAAAGAAAGTGGTGGCACGTAATGTTGTAGTCTTCATAAAATGCGTATTTTTACATTTTTGTTATTAATGCTTCTGGTTTGTTATAATTTTCTCAGTTTTGTTGGGGTCGTGGGACATTATACATGTCTCAGAAAACAATAAAAATTGATCATTTTTAAGAAAAACGCAATTTTCTGTTTCGCTAGTTCCGTAGTTCGCCGATAGATGGCAGTCGTGGTTCGATTAATGAAAAGCGCGTGTAAAATTATGACTTTTAAAAGACATTTAACGATGCGGCGTTCGACATCCCTTCAATTTTCTAAATTTATTAGTGTACAGTTAATGTATAGTTATTGGAAAAGTTAAAAATTAAAACAAAATTGAGTTCAATAATAGTAATTGACAAAAATTTTGTAAATGCATGCAAGAAAATTAAAAAATCCGTAAATTGTTGTACATATTGCACTTTAGGTGATAAACAATAATAAAGTGGGAAGGTATAATTAAATAAATATAAGGTGACAATTGAGAGATATTTTACTATATACATGAAGAAAAAAATGATAAAAGTGAGTCATCTTAATAAGCCCAACCATAATTTATTAAATACATAATTTAAATGTTAAGAATCATAAGGAAATAAATTTTAATGTTATAATTAATAAAACATTTTATAAAGCATTAACTGAAGAAGATTTAAAAAATTATAAATTATAATAGATATAATAATTGAATACCAAAAAGAAAAAAAATTAAGAAACATATATAATAATTAAGAAATACATTGTTCCATATCCACACGAGAAAGTTATAAGATAATGAATTCTATATAGTTATAACAAGAATTTATGTAATAAATAATTATACAATTGAAAATATGAAAAAATAAATGTTAACAGTAATCAATAGTCATTTTATAACATACGCACAAATGATAATGTTGGAAATAATAAATTTTAATTTAAACATCATTAATATAATTAATTACTAAAATTATCACATAAGTTATACAATTAATACAATAAATTGCAATATATATATACTATACAATTAATATAATTATTAACTACAAACTTAAAAATTATAACAGAATAAGTTGTAATTAACAATTAACAAATATTTTTTAACATTTCTACACCGAAAAACAATAAAAATAGCAATTGTCGCTGTTTCAGTAATAATTTAGTTAATACATAATTGATAAATTGATAAATAATAATTGTTAATAACTAAATAAACAGTTACAGGATAAAAAATTATAGAAAAAAAACTGAATTCAATAACCAGAAAATATTTCGCACCATATTCAGTCAAGAAAATTATAAAAATAATAAATATATATAGTTTTAATAACAATTTAGTTAATAACCAATTACAAAATCAAAAATTATAATAAAATAAATGTTAACTCAACAATTAGCAAATATTTTCGACCATATGCACCAGAGAAAATTGTAAAAATAATATCTATTAACAGTTATAATAACAGTACAGTTAATAAATGGTTACAAAATAAAAAATTATAACAAAATAAATGTCCGTATTGTAAATATCGAGAAAGTGGAATAATAACAGATGCGCAGAGTTAATTAGTCACACGGTTGTTGATTGGATATCGTCGTCGATTACCTATCGTTGTCGATTTGAACTTGAGAAGGGTCATCCGCGATTAGTTTTATTTTCGCTGTCGAGGAGGTCGGATCTACCCCGTCATCACATACCGGTATGTGTTATCGATTAAATTAATCGATCGTGTGTTCATACCTGTGTTACCTAGTGTATTAGTGCAAGTGTCCAGTGTGCTTTATCAAGTTTTTTTACGTACATACGGGGATGTATTAACGCGATTTACGGTGTGGTCCCCCATATGTCACAGTGTTCAATAGTGTGTTACTGCAAGTGATTGTGCATGCATATACGGATATATCAGTGTGTTTTGCAGTGTAGTTTTTTATGTGTTTTCGCATAATTTTGCAAGTGTTTTAGTGTATTTTGTGGAGTGGTTATTTAAGTGTCACTACATATTTTTATAAACGTTTAGTACGTTTTATCGTGTAGTTACTCAAGTGTTTTGGCATATATTTACTGGTGTTTTAGTGTATTTTATGGAGTGGTTATTTAAGTGTTTTGGGATACCTGTGCAAGTGTTTAGTGTATTTTGTGTAGTGGTTATCTAAGTGATTCGGGATACTTGTGCAAGTGTTTTAGTGCATTTTATGGTGTGGATATTTAAGTGTTTAGGATACCTGTGCAAGTGTTTTAGTGTATTTTGTGTAGTGGCTATTTAAGTGATTGGGGATACTTATGCAAGTGTTTTAGTGCATTTTATGGTGTGGTTATTTAAGTGTTTGGGATACCTGTGCAAGTGTTTTAGTGTATTTTGTGTAGTGGCTATTTAAGTGATTGGGGATACTTATGCAAGTGTTTTAGTGCATTTTATGGAGTGGTTATTTAAGTGTTTTGGGATAACTGTGCAAGTGTTTCAGTGTACTTTGTACAGTGGTTATTTAAACGTGTTGGGATGCTTGGGCAAGTGTTTCAGTGTATTTTGTGAAGTGGTTACGTACGCGCATCGGAATATTTTTGCAAACGTGTCAATAAATTGTACGAAACAATTAACGAAGTGCATTGACATAATTTTTCGAACGATTCATAACGTCTCACGATGTGACCTTACGTTTTGATACACGTTTGCAAATTTATTACCGGCTCTGGTAACGTGCTTATTGTACCTTGCATGCTTGTGTATTAAAAAACGATAAAAACGTGTTTACTAAACTGCATGAACAAATGTGTCGAAAGAAATGTGTACGTTACTCGAAATGCCGATAGGTAAACAGAGTTTATTAACCGTTGTGATTCCTTTGTGATTTCAGGAGGTCACGCAGCCAACCTAACGGACAACCTAACCAACAACCTTGGCAACAACCTAACCGGTGACTTAACCGACAACCTGCCGTATCCACATCGATATCCTGATCCAGACCACACGAAAGCAGCCGATCGATCGAGTATCAGTCACCGAGGTTCGCGTAACGATTCCAGTGATTGAAGTCAGCGATCGGTGAGTCGCATGCATTATGGTTCCTCCGGTTCCCATCATGTCGTAGGACGAATGGTTCGAAACGGCACGGGAACTGGTTGTATTTTTTATTATTTGAAGCGAGCATAGTCACCACGACCGTACGATCGTGCAATATTCGTACAAAACTGTATTTTTGAATATGTCATTTATTAGATCAGGATAGGGTTTTCTTGTACATCGCGTTTCAATGTTTTTGTAAACCAATATAACGAATTTAAAATTACACAGAAGTCGGATGACCCTCCGATTTCACGATAGTTTGATTATCGGTTAACTTTCAATTTTTCTTTTATACCGTCAACTCTTTTCAAACATACAAACATGTACAAGAAAGTTTCGCGATGAACAGATTTCGATATCGAAGTTGATTACCATGAATATCTTTGATTATTTAGTAAATTTACTTCGATATCAGAAATCTGTCGAGAATGAAACAATCGATACGCGTAGATATCTTTGCAAAGTATTCTTCCATTTTTCATTTTAAAGTATAAAGTAAATTTTTGTCGGAAGAAATACTTTATTAGCATGTACCTAATCGTGTTTCTTAGCTCAGGATTTTCAGCACACATGAAGAAAACTGGTAGGTCAAAATACCGTTGGCCGTGTTCATTTTTATGCTCTAAACTCATACGCGTGCTTAGATGCTACTCGCATGAGTTAGGGCAGGTGGACACGGTTTAGTTTTAAGATATTTTCGGCGATCGACAATTTGACAGTGAATTAATCGACACAAGTTACACGTGTGTGTGTGGTTAGGTCGTGGACCTTGTGTCGATCAGAAACTAAACTCATTTATTACGAAAATTAGAAAATTTTGCAAAATTCTATCGAAAGATGCTTATAGAATCAATGAGATCGCATTGCAAAATTATACAAGTCGAGTATGAACATATTTGAATATCACATATACAAAATGACTTAGATTAAATTAGAAAATTGTACAAAGTAATTAGAAAATTATTACGACATGCACATATTACATTAAATATTCGAGAGAATCAGATAATGAAATATGTCGATGTTAAATTAACGTTCACTGTCGATTGTCGATCGATTTCAGCGAAAAAGGTATGAAACATTAGAGTGTGAATGTTGTATTGAACTCGGGTGTCGGAGACGTCCCGGGACGTACTCCCTAGGAGTAGGCATTTTTGCACCCGGGTGGTTGTGTGAGAACCGTGGAGTGTGTTTTTGTGAGAATGGTCTTTGCAATTTTTTAAATATAGCGTCAGGCAGGCAGGTAGCATACTTCTGGTGTGATTGAGTTAGTTTTTAAGTAGGTAGGGCCAGAGCAAGCATTCATGTTTCTCTGTCCTCCGTAAAAAAACACGTGAGATGCTTGTATCTGGAGTATAAAATACGAAAAATCGAGAGAGAAAATCTAAATACTACTTAATCGTATTTAATATTCTCTTGAACTCGATTGTTCGTAAGGCCAAGCCTTTTAGATTGTAAGTCGTAGTCGTGGTGCTAGACCCGATTGCAAAAATGAAGTATACAGTGAAGTGAAGTGAAGTGAAGTGCAGTGAAATTAAATAAATAATCTGCTCGGATATTCTTGTACGGACAGCGCATTCTGAGAATCGCTGGTCGTATAAATTTCAATTTTCTTTCCTTTCTTAAAGTAACGAAGTTGTGTGATTACGTAAAATTTTGATCTCGTTGTTGACGATCGAAGGAAATCGATAGCGGCTCATTTTTATTTCTATAAAAGTGTCCGCTGTCCGTTTGTCGAGATTGATCGACAACGAAATCGAAAATTTATGTAATTAATATAAAAGCCAAAGAATGTCCGAGTTACCGTAAAATTTCGCGAGTGAATTTTTGTGAGGCTGTCAGCCGAAGAAAGAAGAGGCTATATGCCGAAGAGCCCCGGCAAAATTAGCCAAAGAAGAGGGGAACTATCAATGGCTGTCCATCTTAGGATGGAGAGTCATTTTGTCACTATGCTCGCTATTATTTTTCTGTATTTTATGTGTGTGTGTTTTTTTTTTGACGGTACGAAAAGTATCGTCGAACGCGTTTTGCTCGAACTTGACGAGCAAACGATCATCGACTCGCGATTTTATTGCGAATTTTGAAAATGTAGAGTCACGTCGCGATTTTATTACGAATTTTGGAAATGTAGAATCACGTCGCGATTTTATTACGAACTTTGATAATATAGAATCACGTTGCAATTTTATTACGAATTTTGGAAATGTAGAATCACGTCGCGATTCTATTACGAATTTGGAAATGTAGAATCACGTCGCGATTTTGATTGAGATTTGCGATTCTCAAAACATGCCGCGATTTTATTTCCAGCTTTGAAAGTATAGTATCGTCGAACACGTTTTGCTCGAACTTGACGAGCACACGATCATCGATTCGCGATTTTATTGCGAATTTTGACATTTTCTTACCATGTCGCGATTTTGATCGATATATGCGATTCTCGATATGTGCCACAATTTTATTTCCAGCTTCGAAAATATTACATCATTTCACTATTTTGTTACTAACTTTGACATTTTTATGTTACTTCGCGGTTTTATTACGACCTTCGAAAATATTGTATCGTGTCGCGATTTTGTTACGAATTTTGAAAATTTAGAATCACGTCGCGATTTTATTCGAGTTTTGAGAGTTCGCGTTTTACATTTTCGAATGTTTCGCTTAGAATAGAGAAAAATTTCGCTTCTCTTCCGTCGATTTCCCATATTTTGGACGTTTCAGATTTTCATTTTTGGTAAGTTTTTACATTGTTGTCCCTTCTAAAATCCGCAATTTTCATTGCGTTTTCTCTGTAACTGGTTCTATATCGAATAAAGAAAAATTTCACTCCCTCCCCTCCAACCTCCTTTCTTAATAATATTTTATGTGTTTCAGATTCTGGTTCTTGGAAAGTTTTTACATTATTCACTCTTCCCAAATCCGCAATTTTCATTGCGTTTTCTATGTAACTGGTTCTATATCGAATAAAGAAAAATTTCACTCCCTCTCCTCCAAACTCCTTTCTTAATAATATTTTATGTGTTTCAGATTCTGGTTCTTGGTAAGTTTTTACATTATTCACTCTTCCCAAGTTCGCAATTTTCATTGCATGTCTTATTTTAATTGTACTGTATCAAATAAAGAAAAATTTCACTCCTTCTCCTCCAATCAACTTTCTTAATAATATTTTTTATGTTTCAGATTTTCGTTTTTGTAAGTTCTTAGGGAGCTTACAATAATTGTCAATTATGATTCTCAAAACTGTTAGAGATTTTATGTCGTTCACGGAAGTTGTCTCGAGCTTTCGAACCCTTCCGGAATTTTGTATCGATTTCTGAAATTTTCTTATCTCTCCTTAATTCTCGTATCTCTCTGATTATATTTCAACGTCTGAGATTTTCGTACCCCTTAATGGTTTTATTTCGGGTTTTGAGATTTTCGTATCTAACTGTGCCCTTCTTCGAGCTCTCAGATTTTCGTATTTCATTCTCGCTTCTTTCGAGTTCTAAGATTTTCGTACCTCCGATTTTCTAAGGTTATCTTATATATCTGTGGTTTTAACTTCTAAGCAAAACCTGCAATTAATTTTTTTGTATTTGTAGAATTTAATTAATTTCTGGTTAATACTCAGCTAGTGGGAGGGTGGATGGGAGCTCATGGGTATTTCACTTCAAGTGAATCCTGCTTCTTTCTCCTAAAATCTCGTTTCTAATTTTCATTTTATTTGAAGGTTTCATTGATTAATAATGAGCTAGTGGGTGGGTGGATAGGTGCTCATGGGTTTTTCACTTCAGGTGAATCCGGCTTTTTTCTTCAGGAAAATCGATATTAATTTTTATTTTATTTTCAGATTTGAAATTATAATACTGAGCTAGTGGGCGGGTGGATGGGAGCTCAGGGGTTTTTCACTTCATGTGAATCCGGTTTATTTCTTCACGAAATTCGATTTTAATTTCTCTTTTATTTTCAGGTTTCAATTGATAATAATGAGCTAGTGGGAGGGTGGATGGGAGCTCATGGGTTTTTCACTTCATGTGAATCCGGTTTATTTCTTCACGAAATTCGATTTTGATTTCTCTTTTATTTCCAGGTTTGAATTTATGATAATGAGCTAGTGGGAGGGTGGATGGGAGCTCATGGGGTTTTCACTTCATGTGAATCCGGCTTCTTTCTCCTTGAAAGTCCGCTTTTAATATCTTTTATTTTCAGGTTTTAATTAATTTCAATTTAATGTTGCAGCATAGGTTTCACCCGAAGAAAGAAGAATACATCATCCAGGGATCATCGAAGAATCATCGTGGGACCATCGTGGGATCATCGTGGGATGCGTACCTCATTGTACCTTAGTATTAAGTTCGTGGGCGGGCGGGTGGGTCCCCGTGCCTCTTGTTCAGAGTTGCACTCATTTTCACGACCGGTCGTGAATTTTTTCCGCGTTAAACAGTAGAGTCATCCAATTTTCTGTCAATTGTTCCGGACCCGAATGGCCATAGGTGATTGAATATTGCAGGAATCATGTGGCGGATGATGGCTGGGAGTACTGGTCAGTTCTTGGGATATGTAATGCGTGATGGTGCGCTGGCGAACGCTGTCGTATAACGACTGAGGCGGCCTCTCTACCCTTACGGCTGTGGAGCAATGGGAGCCTGATCGCGAACGTTGTCTGAGGACTAGGGATCCTCTCCTTGGTTGGTCTGCCCTAACCCGGTGGCGGGGGAGAAACGGGAACCTGAATGCAACATCCGTCGTCCTTGGGACTAGGGTGTCCTCTCTACCTTTTTGTTGTGGAGAAATGGGAACCCGAACGCGAACATGTCCCTTGTACTGCCAGTGTTCCTGGTTGGATTCTGTCGCACGATTCATGTAATTTCAATTACCTTTTGGTCCAGGAGGGCGAGGTTCTCTTGACAGAGAATGCTTATACTACCCTTTTGCGAAAGTTCTTCTAACTTTCTTCCTCCCCTCTCCCTCGCCCCAATCCCCTTTGCTTGTTTTTATCGTAAATAATACGAGTGCAATTTTCGAACAAGAGGTACATTCGCGTTTAGTATAAGTATGCGTGCGATTAAAATAAAGCGCGGGGCCCCATTGTATTAATGTTAAGTGCGTGCGGAAGCGCTTTCGTTTCTAAGTTGCACCCATTTTCACGACCGGTCGTGAATTTGTTCGCGCGATAGAGTGTAGTATCCACGATGATTGTCCGTCGATTGCTCCGGACTCGCGTGGATCGAACGTGGATTGCATAATGCGGTGAATCCGGGTAAGTTTTGGGCCGAAAATGCTGGTAAGCGCCTGGGACACGTCTTGCGTGGATAGCACTGAATGATGCCTCATCATCTCATCTATCGCCTGACGGCTAGGGTATTCCATGTTTTTCTGTTAGACCCCCTTTCAACGGGGGCAGGAATGATTGGGTTTCCTGACGGCAGACGTGTCACTCGTTCTTATCGGTATTCGAGATTCAATTCTGCAAGTTTTGGGCTGAAAATGCTGGTGAAGCGCCATGGAGGCGTCTAGTGGGGTAGATTGATTGATGTACCATCTCGATCTACTGTCTAGGGTATTCCCTAGGCTAAACCTCGGACGTCTCACTGGTTCTTATCAGTATTTTTGGTTCAATTCTGCCCGAGGTTCACGTAAGTCACGATGCAATCACCGTTTGATTCGCGTGGGCGAGGTTCACTCGATTGACAACGCTGTCCCTCCCTTTTTCGAAAGTTCTTCCAACTTTCTTTTCTAATTGATTTGCAAAAGTTCTTCTAACTTTCTTTTTTTACTTATTTGCGAAAGTTCTTCTAACTTTCTTTTCTAATTTATTTGTGAAGGTACGTCAAACTTCCTTTTTTTATTTAATTGCGAAGGTTCTTCTAACTTTCCGTTTTTACTTATTTGCGAAAGTTCTTCCAACTTTCATTGCCCCTTTGCTTGGTACACCGTTTTAGATAGCACGGGTGCAAACTTAGAACACGGAAGCGTTTAGTTTTAAGTAGAGTAAGCACTCATTTATCCTTCCGATAAATGAGGTAGTTGCAATTGGAGGGTGGATGGGACTTGGAGATAGGGTGGGTCACTTTCGTAGTCACCTCCGCGTGGTGTGACCTGGTAATCGATATCGTTTTCTAAATTTATAATTTTTCTAAATTTCAAAATTATATGAATACGAATGTAATTCTAAGTTTCATTTTTCGTGAGTCGAAGAACAGAAAACAATATCGAGCTAAGAGCTACGATTTACGTTGAAGTTATAATTTCATGTATTCTTCAATATTTTCAAAAATAATTGTCTTTCTTATTATATATTCAGGAATAAAAGAAATTATTATTGAAAAATATTTGCATCACGTTATGTATTTTCAAGTACTTTATTTCAAATAAATTAAACTGTCGTTTCCTATGCCCCAATGTCCTGTGTGAATGATGTTTTTATGCGAGTATTAGTTTTATTTCAATCCCGAGCTTGTGGGAGGAAGGGTGGGCTCGGGCACAAGTTTTCCGTCACGATATGGTGACGGAAAGCTTGTGTAAATTGTAAGTGTCTCCTGTTCTAACTTACACCGATCATATTTACTACAATATCTCAATTTTTGTCATGTTATTCTGTGGCAATAATTTGTCATTTTTTTTATCACTTGGTACAAATCCAAAAGAAAGTCCTTCTGACTTTCTTCCGTACCGCAGTCTACATTTACATCTTTTTCGATTGTACAAAAGTGAAATCTTAGAACAGGGGATACATCGCGGTATTTAATATAAGTATGTGTGCGTACGTGATTAGAGCGTGAGTACGATTTTAATACAAAATGCGGGACCTCATAGTTTTAGTATTAAGCGAATGTGTGAGTACGCTTTCGTTTCTAACTTGCACTCATTTTCACGACAAAACGTGATTTTTTCTACGCGTTAGATCGTAGTATTATTCAGTTATTTTTTGTCGGTTGTTCCGGACCCAAATGGCCAAAGGGAATTGTATGATGCAAGGTATAGGGCCGATTAGGGCAGGTAATACTGGCCAGTTCTTAGAATATGTCTTGCGAGGTGTAGATATGTCTTCTTTATATAAAAGTATCCTCTTTGCATCGAATCTTTCGCTGATATATCGTTCGTTCTGGCTGTTACTCTCGTTCCGATTCTGTTTTGTGTTTTTCGTGTATGAGGATTCGATCACCCTTTGGTTCAGGAGGGCGAGGTCCACTCGGCAAAAGATACTGATCTACCTTTTTGCGAAAGTTCTTCTAACTTTCTTTCTTATATATTTATTCCATTTTACCTTTCTTTCCTTTTAACTTTCTCCCCTTTGCTTTGAGTTTCGTTTTACATAACATGAGTGCAATGTTAGAACGAGTGGTACATTTGCAGCGTTTAGAATCTGTAGTGCGTTTATAAGTATGCGTGGGAATGCGAGTGTTGCGAGAGTATGCGAGAGTGTGCGAGAGTATGCAAGAGTATATACGTCCGATAAGCGATAGATTGTAGTATCGTTAATGTAACCGTATAATATATGCGAACGCTGAATACATCGTGGGATCATCGTGGGATCATCGAGGGATCATCGAGGGATCATGTACAATGTTCAGGATAAGTATAGATTGTGGTATGAGTGTAGTATGAAAGCGTAAGTATGAGTGATTGTACAAGTGAAGCGTAAGTATGGAAATTATACATGTCATCGTCGGTTCATCGTGGGATTCTCGGGAGACCACCACATTTTCAAAACTGGAGATCTCATTTCTTTTGGTGAAGGTTCCTCGATCTTTCGAACATTTTCGTAATTTTATTTTGTGTTGCGAGATTGTGCTATCCGTCTATGATTTTATTTCGAGTTGCGAGATTTTCGTTCTTTCGATTTTCAGAGATACTTTTATGAATCTGTCGATTTACTTTCTCCTGGAAACCAGCTCTTAATTTTTTTTATTTTCAGGTTTAAAATTATTTGTATTTAATATTGAGCTAGTGGGAGGGTGGATGGGAGCTCATGGGTTTTTCACTTCATGTGAATCCGGCTTTTTTCTGCTCCAATCTCGCACCTAATACTTATTTTATTTGCAGGTTTTATTTATTAATATTGAGCTAGTGGGTGGGTGGATGGGATAGCTCATGGGTTGTTCACTTCAAGTGAATCCGGTTTTCTTCTTCTCCAATCTCGGTCCTAATTTTCATTTTATTTGCAGATTCCATTTATTAATATTGAGCTAGTGGGTGGGTGGATGGGATAGCTCATGGGTTGTTCACTTCAAGTGAATTCGGCTTTGTTCTTCTCCAATCTCGGTCCTAATTTTCATTTTATTTGCAGGTTTTATTTATTAATATTGAGCTAGTGGGTGGGTGGATGGGATAGCTCATGGGTTGTTCACTTCAAGTGAATCCGGTTTTCTTCTTCTCCAATCTCGGTCCTAATTTTCATTTTATTTGCAGATTCCATTTATTAATATTGAGCTAGTGGGTGGGTGGATGGGATAGCTCATGGGTTGTTCACTTCAAGTGAATCCGGTTTTCTTCTTCTCCAATCTCGGTCCTAATTTTCATTTTATTTGCAGATTCCATTTATTAATATTGAGCTAGTGGGTGGGTGGATGGGATAGCTCATGGGTTGTTCACTTCAAGTGAATTCGGCTTTGTTCTTCTCCAATCTCGGTCCTAATTTTCATTTTATTTGCAGGTTTTATTTATTAATATTGAGCTAGTGGGTGGGTGGATGGGATAGCTCATGGGTTGTTCACTTCAAGTGAATCCGGTTTTCTTCTTCTCCAATCTCGGTCCTAATTTTCATTTTATTTGCAGATTCCATTTATTAATATTGAGCTAGTGGGTGGGTGGATGGGATAGCTCATGGGTTGTTCACTTCAAGTGAATCCGGTTTTCTTCTTCTCCAATCTCGGTCCTAATTTTCATTTTATTTGCAGATTCCATTTATTAATATTGAGCTAGTGGGTGGGTGGATGGGATAGCTCATGGGTTGTTCACTTCAAGTGAATCCGGTTTTCTTCTTCTCCAATCTCGGTCCTAATTTTCATTTTACTTGCAGATTCCATTTATTAATATTGAGCTAGTGGGTGGGTGGATGGGATAGCTCATGGGTTGTTCACTTCAAGTGAATTCGGCTTTGTTCTTCTCCAATCTCGGTCCTAATTTTCATTTTATTTGCAGGTTCCATTTATTAATATTGAGCTAGTGGGTGGGTGGATGGGATGGCTCATGGGTTGTTCACTTCAAGTGAATCCGGTTTTCTTCTCCAAATTCGTTCTTACCTTTTTTATTTGCAGGTTTTCACTAATTTCTATTATTTGCAGGTTTGAACTAATTTCTATTATTTGCAGATATTAACTAATTTCTATTTTATGTTGTAGGATGGGTTTTACCCGAAGAAAGAAGATAGAAGGATACATCATCGTGGGATCATCGTGGGATGCGAACCTCATTTGTATCTTAGTATTAAGTTCGTGGGCGGGCGGGAGGGTCCCCGTACCTCTTGTTCGAGGTTGCACTCATTTTCACGACCGGTCGTGAATTTTTTATCGCGTTAAATAGTAGAGTCACCCAGTCATTTTCTCTTAATTGTTCCGGACCCGACGGGCCATGGGTGATTGAATGTTGCAGGGACCATGAGGCAGGTGAAGGCTGGGAATACTGGACAGTTCCTGTGATATGGAATGCGTGACGGTGCGCTGGCGAACGCTGTCGTATAACGACTGAGGCGGCCTCTCTACCCTTACGGCTGTGGAGCAATGGGAGCCTGATCGCGAACGTTGTCTGAGGACTAGGGATCTTCTCTTCTGTCAGACCTCCCTCACCCGGCGGCGGTGGAGAAACGGGAACCTGAATGCAACATCCGTCGTCCTTGGGACTAGGGTGTCCTCTCTACCTTTTTGTTGTGGAGAAATGGGAACCCGAACGCCATCATGTCACTCGGACTACCGGTACTCTTCGTTGGATTCTGTGGCACGATTCATGTAAGTTTAGTCATCTCTTGGTCCGGGAGGGCGAGGTTCTCTTAACAGAAAATGTTTATACCACTGTTTTGCGAAAGTTCTTCTAACTTTCATTACCCCCACCCCACCCACACCCCCCTTTGCTTTTTTTCATCGTAATTAATACGAGTGCAATTTTCGAACAAGAGGTACATTCGCGTTTAGTATAAGTATGCGTGCGATTAAAATAAAGCGCGGGGCCCCATTGTATTAGTGTTAAGTGCGTGCGGAAGCGCTTTCGTTTCTAACTTGCACCCATTTTCACGACCGGTCGTGAATTTGTTCGCGCGATAGAGTGTAGTATACACGGTGATTGTCCGTCGATTGCTCCGGACTCGCGTGGATCGAACGTGGATTGCATAATGCGGTGAGTCCGGGTAAGTTTTGGGCCGAAAATGCTGGTAAGCGCTTGGGACACGTCTTGCGTGGATAGCACTGAATGATACCTCATCATCTCATCTATCGCCTGACGGCTAGGGTATTCCATGTTTTTCTGTTAGACCCCCTTTCAACGGGGGCAGGAATGATTGGGTTTCCTGACGGCAGACGTGTCACTCGTTCTTATCGGTATTCGAGGTTCAATTCTGCAAGTTTTGGGCTGAAAATGCTGGTGTAGCGCCATGGAGGCGTCTAGTGGGGTAGATTGATTGATGTACCATCTCGATCTACTGTCTAGGGTATTCCCTAGGCTAAACCTCGGACGTCTCACTGGTTCTTATCAGTATTTTTGGTTCAATTCTGCCCGAGGTTCACGTAAGTCACGATGCAATCACCGTTTGATTCGCGTGGGCGAGGTTCACTTGATTGACAACGCTGTTCCGCCCTTTTGCGAAAGTTCTTACAACTTTCTTTTCTAATTGATTTGTGAAAGTTCTTCTAACTTTCTTTTTTTACTCACTTGCGAAAGTTCTTCCAACTTTCTTTTCTAATTTATTTGTGAAAGTACGTCAAACTTTCTTTTTTTACTTACTTGCGAAGGTTCTTCTAACTTTCCTTTTTTTACGTATTTGCGAAAGTTCTTCTAACTTTCTTGTCCCCTTTGCTTGGTACACCGTTTTAGATAGCACGGGTGCAAACTTAGAACACGGAAGCGTTTAGTTTTAAGTAGAGTAAGCACTCATTTATCCTTCCGATAAATGAGGTAGTTGCAATTGGAGGGTGGATGGGACTTGGAGATAGGGTGGGTCACTTTCGTAGTCACCTCCGCGTGGTGTGACCTGGTAATCGATATCGTTTTCTAGACATTATTTCCAAAGATAATTAATAGAAAGCGATATCGAGCTAAGAACTACGATCTACCATTAATTTAGTGCATTATATGTGTTTCAACATATTTTTTTATAAGTGTAGTATAATACAATTGAACTTGTACCAGTTACATTTATAATATAATTATGATTATAAAAAAAAATTGCTTAATTATAATTTTGCAACAAAGACATTTATGCTCAATGAATGTATTCGTTGCGAAAATTCAGTATTTCGGACATTACATTTACCTTTTGGAAAACATTGTCAAGGTAAGTGCACGATTCATTTTAGTTATGCCTGTATTTATTACCCAATATTTTGTTTTTCTCTGTACTGTTACCTTTTCGAACGAAATCAGCTACGCTCGCTAAATGCACGATTCAGTGAATGTAAGAGGAATGCATTAAACGCGCGTGGGTTATCATTTCGAACGAAATCAGCTACGCTCGCTAAATGCACGATTCAGTGAACGTAAGAGGAATGCATTAAACGCGCGTGGGTTATGTAGACGATATCAGCTACGCTCGTTAAATGCACGATTCAGTGAACGTAAGCGGAATGCATTAAACGCGCGTGGGTTATGTAGACGATATCAGCTACGCTCGTTAAATGCACGATTCAGTGAAAGTAAGAGGAATGCATTAAACGCGCGTGGGTTATGTAGACGATATCAGCTACGCTCGTTAAATGCACGATTCAGTGAACGTACGAGGAATGCATTAAGCGCGCGTGGGTTATGTAGACGATATCAGCTACGCTCGTTAAATGCACGATTCAATGAACGTACGAGGAATGCATTAAACGCGCGTGGGTTCTGTGATTTATTTTTATTTTATATAATAGCAGAGTATAAATTACGTTTCAAAAAGAAGATTTTAATAACTTCGTCAAAAGGTCCATTTTCGAAAATTGATACGATTACAATTTACCGAGGGCAATAATATTAACGACTAGGGGTAAAGCGTGCGAGTTAATGCAACTAAACTTTACAGTACAATTTAAATAAATTAGTTCTCCCTTTCAAAGCATCATATCGTCTTTGAAAACGAAAATAATCTTTAATACCTTAGCATTAGTATTATACAAACCTGCGATACCGACAATAGCAGTGCTTGTGGATGGGTATCAAGAGCTATCGCTGGTATCAGGATCTTAAAAAAGCAAGGCGGTATCCGGAGTAGTAAGAGGTATCCCTCACGGCTGTCGCGCATGCGCAGAGCGCTGGCGTCGCTCCGTATACACGAGTGATATGGGATGCAAAAAAATTAATTACTCATTCCCTGCGCACAATTTATGCACTTTTACGGTCGAAGAGCGATCAGTGAATCACGAGCTACTTTCTCATACTTCATTTGTCCAGATTATTATTGACAGGAACTAGTTATTAACGAATATTACATGGCAAGACGTTGCATCGTTTCCTACACACGAGCGGCTTTAGAATCATTAATTTCGCACTTTCTGCTTATATTTTATGCACTTTCACGATCGAAGAACGATCACTGATTCATTAGCAATTTTCTCATACCACGTTCGTTTAGATTATCATCGACATTAACTAGTTATTAATGAATATTCCTGTGCCATGCGCCGCGTTATACGGTACACACGAGGTAATATAGAATCATTAATTTCGCACTTTCTGCTTATAATTTATGCACTTTTACGATCGATGAATATTTAGTGACTCATTAGCTGTTTTTTCAGATCAAATTTGTTCACATTTTAATTGAAATTAATTAGTTATTAATGATTCACTGGTATCAGGAGTAGGAGGTATCCCGCAAGGCCGGCGCCCATGTGCAGCACGCTGGTATAGGACCGCCCACCTAGCACTATACCGCACATGCGCAATAATCCAGAGGTGTGGCTACTCCCTAGCAGAACAGCGCATGCGCGACGGTGACTGGGTGGGCGGTCCTACACCAGCACGCTGCACATGCGTGACGGCTATATTGGATACCTCTTATTCCTTATACCAGTTAATCATTAATAACTAATTAATTCAAATGAAAATTTCAACAAATCCGACCAGAGAAGATAGCTAATGAATGACTAAACATTCTTCGATCGTAAAAGTACGTAATTTGTCATCAGGAAGCGCATTATTAATGATTCAACATCACCTCGTGGGTACCGCATAACGGGGCGCATTGCACAGGAATATTCATTAATAACTAGTTGATGTCGATAATAATCTGAACGAACGTGGTATGAGAAAATCGCTAATGTATCACTGATCGTTCTTCGATCGTGAAAGTGCATAACTTGTGCGCAGGGAATAAGTGATTAATTTTTTTTGCATCGCATATCGCTCGTGTATACGGAGTGACGCCAGTGCTCTACGCATGCGCGCCGGCTGTAATAGATACGTCTTACTACCCCGGATACCTCGTTGCATTTCTGTGATCTCGATACCAGCAGTAGCTCCTATTCTGAAGAGCGCAAATGAATAATGACAATAATAATAGTTTAACAAATATTTATTCAAATAATTAAGATTAACATTAAAGGCCTTAAAAATCTGTAAGTATTTGTTAATATGATGCAGACGACATTTTTTAATTATTTTCGCTTTCTTCGAAAATATATTAACATTCTCCTTATCAATTCATTTGTAATTTTTATGTTACAGAACTGGTCGAATGACTTCTACAGATCGAAATGGCCCTACAGGAGCGCTCTATCAGGATGCAACATCAACTCGTGCATTATAACATCGTTTCTACTGCAAAAAATTATTATGTATATATGCAATGTATTTATTTAGAAAACTAATAAATAAAACAATTTATACCAGATTTCCATTTGCACTATTCATTCCAAAACCTTCCTCTGGTGCCATTCCCACTCCATTCACTATTCCGAATTAACATTAAATGGTTCCTAGTATCAGGAGAACATAACATGCGAAGAGGTGGAACGAAATTTTTTCGAAAACGTATCCGGAGAATATAAGGTTGAAGAGGTGGAGCGCGTGCCACTTCCTGGAATTTTGATGACGTCATTTCTCGGAATTGGCGATACGATTTTGCGAAATCTAACTTTCGATTTTCGAGATTTGGTATCAGGAGAACATAACATCCAAGGAGGTGGCACGCGTGCCACTTCCTGGAATTTTGGTGACGTCATTTCTCGGAATTGGCGATACGATTTTGCGAAATCTAACTTTCGATTTTCGAGATTTGGTATCAGGAGAACATAACATCCAAGGAGGTGGCACGCGTGCCACTTCCTGGAATTTTGATGACGTCATTTCTCGGAATTGGCGATACGATTTTGCGAAATCTAACTTTCGATTTTCGAGATTTGGTATCAGGGGAATATAACATGCGAAGAGGTGGCACGCGTGCCACTTCCTGGAATTTTGATGACGTCATTTCTCGGAATTGGCGATACGATTTTGCGAAATCTAACTTTCGATTTTCGAGATTTGGTATCAGGAGAACATAACATCCAAGGAGGTGGCACGCGTGCCACTTCCTGGAATTTTGATGACGTCATTTCTCGGAATTGGCGATACGATTTTGCGAAATCTAACTTTCGATTTTCGAGATTTGGTATCAGGAGAACATAACATCCAAGGAGCTGGCACGCGTGCCACTTCCTGGAATTTTGGTGACGTCATTTCTCGGAATTGGCGATACGATTTTGCGAAATCTAACTTTCGATTTTCGAGATTTGGTATCAGGAGAACATAACATCCAAGGAGGTGGCACGCGTGCCACTTCCTGGAATTTTGGTGACGTCATTTCTCGGAATTGGCGATACGATTTTGCGAAATCTAACTTTCGATTTTCGAGATTTGGTATCAGGAGAATATAACATGCGAAGAGGTGGCACGAAAATTTTTCGAAAACGTATCCGGATTTGAGAATTTGGTATCAGGAGAACATAAGGTTCGAGGAGGTGGCACGCGTGGCACTTCCTGGAATTTTGATGACGTCATTTCTCGGAATTGGCGTGAAGGATAGGGTTGCGTGATATTGTAATAATGATAACAGTGTTAGTTTTCTTTTTTTTATTGAGCGCGTACATTAGTGAGGAATGTCGATATTACAAGTCTTGTTGTGTCTTACTTCTTACTCCTTACTTCTTATTTTGCGCTCAATTGCGATCTTTTATGATCTTGCCGGAAACTTTGGCCAACCTCCAACAAGGTGTGGTAACCAATTATCGGAACCTGAATCCCGCCAAATCGTAGAACCTCCTTTTTGTGCCCAAAGAACGCTTCCCTGAAGCGGGGGTATGATTCGACGGGGGTAGCGTTTGCTGGTGAAGGTAGCAACGCAGCGGAATGTCCCAGGGCCGCAGTCAGCTACGCGACCAGCCAATGGTCGCTTGATCTCGCGATGAAGACCCTTAGGGAAACTCAGGGTTTATGACACTAAGCGTTTTACTGTCGAGACCATTAGCAAAATTCTAAGTACGGACATGCATTCTCTAAAGATCCTAAAACGGTTTCCTCAAAAACAGCTCCGCTGTCGTCCATGTCATAAACCGTGCTGGTCGTTTGCACGTTTGATGCTCTTTACAAATTTACAGATTTATGACCAGCCGCTACAGGCGACATGCTTTTGCAAAATCTAACTTTCGATTTTCGAGATTTGGTATCAGGAGAACATAAGGTTAGAGGAGGTGGCACGTGTGCCACTTCCTGGAATCTCGTTGACATCATTTCCAAGAATTGGCGAAGTGAATTTTTTGAATCCAAGTTCCCGATTTTTGCTCCTGGTATCAGAAGAACCTAAGTTTTGAAAAGGTGATAAAAAATATAAAAAACGATAAAAAACAAAACACGAAAATATAAAAAACTTGATTTCTGAAAATTCACAGTGAAAAGGTAAATCGAAAATTTCCCAATGTCTCGAGCTAACGAATCGTAAAAAATATAAAAAAACAAAGCACGAAAACGTAAAAAAACTTTAATAAAGTATGTTTACGATAACACAAATATGGTGGTACAATTTTTAAGATTGTGTACAAATAAGGAAAAACATGTGCATAAAAGAGTTGATAAATTATACTATTTAATATACCAGAACACCTTTGTAAGATTGAGTACACTTTAACCTGAAAAATGATAAATGAGTTTGATCGTTGGAAAACGTGAAAATAATTGAAAAGACGAAAATTGGTAAACTACTGCTATTTTCCAAGTATTATCATACTAATTAGTATTCCATACAAATTTACACACATTAACAGCCTAAAATCGCTACACAAGAATGTAACACAAAAATAATAAGATTTTTATGTCACTCGATATATGTGACATAAAAATACATCGAGCGTGCAATCTACACCATTATATCATGCATGACAAAAGTAAAATTACTTGAAGTTATGCAAACAGATCAGTCCTTTTGCTCGTAACAAAAATGGTTAAATCATGTAAAAGTAAAAGGATTTAAACTGTGATAAATCCTGTGTAATAATGTGTAAAACGTTATTTAACTGTATGCAAGGTGTTTTACCACGATAAATTGAAATGGCGACTATATCACCGGGTCGTATTCATGGCAAAGTATCAGACGAGTAAATTACCCAGATTATCCTCTTATACGCCGATATGTAATTTTAAACACTACCATTGTATGTTTCTGAATTATTTTTGGACAAAAGATGGCCATCGAGACTGGTGGATAATCGGAGAAAAACCATGCCTCACACAATCACCGTATCCGGAAACTGGACCAAGGAAAACCCTAATCGATATGCTAAGTTGAACGATTATCAACAAGATTGCGGTGTTGAATGCGATAACAAATGTGCGGGAGAGAGAAGTTCCGAGGAAACTGTCGTCGAAGAAGGCACTAATCGAAATACCGTATGATTAGCTTCCTTTTACAGTCTAAACTATCTCTTACCACTTTTATGCATCTTAATTCGTACAATTTTTCACATTATTTTGTTACACTCAATAGACGTTGCTGATAGAATTACGTATGTTTGAATGCATCACTCTTTGTTCATTGTATGTGCAGTGCAAAGTCATTGATCTTTAAATTGCAATTAGTATTTCACCAAATAATTCATTGTACATTTCAATCAAGATAACGAAGTATATCAGCAACATTCTCCTTTACCGAATCATTTTTTAATATTTCCGTGATTTCTTATTATTAAATACAAGGGTAAATCGTTTCTTGAATATGGAAAAATTATTGTGTCGCTAAAATGACCAGAGAAATGAATGTAACGAATAGTTAATTAAAATATTATCACGAATTAGAAAAAGTATTTATCACGCTTTATAACATAGAATTGCACAAGACAACACATTGCAGTGTTTCAAGATACTATATCTTCGTTAGAATAATTTGATAAGTTACAATTGACCGTGTATTTAATTGTACTTGATTTAAAAAAAAATTATCTGTACAATTGATGACTACAAAGATCATTTAACCCTTTGCGGTCCTTAAATTTTTTTACCTACAATTTCTTAATTCATTTACAAAATAGATCAAGAAGTGGGTATACATTAAAATGTATTGTAATAATGCAAGCTGCGTAACAAAATATATTTTTACTTTATTACGAGTGGCAAAGAAATGAAAACATCTTCAATCAGCCTATTTATCTGCATTATTTCTACAAATACAACAGAAACGCCAAGTCGAGTCACGCTCGACATTGGACCGCAAAGGGTTAATACAGAAATTCGATTATATTTATAACAATTACAAACCACGACTTTAATTATACAACCTGAAGGCATCGGAATAATTGCATGCAAAATTTAGTTACATTATTACGTTTTCAGTTGCATAATTATCCGCACGAAACGACTTACGTGAACGTGGTACCGAAACATAACAACGCCGCTCTTCGTGAAAAGCTACAACCGTTCAACGATCAACTGGAGTTCAACATGCCCGAGGCAGTAATGGCCATGCAACGATTGCAGAAGTTGAAAGAATTACAAATGAAACGTGACATTACCGAGAGATACTACTCGCAGGAGATTAAACGATTAATTGACGAATATTATCTCGGTGCTAAAGCAGCTACCTCACCGTTGAAACCGGCCGAAAAATTGCAGAGCTCCAGCTTTCAACCTTACTCTGAAAATCGATTTAGAAACGTACCCAAAGTATTACAGAAAAGAGTAAATACAATTTGGAATTTTTTATGTTATTGGTAAAACATTCACTTAAAATTGTACACTTAAATAATTCACTTAATATTATACACTTCAATAATTCATTTAACACCATTCACTTAAATAATTCACTTAATATTATGCACGTAAATAATTCATTTAATATTATACATTTCAATAATTCATTTAACACTATTCACTTAAGCAATTCACTTATATTATACATTTAAGTAACTCACTGAAAATTATACACCTAAATGATTCACTCAAACATTGATAAAAGCTTGCTAAAATCGAACATCGAAATCATGTTCGTCGCTAGTAAAGGTAGAAAAAAATAAGTAATACGATTCATCTATGCTTTCAGAATGTACATTTAGCGACAATAAGAAATTTAGAAACTAGATGAACCATTGTTATTTATTTTTCCTACTTTTAATAACAGCGAAAACAGTTAGATGTTCCATTTAAGACAACCTGCATATTAATTGATCTTTTTAAAAGAGGAATTATTGATAACAATTATTTTCATTGACATTCACCGCCAAAAAAGAGAAAAATTTTCAACCAGGTCGATACAGGAAAAAGAATCGATTTTTTTACCAACATAACATAACGAAAAGAAAATTTATAGTTTGTTCAATTTAATATAATGAAAAGCAAATTTATAGTTCGACTAACTTAATATAATGAAAAGCAAATTTACAATTCGACTGACTTAACATAACGAAAAGCAAATTTATAGTTTGTCTAACTTAATACAATGAAAAGCAAATTTATAATTTGACTGACTTAATACATGAAAAGCAATGGCTCGATCAACTGAATGCAATGAAAAACAAATCTATTTTTTGACTCTCTCGAAACCAGTATACTAAGTTCGTCAAAACGTTCGAGTGATTGTGTTTCTCAGAATTTAGAGCCGTGTGGCACAATGACAACGATCACACGATTGAATTGCGGCTGCATACAAGAGACAACAAGGCCAATTTTCACGACACCGAGAGGTCGCGTACAAAGGAAAAACTGCAGTCAATCGCAGAACGAGGTGCTTTTGAAGCTAACGCCGTCAAATCCGCGTGAGCGCTTCTTTTCGTCGCTGGAGGAATCCCACAACGATAGATATCGAACAAAATCGAAGAAAAGAATACCCGTGGACCCTCGGATGTACATGAAAGTCCCGCTTGCCGGTGACCATGACTTCGAAACGGACGACGAGAAAAGAAACGAATCACAAGAACCGGAAACCATGGGTCCCATGTCGAGGACTACCTCTCCTCACCGGAAATTCAGCGAAAGCTCCGCGACTTCCATTTAAGAATCGAATTTTTCATAATCTGTACGTTTGTTAATGGCAATAAATATTCGTTTATTAATGACAGTGAATATTCGTTAATAGCAATATCTATTCGTCCATTAATGGCAATAAATGTTTGTTCGTTAATGGCAATAAGTATTCGTTCATTAATGGCAATGATTATTCGTCCATTAATGGCAGTAATTCATTCATTAATGACAATGATTATTCGTCCATTAATGGCAGTAATTCATTCATTATCGATATATTGATTTTGTCATGAAATTATCGATCAAAGACGATGTGAACTTCAAACTAATCAATTTCATTAATGATAACGATGATCAATTCTAGATTCGACAAATCAGTAGTAGTATGTACCTAGATAATAGATTGAATTGAACTCGAATTAAAAATTACTCGAATGATAGAAGGATGAATGATTTAAGGATTACGACCGAATCGGTGATCGCGCATGTCGGTGTTTTCTGTTTGAACGCTATGCTGCATTACGCGCTCTACAGAGCCGTTTTTACCACGATCATGCTAGCAAAAGGAACATTCTCTTGGTTTATGCGAAAAGTATTGAAACTTGGCCACACCGACGATTCAGCTCGGTCTTCTCTGTCATGTAACGCTTAGTCGCTGTTTTTCTCCATGAAACTTTTGGTAAGCAGTTTTCGTAAAAATGTAATTATTTCGAAATCTTCGATAGAGTTATTTACAAAATCACCGATTCTGATCAAATATTTCATACAATTTGTGAGAGGTAACATTCAAAATTGGAAGTTGAGAGATCGGAAAATCTGCGAAGGAAATAACCTATCAAAGATTTGTATCTTATTTTTAATTTGGTAAAAAAACGAAACGAATCAATGTTGGTTGAATGAAATTTCTGTCGACAGGGACCGATGTAAATTTTCGTAGTTTTCTGTAAAATTAAGAATAAAATTGCTGGTACACGATGACTACCGCGTTAGAAAATTTCGTCACGAACACCCACCATGACTTTACTTGGCCTTATCCCGTACCACTTATTGCAAAACCTGCACAACCGCCCATGAAAACGGGTATTCGATTATACATGCCTAAAATTGACCCAGAAGATTGCGAATGCGACGAGCATGGCCAACACAGCAACAAAAATAAGTAAATAAAGTTTTTTCTCACTGGGATCTACTTTATTAAATAAATTATATTAATTTTTTGTTATTTTAACTTCTATGCATAATTCTCATTTATCTGTACAATATAAAATCAATAGAAGTTATACTACTTGGTATGTACAAAATCTTATTCGAGTGACCCTAATTAATGTTATATCGTTTTCTCGAAATAATATAGGAAACTCAATATAAATGTAGTATATACTTTAACATAATTCTAATCCCAATAATTTAATAATATGAACAATGAATTTCGGTAACTGTTAGTGGCATTCAAGTAATTTTATGAAATGAGCATTTAATTTGAGTAACTGCAAAGTAAAAGTTGCGACTAAAAAGTTTGTAATATGTATTGTAATCGAATATTTGTAGGTATAAGTACTTAGCACAGAAGGAACGACAAATTTATGATCAGTTGATGAAAGTTAATCGTAATATGACGAATCTAGTGACAGCTATGTTGGATAATCGTTGCGAGTCGATGGATGAAACGATGAAAAGCGTTTATCAAACGGATTACTCGAGAAGAGGTTCGAGTCGGAAAAATAATTGTACTAAAAAGAAACGATTATTCTCCCAAATAATTAGTTTAAACGGATTTAGGATTGCCTATTAGGGAGTACAGAAAACTGATGGCTGCAGTCGATTCTCCATATTGCTCACCGTTACCGTCTGAAATCACGGAATTAAAAGAAGGCTATAGAGACCCCACAAGATTTCGATATACAGCCTTAGAGAGACCACATATTCAACCTGCAAAGACCATCGATCTTTTACAAGGTACAGCATGGTAGACTTTCTGTGTGATTTTCAAATATACAACAACACTAGACGAGTGATTGTTAACATATATGAAAGATACAGTGAATTGAATACTCGTGCTTTAATTTTATAAACGAAATAATATCTTCTTTATCGTAATCAGAATTTAATAATATTTGAAGCAGTGAGAAACTGGGAAACTTGTTTAAAGATTTTTGAATGAAGAAATCATACTACATGCTTTCTTTTCTAAAATAGTATTTTTATAATTGCGCGATGCGATAAAGAGCCCAATTTTGGAAATACAGATTGAAGAATTTGTGAGTTTGGAGATTTCAGCTTTTAGAAATTTGGGAATTTGAAAATTTAACAATTTATGGATGTTGAAATTTAGAGGTTTAAGCTTGTGGAGGATTTGACGATTCGAGAATTTGGAAATTTAGAAACGTACATATTTGGAACTTTGGAGATGTGAAATTTTCGATTATATCTTTCCCTCTTCAATTTTCCTGTCTAGTTTTCCTATCCAAGGTGCAGTGCATAACTAATATTAACATTACGATTCTTTGCACTTTGCCGGTACTTTTAAATTAATAATCTCAATGAAAATGTAACACATAAAAAGAAACGTATGGGGATGCAACATCGTAAAGATGTACTTTTAGTTCCAGAAAGTTTCGATATGTGGGATTCTCCTTTCACTGGTCGTTCAGAATACATGGATAATATCAGTAAGATGGGCCTAAGTAACATGAAAAATCGACAACAGTACTTGGAACCTTTACCTTCGTCCAGAAGAAGATTTGGCGACTGCAAATTATAGACCTGGAATCATAAATTACTATTTTTTTGATAATCATGGTGTCTACATTTCAAAGAAATCAATTATTGTATTCGTGGCACAATTACAATAAATATAATCAATTGAAAAATTTTAATATTTTATAGAAAAGTTTTAGTATGAAGTTTGGTATTATTATTAAGAATATGTTCTAACAGTATCGTATTGTTTGAGCTTGAATTAATACACCATAAACAAAAGACAGGTTACAAGTTATCATCAATTATTCGATCAAATAATTTCGATAACCTTTATTAATCTTTCAACCTGTTGTCGAAGTAGAAAATTATTAGTATTTTCTATTATACAATACAATATTAACAAATGCTCAATAATGACAAACTCGTGCCATTTGTTCACCACAGAATATAGAAGCAATTTTGTGAAACAGAAATTAAAACCGGCGAAGTAATACTATAATGACTAAAAGATTATAATATGTATCAAAAACTTTAAGTAACATTTTCTCAGGATAATTCACGATGATGTATTCGAAGAACGTATAGATGAACGACAAATTGATCCTCGTATAGCATCGATTCCATCTAAACTGGATCACGCAGCTGAACAATTAGTTCACAATCAGCTTCTTGATGATCTGAAGTCAGTTTACCAAGTCACCTACCGTGATCCTAGTAAGATTTAAAAATGATAAAATGAATAATAAATTTTTCAAAAACCTGCATATAAATAACTGTAGGGCTGCCACGACCTAGAAGACAAATCGGCGAAGAGAAAACAGAAGGAATGGACTTCGAAAACGAATTAATTGTGTACATTCATGATCTTTATTCCAATCCACACGACGAGAAAGTTCTTGCTCCCCCTGTGACCACAAAACGAAGTAAACATTTTTCGTTCAAGTTGAAATAGATCATATTTAATATTGAAAATAGCATGAGTAAAGTCGGATAGTGTGATCGTGTGAATTTTATTATATCTTTTATTTACTTCACGTTAAATCTTACTGTATGTGCGTCTAGTATTTGGATACCTGAGGCCGCTACTATTACACGGAAACCTTTCGATGTATCAAGATACTTTTAATCGTACAGGAGCAAAGATAATACTACAGGAGAACGATAAGAAACGTGTGCAGCTTAAAATGTCTAAAATCATGGAAACATCCAAACAGGATAACACCGAAAGTTCAAAAACAGATGCGTGTAATATCGAAACTTATGAAAATTAAACAGCTAAAAGATCATTAAACATTTGTAAGTACATGGGATGCCTTAAATTTTTAGTACGTGTTTCGCCTAAGCGTTCTATGGATAAAAATGCATCGAAAATATCATATAATATAAAGTTCAGAAACGTTTCATTCCAGTATTATAACAAGAATTAAGGATATTAGGATTTTAATCATCTTGAATTCAATGAAATTTGAATTCGCGCTCGGAACAAACGCATGCGTATTATGTATGCGCACATTGCTACCGCGCACGTACTCGTTGCTAAACGCCGCGTACTTTCGCTTTTTAAATTTATACTATTATCGCCTTTCGTTTGCTAACGTTTACGAAGTCCATAGTTCAAAAACAAATCAGCATACCAACATACTTATTTAATCTCACAGAAAATTATATGCGTTTTTTGGACTTCTCAATATTATACATATAGATAATAGACAGATAATAGAAAACCAAAAAATAGCAGATCAGGAGGTGAAATTTTTACCGGTTACTTTACTGATATACATTGTAACAGATAGTAGAGTGAAATCTGACTACAAAAATATGTATGTACAGTTCAAAATTTTTGATTTAAAATATTTTGAGAACTATTACCTTTAATGACGTACTAATACATCATGTACAATACAAATATTTTCCCCGAAAAAAGACGTAATACTATTTTCATTGTCACATGCGCTCCTTGAAGTAGTATAACTTTATTTTGACTTCTGAAAAGGTTTTCAATAATAAGTAAAACAAACTACCAAATAGATTCACCCGACATATTCGTATACATCTCTGTTATTTTTAGTTATTATTATAGGAGCTGACATCAACATTTTCCTTCTCAGGTTCAATCCATTATGTAAATTATCTAATAATTAAGCAACATTAAATATTCAACGACTTCTGATACAAATAGGGTACTTAATTCCCCTTAAACAAAAATCCTAGTTACATCAATGGTAAAGGAAATAAATCTTTTTATTCCCTGTACTTATAAACGATAACAAACAAAAAACTTCATTGATTACGCAGAGAAATCGATTTTTTTATTTTAATTACTAATCTTTCAATAGATATAAATTAGTGACCACACCAAACCATGTAGCCACGCAAACATCCCATTGGTTCGCGTGGACTCCACATCCTATAGAGCTGTTACAACGGCGTAGAGAATTACAATTATTTAACTGCATTTTATTAGAAGAATCGTACATATTGTATGTAAAATTTCGTAAGTTTTTATAAAATATGAAAAAATGTAATGATTAAGTATTAAAACACTATTAATAAAACATCAAATATTTTACTTCCTTTGTTATACTACCAAAACATTAATTGTTAATTATCAGTGGACTGTTTTGTACAGTTATAAATATCAGAACGATAATTATTTGTATATATGTATTTCAGATAACTCCTGCTTGTTGGAAAACAATTATTTTAACTATGTCTATTCACGAAGTAAGATTTCTGCACGCATAACTCCATTCCGTGCAGAACTTATATTCAGTTAATGCATTTTTTTTTATGACACTGTATACTCTGCTTACATTCTGCATTGCAAAGGCAAAAAATTAAAAATGTTGCGGAATGCAATAGTACATTTGATAATAAGCGCTATTGGTGTAATTGTTGGGATATCAGCATTTTTTGTTTTCTTTGTAGCATATAAGAATCACGATGTTGGCTTTTGGTCAATTTTATCAGGTTAGTGTTACTTATTGCATGACAAATACTTTATGTTCATTGTAATGGTATAGTATTAAACCACGATCATGTATCGTACATTGTTATTCATTAAATAGTCAACAGTTTTGATATTTATGATATGCAAAGTACATATTTTAATGCAATAACATATTTACTCATTAAATATTTCCTCCTGGCAACCATACTTTCAAATATATGTAGAACACTCTCTTTTGATGTAAAGAATTACTTACATATACAATTGTTTGAAATATTTTTTGATACTTACAATAATATTAATCAGTTTTGTCTGTGAACATTCAAAATAGAAATTATTTACATACAATACAAAATGATACTATCACAAAGTTACCAGTAATTCTACAAGCAACCTGTTATTTTATATATTACATAGGTATTTTAGCTGGAGTTTGTTTTCATTTACACTGGGTTAAAGGAAATGAAACTTTAGGACAGTGGCATACTAAAGTGACATTAAGAAATTTAAATGTTGTTGGTTTTATAAGTGCAGTTGCTGGTATTGCTGCATTAATTTGGTATTTGTTCCTTACATTTTATTATAAAATTCGTAAGTATATCATTTTTTTCTTTAATCAAAGCTTTAATTTTGTATTTTATACATTATTTAATAGCAGACTCTTAAACAAAGTGTTGAAAATATGTATAAAAAATACAATAAATATTCAATATTATAGCCACTGAACCAATTGCAAACAGTACAGTAATTTCAGCTGTTTGGTCCATGATTTGTGCAAAATGGGGTATTTTTTTAATGTATTACTCCCATAAGTATGAATTAATTATTCAAGAAGGATCTGCACCTATATTGACAGAAAGTGGTGATGCCTAAGATTTTTTAAATATTAATAAATGATAAAAAGTTTCATACAGATTAGTTTAAGCAAGAGTTAATGGTATAAAACAAGATTAAACATGATTCATAAACAATAAATAAATATATTTTCATACAAATATAACTTAAAATCACAAACATGTACAAATGTGTCCACTTAGTTTTTATCCCTGTTCACTTCATATAATAAAATAATACTCCAGCTTTTATATTAAATAACTTGCCATCTTACATTTATAAAATTCATAAAAAATACATTATCAATACATCCTAATCTGTATACCATACAGATATAGATTAAAAATATTTTAATAAGTCAATTTCAAGCTGGACCTAACTTATATGATGGATGAATTAATGTATAAAGACCTACAATTGAAGATATAACACCAAACATTCCTACTGTACCAGGAGTGAATTTGGTAAACCCTAATGCAGTTAATGGAATGAATAAATCGCACCCGTTTTTAATTGCATCCATTACAATATCTTTGTGATTTCTCAAATGAAACAGTAACTTATACTGTTTCCATATGTTAGGTGAGAGGTTTGATTTTTTCATTAATACACTTTTTCCTTCCAATTCAAGTATTGTAATAATTTCATAAGTATCTCTTATTAGATTCATAATGATACTCATTAACCAATATTTATTGGATGTCTTACTCCATTTTTCAATATTAACCCTTAATAATCCCACACGACCAATCCAAATGATATGATCTGCTAATAAAAAGAGAGCATTAGCAATTTTTGAAAATGTTAAAGTAACCCTTATAACTAGATCCGGATATTTCATCATTTTCAAGGCAGAGTATAAGCTATCCAAACATCTTCCAAGGCGTAATACTACAAAAAAGGAAAGATTAAAATGTTGGCAATATTTTTAAGCATACTGAAAATTAAATCATAATTAAAATAAAGTACATTTTCTAAATGAACTAAAGGTATATTCTAAGCTTCTTAAGATTTCTGCAGATTGGTGTGTACTATGAACATTTTGAGCATAATACCAATAAGTACGACTTCCATATTGCAGCAATCTGTAAAATATTATAGATGCATAACTGCATTTTTACGACCTTACTATAAATCAAAATTTAAATATTTTTTCAAAGACTATTTTACCATTTATATAAGAGTTGATAATGTAAAACAAAAACAAGATATTAAGTAATTAATAACTAATTACATATTTAATAGATTCCAAAATATTTGTGAATAAATTAGTTACGTACCTGATAATTTTGTCTCTACCCACAGTCTGTTCATTTAATTTTATTATGATATCCATACTTGTTTCACTTAATATGTTGTATTAAAGTGATAATAATTTTAGGAATGTATCAAAATTGATCGGCCTAGGTGATATGAAATAAGGTTTGTTTACAACTTCATGTAAACAATTAACATACACAATAAATAAATAAATTATAATCAATGACTTAACCTAACTGATTTAAAACACAAAACCAGTATTGTCCACTAACGATTATCGTAAAATATGTAATCGAAACTGTGCGTAACATAATCACTTCTTGTTATTTTTCTTATATTAAAATTGAAGTGATTTGGTCAAGGTACACACATGATAAGTGATCAAGCATACTCTAAATACCATCAGCGCCACCAAATGTGTCATTCACTAACCCGCGATTTTCAAAAATTTAAAAATTCTACACCACTTAATGTTACATTATCATACAATTGTTATTACATGATATATGTATAATGAAATATAACGTTTATATTAGAAATATAATAACCAGAACTAAATGAAATAAATGACAATGAAATAAGTACACGAATTTTGTTAGTTAAGTATCAGAACTGTGATAAAAGATGAAGTAGTTTTATTATGATTCATGGATTTAAAAACAGCATGCAAACATGATTACGGTATAAAAGTGCATTCAAAGTAAACTATAATATTAGATATTATATGATACAACAAATCAATGAATACATAATCTCTATCATAGTAATTGTACCTTTTAAAAGCTGAAAATCTAGTTTTCATTAATTGTGAATGAATAAGTTATGAATTAACCTAATATAAATAAGAAATTTTATAAATGAGAGAGACCATTAATTAGATGCAAATAATCACGCACAAATATTAATATTGCACGTCCATGATGTATAAGTCCTGGCATAAGTAAAATACTGTTCACTGCAACAACCCAATAAAATACAAATGATTCTAATATATCTATTTTATGGAAAGCATAATCAGAAAAATAAATTATAAGCACATTACCTGCAATATAAGACAGGATTAAGTTGTTAACTGTACTTCCAATCCATATACAAATGATGAGAAAAGTTATTATTACTGCATAATACTACGATATACAAAACATATATTTTTATAACCATTTTTTATCATGAATATTGTATTTAAACCTTGCAATTTAAATATGAAATATAAATATATATTTAACTTACAGTATTAGGACGATCATTTCTTGTTTTTAACATCAAATTCCATAAATTTAGTAACCATAAAATTGTTAGAGATAAATTTTGACAAATCTCATTTAATTTTTTTTCTTTCTGGCCTGTCCAACTATTGACAGGACATAAAAATGATGTCATAGGTGGTACAAGATAGTCAATTAAAGCCAACAGAAGAAGTAATACAGATATCATTGTAAGTAAAGCAGGTTCCAACATCCATATAAGACTATAAAATAGTAAAAATTTATAAACATTTTATAATATTGTACACTAAATGTATTAATGCTAAAAACAAATAATATATACAAAATTTTCTAACAAATTGATTATATTGTAAAAAGAAATGAAACAGCATTGCTAATAAACTAATAATTATTTTTTAACTTATAGCTTTGAAGATTTCTGAGGAAAATACAAAATATTTTTAACATCAAGTATCATATGAATAAAATATATTAAATTTTCACTTTATAAAATTTAAAATAATTAATTTACAATAATAAAAGATACATGTTAAATTCAATGTTTTAGTATTTTCACTCACAAAAATATTGTAGTAGTAATTCCAAGTATAAGACCAGGACACCAAGTTTGTTCCCATAATAGAATGGAATTTAAGGGAAGTATTACTTCACGCCAACATTCCATTCGACGCTTTAATTGTTTCATGTGTTTTTCCTGCAATATTTGTTATATTATTACAGCAGAAAGATGATTACTGATGTCATTGATTTTTCTATCATAGAAAAAACACATTGACACATGACATTTTTTTATATAAGCATTAAATGAAAAATACTAGTTTTAGTCTTAGCATTGAAAAAAAGAGTATACATAAAGTGTTACCTTTTCTGCTCCGGTATTATCAGACATTCTGATAATTGTTTAAAAGGTATTCAAATTCACGGTGTCAATAATACGCCACAAACTTGACAGTGTAAGTTATAATACGACACAGCTGCAATTTTTTTACATTATACAGTTTTATATTTTACGAAAGCAAATCATTTCTTTATTTATCCCGGTGGTTACTGTAATATGCCGTCAATGACAGAGACGCCCGATACTTTTTGCTTGAAAACACATGAAATGACAGAGAATCGACCTCTATTTTCGAGATTATTGTAACTCGCACACGATTGGCTATCAGTTCAAAATGTTGGTTATTGAAGGCAATGCTGTGCTGATGTTGTGACGTTAAAGATTTTCTAACAGTATACTTCAAACAATCTCGTCTAAAGCGTGTTTTTAATTGAAATTTGGTTCAAAATTTAGTAAATATGGCAGCTGTAAGTTCTGTAAGTATTTAATGATACATATTATTTTTTCTTAAAAACTTTAACAGCGGTACTTCTTGTTTATGTTCTGGTTAAGGAGACCAGTTTATCCTTATACATCTTACTTTTCATATCCTGTATTCTATATTATAATTCATGTTTTCAGATATCAAATGTTGAAAACTTATCTCCACAAATTATTAGACGTGTAGCTAAAGAAATGAGTGAATTAGCTTCACAGCCACCCGAAGGTATTCGTGTTATTTTAAACGAAGAAGATGTTACTGATATCCAAGCTATCATAGAAGGACCCTGTAAGATTAAGTCTCACGTAATTACTATTCTTGTAACATTAAAATTGTATAATATATACTATGTAAGAAGTTATACAGTTACTGAAGGATAACCTATTCACATGTCAAATATACCGGATGTTCGCGGTATTATGGATGAGCATTTTTCTCACAAATGTTGAATATTTGATGAAAATGAAAAGGGAAAAACTTTGACTGTGTATTGTGATCAACGTGATAGTATCAACCAATTTTTTATATTTTTTATATTTGTTGAGAAACAAAAGTGACCTCCTGTTTTTCAAATGGGATGCTGTATATTTCCTTAAGCATAAGAAAGTGTGTGTCAAAACAGATTCAACCATATAGCATACTATGGCCTTCAAGATTACAGAAGGTGAGAATTTTGTAATGTTGTATTTATTACTATATTATATTGTTACAATTACATATTGCATTCTACACAATTTCCATTAATAATTGTAATGTTTGTATTTGGTTTTTATTGAAGCAAATATGTTCCTCTTTATGAGGGGATAATTCAATTGTTTATGTATGAAATAATAAAAAATATCTGTGGTGCTATGATTTGTGGTGCCGGAACATAAAGCATTTACTAATATGTTATAGTTGTGTATTGTTATTCCGATCAAGATAATATCTTTTTATTATGGAAAACAAACAAACATTGAGAAGTCACAGTAAATACAACATACCTATAAATACATTATGGGATTATCGTATCTGTCCCTCTGATCATATTATATCACATAATTAAATTAATGTTAACATACACTTTTGTGTAATATAAAAAATATACAGCATTTCATTTTAAAACATTATGTCATTTTTTAGTCTTGAAAAATGTAGCCAATATAAAATATAGACTAACACTATCATTGTCAAAAATACAATATAATTTCTTCTTGTTTAATTTTCTACTTTCGAATACTTACTATCTGCAAGAAAAATTACTCATTTCTAATGCATCAAACACATGGTATATATTATGTGGATGTGTATATGTACATATTTAGATTTTAGTTTGCCAATTATGAAAATATTATTTAAAAAATTAGCTTTAAAATTATCAGTATACGATACTGCTACAGATTAAATTCATAAAAATTTACTTCTCTGCTTACTGTACTTCTTCATGTTTACATCTAATGACTAATTCATAATCCATTCTTACTCAGAATTATTTTACAAATTTATATATTGTAGTTTGTATACACCATTATAATGTTCATAAACTAAACATACTAATTTTTTTAATGTCAGCGGGGACACCATATGCTGGTGGTTTCTTTAGGGTAAAATTAGCTCTTGGTAAAGACTTTCCTCAAGGACCACCAAAGGCATTTTTTCTCACAAAAATTTTTCATCCAAATGTTGCAAAAAATGGTGAAATATGTGTTAATACCTTAAAAAAGGATTGGAAATCAGATCTCGGAATTAAACACATATTACTAGTAAGCTCCTCATTGGCAGACAAGTATTAATGGCTTATACAACAAGTATTTACTTATATTATATTTGCAGACTGTAAAATGTCTCTTAATAGTGCCAAATGCAGAATCTGCTTTAAATGAAGAAGCTGGTAAATTACTTTTAGAAAGGTACGATGATTATTCAGAACGAGCAAAAATGATGACAGAAATACATGCACAGGTAAAATATTACAAATTTATACATATTTATATATGTATGTATATACTTACTTAACCTTTAGTCATCAAAAGCCAGGATATTCTGAACATAGGACTCAATTATTTTTTAATATCAAATAATCTACTATATTTTATATGCTTATATTAAAATCATTATATGAGCTGTTTCATCATAGTGAAAATTGATTAGGCATATGTTAATCAATTGATGGTTATAAAGCTTCGAACTGCAAAGCATTAATGAACTTATGCTTTAGGGAGGTGGAAAAGGTAACAAAGCAGCTTTAGAAAGTTGTACTTCCTCTGAAGTTGGAGGGCCTCTTCCAAAAAAGCATGCAGGAGATAAAAAATTATCGGCAGAAAAGAAAAAACTGTTAAAAGACAAGAAGAGAACACTCAAAAGATTATAAAAAGAATCCATATAATTTATCTATCTTTTATAATTTAAAATACTGGTGTGGTAATGTTGCCTCATATTGTACACAATTATGGCATAGTAAAAATTTATTATCTAAACTCGACTGATCTTATTATTAAGTATTTAGAAATTAATAATTCTAGAAGCATTAATAAATGACTTCCTAAGATGCAAACAAGTACAACTTTGTAGTGATCTACTTTAAAATCAAGAGTGAAAAGTAATTTAACCCACTCTGTGACTTCTATTAGTAAATATTTTTACATATGTACAAAATAATACCTCGTGTGATTATTTAAATAAAAAAGAATGTTCTCCAAATGAAATTGTTGTATTTTAAGTACTTATAAATATAAAATGTAATTCTTTGAATATTTTTGTTTGTGTTTTAATAAAAGATTTTGTTATCTCTGAACAAGTATTATAACTTAAAAATTAAATTGTCTTTTAAAAAAATACACTTTTTCAATTAGGTAGGAAATAAAAATTATTTTATTCATAAGAACGTTGTTCTTTATTTGATACTGATTCATTAATCTTTTTGCTTCAGTCTTGTACCACTGCATTGTCATTTATATGCTGCATGAATAAAAGCTTGTACATCGTTTTTAAAACCCATTACTGCATAGTAAAATTTCATCCCTAGAAGATGACTAGATAACAGTACGTCACAGCCTTATTCCACTGTAAGCTATGAGCTACACATAGTGGTAATTTTTATTATTCGTGGTAAAAAAAAAAACAATTTGTCAAAGATAATTTACAAATATATTATACTACTAAATATAGTAACTGACATGTAGTATATAATAGAGTATTCCACAATGTGTAACATATGATGATGGATATTTTAAATATTTTGATATTTCATGATTCATAAGAGTCAATTAAATAGAGGGCTAAAAGCACATTCTGTATTTTGATAAACAACAACTTTTAAAGTTGAATGTTACTGTATTTTTCATCTGATAATCACACTCGCACGATAGTACATACAAATCCATACAGTCTTTATATCATAACTTTTTATTTTCTTTATGTTACGGTATCATAAAAAAATTTATGAACTCCTACAAATCATCTTTTTTAAGTGCCCGTAAAATTTATATGCCATTTTCAAAAGAAACCGTCAGAAATAAAAAAAAATCGATTTAAAAGAAATTTCTTATAACATCTCGCTAATGATACAATTATACTTATTTTTATATATTCTCATGAAAATTAGGGAAACACGTTGTATTGTGTTAAGTCAAATCAGAACAAAATCTTAAAAGTATAAAGGTTTGTCACGTTGTTACTTTACTTCTTTCACATAAGCCTCCAACTCGGCGTCTAATTCTTCAGCGGTAGGAGTTTTCATCGCTTGTCGAGTGCCCCCTCTGCCACCGCGTCGTCCAGTTCCACGACCTATAATGACAAATATAAAGATATATTAAACACACACACTATAAAAAAAATTAATTTTCTTCTAAATAGTTCAATTGTATACCTCTGATGGTTCCTGTTCCACGATTACCCCTAAACCGGGTCTGAGGTCTCTGTGTATAACTACTGCCGCTAAGTCTCGGGCCTCCACGGATTGATGTGACTGGTATTTCAGAGGTAGCAACTTGTATGTTCATTTCACGACCTGCCGATGTATACCACATATTGCAATAATAGATGTGAATAGTTGTGCAAATCATAATTCACAATAACTTCTTTGAAATTTGTTTTTCTTTAATTTCATCCCATGTTGGAGTATTTATGGAAGGATAAAAGAGAAAATGCTCAAACTGTATGTTGCTAGGTATAAACTGGAGACCAGATTAATAAGTGATACTGAAACCCTAAATATAGGCGGAATTTTATAATTAAAAAGAGACATTCAAAGCAAAAATTATAGTCCAAACATAAATTCAACTACACACCATCTAATGGTACTCCATTATATTGTTTCATTGCTTTAATAGCGTCTGCTCTTCTTTCAAATATAACATCCGCAGAGCCTAAAGACCGACCTGACCTGTCGTAATGTACTGCTGCTGATTTTAAGGGACCAAATTCACTAAATAATTCCTAGAAACACAAACATACAACCATTTATAAATTTGTACTGAAGTTATTAATTAAGGAGTGTTAATATTATTATTTTTGAAACACTATTTTTTCTGAATATTTAATACTAATTTTTTGAAAACATATATTAGCAAATGTTTTTTATACTGTCAATTAAATACTTGTATTTATTATATTAATTAAAATTTAAATTAGAACAATGTCTATATACTATTAAAAGCTGTTTTAGTAATACCTGGATATCCGAATCTGATACACCAAAGTCAAGGTTTGATACAAGGAGCTTGGTTGTTCCTGCGCTGCCTATTGCACTTCGGCCAACCTTTTTTACCCCGTCAAACATGTCGTGTTTCCATGCACTGTTTACATCACCCTACACATACCAATAAAAGTTCCATTTTATATAACACAAATTTTTGTACTCAAACAATATTGAGTAGTTTAAATTATTCATAAATAAATGACATACAAAAATTTGATTAAGTGAAAATTTTGTAAACACATTCACTGAAAATATCAGATAACTCAATGACATAATATTAAAGTTTTATATCAGCATTCAGACCAGTTAACAATGATGAAAGTTAATCAGCAGAATTGACCTTAAAAGTAATATTAAGTATCTTATAAAAGTGCAAACTACAATATTTCTTAAGGAATTCTAACTTCAAGTCTCTAAAAATATAATTTTTTGTACAGTAGGAGTGTCTTTACATGAACAATTCCGTATTGTAAGACTCGTTTATTTAAAAATACGGCCGTTAATTCTACCATACATTGAAGCATTTGATGCATAAGCGCTTAGAACGGAAGTAATAAGATAGGCTCGATATAGTCACACGTGACAGAATGAATACAACATTTGAATAATGAAAATTTTTCTAAGAAAGAAATAATTTCTTACCCTCGTATACGGCAGAGAACTTCTAGTAATTCCACCACGACTGCGTCCTCGCATGACGCCACCACCAACTCTTTGAGTTCTGCGTGCTCCTCTACGAGGTGAATTACCGGCACCTCTTCCACGTCTGCCACCGCCACCACGGGGTCTAGTCCCTTTATTTTGCTTGATAATGTCATCAAGACTCATTTCTATTTTATCAACCATCTTCATTTGTGCTAGCTTTCGAATAATGACACTACCACGCAAAAATTTGTAAAACCAACCTCTTTCGTCTTTGTAATGATGGCGGCGAACGAAGACGAAACAAGCGCGCACGGAAACCTGGGTATAAAGACCGTAGATTACAGAAATTTCAAGAAACACAAATTATCTGTCAACGATCAGAGCGCTATCTATTTATGTACCGTTAAAACTTATATTAACCGTCCTTTTTAAAGTTACCATAGACAACGGTTTTTCTTTGATTCTGTAATGCCCATATCACATGTATGCATTTCTATTCTTTTTATTTTATTGATTTTCTGAAGCCTCAAATTTAAAATCCTCCATTAAATATCTTCAAACAAAACTTACGATTCTTAATATAAAAGTACATATCTGTTTTTTTTCTTATTTGGCTTAAAAGGTATTTACAATTCATACTTTTATACTTCATTTTTCTTCAAAACATATTACTATATTTAAATAAGTTTTTGATATCAAAAATAAATTGACACAAATGTATAATTTGTCTTTCAATATTATTACAATTCATCGCGATCATCGCCCTCATCACTTTGCTCAGTATCTTCATCATCTTCATGACTAATATCCATAGGATTACACAATTTTGCAGTATCTGTACATAATTGCTTTTTAATATTGTCCTCTTTATGGATAAATGATGAAATTATAGACTCTTCAAATTCTTCTACTATTCCCTCACACTGAAATATAATAAAAACTTGATAGTATTTTAAGCAAAATAATATATAATGTGTCATATTGTTTTAACCAATCAAATTTATGAATAAACTAAATATACTTACATAATATTTTAAACTTTTATTGAAATCACCATCCTGAATAATATCAACCTTACTCATTTCAGGATTCATAGTACCAGATGAAGTCATAAGATTCAAAATTGTTAATTGACCATTTGATTTATATGTTGCTTTCACATAGTCATTCATTTTATCACAGATATTATCCAATATATCAGATATATGGACTTCAGATTGGGAAAGTGGTATCTGCAAGTGGACATAATATTTTAAATAACTTTTAAAATGAAATATATACAAATATTATAAAAATTAATTACTACCTTTTTGTGAATTGCATTTCCTTGTGCATCCAATCTATAGTTTCCTATTTCAATTTCTCTTGAAGGATCGACTTTTGCTAATTCTGCTTCAACTTCTTTTATAGTCGATCTACAAACTACATATTGTTGATATTAACTTACTATATTGTTGTCTTGATGTGGGATACACAAATTCATAAAATTTTGTATGATCATATACAAATCACTTCACTTACCCAAACATTTTAAAAGCTTACTATCAATTTCTGCAGACTTAACAGAAATATTCACAAATAAAATGGAATATATAACTAGTAAGCTTTTCATCTGCAAAATAAAAACATAATGAGTTATATTATAATTAATCTATGAGTCAATCTAACTGTCAATGTTCAATTTAAACTTACATTTTATGAATTGTGAAATAATTAATATTTATATATATATTCGGTTGATAAATTAATGCAATTCTAATTAAATGCTAAATTTTTTTGAAGGAAGACACGTGTATGACACGTATCCATACACAATATATTGATTATCATTAATTATCATATACCCCTGAGCAGCCTGTAAGCATATAAAGTATAGAAGGCGTATTACGTTAAAAATGGTTGTCTTCAGTCACTTCCAATTATAGAAAGAGATGGTTGGCTGTGGGCGGATCTATTATCTACCCCCACCATTGTAATGTATAATAATGCAATGTTCACACCAAAAAGAGACTAATAGATGCATTTTTATTATTTACATTCATCTATGCGCTTGGTTTAAAATGTTTAACAATAGTTTGCAAAAACAATTAAAATATGAAACTTTTCTTTCAGACATTAAAATCATCATATTTTTTCAAATAAAAATTACTTTTAATTACCCAAAATGTGAAAAGATGTGGTTCTCTTTGCTGCAATTTCAAATATTGCTGAAATTAAAGTACTTATTGAAATAAGATAAAAAAGTGTTTTCTTCAATGGTGATACGTAATGCACATGCGCTGTACATAAAGCACATATCTATTCAAGAAATTGAAGAAAACAATTCCCTTTTTTTTATTAATACTTCAATTTTAGCATTTCTTGAAACTTAAGCAACTAATATTAGACTTATGGGAATTTTTTAGCTTTCTGAGCAATTTAAAATAATCACTGTTTTAAAAAATAGAACTATTTCAATATTTAAAATAAAAGCTTCTTATTCCATCTTGTTCTCAATGAAGAAATTTAAGTAACTTAATTCGAACGCATAGATGAAATAGTTAATAATTATACGTCGGTTAGTGTTTTTTTTCCCGTGAACATTGCATTTTCACTGGCTGTGGTAGGGTGGGGGATAGTTGCTTTCGACGTAAACACGTGCCACCCCTTTAAGTGGACAGTCCATATACTTTTTTTAAATTAGGGAATCATGCTAAATCATTTTGCATAAAATAGGGCTTATTTGTAAACAATTTTATTAAAATTCCCATATATGTAAGTAAACAGTGGTTGCCAATTGTATTCTTTTTATGTTTATACTTACATTACAGTTGTAAAATAATAAATGAAACGTTTATGTAAAAAAAAATTCCGGGTTGCTCAAAATTATTAAAAAAACTTAAAATCATTTTAAATATTCTGTTACAAATGTTTAATGTTATGTATTGACCTAGTTTATATTATCTATTGATACAGAGTGATCTTCATTCAAGTTGCATGCATCAAGAAATTGTTTTCAAAAGTATATACATATTTACTAAGTAGCAAGATTTTATTTTTACTGTGAATTGTTTAAATTTCAGTCAACCAATATGATAGGCTATAATTTGCAACACTTCCAATAATATGACTTAAAAGAAAATATAACATAATTATCAAAATGGAAATGTGGTGGTTTTCTCGTGTCGTAGCACATTATCCTTATAGCATTTTGACAGCAATATTCATATTTTCTTCGACATGCTTAATTGTCCCTTTGGCTGTCAAAACTTTTCCTGATTTCTCTGATCCACAATTAGTAAGTAAATATAAATTATATAAAAAAAGTACATATATGTAATGTTTCTTATTAATTTATACTTTGCATTAAGGGATTTGAAGCAAGAGGTACTATATTAGCACAACGGCTCATTGCTTGGCAAAATTTATTAGAAGCAAGTAAACCAAGAGGACAGTTGATCGATAATCCTTTAGAATATTATTATTATGTACAACAACTAAATCAACAGGTACTTCTATTAAGGATTAAATGTCAGTATATTATATTAATTGTGTATGTAACAAATTGTTCAAAATATTGTAGTCATATCTTGTTGTTAATGAATTCATAAATGAAATAATAATATATTTTAGAACTTACAGAATCCACTTAATGTACAAAATCATACTTGGATGAGCCAGGGTATTGTTCGAAAAAAACCTAAGAATAAAAAGAAAGGAGGAAAAAAATATCAGACAGAAATAATTAGTAACAAACTGAAAACAAATAAGGTTGAAGTTGCAATTAAAGATAAATGGGAAGAGCTGATAGAGTTAAAAAATAAAAAGACAATTGATATAATGAAGGATTACAAAGATGAAGATCATATTGACAGTGAGAATTTCTTTTGCAACTTACCCACTTCTGCTTATGCACGTGTTGTTATTGGTATAAATTATGAAGATACAAACTTATGGTCAATGGAAGGTGTATTAGCACAGTGTCATATTGATGCAGAGATTCGTTCAAATCCTTACTTTCCTTCTTTGTGTCAAATGCAAGGAGAATATAATAATGCAGCAGAAAAATGTTGCAGAAGTTGGTCACCAGCAAATTATGTAGCACTCTTATCTAATCGAAGTTCCTGCTTAGGAGTAACAGAAAATGATCTCAATCGTGTAGAAATTCTGTTACAAAGATGCGCTTATTATTATCAAAATCGACGCTTGACGGCAAATTGCGCAGAAGATTTAAATTGTCAAAGACATGTTCCAGCTGAGTGCTATATACATAATGCAGCTTATCATTTGCTACATTATTTATTAGATACTGACTTTGCTTTAAATCATGTAAGTCATGCAATTATCAATGATAACAGAATTATCATAAATATATAAAATGTTTAATACTTAATATTGTTATTGTAGAAACAAGATTCTCAAAATCAGTTAAAATCGACTTTGAAATATGCGATGATATTTTTGCCAATAGCTGCAAGCTCTGCCACTTTAGATTTTTATAAAGAATTAAACAGTGGTGGTTTGTCTTATGGAAAGTTTGGTGTTAAAGGAATGCAATTAGGTTTAAAGACTACATTGTTTGATCGATTATTAGTAGCAGACTCTATTCTGTTGCTGACTGGTTTTGCCTTTGTAACAATTTGTATATGGACATACACTAGTTCACTATTCGTAACCGTTGCAACAATTATCGCCGTAATTTTTAGTCTTGGCATTTCATATGCTTTATACACTTTGGTTTTACATGTGAAATTTTTCCCATTTATGAACCTATTAGCAATTATTGTTGCTGTAGGTAAGAATTGATGAAATATATAATTACAGTTCTATTTTTAGTAAGAAAGTGTACAGAAAATACATAATTTTATTCATTTTTAGGAATAGGTGCAGATGATGCATTTATATACTGTAAACTTTGGGAAAAAGGAAATGCGCAAAAAATATCTAACGATGGAATAATTATCTTAGTGCAAGAAACTATGAAACACGCTATTCCATCTATATTCGTTACATCTTTAACTACTGCAGTAGCATTTTTTGCATCGATTGTTAGTAATGTTACTGCTATCAATTGTTTCAGGTACAAATATACTTTGACATTATAAGTAATTCTAAAAGGTTACTATGAATATCTTATTAATTACAAAAATTTATAGTTTATTTTCAGGAATGACTATTATCGCTAACTTCTTTCTGATGGTTACTTGGTTTCCAGCATGCGTAGTCGTGTCAGAACGATTTAGATTAGGTGTTTTGTCACCTGCAAATTTTATAACGCGGAAAATTATTCGGCCATCAAGATTATTTAAGGATAAAATAACAAACAATTTTAATACGATTCTAACAAAAATAGTTATCAATTTTCGATGGTATTGGCTATTGAGTTTGAGTATTATAGCAATGATATGTTGCATTATTGTCTTTCAATATCCAGGCTTACAATTGCCAGATAGTGTCAACTTCCAATTATTCGATAGTTCTCATCCATTTGAAAAATATGATTTAATATATTCTCGAAAATTCTGGTTTGAAAGGCACGAATCGGTACGTACAAATGTTTTAGCCCAGTGAGATTGGAAGAAACTCTTCCAAAATTAATAAAATATTTGTAATTTCAGATTGATAACGGAGATGTATTACCGCTTAGATTTGTATGGGGTATAAAACCAATTGATAATGGAAATTATCTTGATCCTAATTTAATTGGAACACCAGAATGGGACGAATCTTTTGATGTATCTGATCCAGAGTCACAATTATGGCTTGAAAAGTTCTGCCTTAGTTTGAGAGCTCAACCTTTTTATCGTCACACATTAGGACCTTTACTTCCTAACTGTTTCATAGACAGGCTACACAAGTGGATGCGAAGACGTTGCGAAGATCCTATTAATCCGCGTATTAATTATATGCCATGTTGTGAAAAAAGTACGTTTCCATATAATTCTACAGTTTTACAACAATGTGCTGCTGAAGCTAATGCTGAGTTGTATCGTACGCCTTCATACTTGTGGGTTCGTAATGGTGTTTTTGCCGGATTGAAATTTTTAAACGAACCAAGTCTTACCCAACTGCAAATATCAAATGAAACGACTTTGGTACCAATGCCAGTACCTAAAATTAGAGCAGTGGTTGTCGAATATGATAGTACATATAACTACAGTCTTTCCTTTTCAAATATGGATCAATTTTTTCACGAGGTACACATTTACAAAACATAGTTTCGTTGTTAAAATAATAGTTATAATTAAATTAGATTGTAAAAAGGTCCTGTACAGAATTTGTTTTTACAAATATTTAATAATATTAAATATTAATAATATTAAATATTAATATCAAACTATTATATAGCCACTATTTAATAACAGATATCACTGAAGAAACTTCTGTGCAGCACTTTTTTATAACTTAATTCAATTAAAAATTAAATTAATTTGTAAACAATTAATAGGTTGAAAATTGGATGCAAGATCAGTTAAAAAATGCTCCAGCCGGAATGCGTGGTGGGTGGTTTGTTAGTAGATTGGAATTTTACGAATTGCAACGAACATTGTATGAAGGTACACTTTGGGCAATGGGAGTTTCGTTAATCTTAGCTCTTACAGTATTAGTTTTCGTGACATTCAATCCACTCATCAGTTTGTACGCTATTGTAACAATTGCTGCAGCGATTATAGTAACAATTGCTGGCCTAATTCTTCTTGGTTGGAAACTAAATGTTTTAGAAAGTGTTGCAGTGTCTACAGCTATAGGTACTTGTCAATATATGGTACGATTTTTAGTAACATGTATAATGAAATCGATGTTGTTTCAGGTTTAGCTGTAGATTTTAGTCTGCATTATGTAGTAAGTTATAGGACATGTGTTTCTAAAGAACGGGAGGACCGAGTAAAAACAGCTCTAACACAAATGGGTGGTCCAACTTTAATGGCTTGTCTTACAAGTGGTGCTGCTGGTGCCCTCATGTTACCTTCGTGTGTACTGGCATATATACAGATTGGTGTATTTTTATTACTTGTTATGGCTGTAAGCTGGATATATGCTACATTCTTTTTGTGTTCCGTACTAGCAGTAATAGGTCCATCATCTGAGTTTGCCCAGTTTCAATATCCAAGGTGAATGTCTTACTGAATAACTTTATTTTTTTATTTAAATACATATTCAACTGGTTTTTTAAAAAATCTGTACTGTACTGTAATAGTTGCAGATTAAATTTGTTATGGAATTATCTTCGTAAAAGAAAGTCTGGAAATGTGCCTAATGAAAATACAGATAATAACAGAACTAGAAGAAAGATTAAGGGAAGAGGAATGTGGTCAGAATCTACTTTAAGTACATCTAGTACAGTATGTCAATTTCACTGTAATGAAATAGAGACTTTTACCACGAGACAACTACCATCACCATCACTACCTCCATCTCCAACATCGGCGTTACTTCAGTAATAAAGGAAGTCAAGTAATACAATATATTTTTAGCAAAAAATGATTATAATGTGCTATATGCTTCTGCAAATTTTAAATTGAAAAATTTACTTGTTTGTATGTAACATAGGTCTCGTATAGAGCTATGGTTATACACGACTAATGTATCATTGGCTGTGTTCAAATAGTTTAAGGTAATTATTTATACATTTATCTATTATTAACATTCATTGGGCTTCCTACGTCAGTTATGCAGACTATATGCATTATATTTATCATGGTGTAAGCAAGGTTTAAAGTGCCAAGTATATTACAAATTGTTTTATATTTCACGATCTCTTAGATTTTACTTTTTTAGGAGGTATTACAAGTATATTCTGCGTTTGTGACATATAGTATTAAAAAAGTATTATACTATTAGACTTGCAACTTGTATGTTTATGAATCTATTATGCGTCATTTTTTATACAATTTCCTCATGCGTCATTTTTTATACAATTTCCTCTTTTTTATTAATAATAAGATTGTTGTATTATTATAATTATATTTAGTTGATGTAAGTACACGCAGGTATTTTTTAGAACATGTAGATTGATGAAATTAATTGTTCTAAACTTACGAACAGTATCTTTTTTACTCATATATTTTGAAGTATAATTTACATTCAGCATAAAATGTAATTTCGTATATATTATTATATTACATTTTAATGTAGAATTAAGTGTTTCTTAAAATCAAAAACTATATGTAAACAAGTCTTCAATTTTCGAACGCAAGAAATTCTTTTCAGTATAAAAGCGATTATTTTGCTGTACGGCCTTCAATTTTCGAAGTTATAAAACGATGTGTGTGTATATGTGATCGTAATTAAATTTAAAAAACATAACAAAGCGTGCTGTTGTACGTAGTTTTGTTTTAAAATTATCTATATTTATACACTGTATGAAGTACATATTGAAAGAAGACTGACAGACTTTTATAATTTTCATCTGTAGATTTTCTAGGTGTTTCAAAACAATTTTTTTCTAGATCGATTAAAATTTTATATAAAATCTATTTACTTATCACTTACATACATTTTATCTATTCATAAACATCTGGAATTATTATTGAATGAACAATTCCCTCCGTTCTTTTTTTATTAGTTTACAATCTGTTGATCGTACGTCCTTTATGAACAATGATTTTCTTTTAAATTGTAATGTAAGTTATTACTACAAATAGTAAATGAGGTTCAGGCTTCACGAGCATTTCATTACTTAACAAAAAAGAAAGGTACAAATTGAAAATTTATGTAGTACAACTTCATGCTTTCAGAGAACTAAGAATCTATGATATTGTATAAAATCGTATTAGAATTATCACTGTAATATATAATGCCTTAGCGATCTTGAATACATTTATATATGTATCTATGTATGTTATACGTATGTTATAATATAGTGAGCTTGTTATATATGTTAAATAACTATTTCGTGTTAACATGTATACTTGTTAATGTTTTATCCAGTAAAATCTGTGATAAGTACGTAAATCTATATTATGGAACAAATACAGCTCATCTTCTTTACAATATGATTATATCTGTATATTCCCATTGAAAACGTTCAATTGATACTTCAACTGATAATTATTTAGTATATTTGGTATATACAATGAATGTTTGTATTTAAAACGATAGTTACACGTCGTAAAATTTGTGGACTGAAAAGTATAATGAAAAAACTGGTTTTATTGATGAACTTTGCAGAATCAAAATGTATATGTGTATACGTATACGTTAATATAAAAGTATGTAATGGGTTAAAAAAATATAAATTGCATTTCGTATATAAATGCTTATCTTAATATAAATAAACTAATTTGCCTACGAAGAAGTAAAAATTTGATGTCGAAACTAATTACTAGTGTACCTTCCTTAACTGTATTCTTTGAAACATTTAATTTCGTCGACGTCGTTTTAACGATAACGGACTAATCGGATCTGTTAATGGTCGCTTTTCAATTGGTGGTAAACCTAATTTATAGTTTCGAACCGGCTGAGCTTTATGAACCAATTGTTTTCTTAAACGTATTAGTTCCTCTTGTTCTTGTTTCTTTTTAGCGGCAATTTCCTATTAATAATAATTTATAAACACGTGCAATGTATAAGTAAATCATAAAAAAACACTGTTACCATTTGTTTGTGTTGTTCTTTTTGTTTTTCTTTTTCTCTTATACCGTCGTCGAAACGTTTTCTTTGCTGCGCTCGAACTGAAGTTTGTAAAGGAGGTGTTTTTGGTCTACATCTTGTTTTTGGCAAATGTAGCATTACTGATTTCTTTTGAGCCTACATTATTTTACAAGCAAAAAGAAGACGTATCTGTTTATTACTGTCAAGTACAATTTAATTTGTAAAGTTACCTCGGAATTTTTTTTAACTTGGTTTGTAAAAGGTGCTGTTTTTGTAATTCTTCCATTAATATTGCCATTTGTTTTTTGGTCATTCTTATTATTATTAATATTATCGTGATTGTTATTGTTATTATTTGTACGAACTGGTGCTGGCCGAGCTTTCAAAAATTTGGGTACAGGATTTGCGCGAAATATTTTTAGCTTCTTCTCTTCCTCTAAGATCTACGCATAATTAATCGATTAACAAATCTTGAACCTTAATTTGTATAATATATTTTATACCTTGTTGATTCGTTCTTGTTTACGTTGTTCCATATTTTTATCACGCGTTAAAAACGTGAATGGATTTACCTTGGTGTTTAGTGGTTTACTCGGTTTTGTACATTTTTCATTTTTTATTTCCGCCTGAAATTGTAATGCTTATGAAGCAATCAATCGATGCTATATGTATATTAATCTCAAAATTCATTGCAATACATTAGTCAGAGTTCTGATGTTTAAAAGTACCGAACTATAAAATAAAATTTCAAAGCTCTAAAAGCTAAACATTGAAAGATGGCCCATCTCAAATTAGCTTGTGATTAACCAGTGGCCATAACACATACTTTAAGATTCTATGATCTAATCAATTGATGGCACATACCAGTTTCACAGACGAATTGTGAACCACATATTTTTCTTTGACTGTGTCATTCCCATCGGTAGGAGAATTGTGTTTTATACTAGACAAGGAGAACTCATTGAAGGATCTAGAATCAAAATTATTATAAATATATGTCTATGCCAAAGAATAACTTCGTTTAAAACAAATTGCGCTCGAAGACTTTAATGAATTCTTACGCAATTAATGTATCATCTTCTATAACCGTGTTAGGAAGCTTTTCTTGTTCAAACCTTGGATTTGGTGTGCTTACAACCACGGTTACTTTGTCTGAAAGAACAATCGAGGGAATGTAAAATCTCATCGATCTATTTTCTATCGTTTCATTTAACGCTTATTCAAATTAAGTCTACCATAATCCGAAGAAGGATAAAACATAATTTGCTTTACTTACTGAAGAAGGAATCTCCTATTTCAGGTAAATCGGAGAAATCAACGAACTGTGGGGACTGAATATGGTCCCAGGTATTCGAATCTTTACATTTATCCCCATTATCGTTTTGTAATAACGAGTTAACATTATCTTTTCCCCACAACTTTCGATTCGGTGGTTTCAAATAACTTTTAGGATACGTTATCGGCGTTAAATGTCCACTTTCCATCGTACCTTTAATACCTACATTATCCTTGGTGAAACTAACACTGCAGAACGAAGGTTCAGCTTCGAATATTTAGCAACGAAAACTATCATGTTTACATATTATGAGGTCACTCTTGAAAACACGAATTTCAAAGTAAACAGGATTCAACGCTAATTCAGATAACAATTGGAAATAACGTTTGTACACTCGGATGCAACGTTGTCTTACAAGAAAAAATTTAAGGGAAGAAGTTTCCCATCAATTGTCTTCGATTTTATGAACATTTCCAAATCTTTGAATTTAAACAATTGAAAATTAAAGTCCTTGAGTTTAGAAATTTAGAAGTTTCTAGTTTGGTGATTTAAAAATTTCGAAATTTGAGAGTTTATCAGTCTACAAAATTTATTTTTAGACCATTTCTACTCTGTGCCATAAAAAAAAAAGCAATTAAATTTGTATAGCAAAATTCATAATTAACAAACTAGTTTAATAATGAAATAACCTTTTTTACTTGCTAAATATTTTTATTCCTCTATTTTCAGTATTGAATTACACAAGCTTCAACATAACTCTTCGGTAATGGAGTGTTTGATATTTCTTTATTTAATCAATTTTCTAAATTAAATTTAATGATTTTTATTCTTCGTTGTGTACCGCATACATCTATGTTAATTGTTAATTTCAAAACTTAAAGGGACATCAAAATGTTACAAACAATTTGAAATTGGAGCTGGAATATACTTCGCTGAAACGAAGAATAAGATAGAAGTATACCCCTAATTCTCTTTTTACACGATAGATACGTTCCCAAAAAAATTCGTGTAAAAAGAGAATTAGGTGTAAACAATATTAAAAAATTCTTGTTAGAGTTCACTTAATTTATTTCGTGCTTACACATTTTAATTCATTAAATATATTATAAAAAATTATAATATATTTAAATTATACTTTGAGAAAAAGAAAATAATTCATAGAATATTGAATATTGAAAATCGTGTTAAAACAAAACAATTCATGTAAAAAGAGAAATTTTTTTCTTTTTAACTCGTGTTAAATCAAATTCGTGTAAAAAGAGAATTAGGTGTATACATATTTATATATCGTATTTGAAAAAGAATTATATACTATATTACGAAAGTATTGTTTTAATTTCAGAGTACTTCAGCATTGTTCTTCCTGATATCGCGTATGAATCGTAATGCGCGATCATTGATATTTTGTACACGTGAGCATTACTATGGCTACTAGTGTCCACAACAAAGAATCATCCTCCGACACCGTTGTATCGTTTAACAAATTTCAGAAACAGATCTTCCGATATGATCGATCATTGTTTTATTCAAAAGATAAAATTGTGTCGACACGTGACTGGTCTCGTTTTGAGAAGAAACATTTTCAAAAAGCTAGGCATATTGGTAGCAATATGACGATCTGTTCCACCGCATTACAACACGTAGCATAGAACGCGTATGTAAAATTCAGAAAAGCGTGGCTAATGTGTTCCAGTTTTAATTAAAAGTAACATTGTCTGTCGGACATTCAAGAAGACTTCAAAAGCATGCACGGATTGCGGTAAAGGACAAAATGATACTTTTTATTTTCAATTTCTACGCGTGACATGTATTTTACGATCAGGGTCACCGTATGTAGGTGTGAAGGTTGTTCCCAGTACATAGCAGTTGATTGATTATATTTATCAAAGAATTAGAAACTTGAAAATCAACTAATTTTGAGATCTCAAAATATAGAAGTATAAAAGTATCAAATTGTTGAACTTCGAAATTTTCAAGTATAGAAATTTACAAGTGTTTGTCATTCAGGAATTTAAAGGTAGATACCGGAATATCAAACCATTTAAAACTTTACAATTTTTAAAATTTGGAGAACTAAAAATGGATATTTGTAGTAATTAATTTAAATTAACAATTTTAATGTCAAATGAAGTTTTTGGTCCAAATGAAGTTCAACGTTTTCGCAATCTAGAAACCGATTAATCATTATTTTCCATTATATTTATAATGAAAATGTTTATGTGGAACTATTATGTTCCGTTACTTTGCAACAACTTTTCACGCATATTTTCACTTTTTTAGAGCTGAACATAACGTTAGCGTTCTCGGCACGAGTCGATGGCTCGAAGCACTTTGGGAACCAGGGGCCAAATTGTATACTTTGCCAAATGGGATTGATATGCTGGATGTCACTGGCGATGGGGATGCGAGGCTCGTCTGCGTCGATTTAGGAACACTTGCTGTTAATTCTTCTAAAGTAATAATGTTTCGTAATCGAGGAATCAAACGAAAAAGAGGCACATGTTACATTTACGTCAACTCTCGCTTCTATTGTACTATTAAGTTTTGCGAATCTAAAAGAAAAACAAACTAATTTTTATAGAAAATAATGTGGCCATTACAGAATGTGCAGTTTCTTCGAGTCTTTCGATAAAATTCTTTTGTAGACCTAATACAATTTGGTTATCTTGTTTTACAAACGACCTTGTGTTTGTAAGATAATATATGTAACGGATCGCAATTACCCTGTATCAGATACGAGTTTACAAAGGTGGTGATCAAGTAACAGAGCACAATATGGTGAATGCTCCCTGCGGATTGGTAGGCTTTTATACGGAGAATGGAGAACCTCGATCATCCGTGTTAGGGGTGGGTGTTGGATCCAGTGTGTTCATCTTCAAAAACATGAGACCGTATTTCAAGTACACCTTACCCTTCATCGACGTGCATCCAAAAGAACGCGAAGTACGAAAAGTCTTTGTATCGTTTCATTAGTTCGTTCGATTTGAAATTAATAAACTTGTTTACAGATATGGCATAAGGCTGGATTAGAGGAAGAACTAAACATATTGACGTTAGCCAACGAATTGGATTTATTATTAAAGGAGCTTGGTGCGGGTTTTATATCGCCACGTACCTTGAAGTTTCTTGCTATGGACCCAAACTTGAGGCCCAGTTTCGTGGAACAGTACAAGAGAATTCCTCTTATTAAAAGTAACGCTTTGACCGCGATTTCTGTTATACGAAGAGATTCCTGGAACAATCCAGCCAGTGGATGTCTTGTACTTGGCACCGAATTTGGAGAGGTTCTCGTTTTAGATCCTCGGTAAAAGCTCGGTTCTACTTATATCTTTCAACCAGGATTTTAAATAATTGGTTACCACTTAATTGAGCAATAATTAACAATTGATATTTAATTCATATTTCAATTCCTTTATTTTAGAATAAAATTTATGTTAATTCAAATGTACACTGTCATTTTTAGTTAATAATTTTCTGATTGAAAATAGTGCTCAACGATGAAACGATAGTGTATACAAAATATTTATTGCATATTTTTTTTATATACTTCTTTTCAATTAGAAAACAGATTGTTTAATTTGATTATACTATTTTATATGGTTTATATTGCAGAACGTTCACCGTGATGGACAAACACTCGGTTAAATGGCCACCGGTTGCATTCGCCTGTACTGGCTTATGGACGGGTGATGGCAGGATATTAATTGTTGGAAGAGACGGTAAAATAGGTACGATACGAAGAGGAAGTCCTGTGAAACTTTGGGAACAGTTATCAGCGCCTGCTGTAGCCATTTCAACCCTCAGTAATGATGGTGTTGTGGCTGCTCTTATGGATGGCACCCTAGTTGGCTTTTCTAGGAAGGTATCATCATTGTTCAATTCTTGTACACCAAATTCAGGCTTATTTTGACCCAATAAATATAGTATATTCGCATGTATATTATCTTCTATGTGTAAATATGTATACTTTTTTAAACTTAAATTATTTTATATTTTGGATATAATTATAATGTAACATTGTTCTGGGTCAGAACGATCTTGTACTCGACTGCTGTATCAATAACAAAGTATTCTTCTGAAAATTAATATTTCGGCTGTGAACTATTATAGAGAAATCGATTTTATTGTGTAGGGAATTCAACTTTGGCACGTACATGTTCCTGGAGCAATTTTGGATTCAGTAAGCTTACCGGTACCACAAAGCGGACTCTCTTTGCTTGCTGTGAGTACCGCTGGATACGGTATTCGTGTGTACGATGGAAAACATCACGTGGACACGCTTAAGATTATGGAACCAGTATCTGCTATGAAGGTAATGCTGCTGTTAATTATTAAGGACAAAAGCGTTTAACACACTGAGCTCCTAATACTGATAGAAATGAAAGAATCGTTCACTTGTAATTATTAGAATATAAAATATAATTTCTTTTTTATTCCGTTGATATAGTATGGAAAAATGGGTCAAGAGGAGCGGACAATGGCGATGGTCACCGTAGGCGGTGGTTTATGCGTAAAAATTCTAAAGCGAACCGCAGATTTCGGTGTTCATAATACAACGTCCAGTTCCGGACCAAGCGACGGGTCCAAATTTTTGATACCAAAGAAAACGAAACTGTTTATGGAGCAAACGGTTCGAGAAAGATCAGAAGCAAAGAAGATCCACACCGCTTTTCAACAAGGTCTTCTTCGGTTACGATTAACGGTAGCTAATAAAGCATTCGAATCTCTAAACGAAAATCAGGATATGGGTCCTCGTCCGATCACCATGGAGGCAACTGTTTTAGGATTGGGCCCGAATTATCAAATTCGTATCTCGCTGACGAACATATCCGACGAGTTATCCGATACGGATCTCTACATTGTATGCAGGAGCGAAAATACGGATGTGAAACCGCGGGTAATGGATGTGCCATTGTTACCGAGCGGTATTTCAATTCCTTTAGTCGTTAGAGCACGTTTGAAGTGCATGATATCGGGAAAGGTAGAGATTTTACTTTGTAAGAAATCGAAGACTAAACCTGTAGCTGTGACGTCGGTAGTTCTACCAGCTGCTGAAGAGGATATCGAAATTTAATCATGTGTTGTACACGTCGGTTATTGGCTATCGCAAATATGTTGATTTGTTATTAAGTTATATAACTACAAACATGTTATAAGTTCATGTTCAGTTATCTAGTGGTATCGTGTCATAGATGAAAAATTTCATTTTTAGGTAGTGTATTTGAAGTCTGTAAAGTGATATTTTCTTATACGTAATTTAATTATTTTATCTGCAATTAGCATCTTGATTGTTCACAGAAATAATAATGTAAAAGATATAAGAAAGAGCGTTTATAACTCTCCCTTTTTATACAAACTTTTCTTCTGCATTATCTTCGAATTGTACGATAATGTTTTCATTCGATTAATGTAAAAATCGTGTTGATGATGATGTTAATAGAACGGGTTACATATTTATATTTCTATGTATTTTAATAAAGTATATAGTATACAATTATATTAAATATTAAGTTTATTATCATATATTTAGTATGTGACTTATAGTATGTGAGATATGGTTAGTATGTGACATATAATTTGAAGATTGGTATAAAATTATACCACCATTGTCAGAGGTATGTTTTCTTTTCTGAATAGAAGCTAAATTAAAATAATGATATTATTTTTTGAAAATTCTATAATTGTTGCTAACAAGTTACAATAATATAAAAAAGTGAAAATGCTGCAGAAAAATTTTACTACAACTTTATGTACATTATTATACTGGACAATCAATTTTTAAAAAAGTGTTATGTGACATATTTGACTCTTATTTTCAAAACTTTGCTCTAGAATAATATTGTTTTGTTTATGAACATTTGAAGTTTAATATATCGCAGTGACGTCTGTATTAGACGGCCGGTAAAATCACCATCCCTTATATCTACTCCACCCTTTCCTATTCGTATATGTCGTCTACTACATGGCTACAGCTGATCGAAAGAAACCCATATAAACTGTCTGACTAAATACGCAAACACTGCGGTCTAGTCGCGGTTATCTATTGTCTGTACAAAATGTACAGTTAACACAACATCGAGAAAATGATAGACAATTAATAAACAGTGAATGGAGGTATCAGATCAAAAGGAATGTTCATTTTTTTGTGATGTCAAAAAGAATTATCATGCTTCCGATATGTTATTTTCCAAGGCGATATTTCATGATCCTCCAGTTCAACGTTCTTTTAATATTGCTTCTTTTCCCAGGTAAATTTAAAAAAAAATCATTTATACATTTCATTAATATTTCAGTAATAATTTTTGTTTTTTTTCACTGACTACAATTTACACAAATATTATAGGTACTGATATTGTATGAAAAATGGTTGAGGATTATTTCAATATAGGTTTTTTATAAGTATTTTTTCTTTGTAGCAAGGGAATGTACCATGCCAGAAGCAAGTCAAGAAGGATTATTACATTCGTTCAAAAGTTATTCAGATATTGCAATGTTTCATTATACAGTTCCGAAGGAGGTACTCAGAGCTACTTGGCAATTTGCAGCATTTATGGATAGACAAGACTGCCCAGAACGAAAAGTGCACATGTAAATGTTTAGTTTTTGTTGTTCCTTTTAAAATTCAGCATGTTATGATACAATATTCATTTTTACTATTATAATTTCTAGATATTTACAATGGGGCAGTTATCCTGTGATATCTGTAAATAATGATACATTTCCTAATAATATGCATCCCAAACGTAATCATACAATAGTAGTTTCTGCAGTTACTACATTTGAACCAAAAACTACTGCGATTGTGCCAGTGTATGGGCCAGAAGCTGGAGATTGGTTTGTTGGGGCATATTTATCCCATTGGGATGAGAAAGTGCAACAACAGGTATATATTTGATATTTATTATAAAAATATTGTTCAATAGTAATCTTTCATATTTTAGGGACTTGGTCATAAATGCCATTATAGTATAGGTTCTGTAGCTATATGGACGCAAACTAATAGCATTGAAAATATACCTATTGGTTACCAGTTTACATTAAGAACAAAAGGAACTACTTCATATTACAAGTAAAAAGTGTAATTATTTGTATTTTATTTGCCAATAATATTAAAAGTACTTAATATTTTAAATCTTTTTATAGAATATATATACCATCAGGGACATGGAAGTTTCGTGTACATATTTGGGGTTGTAATTTTACTGTATATACATCTCATAGTGTTCATGAACTTTGCATTAAAAGTATGGCTTTACAAGGGCGCTCTCTACCTGTCTTCAATTATTCTGAACAAAATGAAATTGGAAATTTTACTATGTTAGATTCATATGTCTTTACAGAATCTTCTCCTTATGAGGATAGCTATTACTATTTAATGATTATTTCAGACAGTATAATTAAAGTAAATGTAAAAGTTGTCACTTCAGGTAATTGTTATCTATAATGTTTTCTTAATATTAACTCTGATTTTATAAAATGTTCTTGTTACATATCATTTTCAGAATGTCCAATCAGAATAACAGAAAAGTCTTTTGTACGACAATATTTAGATGCACCTTCATTCTCTAAAGCATTAGCTCAGTTGCACATGAAGGATTTAACAAAACACTTACATCACGATGAAAACAAAAGTAATAAATCATACAGTGGAATTGATCTCATCAGTAATGAATTTCGTATGTCAGATGAAGATTTGGATGATCCGTGTGTTCCAAGATACCAACTGGCTAGAATTAAGCATTCACAAACATTTTCTGGTGTTTATTTATTACAGGTATTAAATGTTTAATGTATATAATTATGCATTCCATGTTGAAATGTAGAAAATGTATATACATTTTGTAGGGCAGAGAATGGTTAACATCTTGGGTAATGTTAACTGATATACATCCAGTAGTAACACAGTTTGATATCTTACCACTGATTGATATTGGCGGTACGCTCGATATAAGTGTACATTTAGAGATGGATAAGGTAAATAATAATAACAGAAATTTCTGCATATAATTTAATATTTAATTCAACTGTAATTAATTTTATATTGTTTAGGTTGCAACAAGGCAACTAGTTAAAGTTATACTTTGTATTCGCCGTGGACGCATTCCAGATAGATTAATGGGCAAGATCATATGCGAAGATTCAACGATGTTAATGAATTTATCTTCATTTGATAAACACGACGCAAGTGTATTAATACCGTACCCACAACCAGATACTTGGTATATTGCTTTACACGCAACGTGTCATTTTAATGGGTAAGGAGAGACATTAAAATCATAAATTAATTTAGTAAAAAGGTTTAGAAATAATATTATCAACATATTAGGAGGCCTGTAAACTGTGAAATGGAAGAGATCTTAGTATCTTTGGATATACGAACTAGGCAATGCGTATTTCCTGGAAATTATCCGTGTGGTCATCACGGTGTTTGTCAAGAAGTTCATCGAGATATTCTTTATTACACAACATGTAAATGTTTCGAAGGTTTGAATTTTATTTATAAATATTTCTTAGTATTTATATTTTTCTTGAAATCTGCTAATATATTCAATTTTCACAGGATACAGAGGATGGGGATGCACTGATGCTACCAATGCCAATTCAGAGTCTTCTCTTCTTATAACAACAATGATGCTCACTTTAAGTAATGGTTTTTTCATACCTGCTATATACTTAGCTGTTAAGCGCGGATTATATACCGAAGGATTAGTGTATTTGGCAACTATGCTTTTTTCGTCTTTGTACCACGCTTGTGATCAACATGTTCTGACTTATTGTGTTGCTAAATATGAAGTACGTAAAGTGCTTGATTTTGATAACACTTTTCTAAATTTTCTTTAAGTGACACACAGAATATTCTTATTGCGTCATTTTTTGTAGGTTTTACAATACAGCGATTTTTTTTCAAGCATATTAGCATTTTGGGTAACACTTGTCGCGATGGCTGAAATACCCACTCATTTGGTATCGTTATGTCATATGTTTGGAGTCTTTATAATAGCTTTTGGGGTGGAATCCAATAAGACGGGTCTAATCAGTATATTGGTACCTCTAGGAATGGGCATTATGATTCCAGTAAGTAACATAAGAAAATCGTTTATGGCAATAGTGTTTGTTACTCGCAAATTTTTAGATGGGAGCATATGCTTATCGTTGTTTCAAACTGAAAAAATGGAAAAAACCTGATCGAATATCAAAATTATTAGCTGGTTTAATGTTGGCAGCAGTAGGACTGCTGTTGTTTTCTTTGGTTGAAACAGAAGCTAATTATCAGGTATGTGCACAACACAAATGTTTATCAAAATAAGTAGAACACTTCATTCATAATATTTTCCTTTTTTATTCTTCAGTATGTTCATAGTGCATGGCATATGATAATAGCCATTTCACTGATATTTCTTTTGCCACCATCGCGTCTGGAGCAAATTGGTTCTTCAGATACCAGCTCATTTAGCGATGATAGCGAATTGCTTGACTATAAAGATTCACCAAGTAGTCCAATTTTTACGGTAACTAGTGGTCAAGAAAATCTAGTAATTGCATCAAATTAAAGATTTTATTAAAAGTAAGTAGAACAAAAAGAAAACCAAATACGTACTATTGTTTAAGTTACTTGTGCCAAAAGAGTGTTCTAATTCTTTAAACTCTAAGTGAATGGTAGATTGCAGTATTACGATAATCAAAATTAGAAAGTGAGTGTACATAATATTTATGTATAAATTTTATAATAGTTCCTAAGTAAATATATTCAAGTAATTATAGGGTAATCTATGTTGAACTTCTGAAGTTAATACCATTCACTGTAATATAAATACTACTTAGAATTATGGAACCTAAATGAACTTACAAATGGTGCTATTCTATTCTTACTATATTATTTTTAGAATACATTCAGCAATATTAATACATCTATTTTTATATATATTTCATCGTTGAAATCGTATGACTAAACGATTCGCTGAAGAATACATATATTTCTTTTCTAGAAGTTTATATCAATAGTATTTTTTATAACCTAATGTTGACTTATTAAATTCTTTATTAATATTAAAATCTGTAATCTTCTGTGCATATTTCATAGCCTATTTTGCGATAGTACTATAACTTTGTATGATATGACTACATATGTATTCTAACATTTGTAAATACAGATGGATTTACTCATTTTCCTATATTTGTTATATAGTACTTAATATATGATACTAATCTTCTTATTCCCTTCAGAAACATTATTGTATTTGTTAAGTATTTTGAAATAATTATATTAATACTGTTGTTTGTATAGTTTATACATACATTTAATAGTACAGCAGAGAATATTAATTACATAGATTACCCTATACATATATGTACATTGCCATAAATGGATTACATCTAATATTACTCATTAATTGCATTTCATGTTTTATGTTATTAATACATTCTTTTTTTATAAAGTTATATATACATATAATATATACCATGTGGATGTTCTGTGTAATTACTATAACTTTGGGAAATGTATAAATGTAATGCCACGTATACCGTAATAAGTAAAGAACCAAATTATGTATATCTATCTTTCACTTTTAGCCATGTTCAGAGTTGCTTAAGGGACCACAGTATGTAAAAGGTACTAATAGACGTTAGAAAATGAAAGTATGAATACTGTGCCTAAATACAGATAAATTATTTAAAAGTAGGAACGAAATTTTATGAATTAAATAATATTCGCAAACAATAGCAATTAGTTCAGTTAATATTGTGGACAAATATTTGGATTTTTAAATGCTTTCTGAAATTACACAGCAAGTAAGAAATTAAAATTGCCATATATATTATGTACATAATTAAGTTAACATTAATAATTCCCAAAGTTGATTAGTTTTAATGCAGAAGATACACTCTATAAGGAAGTTGTAAGATAATATTTACAAATAAATCTTTCAACATTGTAATCTTATTTTCTTACTTTATGTGATATTGATTGCAATATCTTTTTTATTGACTGATCAGTTTATTATAAATTATTTGACAGAGGATAATTTATAATTATTATTGTTATTGTTTACAAATTTATAATAATTTATGTAAAATAATTTTTATATAGTAAATCACTAAAGTATAATATTTACTTTAGTTAATATTCAAATACCTCACAATGTGTAAAGTGCCATCTAACATTTCTCTTTCATCCTGTGCCAATTATATTATAAACTTTATTTTTACACTGTTAAGAATGAAGGCAAGGTGATTGATAAGATGGAATTTGTGTAGTATAAATCTTCAACACATTATGTATGCTATATTACTTAGGAGTATATATGACAAAGAAAGGTAGAATAACATGAATAACGACGTGAATTGCATTACAAGGCTGTTATAACATTCAGAACAAATATAAGTAATATAAAATTTCATAAATAATAAATTGTAAAAAAAGAATAACATCCCAATATTTCCTTTGATTATCTAATGATATTACATACATTTGAAATTAAAATAGACATCATACATGTAAAATGTAAATGTTACAAATATGGTACCCCGTCCAATATTATAACAATATAATTTTTAAACAATATAAGCCTGCATTGTTTTGAGTAATGCACACAATTGCATGTAGGCTTCCTTTGATTAAAGAGTCATGTATGTATTAATTTACCACATTCTCAAATTTTCAAAAATTCCAAATTCCCGAATTCTCAAATTTCCAAATCCCTAACACTAAAAATGTCAAAGTTCCAAATTTGAAAGTTTATCTGTTCTTCTATGTCATTATTTTCTCCATGGGAGCCTATCATATTAGTGAAATAAAATTATTTTTCATTCCCCTATTTAATAGAAATTATCTGAGCTCTTAGTTTCTTAGTGATTCCAGTAACACAGGTCTTCATTAGCGCGTTCCATTTGTATTGTAAATGTTAAACATCTTTCTTCTCTTGTCAATTACATCTAATACATATTCGCATTGCTGTAAGATATTCCTAAAATTATGCATGATACTGTTAGCGATACGAATATAGTAAAATTATACTTAAAAAAAAAGATGTTTAGCATAACTGAATAAGATCCTTTCAAATGAAGATCTATCATTTCAATAAATGTGTTTAAATAATTTAGATCAATTTACTCACTTTTCAATGCCATACTCTCCTACCCAATCCAATGTATTTACCATCATAGAATATTGATGTTTTAAATATTGGAATATACATAACAATTCTGTATTGCTAATAGCTTTTTCCCTTGATTCGTCGATCGCATTGGCATAACAGTACTCGATTTCCTTATCAAAAATTTTCCACACCTGTGAATTTGTGTATCAGTAGTATAAATGAATTTTTTTAAACAAAGAGGTAGGTATATGTAACATGTTATACCTGCAACCATTTATTTTGCAGAAGTACTCTCAAACTTTCCCTTCGTTCAAACTTTCGTAAAGCAAAAATCGCCTCGATACCTTCTTCCACATTTTTAACGTCTTTGAAAATATCGTTAATCATATTTATCGCCATATTTTCTAATTGCAATATCATGCATCGAAATTTTTTAATTTTTCTAAGCCACATAGATCTCGTAACATCGAACACAATATCACGAACCGCTATAATTTCGTTTAAACTTTCGTCAAACAAATTTTCAATTTCTCGCCAATACGCTTCATGATCGATTCCTTTAACGCTTCCGATGAATCCTACTTTATTACATCTACGAAGTGTGAGAAAGATTCATATAACAAGTATAATCGATGAAGTATAATTTTATACAAATACCTTGCAAATACAATTAAAGCTTGACAAATTTCGATAACGTCACTGCATCTCTGTTTAAAACTGTCAATTTTATCGAATACTTCATCATTATTGATGGTCCATTTTTTAACGGGATTGATACGCGGAATAACGTTTATCACTATCTAAAAATATCACATCTGTTAAACAACAATTTTCAATAACAAAATATTTAACATACATTATTGTAAATTATTTTATAAACGTCGCAACACGATATACACTTTTCCAGGTTTTGTATACCCATCTCTGAGTTACTTTCCAGAATAACATCCAACTTTATATATTCTTTACATTGATATATTATCTGCGAACTCAATGCTCGACATAGAGTTCCTATCCTATTCCTGAAATGTTAAACTTCAAGCATAAATTGTTACATGTGCGAGCTGTCCAAAATAAACGTTTATTTTAAATAGAGTACACCTAATTCTCTTTTTACACGAATTTGATTTAACACGAGTTAAAAAGAAAAAAAATTCTCTTTTTACATGAATTGTTATGTTTTAACACGAATAAAAAGTGACAATGCATATTTTTTTATATTAATGAATTTCAGATATTATTTTCTTTTTCTCAAAGTATAATTTATTTTTTATAATATATTTAATGAATTAAAATGTGTAAGCACGAAATAAATTAAGTGAACTCTAACAAGAATTTTTTAATATTGTTTGCATCTAATTCTCTTTTTACACGATTTTTTTGGGAACGTATCTATCGTGTAAAAAGAGAATTGGGTGTAATTGTTAAGCCTCTTATATTGATTATAAATTTTTATCCTCACAATTTAGAGTAGAACGGCGAGTCCGTCCAAATGAACACTATTAAAAGTAAAGCTTCTATCAACGAATTTTCAGCGTCCTCTAGAAAATTTAAGTTTTTACAAAAATCATATAAAACGTTCAGATACATTAAATTTGACGAGGTTTCTTTTAATTTCACATCAACAAGTATAGTTAATTTCTCAAATTTCGTTGCTATAGGGGAATGCAAATCTTTGAGAAGCTCGATGATGAATCGTACTTCTGGATTAAGCAGTTGTGCCTGTAATTGCTTTAAGTTAGAATCTGAAAACAATAGATTTTTTAATAAAGGAGTTCTTCGAGCTCGAATGTAAATTAATATTGTACGGCAATGTAAATAACTACTGTCAATGCGTTATTTAGAAAATTAAAATTAACAAGAGACTAACATTCCGATTTACAAAGGTCCTCTTCATCTTTTATATTATTAACTGTTTTTATCGTCGATGTCCTTCCTATTACTTCGTACATTTGTCTGGTCCAGTGCCAAACTATTTTCTCCAATCTGCTGACCATTTTACGTTTTCTTTCATCCTCTTCCGAAATGAGCGTAGTCTGATTTTCACCCAGTATGAAATAATTGCTCTTGCTAGACAATTTCGAAAATATATCCAAACGTTCCTTCGGCACGTACAAAATAGTCAAACCCATCGGTTTATAAATCGCCTCGATTAGGTGTACGATAAGCTCGTGCAAGTTCAAAAATAGATCGTTTCTTAAAACTGTTTGTTATGGAAAATTGCAGGTGTAATGCTACGATAATGAAAATAATAAAATTGACTCTATAAAATATATAAAACAACAGAAACAACTGAATTCGAACAAATTAGTTATTCATTATAAGAAACGAAACTACGATAGTATATGCAATTAATTAATTTAAGAAACAAACCAATTTAAATAGATTATTGGTTTAATTAAAAGAGAACAAAGTGGATACATGATATGTAATCGTCGCAGCGAAGTGCAAATGGTGCATAAACATTTTCCATAAACTTTAAAACGCAATGTTTCATATTTTCGTTAATATTGCCAAACGAAACGGTGTTTAGAAAATTGTCTGGCGTATAAATCTGCCACGTTGATCTTAAAAAGTATGTAAATCCTTTGGGAGCATATGTTGGAATATTTAAAACTGCGTGCAATTTATTTTCCTCGTAAAATATACTTAACACCGAGTGCGCTGGGTTCTCGAAATAATCTCGTATTACTTTGTCCGAATCTTCGCTCCACATTACATCACAAGGAACGGGATTTATCGTGAGACTTTTTACATAATTCACCTACAAACATTCATTAATCTGCGATTAGCACACAAGTATTGTTTGCTTTTACCGTTTTCGAAATAAACGGGTATAATGATGTAAAACACATTGCATTTATTGTCTCTTACAAATGTATACATAATACAACTATAGTTTGAATCATTTCATTAGCAACATAAATTCGAATCTGCAAAATTGTAAACATTTGTGTAATCGGAATAACGAATTATGTAACACGTTCGTCGCATCACTCTTTGTCTTTAATTTAACACGTTGACGGCGACACGGATATTCGCGGTCCGTTCCATGGGGCGGCGCAGTGCCAAATTCTACTGTTCAATGCTTGCATCCTAATACTCACTAGCTGATTCGAATAGACGAAATTTCCAAAATTCTCACGTGGCCCGCGCGTGGGTCTGGCCTGCCGATAGGACCCACGGTGGCCAGTCGCATGAATTAGGGGAAAACCCTAATAACCCACCGGTGGATCATGCCGCCCCACGGAACAGACAAGCATGATCCACTGGTGGGTCATGCCGGCGTCAACGTGTTAAATAGGATTTTAAATTGGAATTTTCAAAAGAATTTAATTGAACAAGCACTTATATATAAAAATAAAATACACAAAATAAAAATATAAATATAATTATAAAAATAGATGAGAATTCGGGTCTGGCAAAGATCCAAATTAAATTATAACTCAGCCTAATCACGTTGTGCGAGGAAAACGTGTTAAAAGACTTGCAATAATAAAAGATTTCGTCGTTAATGAATTTATAAATCAGATATAAATCATTTACGTATATAATACAGAAATATTGATTTTTATACACCATTGTGATAGAGTTGAGAACTTTTTATTTCATAAAAACTACAAACTTCGCAAAAATGAGTTAAACCATATTTTCACACCATGCCATCAATGTGCAAACGAAAGATTTTAGAAGTGCGCTTTGAAAAACGCGGCATGAATGTCATCTTGCAAACGGAATTAACGAAAATAATGATTCATAAACTGTGAAGTGATCATTTGAAGTGTTATCAGTTCAACGGCATTATCTCATCGTACATGTGACTTCTGTGTAGTTGCCACTAATGTAAAACCAGTAAATAATTTTAATTTTGACTGCGTGCATCAGCATTTCGTTAATTCTACAAATAATTGCTAAAGTAAGTTGTAATACTCAAATATGATTGCATTTTTATATCATTTTGTTTGAAGTAAAGTCGTTGTTACATGTGTGTATATTCATTGAATTTTTATTACAACTCGCACAAATCGTGTTATTAATTAGTAACAAAAAAAATATATAATCATTTTATAGTGCTCAATATTTAGTATAAATATTTAAATCGTAACGTTACGTTTGTGTGTATGCATCATTTCATTCTGTATTTCATTGTATTTTGCGGTTATTAAGCGTGAAACAGCATATACATATAGTAGACCTTGAGTTATCAATTTACTATCAAATTGCATTAGGGAAATTTATACTAACTAAAGTAATTAGATCTTCTTCATTGAATACTGGTTTTTCGGGTTCTAAAGGAACTTCTTCTTCGTCTTCGACGGACTCTGGAATACAGTTAAGTATCTTACAATTGTTGTCCCATTTGTGGGATATTAAACTGTTTTTTTCAATAGAACTTAATTTGCTTTTTATAGAAATTCGTATATTTTTTGAGAAATGTAGGAATAATACATTTATCACTATTTATTTCAAAATTGTCTTCGGAATATTTATACAATCTTTGAAATCAACACAACTAATACGAGATTAATAATAGATTTCAATTGAAATGTAGACTTTAATCGTGAAGATCATTAAAAATATATTAATATTATAGAATAATGTATTTCTTTCTTTCGATAAATAAATTTTAAAAATGTGCGTATAATTTACCTTGCCGCCCAAAATCTTCTTCATCAGTATCCATATCTAAATACTCTCGATGAGAATCTATCATTTTGTCTGATTTTTGTTCTTTTTTACTACTCATTTTTTAATAATAACTTGTTTATTACTTTTCACAATATTATCTATTGTTTCACAAAGTAACAATCAACATTCACTTTTACTTGGTATGTTAGATCAATATGCAGCAGAGTCTCTATCACGAAATAGCAAATTTATAAAATGAACCTTTATCAGAGGATAGCGTTTAGGTGTTTTCCCAATTTTTAAAGAAAAATTTCGACACATGAAAACGAGTGACATAGAATAATTAAATTTCCAAGTTTTTTTAGATTTTCAAACCTCGAGTTCTTCAAATTTTCAAATTCCTTAAAAAATTCTACCCGAAAATTGAATGAAGAGTTCAAATTTCGTATGCGATTTTTAAGAAAATTTATGACCTCGCTATTTCATGATGAAGATTATACTATATAAATACAAACTATAGTCTCTGCAAGTAAACATATATATGTACATAAATATATTCGTAAAAATATTCGACTACATTCGCATTAAATAATTTAGAGGTAAATTGATGTTTTATGTAAATAACAAGTAGATAAATAATCAAAAAAGTAGTGCAAAATATATAGAAGTGCATAACATTTACATTTATTGTAATTATTTTCTATCAAATTTTATAGGTGCAGTAAACAATGTCTGCATTAAAAAAAGTATTTATTGGTTCGTTTATTCATACTAACGAACAAGGAGAATTGATTGTTGTTGATCATGGTGCAATCTATGTTGAAGATGGAAAGGTATTAAAAAAACAAAGGAAAAAATATAGAATATACTTATATAATTGTTAATCTTTAGATTAATAACATAATAGTAAATTTAACATCAACTGACGTTGAGGATGAAAACGTGATTGTCCTCTCCAGTAATCAGTTCCTAATACCAGGCTTTATTGACTGTCATATTCATGCTGCTCAGCTACCTAATATTGGAATTGGATATGATAAAGAGCTTTTAGAATGGCTAGAAACTTATACATTTCCATTAGAAAAAAAATACATAGATGAAGACTTTGCTCAACGGGTATTTCATAAAGTTGTGGTAAGTTTAATTTATTAAAATTTGAATGCAGAAGCGTAATGTACCAAAAGAATAAAATGATATAAAAAAAACAATTACAGGAACAAACTATAATGCAAGGTACAACAACAGCATGTTATTTTGCATCGCTTTATCCGAAAGCATCTGTAATACTTGGACAACAAGTTATAAAATTAGGACAACGTGCTCTTATTGGAAAAATAAGTATGAATGAAAATCGCAGTGATGGGTATTATGAAAATACAGAAGATTCTATAAAAAATATCAATAAGTTTATAAAAGACATTAATGAATTAAATGTAGGATACAGAGTGTAAAGTTATAAAATTCATATAAACATGAACAATTGCTTTATATATACATTTGTTATAGAGTCCTCTTATAAAACCAATTATAACACCAAGGTTTGCACTAAGTTGTGACATGACATTAATGAAACAATTAGGACAACTGACAAAAGAAAAAAATCTTCATGTACAGGTATTACATAAAATCATATTTATATTTAAGATTTAGCATAAATATTTCATGAACAGTTTGTGTATTTAAGTATTTCCATATTGTAGAGTCATGTATCTGAGAACTTAGATGAAATAACAGCAGTAAAAAATAAGTTTCCTGAATATTCGTCGTACTCAGCTGTATATGATGCAGCTGGACTTCTTACTAATAAGGTACATCAAACTGCTATATGCATACAATTATTTATATTATTATACCTTATCTGGCATGAAATAGTTAAAAAATCTAATGTTCTTTCAGACAGTATTAGCTCATGGAATTTATCTCTCAGATGATGAAATTGCATTATTGAAACAACGAGGTACTGCAGTTATTCATTGCCCTTCATCAAACATCTGTTTGAAAAGCGGTCTTTGTGATGTTAGAAAGTTAAAAAATATGGGAGTGAAACTTGGTCTTGGAACTGGTAAGAAAACATTATATGTTCATTTAGAATGTAGGCGTAAATAATGCTATTTATTTGATTCGCTTCAATAATATATTATTAATTTATAGATGTTGCAGGAGGTCAAAGTAGTAGCATTTTAGAAACAATGAAATTAGCATTACATCTATCACAAAATTTGCATCTTACTAGGAAAAAATATAACGCACTTAATTATGTAGATGTATTTCATATGGCTACATTAGGAGGTGCAACGGGTACAGTTTATAAAATCAAAAGAAACATCCTTGTGATAGTAGTACATCTAATATAGTACATTTTATCATTCATTTTCTTTCAGCACTTGCAATGCAAAATGAAATAGGAAGTTTTGAAGTGGGTAAAAAATTGGATGCTCTTATCGTGGATACCAGTACTGGACTCTTAAATAATTTTCAGAATAATACCGTAATAGAAAAATTTGAAAAATTTATATATTCTGGAGATGATCGTAACATAATCGCAGTTTATATAAATGGATGTAAAGTTAAATAAAAATAATATATACTCTTTGCATTTACATATTTGACGTTTATTATATCTTTGATAAATAACTTTCATTTGAACTATAATATAAGAATTAATCATAATTAATCTAATTCTTCAGTTGCAACATCTATAAAGAAAGTTTACGTTGTGATTAAGATATCATTACAACAAAATTTGTGACAAACATCATAAATACTGATGTTAGTAATACCTGTATGTTGTTTTAGAAATGATTTTATACTTCTTGTAGCTTGTTCAAACGCTTTTTCAAAACCAGCGCTGTTATGATCCTATAAGTAAGCATGTTAAACTACATTATACTATTCTATGAACAACAATTAATACTAAATAATATTTACAAATAATGGGTCTCGTATATTTAATTCTCCATTTGGATCATACTTTCCAAGGAGTTCAATTTTAACTTGACTATCTTGTGGTTGCATTTGACATAGATCATAAGTAATTCCATTATCCATTCCAAGTATCCAATCAAATTTGTAAAAATCGTCTTTCGTAATCTCAAAACATATAAACTAATATATTGGTTTCTGTTCTCATACTTGAATAACATAATTAATTTACCTGTCTTGCTTTGTGAGTATAATGTGTAATACCTCTTTTTTTAAGTACAGACATAGCTCTAGGTTCTGGATCATTACCTACATGATATTGCAAAAGAGCAGCACTATCTACTTCCCAAAAATCACGAAGAATTAATTTCTCTAGCTCAACTTTAAATATTGCTTCTGCTATTGGAGAACGACAGCTATTTCCTATTCAAAGTTTAAATATTTAAAAAATACTACATTTGTATTTACCCACTTAAATAATGATTAGAATTCATTAACATACCTAAACATACCATTAATACTTTCCTTTTTTGAGACATGTCGTTAACTATTATCTTTGGAACAATGAACAATTATATTTCTTTAAAAAGTACCAGTAGTGTACAGTATTTTTTAAGGTTATGGTAAGAAACGTTGTGAAATAAAATATTCATATGTACACGTATCTTCTATAGCATAGTTATTTTACAAAATTAACACCAATAAACTAATATGACAGACAAAGTACGAAACAGACCACTTGTGCAACATATTTTTGCATCATATGATTCAGGGGATTATACAGAATTTCGGAACTATTTTCTTCGTAATCGATATCTTATATAAGTACATACTTTATTGATTTTGTAAAATTTACTGTAGCATATTAACCACTATAAGTTGTAAAATATTAAGCGCGAAAACTAAAACTCAGAATTGTTTTTATTTTTGTAAAATAGACAACTTATGTGACTCATAGGTGCAAGTAAAATGATTTGCAGTCACAATGAAATTGAATTTTACTTAATTCTTCTATAGTACTAAATATTTTCAATCTGTTTAAGTTCCTATAACATTCAATGTAGATGATATGTTACAAATAATAATATTAAACTGCAATTTATTATTAACAAAAATAAAGTTCAAAAGAAAAATATGTTACCAATTTTCCAAATGCCCATTTAATGGTGAAAGGATTGTGCTGTTTTCTCAACTGGTAATGATAGCTTTCCAAAGAAAGGATAATAAATATTTATTTTCTAAATATACAATATTTAATTGTAAATTCAATAATTATTCTTAAACTTCATTTTTGTCACAGTGCTTTATCTAAAATAAGAAGATTATATTCATATATCTATGTGTATTTTACATTATAATTTTGTAAAACATTGATAATACCTGTATGCTTATCCAAAAAGGCTTTTATACACCGCACACATTGATCGTACACCTTATGAAATCCAGCACTGTTGCTATCCTGTAAATTAAATTTCTATAAATTTTGCTTTATTTCTGGAATAAATAATTCAAATGTTACTATTGTAGTAAACAGGACATGATTATGTGTCTATCTACTAAACTACAATGTTACTTTAATATATGTAATAAGTTTTTACATAGTAAGGGTCTCTTATTATAAGTTCTCCTTCTGGATCATATTTCCCAAGAAGCTCAATTTTAGCAGTAGCATTACTAGGTTTCATATCACTCAGTTCTTGCATATTACTATTGTCCATTCCAAATATCCAATCAAAATTAGTGAAATCTTCTTCATTGATCTGTATTAAACAAGAAGACACATTAGGAATTATTAAGATATTAATTTAAGTAATAAAAAGCTGCATATTTTATTACTTAAGTATTAAAAATTTACTTACTGGTCGTGCTTTATGGCAATAATTAGTGATACCCTTTTCCCTTAATGTGGATATAGCTCTATGATCTGGATTTTTACCTGTATGATATCCTATCAAAGCTGCACTATCCACTTCCCATAAGTCGTTTATGCTTAATTTATTTATTTGATCAATAAATACAGCCTCTGCTATAGGTGAGCGACAAATATTGCCTATAAATAAAAAATCATATTGATGTACACTATTTTGTAAAATTTATATTTATTCAAGTATTTTGCAATATACCTAGGCAAACCATAAGTACTCTTTTCTTCTGTACCATATTAAGTATTTTCTATGACACAAATAAAAACTTGAACGAACAAATAATAATTTTGAATAACCTCTGTCACAATACAGTTTTTAAAAAAAACAATCTCTCGCTGAACGAAATACAGTTGTACCAATTACACATAATATTCCTAGATAATTCCTAACAATTTTAATCGTTGTAGAGTCATTTTGCATATAACAGTTGGTGAATCTTATTTATGTGAAATTGTATTATTTGAAATTTTTTGACACTCAAGTACTCGCGAAATAAATGGATAAATCAAAATTATACTGAGTACTTCTGTATAAAATATACTTCCGTATAATACTCGACTACTTATTATTTACGCGATTACGTTGTCATTATTTTCAATAAGTATACAAAATAAGAAATCACAGGGTACATATATTCACGTCATGAGAGTTGCAACCGCGCATACGCGTTGCTGTTGGTTACGAATCCGAATGAATAAAGATTTGCCAAATGAAAATGATTAGTATAATTTTTCATTGAATGAAATATTGTTTGTCTTCTTTTACGTTGATTTCATTTATAAGGGTAAATCCTTTCACCTTGGCTATATAATGTGAACTTTACATTTCTGCGTTTATACTTTCGAAGCATTTGGTACAAATAAAATATGGCGAAGATTCTTCCGCATCATGGTATAGTACAAAATGATTGTGTAGTCTCTATCTTGGTATGTTTATAATATTTAAAATTATTTGAAATACAAGTCGCTTTAAACAAGATATAATTATCATAAAAAATGACAAATTAAAATGTGTATTTTATTTTATCTGTAGGTATATCAAAATATGTTTTACTTTTATTCTAATTCAAGTTATATGTTTATATTTTTACATATTGTAATAAAATGATTTTAAAATTATTTGTTGGATTGTTATGTGTTTGTGATATAAATATTCTGAGTAGTATGTATTAATTTACAATATGTGTACAATTTTATTCATGAATTCTAAGCTTTGTATACCTATTTTGCTAAGGTTATATTGACTTATAAAAGATTAATGAAAAGTGCGGTGGTATGTATGAAATATGAGTAATAACGTTAAAAATTAATGTAGATTATAGGACCTGCAGAATTGTGTGACAAAATTAATGAAGGATTACATCAAAGTGCAAAAGCAAGAAACTGGCATATTTCAGTACATCAGTGTGAAATTGTTACTCAAATTACAGAATTAAATTTTAATCTTGGAGTGGACTTCATTATTTTTGCTTTTGATTGGAGAATTACTCAGTCTGTGTCTGAAGTAAGTATCTAATTTATTTCTGATAGTTTCAATCATTATTATCAAATGTATTTATATGAACTATGTTATTATTTAAGGTAGAAATAAACATAGGTCTTATAGATGAATATTATATCATTTCTGGAGCTGCATGCCTAGTGAACTGTAAAGGTATCTCAAATGTTATGGGATTGAGTTGCCATATGTCAACAAAAATACAAGAAAAATATAATATTCGACTTTTATGTGCCAATATTTTTGTGAGTCCATATATTGATATTTAAATTAATATATTTCCCTTTATATTAATTACTTTATAGTTATTATATTATATCATGCTAATTTTTATATTTATAGAAGCCAGATGGTTCTGTTCAATTAGCTAATAGGATATTGAATTTAATAGAAAGTATATTTGGTGTAACAAGTGGAGTTCCTGTTAATGGACTAGTAATACATTAATTGAAAATATTTAAGTGTCAGATCATAATAATAAAATGAAAAGAACAACCACCAAGAGTCAAGCATATGCTTCCAGTCAGGAAGATAGTGAAAATGATAGTGATGAGACTGAATGTAGTATTGGTAGTAATTCAACAGCAGGTACTCATCGTAGTGATACACCCACTCGTAGTGCACGTTATAGAAGAAAAGGAAGACGTAGAAGTAAAACAGCAAAATATAAAACGTGTTTGGATAAGCCTCTTTATAAATATTGCTGTAGCGTTAAGGAAGATCATGGGCAACCATTATTTGGGGTACAATTTAATCACCATTTGAAAGAAGGTGAACCTTTAATATTTGCTTCTGTAGGAAGCAATCGAGTTAGTATTTATGAATGTCCAGAAGGAGGTAATATCAGGTTACGCCAATGTTATGCAGATCCTGATCCAGAAGAAAATTTTTACACTTGTACTTGGACTTATGATGATTCTGGTAAACCTTTATTAGCAGTGGCAGGATCACGTGGGGTAATAAGAGTTATTAGCCCTGTAACTATGACTTGCATCAAACACTATATTGGACATGGTCATGCAATAAATGAATTAAAAATTCATCCCAAAGATGCAAACATATTACTTTCAGCATCAAAGGATCATGCTCTTAGATTATGGAATATAAAAACTGATGTATGCATAGCAATATTTGGTGGTGTTGAAGGTCATAGAGATGAAGTCTTAAGTGCAGATTTTGACATGAAAGGAGAACGTATTATTTCATGTGGAATGGATCATGCTTTAAAACTATGGTCATTAGATAAACAAGATATGCAAGAAGCGATAAAGCAATCCTATTATTGCAATCCTAGTCGTAATGGAAGACCATTTGATTCTATACTTCAACACTTTCCGGATTTTACTACACGCGATGTTCACCGCAACTATGTTGATTGCGTGAAATGGTACGGTGATTTTATTTTAAGCAAGTCCTGTGAAAATTGTATTGTATGTTGGAAACCTGGTCGGCTTGAAGATACTCAGCTGCGTAATGGAGAAACAAGTGCCACTGTTTTACATAGATTTGAATTTAAAGAATGTGATATATGGTTTATACGATTTTCGATGGATTTTTGGCAGCGTACAATAGCTCTAGGAAACCAAGTGGGTAGGACATATGTGTGGGACTTAGAAGTTGATGAACCTGGACAAGCACGGTGTTATTCGCTTCAGCATCCTAGATGTACTGCTGCTATACGCCAAACTAGTTTAAGTAGAGATGGTTCAGTTTTATTATGTGTCTGCGACGATGCTACCGTTTGGAGGTGGAATCGTGAACATTAACGTTCGTGTAATAAATACAAATAGTGCCTTTATATCCATGTAATGTACTGTATTAAATATTTGTTATCTTTATATAGCGATTACTATAGTTAGTAAATTTACATTAAAATGTATTCATAAGGTAACCAAATTTTTATTCATAAATAATTTATGAGAAAATTCAAATTTATTTATATAATTTTTTATTGCTATAGATTTCTCTTCTTAAAAATAAGAAACGAATTTTCCATACATAAAATTGTAGTTTAGAAATTTTAAAGAAAGACTAAACATAATTTTTATGTTTATATTGTATTTCACAAAATAAATTTATTTGAAAAAACATTTTAAATATGTTATTTTATCGTCAATAAAGAAAAGATATTTTTGTTCAATACAAATTACAAAAATTAATAAATTCATGACACCTGTATAAGTCATCATACCACAGTTTGTTTAACTTTATTAAATTTAAGAATTCGCAACTAAGAATATTACCTAAAATTCACATTTTTTTTAAAGGTAGATAAATAATGTGGAAAATGAATAATACGCGTTAGAAGAAAATTTTATTAAAAGTAAGCAAAAAATGAAAACTTTATAATACTTATGAAATGTGCGTATGCGTATTTTATTTTATATATTGAATTATTGTAGCTTAAAATGATAAACATATATAAATAAACAACTCTTAAGTTATTTTTAATACGAATTTATTTTTGTTTAGCGTTGCGTTTAAAAATATTTAAAGTTATACATGTGATTTATTTGTAGTAGTAAAAAATCAAGATAAATAGTGATACACGTTTTCAAATTGTATATAATACATATACATACATACTACCACAACATTTTGTAAAATAATAATGGTGACTATGAGTAAAGTTCTATAATTCAAAATTGGAAAATCTATTAACAGAAAACTGTTTCATTCTACTGGAGATCCCAGATGATCACTATATAGATTTATACAATATTTCAGGAGCTTTGACATTTATTGAAACTACACCGATCGTGAATTTGGGTACTTGGAGTCAATATTTATTGACAATATATATATGTATATTAACTATGAAAATCCTGAAATATTGATGATATATACTAATCACCTGAAGTCTTCATACCAGTTTTAAACATTATGACAAGTGGCTGTAAGAATATGTAATGAAAAAATATAATCAAATCCATCTAAAAAATAAATAGAAGTTTTTGTATCATCTTTACCAGGTTACCTAAGATTAAAATCTAACATCAAAGAAAACTCACTAAGTATTTTTTACTTTGTACAAAATATGTACTTGTTAAAATTGAATTTTTGCAAATTTTAACTGTAATGTTTTTATAGAAGATTTAATAAATAAATGCCAATGCATAGTTCAAATATAAATGTAATATGTATTATAAACAAGAAACTTTGATTTTTATGCATAATTGCTTAATAATGAATCAACAACAACTGCACTTCTTTTTGCTTCTGTAGAATCTTTCTCTTCACCTTGCCGCTGTATGTCCTGTTGCCCTCTGATTTTGATATTATGCTTTTCTTTAAATTCATTTATTTCAACACCTTTTTTCATTAGTTGGTCATTTAAAACATCTATTACTATAGTTAACTACAAACCAAAGAATAGATTTTACTTTTACTGCACAATTAAATAACTTTATTAATTTTCAGTTTTGTAAGTATTTATAAAATAAATTTTACCCGTTCTTTATTTGCTACCAATGCAGGCATCACATCTTTTACAGTACGTTCACATAAAACACCTCCTATCATTCTGTAGCATTTTATTTTAGGATCCATATTTTTTAATGTATCCATTACAATCCTAGAATGTTAAATCATTAAATTTGTAAATAATCATTGCCTTAAGATCTCTATATAATTAAGATTCTATTTCAACCCTGATAAATTATTTATAATAAAAATTGTACTACAATTTTATTGCGTAAAAATTCTGAACAATTTATGTGTCATTTTCTTTATACTATTTACAAAATATTAGACTTATAACAAACTTTAAAAGGTGATATAGGTTAGAAAACATACTTATGTTCGTTCAATTCCATTTCAATTTCTGACAATTTATTAGCCATTGTCCTTTGTTCATTACGAAGCATTTGAAATTCAGATAATATTTCTGCATTGGACTTCGTACCTTTTGAAGATTTTCCTGTCTTTTTATCGCTAGCCATATTAGGAGCTTTGTATTGCTTTCTTCTTCATGCGTAAGATTCACTGAACCTCTGTATGGAGAAAGTCCCTATTTAGAATCGACTTATGGAGGGAGGCTGTTATTTAAATTTATATAAACCCGTATCATTAAAAAAGAAAATTTGTTAGAAATATCAAATCTTTGCCTCATATTATCCAATATAATATATCCTCTACATTCTTTATGTTAATATTTATATTCTTATGTTTATATATCGCCTAAATTGTAAACAAATATTAAATAAATGCTTTATGAATAATATATAGAAATTAAAATGCAACAAATTCTTGTTGAATTAATTTTTAATTTAATATTTTGTGTACAATTTTATTTAAAACAAAATTTGCAAAACATGGTACTAGAATATATGTATAGGAAATAAACATTTTATTTTCGATCTTACACATATTGTTATAAATATATGTCTGAAATTTAAATATTTCTTTGTAAAACAATTTGAGATTTACAAATAAAATTTGCAGTAATAAGTTTCTTTATTTTTATGTAGCATTTTTATGATATTAAAATTCTATTTTGTGCGTACTTTTTTTACAAAATATAGCTGTCTTATCAAATTAAGTTTCCCACATTATATTTCACATAAAACAAAGTAAAAATGTAATACATAATGTCAGAACGTATGTCAAACAATTTAATATGTCTATACAGATAACATGTTCCAATTATCAGTTAATACATCCATCACACTCACACATAAATTAAAAAAAGGTTTATAGATAAGGCTACCTACAACAATATTGCATACTTACAAAATTATAAAATTGGGAATACTTTTGTTTTAGACACAAATATTCTTAACTTACTACAACATTAAATAATACAATTTATAGGCAGAGGCAAGTGATATATGTTTTTTTGATACTTAAATTGTGATATGTTGAACATTTGTTAGACATGTATAAATTTGCATTCATTATATTAAATTACCATTTTTTAATATCCAAATGATAATATCAAATAATACAAAAAAAATACTGTAGTATAACAACCTTTTCGTGTAACAAGTTTCGTTATTATGCCGATCAGCACATTATAAATTCATAAAATTGTATATACCATATATATCATATATACATATTTCAACTTGAATGCAAAAAATTATGCATATTTACTGTACATATATCTTAGTAGCATGTACAATTAAATGCAATATATTATTATCAGCCTTTCAGAATAAAAAATGTTGTAAAACAATAGTACAAAACTTTAATATTAAATTGAATTGAAATTAAAAATTAATATAGTAAAAATGGTTATATTAAATAATACCAGGACATATAGTATTTTAAACATGTAACATAAAATATTATAAATACATATAAAATTGTATAAATGCATATAAAGATGTATTATTGTTCAGTGCTAAGTGTAAATAAATCAATATGTAATTATTTAAAATAAAAAATAGAGTATTAAATCACATATTACATTAAATGAAATATTGTGTCAACATGATATTTACCATTAATTATTTACTCTCTGCGAAATATAAAGTTATGGATTTAAATATAATTTTCATGGATATATGTATAAAGTCATAATTGCATGTGGTATATAAATTGAACAGTATGTCATAGAAATGTATTATAAAAATGTACTATTTTTTTTATTTAGAATGTTCCATTTCTATTGTTTTTCATTTTTTATTGTTGTCAGCAAAATTGTTACAATGATGCAATTAAATAAAAAATATACGATAAACCTTATACATAGATACTATGTAGTTAAGTAGCAAATAATATACTAACATGGAATCTTTAAATAAAAGATTACTTAATACTTTACATCTTTTAAATGGAAAGTATAAATCCTCAAACAATCTTGTTTAAATGGTACTTGTTTTACTTGATCTTTATATAGTGTAGTAATTGATGGAATAAATAAACATTAAAAGTGTAATTAGAAGTGAACTAAACGTGAAGAGAAATTAAGTCATTTCTCTAAGGAGGACATTTTGTACAGAGGTACCTCTATCGATTTTGAAGAGGCTCAATGTGCTAAACAATAAATACAAAAAACTATAGATGCAAAAATATATGATTCCGAATTGCATTATTTGATATTGTATGAAATAAACGACACATATGGAAAACAGTTATTCAAGGAATGATAACTCGAGACTTCACTGTATTACTGTATTAAAACCTACGTTGTCCTTCACGAAATTTTTTCCATTACAAAATATACTTTAGAAAACCTTTATCACTTTTATGAGTATTATATTCTGCATGCTTTAGTGTCATTTGCGTGCTATTATTATATTTAATTCACGATACTTATAGATACTCTATTACGATGTTTTCTCAGATATATACAGTAAAAAAGTTATTGATATTTAGTAACTTTTGTATTCATTTGGAATACAAATATGAGGTTGCAAATTATCCTTCTACACCCCACCCCCTTTGCTGGCTTCAAAAAATAAAAAAGCTGAGCTATTTGTTTTAAATTACTAGACCGACGTTTCGGAATTTAATCTTAACAAAAATTTATTAGATTTAGGATGTGCGAGTTGTTCGGTGAGATGAAAATGGGGTAAGTGATATACTGTACATAAAAGCGCTACTTCACCTTGCCTTAATTGAAATTCGCAACCATTAGCAAGTGATCGCGAAGGTAATTCTCCCTCGCAGACTAAAGCCCAATGATGCGATCGTTTTTGCCTCTCTTTCTCATTTGATAAAACAGGACTGGTTACAAAAAAAGGTTCTAAAAATGCACGAGGTGCTGCATCTTGGGCCAAACATCGGGCCAGTCTATTTAAAATAGACTCAACGGAATGGCGCGGCTGTTGTCGTGTAACCCTTAAGTACTTTTGTAGTGCTCTTGCCATGGATGGAAAAACTGCTTGTGCAGCTTCCATAGGATCCATTGGTCCTGCATTTGGAGTTGATTCCACTTCTGAATGTAAACGTTTTATATGTGCAAATGCTTCTTCAGCGGCAGTGATTAGCCTAGCTCTACGCTTTCTTACTCTACGTTCATAATCATGTTCTTCATAAAATCGTTCATTGTGGCTAGAATCCCTACGACGAGTTTGCGTTGTTATCACTGCTCTGTCACCACTACCACCTCGTGACTGAACACCACTAGTTACTCCTCCATCAACGTCATAGAATTTAAAGCTTGATTGTTTTCTACCAGATTTAGATACCGGTAGCCTTTCCAAGTATGGATTATAAATGGGAAATTCTGTATAATATCTTTCTAGTACCCATACTGCTGCTCGTTGTATCGATAACTGTCCAATTGCGTAAGATCGTGATTCCCCGTCTGGCGATCTCACAATCTGAAATATTAATCTTAAAATTAGTATACTGACACTATGTATATATAAAGGTAAAGGAACCGTTTTAAAATAATTAAACCCACTTTAAGATAAAACATAGGTTGTTGATGTCGAATTTCAATTAGTAATATAGCAACATAATGAATAAACAAAAGGGTATCAGCAAGGGTTCCTGCATAATTTACTAAATTTTTGTACTCTGTTATTTCACCATTAGCAGCTGTCTTAGCACTCTCAGTGACCTAGAAATTACAATAATAATGTATAGTTACATGTATGTTAATACATTCACAGTCCCTTGATAAATCAGCATATTTCCTACTCATATATATGAGTGGAGAATGCATTTATCACTTGGACTATGAAAGTGCTAAGATTAAACTTCAAAATATTTAATGAAAATATATACCTGAACAATATAAAATAGCCAATAAGTACAAATACACAACGTAGTAAGAAGCAACACTCCTGCTCTAAATAAGAATATACGTGGCATAGTAGCATTTCTTGAACGTAAAAACACAGCCCAGCTTCCAATACCTAATAGCACCAATTTGAAAGCTAGCCCTAACAACTGGCCCTTGCATTCAGCATTACATGACAATAACTGCAGTTTTTGTTGCATCGGCAAAACATTTGTAGAATTAGGAAAAAATCCAACTTTAGGCAGTATAACCATAGTTACAGGGCTGAGAAAAGCACTCAACCCAAGAATCATTGTTATAATAGGTCCCATAAATCGATTGCATGAATTAAATGATCCATCATTATCGCTTGGCCAATGACTAACATCTTCTGTTGACTCTGATCTATCAGATGTATTGCCAGTAACAGCTGTAGTATTTTCACCCCAGTTTTCATCCTGGGGTAGAATTTGAACTTCTATAACTTCTTGACCTAAATTATCAACACTATCACCTCTAACATTAACAGTTGTTTGAAACGGTGCCATTTCAGTGGAATCTAAATTATGCCTCTCTTTCTTTTGGCTGCGATTGGTCCTTTGAAAAAATATTTATGTTATCAAGAAAATATTAATTAAGCGATACAGTTTTTTAGAGCTTAAAATACCTTGTACTTCGATGTGAATGTTGTCTATGATGTGATTTAGAACTGTGAGTACGATGATGTTTTTGAGAAGTTCTGCTGTGATGGCTGTGGCTATGCTCGCTAGCCCCCGACTTTACGCTCTCCGTCTCCATTCCCCAACAAAGGCTACCTCCCTCCTGTTACCCCATAAGACCATACCTTCTTCCACTGATAACTAAACGCCACGCACATGTATGTATTTACATTTATACGTAATATATTTCAATCATTATATTGAAATTATAGAGCTGTAAAATGGTGCGTTAAGCTCGCAGAATCTTACGGGCATTCTCCATGTATGAAAACTTTTGCACCTCTAACATGTTAGGGTATGAAGTACATTTTTTAAGACGTTGAATTTATATTATATAAAAATATTGTAATAAAAAATTTATTTAATCCAATTTTCTTTAAAGCATAAAGACAGACGCCGACACGCCTAAAGTTTATATTATTCTCACCCTCTTGTTACCACATTCCGGAATAATCGTTAGGGAAAAAACAACATGATTTTCTAGGGACATATAACGTTAGAGAACACGATTTTCTAGAGTTATTTAGTTATTAGGGAAAATTCATAATTTCCTAGAGATATTCAAATAACAAAAGAAAATAATTATGTCTCATTTCTTAATAAAACTCTTTTTGGATGCAATATGAAAGATGCAGACCTACAGATTATTTAACGATAAAGTATAATTATTTCTTATCACTGGACTGATAAGTTTATGTTTCTTTCTTATTTGTCCTTATATACTAGATCTATATTTTATACCCATATGAGATAAATTTAAGTAGTTGGTCACAATGAATTACAATTAGGGATTTTATTGGGATAAAAACAGAGTGATCCTGTCCTTTTCAGTGTAAGCGTTGTTGCTAAAGCACGTGGCAAAAAGTGTAATCGTTGAATTTAAAGCAAAATACTAGTGTAATCATGTAAGTAAATGTTCAGAATTGAACATTAAGTAATGTCCTTCACCGATGTAATAAAAAAACGTATCTGTGTCATCAAATTTTGTTGTTCGGTATCCATTCCTATTGGTTTCGGCAGAACACCAAAGTGCATAGTAGACATTCTTTAAAAGTATAGCAAATATGTATATAATTGTTTTAATATAGTTTCTCTTGCTTTGAAAATAAAATAAATTATAAAGTATATAATAATTGTTTATTTACCAAGAATTAAACGTAAAACCAAAGTGTAGATAGATATTTCTGGAACATGTTTGTATGAAGTATAGAACTTGTCATCTGTTGCCTGAATTTGCGTAAATTTTTAGATAGGAAGTTTTTCATTTTATATTAAGATTATTACTGTAATCGATGTGCAAGTATTGCAAATTATAAATTTATCTCTTGTTATTGAGTATATTTATGCATTAAGTTCATTTATTTCATTACTTTTAATATTATAAAAGTGTTTTATATTAAGTTGCATAAGATTATGAAAACACGTGAAAATACTGAGCTGTATAATTTATGTGTATATTATTTCATTAGTGTTTCTGTTTTTGTTATAGAATGCCTCTTGCAAAGGATCTTCTTCACCCAAGCCCAGCGGAGGAGAAAAGGAAACATAAGCTAAAGAGGCTTGTACAAAAGCCAAATAGCTATTTCATGGATGTTAAATGTCCTGGATGTTATGCCATTAAAACGATATTTTCACATGCACAGAGATCAGTAGAGTGCGATGGTTGTCGCACAATATTGTGTACATCTACAGGTGGCAAAGCTCGATTAACAGAAGGTTGCTCTTTTAGAAGAAAGGTTCAATGCTAATGTAACAATGCTTTAAACATGATGTGTATACATTTCTCTTTATATTAAACAAATAAAAATTATTATATATCCTTATGTTATATTTTATTTGCATTTTCATATTTGCAATTTCCAAACAGTTATTTTCAGTCCTTGTGGATGTTGAAACTGAAAAGTATATGTGATTTCTGCAAAACTTTTAGTAATTATAAACTTGCCTTTTTGTAGTTGGTAATGATAAGGATTTCCACGTGTAAATGTTTGAAATATACCAAAGATTTATGTATAGGACATTGCTTATACATAGAAGCATGTATCGGTATTAACTGTATCTTGGATTGTTGCATTATATGTGAAAAAACTTGTAACAAAGACGCAAATAGATCCTTAATATATCTTTATTTTGATTTACATCTATTTTATGATAAATTTAATGATATATTAAATTTACCATAAGTTATAATAAAATATAAACGAATGTTTAATTGGATAAGTTATATGCACAGTACATAAATAACTTCTATAAACAAATAGATTATGGTCATGAAATATAATATTACACAATTCCAGTATTAAATAATTGTTTAAGAATGTAGAATTGCATTGTAAGCTTGGAATATACCCGGTGCAACTTCCACAGAACGTGACTTCAATGATAACTGAAATTGAAGTATATTGAAAATGAAATCCATTATACAGATTATCAAGTTAAAACTTTTAATTTGAATTTATACACACACTTACAGTGACATCAGGATTTCCAGGTTGAAATTTTAATTCATTTAATACCCAAACGTTATTTGTTAATTTAAGTGATTGGTATAACATATCTTGTCCTTCTACGTTTCTTTTAGCAATTGTAAATACATTATTTTGCTGCATTTTTTGTACAACTTGATCTACAGTCAATATTACTCCTTTTAACGTATATTGTACCTGGAATATTTGTTTTAATAATCCAATTATATGAAATGTTAGGCATATTTAATAATAATGTGAAATAAGAAGAACAAACCTCATTCTGAGCAGGTATATCTTTCCATGTACTCAGAAATACTCTTTTATCTAATTGTCCATCTTCTGCAAAGTATACATTCATGGGAACGATACAAGCAAAATAAAATACATCGATATTATTTTTTATTGCAACTTGAAGATTGTTCAACGGTTCCATGCGTTGCACTGCACCAGCAGTAGATAAGATTACATTCGTTTCTATACTAGCGCCGGGATTTAATGGGCTTGGTACTTGTAATGGAGCAGATGGTGTTAAACCAAAACTATTTTTATTTAACTGTATTGCAAAACCGCCCATAGGTTGCATTGCTTTATTTGTAAATGTCATATCCATACTAATCTGTCCATTCCTATTATAAATATTCATTATGTTTAAATATACAGACATTTGTTTAATACATAATATATATAATTGGTGAACAAATATGAAAATAATTGTAAAGTCGATCAAAAGCAAAATGCAGATATATTTTGAAGACGAAAAAAAAATTATGGAAATTTTGAAACAAAATGATACTTTAGATGATTACATCCTAACATTCTGATCAATTTCGATAATAACTTAAATTTAGTATCCATCTGGATTTACAATTATCTTTATACATTTTTCACCATTATGTTTACATTACTTACTTTCGTGAAAATGTTCCCCATATGTCAAATCCTTTACCCTTTTCAGCAGGTAACCAATTAACTTTCGGTGGTACATAAGAAGTAGGACCTTGATTAAAACCGAATATATCACCAAGAAGTCCAGTAGTACTTTGTGATACGACAGGTGCACTGCCACTGGTATCAGTTCCTCCCAAAACTCCATCCAAAACACCTCCTAGTAAGTCCAAACCTAATCCTGCTTGAGGAGCTGGCGTTGGGGTAACCATAGCTGGGCCACCTACGCATAAATTAATATATATCAACATTTGCTATTAGATTGCATACAATTTAAGTGCGGATCATCGATGATCTTCATGATAACATGTTAAAATAACAATATGAATAGCATTTACCAATATCCATACTAAGAAGATCGCCGATTAAGGAATCTTGAGCGGGAATAACTTGAGCATGAGGTTGTGCTGCATGCTGACTTGAATCCTCGTTTGAATTACTTCTGGCAGGCAATGATTTTCTAGCTCCTGCTGCTTTACCTTCGACGAATGCAGTAGGTGGTTTGTGGTATACAGACGCTAAACTTGAAATATGACATATCAATTCATCTAACAAAGTTGGTTCTAACAAATCAGTTTCTTCCGAAATAAGAGGTTTTTCGGCAAGTACAACTTCTTTAGCAGCGGCTGGATCAGTACTAAGTAATCGCCAGTAGATGAATCCTCTATCTCTTAAATCAGGATTATCAGAATCTTGCGTCGCTAAACTAAGCACTTGTTGAACCAATTCTTGAGTATCTGTAGGTCTTTTAAGAAATAGTTTGACAATTGCTGTGAGTAATTGTAATTGGACTTGAGTATTTTCATCGTGGAATCCTTCTAAGAAACTTTCAAGCAATTCATCTGCATTATCGATACGTTCAGCATATTCTCCAATAATCCATATCATTGATGCACGTGCTTCTGGTTCATCGAGAGTATCCAAATTTTCACAAAGGGTCGAAATAATACTTTCATACTTGTTTGGATATTTTCGGAAAATATCTTTTATAACCACAATTGCTTCTTGAACAACGTAATTTACCTAATACAATAGACAAGTAAATATGTTGTTCATATAAATCACTGACTTTTTGTCTTCATCTTACGCTACCTTTGTTTGTATCAGATCCAGGAGTGTTGAAACACAACGTTCGGCAGAAGGCTCAACCTTAATAGCGCAACGACCAATAGCTCTTACAGCTTTCCGAACGAAGTCTACATCAACTTCTGTAGCGTATTCTTTTAATTCCGACAGAACTTGAGCTATATTCGCCTGAGATGCTAAACGAATCATGATGTCCAATTTCTCAAGTTTCACATAAATTGGATCATTATACTTAACAAAAAATACTTTCATTTCATGTTTCAAAATATCAGGGCGTTTTTGAACAATTAGATTTATATTTCGTAATGCTACATACTGAACTTCAGGTTCAGAACTAAGTAATGTTACAAGTGGTGGAGCTAATTTCTTTGTCAATGTGCCAACAAAATCCGATTCCGATTGTAACATTTCCATTAATTTCATCAATACCTATGTATGAAAAAATAATATTTTTAAAAACCTAATGAATTATTTCCATCTACAAATATAAATATTAATTCCTTTTTTATATACAACCTTAACAGCAGATAGGACAACTGCAGCATTAGCATGAGCTAAACGTGGAGTGATACGTTCACAAATGCTTTGCGCTTCGCGATCGTCTTTAGGAGAATAATTTGCAAGTGAATCTAAAATAAAAACTTGACCCCATTCTGTACATTCATTGAGAGCAGTTAATAATTTGTTAATAGTTTGTGCATTCATTTCAACTAAAGGCTGTCCACTTGGACTTGCTTCATTAATTTCAGATAAAGCAGCTACTGCATTTGCAACAACCTAAATGCAAATGTTCAATAAAGAAGTAAATATCACACTCTGTATAAATATTTAAATGATAAATCAGGTTGATTTATTTACCATAGGATTACTGTCTGATAGAAGATCTTTCAACTGATCCAAAAATCCTTGGTCCTCGACTAGAGCTGCATTAATATCATAAAGCTTGGCCACGCAGACTGCTGCTGTCTTACGAACGTATGGATCCTCATCCTTCAGACATTTTCGCAATGGCTCACAGAGGTACTCAGTAATCTTGTCCACGCGTATACAACCCATTGTGCGAACTGCTAATGCTCGAATCAGCGGATTTGGGTCCTCGCAATCCTGCGCAAAAATCGGGCAAGCCAGGGATTCAAGTCTAGTCACAGCAGTGGCTATGTATTTCAACCCATGAATTTTAACGAAATAGAAAATGGTATGGTACCTTTGTCATCGGAGATGTCGCTAGCTCCTTTTGCGTGTCAGAACGAAAAAGGTCAAATTGGTCACCGTCACCATTTTGATTAATTGTTAAATATTATACTTATCAACCATTTAAAACAATATGATACAGAACTGATCATTTTCTAAAGAGCACGAGATATCCATCTTATAATTTTTCTATTTATAGCTTTCTTTTTTTAATAATAATATACAAACTAAAATTAAGTTAAAATTAACACAATTAATTTGGTGCCATGCACATAAGTATATGTTACATGATATGTATTAAAACATTAATGAATACACATTAAAGTATTTATGATAACTGTATCATGAATTTCAACATTTAGTACATGTATTAATTAACATGAAAGTTTTGGAAGAAATAAAATATCTTACGTGCAAATAGTTAAAATATATGCACTGCACACAAGCAGCAATTTATGATGCAGTCATACATATAAAATGGACATTTAAGGAATTGGTTTATTCATGCTGTTTATACATTAAACATCATGACTAAAGAATAACTTCTTGAAAATATTTTAAATGGTTCTTTTTTGAAAACCAATTCTATCTTTATAACAATATTATAGTCATGTTAATATTATACATCTCTCTACAAGCTGTTTAATGATATTTTTGTGATTTATAGAAAAAAGACCATGCTCTTTTTTGGAAAACAGCATAAAGTATTAGTGCATTAATATTGAAAAAAATAACACATATGTTATTTTATTCTTGATGTTATCTTTCTCACAATTTTATATGTTACAATTGTCAGAATTTCATTCCTGTTTTTAATGCTTAAATGAAAATAAACTCTGGAATTTGGTGGTTACAAACCAAATTGATAAAAATAATTGATATATTAATATACAGTTGAAAACATAGAATAATAAGTGATACATATTTTATTCAACCAAATTCCAGTCTCGTGCCCTTTACAAAATAAGCAATTCAATAAGAAAAAAAAAAAATACATTCCGTCCCATAATGCAGACAGCTATGTGCAAACTGATGTAATTTGCAAAGCACAGTCTGTACATAGTGTGAGGCAGGCTGTAAAATCAACATTAAATTTACTTGAAAAAAGATGTGAGACATAAACAAACTAGCACATCAAGTTTTTTCCAGCTTGCCTCTTTGCAGACAGAGACTCTCAACATCATCCAGGTGTCATTAAAATATATAAAGGATAAAAGTGCATTAATAAAGTATGTAAGTTTTTATTCAGTTACTAAACTACATTACCTTAACAAATGTGTTGACAGCCATGATGGCCACATCTGGTTGACTCTTGGCATAATTCATCAGATACAAATACACCAACTTTTTGAGCTCTAAATTGTCTGTCTGCATACAGTTGACAACATCAGGGAAAAGTGCTGATACATCTTTGCCCACAGTCATAGAAGCAATTACCTACACAAAGTTAATATTATATTGAAATTATATATAATTATATATAAATTAATAAATTAATTTGTTTGTTTTGCAACAACTAACTACAATTAAAGAAGGACAATTACAGTAAAAGTAATTTATTTTTTAAATAATTTATAAAAGTATTGATAATTTATAAACGCTTCAACAAAATACTCTTTAAAGTAGTGATTTTAAGTTTAATAACATCAGGCATCTAGCACAATAATGTATGTAGCTAGTCATAGCATTAAAATTTATCAGTATTAAAAATTTTATTGTGCTCTTTCATTTAACAGCTTTTTCATGCTGCTGTTTTTGAGCAGAATGAAACAGTTGCATTGATTTCGTATTCAGAAATTACAAATCTATAGAAGTGGTAACAGTGTTCTGTAATAAATATAACACTTAAATTATGAACAAAATAAAGTAAACTAGATTTTTAAAATCATACCAATGGTTGATGCACAAATACTGTATGTTCACTTTTTGTACTTTCAATAAAAACAGGTTCGAAAATTCAATGATACTTTATACTATATTAAATAAATGCTTGTATTGTATTTATTATATTGTAAATATCAGATAATTATAACAATGTATTTAATTGGCAATATAACTTCGAATTTGAAAAATTATAAACCTTCGTGTTACTAGAATAATAGATTCATAAAGTTGATTCTTATCCAACATAAAAATCAGTTGAAAACTGGTAATGGTCTTGTCAAAAACTACTTATATATAAACATACAAAGTTGACAAAAAAAATGAACAGAGAATATTTATGCACTGATTTACTAATAATTTATGTGCCTTACCTGCTGCAAACAAAAAATCATTACCTTTTGTAATCAGATTTTTGCTGCACAAAACTATATATTGATTGTTTACTGATAAAATAGAAATATTCCAATATTAAAAATAATATATTACTTGGCTTAATTATATTTTACATAAATTATGTAATAATTCTAATAATAATTGTTATTTATACTGAATTATTTATAAATGAACTCACTTTTTTTACAGCTTCCTTCTTTTTTTCCTTTTTGTCATTATTTAATTCAGATTTAAGTTCAAATATTTCTCCCTTTTTCGTAGTTGTGAAATACTTTGAATCTGTCATTTTAGATTTTATATTTTATTAAATTCTAATGTAAGTATTTCAATTTACACTCTGAAAAAGAAAATTATAATTACGAGTGGGTATTATATAGTGTAGGAAAATTGAATAAGATTTCGCTATAGCAAACCATGAATGGATCAATGTTCAGAATATATGTATAGTACCGTTCTACTAACACCAACCATGATTACAAAACTCTAACAAAATTCTTCAAACCTTAATACGAAATAACACTACTTTTCAATTTCAAAAATAAATACTAAAATATTTAAGAACCGTGATAACTATATAACTATAAGTTAAAAATACTAGTACGCGAGAACGTTTTACATTTTTACATCACGTATGTATTGTATGTTAACTGTAATTAATTTCAGATCTTTTATAGATTTGTGGAAAATGGTATTTAACAACATTTTATTTTGAAATACCTTAGCTGTTGTGAACAGTTAAAAAGCGTTAACAATTATCAACTGACAGCACATTGACAGCTTCTAATGCAAAACGCCCTCCAACCACAGACTAACCAGGGATCGGAAACTCCCACTGAATTTTTAAGGCTTTTATAGTTCGTAACAAAACCACAATTTGCTCAGATGGCGATAGTGATGTTGTGATCAGCGCCACATAGAGACACAATCGCGGTTTAGTTTATAATAGCTTACACTTTAGTCCACCATAGACAATGGTTTATTGGTATATACCCAGTGATCTTTTATTTTTTAAGCTCCTTATTAATTTAGAAATTTGAATATCTCACAGCTTGAGAAGCTGAAACTTTTTTAATTTGGCAATTTGAAAGTACCCGAATGTACGAGTCATCATTTTGTCATATTTGTCTTATATTATCTCGTTTCTTAATTCGCATATTTCTGTTCACCATTTATATGACCGAAATGAAAAATATATGGTAGTAGGGTGACACTAGCTTGTAGACACAGAACTGAAGTTAGGCGCATTATCAAATACAATATAAAAAATTTTTCTGTTGGATAGTTATTGAAAAATTTCAATTTTTATTTTTAAATATTTACTTAATTTATACAACGATATTAACAAAGTATTAAATAAACTGTGATAGGATGTAACTTTTGCGACTTTCATTATTTTTAACTATAACTTTTCTTTAAGTTAAAAAACGATTTACTAAAAAAAATTGCTGTGCAATATACATAACAAACGTAAGAAAATAATAATAATGCATTTCGCGAGCAAATATTACAAATGTAAAAGCAATTATAACTAAAAATTAACAATACAAGAGTTTTTTAATTTTAATTTTACTGATAAGCGTAGCAGAGTTATTAAACAATTATATGAGATTTCGAAAGAACATGCATTTTGCATCCATGCATGTTCATTCTTTGTAACAAGCAAGGTAGCTACTTAACCGATTATAATTGTAATTATATTAACAGTAATATTACAGTAATTCGCAGAATAGATGATTCATTTAACATTTAACATATTTTACGCTCTATTTGTATGCATTTAAAATTAGAAATACAATAAAAAAAATAAAAAAATTTTAACGGTTCATTGAGTATCTTATGATCTTTTATCTTCCAGCAGAAATAACTCAAATTTAACGTAATTATATAATTACAATATACATCTATATAATAATGCTACGTTGAAGATATGAATACATCACATTCAATTTATGATACTGTTGTCAGTCCAACAACTGTTGGTTTTAAAATATTTCAAGCAATATTACTGCAGTCTATAATATGTACTACTAGACTATACAATAGTATGTAACAAAATTAAAATCTGTTTTAATCTATCAGTCACTTGCATAATTTAAATTAAAGTTATAATCAAGCTATTGTAAGCACGCTTGAACTTTTTCAATCCATTCTTGTGCAGTTACTGCATCACCAGCACAAAAATTATATGTCCGTCTGTTTGTACGAAGCTGTAAAAATAATTATGAATGCGATGTCAGTTATTTCTTTCGGCAAGTGATAAATAATAAAAAATAAAAAATTATTGTATATTTACATCAAAGAAGGATTTATCATCTGTTTTCTTTGGTGGCCCTGGCATTGGTTGGGCTGGAGTTACAGATACTACTTCGGCTAAATCTGAAATACGGAGAAAATTTCTAGTATTTTTAAGTTTCATGACATATTTCTACGATTTTTATTTGATTAATACACACCTATATATCCTTTACAATGAGAATCTTCCATTGCATCGTAATACCTTAACTGATGTTTTATAGAATCTAACACAAACCATCTTTGTTTCCAACCTTTCAGAAGAGCACCTCGTTTGTACAGGTAGCCTTCGTGTGTTCTATTTTCAGCAACATTACTGGAGAATTGTTCGTAATATTGTTGCGAAGAAGTTTGTATTGTAGTAACGCCTGTATACCAATTAGTCAAATTAGATAACAAAAAATTGGTGTATTACAAAAATGTATAACCACAATTTATAAACAAAGAATTACGTGAATATATACTATGTTACACATACTTGAATTTACACTTCCATTATCACCACCGCTTCGTGTAAGTGTGTGAGTTTGTAAATTATCAGTTACTGTCTTATATTTTGTACAATTTTTTGGTACTGCATCAGCACACTTATCATGGCACACATGACCACAATCAACACATCGCAAACCGGCTTTTACAGGACCCCATAATACACCAGAGCAAGCATTGCAATGAGTTGGCGTTGCTGAATCTAATCTCTCAAATCTACGAAAATATACATTTTTTTTTAATTAATCCGTTTTATTTAGATGAAATACTGTAACACTAACCTATGAGGGTGTGCATAAACAGAACCATCATTTCCAGAAGTACTTCCACCAGCGAGTTTACCTCTTAAAAGTAACTCCAATGTAGACCGTTTATGGATTAGTCGACCATGATATCTAACCAATGCGGTACTGAATGAAGCGTGTCGCTATATAAGAAATAAAATGCATTATATTATAAATAAAAATATGTTTTAAAGAACTTAATATATTTACTAACAGCAAGTGAATCTGTATTTGGTAATTCCAGCTTATCCCAGAGAACTTTCCACTTTTGTGGTAAGTGACCCAATTCAGTTTCTAATTTATGAATCTCTTCCAAAAGATGAGAAAATTGATCGGGTACCATCGAACTTACACCATCATACCTATCGTATGTTGTTATTAATAGCATTCAAAAAAAGTTATAGTAAATTAAATGAATCTAGCCATACCCTTGTGTAACGACTTTTCGGTTACTTTTCACTACACCATCAGCAGCTTCTGCTTCTTCTTCTTGTTGTGAGTCTTGTTGTAATACTTCTAAGTCATATGCAGGTCCGTGGGCTAATTCTTCTTCTAAATAATATTGCCAAATATCGAGACTTGGCAAATGTGACACAGGTCTTAATACCATATTTTCCGTATTAGGAGTATACATAAAATTATAAAACAAAGGGCATCTTGCATGTTGTTTTTCAATGTAGTCAAATATGCTTTGACCAAGGTTACATCCCTGATTTGTTCCTGCTAATCTACCTCCAGGGTAAATTGTGTCATCGTCACTACCCGTATCTACACCTTTGTGATGGCTTGTTAGCGATCCCCTTTTGTCTTCTACGGCAGTAATGCCACATTCTACTCTATCGAATTCACAGTCTAATAAAAATGTACGAAAACGGCATGAAACCGAATGATATGCCAAAAATTTTAAGTAATATTCATTAAATTCAAATGCTAATGGAAATTGCTTTTGAATTTGGTGTATTATATCTAGGAACTGAAGAAAGGTAGGAGTAAAGTTTGTAGTTTGTGAGTTCGCTGCAAGATTACTTCGATGCCCGAACCTATGACCAAACCCAAGCCACTCCTTTTCGATCAAAATTCGAAAACCTTCAATAGTTCTATAGTGGGGATCAAGACATACTTGAGCAACAGAACATACTGTTGCTGTGGTATCCCAACCCTCCTCTAAACATACAGCTACTGATGAACCTTGAACATCCATTAAATCTATAACAAGCCCAGCTAATCGCATTAAATTTTGAAGCTGTTGTAACCATTCTGAACATTCAATTAATCTGGAATTATCAACGTTGTCTGTCAGAAAATTTGATAACGCATAAAATTATATTCTTTCAGATAAATTACACATACTTATAAAAACTTTGGTCGGGCTCTACATTTGGAGAGCTAGGAACACAGGCTCGCATAAGTTTTTTAAATGCAGCTCTGGTATGTCTTACATCATAGTATTCCACAGAAATGAAATCTGTTTTTGGTGCTGATTCTGCTTTAACTCCCTTTTATAAAAAAAAAAAAAAAAAATGAAAAAAAATTGTTATAATAAATGTGTAATCATATATATTTAGAACAACGTAAAAATTAGTCGTCTTACTTTCATATGAGCCTTTTCACCAAGGATGTATAATGCGGCACGTTGAAAAGTATGAACACATTCGGTACCACTATCCGAATCTGTAGAATGCCTCACAGTTCCACGTTGATGGACCGAAGTCAAGGAGGCTTGCGAATTATGTCTCTTATCTTTCAGTGATCCCCAGCGACCAAAGTTCTTAGGCCCCTTACCTCCCGATGAGCTATACAAGAACATATAAATATGCTACATAGTTAAGCTGTCGCACATTCTGTAAAAGTTTAAATATAATATTAAGATATATGTACCTTAATGTTCCAATTGCTTTATTAAACGGATTACGTCGTGATTGTTCAGGCGTTGCATTACGATCCTCAGCCGCTAACAGTAAGGAATCAATACTAAGAGAACTGTCCGACATTCCCCATGCAGAACCTTGTCTTATTGCGGGCAATGGAGTTGCAGATACAAGAGCCAGAATATATTTTTCTTGCTCTAAGGACGATGTTGTTTCTGAAGATGTTGCTGTTAACATAACACAAATAATGCAATATATTATACAAAAATAATAAGAACTAAGAATATAACAATAATTAGTAGGATCAATACTTTTTAGGTTACCAGCAGATGTTGGATGAGCTTTTAACATGCCCATAACACCCTTCCCATGATAACCTGCTCCTCTAATTAAAAGTGCTTTTGTTCTTGAATGTCTCCATGTGACAACAGGTACCCTATTATGTCTATAAAGCCGACAAAATCTACGTATACTTTCATCCGATACTGACGAAGGAACTATAAGTAGTGCGGGATAACTTCTACAAATCATGTAGGCACAATTCGCAGATGATAATCGAAATGGTTCGTTTCTACGATTATTATGTGGTCCATTTAAATACAGTCCCAGTCGATACCAATCTCTAACGTAACTACGTTCTGATAATCGCTCTAATGTTTTTGCATCAGTTGGTTTTTGAGTTACAATACCAGGAATTTCAAAATCATCTACTGCAAAAATGTCACTTAAATACATTTGAAAATGTAAAATAATTTTTTCAACATATTTCATATTAAAAATGAACTAGTATACTACAGTTATGTACAACTTTTACTTACCACTCAGATCATCATCGTGACTTAAATCATTGTTATCTGTTACTGGCAAACTCATTCTACCAGGTGATGTCATGTATTTATTGTTAGTAATAATATTCATATTTGGCAAGACGTATTTTTGTCTTTTAGATGACTGTTTTGGCTTAAAACCCGCCTTACGAGCAGTCTTTAAAAGTGTTTTTTTCGCAAATCCCCTAAGAAAGGGTAATTCTATTATAGTAATTGATGAAAGAAAAATATTTAAATAATACACAACTTACTTAAGAGTAGCATTTTTTTCTTTCCCTTTGTGATGTGCAGTTTGAGTAACCAACACTTGGCCATTGAAAGCAAAATGATGGAAAATATGTGGTGGATATCGAGCTTTGTGAACTAATTTTCTTAAAGTTTCAATATTTTCGGGTGTAACTTCTTCATCGAAGGCCAATTTTATCAATTGGAAAGTGCAAGACCTTAATTGTAGACCTTCTTGTAAACATTGATCTAAATGTGCTAAATGTTGTACAGCGACACGCTTTTCCTTAGTTAACGATGTTACTGGAAAAGCTCGCACTACTAATTGTTCACAAGCAAATGGATCACAAGGTATTCCTTTAAATACAATTCTGTAATTAGTAAGAAAAATAGCTCCCTCGGCTGGCAAGAGTGGTGGTATCTTTGGTAATCCTGCCGAACTTTCTTCTCTTCCATCCGGTAGAAGATAAGCGCGTAAACCATCCATAATAACTTCTTCGCCAGGCAACATGTTAGGCGTCAAAATTTTAGGTTTCTGTATTGGCGGTAATCTCTTGCTTTCTCTATGTACAGCTTCGAGGGTTTCAATGTGCATATGAACAACGCCAGGAACCATCTGATGTAGGCATCTAACATGTTCAGTACTTACACCACCTTCAGTACAAACACGGTCTACAAATCGTGAAACCATCCGAATAACTGCACTACCAGTCTCTCCAGGATCAGTTTCTTCAAACCCAGACTCTGCATCACCGCTGTCACTTGCTACACTATTTGTAATACTATTGCTTGCTCTTTCATCATCATAAATATTATCTTGACGGTGAGTCTTTGCTCCTACATCTAATGGAACCAATAAGTAAACCATTCTATTTGCATAATGTATTGCTTGGCTATACATGGTACTTTCTTCACTTGCTATGAGTTCCTTCTGTTTTTCTGGATCAATTGTGGGCCAGATTCTCATTTGTTCCGCAGCTATTTCAAGAGCTGATGGTTCTTGAATTTGATAAATTGAGTATCGATCACGAAATGGAAATTCTTTACCGTCACGTGGACTAATGGGACTCAAGATGCCATCGTTTATTAGCCGTGGCGGAGAATTTTCACCAGGAAGATATAATCGTTTAATATCTTTCTGAACATCCAAATAGAAAGCGTCTTCCCAAAATTGCTGATTTTGCCACACTGGATGTTCTTGTATACAGGTATAAGCAAATTGAATTACTCCTGTACAAAGTTTTCTACAAAATGCTGTTGCAAGAGGAAGAAGTGCGGCAGCAACTCCATGTTCATCCATGGATGAATCATCTTGCAGTGCACAATTCATTAATCGAACAACAAGATCAAATTGTTGATGTTCTAACATAGCTTTATTTCCAACAACGTGTTGCGATAATTCCATGCAAAGTGCTAAACGAGCAGCTTTGCTTTTCAAAGCTCTCAAGACTGCTGGGAAAGTTTTACGAGCATCGGATATTTTATTTTCAAATATACAGTTTATACAATTACGTAGAACTTCCAGTCTACGTGCAGAATTACTAACCAAATGTCTAGTGTCATGGACAAATGAAATGTGTGGACCCATAGGTACAATACGAGGTTGTGATGGTCTTAATGACGATAATCTATCCACAAAAAAATAAATATAATATATAAAAATATAATACGTGTACACAAGTTTATAAAACGAATTTCTGATACACACCTAACTTTAAGATTATTTTTTGCAAGACCTTCATCTATAATTGCTTGAACTTGTTCTGAATTAATGCGTGGCAAAAGCGGCTGATGTATTCTAGCAAATGCTCCTTCAGGTGGTTTTAAAATTTTTTGTACATATGGTTGTGGATTTGGATTTTCATTTGTATATAACTGTTGTGCTAATTCTTGAATATGTGTTAAAACAAGTCCTAATAATAGTATAGATTAGAATATACATATTTGAATAACATTGATCTTTTATGCAAGCTGTTCTAAAAAAGTTGTACAGCCACAAATACAAACAACTGAATGATAGTTGTATAAGGTCAACTTATATATTTCATTACTGCATGTTATGTTATTCATTACTTACTAGTATCTTGTGCTTCTTGTTTTAATTGATCGCTCAAATTATTATATAATTCATCCCATACATCACAAGGCCTCCAAGGTGGTCCCCTGTCAGCAATAAAGGAAGTAAAAAACATGCAATCCAATACTCTAGTCGTAAAATCACAATCTGTTAAACCACGTTCTCCTAAAAATGCTGCCTAGAAATAAAAAATATAATTTTTATATTATTTCTTTAGTTTTATGTGTTATAAAATAACATAAATAATAATCAACAACCTTATGAAATGTTATAACAGGTTTTGGATGAATTCTTATCAATGTCAGACAGCTCCTGTATCCTTGCAACAGTTGAGCAAAGGTTCGCATAAAAACTGCTCTCAGTTCCTTATCTAACATAGGTGAATGAGGAGCTCTTGTTGCAAGTGGTGGAAAGGCATAATCTGCACAGGATAGTTCTGGTTGCAATACTAAAGACAATGCATCTTGGGTTTGTGAAAGAAGTGGTTCAGGAAGTAGGGGAAGTGAAACTCCATCTGGGACCATGATGGACCCTCCATCTAAATCAGCAACTATTACATCCATCTGTGAAAAAAATATATTGTACCTAATAAAAATAATTATAACATAGAAAATAATATAGAACTATATTAAATATCTTACAAGTTCTGCAACTTCATATTTCAGTGAACTGTGTACACCCATAATAAATGGAGTAGGTGTACTGAGTACTTCAACTAAAGCTGCTGGTAAGAGAGGAATGTAAACATGAGTATATCTAAATGGATACATCAGTGCAGTAAGTGCACGACATCCTTCAGTTAATCGTGAGTAGCTTGCAGAATGAAATAGTATTTTATGTTCTGTCATGACAGCACAAAATAATACTAATACATTACGAATACCTATAAAATACATTTTTTTCTTTAATGAAAGAGATTACAAAATAAACATATGTATACCAGTAATTAGTTTATTCTTACCTAATTGTTGAAATAAAAGATTTACACTACTATGAGTTATTGGAAGAGAAGGACTAATTGGGGGTTGAAGTGCTTGACGATCACCTGCACCAATGCTAAACCGTACTTGTGGTCCACCGGCAGGTGGTACTTGTATACAGCCTAATATGTTTCCTACCAGTGTTTCTAATGGTATACCAAGATTTTCTACATACACTGTGTATATAATACCAAGGCAATTCTATAGCAATAATATAAATATTTTATTGTTGTATCCAAGAATAAAATCATGCTATTACCTTTAACAGAATTTTACATACTCTAAAAGTTTCAATGTAATCAAGTCTGGAAACCAGCACCAGACATTTAGGTGCATACATAATGCTGTGATGTGTAATTGTTGGCATTGTCCTAACCAAAGAACGACTATCACCATCTACAGGGTCTTCTTCTTCATCTACAGGCTTACTTGGCACAATAGACACAGTTTCATTAAAGCACATGCATGCACAATAATGGCGGTTTGCATCAATGTCAGTTAAAATGGATACAAAAAATCTTGGCTCTTGTCTTTCTGTAGATAATGCCCATCCTTGTGGTTGGCAAAACTATGAAACCATACACAGTTAAATGAAAAATATAAAAATTAAACAAAATCATATCTTACCCATTCTATTCCTTCTATAAATGGTGTATCCGGCCAATCTTTCTCAGGGAATCTTTGTACAATGATGCCATTACTTATACCACCTCCTGTAATAGTAAATAATATTAGAAAATATATTAAATATTGTTTCATATCATAATAAGATATACATACGTAACAAAAATATTTCATAAAACAAACAAATTCAGTCTTAGATACTACCACAAGTGAAATTTTACCACGTGTACATTTCATTTTAATATTATTAACAAATGTAATATCTAATATCAATTATTTAAGTATTTATTTGGGTTACTATTAATGATAATGATATTGAAAAACCAATCAGTTCTCAGTCATAGTCTTTAATGATAAAATATAAACTGTTGTAAATAACACTGTATTGGTAAGAGTTACTATTCAAATTACAAAATTGAAATATGTAATAGACAACTATTGTATATAGGAATTAAATGTCAGCCACAAACATACACAGAGTTTTTTATAAAAATGACATGAACTTTGTGTCATATGAAATATTTGCAAATAATGTATATAGACAACATTGATATATTTTTAAAGTGTAATTGGTAGTTAAAAGATGAAAACTTACTCTCTTTTTCGTGGTCGTAGCCGACCACAACAAAGTAGTCGGCTAATCGAGACATTTCGGTATACTCGTGGGAGTTCGTGGGGATGATAGCGCCCAACATCCCACGTAGACTTCAATACACGTGATTTCATGGACCGTATCCTATCGAGTAACAATCAACTACCTTGTGTCAATGTTAAGCATAATTACGTGTCAATATGCAAATTAATTGAAATATATCATAAACATTTTCAAAGGTATCTTTTTTCATTTAAAAATTTATCAGATTTTAGAATGAACAGTTAAAAGTGCAACAGAGTTCTGAATATATTTAAACGATTTTTGTTTTGTTTGAAGTACAATTTCCAGGCAGTGGTTGAAAGATTAAAGACACCACATACACTGTTAAAAGGAGATCCCTTGCACTCGTCACATTTAGAAAATAGGCTCATTCGTCATTGTGTGAGAATACAATATTTCATTTATTTTATAACTCGCAATATGATGCCACACCCCGAAGCTTTAATCCATAACCTTGCAAGTTCAAGCGCCACATTGAGTGTTTGTTGAACCGCGTATGAACCAAAACGCGCCACAGATATACAAACGAAGAGACGAACGCGCTATAATTCGCATTTAATTTAATTTTTTTTGTCTTCTGCTTGGGTCACTGAGAATATCTTGAATCTTAAAACATAAATGCTATTATAGATGTTACATCGATGTAACTTTATAGCTTGTTCATATTGAGATGCTTGCATAATAGGTGTATATGCAATATGTGTGAGTACAATATATTATATCCAATCTTTAAATTTTTAAAGATATTCCATAAGCATAACTAAAAATTGTTTACAAATCCAAATTTAATTTGTTCGCGTTTATAATAAGTTCAAAGAGAAATCATATGATAGTGTTGCGTGTGGGACTAGCGGAAAGTAATAGTTGGGGAATTTAAAAGGCGCAGGTAGGTGCCCGTGGAGCGCTAAAGCACTCTGCTTGAGGCGCGATATATGAACGACAATTGAATACTTTTGACTAAGTTCTTTATTCGAGCTTTTAGAAGGTATTTGCAAGAAAACGTGTTATTGTATCAGTACTCGGTATCGATCTGCCTCCGCAAAAGAAGATCTTCGCGCGATTTCGGCTGATAACCTCTTCGCTGGAATTGTGGGTCCTCCCTCTGGATCATTCCGGTCCTCCCCTAGTCCAATGGTGGTGGCGTCCATCCCTGTCCGGTGGTGTCTCCTTCTCCTGGTCCTGGTCCGTCCTCGAACGGGTGGAGGTGGAGGCGCTCCGGCGAGAGTCAGGACGATATCGTGCACACGTATTAAGGGAAAGCGGGGGACCCAGAGAACTACGAAATGTTTAGGACAACCCGCGTTGACGAAAATAAATAACGTCGGTAAATGTATGGTCCTCTCGAAACGAATGAATAGACGCTGCATCGCGAGGTATCTGCTAATTCTCAAGTATCGAACGTGACTCTGAGAAAAACATCGAAGTTCGTACGGTCCGCAATAAACTACGCTTTTGTGTTAACTAAACTGAAGGGTCTTTTTGTTCTCTGGTTTCTCGACTTTCCTTGTTCGCTCGCCTACGAGGAATATATTAACAATAACATCCTGCATGCCACATGTACATGTTTGTTCGTTTGAATTTCGCTCTTAATTTACGCTTATAAGAATACAGGGCGCAATCTCTACGTAACAATCTTCACGCGGTTTTATATCCCTATTATTTGATTCAACTTCAAGCGATAGCGTTACAATAGTAATGTCTATGGACCATACTCAAATTGGACAAAGCGGTTAACTTCATTAGGCTCTCTGCTATCAACTCTTTTTACTTCATCTTATATACATATATACAGCGAACAAAAATACTAGAATAAATGGATAGAGGTGGATAGAGCTCAATGGAAAAATGAATCGGAGCTGACATGTGCAGAAATATATGATCATTCCATGCGTACAAGCAGTAATTATAAAAATATGTCTAGTCCATAGTATGAGTAAATATATATACATGATTTTTTTAACAACTGTAATACAAAATAACATAACAAATAACAAACAAAATAACAAATTTCATATCCAACTATCAGGACTTTTATAAAGTTGGTATAGGTATGTATGTTTCAATGTATTGCTGTATAATTAAATAATAGATTACAAAGATTATATCTATAATAAATGATTACAGGCATAAATATCAAAACCTGAATTAAAATCACTAAATTCTAATGAGTTTTAGTAAAATGAATATTTCCGAAATACTACTTGAAAGTATTGCAGATGCAAAAGTTGGATTTGCTATTGCAACAATAATAGGATATTGTTTATACAAAATGATGATAGCAACAAATAGAAGAAAATTACAGACTTCTAAGGATTCTGACGAGTCTTCAAATAACATAGTAAGAAAAATTAAAATTCTTATACTTGGATTCATTTGTAACTAACATAATAAAAATTATATTATGTTTTTCTCTTACAGATGTATACAGATGAATATGATAATTATAAACTTATTTTGGTAATTAGAACTGACTTAAAAATGGGAAAAGGAAAAGTAGCAGCACAATGTGCTCATGCTGCTGTTGCTGCTTATAAATCAGCCAGGAAACATCGTAAAATTTTGCAAGCTTGGGAAGAATGTGGACAAGCAAAAATTACTGTCAAGGTATATATACAAGCTAATTCAGCTGTTTCCAGAAAATTTTGCCAGTATATTATAGAAATAAAAATAAGTAAAAATGTTATGAAAATATGGGTTCTTATATGCTTTATTAGTAAATTATAAAAATGATATGTGGAGATAATAGATTATTGTCTTTTTTATATCTTATTAGTAAATTATAGATTTGTATTCTCATTCCATATTTTTATCATATGCTGGTATAAATTTGAGAAAAAATCGGGATATTTCCAATTTTAAGTAACTTATTCTATAACAAAATGTTTAGGTGGATAGTGAAGATGCATTGAAAGAGGTAGCAAAACATGCTAGAGCTGTAGGACTTTTAGCAAATATAATACAAGATGCTGGTCGCACACAAATAGAGCCAGGAAGCAAAACAGTATGTGCAATTGGTCCAGGTCCAGCACCATTGATTGATCAAGTAACTGGACACTTAAAGTTGTTTTAGTAATGTGTCAATAAAGGTTACGGAATTTTCGAATTTTTTTAAAATTTATTGATTTCGTTATTCTAAGTAGAATTTTTATTTATGTAATGAAAATGAATAAATATACTACTATTGGTGATTTCTAATTATATAATTAGATATATCTCTATATACAGAATGTTTGTATAAAAATACAATACATGAAGAAATGTGAAATTATATTTATAGAAAATGCAAATTACAAATTAGTGAAATAATATACTTTCAAATGTATTATAGATTTTTAAATACACAATTTCACTTTACTAGTAATGTTACATATATAATTTATATATGTATATATATAAAATTGATCAATTTTAATACAACATTATACATGAGCATTTATCTTAATACTAATATAATACATTTTTGCATCAACGAATATAAAAACAACATTGGGTGACATTGTAAATGATATATCTTTAATTGATACTAAATTTGATTACTTATTACTTTAAATAAAAATGGCATTTACTAATATTTATATTGAAAAATATATTGTTATACAAGAATTAAACAGAAGCGTATAAGTATAATTATATCACTAAAAAATAAGTATTACCATTAAATATTCCCAGCTCTGATCACAAAACATTGAAAATTTGTTTCCAATAAAATATCTTCCAGTCTTTGGTACCTAGTGCTATTATTCTTATTTAAGTATTACATAATACTTATAAATAATATATAAATAATCTATACTGGAGGAGGAGGTGCTTTTCTATGTATTTTGTTAGAGCTGGTAGCACTACATTGTGATTCAGCAATGGATCTACCATCAGCTTCATCTCTTCGGCATAAGTCCGATTCATTCTGTATCCAGTTCTGTGTTTGATCGTGATTTGATCGCGTTGATTGACCTTCTTCATTTTCAGGAACAGAACTTACTTCTCCTAATAATTTTGATAAAGATGGTGCCAATCCTAATCCTAAATTTCGTTCGTGATATACTTCTGAAATTGTAGGTGTTAATTCACGTGTTAAACTTGTAAGTGATGTGGCTACGTTTCTTAAATTTTGATTATGCGTATCAGCAGATTGTGTTGAATCTGTTTGAGAACAAATATCTTCTGTTGCTGTAGGATGTCGTGGTTTTCTAGGAGCATTAGATCCAATTTCTGTTCTAACACTTAATCTTTCTAGTACAGTGGCTGGTAACGGTGGCAACGGTTGTCGCCTTAAAACTGTTGCATGTCCATTATCCCAATCCGTTACTGAACTACTTGAACTAGAACCTGGTCTTATACTTTGATCAGGATAAAGATTTCTAATACGTGTTTGATGATTCAAATTAAGTGCTACCGGAGGGCTGGGAGTAAAAGCAACATCTGATTCCCCTAGAAAACATACATATTTTAAACATTTTATATTTCATTCAGATTCAAAATTAAATTTAACTTATTATTACCTCCCCCATTTGGACACGTTTGCCGTGATGTAGGAATTGGAACATTTGGCGGTTCCATAGTTTTCCCATCTGGTTCACCTCGATGTCGAACATAATTTGCAAACGCACCTCCTAGTCGAGGTCGCTCTATAACATTCTTTTCTATATGGGCGACAGAAGCTAAGCTTTCCATGGAACTACTGGAGTCTAAAGTTAGACTTTTAGGTGCTTCTTGAGTATCTAATGATAATTTTATGAGTTAAGAGTATGTTTCAACATTTTCAACTTTATATAAGTAACAAATGGATTTACCAAATAAAGCTAGAAGAGCTTGAAGAGCAAACTGGACAGCTCTTCGCGATGCTTGTTTTCCTGTTCTTAATGTAACTTCCGATTGACCAACTTCCATAAGATCAAATCCTAAACTTGCAAATAACTCGTGAGATCCTGATGCTCTCCATACTTGTACTGGTAATGTTACTTCTTGACCTTCAGTTGCACAAGTAGCTCTTCTCATGGCTGCAATGACATCTTCTGCTGCTTCTGGTGCCTATAAAATGCAAAATTATTTTAATAATAATAAATTATTATTTTTTACATTGTTGTATACAGGTTTTTGTTATTACCTGTAATAATCTAGCGAGCGCATCCAATGATACTGGTCCTAATCCTAGTAGTGCTTGCAAACTTGCACTACATCTCGTCAATCTTTCTTCCGGATCACTTTGTGGAAAAAATACAGAAGATGGTATTCCATTTCCAGCCGGTTCAAATCTGAATCCAACTGACATCAAAAGTTCTCGCCAACCAGTTGCTGCTCCTACTTTATTCTCAATACTGCGTTGTGTTGTATACATAGCATTCTTTTGCCCTCGATGTATGCGTTGCAATGATTTCTCTACCAAGTGAAGTGTCACGCGTAAAGCATCACGGCTTTGTTCAGGACCGCCACGCAGTAATTCAGCAAGTGCTTGTCCCATCAAAGCAACCTAAATAAATCATTTATGATCACTTTCACACATATAAAAATATATTTAAAAAATAAACGTTCTTAATTTTATACTTTATTTGACAATCTTGCGTCTCCTCCGATGAGCAACCAGCCAGCCCAATTTGCAGGGTGTGCGAAGTGCCTTGTATGCTGAACTGTTTGCATAGCTTCTGCTAATGCTCTAGATGCTCTAGCACCTTGTAACATTGCACTATAAAATGCTCGTAATAATATACTACCAGCCGTAGGTGGAACAGCCCACATTCCTATGAGTACACATTGTGCACCCGCATTTAATAAAGCTTTGGCTAAATTTTGTACACCATCTGATGTAACAGTGGTATTTTCTGTACTATTCCAACCGTGACCACTAGATATCACGACTAAACGAGCAGCTATTTTCAATTTTAAAATATCTGAATGACTTAACAGGTACTCTGGTCTCACAGAGGGTTCTTCACATGGGTCAGCAGTTAATGCTAAACTGGCTGATTTCCAAAATACAGGCACTGTCAAGTGTACACATTCTGCATCAGGTAAAGATCTTAAAACAGCCGATCTAGTTGCTTCTGCCCCTATTAAGAACAATAAAAGATTAATAATTAAATTAATCAATAGTTTGTTTAATAAAACACGAAATTGTGATATTTACCAGTTATAGCACGGGCTTCTAATAATTCAGCAACGATTTCAGATTCTGTTTCAGTAGAAGTCACACTTTCAGACCAGCCATATTCTTCTCTAACTTCTTCAGGAAGTATAGGATTTCCTGCAACTAATGCAGCTACTGTTGCACCACCTTCTGGTATAGGAGTTTTCGACCGTTTTCTTAAAGCTGCGAGAGATGGTACAACTAATAAAGAAAACCTTTCACACAAATAATCGTCTCCCGGATTTGATTGCAAGGCTGGAAGTGGCGCTAAATATAGCGATTTCTCTACTACCATAATTAATTCTTTTCTTGCTGGTGGCAAAAGATCTTCAAATGGTGCTAAAAGTAAATCATATAGTACTTGAATTGGTAATGGTGATTGCCACGTAGGACCTTTTGTTCCTCGTCCCCATCGAGCACTTCCTGCTCTTGAACTAACTGATCCTACACTGAACAAACTACTTAAACTATATGAGCTAGCATTAAGATGATGTCCCCTTGACGGTATTTTTGTTTCTTCAATAAATTCACTTGTTTCATCTAAAAGAGCTTCTCGTGCTTGCAGAACTCGTTTTTCCAATCCTATGCCATCATCCAAAGTAGTTGAATGAAATCGTAATAGTCCACGACCGGGAGCCAAACACCAAGCATGCAACTCACATCCGACTTCACTGAAACATTGTTTCAAATATCAATCGTTTTACAGAATTATCATTCACATATAATTTATCATTAAATTTGAATTACCTGTAATACAAAATAACTCCGCGTTGTCTATCAATAATTTCCGAGTAATGCGCAGCATCGTCCAAACAGTTACTTTTACAACGTCTTGATCTTTCCGCCCAATTTAAAGCTTCTTCAGCTCTATTCAAGCTAATTAACACTTTTTGTAACATTCTATAAGTTTCTGATAATAACTCGGACTTATTTGGTTGTCCACATATAATAGTTGAAGAAATTCCATCTAATGATTCTAATAAATTTGCCGCTTTTTCTAAATGTTCTACAGCAATAGCTGCTTCACCAGCTTCCCAGTGGACAAGACCAAGCCTGTGCCTTAATCTGGCAGCTTCCTCTCTTCTTCCCAATCCTTCAGACAATGATAATCCAGATTGTAAATAACTCAAAGCTCGTGACAAGTCACCACATAAATGATGAAGACGTCCTAAACTAGAAAACGCAGCTGCCCTTGAAGGTTGATCTCCAGCTGCCGCTGCAAGACTTAATGATTGTTCTTGTAATCTTATAGCTTCTTCAAATTGTCCCAATGCTTCCTGAGTTATGCCTAAATTTGCGCAAGCTCTAGCTTGTAATCCAGCTGCATCTAAAGCTTCAGCAATTGAAAGTTCCAACTGATGATGCCGCAATGCGGAATTTGGATCATCCATTAATAAGTGAACAGCTCCTAATCCACTAGCAGCCTCTGCTTCAGCAGCTTTATCTCCAAGTCCCCGGGCAAGAGCAAGTTGGTGCGATAAACAACTAACAGCTTGTTCATGATTGCCTAATGCAGCATGCACTCTGCCTATAAAATTAACATTTGTAAATGAGTAACACACATCAGAAAATGAATACGTGTTTATGATTAGTGTATTAATTTTACCTAAATCTCCGTATGCTGCACCTCGTGATTCTGGACTATCAACTTCATGAGCAGTCACTAATCTTTTTTCGAAGCATACTAAAGCTTCTTGTAAATTTCCAGTTGCTTCTCGAGCTCGACCTAAACCTCGGTATGCTCTTTCTTGTTCTCTGATGCTTTTCAATTTTGTAGCTGCTGTCAATTGTTGTTCATGACATTTAATAGCTTCTTCTGGATCTCCCAAAGCTTCGTAACAATCTCCTAAATTTCCAAGTGCTCTAGCTTTGTTCAATAAAGCTGTACCCATCGTCAATGGTTCTAACGTTGCTAATTGTTGTTCAAAGTATCCAATTGCATCTTCATAGTGTGCCATATTAAGTCTCGCTATTCCTAAGTTTCCTATTTGAAGACAAAATAGTAAATATTGCAATTATAAAATTAACTTTTTATGTATCATAATTAAGTTTTTACCTAGAGCTTGTGCTTCCACTCCCGAATCCGCTAATTCTTTTGCTCTTTCAAGTTGTTCTTGATAACATTTTACTGCATGTGTGTATTGACCCAACGCCATGTGTACTGCACCTAAATTTCCAAGAGCTCTGCACTCACCACGTAAATCTCCAGCTTCTTGTCTTAAAGTCAATTCTTGAGTATGAAATCCTAATGCTTTATCAAGATTTTTTATCGTCCGGTGCGCAATACCTAGAGCTCCGTAAGCAGCAGCTTCCAAACTACGATCGCCTGCTTGTCGGGCTAAATTTAATTGTCGCTGATGCATTTTTATTGCTTCTTCAGCTTCACCCAAACGTAAAAGACAATCACCAATATTTCCCAAAGCTCGAAATTTTCCAGGTAAATGTTTAGTCATATGTGCAATAGCTGAATACAAAACAGAAATATTATAAAAAGGATATTAAAAATATATAAGTTTACAATATTTCAGAATTTTTACAGTGTTTTCCTACAAACATTTCTTACCCAAGTAATACTTTTGACATTCCAATGCTGTATCTAAATTTTCAAGAGCTAAATGCGCTAATCCCAAATTGCAATAAGCTCTTCCCATTCCAGATTTATCCTGTAAATCTTTAGCTAATGCCAAATCTTGATCATAATATCTAACAGCTTCACGATGGTTACCTAAACAATAATGGGCATAACCCAAGAAGTGACATGCTTTTGCTTCCCCTTCTACATCATGTAATTCCTGTGATAGCATTAAATAATTTTCATAATATGGAACTGCTTCTTCAAATCTACCACGAGATGACAAACAATTGGCAAGATTAAGTAAAGCACATGCTTCACCGGCTGTATCTTTCAACTCGCGTGCTATAGCTAAATGAGCTCTGTAATGTCTTAATGCTGCTTCGTGTCCTTGTACAGCTTGATATGCTACTGCTAAATTCCCATGAGTGCTAGCTTCTGAGCTCCGATCATTAACCTACACGAAAAAGAACATTGTATAATTACATTGTATAAGTCCACTATTAAAATTATCTGTTATTTCATAGTCTAAATAATTTACCTCTTTACTTATTGTTAATTCTTGTTTATGATATTTAATAGCTTGTTCATAATATCCTAATGCATTATACGCATTTCCAATATTTCCATATGCTCTACCCATCCCAGCTTTATCACCTAATGATCTAGCAATTCCTAAATGAGCTTGATGCAATTTAAGCGCAGCTTCATGTTCTCCAAGTAACTGGTAAACTATTCCTAAATTACTGCATGCTCGTCCCTCAGCTACTTTGTCTTTTGTAGCTAAAGCAACATCAAGTTGTCTCTGGTGCCATAATTTGGCTTGTGCAAGATCACCTATATAAAGACAGTTAAAAGAACATATATACAAGCAAACTTATTTTTTCACTGTTTTCGTATAAAAATGTATTTACCTGCACATCTTGCGGCATGCCCTAATCCTGCATAAGCTCTCATTTCTATTGCTCTATCACCAAGTTCTTGAGCTATTCTGAGGACATTTTCATGATATGCCATTGCCTGACCAAAATTTCTTCGATAATGATGAGATGAACCTAAATTACTAAATGCTCTTGCTTCTTCTACACGATCTCCTAATCGTCTTGCAATTCTCAGGTGTTGCGTATGACAGTCAACAGCACTCTCAAATTCTCCCATTGCCAAATAAACTGCGCCCACATTACCTATTTCTCGAGCTTCTTGAAGTCGATCTCCCATTTGTTTTACTAACTGTACACATTGTTTATGAGATGCAAGTGCATTTGGTAAATCACCAATAGCTGTATAAACGTGACCCAGGCTAGTTAAAGCAGATGCTGCAGCCTGAGTGTCTTTACACTTCATAGCTAAAACCAACTGATACCTATGTGCTGTTAAAGCTTCTTTAAAACTGCCTTTGCTAAAATATGCAGAACCCAAATTTCCATGAGCTCTACATTCACCCTGTGTGTCTCCTAAAGATCGTGCAACACCTACAAAAAGTTTTACTCAAACTTTAAAATGATGTTTTATTAATATCATCTTGTTTCCTTTTACTTATTGTTAATAATTACCCAAATCTTGCTGCATATAATTTATAGCTTTGTCCAAAGAGTTTAATGCCCAATATGCACTTGAAAGAGCTGAGAACACAGAACCTCTTAATTTTAAACTACAAGAACCAATGGTGAGAGCAGCTTCTAATACACCTGCTGCTGCTTTATACTGTCCTGCTCCAAGAAGTTCTTGACCAACAACAGAAATAACAACAAAAGGAGATTCATCGAGTTTCATTGCTCGTAACTGTTGAAATGTTGGTTCTAACGTTGCACGTAATGGTGATTTTAAAGATGCTTCTACCAAACCAGATAATAATTGACAATTAGTAGGATCATGTGCCAGACCTGTACTGAAGGCAACTAAAGCTTCTCCGTGTCTCCCTAAACATTGTAATGCTACTCCTTGACGGTAATATGCCTATTAAAATAAATTTCATTGATCAATTGAAAAGTAATTTTTAAAGAATGAATAAATTTACCTTTGGCCACTGAGGACTAAGTTCGGTGGCTCTGACAGCATCCTGAAGTGCAAGTGCAAATAAACCCATTTTAAGCCTAGCAGCTGACCTGTTTGAATATAGCACATGGCTGAGTGGATCCAAAGCAAGGGCTTCTGTATATAAAGTTGCAGCAAGAGCATAGTCACCATTTTGACATGCTGCATTGCTACGACGTACAGTCTCTAAGAATAGAGATCTCGATCCAGCAGCCAAGGCCGACGTACCTTCGGGCTCCACCTTCAATATTTAACACAAATTAGTATTTTATCAAATGTATAATTTGCATATGTATCACATACGAAGTCCATTTCATATGTTTTGACAAAAACTATTTTTATTAAATATTAGTTTGTTCATAGCTATTGTTATATTTACTTTTATTCATGCAAAATAATACTTATTATAGTATGAAGCTTAATCCTGACTAATATAATAATCATATTTAAAAATATTTCCATAAATAATATACTTCAAAGCAATGTTGTAAATAATTAAAATCTAAACAAGTCTTTTATTTGTTAACATTACTGCAACTAAAATTTTTAATATTAATACTATTATATATGACATAGTGTGTATGTAATCATAATCACAGATGTACAGTTTAATATCAAAATTATAAATATCAAATATTAAGGTTTCAGGACAATATGTACAATTAAACAATTTGAATAATAAGCTATTATAATAATACTCATCAGGGTATATTTCGAAAGTTCTTATTACCTCAGAGATATCCCTATGAGACATTGCTTAAGACGAGCAGGTAGCATCCTCCTGCATAAGCATTATCTGTGGCGAGGAAGCTTCATTAGATAAGACCATATATTTTACAGTATAGGGCCTTTCTAGGAGTCCCGTATCACCGTTCTTTTTCTCATTTACATTTATCCTTCACAGGGTACTGTTTTCAAACTTAAATGACACTCGTCGTCTACAAATTGACATAACTACTTCGCCCTAGTAATCAAAGTATTCGTTAGGATAGGTGAAATAGTTTAATAAAAAAAAAGGAGGGAGGAAGGCGTCTTAGGAGAGCACCCACTGCATTCCTCAGACACAGCCATCTTGGAATGCGACCCCGGGCCCCCCCTTGAACCCAGAGTGAGGCCGGCACTGCTTGCTTACGTACCCTTTGCATAAGGCCCAGACCTTATATCTATAGCTTACGAAAGCTACATACATGTATAACATGCATATTTAAAATATACATCGTAGATTAGTTTGCAAACATCTTGTATAAATATGTCGTTTCAATAATACACATAGAATATCCTGTGAACACGTGTATAATGTGCTTTATACAATAATTTTTTATTAAAATTTCTGTTAGTATAAATATTGCTCATGACATTATAATTATTATAGATAATTATTTCATTTATGAATATAAATATTTATATATATATATATAAAATTGTAAACTTTTAGATATAAAGATATTTAAACAAAAATGTTAAATTATTAGATTTTAACAGGGTTTTTCTGTAAACATATTTAAAAACGGTACTATAAAGATATATATTTTGTTGTATAAATAATACAAAATTTTGTGAACAATAGTTGTCAGTAGTTTAAGTAATAAAATAGATATTTTGCGTTTCTTATGAAATTACAAGAAAATTATGCATTCTGAACTTTTTTACATGTTGATTTTCGTTTGAATGTCACAGCCATTGCAATTAACTTTTTATACTGTATGAGATATAAAGAATATCTGAGCGAAGATTGCTGTATTTATTGGAATGTGTACACATATCTGATTTTAGTAAACAACTTGGTATAGTTTTTAATATTACCTACTACAGTATTTAAACATTGTTACATAAATTGTAATTGTTAAAAAAATATAATACAAAAATAAGTCTATTTTCCTTCGCTCAGGTAATAAATATTTTTTATTCTGTACCAAAACTGTACATTATTTTCTAGAATAGATGATATACACATATATATACATGACTTATGCATATCATGTACAAAACATTTTCATATTATAAACATTTATTCGAAGATTCGAATCTATAGGAATGTTAAATATTTAATAATATTTTACACAACATTAATAAACTGATGTATGATCAGCAAAAATAATAATTCTAGGCACAATTGAATTTGTTGTGAATTTAATTCACATTAGTACCTTTCAATTGTGCATAGGTTCTATGTCAAATAAAAATGTACATAAAAAAATATATGTATAATGGAATTTGTGCTCTATGCAATTGTAGCTTTCAATATAGGTATTACAAGTGAATCCTTTTGGTATAATTCCATGTTTTTTAATTTACAATAAAATTGGTATTATAGCAACATATTTAAAATAAGAATCATTTTTAGAAATATATTATTACAAATACGATTATGAAAGCTACATATGTATTGATATTTTTAAATAATATAATTACAAAAGTAAGTTTCAAGGCCAGACTCGATTAAATATTTCCATGAAGGAATCATAAATCATGAATGTTATACCAACATCTAAACATACTCTACTTAATCTTGGAATGGTTCCTTTATAAAATGCACTTGGCCCTTCATTCTTCCATATTTGAATCATACAGTCTACACTGTTTTTGTACTTTGAGGCTTCTAAACCCTAAAAACATGATTTACATTTAATAATTTAATAAGTTAGCTTAAATAGAAAGTTATAATTTAATAGAATATGTAAGATATATGAAGCACGTACCTGCATTCGAGTCTTCACAACATCAATAGGGGTATTTCCAAAAACTGATAATGCCCCAGCACATGCACCAAATGCACCAACAATTAATTTTGGTATGTGTACATTTTTATCTCCACCTCTGTACCAATCTTTCAATGTCTCCATAACACAAAATCTTATTGCTTGATTTGATCCTTGTTTTAGAATAGTAGGTGTTAATCCCTGATATACACCCCTAAGCCCTAAACAAAATGATATATATAAAATTTATATTCCTTTATAATACTTTCATATGAATTACATAATTAAAACTTATGAACATCTTAAAACATTATGATCACACATTTTAATTACATACTATATTATTTAATTAATGTTATACAACACAAAATAGCAAAAATTTGTAATATCATACAATTAAACAGTATAAATGTAAGATACTTATTATTGCATTCTTGCATGTGTAAACTGAGAACCATTGATATATGAGCTGATACTCTTACATGAAGTTGACGAGGTTCATAGTTCAAGGCAAACTTACATACATTTAAATTCAGACTACTGCATAATTAAATTTCTAGCTTCTTTTGTATGTGTGTGCTCCAATTTAAACATATCTACATATTCAATAAATCTATATTTGCAAATTATACTGTATATAATTTGTTTTATTTTAAAAATTAAATTATTAATATTTTATTTACCATATTCCTTGGTGATCATTGTCACTCCATGAAAGAATCCTTTGTACTTTGGATTAGCAGATCTTTGATCATTAATAAATTTTACTTTAATAGTTTCCATAGGTGTAACAGCAAGAATAGCTTCAGATGCTCCAGCACATAATCCTGCTAGGAAACTAGTTTGAGTAGTAAGATTTCCATTTGCATCTACTAATACACCCTTTATTGTCTCAAAGGACCCAAAACGTACAGCTGATTTTGGTATTGAACCATAAAGTAACACTGAAAGACCTCTGTATAGGCCAAAAAATCCACGATTTTTTACAGTCTTTGTTACACAGTCCCATATTCCTGAATATTCTTTACCAGCTCCAGCTTTTCCATCAAGCTGTAGTTGCGTTTTCACATATTCAGTTGGATATGTAATACATATCTCTATACCACCAGTAATACCACCTATAAATTATTAATAGTAATCAATATTTTATTAATGTTTTTATTTAAGAATTTGTATATTATTTAATTAAAACAACGGTCACGTTAGTTGTCGTATGCTCAAATAAAAGATAAATAAACGTTTTCATTCATAAATGAAAAAAATCATTTTTTGGTTCATGCCTTCAAGGTTAAATATTCTTCAACCTTTGAATCTATCATATGCTGAACGTGCGACTCGAAGTTTATCTTTCTCTCTCCCTCTCTCTGTTCTTTACGCTTTTATTCGACATATTTCTTCCTAATTCTTAGATGAGGTATTCATATTTTATCAGTTTCTTTAAATAGCAGGCCAAACACACTAAGCATAGATTATAAAAGTGACACAAATTTGATAAATATTAAGAACAAAAAAGGATATACCAGCTATAATTCCTTTGACACCGCTACTACTGACAGCCGCTGCAGCTCCATTATCAATAAGCCAGGGTCTAGAAGGAAAAGGATTATTACGGAATGTGGAAATTGTACTCGATTGTTGCGATGATTTGCGCATTAAGGAACTAATATCCATCTTTTAACTTCGTTTCTGACTGCCGGCAGTCTTTACCCGTTAAATGTTGACTCAAAACTGAGTCGATTAATATCTATACGTTCCGATGCGCGTAGCGAGTTCCCCTACTTCTAAAATTTCTTTTACTCACATAGGTTGAGAATTGTAAATGGTAAATTTGATATTTGATATCCAATAACAAGTAAACGCCCGTATGATCAAAATTCTTTATACCAACATTATAATTTCTTTTGTTAACATAATTAAATTTTATAAAGTTTAGTTAAAGTAGTAAACTTTACTTACCTAAGAACGTTTGTTCAGCTCTACCCAACTATTCTAAATTTAGTTTAATTTTGGAAAGAAAATGAATAAATTTTATTTTACATATTTAATACCGTTTATTTATTTTTATTATATTCTTTCAAAACATATTTTCATCTTATAAAATTTTAAAAATATGTAAATTCTTATTTTATTTATTTTACTTTATTCATACAATCTATAGAAAACATCGCGAGAGTTTGAGTTGGTTTCAAAAAAATTGAAAATTTATTTAAAATTTCATTACTTTTTAAGAACTACTAAATTATCAAATGTTAATTACATTTGTACAATTAAACGTAAAAAATAAAATGTCATGATAAAATGAATATGAAATTAAAATCTATGCATAATCTTTTATTCGAATTTAATCTATTCCTCCACTTTTTTACCAAATCAAAGCATTTTAGATTAGTTTTTTGTTAAGAGTAATTATTAAACACGAATGGAATAATATTACAAATTTCTTATCATTACTGGGAATATTTCGTTATATGATCACGTGAGTTATATTTCATAAATAGACCAAATAAAATATACTATCAGAGAACTTTTTATATCTGATGTTATATAACTGAATATATGATGTGCGAATGGGTACATGGAAATAAAAGAACGATTGTAAAGTCAGTAAATAGGATTATGGGATTACTCAGTAAATAAAAAATAGAAAGATAAAGTAAATATCGCTTAAACAAATCTATATAAAAGATGCTAAACCTTATTATTGTTATCAATATAATTTACCAGCGTAATTTACATATTTTACCATCCAGGTGTAGTATTTGCTAAACGTCTCATTCGTCTGAAATAAAAACAAACAATGAAATAAGAATTGTACAATTAATGTAAGATTTATGCACAGATTAATATTATAGTAATTCTTACCGTGTATTTCGATCTTGATCGCGTATTTTCTTTTCCATTTCTGCATCTGTTAATGTTTCCAAAAACGGTGCCCATTGATCAGCTTCAGAAGGTGGTCTAAAAGGTACTTCTACTGTTGGTAAAGGGGCTTCAGAAAATGCGTAAGTTCTTTGGTGCCACGATAATTGTCCACGAACACTAAACATAAATGTAACTTTTAAACATGTAATTAAATTATCATTATTAAAATATTCGTCAAATATAAATATTTATAATTTATATTTACCTATAAGCAATAGCTGTGACAAACTCTCCACCAAGTCCTAATTCAGCACAAAGTTTCATTGCAAATTTTTCAGGATTGTTTTCTTTTTCAGACATATCCCATTCCACTTGATCTACTAAAGAAGTGTTTCCTACATGTATGTTTAATTTAATTATAACTCGTTGATCGCATTGATCTTCTAAAATTGTTTCTTGTGGAAAAGCTTCAATTTGCTGTCTTATGGCTTGTGCTATAGCTGGTACGAAAGTTAATGGATTTAAATCTAAATCGTCACACAATACTTCAGCAAATTGTTCTGGTGTTATAAGGCTTTCTGAAAAAATTGTATTATTTTATGATATGTTTACAAGTAACCACAATTCAATACAAACTATATAGTATAAATAGATTACTTACAAAGTGTAACTTCCAAGCAATGTATATGTTACAGTGAAACTCCGAAATCTGGAGAATGTCGACTTTCACCGGTGAATGTCAACATTCACGTAGTCGTTTGGTGTATGTCCGAAATATTTGCTAAATACCCCTATTTCTGACTTACACCGGTAAATGTCGACATTCACCATGCACTAATTGTCGACATACACCGGTGAGGGTCCGAATGTACAAGAATGTAATGAAATATTCGATCTTCCACCGACGTATTTGGCATGTGTTGATATTCACCGGTGAAAGTCGACATTCTCCAATTTCGGTCTTTCACGGTAACATATACACTACTGAGATTCAGGGAATATATAAAGTACAATAATTTAAAACTATTATCTTATACATTTTCTTTGTTTTAGGTAATGTATCAATATACTTCTCTTTTTAACTACAAATTTGAAGAATTTTTTTATATTATACATTACTGTACTTTACACTTTGCCAATAATATATAATTTCATTAAACAAATAAATGTACCATTTTTATTCCAAGTAAAAGTATCCCGTAATTTTTGTCCCTCAATTTCCATATCTAAACGAATTGGAACTAACATTTCCTGTTGCGCTGCATTTTCCAAATTTGCAGATGGATCAGTATCATCAAAACTGAAAAATAATAATACAAGTAATAATTATACCATTGACATTCATTTTTATTCTAAAACAAATGTTCAATCTCATTTTTTTCTTATAAAATGTAATAGGAAATATATTTTCATTCTTCTTATATAGTAGCATATTCAGTTATTCAATTAATTATTTTATATAACATAAATTACATTTACAAAATGTAAAATTTATTATATGTATAAACATTTACCATAAAGGAAATGTTCTGACTTTCTTATTATGCACTCTGTTACGATTAATTGGTGTAGCTTGAGGAACTGCATCTAAGTGTGAACTATTTGGTAAACTAGGCACCCAAGGCATAGACTTTTTTGATTTTCCTTCTCTAGGTGCTGGAGGTTCTGTCGAATGTACTGATACAGCCTTGTATTTATCATCATTGCCTTCAATAATATCTTCCACCTCGCTAGCTCTCAAAAGTGATACACTAGATGCAAGTACATGTTGACTTAATCCTAGTTCTACTAGCTTTTTACGCTCATCATTTGTAATAGACCTCCTAAACATTCCAGGGTAACGTTTATACAATGATCCCCGAAATAGGCGTAAATAATTGCCCACTTCAGATCCAATGCAATAATACTCTCCATTTTCTTCCACTTGGAAACTTATAGGTTTATCACCATATGTACGTAAAGCCATGTTTACTTCCCTATAAACACATGAGATTTTCTTCATTTAAAAGTTAAATTAATTCATTCTAATTATTCTAAACTCAAAAATTAATTCAATATGTCATACAACTATTTCTACAAATAATTTTTATATAATTCGGTATTATTAACATTATTTACATGTTTACTTCAATTTACATATACATATACCTGTTTTGCTCGTTATTTGTCACTTATTACTTATTACACTTTTATTAACATTTCTTATGAATTCAGTTAAAACAATTTGATTGTATATAATTGATAATTTATTATATACTATTTGAATTCAGTAAACAACTAGTTAAAACTCAACCTCTATTGTGTATTTAAACAAATAGCTATAGGGCAAGCTTATTTTCAATACAACGAAATTAATCCTTCGAATATTCTGATTTCATGCAATTACAAGATTACGTACTAAAAGGGATTACTCCTATATTTATAAATTACAAGTAATATTGTGATAGTTTGGTTTAGTCTTTTGTTACAAAAATACTTCTCGAAATTAAAGTTTTCGTTCGTTCTGCGCATCTTATCTCTGATTGGTTCTAACATACTTTGTAACCAAAGGTAACACGCAACAGTAGAAGAGTCTAGGGGAAATATATGTCAGTAGTCACCTTACTAGTTTACTTGATATCACTTCTTTGCTCGTCGTGAACGCCTGCCCAATCTGTATGCATCCTTATTGTGGGTTTACATTGATCGGACAAAACTCATTTTATCTTCATTTCGACATAACTTCACATTTTCTTCTTTTTTATATAGATAAAAAATGCATATTCGTTCATACTAGAACTTATAAATGGTGTATAGATATCTGTACACTAGCTCTATAGATATCTATGAGTTATCCTCAAGAGAATGATAGGAAAATGTTCCACCTTACTTATCTAAATGAGATGGTACCTTAGGTAGCAATACAATTCAAATTTGTTTGACAATAGAATTTTTATAAAAAAATAACAAAATAGATATTTCTGTTGATGTTATGTCTACTTTGAATTATTTTCGTATTTTATATTATGCATTGAAATCCTTTTCTTGTTTCATATTACGATGACAAGAATGTTTCATTATTTTATTATAAAAATTCCTCTTCATACAAATAGATTTTAATTTTACCGCCAATTAAGGTTACTAGTATCCTCTTCTTGTCATCATATAATTTCTCTTTGTCTTTCTTCTGGTTTAGATCAGTATGATGGCAACCAGTGAAAACTGCGGATATCGTTTTATATTACCCCTTTGAGGATCACTTCAGAAATATTTAGTGGCGCTGTAATCAAAAGTAAATATTGGAGCGAAAGCGCATCTAATATACATGTAATTTTAGATTCTAAACTTCATAAGCCATTTTGTGCATTGTTCAAGCAGCTGTGCGAAAGTATTGCTTATCATTACGTTTTAAGATGTCAAAACTTGGTTGATTGCGATTGTCGAGAATACGAGTTTTGACGCAAATGTGTGATTATCACTAAACGATAATTTCAAGGCATTATTATATACGTAATTGAAAAAGTCATCTACGGACTTTGTATAACAAAGAACTTTCAATATCTTTTATTAACCTTGGCCTGATCGTCATAACAGTAAGTATCGTCTTCAGAAAAAGTTAAAAATAGTTCTGTTTTGTAAAAAGACTGCTTACCTTTATAAAATAGTTGTTGAAATCTAAATTTTTGTTTTGTGAAGAATATGAAATTTTATGATACAGCAATTAATGTTGTTTTATGAAACTAATGAGCTTCTGATTTTTGAATAATTCAAATATCACGTTTGATAAATTGATAAATTAGACGCAGTTACTAACATTTTCTAATGCAAGTAAAAAAAGCAGTAATATGTCGTGTATATATTGTGTCTATAAGTCCCTGGTAACCTATCACTTTCAGATCATGATTGAGTAAAAATGAAAGCATTATATGAAACTAAACCAAACCATATAATTTGTATGGATTAGGGTATTTCATTTTATAAGATTTTATGAATGATTTTGAGTACCTAATGTTTACATAGTGGATCAAATAACAATGTAAAATGTATAATATGATGCATCTGCCTTTTGTTGGTACATTATATTAAGAAGTGTGTTGAACCTGTGTATTATTGTGGTTAGTATTACAATATTTATCAAATATGTATATGTTTTAAGTATTAAAATATTGTTAATATTTAAATGTAGATGTTAACAGAAATAGATAAAAATTATTTAGTTTGTATTAAAATAATATATCATTGGTTTGATTTGCAATATTGTATGTTCATTTTTAATGTTATTGAACAGTACAGATTTAAGGATTTAATGGAATTTTATATTATAATATATTACTATTTGCACTATATTTATGATTTTACATATGTAATATAATTGTCACTTAAAGTATTTAATTAGAAATATAAGTGAGAACGTATGTTATAAATATTTATGCAACCAGAATAATAGATCAAACAGTATACAACAAAAAAAATGTTATTTTTGGCAAACTTAGAAAGTTGATATATATGTGATTTTAATACAACATAAGGAGCCAATTAATTATTTATGTCATGTAAAAATTCAAATTTCATGAGAAATGGACATGCAATATTTGTGCACTAAGCTATTGATATGTAGACTAATATTATATGTTAAATAATTGATATTGTACAGATTTTTGATTATAGATAAATAAAGATTAATTTTTATAAATTACATACTATATTGCTTTTTTAAATATTTTTATATTAAAAGTATAAAATGCTATAATCTTATAAATTATAAAATAAACTTTAACATATAAATATTTATTATTTCAGTATACGTTATTTTGGCAATTTAACTTATCACAATGAATAACGAACATCAAACTATCGAAGATATGGAGTCGTCACCGATTTTGTCTGTTCTTCCAAATTTTAGTCATCCATGTGTGAATATATGGATGGAAAAAATGAATAAAGGAGTATTATCATGTACTCATTTTAAGGAACATTGGCGAATTTGGGTTCCAAAAATATATAGTCCCGAACCAGATAGTAATTGCTTAGATTGGAATTTTGATGAAGAAAAGGCACAAAAAATACTTTATGATACCTTAGAAGAGTTTATTTGTAATGGAGATCCACAGGTTGTATTAAAACAGATAAGTCAAACAGATAATGTGATATGTGGTAAAGTATTCAAAATGGGAGAAGCTACGTATAGTTGCAGGGAATGTGGTGTAGATTCAACATGTGTCTTATGCCTGGATTGTTTTAAACAATCAGCTCATCGTAATCATAAGTATAGAATGGGCACCTCTTGTGGCGGTGGATGTTGTGATTGTGGAGATATAGAAGCTTGGAAAAGAGATCCATTTTGTAATATACATTTAGCTGGAATTCAAGCTAAAGAATCTCGCGGAAATAAATTACCTGGAGATATAGCAGAAAGAGCAGTAGTAACTTTTGAAGCAGTATTAAGGTATTGCTATGAAATATTATCTTTAGAACATACACCAGGATTACCTGCTGATTTATGCATTAAAGAAATTGATGATAATCCTTTGTCATTACCATCGACTTTGGATCATTATTGTACAGTTCTGTTTAATGATGAAACTCATACGTTTGATCAAGTAATTGCAACACTTACACGTGTTATGAATTGCTCGCAAAGGGATGCATTAGAATTTGTAACAAGTGTTGATAGAGATGGTAGAGCCGTCGTAGAATGCTCTGGTTTTCAACGTTGCAAGGATTTAAAAAATGATATTGAAAAATTTACTTCAAGGCATAATACTCGACCGTTAAAAGTTCTTGTAGTTCATGTTCATGTAATTGCTCATCAAATATTTGCTATGAAGATTTTACATTGGTTACAACAGTTTATAAGTCCTTGTGAGGGGTTCAGAGTGCTTTTTAGTAATGTTGCACTAAATACAAAATTACCAGTTATTTCTATTGTAGAAGGCATACTTATGAGGGATTCACAGTTATGGAAATCTGCAAGAACAGCATGGCACAGATTATTAATGTCTGGAATGCTTATGGAATATGAAAGCAAAAAAGCTTTTGCAATTGTGTTTACTTATAATTATGGTTCTGTTATGAAAGATTACATCAGAGATGATCATGATCATTCATTTTCTATTGTTTCTTTCTCTGTACAATTATTTACAGTTCCAACACTGGCACACCATCTAATTGCTCATCATGACGTACTGTTTATATTGTTAAATACATTTATTTCGGAAAGTTCACGCAAGTGTAATGCAGCAGGAAAATTGGAATTTGAAAGAGATATTCCTAATACTACTTTTAAAAGAGCTCTATATATGCTTCAGGACTTACGATATTTATTGAGTTCCAAACCAGATGTTTGGACAGATGAGTTAAGGAAAAGTTTTTTACAAGGACTTTCACTTTTACTCACATTGCTTAGCAGTATGCAATGCATGGATGCTGTAGTAAGACAAGCTGGTCAACATATGGAATATGAACCTGAATGGGAATCTGCATTCAATTTACATATTAAATTATCTCCGGTTATTAGCCTGGCACTACAGTGGTGTGGTTCAGATCAAGTTGTTTTAATAAAGGCTTTTAGATTGGTTTTGAGAAGATTATATGAACAACCAGGACATGAAATTGGACCTCCTCAAGTGAGAGAGCTAGCAGATCACAGTGCAACATGTCTTCAGTATGACGTATCTGCTGAACCAGTATCTATACACTTACCACTTTCTAGATTTTTAGCTGGTCTTTTCCCGTATCTTGAAAAACATGATTTACATTTTCAATGTGCGGAGTTTATAAATCATACGAAACCAACATTAGAACAAATTATTGAACCGGTGCTAGCTACACAAGTAATGATTGCACAAGTACATGGTGGTATGTGGAAAAGAAATGGATACTCTTTGTTAAATCAGTTATATTTCTATCACAATGTTAAGTGCAGATCTGAAATGTTGGATAAAGATATTATTTTACTTCAAGCAGGAGCATCTTTGATAGAAAGCAATGAATTTTTAATTCATGTTTTGAATAAATTTAATCTTCTACAGTGGGCAAGTCCAGATTTCGATGTTAACGCTGTTGAATATCTTGAAGAAGAGAATCTTAGACAAACTTTAGTCGAAGAATTTTTAGGATTACTAATTACAATAATTGGAGAACGATACGTCCTTGGAGTTGGACAGGTTACCGCTGATGATATTTTGAAGAAAGAAATAATTCAACAACTGTGTATTAAACCTCTTTCTCACTCTGAACTTACTAAAACATTATCAGATGATACGCATTGGGAAACTGAAATGGAAAGAGTAATACATGATGTTGCAGATTTTAAAAAACCTTCACAGGCTTCAGGAGCAAAAGGAGTCTATGAACTAAAACCTCATTTATATTCTGAATATAATGTATTCTTTTATCACTATACAAAGGAAGAAGTGAGCAGCTCTGAAGAAACTCAAAGAAAACGGAGAAAAGCTTTAGGAGAATTAGAATGTTGTCCACCTCCTAAACTTCCTAAATTGACAGAAGTGTTTAGTTTGGTTACCAATTTATTACAATGCGATGTAATGTTGCATATTATGCAAATTGTATTAGAGAGAGCACTTAACTGTAGACCTCGTAAATTCTCAGAATCTCAAATACATAAAATTTTACATCTCATTGGGTATGCTCTACAAGAACAAGAATCTGGTTATTATCCCTTCTTTGCTTTTACGGCAAGAGCTGCGAAATGGAAAATTTGCAAGTTGTTGGAACAATTATCTAACAGTAAACGCGTAGAAGCATATAAATATTTGCTAACTTGGGTCTTAATAAAATATAGGGAAGTTGCTGGTTATACAGCAATGGAAGTTAATACAGCAGCTGTACCCTGTACTGAAACCACAACTGAAAATGTTGACAGTGATAAAGAATGGAGAACCAAAATGGCAGCAGAGAAACGAGCAAGAATAATGGCTCAAATGGCTGCTATGCAGAAAAATTTTATGAAAGAGAACGCTGAACTTTTTGAAGAAGCTGCTTTGGACGTGAATAAGTCCAACGATCGAGATTCTAGTATGAATTTGAGCGAATGTTCTCAAAAAACACCTGTTGCTGTTGGTATTGGACAAACATCAAGAATGTCTGAGGAAGAAACTTATAAAACTTGTATATTATGCCAAGAAATTCAACTTGTTACGGCAACTGGACCAGCGATGGTATTAGCTGCGTTTGTTCAGCAATCCACAGTACTATGTCAAAATAGAGTTTCGCTGATGAATATTGAGGAATCTACACCATTATATCTTTCTTCAAAATTAGGAGCATCACCACATACTAGTTCATGTGGTCATGTAATGCACGTTCATTGTTGGCAAGAATATTTTAATAATGTTCTTATTAAAGAGGGTAGAAGACCATTTCGTTTACGACAACCTGCAGGTTTTGATGTAGAGAAAAATGAGTACCTCTGTCCACTTTGTGAATGTCTTAGTAATACTGTCTTACCTATCTTACCAGCCTTAGGAATATTACAACCAACTCCACAAAATCAACCTGAAATTGATTTTAGTACATGGCTAGAAGCTTTAAAAATTGCAGAATGTAATCCAAGTGGAAAATTGTATAAAGCACAATCGAGTAAAGAAAATAACGATTTTGTATGTCCGATTTGTGTAAATACAAAACCTCTAGGCTCTTTGGACTATGGATCACTTTTATGTCCTATCAAAGCTATTCGGCATGAACTTGGAAATGTGGCAACGACTTTTGAATCAATTTATGGACAATCAGGTGTAACAGTTTCTGAAAATTTAGTATCTACAATTCATTATTTTGCACAAGCAACATACACAAAACAATATGGCACTCATCCTCTTGAAACTGACTCTAGACTACCATTATTACCATGGAAATCAACAGCATATAGTATTCATGCTATAGAATCTCTTCTTCAGGATATGGATAAACCCTTATTAGGTGCTTTATCATCTAGACAGAGGGATAATTTGGAAGCACTTGCTAGGATTTCAGCTGTTGTAGGATCTACATGTGTAAATGGTGCTAGTACAAATATAACATGGGCAGAAAACGATACCATCGGACATCATGCTCTTTCTCTTTTGACGTTACTATTAAAGAACCCAGATGAAGGAGCAAGTATTTTAGACTGGGATCCATTTGGAGTGCTTATTCCTTTAATTAATTCACTCTCAAGCCTTTTCAGTACAAAATTTGATATGCCACCGTCAATAATTACGGGTGGAGTATGTGAATTTTATGCCCTGCAGCTTGTATTTATATCTCTTATAGTTCAAATATTATTAACATTAGAGTTTAACAAACAAATGGATATAGATATGGAAGAAGAATGTGAAAATACGCACTCAGAATCCATTCTAACATTGGCCCAAACTTTAAACATTAATGTTGGTACTGAAACAGCTGCTACTATATGGAAACAAGTGAAAGAGGCATGTTTGCCATTTCTTAGATGTTGTACACTTTACTTTCATTATATAACTGATGTTCCAGCACCAGAGGAACTAACTAAACCATATGGAGCTACATATGAAAATATCTGCGCATATTTAGGATTACCCACAACATGTGATGATTTAGTAAAGCCAAATTTAAATATAATTATAAAGTTGATCGATGTTTGGAAAAGTCATCCTACTGTTCAGATGCATTTGTCTGGCACTAGAACAGTTACAATAATAAAAAAACCCTTGAAAGTTAACAAACTAGTGGAACTTCCAGAAGATTATAGTGAACTAATAAACATGATATCATCGTTCACATGTCCCAACAGCGTTCGAGAAGATTCGAAGACGCCGACAATGTGTCTTGTTTGCGGAGAGATGTTATGTTCCCAAAGTTATTGTTGTCAATTTGAATTGAACAATGCAATGGTTGGTGCGTGTACATATCATGCAAGTAAATGTGGCGCGGGTGTAGGATTGTTTTTGCGAATAAGAGAATGTGAAATCCTTTTCTTGAGAATACCAAATCGAGGCTTCTTTGCTTGTCCACCTTATCTTGATGAGTACGGGGAAACCGATCAAGGATTACGAAGAGGAAATCCATTACGATTGTGTCATGATAGGTACAAACAATTGAATCAATTGTGGTTGGGACATGGACTGTATGAATCCATATCAAGGGCTATTGAATCTTCAAACAGTCCTATATCAACACGATGGCAGCATTTATAACCATCTTAGGATTTCCTATGCAATCTAGCCTGAACGTTTAGTTATGGATACTAAATTAATATTTAGCATAATCATGACCGTTCAAACTATGACTGTTAATTATCTGTTTAGTCATCACAATAAACTGGTGAAATTATTTATTTTGAGAACACAGCGAGGATGACTTTATATATTTAAATGAATTGGATATTACTCTTGTTGCAATGTCCTTTTAGATTATTTCAGAGTTTACAGAATTTTCTATTATAATTGTGTAAATTAAATATAAATTTCTTTATAATTACTTACAAAATGTTGTACAAATTTTGTTGCTTACAGAAATTAGTTTTAATGCCATTCAAATGATTGTCACATTGTTTAAAAAATTGTGTAATAATTGTGTGAATAATTCGATTTGTATAAATGAGAAACATTTTAGTGTTAGCTGTTTTAATGTGTTTCAATGGTTATCATCATTTTTCTTATCATTTTATGCAAATGTTATTATAGATTATATTTAAAGTATTTCATGTCATAAACTGTTATCAGTTTAGACGAGTTGAATACATAAAAAATTGAAAGTATAAGTTATAAATACAAATAAGTTTACAGTAGCTAACTTTATAATATTTGATTAATTTCAAAATTTTCTAAAAAGTTATATCATAATAGACAAATAACGAAAAATAATAGATATTGAAATGAGTTTTTAATAATTGAAATAAATAATGTGACATAATATTTGTTTTCTTATTGCTAGTCTTTTAATTTGATATATTTGATACAATAAAGTATATAATTTAATGAATCTCCTTACATAATATTAACATTTTTATATTACTTAGATTAGTTCTCTGCTAATACAGCATTGTATTAACTTGTATATTATACAGTTATTTAATATAGAATTACTTATGTATAAGTTTATAATGACAGGAATAATATGTAAATATTAATTATATTCTTGATCAGTTTAACAAGTTTGAAATCCTTACATAAAAATACAGATGCAAATATATTCTGTCTTATTTATGTGCGATAGATTTTGATAAAAATTATTTATAAAAAGATAACAATATATAAAATGTTTAAGAGAGTGATTTCAGAAAAGATTTTTATTGTTAATAATAGAATGCAATGCAGTTTTTATCAGACTTGTATGTTTAATGTCTGTCATTTTACTATTATAGGATAATACACAGTATATTTAATTGCCCTATCAATATATTTTTAGTTATTATTTATTTCATTTAAAAATACTAAATGAAAATTTCGGATAGAATATAATTCGGTATTTCATCTTTTAACGGATTGTTTTACCTAATGCTTTATTATATTAATACATTTGTTTTATTTCTGATTAATTGAAAGAAATATATAAAAAGTACAAATAATACAAAAATGTTTCATGAATTATTTATAAATAATTCATCATTATAAGTTAACATACTTTATCATTGTTATCAAAAAGATATCAGAAAATTGGAGAAATGATTTCTTTTTTAGTTTAAAGTTTTTATTAGGTATTTGTATTTAGATGCAATCTATAATTAGATCAGAATATGACACAAATGGTTATGTATGCAATAAAATATTATAAAATTATTCATTAAAGTAGACTCAAATTCAAATAGTTACATAAAACATTTGCGTATTTCCACAAATAAATAAGATTAATATATTTTAATTTTAAAAACCAGGAGTGATGTTTTTTTTTAGAGATGTAGCCACAGCAAAAACATCTAATGATTACAATTCATGTATTTACAGTACTTTTGGTATTAGATTATTATATTACTTTGTTATTTTCGTTTGGTAGATTTGATTTATTTATGTATTAAATTAGTATATGTTTCCACTTTTATTATAACGGAATTTTTTTTCATAAAGATTTTTTATCCAACTAATTTATTCCATAATAAGAGGAAACATAGTGCTGTAGCATAGTAATTACTTTAACAAATTAAGAATAAGATACAAATTTAATTTCTACTCCATTTTATTCTGTATCAATATGAATTTTGAAAATATGGCGGTCTCTTTAAATCAAAATACTTCGTAGAAGTTATGTCTGTCAATTGAAATTATCAATCAGAATTGTTCGTAAAGATAAGGATATTTCATTTAATACGTATATAAAAAAGAAAACCTATCGAAAGTAAGGACACTATAGTTTTTAATGTCATTCCTTCGAGGAAAAACAAATACAAATACAAATATGATCTTTCATAAAACAATGCATATTGTGTGTGATAGATACATACTTACATATACTATACATGTAATAGCAGTAATTATTGTATATATTTGAACATATAATATATAACTAGTTCTTTTTCAGTCGCGTTATTATTTTAAACAAATAATATTATGTATAAGGGATTTTGATAGCGCCCGATACGTGAGACGGATGCATACATAGTTGAACTATATTATACCTTGCTTGTGACATAATATATTATTATATACTTACTCATGACCGCGTAACACGCGTTTCTTTCATTGTTTAAAATAATCAGCATTTCTATTTTTAATTCCTACCACTAATATCGCTGTGGTGTAATTTCACCCTCAATTAATGTGACGTGGTATATGCGATATCAAGATATAACACGAAATAGTAAGGAGCTTTAACGAGAGATTATACCTAATTCGCGCAACTTGACTAACTTCAATAAATTGTCTTTCACTTAGCACTGTCTCCCTACTATATATTTTCTACTCTGTGTGTTTTATACATGGTGGTCAATGATATGCGAATAAGGGAAGGAATTGATGACACAAAAGATATATAAATTAAAAGACCACTGGGTAAGTACACCTAGTACTACGAATATCGTAAAGGCGTTCATCTCGATTATAACATGTGCTCTAACTGATCAGAGCCAAGATGCGCAGAACAAATATAAATTTATTGTATAGTGGATAACATCTCTCGTTGACTAGAGTCCGCCTATGTGCAACGAAAGTACATTGGATGATTGTTCTACAAAATACTTCATCCGTTACATGAACATATTGTAATTTCTAAATGATGAAAATTCAGTACAAAATATGGAAGAAATCTATTTAAGCATCATAACTTCGAAAATTCATAATAATAATTATATTTATTTTAAAAGTACGTTATTAATTTGCCAAGATATGTAATTGTAAAATGTAACTAGTATTAAAACGTTATCAAAATCTATGTAAATGAAACCTTTACGTGAAAATAGCACAATAAAATTTGAACAAAAATAATATTTCTAGAAAATGCTATGCATTTCTATGTTACTACACGCAAGAGTACGCGCAGTCGCAGAAGGAGATAGAAGATATTAGTTAACTAAAAGAAGGATGGGTCGTAGTGTTGCGTAGTAGGAATGTAAGTAGTAGGAAGGAAGGTTGTTTCATTGGTAGTAGGATTTGTTTTTTAATCTTATGAAAGGAAACAGTACGATGACGAGTGACACCGGTACATGTTGTTACGTGCGCTGTGCGGAAACTTTAGTACGAAATGTCAGGACTAAGAATACGATTAGTGACAATGAATTGTGATCCTAGTAGTTGTCCTCGTTTGAGAACAGAATTGTTGGGCGTTCGTTTCTCTCCTGGTCGTTTATATTGGTACTCAATACCACTCTGTCAACACGGTTAACCGTGGAATGGCAGCAGCCTTAAAAAAGAATCATTCACGTAGAAGGTTGGCCGCCCTAACATTTCTTTCGAACATCTCCCTCGATGGCAGCCACCGCGATACCAAGTTAGCCGTTCTTTCGCGGAATGGTGCTGCTCATACTCGTACTCTCAGCGACAGCCAAGCTCATCAAGTTAATGTACGTCAAGCAGACTTGAATATTTCCACTGAAGAAGTCCTTGATGATTGCACAGACGAGCAGTTAATACACTCATCTGTGAAACAGACTAGTTCTCCACAACTAGTGTCAAAAAGTGGAGAACATAATTCATTTAGTTCAAATTCTGATGGGATATTAACTCCTGCAAAGGCAGCAGCTGCTGTTTTTCTTGAACAGGAAAGAAATTATCCACCACTATCCACTGGCTTTCATAGTTCATTCAGAGAACGGTAAATGATGGTTTGCGAATATAATGCACGTTATTTTATTTTGTCAAGTCATTGTTAAAGAGTTTAGCCTTTGATTTCATATACTTTTTATAATTTCGATACGTTTATACACATTAGAATCTTAGTTATTTTATTGAAAAGTATTGTTTGTATCGTGTTACTTTTTATACAATATTATTGAACCTTTTGAGACACTGCAGTTTATGACGTAGGTCTTCTAACGAAGTGGAATTATTTTTATTAGTTCAATAACAACTATATGTTAAATTAATTATTACCTATAAAAAGTATCATTTTCTATATTTTCATGATTCTGTTTTATATTTTTTTTAAACTTGATATTTTTCAAAACAATTTTTGAAATCTAATGTTGGTTTCTAAATACAATTTTCATTTTTATTTAGCCATTGTAAACTATACTTGATTAAAATAAATAATAATACTAAATAGAATGAAACCAATTAATAGTAATAGAACTTGAATAAAGAAAATTAATTTTGTAAAATTTTTTTATTACTTGTTATTTATTGTCAAAGAACAACAAGATGAATACATTGTTTACAATAACAATCTAAGGTTCATTTTATGTTTACATTTCATTGCATGGAGAATGTGTACAAAATAAGATAAGATAATGAGCTCATGTTAAGCATAGCATAGTATATGAATAAAACAGTAAAATAGCTTTATTAGGAATATCTTAGATTTTGATTGGGAAGACTTAAAAAAGTTATTTATAAAGAATATATAAATTAATCCTCATGATATATAAGAATTGAAATGTTGGTTCCATAGTATATATCCACAAATATCTTTAATAACAATGTCAATTTTTCATATGCATTGAACATTGTTTTAATACCCTGTATAAATGTTGCCCCGTCCTACAAAAAAAAATAAATTAATGTTATTTTTCTGAAAAAAATATTGATTTTAATTGACGATCACAGACTGTATTTAGGAAAATTAAGAGTTATTACAACATGTAAAAACTAAATTATTTTGTGTAAATACAATATTAAAGTTATCAGTTTTGTTAGAGATAATCAGTATGAGATTCATTACTTGTATCATAATTGTATATATGTACTATTGATGTAATATTACAGTATAATAAAAATTGTACTATGCATATTTATATAGGATTAGTTCATTGATTAAAATATTATCACATGTCATAATTATGTAATATTTTATCTTACAAATGTATCAATTACATTTGTGTTACTTTTATTACTATTGATATTTTGTTACTTGTATGATATTGAATATTAATGTTATAAATTAATTTTTTAATATAATTACAGATTTATATTCTTTATATATCAAATTTATACAGTTTTAGTAATAGTTGTATGCAAAATTACTATAAAAATATAAAGAATACAATTGATAAATATTAATAAAATGTACATGTTATTTTTAAATAACATATTTTATAAATTATGTTTAAACATAACATTGTTATATAATATATTAAGTACATTATATGTTTTACATTTACATTATATGTAGTACACTATATTTTGAGGATTTATAATTAATTTACTTTATGTTCATAGTTATGTAATAAAAAGTATGTATTTATTTGGCATATATATTGTTAAATAACATAAATATGCTTTTATTTCTTAGTACTGGGACAACTGGCAGTGAATATTCTCTACCTGAGAGGAGAGTAGGTTCTTTGCAATATAAAAAGCGTATAACTCATCAAACATCCACACTTTCTGAGGATATAAAACATCAATACAATAGTTCCAATGAGAGCATTGGTTCTTTACGTTCTAAATCACAATCAACAAAGTCAAAAACAAAGGCATCAACCAGTACACAATCTGGTACAAATAGTGGCATCATACCAGAAGTTACAAAAGAATTGCGTTTAATGCAACGCCCTGTAAATGGGTACAAATTTGGAGATGATAGGCTAGTTCTGGTTTCTAATAAACATGTGCCATTTTTAGTGTTTTCTGCTCTTCCATATAATAAAGGACAAAGATCTAGTTGGTAAGATAATATTTATTTTACATTTATCTTACAATTATACAAATGAGGTAACAAGAATATTTATAATGTTATGAATACTTTTTATTATAGAATGCTTTTTATTTGTAGGTCTGAATTACGTAAAGATACAAGTAGAAGGAAAAATATTTCTGCACAACGACCGCTGTCAGCAATTAATGATAATATTGATCCCTTTGGTTTGTTGGGTATAGAGAGAGCAAAAGATGGCCAGGTATATATATACTAAAAAATATAAAACGAATTTCAACTCTGGTTTCATAAGTACATTCAGAGAACTTCTTTTAGGAAATATCCTATGGACAATTGCTTGTTCCATCTAGGCAATTCCAGAAAGATAAAAAATTACATTTCAGTGAAAATGAGGCAATAGAACTGGTATCTAACAAGCATCCTATAGTTTCAAGGTACTTATTGTTAAGTTAATTTTTACTGTTAATAATGCTTTATTTCAGCAATGTAAGTAGATGAATTTGTAACATTTTATTGCATAATATTTTCACAAAGTCAATATTATACATTTCCCTTTTAACATCTTCATTCATTTCTTAATCATTTTATTAATATATCTGAATCGAAATGCACATTTTTTTTTGATTTATAACAACATCTTTTAAACATATTTTTTCAGGACAAAAACTATTACATGGAATGTGGATCACTCAAAATGGTAAAAAGTATAATAATTTGGCAGTAGGAAAAAATTTGTATATCTGTATGTAGTATAATCTGAACTATTTGTGTTATATTTAAATTTATTGAAAATAAATATTATACATTAGAAAAGTTATACAGGATTTCTTATAAAGGTTGTATAATACATGTTAACAAGTTTATTATTTTGGAGTTTGTGATTCTATTTATTTTTATTCACCTATATCTTGGAAACGAAACTGCAGATTTTGAAATGGAATAGTTTTTTTAAATTCGATTCACCATGCAGAAATGGAATTTTTTGTAATATCTTGTATATAAATTTTTCCATTGTCTACAAAGTCAAGCTGAAATATAGAATTGTTACTTCAGAAATAAATTTAAATACTAATAATCCACAACTAGTTCGCATTATTTAATTTTTTAAGTAGATTATTTAGAAATGACATTATTATTGAAGTAAATACAGTATTTTTATAAAAATACAAATATTTTAGTGCAAAAATGATATATGAATGATATAAGTACGATATGTTTGAATATTATTCCCGTTCATATACATGCATTTTCATTTGCATTTTCATTGATGGGCACTCATATATACTATATAACTCATATAATGTAATTTCTTTCTCGTAGTGTTAGAATTCATATAATATCAAAGAATTTATCATAAAATAAATATATTTGTTTATGCAGTCATTAATTATCAAATAATTCTATTAACTATCAATAATTCTCTATTATTTATTATAATTTTTTTTGTAGGTGTTTGTCTTATGATACAGCCACGCACCGTACTCAGCATTTAACACCTGAATCTCCACCATTATCCTTTAATGCAGATTCTAAAGGTACATTTATATACCAGTCAATTATTAAAAATATTATAGCCCATTAACAGGACATTTTTGAACTAGTAATAGAAGGGATTAATAAAACAATAATGTCAATCACCTGTATCTTAATTATAGTTTACGACTGGGATGAACAGTCACTGCAATATAATCCCAATTTATTAGATGACCCAGAACTTATAGCTGGGAAGCATAGAACATTACTCACATTTACATCATATATGGTACTTATTTTTCTACGTTTATGAAATAGTATAATAGTACTAATTTAATAGATTGTATTTTATGTTCTACTTTCGTATGCAGGCATCAGTTATCGACTATGTGCGACCATCTGATTTGAAAAAGGAATTGAATGATAAATTCAAGGAGAAGTTTCCGCACATTCAACTCACTTTAAGTAAATTAAGAAGGTTAGTATTAACAAGTATGATGATGATCATGAGCATGTAATATCTTGTATAAAAAATATAGTAATGTAATTATATTACATATAGTTTAAAACGAGAAATGAGGAAAATAGCAAAAGTGGAATATGGGATTGATCTCTTGACAGTAGCAATGGCTTATGTATATTTTGAGAAACTTATTCTTCGAAATGTTGTTACCAAACAGACTCGAAAGTTATGTGCTGGTGCATGCTTACTTCTTGCAGCAAAATTGAATGATGTCAAGGGTGACGTTTTGAAATCGTTAATAGAGGTATTTATTTTATATAAGAGACATCTATATTTTTAAATGTTGCATACAGAAGGGTTGCGGATTAAATAATTTTTAAATAAATTCCAGAGAATTGAAAGTGTATTTAGGTTAAATCGCAAGGATTTGATTACATCTGAATTTGCTGTTTTGGTGGCATTAGAGTTTGGTTTGCACCTTCCAACATGGGAAATATTTCCTCATTATCAAAGATTGATATATGAATCTTGACCTTCTTTTGCGATGTTTTGTTTTAGATAGATAAACAATTTTCTTTGCAATGTCGAAATTTTGGAACAATTATGAAGAGTACAATGTCTAAAAATTGAGACATTTTGGTATTAAAAAAAACTTTTTAATACCAAAGAAGGCATAAACATATGAACAACAAAGAAATGGACTTGAAAGTGAACAGATATAATGAAATTACAAAAAAGATCGTTATTTTATAAGAAGGTAAAATATATCAATAGTAGTAACAAACATTTTTATAGGTAAGAACTGTACGAAAAAAATATCAACATTTTCTTTATATGCGACTTAAACTCTCGTACTTACCATGATAAAATTATTCAACAATTTGTAAATTTGTAATTAACCTCATTTTCTATAATGTTTATAATAGTACTTAGAATATTCGAACAAATAGTAACCATTGGTAAATTATTCGTCACATTGGTATAAAAATATCACAAACTGTAAAGGATATTTTCAAAACGTTTTAAATATTTTTACATATGTCATTTCTAGTACTTATTCAAATTTATTTCATTTTGTTTTTTAAACGTGATTATAAAACTACGTTCATACATATAGTACTTATTATAATCAATCATTCTTTTTTAACGGTACAGTAATCTATATAAAAGTATAGTGTAAATTAATCGTAACAAGTCAGGCAATGAAAATGGTAAAAAAACAGATATAATTACTGAAGATAATACTGGCTCTTTATACATTTTAAGTAAAATAGTCAAATGGATATAATCGTATAAAAGCGCTTTTTACAAACTCTATGATATATACAAATTAATAAGAATTTTTTCAAAACTTTTTAACAAACTTAATCTTGATCATAGAAATTAGGTAAAGCTTTGTGTTTTGGAAAAGAAATTGTATTGTTCTCATAATAATTTTATTGTCAAGCAACTATTTAAATATTTTAATGCTGTACTTTAAATTTCTTTTAGCTTAAAATGATAACTTAATGATGGAATTAATGCTTATGAAAAATGATATCTTAACTTTTATTATGTTAGTCAGAGAATTGTCATATAGTAAGTTTTTATTAATGTAAAATAATTCATGGAGTCAAGTTTTAATCGTTGATTCGTTTATTTTTACATTGTTTAAGTAATGCTTTAAATAAATATTGTATTTCGTTTTTGAATTAAATTAGGGTCATAAAAGAATTAAATAATTGAATAAATAATTAATATAAATATTTTTAAACGTTTAAGGTCTACAATTATTATTTTGAAATTCTTAATGCAATTAAAATCCTTTTATATTTTTTAACTATTAATTCAGTTGTTGTGTCCTGAGAGGTATAATTATTTATTACGCGAAGATTCGAGTTCTGGAGTGGTTACATAAGAATTCATCAGTACTTACTTTATTTATACATTTAATTTTAAGAATTTTAATAATTCGACTTCGCAGTTAATAGCAATAAAATTTAATGATCGTTTATTACAATTTGGGATTTAAGGACCGAAAAAATATCCTCGATTCGTGTTGCACAGGCACAACACAACTATTTACTTTCTCATTTTCATTTTTGTTGTTTTATCTAGTCAAAACAAATAGCTAATTTCAGTTACTTAATTTTTCTCATATGTTAAAAATGAAAGTTATCACAGAAAATAATTTTATTGTTCAGTATGTACGTTTAAAAAACTATTTTATTTCTTTTTTTTAATTTTGCACAAGTTGATGAATATGAAGAAGTTACAATCACTTTTCCAAACTGTATTAAAGTAGAAATTTTTCTTATAGTACCCTAAATATATGATTTTATCAATAGTTTAATGGTAAATGGACTGAAATGTTAGATATCACATATTAACGAGCGGAACTACATATGGTATTTAAACAAATTAATTGAAAATGATTGCACACATGGTTACTCGATGAACAATTTCCAAAAATCGTATTGTAAATTATTCAACAACTGTATAATGTATGTTAATATTGTGAAGTATTTCTTGATATCCAAAGTAATACGCAGAATGGTGCTATATTTCTCGGCATAATTGCCATAATTGAACTTACTTCGTAGATAGTACGAGTATTGCTAAGAAATGTTTTAAAATATTGGAAAGTTATTTCTATGTAGATTTCTAAATAATGGTCATTTTTTGTTTCGTATTTTAATTTTACAAAAAATAGCTATTAAAATTGCATTGTAAGTTTCCAGTGCTGTCAAATACGGTTTGCAAAATACAATTTTAGTGAAATAAGTTCTGAAGAATTTCAAGTTTTGACAAATGTGTTACTTTCAAATAATTCAAGCAAGTACTTACATGTTTTATAAACTGCATGTATAGAGATCGGTGTATTCTTACGTTAAACCCAAATCCCATGTTATTGCGTTACGTTTACGAACGAATTCTAATTGAGATACACGATTGCTTTATTGTTGTGTACGAAAATTTCTAATTTCATAATCCAATGAATGAATTATTGTTGCAGTTGAATAATTTGTTTTAAGTTGTGAATATTTTTTTATTGTTTTGTTGTAAGATAAAAGAGTTACATTGAAAAGGCGAAGAAGTCTCGAAGCGTATTGTTTTTTGTTTTTTATGTATAAGAGGGACTTTATTATATAATTTCAAATTTGTTATTGATCATAAAACTGATACAGGTATGCACTCAAAGAAAAGTTGTTTTCGTTTCAATTTCTGTTTTCAATTTATATATGCAGTTGTTATTTAACAACACTCATTTTTGTAACTCAGACGTGTACATATCTTGAATCTCTATATACTTCCTGCGTGCACCCTATATTGATTATATGATTAAATACTTTTATCAATTATTATATGTGATAGACAATGTCTGCAGAATCGAGCGAATTTTAATTACACTGCGAACTTTCTTTGTAACTATGTGTCAAGTTAATTATTCTATAAATGTTACTATTATTTGTTCAAGATTTATTTGTGCAGAAATCATTAAAAATGTAATAATTTGTTACGGAAATGTTATACAGTATTTAACACGTTGAATGTCCTGTCATTTATATAATGGATGTAAGTCATTACAGGGGCCACATTACCCAGATATGGTAACAATTTTATTAATCTAATTAGCAAAACGTTACAAGTAATTTGTAAGAGTCTTTAATAGCAATAATATACAAAACTATATGGAAGCGCTTTTAAGAAATGTATCAAATTGTCTGAAACTTACATACTACCACGATGACCTATGGGTTTTCGTCATATATTGGGCGCTTAACGTGTTAATACAAACTTATGTCGTTTAATTATTATTATTATTAAGTAATCTTTATCATGATGATTGTGATTTGCGTTTGTTTTCATATTTTCAGTCAAACTTCTTAAAATCGATTCGTAGTACAAGATTTAATATTTGAAAAATGTTACAGACAAGGATATGCGTCGGAAAATTTGATTTTGTAAGTTTCAACAGACTATCGACAATGGTTCATTTTAGTGGTTTGTTCGTAGTCATTGAACATATTAATTCTCGGTCGATATACTTGTCTCTAACACGATAAGACAGCGAATGTGATTTATAAATATGAACCAATATTATTAGTGAAAGTACTAGTAATTAGATTATAAATGTATATAGTTCATGTGTACACTATACATATAATTTTACAGTCAAAATGTATCAATTTTATGTTTCTTCTTTATTTTTTTGTTATATTTAGATTACAGTTATAGTGTTTGTTAGAATTAATTTCCAGTTAGTGCCATACAGATTAACTGTACATATTTAATTTAATTTTTTGTAGGCAGTAGTGGAATTATGATCTAAATCGTACTATTTTCAAACGTGTTCATTTTCCTTTCAAGCTATTTTCCCTTTTTACGTTAAGCAATTCTGATTAATACTACGGAAGATATTTAAAGCGTTGTACAAAATAGTTCACGCTTGAACATGTGATTTTAGTCGTATGAATTGGTGAAGAAGCAAGACATTCAGGGTAATTCGTTCGAGCGATCGCCAAAGGGTTAAATCGTTGCTTGTATCGTTTAATATTTTTCAATCTCGACTCTCATACAGTTCTTTAAAATGGGTTTAGTCCGCTATAATTGTTAACTTCCATATATATGTACATATATACACACACATAACACAAACATACATATAAAGAATATGTACACGTACGTATATGCGATATATATGTATATCTACGTATTTATGTGCGTAGACGCGCGTGAATGTATGGGTACGTATATAGTTGTACATACAAAGGCAGCATTAAGACTGAAAACTTAAAGAAGTTAGTTTTCAGTTTTCTTCTTTGATATATTAGTTGATAAAAAAAGTATATATATATATATTTGAAATATATTAGCTGATAGAGAATTGCGAATGGATATAGAAGAGGACGGACTTTGATACGACACATTTACAATGGCGATTTGATAGAAGACGAATTAAGATTCGATGAAAGGATAGACGATGAAAACTATCTGCTCACAAGAGATTTATATGTAGCTACATAAAGTAGTTTCCTTCGACGTTATGTGATATCGTCTTTGATGGTGTAACTTTATAAGCTACTCGTACTTACGTTCAGTTTGCATAGCGTGCGAACGACCATTTTCAATGTACTACTTCACTGTGCTTTATGAGATCTCCTGTGGTTTTTTCGACAGCTCGATGAATTTTAGGCATCTGCGAATACAACATAGTCGTTCTTTTAATTTAATATTGCGATCGGTACTGTTCCTATGTAAATTCTTTCAGTGATTGCTCGGTAAATCAAATTTACTACGCGTGAGATTCACATACTTTTTTTTCAACACGCTATTACTCTTTCGTTATACCTGTACAAAAAATATTCGATGTTAAATTCTTTAAAAAGATTTAGGTGTTGGTCGTGTAACGGATATGAAAATACGCCGTATTCTGTCGGATTAAGCGTATAACACCCTTTGGAAGCAATTCAAGCTCTATACTGAAAGAGTTCACAGAAATAAGATTGAAGTTACATGTACTCACGAGCGATAGTCTGTCAATTACAAAATATGTTTTCATGTAATTTAACAATAGTGTTTTAGCGCGTTGTGAACAGCGACCGATAGTTTGTGTACGACTCGTTTTCATACTGAGCGTTTTGTTTCGTTACTTGTCCCTTTTTTTAGAAAGAAGTGGAAAAATAATGTACGAATAAAAAATAAATTGTGAAACCAATCATTCATGGTGCATATTCAAAATTCAAAAAGTATACTCTTTAAAAACAAATTGATACATTTATATTGCAAGCTTATTTTGCCTCGTGAACTTTTATCTTTTATATCAATATACTGTTTGAAACAGAAACAATTTTAATTAAGTCTGAGTCTTTCGAAATTAATAATTTGTCTACAGTTTCCAAGAATGGATATCTTTGCCTATAAGCTTGCAAGGTTTATTCGTGTTTCTGATCATTTATAGCTTTTAGGATTTCATATACGGAATCATGTAGGATTTAGTAAATTGAAGTGTATATTTATCTTTTTCAACGTACAGGTACATGCATGAATTATTCAAAATTGCAGTTAGATTCAAAGCTACTTGAATCCAATTTCTAATTTGAATGCTTGGAGTGGCAAGCTATTCTTTTTATTGTGGTGTCGACAAAAGGTATCGCACATCGCAGTCGGCTTTGCGACAAAAGAAGCCTGCGAACACGCGAGCGGAAAACGCGCAGATGCAAGGCGTTCAAAGCGTACCGATGCCCACGCGCAAAAATCCATCCGGAAGTAGTACTTTATGTCCTTTACGTGATCGCGAAGAAATTTACTTTTCCGTTGCTCAAATTGTCACTACCAAATGGACAATTGTTCATGCACTCTCATATACAAATGTATAAAAACGATAGAAATCGAACAAAAAAGGGACTTATCTTTTAAAGATATACAGTGGCTCAAAGTAAAACTTAGACACTTACATATTTTTGTTTTATGAGTAGATAATTAGTGCCTAGCATGAATTAAATTAACGATTGAGTGACTTTTATTAACACTAGAACTACCAACCAGTCAAAATGACTGGTTTCGGGTTTGGCATTTTTTATTACAAAATTTTGTTGCCGTCCTTTTATCAAAATGTCTGTCATGTTTTATCGAGCTAACGAATGGTTGAATATGTTAAGCGATGCTGCAATATTTATTTATTTATTTTTCTACTTTATTTTCAGTTTTGAAGCAAGCATGCATTTAATGCCGGTACTTCTACTGTTGTTAACTGCAATTACAGGCATAGAAATGCATGAAAAACGAAAACAAAATTACAATGAATCCTCAGTTTTTGTAAATTACGAAATTTCTTTACTTCCGAATCTCTAAATTTTCCATTACCGCATAAATCACGGTTCGAATTACGTAAAATCTCGAAATGTAAAAATTCTGAAGTCCCAAATGCAAAGTTGCGTATCGCTTTTAAGATCATGACGTCCACAGTATCGACAGAGACTTGTTGAACGTGTAAAAAAAACTCGGATAAACCTATTTGTTTCAATAATCTCGGACGAAGTATCGCAGATGTTTCGTCGTGTTCATGTGGCACGGTGTGTTATCTCGTTGTACATATCCTGGAAAACAGAAAATTCGTGTTCCGAACATGTTTATTCCCATCTGTCCTGAAATAACAATACCCTTTAACCACTTCTGCTGACAGTTACATTTTATCTAACAGTTTATTTATCGTATGATGATTTCATATTCGGTGATTCGAAGTTCTCGTGAAACACACATGTTGCTGGACTGTTAATCCAACATTTGTCGTATCCCGAAAGATAAGACGATGACAAATTATTTATAGATACAGGATAATTGTACGTAACACGAACCACCGTAATATCTCGGTAAACAAGTAGCAAAATCTATCATTTTATATGACAATTACCGTCATTTCTCACGCGATTTAACATGTCTGTTTAAAGTCCTTCTTCGTTGAATGGTTTACCAAGTATTTGCCTATAACAAATAAATAAATAGGGGTGAAATGATCGAACAAGACTTCCGTTCGGGTGCATAAACATTTGCGGTAAAGTGGCCACTCGAAAACGAAGGTCTTCGTTTTCGTCCTTTAGCACCATAAGAGAGAAAGTCTACTTGTCCTAGCTTCTGTTTATCCTTTCTTCTAAAGGTCTCGGATCTACGGAAAATATTTCAACGTGACTTGGGAAATGTTTCGAATTCTCTAATTTATAGTAAGAAAACAAGTTCAAGCGTTATAGAACAAAATTTTTGATATTCTTTAAATTCTGAGGAATATTTTATTACAGTGATTCATTTAGTTGCTTTTATTTCGTTTCATAGTTTAATTCGTGATTATTATAACAGGGTAGAATGAGGTAGGGTCTGTCAATAAGATCGTATTATTTGTAGTTAACTTATTGATATTAATAATATTGATGTATCCTATTTTGCAGTATAATGTAACAATACAAGACAAACATTAAGAAGAGATTTCGCAGTTTCTATATTACAGTAAATTATTGCTGTTTTTATAGAAAACGTGGTTGTAGTAATTATTACCTAAACACACTAACGTTTTAAAGTTTCAAGTCCTGTCGTTTCGAAATTCAAAAGCTCCAAAGTTTCTCTGGGTTCGAGAGCTTCAAAGTCCAAAATTTGATAAACTCTACAATTAAAAAATTCTTAAATTTCAATGATTTAGTTTCAAAATCGAAAACCATAAAAATTCCAAAAATAAATGCTTGAATTTCGAAGTCCCATAAATTAAAAATTCTAATATTAAGAAGTTTCAAAACTCAGAAATTCTCAAAATCTTGCATTCCAAGTCTCAGAGTTCTGAAACCCAAAGATTCAAAAATTCTAAAATAAAAATTTTTAATTGAAAACTCTCGATGTCCTAAGGTCCAAAAATTTCAAAATTCTAAAATAAAATGATTCTTGAATATCAAAGCCCACATCCTTAAAATTCGAGAAGCCTGAATACTCTAATGTTCTATTGTCAACTCTTTACGATGTTTTCAATTTGTTTTAATGGTGCAAATAAATTAGAGAAACGAAACACGTATTCGGGCATAGGCTTAACATGAATTATGATTTTACTTCTTCCCCCGTAATTCCAGCCGTCTCGGAAAGTAATCATCGTCTTATTATGGGGCGCATAACTGTCGCGTGCGACGGACAGGAAGTGAGCCGTAAAACCTATTTGTCGGCTTCTCCTTACCCACTTTTCCCCTTAACAGTACCTCTTTTCTTCGTTGAAAGCTTTCAACGCTTAAACTCTGCTCGGATTACGCACGTTTCGATAGCTTTGCGTAAAACTCGCTATCGTGATATAAGGCGAGGGCAATTAGTACGAATAAAGTGAATAGTACATTATGGTCGAAACTTCGTAGCAAACCTTGAACAATATGTACCGTGAAATTTATGTGCAAATTGGTGAGTTTTTTGGAAAATTTCCGATCGTATATCCTTTTGAACTTGGAAATAGAGAAATTTGAAAATTTTCTACACCATCTAATTATAGAAGTATCAAATATTAGAATCAACTTTGGAAATTTGTTTCGAACATTACAGGTTTCACGTTGAGAGTCTGGAAATTCGAAGACAAGAAATTCCTGCTTCTAAATTTCTGAAATTAAACATTTAGAGATTTGTAGATTTTAATATATAAAATTTTTAAATCTATGATCTCGAAAATATAGAAAGTTGGTAGTTCAGAAATTCGGCAAAATTCAAATATTTAACCTTCTTTCTAAACTGTTTAATCGAATCTCTAACCACTTAAACCTTCAGACTATCGAATCTTCAATCTTTTAAACCATCAAACTACGAAATCATTAACCTTTTAAATCTTCGAAGTAATCTAGAAGCTCGAAACATTGAAAATTCAGCAATCTAGTGATTCCGAGATATAAAAATATTAAATAATTTAATCTCCGAATAAATCATTTCCCCAAAAACGGGATACCCCATGTAACAATGGGTATAATTTCAAATTTTGAGATAAGCCTCTTCCGTTCAGAATGAAGAACCCAACGTCAGTTCTGCATTTTGGTTTACTAATCACTCTGTAATTCTTCTCTATTACTTTAATAATGCTTGACACCTACTTAAGTACTTAGGATTAGGAGGAAAACGAAGAATAGCCTTAATAGGCTGTCTAATCGTCAGCGGTAAATGGAAGGATTTCAAAGGATGTACAATTCGTAGGACGCCCATCGGTGAAGTTTGAAACCGATCTGCCAGCAGGCGTGAGCCTTTATTGTTAAAAAGGGATTATGGCATTTTATATAATGAGGGATAGTTTTGGTTAATATATTGTGCGTGTGCACGTAGGCGGACATATTTCTAGAAACACCAATATTGCGGTTTAAACAATGTAATGAGAATATGATTTGATGTAGTGTTCGACGATGAAATTGTCGTAATTGTTAATTATTAATTAATTGAGGTGCATCGATGTGATTATTAGGTACTGATTAATTGACACGTAACGTATGTAATTGTTATTTATTGATAACGATGTAAGCTGTTAATTAATAATATTGTGTTCTCTAAAGTTTATGTAAGGTACATTAAGAAAGAGAGAAAGTAAGTATGGACTCTTTTCTTTTTGTTACTCTATTTTTATGGAACGGCTTTGAAATATATATTCGTTGGCTTTCATAGATGAGGTTAGATTTCTGATTAAAAATTGTTGATGTTTTATTAAAAATTCAGAAAAATGGAAAGTTGAAAATCGAGCGATTTGAGAATTCGGCATTTGCGTATTTCAGAATCCGAAGTTCCGAACTTTGAACTTCGGACATGGGGATTTTGTGATTCGGAAATTTAAGACTTTGGGATTTTGACAATTTGGGACTTTAGAAATTTGATAATTTTGGGATTTTTGATTTCTGGGAGTTGGAATTTTACAGAATTTTGAGGGATTTGGAATTCAGAGTTTAGACATATTGAAATTTAAGAATGTCAATGTTTAGGAATTTGGGAATTATGAGAACTTGTATATTTGGGGAGTTAGGAATTTTGAGATTAGCAAATTCTAGGATCTACAAATATGAACATTTCGAGATCTAAAAGTTTGCACATTTCGAAATTTCAGAATTTGAGAAGTTTAAAATTTCAAAATTTTACGGCTCATGAATTTGAAAATTTCGAACCTTGAGAATTGACAAATGAAAACAGATTTTAAAATTTACTAAATTGGAAATCTGGTAATTTATCAATAATAGTAAAATAAATAATACCTTCGAAGTTCTCTCAGTTTGTGATAAGAAAAATTCACGATACTTGTATATTGTTCTATTATAATATGGATATCTTCGCAAAAGGACACTAAATAAATTACGTCTTTATCTTGACAGAAGAAAAGAACATGTGTGCATATACTCTAGGATGTGCAGGAAAACACTTCTGTAGGTAAACCTTATTTCTACCAGACAGATCTCTGTCCCTTTTCAAAAACAGCTGGGTTTCTTTACGAAAGTATATCCTGGCTTTCTTTATTACGAACCTCTTCATCTTGAACAGTCATTATACAATCGAACCTTCCACTACCCTTTCTGTAAATTGCTTTATATTTAAAATGAAATATTTTTTTAAATATTCGTGACGCACCGGAGATATATGCAGTAATAACTGCTCCATATCCTTATATTTTTCGTGTGTAATAATTATAGCAAAGTTATACAAAGCCTCTGTGATTCTTTCAAATTTTGCCGGTCTTCCTTGACACGTAGCTATCGAATCTAACGCTTCAAATTCGGAGTCCTCCATCGATGCTTTACAATAAAATAGTATACAGTGCTCTTTCGCAAAATATCATCCAATACATCTTCAGCCAGTTTACCTCTACTCCGTTATTTTTTTTCTTACCTGTTTTTGAATTACGCTTTGTAGACTTTTTGTTGAAACGAAATTCCCTCATTTCATTTCGTGTAAAGTAAATTTATTATTTCTATGAAATGTGCCTACATTGATTTATAACATCACAATAGTCCCATGGCGTGAACAAGAAATTTAATTTTTTTTATTTATCCTATGTCCATTAAAACTGGACTTTCATAAGCAATTTTATGAAAGCATCTGCTTTTTTTTAAATACTAAATATTAACCAGTTTATGAATAACAAGTTGACACTAAAGTAAGCACAAATTGCATCTCATTTCATTTTTTAACACTAGATTTACGGAACCCGTCAAAATGACGGACCTTAGATTTCGAATTTTAAATGGAAAACATTGGTAAGAAGCTTTCGTCGAAATTTATGTTATCCTTCATCGAAATAAAGAATCATTGCATGAATTGGTTCACGCGTTCTCCATTATTCACTTATTTTTATACCTTAATCTCGATTCAAGTATAAATGGTCACTCATTGCTCGTAAATCTAGTGTCAAGATAAACGTATACCGTTCTTAAATGTTAACCCTTTCGCTACGACGCGCTTGTGAACAAAATATGATCACCACGAACGGAGCGTATTACTGCGCTCTTGTTTCTTGTTCTCTAAATTTTACGACGACATTTATTATATTTAGTAATATCATTTTATTTTTTAAAGTATACAAATTTATAATTATAACTTGTTTTTCAAATTGTTACAGTATAATGTTCATGTAATATTTTTTAATACAATGTAATAAAATTATTAAAGTATTTCAAGGCGAGCAAGTATATACGGTACGAACGTCTAAGCTCTTCGTATATGAATGTCCATTCTTCGAGGGCGTACACATATATACATAGTATACATATACGCCCTTCGGAGCGAAAGGGTTAAGAAATAAAGCAGATACCGCATCAGAAATTACGTCACACAACGTAAACTACAAACTACTGGATGTACTCGGTTAATGAAACAATTTTGTTCGTTATCGGCAACGAGGGTAGAATCTGACCGACGGTGACACAATCGACAGACAGTGGACTTCTGCCATAAAGCGATAGAATACAGGTAGCCTAGTCCGTCAGGTAAAGTGCGCACGCTTTTGTTGTGGGTATCGCTTACAGTTAATCCACAATCCGGAACCCACTACAATGGTGCGATGACCGGCGTAGTAGGCGGCAAGGGGACGCTTTCTTACGCTGGAAAAAAAAAAGAAGAAGAAGAAGCGACGACAGAAGCGGTGCTACGAGAAAAAGGGAATAAGGGAGCGAGAAAAGCGTAGATTTGTATCTCGCGGCGCTGCGTTTCGTTCCGTTCCTCTTTCGACCGCCGACGCACCACGGACGGATTCTTGATTTTATCTTCTCGCCTCGTCTCGTCGCCAGACTCGAGAACAAACAATTAACGACCGCCCGCTCGCCGGATTCCGTAATTTATGGTGACGATTCCGTTCGCTCTTGTACCTAACGCTTCGCATCGTTCGTTAATGCGATCGTGTGCCGTAGTCGAACGATCATCACAAATTAGACACGAACCGTTTCTTACTTTGGATCGCGTATTCCTATTGTCTCCTTTTTTTAAGACAGTCTATTTCCGACGGGATTTTCAAAGAGTAAGCGACACTCCGACAAAGGAACTGCTTTTGGTAAGAGACGGAATAATGCAAGCAGTTTAAATTCCCGTGCAAAATGCAAGGGAGTGAGGGTACAATTTCAACGGGGTATTTAGAAAAATGTATCAGGGTGTCACGTAAATTTCTTCCCTGTTTAATAGAAATTTATACACGATATTTATTGTTTAATATTTGTTGCAGTAAATACGAAGTGTTCTACTGTAACACCCCCTTTCGTCCCTCAGTAAATATCATTTACTCCGTGATTACTTGCAAGATATTCCGCGAAGTGTGTTTTTATGTGATATCAAAAAGGGAAGAAACTTATGGGACAACTTAATACATAAAACATACTGCGCAAGTATGGTGTACTCGCACATTTATATGTAATTTATATGTAGGGAACACTTCGTTATTTATTTGTAATTTGTAATAAATACGAGTAAATAGTCCTTTCCTGTAACACATTCACTGGCAATTTATTTGTAATAAATATTTTGTCATTTCTCTGTAAAACATTCATCTGTATTTCCTTGTAATAAATAGCTTGTCATTTCTTGTATGTAGAGTAATTAGTGTAGTGTATGATTCTCCTTTACAATTTTTCACTGTTTTAAAATTGGTGTAAATACGTCTAATGGCAATATCAATAGTATATAGAAAATGTGCGGCAAATAGATTTCTATTTATTAGATGTTCATTGAATTTAAATTCATTTAATTTGAATTTCCAACTCTTGCTGTACTCTACTCTTTGATTATTTGAAACAAAAATTGAATTTAAAATAAATGTTTTTTTCCTTGTACTTCTCAGATTTCTGTTTGGACAAAAGCTTTTAGTGCGTACTATATCACCTTGTGATAAGGGTAGGTAGGATGAAGTGATATAAGTATGTATTTTTAAGTATTATTGATTATTAATTACTAATAATTATAATTTACTTTTTTGGGGGATGGATAAAATTGAATTTTGTTTCCTCAGGGTAAAGGTAGAAGTCTCTTTTCTCCCATTTGAAGGAGTGGGGGCGAATGTGCCCCCCAGCCCCCTTTGGCTACACCCATGGGCGTGTGTATTATTAAAAGTGGCAATATATGAAGTTGATCAGAAGTATGTTAAAAGTTTCACATTTGTTATTTCTGAGGTAGCTAAATTCCTAACTATCGAACTACCGAATTTCTAAATTGCTAAATTCCCAAATTCTTAAATTCTCAAGTGTAAAAATTTCTAAATTCCTAAATTTTTAACTCTCAAGTTCTTCAAGTTTCTAAATCTCCTTCTCGAATTCCATAATTTCTAAATTTTTGAATTTCCAATATCTACCATCCCTAAGACTACAAATTCTGAAACTTCAAAATATCAAAACGTGGAAATCTCTAATCTTTTCAGTTCAAAAATTTTCAAATTCCTAAATTTCTAAATTCCTAAATTTTCAAGTTCCGTAATTCTTAAATCCCCAAATCTATAAACCTCAAAACTTCCAAAACTAGAAAATCCCTAAATCAGAAAGTTCTCAAGTAATCTTCGAATCCCAAAAGTTTTCAAGTTCTAAAATTTGGGAACACCAAAAATTCTCAGTATACACAAATCCAAACCCCAAAATTCCCAAATTTCTTAACCCTCAAAATTCTGTCCATAATAAACACAATATTTTCCCTTCTAATGCTCTATCCACAATAAATACAAAATTTTCTCTTGTAACACTCCGTCCGCAATAAATACAAAATTTTCCTATCTAACACTATCCGTAATAAATACCAAATATTCCCCTTTAACCCTCATTTCGTCCTCGTAAAATGATATACTTTTTACCATTTTTTAGTATTCAGAAATATTCGTCATATCCATCCTTTTTACGAGGAGGGCGGTGCCTTCTCGCTATTTACTTATCACAATGCACTAATTCTTTTTTATGTCCTCCTATCGCTCGAATCAGGATGTGAATGCATCACGCATGTTTCGATTGTATATTTCGTAGCAACTCCTGGCAAGTCGGTATTGGATCGGCCAATAGGATCAGCGTGGGCGCGGCGCCCGAGTGGTGGGGAGAAGATGTCAGCCAATAGTGGAGCTGCATCCGAGTGCAGTGATGGATCGCTGCAACGGAGATGCCTCTGCAATTTCCAAACGCATCCTCAGTCTTCATTAGGCTTTAATGCCGACAACGTCGGATGTTACGAGTTTCTTCCGAATTTCTGTGCGAGTTCTAATTAAAATTTGTTAAGTGATACGGTGACACGATCGGAAGATGAATTCGATTATGGCTATGCCTACGGAGGTACAACTGCAACTGCACCAACAGATGCTCTTCCATCAACAACAACTTGTTTTTCGTAGACACAGGCCAGGTTGGTATTAACTTATTTTCTTATTTTTTAAATCAATTAGTAGATGTACGTTAACAAATATGAAGTACAGAATTGTTTCATTGGTGTGCATTCCTAAAAAATATATAAATTTTGACCTGTGTCGAAAGACGTATTGTGCGTGCAGGTGTCAAAGTGACTTATTATTTATTATGGTTTTGAAGAGATTGAAGGGTTGAAAAGAATAGGTGGTTTTTTTATTGAATTGTGTATTTTTATGAAGGTGCAAAAGTAATTGTATGTGTACTATTCCATGCTTCACCCTTTCATACTTCATTTTTATACTTTATTTTCAATTTAAATTTAAATATAGGCTCTGTCAAATTGTAGATGACAGTATATTATTAATAGTGGCAGGTACTCTCGCTTTTTGAGAATTTAATATTTCTGAAAAATCATGATTATAAGAAAATTAATTATAGAGCAGCGGTTAAAAAGGTGTATGCAACAGGTGTTAGAGGGAACAGTTTAAAATCGATCAATCATGTAACATTAATTTCGTAACAGAAGGAGTAATAAATTATAACTAGCAACATAAACTGATAAATAATTACTAACATTATTTTGTTTTTCTTACATTTTTTTATTATTATGTTATTTTTCAAATGATTGAATGAATTTCATTCGTCTACCAATTCCTTTAGTGTAATTCCGCAGCAGAAATACACTTACGGTAATTTAGTAGTATCACAATAGTATAGTAGTTTACAATAATTACAGTACTCTACGTTGTAATTTATAATGGACACACAGACTATCATAACAGTATGAATGGTGCAACCAGAAAACAGATAAGTCTACGTGACAAACACAAATCGAAAATGTAAAATAAAATTTGTTCATATACTGTTTGAAACTTCAAAACATAACAAATTCAATACATATATCTTCGTATGTTAATGTCTAATTATAAAAAATTGTAACTGTTTTAAAATTAAAAGAAAAAATTGTAACAAGTGTTGAGTGGAAAAAATGGTACCTGGTATGAAACACGTAGGGAATTTGTAAAGAAAACACAGAAAATTTTATTTTATATTATGAAATATAAATATTTATATAAAAAAAAGATAAAAAAGATAAATGAACCAGCGTATTTCATTCTTAAAAATTTATATTAAACATTATTTTTCTTCGTTCTTTACATGTTGAGCACATTTCTCGTATGTGAATGCATTGAACCTATTTTCTCCTTCCTATTTTCTCATAATTACTATATTCCAAGTGCTTTGGATAGTAAAAATGCACTATTGTATAATACTATGCAATCCTATAATACTATATAACTTACAATATCAACAAGAAATGTAAAACAATATGAAACATTTTCCACATTACGTACAATCAAGGTGTTCCATATTTTGTAGACACGCATTTCGACAGGAAAATAATTCTCCAAGGAAGAGAAAAACTGTATCGTTAAACTGCTCATGAACATCCCAGAACAAACATATTTAACAATAAATCGTGTAAAATTAATTTTACAATTTCATTAAAAAATTTAACCGTTCATCTGTCACTTAAAAACTTTCAAGTACTATAAAACTCGACAATTCTTCACAACGATCCGTTTCGATCGAATCTCAAATGTTGATACAATCTTTTAGAACGAAATACTTTTACACCGATATTGTTTGACTCGTTTACTCAGATGGCGGTATTCTACATAATGCAGGCGCCATAACTAGTATAATTATAGTTACCCCACTTGTACCCATTAAAGGATAATTTAACCGTGCAATAAACGAATAAAGATATCGGTAGCCGATTTTCTACGTAACTTTATAACTTCTCGTTTCCCACGAGTGCCATGGAAGATGTCCTGTGGGAAGGCGAATATAATGCTGCCAGATGCATATAAACAACGCTCCCGCGGTGGCGACATGGATCCGCGCGAACTTTTCTCGGACAAAAAGATGAAAGGCGCCGACTTTCGGTCGAGCGGACAATCGTTATCTGCTCGTACACAATAGTCGGTCCTCTCGGCAGGAAGAGAAAGAAGATGAGCCGATGGCCACAATTATCCTAGCCCTAGACCTAATGCCCCGACCGCAGAACCGCGAGACAAGTGCAGAGCGAGTCGTTCATGCGAGCAAGCGACGCCGTTTCTATGGATCCACTTGTAAAAGGTGTTCTTCCTGGCATTCGGGTTACCTCATCCGCATAACTTCTTGTTCCTCTTCTGCTTCTTCGGCAGCCCCTAGGTGGACGAGAGGGCAATCACGCGGAAGGAGATGACAAACTCCATTTTGTTTCATAATGTTTTTGCAAGAGGACGATACGCTTCGAGGATGACTATTTCTCGGTTCAGACTGTTTGCTTTGCCTCTAATCATGTTTTCGGCGGGGTTATTGTTGACGAAGTTGTCTCTAAGTTGTATGATGAGAAATAGTTAATTAGCTGTGTGTTTTATTTTAACTGTTGGAAGAGGTATCACTATGAGTTTTGGCCGAGGAAGGTGGATTCTTTGCTGTGGTAGTAGAGGTGGTATCAAGTATGATTGGAAATTTGGGAAATTGGAAGTGTGGGAATTTTATGCGAGAGTTTGAGATTTGGGGAGCTGGAGACTTGAGAATTTATCGGGGTTTGGAGGATCTGGACATTTTGGGTGATTAAGGATTTACAAATTCGATGTTTTACAGATTTTGAGAATTTTAGACATTTGGAACATTGGGAGTTTGGTAATTGGAAAATTTGGATACTTGAAGCTTGGTGGATTTGGTAATTGGGTTATTTGGAAATTTGGGGATTTACGGTTTCATAGATCTAAGGATTTGAAAATATGGGAAATTGAGAATTTACAAATTTAGCGTTTCAGGAATGCAAAATTGGTAATTTGAAAATTTGGAACTTTAAAAATTGAGAAATTTTGGTTATAGAAAAATTTAGATATTTAGGGATGTGAGAATATGATGATTTGTTGATTTGGGGGTTTGGAAATTTAAGAGATTGAGAATTGAAAAAAATATATAGCTAAGAAATTTTTAAGTTTGGTAATTACGGAAATTGAAATTGTGGAATTTGAAAATTTAAGAATTAGAATTCGAGAAATTTAGAAATATGAGATGAAAATTTGAAAATTCAGGGCCCTAAAAGACAGAAAATTTGTAATGAATCGACGATGTTAAAGGATAGTTAAAGTTCACACGAATTTTCTGTAGAATTAAATTGTTCTAAGTACATCGAGAGTACATTGATTCAATTTCTAACATCATCAAAAATGAAAAAAAAATGTTTTTGTAATTTTCAGACGATATACCGAATCCAAATGTGTGGACAATACCACGTCTTGGTGGAGGACCTCCACTGCCTTCTGAAGTAAAAGTTGAGTTGCAAAATCGAGATTTGTGGCAACAATTCCATGCTGAAACAACAGAAATGATAATTACGAAAGGAGGACGGTGAGTGCACAATTTTCTTTATATTATATTTTCTATATTTTGAAGTTCTTGTTCCAAATAAATCTGTAATGATTATAGCATATACATATTCTGAAATTAGTCGGAAATTAAAATTTAAGAATCCGAATGATTATCTTTTATTTTTTGTAAATTTTGTGATGTTTAAAAATGTTTCCATCTTAACATATAAAAATTGATTAATAAATCAATTTATTAGATGTTTACAGTAATTGACATTAGTGGCTGTTCATTATTAATCAATTTTTGTACCAGTTGTTAGATATTTATTTTTATACTGTCAATGCATATTTATGAACATTTATACGAATAATATTTCAAATAATTAGTTCAGCGATTCTTAATAATATTCATATCATTGAGTAATTGTCAAGTTAATTTTTCGAAGTTGCTAAAAACATTCTTTTTATCGGATTTTTTGTTATTTTTCTCACTTATTGAAATTGGTTGCCCAAAATTCCATCAGGGTTGGTATGGTCTGACAGGCGCCATAAGACCACACCCTCTGTCGCTCTCGAAACCCTTAGCCCACCTGAAAAAATGTGACCTGTTTCCGAATTGTCTTTCCACCTAGTAACAAACTTTCGTCCCTCATATTCGGTACTTTATGTTTTTAAATTACATGCATATTCATTATTTGTACAAATTGCTTCAATTTCAAAATTCGATATTATCCTTTAATTCACATTCTAAAAGATTTGATATCCTGCAGGTTTTGAAATGAAAAAATTTTCGATATATGGAAATCTTGAAATATAATTCTACATTTTCTAATTTAGAAATTTAGAAATTTAGAATCCAATTTGAGAGTTTTAGAAGTTAAAAACATTAGAAATATAGAATGGTGGAGATTTATAAAATTTAGAGATATTAGAAATTAAAAATTCTTTGTGTATCTAAATTTTAAACGTTTTAATTCAACAACCTGGTAATTTACAAACTTTGGCAATGTAGACATTTAAATTTTTAAAATTTAGCAAACATTTAGAAATATTGGAATTAATTACTCTGGATTATAAAAAATCACAGAGAATCTATGGAATGAACTAAACCAACGAATTAGAAAAACACTAATTAATTCGAAAGTTGAAATACAAAGGAGCCTTACAAAAAGGATTATTTTTCATTTGCTCGAACAGTTACACGAGGTTATTAAACAAAAAGGGTGGGCAACAAAGTGCTAAAATTACACTTTTCCCTACATTTTATATACAGATTCTTTGTTTCCCATTAAATATTAATGTGACATGAAAATGTGATATTTGTCCACTTAAAATGTATCATACATCGAAATAGTTGAAAAGGAATTGTTTATACATTTTCAATCTACAATAAGCGATTCGTGTTTTTGTAAAATAAGTACTATGACGAATCATCCTTTTCTGTATACGGTAACAAATAAAGAATTACCGCAGTGTCCGAATGTTAATGTGAGTAACTCTATGCGAGTAGTTACACGTCATCCAAGCTGCGCAAGTGGACGTTTTTAATGGGGGGTAGTTTCGAGCGTCGACAGGGCGATTAGTTTCACCGAAGGTGGTCATCGAAGGTCATAAAAGTTAGGTCGTGACGACGTGTCCGTTGTTATCGCCATTACCGATCTTCGAATCATTTTACGAAGGTAGTTTTTGCAGGAAAAGTATAGGCCGGACGGATGCAGGACGAATCACGACTTCCGGCGACCGTTCGCCGGAAACGATTGAGCTACCGGTCACTCCTTTTCAGATACGCAGGCGTATAACTATCTAAGATAAGATTACTAGGAATTTCGCGCTGTCTCGCGTTAGATAACTCGCTGATGTCAGCCCAGATGGTTTCGTCCAACACGGAAATAAAAGGGGAGGGGAACGCCAACGTAACAAGAATGTAACATTCTTAAAATGTTTCGTAATATCCATTCATTCGAAACGGGTCGAACGTTCACGCGACGCGAGACACGAGTGCAATTTTGCGTGTCTACGGTGATGGCCAATTGTGACAACGAGGGCGCGGTGTATGGGCGACAAATGACAGGTATTCGGACATGGCCAGTCTATTTCTTAATGGGACACGTGAAAGTTCCATGTTCCTAAATGACTAAACTTTTATACCTTCATATTATACCATTTTCTTTTTTTCGAGTAACGAAATTTCTATATTTACAAGTTGCCAAAATTTCTAAGCTTTAAAATTTTTATATTTATAAGTTGTAAAAATTCCCAAGTTTAAAATTTATGTATTAGAGGGGCCGGAAAATAATGTCGTTCCTGCGCATGCCGATATTCCTTTTTTCAGCTATTTTGCTCAAAAATCGATTGATTCTTACCGATCCGACATAGAAAATTTGTACTTTAGATGGCAAAAGGTTGTTGATTACGAGGGTGATAACGTAATCGAATAAAAATTTATCTGTTTGACTTTACTGCAAAAAAAAACGACATTACTTTCCGGTTCCCCTAATATTTACAAGTAACAAAAATTTCCAAATTAAAAAATGTTTATATCATCAAATGTGCACAAATCATAAATTATTTCTATGATTCTAAAATTAAATTATTTCTATTAACTCTAAGACTACCAAAATGAGCAAATGACCGTTTCACAAGTTTCTTATTTCGGGGTGCATATATTTTTACGGTATTTTTCTTGTAATCTGTTTCAATTTTTGTCGGGACAAAGAATTAATATTTACAGTAATTCGTGTTTCATTCTTTGTCTATTTACTTTTCAACGTCATTTGTAATTTCGAAATATGTAAGCGTCTATGATACGTTGGAAGGTGTAGTGTTAATTTATAACTTATTATTTCGAAAACAAAAGACTTTATTATAAATGCCACTGGTTCTTTTTAATAAGATACAACAATTTTGGAGGCAATGCATGGAATTTTTAAAGAAATATACAGTGTCGGCACATAACTTGAACAAACATCAATATACATAAACGAAATAATTTGTTGGTTAATCCAATACAATTTTGCAATTGTAGTTTAAATTTGTATTACAAAATGGCTGAAAATTATTGAAGACAAAAGTACCTACTGTATATTTGGTTTATTTTTCCTAAGAAGAAAGTTCCCCAATTCGGACCAAATGCTAAATTGAACCATCTTTATACTTATATAAATTGATTTAACACTTTGATTGCCATGTCGTCCATATGTGAATGACACTCAAATTTGTAGACAGATTTAATAGTCATATTATTCAAAATTTGTTCACCTTTCTAACTGTAAATACTTGCATTGGTTACTTGGCACTGTGAAGAACAAATATTACAAAGTATCGTGAACATATTTGGTAAGGTTTGTTCAAAATGAAAATACTAACTAATTCAATTTTCAATTGCTTTCACGTGGCAGTCAACGTGTTAATCCTCTTTCGGCATAGGGTTGTAACACGTGAATGTTACTCGAGGCCATTTGCCGAAGAGAGTCAAAAACAATTGCATAAACGTCATCCACTAACAAAAGCGACCTAAATTTTTGGTCGATCCGGTACAATAGACGTGACGGAACAGAAGTTCCTCGCAAATGTACCAAGAAACGTATCGCGTTGCAAAAAGTCCGTTAGTCGGACGTTCGTTAGCGGATAGAAACCAGGATACCAAAGTAAATTGCAGAAAGCTAGCCTGAATTCGTGGGCGGTGTACATCGTACAATAGATACAAAGGTACTCGTTCGTCCGTGTATCCGTGCCTTCCGGTTCGGTGACGACTCTTCCCATCTGAGAGCACCACGTGCCAACCACGTGCACCCAGTTTCAGGCCTTACGTGGCACCAATCAGTATTCCGTGACACGATCGACCCGTTCGTCTTCTTCGATGCTTTTGGCGAGTTTCGCTCTTTCGTATCACATTGTTCCTTCGATCAGTGTTGTCCGCTGTTCACCCCCCATGTTCTTGAAGCCATGCCGGCGTCCTTGCGTCAGAACCGATGAATAGACAGGAAGAGAAAACGTGCACTCCAGAAGCGCAACTCTGGCCTCCTTGTGTTTGTCCGACTTTGTTCCCGATTCCTTATCCTTCGTTTTTCCATCGCTACGAGGGCCTACGTCCGACCGAGGATAATTCATTTCACGTTTCGTCGCGATTCGCTATCTGTTTCGAAATACTTTACGACTTAACGAGTTTTTAGTGACCGAGATTTAGTGGAGTAACTGGGCCGAGATAAGCATTTCGTTTGCACAAAATTGTGAACTGGAACTGCCAGTTTAGGGAGAAGAATGTTGGATATATTGCGTGTTCGATATTTAACCATTTCTCAAGGTACAGATACGTACATTTTTGACTTCTTCAATTTTCAAATTCCTCACAATTTTATAAATACAGAGGTATTATATTTTATAAATATACATCTTCAATTTTTTAATGCACACGTTAATTCTTGACGTTGATGAAAATGGACGCAGGTCTCAAGAAAACCGTTTTAACAAAGTTCGCAACATCAATTAAGACACTTCAACGATCACTTTGACCGGTTTATTGAAAAAGATAAAAAGGATAAAACGTACATCAGTGTATACCCTACTTCTTGATCTCTATGAAAATGAACACATATTTGACGAAAAGCATCTAAACAAAGTCCGTAATTTAAAGTAAGTCATGTAAATGATCAGTTTGTCCTATTCGGTTCAGTGAAAAATAAGTAAATAAAGGTTTGGTTTAGTAAAAAGACCAATGATAGACAAGTATGATAAAACATAAATTAATGTACACACTAATTCTTTATCTCTATGGAGATGAACATAAATTTGAAGAAAAGCATCTGAACAAAGTTCGTAATTTAAAGTAAGACACGTAAATGATCATTTTGACCTACTCGGTTTAATGAAAAATAAATAAATAAAGGTTTGATTTAGTAAAAAGACTAATGACAAGTATGATAAAACATAAATTAATGTACACACTAATTCTTTATCTGGAGATGAACATAGATTTGAAGAAAACTATCTTAGCAAAGTTCGTAAGTTGAAGTAAGACGGATGAAGGTCATTTTGACCGGTTCGGTTTAGTGTTAAGGTTGCATGTGCGAAGTGATTCTCAGGAGTTGTCCGACGCCACGGACGGTGCCGTTGAGTCCACTAAATGTGGCGCCTTTGTAAGTGGAGGATTACGCCGTCGCGACGCACGGCTGCTGCAAGAGCGGTGCGTCGATCATTCGAGCGTCTGGTCCTTTTAAAAAGCCTCTCGAGATTATCAAACAGTCAGATAATGCCATAATAGCGTGATACATACAACGCGTGCAGCGGCAGCACGCGCTACCCGTTTCCCTTTCATCTCGCTGATTAAAATGAATCAAAAGTCGCGTGGCGCAGCATGGCGGAACTTTGTTGTACATGCTCTGCGCTCTAACGATCGGAACTATAAATAGATACATTTTGGAAATACTGGAATTTCGGAAGTTAGAAGTTGAAAACTGGGAGATTTAGAAGTTTAGAAATTTTAGGATTTCAAGAGTTTGGAACTAGGGGATTTAGAAATGTTGGATTTCGATTATTCGGAAGCTTGACGATTTAGAAATGTTGGAATTTGATGACTGAAGCAGTCTCGGGTTTAGAAATTTTGAAGTTTAAAAATTCAGAATATTGGAGATTTTCGCAATCTTGGAATTTCAGAATTTAGGAGCTCTGGGATTTAAAAATCTGGGGATTTGAAAATTGAAGAACCTTAAAGATTTGGAAATCTTGGAATCTGATAATTTAGAAACATGGGGATAATTAAAAAAAAAACTTGAATCTGAAAATGTAGCTAACCTCGAGATTTAGTCTTTAAATTTGAAAATGTAGACGCTTGGGAGTCCAAATATTTGAAAATTGAAGAAATTGAAGATTGCGAAATTTGGGAGTTAGAGTATTTAGAAACTTGTTAATGTGAAAATTTGAAAAAAACTAGGAATTAGAATATGTAGAAATTTGATAATGTCGACGTACGAAAAGTTAGTAATTGAAAAAATTGATAATGAGTCCGAATATTAAGGTTTTTCTCTATAAATATTATCAGAAAATAATTTTAAGTCACATTAATAGTTTTCATTCTAATACTTCGTCATTAACGATGCGATCCAAGGATAAAGACCTTTTACGAATTTGGAAATACCAATGGGCCGTTTCTTCTGAACCTTACGTTATTAAAGCGTAATATATGTTTGTTCGACGATTTAATACCTGGTTCTGTAATTTACGTAGAATTTTAGGAAAGGTTACGACTTTCGTCAGCGATTAAGAGAAAAATAGTGTGTGCTCTTTCGCGAGGCTTAGAGTGCACTTTGCGGCTACAGGTTGGATTTTCCGTCCTTAATTGCGTACATTACTTAAGATACGTATCTTTTGTGGATTTAACTTTTAAATACCCAGCAGTCAGGTACTATTGTAGTAAAAGAATCGTACTTTAGAGGATTTTGTACTTAACAGTCTCTATCGAAGTCTGTGACACAAACGTGAAAGAGAACAATTCGATAATTAATAGAAATAGGTAGATTAATTGTTGAGTTAGTCACACGTAATCAAGAATAAACGACTTCTTAATACGTAATAAATATAACGTGTATAGCTACAATTTACGATATAGTTTACCATAGTATTGAATTTATTTAATTTTCTTTACGATTAACAGTTCAATCAATGTTTCTTTGTTATTACAATTTCTTAGTAAAATAAAATAATTTCATAATAAAGAACATATGCAGACATGAAAGCAATAAAATCGAAAGAACGATGCTCAAATATTAAAGAAAGTTTAAAAAATGGGAAAGAATTTATCACTGATCTGATTTATGCAAAGAGAAGTGGTAATTTCTCAATTTTTAAATTTCTATACTTTAATATTGCTTATATTGTACATACATTTCAAGCACTTAAGATTTAGTTTCACATTCTAATTTTACAATCCACTTTTAAATTAAAAAACTTTAAAATAATTTTACCTTTCAAGCTTCTATGTTTCTAAGTTTCTGAGTTTATAGTCAGAAATTTCTACAGTTTTAAATCTTGTAAATCTCTAACGCCCCACACATTATAAATTGTTTCTAAATCTCTACATCCCTAAATTTCTGAATTTTCATATTCTTTCCCTTCACACATGCGCCTCAATTGCATAAACGTTTATTTATCACAAATACACTTATCAACTAGCTATCACAAATTTTCAACGCAGGAAAGACGAATGTTTTCTTTTATTTCTTATCGTTTTACGTTATGAACTCCAACGGATGTGGTTAAAAGGCACATGGAACAAAGTAGCGATGGAAAGTCTGCAATTAGGTATGCAAACGGGGCGAACCCATCGCAGATTGACTTCTGGAGGTTTGCTCACGGGATTATCCGCGAGTTTGAAATGTTTACCCGGAGGGGAAAACTTCCTGTCAAGATTTCGAAGATAGTGGGTTGTGATGCTTCGAAAAGTCGCAGGAGTTAACGAAAGTTCGAGTCCATTCGACGCCCACTCGTTGTTGCCACCTTAATGACTGGGGAATTTTCTGTCCCATCGTTTTCGTGCCGTTTGCTTTTGCTACCTGTGCAAAAAGCACACTTGACTTTAACTGAATGAAAGCTTAACGCTAAAACTACTGTCGCTGAACACTAAACCTAATGCACGATTATTTCCATCCGGTTTGTTTTGTCACTTTTAGAGACATTACAAATTTTGTATACGTGACTAGAATCGTGCTACTGCCAAAACTGGTCGACTTTGTCATTTTTTACAGACATTACAAATTTTGCATACGTGACTAGAATTTTGTTACACAATATTCATTGTTTCTTCAACAAGGACATTACTTATAACGTTACAGATACAAACATTTTAAAATAAGAATTTTCAATCGCTTAAAATAATTAAATACCTACTGGTTCTTTACTTTCATTTTCTATTTCTCTTTGTAATCTCAGACTATAATAATTTAACATATCATCACAAATTTGTGGACGATTTAACATTGTGTCTTGAACTTTCAAGTCCCACAATTTCAATGTCTCTACAGTCTGAAAGTTTCATAATCCAAAAGTTAAAAATTACAACATGTAAGTTCCAAAATCTCAATGTCTTATGAGAAAAAATTAAATTTTCTTTTCAAACTAATGCAATTTTTCGTTACATAGATATTGCACATAAGATTATAGAAGTCTTATAAATTTAATGTTAAATTGTCCAAGTTTGCTGTTTTGATCTAAGTGTTCAACTTAAGCGTATGTGGACTTCAGAGAACTGTTATTCGACCCTGTTTTGTATCGAAAATAAAATCATTTAATCAACATTATTTTGTTATAGACGAATGTTTCCGTCGATTCAACTGGCAATCACGGGATTGGATCGTCGTGCTCGTTATTGTGTCGTCCTCGAAGTGGAGCCGGCGTCAAATCGACGTCACAAGTACGTCGGCGGCGTCGAAAAATCCTGTGGGAACGCAAAAGGCTGGACTTCGGCTGGTCCAGCGGAACCTCAACCACGAATTGAACGAAGGATATACCTCCATCCAGAAAGTCCAGCGACCGGTGCACATTGGATGCAACATCCTCTCAATTTCAATAAACTGAAGCTGACTAACAATGCTGTGGATCCTAAAAACAACGTGAGTAGTTTATAACAGTTATTATTCAATGAAAATGTTAATCCTTTGTCATATTCTGTTTTTAATATAAAATAATACGAATTATGAAATCATTCGATGAATACCACATTTTGTAATCCATACAATTATTGCAAATATTTCTCATCTTTTGTAATTACCGTTTCCCGACGTGCTTTTATGGAATGGAACAAATTTGAAATATTATATTGTTTTTCTTTAAATATATATGTATTTAAGTAATTTAGATATTTTGAAATTTGAGAATTTATGGATTTCATAATTGAGGATTTGGATATTTGGAAATTTTAATATTCGCAAATTTAAGGATGAGATAGTTTGGTAATTTGGTAAGTTAAAAATTTGGATGTCAGATAATTTGTAGATTTGGAAATTTACGAATTTGGGTATATGGTAGGTTGGAAATCTTAAAAATTGGTAGTTTGAAAATTTGAACATTTGGTAATATGGAAATTTGTAAACTTGTATCTTCGAGAATTTCGAGATTTGATAGTTTAGTAATCTAATAATTTAAAAATGTGGAAATTTGATAATTTGGAGATTAAACGATTTAGGTCTTTTAAAGTTTAGAGATTGGATCACTTCGAAACCTCATAATTTAAAAATTTGAGGTATTAGATATTTTATGTTTTTCGCTCTGTTTTTTAATCAATTTATGATGAAAAGATTTTAATAAATATACGGTGATGTGAATATATTAGGTTGTTGAAAAAAAGCTCTGCAGGACAGTGAGATTATTCAAATGTTCATCATTTTTGAGAGGAGAAAACATGTTATATGAAAAGGTTCGTAGGAAATTCGGAAAAGGAAGTAACCGATTTACTAAAAGCGATGGCGGCATTCCATTTATCTAGATACCCCATGTTTGGACAAGCTAGTGTGTCCTTAAATGCTTCTTCTTTTTCTCGTGTCTCTGGTTTCGAGGTTCTTCCTTGCTTTGGCCGAATGCGGGAGGTCGCCACACACGGATCCACCCTCTTAGCTACTCGTTTCACTTCCGATTAGGTTCTTCGAAAAAAAAAGTCAACCTCCAGTTGAAGATTTCCAACGATACTTTGTCTCGTGTCAATTAGCTTCACAATTTCTTCTCATGAATTTTGCAAGTTAATTTTTAACGTCAAACTATTTCCATTATTTTTTTAAGGAAGCATAATAAAATTTTGTGCTTCAAAGTGAACGATTCAGTATTTTAATCCATAGTGTGTAAACAATTACAATATAAATATGTATACACTTTATGGTTATGGAATTTAGTTATTAGTCATTTTAAAGTTGCAATTGTTTAAAATACATCAACATAAAAGAGGTGTAATATTTTGGCTGACATTATTATTTATTTATTTACTGCTTATAGAACAAGATTTCTTAGGGTATACAAATATTAGGGTTTTTATAAATATGCAGTATGTGCATTTCATTGATAGGTATTGAGCTACAGAATATATTCGCTTTGCAATTGATTCTACCCATAATTATTGTTACAATAATTTATTAATTAAGAATTATTACAATTGCATTAATAGTTAAATGATTTAACCAATATTAAATTAAGATAATAATTGTATAATTTAATTAGAATTAACTTTAAGTAATATAGTTCATTATTTCAGGTGTTAATAGATTAACCTACATTAGATACTCATACATTTGTACATACATTTATACATTGCATACATACACTCATACATTTTCACATACATTTATACATTGCATACATACACTCATACATTTACACATACGTTTATACATTGCATACATACACTCATACATTTACACATACATTTATACATTGCATACATACACTCACACATTTATACATACAATTATGTGTATGTACATACTATGCATTTATATATACATACATGTATATACACGCATTTAAATGCATACCTATATAAATTTATACATGCTCGCAGATATCCAAGCATTTTACTCTTCAGTTTTGTAATACTATAATAAATACCCAAGTGATGGATTACCTGCTTTTCTTCCATTACTGTTGCTTTCTGTTTCGATCAATCGGCGCTAACGATTTTTCAGCTTAATGTAGTCAAAATGGTGTCGATTGTGTAATCCTTAAATTTCTCTTTCGAACGTGAGTCATCATTATATCAGATTATACTCCTGACTGTAAAAGTTTGGTGACTAACATGCAGACCCGTTAACTGGTCAAGGTGATCAAACCAGGATTCCCGTGTCCCGGATTAAAGTCTTCCAGGGAGAACTTTCCGTACCTTCCGGGGACTTAAGCTACTCAAAACGGTGCCGGGTTAGGTCGGTCTTGGACGTTGTCCGTGAAGAACAGAGATTAACACGCTCCACAACACCCTGTAATCGATATACCTCCGTTTTCCTCTCGGGGAGTGGGTTTATTTACGCCCTGACAGGACGAATCCTGGCAGCTGGCTTCGTCGCGGTGTCCCTTTCCAGTTCTTTCAAGTTTTTCACAGGAATTTCCGAAATTATTTCTGCGGATTTGCGTCGCTTTGAGCACCTCAAGGACGCGCGACTGCGTTTCTTCGAGTAGGGGAAGGTATCTACAGACATTTTTTCCATTTTTTTTTAAGATCGCAATTAAAACTCATCTGGTCCGGTGAATTCGCGTATTCAATTTTCCTTTGTTTTATTACGAGTATATTTTAACACATCAAACTGTACTTTATTGTTAGATAATTACCTACATAGTGTTAGAAGATTCGATATCTACAATTTGTCGAAAGCATTCTTATATTGCAATTTATTTGAATTGTCTATATTAATAACTGAAGTAGTAAAATTAATTTTGAAGAATTATAATATATTACAATATTAAATGTACGTATGCATAAAACAACATTAGAAACAAATACTACATAATTATAATTATTTTTGTTGTCCTTATGTTTGATTACCTAAATGCTTGAACGCATAATGGTTAATGAATAATAAATGCAATAGTATTGCTTATAATTTGGCTGTTGATATCACAATAAAGTATTAAAAAAATGAAGAAAAATGTAAGAAGGAATTACACCAGTACATATTTATTGGAAAGATCAACAAGTTTTTAAATACAATGCAAGTTTCCAAATAAAAACCATAATTAGAAAATATTTCCTTAAAGAATTATGATTATTTTTTAATATTAGATCAGTATCCTGGATAATAAATATAACAATAACTAATTATTATATGAAATGAAAATATTAACTACTACATTATTTATACCATAACATAAATATAAGACCTTCAATTAAACAAAAAGCCTATTAAAATTCTATTGAACTTGGAATAAATTTATTCAATACGTTTAAAAATATAAATTTTCAAAAAACGAACCTCTCAATTAAGTATAACAACTTTTTGCACGTAAAAAATGAAACTTCCAAAAAGTGCATACTAAAAAAGATGCTTCATTTTTCTACATCGTCTAAAGTAGCAATTTTGCAAAAAAGATCAGTCTTGAAGCTAATACTAATGCGTTACTAATGTAGTAAGAAAAAATGTGCAGTGGATGAGGTAATCGAAGTGCTAGCAAGCTTGCAGTTCACATAAGATTTTGAATAGGTCGACAGTGCGTGATTCCGGGAAGGTTGAAGGGCCAGTCTGGTTTTCGAGAATCGCGTCTGTCTCCATCGTCGTCGGCATCCTTAGCAAGGCGCCAACTTATCTTGACGAAGCGGTGCCCTTTTACTCGATTCTTCAAACTAATTACGAATTTAATAAAATCCTCCCCTTCGTACGTTCACGTTTACCGAAGTAAAGAAAACCGTTCACGTTGAAAAGGAGGTGGAACTCCGTTCAAATTTTTGCTGCAGGAAGACTGATATCGAGGGAATTAATATTTGATATCGCGGGAATTAATATAGTTTAAAGATTGCATTTGTTGGGTTAGTCGGAAAGATTTTCTCTTCTTTTCATATTTGGAATTTTGTAAATTTAAAATTTGCAAATTCGGAATTTTGGATCATTCAGAAGGTGGCAAGTTACAGACTTCGAGATTTGAGAATTGGAGATTTGGAAAGTTGGGAATTTGGAGATTCCGAGATTTGAGAATTGGAAATTTGGAGATTCCGAGATTTGAGAATTGGAAATTTGGAGAGTTTGGAATTTAGAGATTCCAAGATTTGAGAATTGGAATTTTGGAGAGTTTGGAATTTGGAGAGTTTGGAATTTGGAGATTCCAAGATTTGAGAATTGGAAATTTGGAGAGTTTGGAATTTGGAGAGTTGGGTATTTGGAGATTTCGAGTTTTGAGAATTGGGAATTTGGAGATTTAGATATTTGGGGAGTTGGGTATTTGGAGATTTCGAGGTTTGAAAATTGAGAATTTGGAGATTTAGATATTTGGGGAGTTGGGTATTTGGAGATTTCGAGGTTTGAAAATTGAGAATTTGGAGATTTAGATATTTGGGGAGTTGGGTATTTGGAGATTTCGAGTTTTGAGAATTGGGAATTTGGAGATTTAGATATTTGGGAAGTTGGGAATGTGAAAATTTAGAAATTTGGGAATCAATTTTGTAACTTTCCAAGTCTAGCTTCCCATAACTTGTAAAATTGAAAAGACGACGTTTATAAATTTCTAAAGTTATCAAATGCTCAAACATCCGGAATATTACGAAAGTCTTTATGTTCCAAACTGTTAATTTTAAGTCAGTTTAACTAAATTGAGTATTCAATGTAAAAATGTTTAATCAAAGTGTTCTATAATCGCGGCCATTTTTTGTTTGCAGGTGGTCCTTACATCCATGCACAAATACATTCCACGAATTTGGATCATTCGTTGCGACGATGCTACCAGGTTGAGCGATTTGTACACCCATCCATCTTCTTCGTTTCAATTCACCGAGACAGAATTTATTGCCGTGACTGCTTATCAGGTAAGACATTTACAATTACATCAATATCTATCGTGTTAATTATACAAAAATATTTAATTATTTATATTTGACAAAATTGTCATTGTATCAAAAATTTGATCTTCCAAGTTCAAGTCATGTTCTACCAAGTTATATTCAAGTATCTACTTGGCTAAGTAATAATATTTATTCGTTTATTTCTTACCCAAAAAAACTATTAGAATATACAAGTTGAAACAAGAGAATGTGCAAGTACAGGTACACCTGTACATATAATTTGTATGAACCCACAATATTTCTAATATTAAAATTAAAACTAAAGTTAGCGTGGCTCGATATAATGGCTTAATAATAGACTCAGATGATTGGGAGAAAATATCAATTTTTAGATGTTTTGCTTTTTGTTAAAAAGTGTTATGGGATGGAACGTTAAAAGTTTTAAAATTAATTTTAAACTCTTCACTCTATTGTATTTAATGTGATACTTAATATGATTCTTGCTTTAATATAATGACTGAGTATGGTACATCTCAAAATACAGTTTTACATAAAAACCAGCAGCACATCTTTTGATTATATGATTTCGACTGTTTATTATACGATTACAATTTATATTGACGGTGTTATACGGTCTAAATATAATTTAAACCGTTTCTCATACGATTTACAATTTACAGTAGCGGACAAAAATTTAAGACTAAATGGAAAAAATAAATAATTGATTTACTGTTCATAAAAACTATAAATAGTGTTCTACTTTCGGCGTTAACTAATTAGACATTTATTTATACACTTATACAAAAAGTTTCATTTTGATATTTTGCTCAGTAGCGAAGTTACAAAAAAAGGAACGAAGTTCGTATAATATTTCAAATCAAATCATCGTCTTAAATTTTTGTCTGCTACTGTACATTTCATGAGTCTATGCGTTAACGGGTTCATCCGAGTATCATCACACACTTTCAAATACAATATTCCTCCAAGGTACTTATAAATTTTAAACTTGGCAAAGACATTGAACGTAAGTGTTTCTATCAAAATAACGATTCCCGTATCTCAAAGACAATTTGAAAATTTTGGTTTTTTAAAGTTTGTTGATTTGACGCTCTCGATTTTTGGAAATTGAAAGATTTGTTAGTTTACGGATTTGATTTTGAGAATACGATACGAAAATACCGCGACTGACTGTCCATTCGTTCTACAATTGTCCGCTTCCGTTTCAGAACGAGAACATTACGAAACTGAAGATCAACAACAATCCATTCGCGAAAGGGTTTCGAGAATCGGGTCAGTCTCGATGCAAGAGGAAGTATCAACAGGATGACGTAGAAAGCACTAGTCGCATCGACGAAGAAGACGGAAACATGTCGTCGGAATCGGAATCGAATAGGCCGTCGAATCACATAGACGTGGTCACGCAAAGACCAAAAACAGCGTCCAGTGAAACCGGAAGTTTAGACGACAGCGGTGTCAGCAGTTGCGGCGGTATCAGTCCACCTCTGCCTTCTATTCACCAAAATTCATCGTCTAGGGATATCGATCGTGACACGCAACCGAAATTACATAGGCCATGGATCGATTCAAATTCACAATTTTCCTCCTCCATGTCCTCGGCATCTACGAGTTTATCGTCGGCGTACAGCGATTTCAATCTCTCTTATTTTCGTTTATTTTATCCTTCCCTCGTTATGCAACCGGATTTAGTTAGGTTACAGTATCAATCGATAGTCAATTCGAAATATCATTGACAGCGGTTGTTTAATTGTAACCAGGAAAGTACCAGAGCTCTGGTTCTATCTGAAGTTTAAAGACATGTTGGATAATTCATAGATTTTTTATTGCCAGGTTGGGGATAAATGAAGGTACAAATTTTCAAATTTCCAAAATGAGGAAATTTTAAGTTTTCTAGATTGTATATCTTTATATTTTTATTGGAAAATTAGACGATTCTTGAACTTTTAACTGTGTAATTACTAAAATTGCAAATTTTCGATGTTCAAGCTTTTTAATTTTGTAGCTTTTGATTTGATAAATTCCTTTTTCTAGTTCTTCAGACCTCAAATCCTGGATATAAATTGCTAAGTCCATAAATTACTACATGTGCAAAATTTAAAAAATTTCAATTTTTTCAAAATTTTCAAATTTCCAAATCCGGAATTACTCTTAATTTCAAAATTAAAAAATTTTCGAACTCTCAAGTTTGCAAGTTTTAAAATTGTAAAATTCCCAAATGCTCGAAAATCTAATAAATAATATGTAACTGTTAATAAATCTGGGAAAAGTAGACTAGTTACAATCCTAGTTACATTAATTCTTAATTTATGAGATTTACGAGAAGTTTATTTTTGAAGCAAGCAGGTCTATTTTGTACACGAATTTATACAAACCTCGATCGATAAGCAAGAATATATAAGAATATATTACATAATTAATCGACCAAAGATACTCTTTGGTTCACTTTAAAAATAACGAAATCAAATGAATTATTCCTTCACTTAATTTTCTACAGTTTATCGGTGATATAAATAAATATATATACCTCTGAGATTTCTTTGAAATTGTTTAAAGTAAGAGAAGAAGAGTTGCTAAATGTTTAAAAAGTATATACACTTCTGGTAGGTGTATAACTCGTGTAAATAAGCGTCATATTAACGAGCGTTTATGTTTGAATATAATGTGTATGTTAATGTTGAATGAGAATATAATTAAACACTGATTACCTTCAGTCATATTGTTGATAGAGGACCAAAGATATTTTCAAGAACGTTTCAAAGCTTTCCTTGTTTCGTATATTTTAATATAACAGTTTCAATAATGTTCTTCCGCTATTATCGATATTTTCTGATAATTCCATTAGTTTTACAAAATAATGAAACCGAGGAAATCTTTGTGATAAGTGAACTGCGGATGTTTCATCGAAAATTAATAATGTTAAGGAAAAGGTTCGACATTTGTATATTTCTTTCTCGAACGTGAAGTGCCTCACATATCGCGAATATTATTCGAACGAATTGTAAATAAGTACAATTTAGTGCCTTATAAAAGGAGCCAGTTAATGAACATAGTATGTAATTATAATAACTGTGACTACCATTGTTATTAGTGTCGTGCTTGAAACACGAGTATTCAGAAAATATTCAGCCTTACAGTATTATAAAAAACTGTATCGTCAATTACATAATTAAGAGCGTATTTTTGTATATTATGTACATCTGTTTTTACCGAATAATTTACACACACCGAATATTTTATACCAAAATATTTTTAAGGATTATATCGTTACTTAAGATAGTTTAAGGAAATTTTTCTACTGTGCGTTATCGTTGCAATAAATCATTTTTGACACAAAAATTGGATATTTTACGTACAATCCTATCTCTGTATTATTATCGTCATTATTATAAATATTTTCATTTTTATCACAATTATAATTAATATACATAATTATGATTATTATGAGTACCACTTTCATTATTGTCACGATTATTATAATTATCATGATTGTTTTTATCACTACTACCCTTATTATCATCACTGTCATTATTATTATGATTAGTTATATTATCAAATTCTTTTCATCATCAAATTGCATCAAATCCGTATGTAATAGATATTCATAGCTCTAACGAAAACGGAATGTTAACAAAATAAAAAAACTCGGTGCATGACTTATATAATGCTAGAATATTGACAAATTATGGTTGGTAATGATTGAGAAGGTTAACTAATCAATTTCATTGGAACAATATTTATAATGTAGAGTATACTGGTTAGACAGGTATAATCTTTATTCACCGATTTGAATGTTAAATCAAATACTTCATTCGAAACAAGACGGCCTTGTAGCGCGATTTTCCATTTGGAAGGGCATTTGTTGGCGAAAGGTACAGTTTCTGTAATAAAACAGCAAAGCTATAAAATAGAATGATGAAGATTTTTCAGTTTTCTTACTTTTAAATATAAGAGTTTGAAATTTTCCCAATTTAGAAGTTTCGGAACTTGAAAATATGCTAATATAAAATTTTCATATTTCTCATTATTGAAATTTAATATTTAAAAAAAAGAAATTTGTAATTTTCGAATTTAAAAATTGCTGCGTTCCCCTTATCATCACATTTTTATACAGTAGAAATTTAGTAGTTGCGAATATATAAATATGCCTAAATTTCAAATTTTAAAAATCCATGCTTTGCAAATTGTATATCACATTTAAATGCCGTGGTTCTAAACTTTTTTAGAATGTTTTTGAGTCTATATTTCTGAGTCGAGTATTTATAAATTCAATAATTAGGACATTTAGAAATGTGAAAGTATTTTTGAAAGTAAAGAAATTTTCGAATTTCTGAGTTTGGAAATTTACCAAATTTATGAGCTTCAAAATTTATAGATTTTAAATTTATATTCGTAATTCGGTAGTTTAAAATATATAGACATACTAAATTTTTTTCATTCAACTTTCCCCAAGCTTCCTCATTCCCTGTTTTTCAAATTATCAAATTATCAAATTATCAAATTACTGGTTGTTACTAAAGTACTAAATTTTCGATCAATCAAGTTAGAAATTATTAGGTTTCCATATCTCCAAAGTCCCATTCCCACATCTTGACGCTTCCAAATCAGAAAATTTCTGAACAACCGAATCTGCAAAGTGCCAAATTATCAAATTTCTATCTTACAAAATTTCAAATTTCTGAATTGTCAAATTACAAAATTATCATCTCTGATTAATAAATCAATGACTAAATTCACAAATTGTAATTTTTTAAAGTGTATCATGCAAAAGCCAACAAGCAATAGAATGTACGTCGCCATTTTCTTTAGCGAGGCCCATTTCCTTTAGCAGCGTATGAAACATAGCTCGGTTTCCGAAAAGTTTTACGACCGCGCTATTTCGTGGCAAGTACTATATACACCTGGGACGTCGGATATTAGGCAAATTTCGAAAACCGCCGTTCTCAAGAGGAAGTATCTGTGGAGCATAGTGTAGAGACACGAGTTCTTGTTGTAGAGCACGATGTCGCGTCAACGTGTCGCCTTTCCAAGGATCCCACCATCTTCCAGTATCGATGTCTCTCGAAACACTTTTGAACCAGCGGGGCGCCAGTTTGCCGGCTACTGCTCGATGTCTGGATTTGTCAACGAGCTTCCGTGTAACGACAGGCCCTCTTAATAACTTTTCTTTCAAGTTTCCAACTGAAATTGCTCATTGTAATGCTTTAAACTGCGTGCAGACCGGTCGAATCTTAAGGGCGTCGAGAGCTTAAGGATCGCAACCTTGAAGGAACCATTATGCGATACGGTAGTTACGAAAATAGGGATTCCCCGGAACAGATGAATCATTGTTTAAATTTTAAAAAAGATATTACACGTTCTGATATTTAACATTAGATTTGCGGACGATCAATGACCACTTATGTCTGAATTAAAAATGAACTATACGAATAAATAACTAATGGATAATGCATAAGCCACTTTGTAGACAGATTCTTTATCTCGATGAAGGTTATCGTGCATTTTGCAATAAGTTTTTTAATAATTTTCGTAATCGGGGATAAGAAACTCGAGATTCGTCATTTTTACGGGTTCCGTAAATCTAGTGTTAATATCTATTAATTAATAGTCGAATCACGAAGACGTTGCAAGGTTTCAAAGTAGAAAAGAAAGGAAATATGAGAATGAGTTGTAAAATTTGTCGCGCGATGAAGTAGGAAGATAGTAAAATAGTAATGCGGTAGAATGAAATGTAAAATTATGGTAAAATAGTTAAATATTAGTAAAAAAAATGACAAAATATTTAAATAATAGGATAGTAGAGCAGCAAAATTAAAAAATTATAGAATTGTAAAATACTAGAATAGTAGAATAATGAATTAGTGAAGTATTAAAATGGAAAAACAATGAAATACCAAAATTGTAAAGTAATAGAACAATAAAATTGCAGACTAGTAAAGCAGTCAAAGTAAAATAGCAAATAATATTGTTCGCATAAATACAAAACCATAGTAAAATCACACTCGCAGACTTTAAAATAAAGATTTATTTTGATTATCGTACATATGTTACATATCATACAGTACAACTTGTATAACTGTAAATTATTACAAATATATAATCGTGTGTTGGTAATACAATTGTGACAGCGCATTAGTCGTAGCACGTTAGTTTCATTTAATCTAATCCTACAATAACAGTACTTATCAAAATTAATAAATAGTATAGACATAGTTCTAACTTAAAGCTGCATTTGCATCACAATCTACAATTCTCTTCCGACGAGCGATCTAATTTAGTTCTATTCAAAATAACTGAATCGATGCTAATTATTTTAACCATTCAATGCCATGATAGAGTCATATTTTACCTTCAAATAATTAATCCTGTACTTTTTCTTTTCCAAATCAAATAAAATAGTATTGTATAATCGTAAATAATTAAAGATATTACTTATTATTTTTCGATATAAGGATCATCACCAATATAAAAAAATGGTAAAAATTATTATTTATATACAATAATTATAAAATTCTCGGACTATATTCTAACATAACATAGACGAACAGAATTCTATACGAGTATTTACACATGATTTCGATAAAAGATAGATACACATAACTTCCACAATTTTATAATTTGTATTATCCTTTAACCCTTTTCGGTCCTGTATTTTTTTACCTACAGCTGCTTAATTAATTTACAAACTAGATCAAGAAGTAGGTTTATAATAAAATGTATTCCAATGATGCAGTGTGCGTAACAAATATATTTCTAATTTGTTACAAAGAAATCAAAATGTCTTCAACCAACCTATTTATCTGAATTATTTCTATTGTTCAAGAGAAACGCCAAGTCGAGCCAGGCTCGACATAGGACCGCAAAGGGTTAATAATGACGAATAAGAATCAAAATAAAACTAATCTCAATTGGACAAAAGTTAAGAAAAATATAAAATACAACATACGTAATCGGACAAGGTCATTTATGCATCTGTCAAAGAACAAGGAAGTATTTGATCATAAATTGAACGAATGTTACCAGAATCGATATAACTTGCCCAACTCATCACGTACTGTTAGACTGAGCCACCATAGTCAAGAATTAAACATAAATTTTCAAACGTGGCAATCGGTTCATTCGCAGAAAACCAATCACTTTTTTTTGAACGATCAAACACTGTACACTGCGAGCAGTTACGAAACCACTTATCATTCCTTAAGGTGCAAATCATTGCAACAATCAATTGCACAACGGAGCTCAGCGAGGAAAGATCGAAGAACAGTTTGTTGGACATTGTCGTGAATATATTCGTGGAGGTTCAGTGGAACAGTTAACGGGATTGATTGGCCGATAGATCACGAACGCAAGATTTTTCCGGACGATGCGTACCGCTTTTGAATACGCAATCGTGTTCCGGAATCGAAAACAGTACCGTATGAAGATCCACTTATCCTCCTACACCTGCGTTAATCGATTAGGTAACGAAGAAGAATTTGTTCGATCTAAATATCGTTTGCACTCGTCCATTTCAACTGATTACTTTGAGCAAATATCCTGGGTTACGTCTCTCGACCACGAGTGGTTCAACCACTTTCCATTTGGTCAAATACAACTGTGACACATCTTTCAGTGATACTTACATTTTTCATCTTTTTCTCTATTGTCCTTTTTATGGAATCGTGCATTTTATTTGTGCATGGTATAATGATACACTGTAAATTTAAGCGTCTTATTGAAATATTTGAAATAAGTTTAGAATTTGTTTTATGCAATCATAGATGATATGAATGATTGGAAATTGAGGAGTAATAATATTTCTTTTTGAGAAATCGATGTTTTGAGTCTTGAAATTTGCCGAGTACCGAAATATTGAAGTTAAAGAATTTCGGAATTAAGAATTAGTATGTTTTCAATTTTTTGAATTTTCAGATTTATATATCTTTAAATTTTCATATAGAAAATTTTTTAATTGCCAAATTTACAAATTACTGGATTCTCAGGTTTCTGATTTTCCAAATTTCTAGATTTCCAGATTCTCAAATTTACAATTTTCCAAATACCCAGATTTGCATGTTTCTAATTTTCCAAATTACCAAATTATAAAATTTACAATTTTTCAAATTCCCAGACTTGCATGTTTCTAATTTTCCAAATTATCAAATTATAAAATTTACAATTTTAAATTTGCTAATTTCTAATTTTTAATTTCTAATTTCTAATTTCTAATTTTCAATTTTCAAAGTTTCCAGATAAAAAAATTTCTAAATATCCCAACGCTCAGATTAAGTTTCTACATTTCCAAGTTCTCAAATCTGAAATTTTTTATTGACAAACTTCCAAAATTTGCAAATATCTAAATATTCAAATTCACAGACTCCCTGAAGCTCCAAGTTCTCAAATTTCCAAATTCCCACACTGCTATATTACTAAATATCCAAATTCCTAAATTTTCATGTTCCTATCAAAATTCCCCTATTCCCAAATTACGGACTGTCCAAATTCCCATGTTCTCAAATTTCTAAATCTGCAAATTCCCATTTCCAAAGACACATATTTCCAAACATACAAATTCCCAAATTTACAATCTACCAATTATTTAACTTCGCAAAATAACGGCTGCTTAACTTAATAAATTTCTGAACCTCAACTTGCTCCTTGCTCCTGTCCGACGTGCTTCACGAACACTACCAATAAATCCACGGTACCCAGCCCGCATCTCAATCAAGAGACCCAGTTACATCACTTGCTACTCCACACGCTACTTCGCAATCGAGCACAATATTTTAATACAGTCTTATACTCTATCACGGTACGAGCATACAGTTTCACCCAAGCAGCTCGTGCCTCTCGTTTCCCCACAATTATGGTGGCGAACCTATGACCCACTAATTCTACCGACGAAGGCTTCTCAAATGACCCACGCGTTGGTCATCATAAAAAAAGGTCAACCATTAAATTTCCCCGTCGACAAATTTTCGATGTTTTCTTATTATCGATAATCATTTCGCCTCATCATTTTTCCAAGTAACTCAGCGACTCACCGGATAGTATTAACACTAAACCTACTAAAGCGTTCAAATGACCGTTTTACAAGTTTCTAATTTTAGGTTTCAAAGTAACAAAATTAAGTGGACATTGCAGAAATGTAAAAAAATTTTTGTTTTACTACAATGTTTTAAATAAATTTTAGATATAGAACGTGAAATGTTTTTGTACACTCGAAAAAACATTTATTTAATGTACAGTTATGGACAAAATTAAGTGGACATTGCAGAAATGTAAAAAAATTTGTTGTTTTACTACAATGTTTTAAATCAATTTTAAATTTAGAACGTCAAATGTTTTTGTAGACTTGAAAAAACATTTGTTTATTTAATGTATATAATTGTGCAATAAAGTATTAATTTATAGGCATTATTAGTTAAATTAATTAACATTGTTATATTTATGATACCTGTCCACTTAATTTTGTCCACGACTGTATATAATTGTACAATAAAGTTTTGATTTATAGGCATTCTTAGTTAAATTAAATTAACCTTTTGTTATTTATGATACCTGTCCACTTAATTCTGTCCACGACTGTATGTTAAGGTGGTTTCTTTGAAGTTTCTTTGAATTTTGAAGCATCGATGTATACCTCCATTTGAGTTACATCGTTCGTGCATTAGTTTTTCAACTTCATTTTTAATCTCAAAATAAACGTGTATCATACGCTGATAGGTTTAGCGTTAAAATAGAAAACAACGAACAAAATTTGACCCACATCCGAAAAACGTTCGTCCTCGCCTAGAACGTGACAGGTTTATTATCCGGCACGCAGCACCTTTCATCTCCTCGTCCGTTTTCGTACTTGGGACAATACGGTGGATGTTTACTGGTGAAACAGAAGGACCCCCTGGTTCCTGTGGGGGTGTGCTGTCCCATGGGTACGTACTCCCCCGCCCTCGGAGCGATTCTGGGCCCGGATGGGCATCTTCTCGAGCAGGGTTCGGCCATGGGATGCTTGCCGGCGTTGTCGATGCTTTGTGCCATGTAACACACGACCCATACGTGACTGCAGAGCTGATAATTCTGTTTGTCCTCGCAGAATGGCTGCACTTTGCCGCCGTTCACGCAGAAGTCCACGTGTCCCATGCGACCGCTCTCCCCGTAATATCCGGCGTTCGTGTGTATCACTTCGACAAAGTCTGCGTCCCCGCTGTCCAGGCGATTCACGTAGCCGGGTCGCATCAATGGCCTGGCGGGATCCAAGCCAATTATTCGGTGCATCCTGAATAATAGGAAGTTCGCCATGATGCCACAGATGTGGGCGCCCAGCGAGTGACCGACGCAGGTCGTCCGTGGGATTTGCAGGCCCAGGTTCCTCAGGGTGGTCAGGGTGCCTGCCAGACAACGAGCCACAGGTCGGAGGTTCGACACTGCTGCAGGGTAACAGGGGGCGGCACACAGGGCACCCCAGTCCACCAGGAACACGTTGTAGCTTCCGTTCCTGAGGTACGCGTCGCGGAGCACTGCTATGGGCAGCGTATCGTCACCGCCTGTAAATTAAAAGGATGAGAGATTTCGATCGATAGTTTGATCTTCTGAAGATGCACTTCCTCTTGGATTTCGACGTGACCCCTTCAACTCTTTAACCCAGGGTTGGCCAAACCATGGCGCATTGTCGATTATAAATTTCTCATTAAACTCTTGATAGAATCATTTTATCAATTAAGACATTATAGATACGTGTTAAAATTTTCTTATTATAATTTATATCTGTTGTGTGATTAAGTAACTCTTTCTTCATCCTAAGCAGAGTATATTCCATCAATACCTCACTTTACCTGAACCTTGTAAAAGGCGTTAAAGTTTTTTGGCGCATCTGGATTCGCTTTCTACCAAATTGGCGCATGACATACGAAAGGTTGGCCACCCCTGCTTTAACCCCATGCACTACGATTCATTCAACAAATGCGTCAGACACAACGAACTATTCACTGCGACAACATTAACATGGATAAATAAAGTTCGAACGTCGAGACTGTCTTACATTTCGTCATTCTCAACTGTGGCAATTATAATTAGATCCAAATCGAACATTCAAACGTACTGAAGATATAAGAATGGTTTACCGTATTTGAATTGCTGCTGTGTCACGAGTGTAGCTCGTTATTATAGCGCAAGGGATTAACACTAAAACTACGAAGAGGGGTCGAATGACCCTTCTACAAATTTTCTACTTCAAATGACAAAATTTGTTAAGCCGATCTTCTTGACATTTATGTTGATTGCCATCAAGATAGAGGACCTATAAGTGTATTTATTTATGTTGCATTGTTCGTTCATGTATTTTTCATCTTCATTTTTAACATAAAAATTGTGCATTATACGTTGATAGTTTTAGTGTTAACCATAGTATTTTACAATGTTTGGTTCGCTTCTCAAAAGGAGCAATTTGATTGTTAACACCTTCGTCGCCCACCGTGATTAGGTTGAGTTATAATGTTTTTGGATCTTTGTCAGCCACTAATTCATATTTATTTTTATAATAATATTTATATTTATATTCTTATTTTGTGTACTCTGTATTTATATATCAGTGTTTGTTTCATTAAATTCTTTTGAAAATTCCAATTTAAAATACTATTTAAATCGAGGACAAAGAACATCTCCCATATTTGGGTAACGTGGCGATGAACCTATTAAGGGAGGCAAATCAAAAGTTAAATAAAATCGAGGGAAATAGAAATCGAATATCCAAATCTAACAAGAAGTGCAAGAAAACTATTGTTACCGTTTCCATTGTCATATTTAACTGAATGTGCAATAAACGATTTGCTGTTGAAAAAAGAAATTGGCAGGATGTGACATAACGGGAAGACTCGAGACAGGAGCTAATTAAATTGGAACTTAACATAAAATCTCTTTGCAGCTTCCATCAAGTGCAAGGATTCTACTAAATGTTAGTAATGAATAATTTTAATTAGAATGAATTAGAATTTCGGTTCTATATTATATGCCCTGAAACTTTATTTACTGTGATTCCTCAACAATTTCATTTCAAGTGATTGTTTTCAATAATCTATCTCTATCGAAAATCATTTGATTTTTGCCGGTGAACAATACAATTTTTGAATATTAAATGTGACGTGTATGAAATATTAAAGATGACGTACATGATACATAGGGGAATAAGAATTTTGGTGATATTTAGGTGGACATGATGCAAAAAAGGTTGTGAAACTATGATTTTCTCGGTAGGTGCGTCAGTCAGAGTTAAATAATTATTGTCGCAGTGATAAGACACATAACGAAAATTAAAATATTAGCAATGTTTTGGATTTAGGGAACGTTAATTATGCAAATTATGATCGATATTAAATTCCAGACTCAATCGTGCTGCAGTTATAGTTTTGGTTTGTGGTATTTTAACTTTAATGTGCGTCACGGGTACGACACGTTACTGTAAGCGAAAGGGTTAATCATTTCCATAATGATTTTGTTACGATTAATTAATTTATATGCGAAACTTTCGTCTGTAAACAAAGTTATTTGGAAAAATTGTTACTAAAAGAACACTATTTATTTACTTATTTACCATTATAAATAAATCAATAAATAATTTGTAATTTATAATCAATAAATAATTTATGCTTTACAACAAATAACAAATGATCTAAATGAATATTAAATTTGATCGAAACGAAATAAACGACGAACGAATTTTCCATCGACAAAATAGAAAAAATTGCTTTGATAGAGTGACTTTACTTCGTATTGTTGAAATTACAGTTTGTATCGCTGCGAGTACGTCCAATGACAGAGTTAATATGTATTTATACGATATGAAATCCGCGGACGTTGTTATTGCTTATAAAGTGTACAATTATTGAACCAGTGAGGATATCCGATTGCAAAGCGCTGAAATTAAAACAGCAGAGAGTACGAAAAAGATGCAAATTATTAAGATAAGGAAGACATAAAACTACAATTTACAGTTCTCTTCGAAAATGTACATATTCGAAACGTACGAGGACACTAACTACGATTCAAGCAACTAATTAATTAAAGATTTGTAATTAATCGAACATCCACTTTTATTCAAATTCGAAATCAATAAAGCTGCTGAATAAAATATTTGAATTACATATTTGAATATACTAAATTGCACAATAGCTATGTAATACAACATTACATATTTAATATATGTATATTGTATTTCTTGTAGCCTACTTTCCCAAACAATATAACATTTACATACAAAAACTATGAAATGGTGTCTGTCGTTCACGTATTCCAGTCAAATTAATCATTGATTAATTAATTAAAGGAAGCACTATATCGCTAAATACAGAAGAAAAATTTCTTTTTGGTGCAGATTTTCTAAATATAACTTTTTATGCAATATAAATATCTAATCTACGTATAATTATCACAATTTTTGTATAATTCATAATTATCAAAATTATCAAAATTTATGTATAAACAATAGTTATCGTGATGATCAAAATTCATGCGCAAACAATAATTATTATAATGATCAAAATTCAGGTATAAACCATAACCATCACAATGATCAAAACCCATCTATAGACCATAATTAACATAATAATCAAAATTCGTGTATAAACAATAATTATCAAAATTATTAATATTCACGTATAAGCCATAATCATCAAAATGATCAAAACTCAATGATCAAACCATAATTATCATAATGATTAAAATTCACATATAAACAATAATCATAAAAATGATCAAAATTCATATATAAACCAGATCTATCATAATGACCAAAATCCGTGTCCAATTCATAATTACCACAACTCAACATGTGACTTATGATAATCATATCAAATTATCCATCCAGTTAACAAATGAATTATTCTCAGCAATTCTATACGCATTATTTTAATACTAAAACTACCGATGCACAATTGCTTTGATGCTAAAAACGAGGTCAAAAAATGAAATAACAATCGACCAAACATAAAATAATGCAAATAATTGTTTATCTTGACGAGAATCAGGACGGATGTCAAGAAAACCACCTTAACTCCTTGTGCCACGATTTATTCAGCATGTGCGTCAGACATAACGAACTATTAATTGCTACAACATTAAAGTGATTAACCAGTTAACTGTGGCGTTCCCTTTTGTAAGTATACTCGTCAATCACAAAATAAGCGTCGGTGTTAAAACACTGGGCCAAAAAGATGAATCTATTTTATAAAATAGACAATTTTATTATTATTATTGACTTATTCGGTGAACCAGTTAGCTGTGATCTAGGAATATACTCGTCTTGACAAAAAATTCTGCCACATCTCCATAACGGATATAATCGTCAAACACACTTAACTGGTTAACCCTTTGGGGTCCTACGTCGAGTGTGGCTCGACACAGCGTTTCCCTTTGATCCTAGAAATAATTCGGATAAATAGGTTGATTCAAGACGTTTTCATTTCTTTGCCACTTATAACAAATTAGAAATATATTTGTTACGCAATCTGCATTATTAGAATACATTTTATTGTAAACCCACTTCTTCATCTATTTTGCAAATTAATTAAGGAGTTATAGGTAAAAGAAATTAAGGACCGAAAAGGGTTAAAGAAATTTCGAATGTCAAGATTGTTTCCCATTTAGTGATCCTCGGGTGCGCAAATAGCGATTAGACCGAAGTTGAACATTCGAGCGTATTCAAAATATTAACAATGTCTACCATATTCGAAAATATGGTAATTTGTAATAGGAAATTTGCAAGACGTTCATTCAACCGCTTTGGTAGTTCATCAAGACCGATAACAGAAGTAACCTCGATAAAATTACCCACGATTACAACAGCTATCACGTGTAGCAGTACTCTGAACTACCGGAGGACCACTTAGAAAGGTGTTTTGAAACGATTAACGCATCGAGAACCTTGACAGTGATCTACCTGCATATCCGTGTATCAGTAACACGTTCTCCTTGGTCGGATCATAATCATGCCTCAGCCAATCGGACTCCCTGGAATCCAGTTCTCTTCTGGGCCGATTGCTGGCGTAAAGGTACACCTTTATGTCTGGATCGGGACAGGAGTCCCTGTCGTTCCCGCGTCTCCACACGCACTGTTCCCGGTTGAATTGCGCCGCGGCGCCGTTCTGGATCGCCTCCTGGATCGGCCCTATCGCGGCCCTTTTGGTCCATGCATGGATCGTATGTGAACCACCCTCCTCGGTCCATGCATCCATCGGCGAACCATAATCACCCTGGGTCCATCCGTGAACGGTCAAATGCACGAGGAAGAAAATCAGCGACGATTTGAACGCGGACATCTCGCGACACGGAGACGTTCGTCGTTGCTGAGCGATACGTGAACTGATCGTGTGGACTCTTCGAGTGTCACTTTGTCCTTCGTCGTGCTCCCACCTTTTTTACCTGTCGGCCGTTAGAAAATTAGGGGGTTTCAGGGGGTGGAAGAGGGGGCGTGATCCACCGATGGCCATGAACACAGCCGACGAAGGTGAATGAAACGTAAGGTCGTCGAGCCCCGCGTGTTTTGCATCGATCGCTTTCGATATGAATGACCGACCGTACACCTCGAACGATCGGTTATGCTAATTTCCGGTGTTAACACGGGTCGGATTTAGGCTGATCGATAGGAGAAACTTGTTCCACGGGAACACGTGTTTCCTAAGCCGAAATTGCTATCGTAAAAAAGAACGAGGAAGTGTGCGGACGTGACTTTAACATCTTTAAATTTGTCTTCGAGCTTGTCGTGTAAATAATTACACCTTTTAGGATAATTACGTAACGTATTGATCTATACTGTGTTAGATGCCGAGGATACGGTCACGTCATTTGCTATTGTCATTCGTGATTTTGTTAATTAAATCGAATTAAATCAGTGTGGTTGTTAAAACAATCGCTGATAGTGCAAGTATATTGTATGTACAGTATGTTTGAGAAAAACGGATTCGAAATTTAAATGGTACTTTATATTATACAGATTGTTTATTAACGTTTTTATATTGTATTAAATTTGCATAATGTTTTTATATTAGCGTTTACATTAAGTGATAATACTGTGTATATATTGTTTTCAAATTGTGTACATGATACTGTTGATTATATTAGATACTGTTCTAAATAAACAATTTGTATAATTGACATTATTTAATAAATAATAATCTATATAGAATAAATTAAAGTATAAAATACTATAAAGTTATTTGCAACATAAATTATATATAATAATAATAAGTGAATGTGAAACTTATAGAAATGCAGAACAATCGAGATATTTTTATCTGGAACAGAAATCGTGCTGTTCCAATTCGGATTGAAATGAGGAAAAAGCATGCATTTCATGGAAAGTTGCGAAAGTGCATCAGGATGCGTTTGGAAACCTCAATGAGTGAAAATTTGGCAGCAAACACGTGTCAACGTCGCAATATTTCTTCCTCCGTTATCAGTAACGGGAACTAATGAGAATGTAAACAAAAGCACACGGTACATGATCACTTTCTCTTCTACGCGGAATATGGCACTTATCAGGTGTTCTAATATTGAAATTACATGTTCTTCGATTATTATGTAACTCTAATTACACAATTACCTTCTAATATTTGTTTACTTTAGAACACCATTTTGTAATCCGCATTTTGCGATGCATTCAAACAGACGATATGTACAAAATCATCTAGAAATAAAAATAAGGTAATCGCAGGGACAAAAATAAGGAAATTTGAAAATGAATTAAGAGAATGCGAAAATGTGAAAGTAAGATGTTAAAAAGATAAGCGAGTAACAAGAAAATAATACAATAAAAATCTAAGAAAATGAGAAAGTGACAAAACGACAAAATAAAAAGATGTAACAATGTAAAAATGAAGAAATGAGAAAATGAGAAAATGAAAAAATGAAGAAATGAAGAAATGAAGAAATGAGAAAATGAGAAAATGAAAAAAGGAGAAAATGTGAAAATGACGAAATGAGACAATGTGAAAATGAAGAAACGAGAAAATGAGAAAATAAGAAAATAAGAAAATGTGAAAAAGAAAAAAGAAAAAACTGGGAAAATGTGAAAATGAGGAAATAGGGTATCGAGAAAATACGAAAATAAAATAATCTAAAAATAAGTAAATAAAGAAAGTAGAAAATCTGGAAATAAGAAAATAGAAGAATTTAAAAACAAGAAAATAAAAAAATCTGAAAATAAAAAAACCGAATACTGCGCTCCAATTGAAACCGTGTACGATTGATTAGGTATTGGCGCATCCGTTTTTGCATAAATTTTCGATTCCTTTTTCGTGTATGAAAGCTATTATGCAATTCTATTCGACAGAAAAGCATAACTAATGTAAATGGTACACATTATGAATAACTTTTGCGCACAAAGAAGCAGAAAATCGTTCTGTTCGAAAGAAAGAATTCGCGAATGAAGGTGAATCACTTAACACCTTCGCTTTAGAAACAAGAACGCACCAGTTATTTTAAAAACGAAACGATTTACCCAATTCTGCTTTACATGGCGTAAACATTATTATGTATATCTTTCGGCCGGTATACTTTCATTTGCCTGAGAATGAAGAATAATACGTGCAACGTACACAAGTAACTGTTCCACTATTTGGAGTCAATAGGCCAGGGATTACTTGCTCTGCGCATGCATTATTTACCGTAATTATGTTTAACATGCCATGGAATTGCAAATGTAGCAAGTGCCGACCATCTACATATTCCGAATGAATAATTAGGCAGATATTTCTGTAAATAAAAAGTCAAAACTTGTACAATTATTAAAAGGGAGATCTGAAAACATCGGATTGAAAATACTGGTTCATAATATAATGTAAGCAGTTCGTTTCAGATAACTGATTAGGTATTGCGACACGCATCTTACTAAACGTTAGAAAGATATATCGATTACACAATTTCTTTCTTTCACCTTGATGGGCGTACGAACTGTTGCAAAATTTGTATAAAAAATGAAACACGGAGACAGTTGATCATTTCAGGAGAAAGTTCCGAAATTTGTTGAGTAGTGGGCGAAGTGAAAGTATACTAAATTGTGGGTGCGTGAAAAATTTTAAGGCGGCGAAACTCGTTTACTTTTCTCGAAATATCTCGGTTAACACCATTTGCACGTTCCTTCACTGAAATTACTCTCATAAATTTTAAATTATTGTAGCATGAGAATGTAGCACGATTTTAACAATGAATTTTACTGATTTTAGAAAGTGTACTTGAAAATATATCATTTGTTAATGTCACTTTTGATATTATCGATGTAAATGTACATCTTACGTGGATAAAGAAAAGATCTACAACGAACGAGTGATAAGTGGCTATAGTTAAAAGAAAATTAGATAAAAATGTGTATACTAAGGTGAAAATGTGCTTTTTCTACCATTTTGCAATACTGTTCGCGAAATAAATAATAAAATCGGAATAAAAATCTAAACAATCGATAAATAATAAAATTCTAGCGAGTACAGAGTTTATTTTAAAAACCAGCTTGGTAATAAATTATTGTGCATTTTATGTTGCAGGGGGATGATTTTGAAAATTACATCAGGAAATAGTTTAATTGAATTTTATACTTTATAGAAATTTTCATTTGTAACGAAAGCAGAAAGATCGTTTAATATGTAAAAGAGATATAAAAGATGAGAGTTTAATGAAAATCAATTAATTTACAAATTTAGAAGCATTTAGAAAGTTTGATCTGACACGTATTTTGAAATTCATTTTTTCCCGCAAATTGGCTAAAAACGGTACACGCAGTTCCATCTAGCGGACAGTTCTGAAACTATATGAATAAAAAATTGCGTTTTTCCGTGAAGAAAAAAAGTTTAATCGTTTTATCGATATTCGAAAATTGATTTCAGGCATGATAGCACCAGAAAAATGGCTTTAGAGTGAACTCCAGGTACTATATTCGAAAATGAAAAAAATTGCATTTTATGGACCAAAAAATGTCTAGCCATCTAGTGGTAGAAGGTGGGAACTAATGGAACTAAATTTTGATAACACAGTATGTACGATATTCATTATTTTTCACTTACTAACAGATACAAAACATCCTAAAGAAGTTTGTCATTGTTATTTAAACTATTCTATTGTGAAATAAATGTGGAAAGTCAGTATTTTGTACAGGAATATATTTTAATTCTACTTCCATTAGTTCCCACCTTCTACCGCTAGATGGCTAAGCTTTTTGTGGTCCATAAATCGCTATTTTTCAAATTTTCGTTTTTAATGCTTTTATCAAGCTCTAGCGAAATTATTCTAATTCCTTTCAGAACACAGAGTATTTCACTCGTTCCCGAAATGCGAAACAATCACTAATTTAAAGAAAAAATGCGATTTTTTCTTCGACTGGTACAAACTTAAACCGACAGATGGCGCTAGCTGTACTGTTTTGAGGCATTGTTCGAGAAAATATACATTTTAAAATACTTTCGAATACTGAAATTAATTATTTTACAATGGACTACTATTTATTATATTCCTTTGACAAAATGGTGCAATAACTGTTTGAATAAATTTCATAACTTAAATGGAAAATATAATTATAATATAGTGGTAGTTTATATAAATGAAGTACACCTAATTCTTTTTTTACACGAATTTGATTTAACACGAGTTAAAAAGAACAAAAATTTCTATTATGACACGAATTGTTTTGTTTTAACACGATTTTCAATATTCAATATTCTATGATTAATTTGCTTTTTCTCAAAGTATAATTTATGTTTCATAATATATTGAATGAATTAAAATGTGTAAGCACGAAATAAATTAAGTGAAATCTAACAAGAATCTTTTAATATTGTTTACACCCAATTCTCTTTTCACACGTATTTTTTGGAAACGTATCTATCGCGTAAAAAGAGAATTAGGTGTAATTACATATTCTTTGACTTATTACCAAAAATAATTTAAATGTAACTTTTCGCCACCTTAGCTAATGTAGCAGCGATGGTTTTCAATTTGAAAATAAATCATTATTGTGCTGTTCATTTATAATTTAACTTGTTTCCAGTATTTATTTTCTCCTCGTAATTCAGCCTTATTTAACCACTATTAATTCAAACATTCTGTTCAAAATATGGCTCTCTATTTCATTAATAATAGATTCTATTTCATTGCATAGTGATGTCACTGAAAATTTTATTCGAGAATGAGATGTACAGATATTAAAGTTGCACCGAACGATTAAACGTGTCAGAAACTATTGAAGACGATGACAATAATAAACGATTATTGTTGATTTCACGTCGACTGACGTCAATGACGACTAAGTGGTGTCGTCAACCATCAGTTATAGAGGTTTTACCGTGATTATAATCGATTCAATGTGTCAAAAATGATCGAAAACGACAGCAAAACACTCTTTTCTATCGATTCGACGGCAACATTCCTCTCATCAGATTACCGCCAAAATTTATACAGAAAATTAAGGGTGTTTCCTGAGTCTATCCACAAAATTTCAAGTCACAAGACACAAAACTGCGACCTGTAGCGAAGATACAAACGAACAAATGCAAATCAAATCGTTTCATCAACTACAATAATTACACTGTACAACAGGCAAATAATTAAAATTCAACTATGAAATTTTTACAGATTTCTGCGAGCTGAATACGAATCTGAAATCTGTTTTTCGCCAGGACGTACAGTTTTTGAGAAAATTAATGTTTCAAAAAATTGCAAATTTTCAACTTCGGGAATTTGTTGTGCTTTTACCACAGCAGCTATTCAGTGACTTTTTACATTAAAAAAATCTATGAATTTTCCCGAATAAAACGATATAAATTGTTATTACATTGTAAACATTTAACGCTAAAACTACCGACGTATCATGCACAATTATTTTGATGTTAAAAATGAAGTTGAATGATTCATTTTTGACGACATCGCAGAAATTGTATTGAATTAATTTAGTTTAAAATAATGTAGCGTGAAATCACTGATAAACCCCCTTTTTTTATTTTGTCTCAGACCACTTTTATAATTATGGGCACACACGCACATTTTTTAGATCTAGGACGAGTTAGAGGAAAATGATATCGCTGAATTAACCACTTGCGCTGGAATGACGTGATACACACGTGACGCACTCGCGGTTCAAGTATAGTAATCCTTCTCTATATTTTTGATGCGGTTGAATGTTAACCAGTTAGCTGTGTTTGACGACTATACTCGTCACGGAGAAGTGGCAGGATTTTGAATATACTCCTCGATCACATGTAACTGGCTAACCAAACAAGTAAATATTATCAATAAAATTGACACTTTTATAAAATAGACCCATCTTTTTGACCCAAGATTTTATCAGCGACACTTATTGTCTTATTGACGAGTATACCACAAAAGTGGGCGCACAGCCAACTGGTTAAATTTCAGTCTAATTGTAATATGCATAGTCCAGAATCGCTAAATGCAAAACTGTGTCGACATTCGAACTTTTTTTAGTCACCCTAATGTTTTAGCAGTAAATAGTTCGTCATGTTTGACGCATTTCCAAAATAAATTCCAGCTCAAGTGGTTAATTCAACAACTATTGTATGAAAAGTCAAAATAATTAATTGTGGAGAAATGATTCATCGTAGAGAATGATTTTATGTTAAAATTTGAAAGGTGAAACACTTCTTGGCAGAAATAGCGCTAAATAACGATTGAAAGATGTGCTACGGACGAAACCAGTTCAAATAAACGATTTTCGATTGCTTCGAGTTACAGAGTGACTCCAGAGGTTCGATTTAATCGAGCGATTGAGTTTCATAGAACGTAGTCGGTAATTCATAAGTTCGGTTATATCTCGGTTCTATCGGCGCCTAGACTGAAACAGTGACAGAACAGTTTGGACAGCAGACATTTTTCTGTGGCTGGAGGAATCGACGTCTCCATTAATTAGATACCGGTCGATCGAGCGTGCGACGGACCACGTTGCCGTCGCAGCCTCCCGTGAAATTGTGTTCACGCTGATTTATGACGTGCTCCATCTCGCCTCAGACTTCAACCGTGCTATCCTTACGCCAACTATTATTTCCTCGTTCGTCTTCTTGACAATTCTTCTCGTTCGTCCGCCAGCAACAACTAATTTCTTAACTCTATTCGATTGTACAGGGTGGCTGGAATGAACTGTTACAACTTCACACCGCTGCACCAGATACACTTCTTAACACTTGGCATGCGGACAACGTATTTTTACGTTTTTTGCAGTCTGTCACTGGAGCGCGGGTCACAAATATTTGTTTATTGAATTCGAAAATATATTGAAATGTTTGTCTATTGAATTCAAAAATATATCGAAATGTTTGTTCATTGAATTCGAAAATATATTGAAATGTTTGTTCATTGAATTCGAAAATATATTGAAATGTTTGTCTATTGAATTCAAAAATATATCGAAATGTTTGTTTATTGAATTCGAAAATATATTGAAATGTTTGTCTATTGAATTCAAAAATATATCGAAATGTTTGTTTATTGAATTCGAAAATATATTGAAATGTTTGTCTATTGAATTCAAAAATATATCGAAATGTTTGTCTATTGAATTCAAAAATATATCGAAATGTTTGTTTATTGAATTCGAAAATATATTGAAATGTTTGTCTATTGAATTCAAAAATATATCGAAATGTTTGTTCATTGAATTCGAAAATATATTGAAATGTTTGTTCATTGAATTCGAAAATATATTGAAATGTTTGTCTATTGAATTCAAAAATATATCGAAATGTTTGTTTATTGAATTCGAAAATATATTGAAATGTTTGTCTATTGAATTCAAAAATATATCGAAATGTTTGTTTATTGAATTCGAAAATATATTGAAATGTTTGTCTATTGAATTCAAAAATATATCGAAATGTTTGTTCATTGAATTCGAAAATATATCGAAATGTTTGTTTATTGAATTCGATAATTCATCGAAATGTTCCTCAATTAAATTCGAAAATACATTAAAATATTTGTTCGTTGAAAATACGTCAAGATGCTTGTTAATTAAATTCGTCAAAGCCTTTGCTAATTGAATTCCAAATTCATCGAAATGATCTTTAATTAAATTCGAAAATTCGTCGAGATGTTTCAATGATTATATTGAATTGAATTCGAAAATTCGTCAAAAATTCGACAATTGTAACACACAAAATGCCATATAAACGAACGAAACAAACTTAAGTACATCACGTACTGATGGTTTGAATGTATCAAAAACTCAAAGCTGCGTTACTTTCGGTCACACGCGCGTTGCATAAGTGATATATCATCTGCTATTATATTAATATTTTGTATGATTAGGTGCCATGCCGTCGTTTGAGATTAAAACATTGTTACACCGTAAATGTAATCGAAAAGCGAGGTTATCGACATTTCGGGTTAGCAGGCCACAGTGACTCGTCGGGGAAATTGAAGTTCAGCATCGATTGCGTTTATACGTGGAAAGAAAACTATTATTAAATTGGGTACGACAATTCGAAGCTCAGGATTGGCTGACGACGCTTCCTTTGTGCTCGAAATTGTAAAGAAATTGCAACAAAAGGAACGTAACCGACCAAAAGAAATGTACTTTTCGAGCGATCTGGTCGAAGCGAGAGTAGTTTCTCTGTTTCGTTTTACAAGGCCCTTTTTTCCGCCTCTATCTTCACTTGTCATCAGATTGCCATTTTGTTTCGTATAAGGGCATTCCGACACTTACCAGTGGCGATTTCGCAAACAATCAATATCGGCCCTAACTGAATTATACTTAACACCTTGAGTGCCACCCTAAAACAGTTTCAATTCCTTCTGGGAAGTAATTTTATTTTCGATAAATTTTATAGATGATTTTCATAATCTACCTCGGTTTATTCAATAAGCTTTAATATATTTCCACACATTTTTTATACTTTGTTATGTTAAATTTTTCAACTAAAATAAGCGATAGATGTATGTGTGAATTCGTACGTCACCTGTATGGAGGTAACGTGGCAATCAAAGTGTTAACTGAGAACGAGATTAATGTTATAAAGTAGGTTGTTAATATATTATCACCATCATTCTGTGGTGATAAAATGTATGTTATTATATTTAGTTGCATAGACACTGAAGAATATGTTTATGTACTTTTTATATACAGTCGTGGACAAAATTAAGTGGACAGGTATCATACATAAGAAAATGTTAATTTAATTTAACTAATAATGCCTATAAACCAAAACTTTATTGCACAATTATATACATTAAATAAATAAATTGTATATTAAATAAATGTTTTTTCAAGTCTATAAAAACATTTGACGTTCTAAATTTAAAATTTATTTAAAACATTGTAGTAAAACAACACATTTTTTTACATTTCTGTAATGTCCACTTAATTTTGTCCATGACTGTAGATATATTCTAAGAACACTAACATAAGTGATTCATTCTAATGTGTAAATTAGAATCGGTAAATTATTGAGAGTAATTGCTTTCTTACGTGCAACTGATGCATTCTGAATAAATTATAATAGGATTATTATTATTTCTTAATAAAAAGTAACAAAGTCGGTATTATTTTTTGAAAGAATTCTGAATGATAAAATTTGGTGTACATAGACTAATTTCGAAAGATACAGCCAACAAATTTATTGCGAGTCGTTTCCTACATTCGTCATCAACTCATCCGAATCGTTAAAATTATTCGCTCGACTTGTCGCCTTCAAAAGCGATTATACACCATTGATCGAACGAAATGACGATTTAAATGTTAAAATTGCGTTTGAACTTCGTTACGGGCCAGTAATTTCTGCTTGCACATACCGGACTGAATATTCGGCTTCCTACAATTTCAATTGAAAGTTAAGTAGGCACGTTTTAAATGAATTATTATGACAGGGACACGTTATAATGTTGTATCGATATCAGTTTTTAATATGGGGATAATACCATTTAATTAACGATCATTTACGTAATTTAATAAATAAGCACTTTTGTAATATAATAAAGATTTGTGTATTTATTGGTAGAAAATTTTCAAATTGCAACTTCAAAATTTAGAATTTTTGTGTATTGAAACTTTGGAATGTTGGAATGCTCACATTTTGGAATTTCGACATAGGATTGTGCCTGACGCACTTGCCCGATAAATTGTAGCACAAAGGGTTAACAACGTTCTCTTGTCCAGTATATCATCAAACAATTTCTCGATACTGCGTAAAAAGTAGCGACAGAGAGTAAAACAATGTTCACACCGTGATCTGCATAACGAACGCAGCCGGTCTGTGTACATAGATATATCAAACGATAAGAAAAATCTGTCGAAGTCGCCAAGCACCTCTAGGTTTCTCTCTCAGTTTCCGGTTTGCGCCGTCTTCCGTCTTCCCTTTTCCTTATTACCCCCTAGATTCGCATCGGTCCAGTAAGCCGAAAACTTGCCTCCATATCTCTATTCCCGTTTCCTGGTCTCGTTTTCCCGTTTCTTCCTCTCCGCCTTCCTGGACCTTTCTTTGCTCGGCCCTGTTTTTCCCTCTCCAGAGATTCGGCTCCTTTTTTCCCCGGTGCTTCTCTCGTTCCTCGTTATTTGTTATTGCAATGAAACTGGCCACGTAATGAAATATACACGAAACAGCCGCGTCGAATGAAAGAGAGCACGTCGGCAGTGATTCATAACACGATCCTATACCGCGTACGAAATATTGCGATTCCGAGCCATCGCCTTAACAACACAGCTACGTACAGTCAACAGCAAATACGACTTCTTTAAGGAATATCTAACAACCATAAGGGGAGATTTCGATTATTCCTTGATCATTAGTTGAGAGATTTTTGAATTCGCGAATGGGGTAATTTCTGTATCGATGTGAGATTTTAGGACTTCGAGAATTGGGGAACTTGAACGATTTAGTGGTTCAGAAGTTAGGGTGATTTGGCAATTTTGGGATAGAGGATTTAGGGATTTAGGGATTTGGGGATTTGGGGATTGAGGAGATTTAGGAAACAAGGAATTTTGGGAACTCTCGAGGAATGGAATTTGGGAAATTTGGAAATTGAGGTGCTCAGAGATTTAGGGGATGTAGAAATTCGTGTATTTGATAATTTTGAAATTTTGAAATTGGGGATTTAGAAGTTATGGAATTTTGGGAATTTTTGAGAAATGTAATTTTCGGCATTTTTGGAAAATAGAATTTGCGAAATTGGGGGATTTGGAAATTGAGGAGCTTACAGATTTAGTGGATGTAGAAATTTGTGTATTTGAGAATTTGGAAATTTTGAAATTGGGGGAATTTAGAAATTATGGGAATTTGAGAATTTTTGAGAAATTTAATTTTGGGTATTTTTGAGAAGTATAATTTGTGAAATTGGGATATTTGGAAATTTCGGAGCTCAGAGATTTAGGGGATGTAGAAATTTGTGTATTTGAGAATTTAGAAATTTTTGAATCAACGACACTTAGAAATTAAGGAACATTTTGGTATTTTTGAGAAACTATAATTTGGGTAGTTGCAAGATTTGGAAAGTTGAAGAATTCTGGCTATTTCTGAGAAATTGGAGTCTGCGAAGTGGGAAGGTTTGGAAATCGAGGAAGTTGAGAATGTAGGGGATTTGCAAATTTGCATGTTTGAAAGTTTTTCAATCATGACATTTTTACATCAACGAAGTTTGGGTATTAGAGTTTGGGAAATTGGGAAACTTGGAATTTAAGGAATTTTGCGAATTTCTGAAAAATTAGAAACCGGGAATTTGAAAATTGAGGAACTCGAGTATTTAAAGGACGTAGAAGTTTGGGTATTTGAAGATTTGGAAATTTTATAACCGAGGAGGTTTAGAAATTAAGAAATTGTGGTGTTTCCGAGAAATTATAATTTTGGAAATTTGGGAATTTGAGAAATTAGTGATTTGAAGACTTGGAAATTTCACAATCTGAAATTTAGAAAATAAGGAATCTTGAATTTTGGTAATTTTACAAATTATGAATTTCAGAAGTTTTCGAACGTAGCAACAATAGTATTGTAGGATGTACAAATTTTATTTAGAATTTTGGAATATTAATGTCGGCATTTTAGAAACTTTGAAACGTGGGAATTTAGGAGTCCGTGAATTTGCGGTATTGGATTTTGAGAATTTGGTTATACGGTAATTTGAGAGCTAAGAATTCGGTTGTTCGAAAATCTGAGAGTTTAAGCATTCAATTATTAGGAAAGTTGTAAACTTGAGAATTTATGGATGTAAAAATTAAGAAATTTCACCATTCGCTGATATAAGAATTCTAGAATTTCGAAACTACATAATGCGCGTATAACCAAAGATTAAAAAAAATGTAGAAGTTCGCAAATTTACATATTGCATTGAGATTTAAAAGAAGCCTACGTTGCAGTCGAGTGTACACCTACTCTCGAATTCCACCCTCCTCATCCTCTTCGTTTAACCTTTCTCTCTTTCTGTTTCCGTCTCTGTCAGCTTCTCTCGCAAACCTCCACCCAACCCGAATTGGATCCGAACTCCGTGTTTACGCGGTTTTTGCAGCCTCCGTCTCGGATGGTTGTTCGGGTTCCGCGTGGAACAAAGTGAATTCGAGTTTCTTCGCCGTGGTTGAGGGTACGTCAGTTTTTTCGTTTCTCTCGACGATACCGACCCATTCCATTGATAATGTGGTTTAATTTCGGCCACAGATGTATAATATTATAGCGGGTAACAATGTAGAGTATAAAAAGTCTGATTATGATCGAAGATTATTTTGTTACAATGAACTGTATTTGCATTAGGGTGGCTTAATAATTTTTTGACGTTCTTAGACTGTGCGTTCTCTTTCCCTAAAAATTTAGTATACGGTGCAAAATAATGGTATCAAGTTTGAGCTTAGATATGTAAATTCAAGCGGTTGGTTACAACAATTTTCGACGTTCCGATATTTCTACATTTCTACTATTCTATTATACGATTCTACATTTCTGCAGTTCTACATTTCTACATTTCTACATTTCTACATTTCTACATTTCTACATTTCTCCGTTTCTATATTTCTACATTTCTACATTTCTACATTTCTACATTTCTACATTTCTACATTTCTACATTTCTACATTTCTACATTTCTACATTTTTACATTTTTACATTTTTACATTTTTACATTTTTACATTTTTACATTTTTACATTTTTACATTTTTACATTTCCACATTTCTATGTTTCCACATTTCTATGTTTCCACATTTCTATGTTTCCACATTTCTACATTTACATATTTCTAAATTTTCAAATTCCGATACCTTAATTTTGCATAGATTTCCAAATCTGTCAATATGTACATATATTCGCAATCGCACAAATTCCTAAATTTCCAAATCTCTACGTTCCAAGATCTAAATTTTTTAACGTACTACCTCTTCCCCCTTAATTCTATTTTATCAAATCGCCGAATTTCCAAAATCTTCGACCTCTGTACTCGAACACCTAAATTTCCGTATGCATCGTTTCCTTCCCAACCATTCAAATCCCTAATTCAGCAAATTTTGCAATTTAGGGACTCGACATTCGCATGCAACTTCCACAAAATGCCAGTGACTTCGTCGTCGAACAATGCGATATATTAAATTATCCACGGCACTCGATCGAGCGAAAAAGGGAAAGTTCGTTCGATTCGTTATCCCAGCAACTGTACAATTAATTCCTGATGTCGTTTTCATTGAGAGCTCGCCGGAGATAAAGGGGATAGATTAGTCGTTCTTATCGAACAGCGCTAATTTCCTTCATCCAGCTGGCTACTCTTTCTGGCTTGGCGACATTCTCAGACGTTCTCACCCTCGTTCCTTCTCCTTTTCAACGGCCAGCTACCCTTCCTTGTTCGCCGTTTCTCTCTGCAGCTTCGTAACCATGGGGCCGAGCGACATTTAATGGAAATCTGCGACATCTGTCGCATGGGGCCACGCCGCTAATTTAAATCCCATCACATGGCTAGCATCGCTTTCCACCGACGACAGCCACTTCCACCCCCTCGATTCAAACCACCCCTTCTGCTACTCCACCTAGTACTTACCCGTTTACCTTTTGCCTCGGCATTCCTTCCTTATTTCCTTCTGCGTAATTGAAAAGTAATGCCTCAATTACGTCTGACTGGTGTCGCGTTTGATGGCGAGCGATCACCCGATCGAATTCAATTTTAATTATCGCGTTTTATTGGCTATGCGTTCTTTTCGCTTTATCCCGGCGATGCACCAGAACGTCGTGATTAGCGTTCGTCTAATCGAATCGTTTAAAAGCAGTCGCTGATATATGTGTCCATAATTATGAAAGTGAAAAGAGAATTAGGTGTAAACGATATTAAAAAATCCCTAACTCTATAAATTCTCAAATTTTCAAATCTCTAAGTCTCGAAATCTCAAATTTTTCGTTATCAAGCTCCTAAATCCATAAATCCTTAATACCACAAGTTTTTAAATTATAAAGTCACCAGACAACCACATCCTCAAATTTTCAAATCCACCAAAATTTCTAGATGTTCAATTGTCGAAAAGTGTTAGAATCAAAAAACTCGAAATCATATGTTTTTAATTACACATCTTTTCAAGCAGCTAAGTCTCAAAAATTCGAAATCCCCAAACATCTAAATGTATCAAATTTTCCTACCCCTAACCTTGCAACTATTCAAATTTTGCAAGTTTTTTATCTTTTAAATTCCTACATACCTAAATTCTTAGATTTTCAAATTGCTAAATGTCTTGATTCAAAAATTCCTAAATTCAAAAATTCTTAAATTTCTAAATTCCTACGTTCCTAAGTTCCAAAATTCCAAAATTCCCAAATTCCTAAATACCTAAATACCTAAATTCCCAAATTCCTAAATTCCTAAATTCCTAAATTCCTAAATCCCTAAATTCCTAAATTCCTAAATTCCTAAATTCCTAACTTCTTAAATTGCTAAATTACTAAATTACTAAATTACTAAATTATTAAATTACTAAATTACTAAATTACTAAATTACTAAATTACTAAATTACTAAATTACTAAATTACTAAATTACTAAATTACTAAATTACTAAATTACTAAATTACTAAATTCCTAAATTCCTAAATTCCTAAATTCCTAAATTCCAAAATTCCAAAATTCCAAAATTCCAAAATTCCAAAATTCCAAAATTCCAAAATTCCAAAATTCCAAAATTCCAAAATTCCAAAATTCCAAAATTCCAAAATTCCAAAATTCCAAATTCCTAAATTCCATATTCCTAAATTCCTAAATATCTAAATTCCTAAAATCCTAACTTTCCAACTTCCTAAATTCCTAAATTCCTAAATCCAATAACTGCAAACAATAAAAATTTCCGATTTCGCAAATTGCCAACATACAAAAAATTCCCAGAATCTCAACTGGTCGAGAAAAGTTTACTTTCCCCGGTCAGAATTCCGTAACATCGCATACTCCGCGTATAATCGCATATGTGAGGCAGAGTCTCGTTGTTTCTCTCAAGCTCCTCAAATGAAAACTTTTTTTTACCTGGTAACCATAATGTATTTCATGTTGTTACATCTCGTTGGTAAACGAAGCGGCGTGGCGCGGTTCCAACGAGCTTTGGCCAGAGCGATTGCACTGCAAACGGCAAAGCAGGGAGAAACGAAGCCCGCAAGATATCTGGAAAAGCAATTCTCCGTGAAATGCATTAGTGTTGCGCAGTCTGTTGAAAATACAATGTTCTTTCGTTACGTGTCGTCCCACTGTCGCGATCGTAAGTCCCGTCCCTTTCCCAACAATGCTTTACCTTGATGTTTTTCTACCCCTTACTGCGCGGCTTTATTCTATTCCATTATTACAGGAATCTGTATTATCGACCTTACGGCACACCCTTTCGATTCCTCGAAGTTCGAGATGTGATTGTCAGATGGAGAAAGCTACCCCTTTTCGAGCTCGAATAGCATCCAATTTTTAAATAACTATTCTATTTTAATGCATTTGCACTTGCAAAATTTTTAGAAAAATATGTCAATGTATTTTATAAATTTAAAGTATTTTAAGTATTTAGTACGCATGCAATTGATTATTCTTTTGGTAATTCTTCAGACTTTTATGATACGGTTCAAAAATATAATCATTCTAGGGTGATAAAATGTATGTTATTATATTTAGTTGCATAGACACTGAAGAATATGTATATGTACTTTTTAAACATATGTATGTACATTTTATATATGTTTATCACAGTGTACTTATGATATTTGTGAATTGTATTTGTTATATTTTATATATTTCAGTAGATTTGTTGTTTTATATTTCACATTTATTTTACATTCTTTTAAGTAGATACAAAAAATTTGCATGTACTTAAAAATACGTGTATATGTACACATACTTAAAAATAATAATATGATAATAATGCGAGCACTTAAAAATAAATATATGCATACACATACTTAGATGCATGAAATACGTATAAGTTCATACAGTCTTTGTAAAGTTACTATACAACGATGTTACTGATATCAGCTTATATGTATATTAAAATATGTATATTACTATGTATATTAAAATGCAATATCAATGCAAATGGATATTGTTTTCGTGTAAATTATTTCTTGTTCTTATTATAAATGGAATGGTACGATTTTTCAGTGTATCTGCAATAAGATTAATTTCATTTCACGGCAAACCAATTGGAATGCATAGAAAACAAGGTTCGATTGGTAAATAGTTCCGAGTGCAATTCGGTAAATGTTATTGCGTTCTGATGCCAGCTAACTTAGGTGGTATCGGAGCGAAATGATTTGCGGTAGGTTCGATCTGCAGTTTCAACGCATATTATGGAAATCTCAGATATGGCATAAACTAACGAACGTCGTTTACGATATTGGAGCCAGGCTTTCGGCTACGGCACGGGAAACAGTGAAACACTGACATAAAATGCATTGAATACGTGTTCTATATGTTCTCGAAGTGGTTTGCCGTGCTTTTAAATTCCGCTGACTTTCATTACCCAGATTATGGATGCACGAGAAAATCAATTAAAGTAGAAGTAATTTGTTCGCATTAAAATGTTATTTATTTTTAACGCTAGAATTACCAACAGTAAAGACGAAGACTATTTCTACCAAACCCAATCGAAATGATTGGTTTTTAAAGAATACGTAATCGTAAAATATTTTTATATTTATAGATTTTGTTCTATCTTGCAAAAGGAATTTTATGGTATGGACTTACAACTACTATACAATGACAACTGTAATGAAATAATGAGCCTCCTTTTATTTTTCCCAATTAATTTTGTCTGCGACAATTTCATTTCGATGACTTCATTTTCCAAGCTTTTTTCATTTCCCAACATGAACATCTTCATTTTCATCTTAAGAACTTGAAAGACTATAAGCTCGTCTTCTTTTAGTTAAATTTGTAACATTTTCTAATTCACATTACGAGGTCCCTGCACATTTTCTTTGTCTCTAATCTCATAATCGCTATAAAGTTAATTTCGTTTCCTTCTAATTCCTTCTTTGAGCTATGGTATAGTAGCTTACATGAGTATGGTAGTTTACATAGTAACCGTCAATCAAAACTACAATAATTTTTACAACTAAATACAATATTAATACGAACAAAGAAAATTAAAATGTTGTGCGTATTTTATATTCAACGATCCTTGATTATGCAAATTATAATTGTACATCAAGTTTACATATAAACGTCTTCAAAATTTTAATAAATTTTATTACGTTTAAGCTGTGACTGCGTCACGTGTCAGACTCGTCAAAATATGGCAAATAATTAATACTAATTAGTCGAAACTTTATACGCGAAATGTTGCTTATAAAATTCATTTACGAGTACGAAATCGTATTTTTTTAGAACATTGATAAACAATTAGGAAAGTTAGTTTAGTGCATTGATGGAGTGTAACGTAACCGAAGTTTAACGAAACTGAAGGGGTGCAATTCTAAATATTGAGAATTGAACGTTCGCAGCCATTTTAGTTACTTAACCCAATTGCCTGATTGAGACTGGCTGTTTTTTATCTTCTCGGAGTGTATCGTTCGGATTTCGGCGTGCAGCTGCGGATGGAGGCAATTTTCATTTAAGAACCGCACGGTGAACCAAAAAATAAAATTCAGGATTATCGGATATACTAATGCAGAAGGGAATACCGCCATTCCAGGCTTGATCGAATATACGGATGAAATTTAATCTCTTAGGGAAATCAATATATCGGTTGCAAACGATTCTGCCAGCCTGTTCGTGCAATCTATTTATTAATAAATTACTTAATGTTGTTACGGAGTTGTTACATTCGTATTATCAACTCTTGAAGCGGTGTCAGCAAATAGTTTTTGTTTCCTGTCCCAATATTTGAAGAAAATTGTTTCTTCAATTATTACTGTTTATAATTTTTAACTAACATTTGAAGAAAATTATTGTAATTTACAATTTTCACTGAAATTCGATTAAAATTATTTACTCTTTTCGAATTAAATTTTAAGAAAATTATTACTTAGATTATTATGTACAATTTTGTGATTGAAACTTGAATTATTACTATTTAGAAATTACGATTGGAATTTGGAAAAAATTATTACTTAAACTATTGCTATTTACAATTTTCGACAGTAATTTGAAGACAATTATTACTCTAATTATTTGTCATCTTCGACTGAAATTTCAAACAAAGCATTACGCAAGTTATTACTATTTACAATTCTCAATTGAAATTTGAAGAAAATTGTCGTTATATATAATTTTCTACAGAAGTTTGTAAAAATCGTTGCAATTATGACGATTTGCAATTCTCGGCTCAAATTTGAGAAAAAATATTGAATACAGAGTGGTACAATTTTCGACCGAAATTGTTAAAAATGAAAATTATCATTATTTACAATTTTCAACAGAAATTGAAAACAATTATTGAATTTATAACGGTGCAACACTCGATTGAAATTCGTAAAAACCATTAAAACTATCATGATGTACAATCTGCAATAAACATGTGGAAAATAATATGAACAAAAAATGTATGTGTTAAAAACCATTTCAAACTTATTGTATTAAATGCATTCACATTTTAACATATTCGTGAGAATTTATTTTCAGCTAAACAAATGAAAACTTTACAATAATGTTAATTATGCATATCGGAATTTATATTAAAAAACCATTAAGGTGTTTTATTTGAAAATGTTCAATAAAGGTTTGCAGTGTTATTACAGCCTAATTTGCACGCTGGAGAATCAGGCGCAGTACGTCTTCTCAAGCGGTGTAATTTTCCAATGAAGTGGTATAGCATTCGATTTTTCGGCCAACGTTTCTTCTCATTCTTCTCGTTCTATCATCGAAACTTGCATCCCAGAAATTTCAACCGCATTTCGCTGCGGTATAATAACAGGCAGCAGATAATTTGCGGATTTTCACGGTGGAAAAATATGCGCAACGTTGCGTGCGATTGACCATTGGATAAATACTACGAACTTAGGGTGAAATCAACGGATCGCCGATGGAGGATTGTTTGAGGCTGTAACATCTAATCTCGTTTTTGGAACGGGAAACAGCAACAGCAGCAATTCCGCGAGGACGAAGAAGAAGAAGCGAAGGAGAAACGAGGACGATGCAATTCGCGAAAATGGAGAGCATGAAAACAGGTTGAAACAGCTACGAGTGAATCGTCTGGTTCGTTGCATGACAGATTATAACGGGTGACACAATTAAAATCTGTCCTCCGCTTGACATCCAAGAGTAATGCAGTTTGTAATACTGCAGCTGACTTGGCAATGCGTCGTCTCGAACCATTCTGTATCTCTGCTTATTGTTTACATTTCGAGTTTGATATATACGAGTGCTTGGAAAGTTTGAACTTATTAGTAAACGCGAAATGAATGACGATTAATTAACGGGAAAGCGAATGCGTAGTTTTCGTTTTGAAACGATTGATTTCATAATTGTTCACTTTTCGATATAGATATTTTCTGACATTAATCTTCGGATGCATGAAAATTTGTTGGTTGTGAAATTTTGATAATGGTGGGCGGCTGTAAAGCATTGTTTCTATTTCACGTCCAATCCGCATTTTTGGAAATTTGTTGTATTAATGCAGAGGCAAATGTGAAGGATATTGTAATATTTTTATGGGAATTTGGAAATTTGAGAATTTGATGGTGCAGGAACTCGGTGTTTGAGAAGATAGAGATTTGGAAATTTGGGAATTCCGGAATTCGAGAAGTTGAGGATATAGATATTTTGGAAATTTCGGGACTTGAGAGTTTCGGTATTTAGAAGTTGGGAGTTTTGGATATTTGGGGGTTTAGGAATACAGGAATTTAGAAATTTCAAAAGATTTGGGAATTTGGAAATTTGGGGACTTGTATATTTGAGAATTTGGATACTTGAGGATTTTTGTATTTAAGAACTTGGGAATTTGGATATTTAAGGATTTAGGAATCTGAGAATTTGTAGATTTGGAGATTTGCATACTGTACAATTTGAGAGTTCGGATAATTGAAAATTTATAAATTACCGAATCTAAACATTTTAACACCTTGGGTGCCACCCTAAAACAGTTTCAATTTCTTTTAGGAAGTAATTTCATTTCCGATAAATTTTATAGACAATTTTCATAATATTCAACCCTTGTGTATTCGATAAGCTTTTGATGTCAATTTATTAGAGCGCATTTGGATGTACACATGTACACCATGCGTTCCAACCATAACAGCGCAACTGGTAAACGGCGTAACGGCGTTTAAACCTCAGCGATTACGGTTCCTTTAACCCTTCGAAATTTCTTGGAATCAGCAACGGCTCGAGACAAAAAGGGTCGGATAAGCGGGTCGAGAAACAAGCAAAGGACGGCAAGAGTTCGTGAGAAGCGCCTTAACGAAATTTCCCTCGCATTTGGATGCACGGCCTGGCAAAGTGACACTCCCTCGACAAGTAATCGAGTTATTCGACGTCTTATCGAACCTCTCTCTTTTCTTCCCTCACCGCGACATCTCTGTTGCATTCGCTCACTTTCCTCGCTTTTCTCCGTTTTTTCCTCTCCGTTCCTCTTTTCGGCTTGTCGTGATCGCTTGCCAGGCTGCTTCGGCGATTTGCTGATTACTTCGCCGGGGAAAAAAAGAGCTAAAACCATGGGAGGGACGAGAAACGAAACGGAACGAGTGACGTGCTCGAAACAAGCGAATCGGTCTGTCTGCCTCTTTCCTTCTCTACTTTTGCTGCCATCTTCGCTGACGTTGCTGGTGTGACGTCAGGGACGCAGTCACGTCAGCAACATGAAGGTGCAACACCCTTTTCTCCGCTCATTGTCAACTTCCGAAAAGAAGTCTCCTGTTAATGAGTCGAAAATTCTCCTGACCGTTTCATCTCCTGTCGTGATCCTTCGTCACCATTTTCTACATTCTGTATTGCCATTAACTCTTTAACACTAGATTCACGGACGATCAATGACCATTTATATTTAAACTGAAACTAGGGTGTGAAAATAAATAAATAGAGAACGGTACGTAAATTATCCTACGCAATGATTCTTTATTTCGACGAAGGGTAACTTACATTTTGACAGAAGCTTGTCGCTAATGTTCATAATTTAAAATACGATATCTAGGATCCGTTATTTTGACGGGTTCAGTGAATCTAATGTTAAACTCGAAGGTATTTTTATTGGTGGTAGATAGCAACTAAAAATTTTTGATTGAAAGGTTTCAAAGTTATTATTCCTCTATTATTAATTGTCGCTATTAGGTGTTTCATTATTATTATTATACATTGTATGCGGAACACTATAGATTTTGTTAAGAAATGCCTATTCCAAATTGCTGTATTAAACAAAGTGGTGAATGTGAGTCACTTTTCGAGTGCAAAGGGTTACTGTCTAACTATGGCGTATATGACATATCTTGACTATGATATATTTTATACATTATATCTTTCAATTTCTGTGTAAGGTCCTTTAACCAGTTAACTGCGACGCCCACTGTCGAGAACGTGCACCTATATGTTTCGTGAAAATCGACGATGATGAGTAGTTCCAGGATGCATAAATTTATCACAAATTATTTATACATTTTATTTGTTCGTTTCACTGCGTCTTGGCTTTCAAATGTTCCAAACATCTTAGAATCTACGAAAAATTACAGTTTAAATAACTTTTGGAGAAATTACAATTCAGATAACCAATGGTAACTAAATGTTACGCATGACGGATATAGTCGTCATGACACAAAATTCTGCCATTTCTCCATGATGGATATAGTCGTCAAACATACTTAACTGGTTAATTACTGACTAAACGCACGAGTGAAAAATTCTCCCGACTAATTTCATCTTTCATCATGCTCCTCCGTCGCCATCTTTCATGCTACTCTGCCAACCATATACATATGTATATGGCTATGATACAAATGTGTAAGTACATCATCCCGATACATTCTACACCACCGTTTTCAATCGTTGGACCAAAGTTGTTCAGACTTTTGTATTTACCGATAAAACGCTTTTATGACGAATATGTGACATTCTTTAAAATTTATTTTGATTTAACGAACATCAGATTTAATCAGCATTATAATGCGTCGTGTGCTTGGTTTTCGTTCTCCCCTGCAGGTATACGGAATCTATTGTACACTTTAATTAGTTAGAATAAAGGACAACGTGGACGATCAACGATTGTAAATGGGACGACGGAAACGAATCAATTTCGGTTTAATTACATATAACGATTGTGAAATGAAAATTCGTTCAAATTGTATTTCGCAAGACAAAACTCGATTGTGACCCTGTGATTTCTACGACTTCTGAAATCGTTAATTGCGCAAGCGGAACGCAATTAACTCCGCGTTTTAGTGCCATTAATTACTTGAAACGATGATGAAATAAACAACTGAATTTCTCGATGCAGCGAAACACGGTAGAATTTAGCTTTTTTCAATCGAATATTTAAGATGTTGGCACATCTCGAGGAAACTTTAATACTTTAAAGCGATTTTAACACGTTCTTGTAAATAAATAATTGTGTAATAATAATAATAGGAATAATAATGGGAATAACTTTGTAGTGATTGTAAGTTATTACAAATACGTAATTGTAAATCAGTACAAATACAAAGTTGCAAATGATTACAAATACATAGTTACAAGTTAGAACGAATACACAATTTTAAATTAGTACAAACAGAAAGTTGCAAATTGATAGAAATATATCATTTAAGAAATATATTGATATATAATTGCAAAGAAATACAAAGACACTGTTTCAAATCAGTACACGTATACAGTTGTAAATTAGTACAAGTCACAGTTGAAAACTATCAAAAATACATAATTGCAAATTAGTAGAAATGCTAACATAAAGTAAGGCTTATAATAATCAACATAGATTATTAAGTGAGTTAAGTACCTACGTAAGGCTCTAAAGGTTTCAAGTGTGACATTTTAATGCCAGTAACAGTCTTTTGTATTTAAATTATTTCACCATATTAAATTCTTTAGAGTACCATAGTAAAAGAGTTAATATACATAACATACGTAACATATATGTATCTTAGATGATGCTGCAATATTTCTTTATTTATTTTTCTACTTCATTTTTAATTCTAAAGTAAGTATGCATTTAATGTTGGTATTTCTAGTGTTAAACGAACAAAAATTCGGGTCTGAAGGGGTTAATGATATAAATTTAAGCGTCACCCGTATGTGGACGACGTGGCAGTCAGACTGTTAATTATTAATTCTATTATCCGTTATAGCACAAAATTTGCAACGATGTAAATTGAAAATCGTCGTTTCGATAGGAGCAAGCGTTATTCTTTGTTCTAAAATCGGGGGTTTTCTAAATCTGAATGCCGTTACTGACCTAGGTAGGGGAGCGACACCACCCTAACCCTCTTCTTAAGCTTCTCAAGAGACACTGGCCGTAGTAGCAGGACTAATGAAAGGCGGCTGTGTTGCCAAGATTTTTTTAAAAGGCACCCAAGCCGTGTGCATCCCTCCCGACCTCTGTCGTCCCGTTTTCTTTTGTATCCTTAGAGGCGAGCACAAGGGACGATGATTGGCCGACGAGGCTAATTGTAGAGATCTATCGGCATTCTTTCCCTCTTCCGATTGTACACTAATTGGTGTCGACCGCGCGAGAGCTGCAACGTGGATGCGTAATAAATCGACAAAAAATCGGCCTGTAATATTGACGACGAGGCGGGAATGGGAAATGAATTATTAAAACGGTTCATAGAAAATTCAGTCGGCGAACACTGGACAAACATTGCAATCGGGCATTTTCGTGAAAAAATTCCAGCGGCGTTTATGAAAGTCGTGGTTCTCAGTAAAATTTAACGCGTTCTAAATATCGCGTTCGTCTACAAAATGAAACAATCGGATTGAGAGTGTTTTCTCTGTTTTGTAATTGTATGGAATTGAATTACTGTTACCGCGCGCGGAAAAAATTCCGCCGGCAGTTTTTTTTCCGCCAGTACACTACGCCCCTGAGCTCGCGCGGTTCCCGCGCTCTTATTGGTCAGTGTTTTTCCTTAATAATTTAAAAACGAAGCCTCATCCAATATTTTTGCAAAGGAAAAAGTTGTTCAGAATAGCCCCACCTACCACCACTTTCCGGCTCGTACCATATTTGTGGGACACCCTGTATTAAGACAAACCTGCATTTAGACCATGCATTTATTTATTCAAAAATGAATAGTTTTGCTTTCATTCTAAATTCATAATTTGTAGCAAATATTACCTCCATTCAATTTATTCCTAATTTTTTTCAATTTTAGTTCCTCGATTCCGGCAAACATATTTCATATTAAATAATTATTAAATATTCCTAAATACCAAACAATTAGTAAATATTCTTTAATACTCGATAATTATTAAACATTCTTTAATACTTAACAAAGCAAACATATTCTAGATGTACATTGAAACGTAGCATCTACAAAATAATTTAACAGGCTTCGCAACGTTCGAAACAGAAGTTGTAGCCTACATTTATACAATTTTCTCTATTTAGTTGTTATATTCTTGTTTCCGCGAAGTTCGCGATAACTTTCAGTTTAAGCCTCGTTGTAAATCACTATTAATACAGGAGATAGAAGAAGAAATTCTCAAAGGTTTGCCTTTCTCTCCTGTGCTGTAGGTGGATCGTAATTGGAAACTTAATGCTAGGTCGGGCGACCGCCGCGCTGAAAAGATTTCTCCAATTAGCAGAATAAGCCTGGATGAAGATAAGACACGCCCTGCTACCACGCTACGTGATAAATATCGCAAATAACTGATGCGTCCCACGTATAGTCTGAGAGATAAAGATAGCTTCAAGTCGAAGGAACGTTACGAGGCCCCATATTGACGCTAATCACTGCGTCATATCAATTCAATTCCGAAAAATAACAATATTTTATTGCTCGTATATTTCCTCCCTAGTAATTTTCTACAAATTTTAAATATTCCCGTGAACAAGCTCTTCTTTCTAGAGAAAAATTATTTTTATGAAGAGATATTACTTTTGGAGAAAGATTCGTGATCGGAAAGTAAGAAAATAAATTATAATAAGCTTGTATTGTATCTGTGAATTTTATTATCCAATAATTTTTATTTTTATTATCCACGTCTTTTTTTGTAATAATATCTTGTCATTTGCAATCACACTTTTTCGTTGTTTTGCAAGCTATTGAAAATTTGAAATGTTATATTATTTTTCGCATATACTTTTTACCAGGAAAAAGTATACTTTTTTTATTAGGAAATGTTTTAAAATCAATGTGTGTCGTTACTTTATTGTTAACGTTGCTTACGCGTGAGAGTTTAAAAATACATTTTTTAGTCAAAGTAACGTCATGAAACGTGGGGTTAAGACACTTGGAAGTCTTGTTATGAGAAGAATAATTTGCAAGAATTATTGCATTATTATACTTCTATTACTTCATAGTTCAATAAATACGTTATAATACCTAATAACTTTTTACACAATTGCATCCAATTATAATTAATTTTAAGACAGTACGAATACAGCAAAACACTGTTTCATAGCAAGATGTGTCCAATATAATATGATGCACTATCGTAGCAAAATCATAATATTTTCGGTAGCCACAAAAAACCACAATTAAAAAAAATATACATTATTTCGAACAATTTATTAATCACTTTGCAATCTATTCGACAAAGTGCAACAATTTCACGGTACATACATCGTTTCACCGTTTCGCTACCACATTTACAACCTCATACAACGCAGGGTTATCTCGGTTACCATTCGCAAAATAGATTACTTTCTCGAAAGAGCAATCGCATCAAGACGAACAAAACGATCGTTGTGCCCGGAATAATGCAATCGACATCACCGTTATTTGCATTAAATTCCCGATATAACGAGCGTTCGCTAAACAACATCTCATCGAATGTTAGCCGCTGGTGATTCGCGTACTCCCGTCGACACAGTTGATCAATCGACGCGTAAAGTAATTAAAACAAAACAAAAAAAAAAAAGAGCGGCGGGAAGAAGGTGGAAAAAAAAAAAACCGAAACGATCGATCCCCGATCGTGGATATTCGTTATTTTTAACGATCGCATGCACCGAAAGGGAAGAACCGAATACGTTTTCCAGGTCAGACCGGCCAATATTTCAAACGACCAGACATTTGGAAAGAATTGACGAGGTACGCGCTCCTGCAAAACAACCCTTTCGTCCGTGGGGCAGGCTGGCGTCGTGGGACGTAGGTTTGTTGGCAGATAGGTTCTACAGAGGGGCGGGGGTGAGGGTGGTTGGCTGGCACACGAGTGCGAGAGTGTATGTGGGGGGTGCAGCTGGCGGCCATCTTGTTGTTTGTCCAAGCTCGGCCTTCACACTAGAGTTTGTAGTCCGGTACCACCCTCAAGTGCGTCCTATTGGTGCATTTAATTGCAAATAACGAGTTGAACGTGGCCCGACGAGCATTTGACTGCGTTCAATCTGATTAACTCTAAGGCGTAATTGGAACGAAATACGCCGGTTAGATTTATGCGATGAAAAAAAGAAAAGAACAGCCCCATCTTGGGAGAATGCCAAACTACGGTGGTTAGGGTTTATTCGATTAGGGGCGCACGCGTGCGTTATGAAAACGATTTTCTCCTGTAACTCTGCTGGATGTTGCAAATTAATTGCAAATGTATTTACTTCGGTTGTGGATTTGCTCGTGGATTATGGGGTTGGAATAACACTGTTACGCGAATCGACGTTTGTAGGTGTTATCGTTTATTTATTTCTGAACGATTATTTATCGTTCGATGCTCGCGAGAGCAGCGATTCTTATTAAGAATAAATTAAGAATTTTTATAGGGAATAAACAATTTTATTAAAAATCTACTATATAAGCTTGCAATAGTTTGTTAAATATGGGAATGTACGTGTTAATTAATTGTATATTAATGTTTTCAATGTAATCGTGTGTACAGTTGTATTTGTTTTTAGATAAATAAGGGTTCGATGGGTCAATTAAGATACGAAAAGTGGAGTAAGAGTTAGGCACCCATTATCGGACGATTTAGTCATCAAATTTTTTAAATTATTTAACAAACATTGTATTTTGTATTTACAGTCGTGAACAAAATTTTAAGATAACTATCTTTTCAATATTTTACTATATTTATTGTACAATATTGAAAACATTGCATTGTATTGTAGATCTTGAATAATTCATAAACTGTGATTGTTGTGTACAAAATTTGGTAAAGTTATTGATAAAATTACTGCATGAAAAGATAAACCATACAAATTATTTTGATAAATTTATTTAAAATATTATTAATTAAAATAATCCCGACATTCCGTTATTACCCCAACTTTTCATTCAAATGCTGCTCTATTCTATTTGAATTGCAGTGTTGATTTATGTTTCTGTCCGTTTCGTTTAATTTATATGAAGTTTTCGCCGTTTCTACGTTTTTTAATTATCAAACCGTATATGTACACCCTATAAAAAAATAATAACCAAAAGATATTATAAATAAAATGTCAGATTACAGTTGAGCAAGTTCCAAAATATTATTTAATACATTTTGTAACAGAGTTTCAAAATCTCACAGTTCTATAATTAATTCTGTTCGAAAATTAATTTGTGAAGCCTAAAGTTCTAAATTTCTGAGATGACAAGATTTAAAATTGTGGAGTACCAAAGTATCTTACAAAAGATTTTAAAGGCCCTAAAATCCCACAGGACGAAAATTCTTGAGATCTAGAATGTAAGGATGCTAAAATTTAAAAGTTTCATGATTTCAAAATTTCAAAATTCCAACACTCTAAAGTTCTAATATTTCGCAATTCCAAGATATCAAAAACTTAATGACCCAAAGTTCCGATATTAGAAACCTTCAGAATTACAAAATCTCAATGTCTAAAAGCTCCAATATTCTGCACCTTCAAAATGCCAAAACCTTAATGTCCCCAAGTTTCAACATTCTAAAATTTCAAGATTTCGATATCATAATGATCCAAAGTTCCAACATTTCAAAACTCCGAAATTATAAAATTTCAATGATCCAAAGATCCGATATTCCAAACCTCTCAGACATCAAAATCTTAATGTCCCAAATTTCCCACATTCTATAATTCGGAAAATTCAAAATCTCAATGTCCCAAAAATCAAATATTTCGCACTTCCAAAATTTCAAAATCTCAATGTCCCAATGATCCAATATTTCGAGTTTCCCAGACATAAAAATCTTAACGTCCCAAATTTCCAACATTCCAAACTTCAGAAATTTCAAAATCTCAATATCCCAAAATTCCTACATTTCGAACCTCCAAAACATTAAAATCTTAATGTCCCAAAATTCCAACATTTTGAACATCCAAATTTCAAAATCTCAATGTCCCAAAGTTCCAATATTTCGAACCTCCAAATTTCCAAAATCTCAATGTTCTAAAGTTCCAATATTTCGAATCTCCAAAATATTAAAATTTCAACGTACCAAAGTCCCAACATTTCAAAAGTCAATATTCCATTATCTCAATGTCCTAAAGTTCCAATGTCCCAAAATTGAAAAATTCCAAAATTATGTTCCGAAGCCCTAATACTAAACAATTCCCAAATCTCTAAACCCTACAATCTCAAAATTCTACAGTCTTAAATTCCCAAGGTTACCAACTTGGAAAATTCCGTTCCATGCCCTCGAGGCTACTTCTTCCTGCTCCGCTGTTTTCGCAAGATTATAGTTACTCCACGGTATCGGATAACAATTTCTCACGCAACGGAAGTTGCACAATGCCTGAGAATGTTCCTTTTTCATTATTTCGGCCGGTTCGCTACAGTCCGCGCAACTGCATATCCGTGCGTAGCACGTTCGGGAAAATGGTATTTAGATAATCGAGCTTTTCTGTAGCAGTTGTTTGCGCAGAGTTCGGCCGAATTCAAATTTTCCCCTTCCGTGTACTTCTTTCTCTCCAAACAGCGGGCCCAGACCGCTGTTTTCGCGACGTTATCCATCGCTTCAGAATTGTTTTGTACGCGCCGAACGGGAATTTCATGAAAAATACCTCGAAGCAGTCGCATTGTTTTGAACCGGGGAAGGCTACGCAGAAGTGATACAAACCACGAACAGAAGCCACTATGAGATCGTAAATCTGCACACGTCGATTCGTATCACCCGGTGGAGGGTAAGAGAGCGTTGGTCCGATGGAAGGCACGGGTCAATAACCTGGCGTACCTACATTTTTCCATAGCCACTGAAATGGATATGGAGGCTGGTCGCAGGCCACGTCCAAATGCGCAAGCATTCCTGTAATAGAGATGATCGAGTCTCGCCGCAATTGAAATTGATATTTTTTTCGTATTGATACTGACCGTTCGGTGAGTAGCCTGTCTCGATCCATAGGTCGAACTTTCCTCTATTGGAAAGTCGAAATCGTTTTTTCGAATGGTCCTCCCCAGCTTGTCACGAGTTAAACAATGAATGTCGTGCGTAATTCTTCTTGTCTCGTGCAAAATGAGATGCGATTCTTTTCGCGAAATCGGGATGCATGAAACGACAGGGTAAAATTCGACGTGGGACCTACCCTTTAAAAAGCTTTTGAATATAAATATTTTTACTTGGGACATTTATCAAAAGCGAGATATCAGAGTTTTTTAAAAGCGAGAATGTGTAAAGTAATAGGGTGAAGCTGAACAATGTGAAACCTGTTTCTTTAACACCTTGAGTGCCACCCTGAAACAGTTTCAATTTCTTTTAGGAAGTTATTTTATTTTCGATAAATTTTATGGACAATTTTCATAATATTCTACCCTGGTTTATTTCATAAGTTTTAATATATTTACAAAAATTTGTTATACTTTGTTATGTTAAATGTTTCAGCTAAAATCAGCGATGTGGGTGACATGGCACTGAAAGTATTGAAAAATCTCTTGATTGTAAATGTGTTTATAGAAATTTTGTACGTTTCTTAAAAATGAGATCTTTTATTTTTTGGGAACGTTGAACAGGGATTCGTAATGTATTTATTAAAGTGCACCTAAAATGAGTTATTTATTGTAATTTATTGCAATTTGCACCCCCATATTGATGTAGACGAGGTCCATATTTACGATTCCTATACTGGACAGTATAATAGAAAAGATTCGCTATATTTACAATTGAATAAAAGAACTTGTGTATAGACAAATAAAAACATAAATAAAAGCATAAGTTAAATACACAATTAAGAACATCAATTAAATATCCAAGTAAAAAAAACCAGTTCGTAATGTTAAACTTAGATGTATTTGTTCATAAAACTTATTTTTTACATTGATAGTAACATCTAATACGAACAACATTGTATACTAGTTTATATCGTATACTTTATAATATTATAGAAAATAATTTGTACACATTTGTAATTAATAAGAACATCAGCTGATATAAGCGTTGCTTATGTATAAAATGTGGTTCACAATTTTCAAGAAAAAGTTATTTCGATTTCATTTCAAATTAATACATTTATATACCTATCATTTGAAATCTATGATGGAGTAGAAAAGTATGACAAGAAAGAGTAATATTTCATAATGATTATGCGGGGAGAGACAACTAACTTGAGGTTATTAACAATTACCGCTAACAGTTAAATATTTCAACATATTGTTTAAATATGTGCAAATATAATTAAAAATGAAAGCAATTACATCCTAACGGCCACATTTAAGAACGAAAATCTGAATATTGGACATAGTAAAATGACAGATATTATTATATGGGTATACACAAACAAGATAGTTACAATTTTTTTACGGCAACTTGATTATAATCTCAAGATTACAATTTGTCTGTTAATAACAGCTGAAGCTACAACTTAATTCCCGCGCAAAGTTACATGGTACTTATGATTATATTGTTCACTTTCTCGCTTGTTATTCGCCGCGATAATTCCGCTGTTCCTGTTATCCCGCGAAGAAACGCGTGAATAGTGTGAGAAAAACTTTACGAACCGCTTAAAGAGAATCGAGCTCGAACAGAGCCGCGAGAACGTTTTAACCTAAAAAATGGAAATAAGTAAAACTCGCGAAGAATGTGAGACTCCACCGAGAGATTGATAGCGAACGTGCAAATCGTACAATTGTTATCGTTTCCTCGCCGTTTCCAATATTTTATACGCACTCTCCAATTTCAGAAATTGTAATCGTGATCGATACGAACACGGTTTTCTTTATCCGTGTGTCTGCGAAGCCTGTTTCGAAGTAAACGAGTCTGTTACGGCCTTATCTACTCGGATGGAAAATAAATGTCTAACCTTATCGCGTTACTATGACGGAGATTACTTATTATACGTTCTTAAATGCTGGAAAATCAGGCACTTCAGATAAATACTGAAGGTAGATAAAGTGCATAAGGGACTGAGAAAAAATAGATAAAGTTGGGTAATCGAATGAACCCACTCTGTTACGAGATAAAATTTGTTATAAAAACGTTGGTTGTGAAAGTCTTTGAAAATATTTTCCGTCTTGGACTTACAGAATATTCTGAAGTACGCAGAAGTAATTTTTAAGCTTGTTAACAATTGTATAAACGGGGGATCGAAACATAAATTCATATCTGACAGATCATTTTGAAAGTGATACAAATCTTTGATACTATTTTGAAATATTAATTATTTTACGTTTTAATCCTCGTTTAGATAATGTTTAATAATTCAATACACTTTCGATATTGAAAATATATTAGTATAAGCAAAGGTAAGACATTAATTCAAGCAAAAATATACAAAATATTTTTATTTGGAAGAATATTATTTTCAATTTTAAATATTTTATATTTTCATTTTAAGAAATATTGTGCACTACCCAGAAGTCTTATAACAAATCACTATAGAACAATAGAATAATTGTTGTCGTGAATTTGCAACCAGGACACACAATTTCTCAGAGTTACTATTTCTTGTATATACAATATTTATACATGTGCCCATAATTATGAAAGTGGTCTAAATCAAAATTAAAAAAAACGAGTTTAACAGTTATTTCACACCATTATTACTTTAAACTAAATTAATTCAATGCAATATTTACGATATCGTCAAAAATGAATAATTAAATAGTGGTTATTGTGTCGACATTATATGGAATTCATTTAGTATTAATTATGAAAGTGGTCTAAGTCAAAAATTTAAGAAAATTGAGGGACCGGAGAAGAAAGTATCTACAAAAAAATGAACACTTAACACATTAAAGGGACCGCAGAGAAATCTGTAAGACATATGTCTAAGACCGCACATTTTTGGGCAAACTTATACATTCTAAAATCAACATAACTTTGTTATTTATGAAGCGAATTTTGTTAGACTTTCAGAAATTGTATAATACAAACGCATTCTAGGTATTTCTGGGAAAGAATTATGTTTTTTAATAATTATTAATATGTATGATCCTGTAAAGCCACGACTACAATTTTAATGTTCTTTGTTCACACTTTCGTGTTTCGATTTAATATATCATTGCTTATTTTTTCATTTATCATTCTATAAACGTAACAACATATAAAGAGACAAGGACATCGTCGAACTAAATAAAAGGGTTCCCTCTAAACATGACAATTATAACTCTTTTGCTTAACAGGCAGGGCCCGCAACACGAGAAAACTCGTGAGCGGTATTTAATGTGTTAAGAGACAAGAATGCATAAATGGAATGTTAAGAGGAAGGAAGACAAATGAGGGTAATAACCATCTGTTTCGTTGTGGAGTCAATAGTTGAGGGAATAATCGATGAAAGTGTGCATAGGGTGCACGATAAATCATAGTCGCGCGACCATGGATACCGATCATGCTCGCTTATCCGGCAAATTCCTGTCAATAACGAGACAAACGTTTAAGTTATAGTATCTGTTTAAGAAAGAAACGCGGAGGGCAAGGTAAAGAAGTGGCGCACGGCATTGTTCGTGATATACGAGCGGCACTGTGTCATAAGATATATGTAAGTTTCTAGATGGAAGCATCTGTCGGCCGATCCTCCTGGTGCATTTCTTTCGTTATTTCGTTCAACGGAACGAAATCCAACGTTCGATCGACCCCGCGCGAAATGGAATACCCGCTTTGAATTCCGACGTGGTGCTTTCGCGAACGCGTTAAGCAACACGAACCAACCGAACGGGGAAAACAAATATAAACCCTTTCCTTTATACCTCATCCTCTATTTCTATTTTCTTCCTATCGCGTTGGATTTTTTACAATTTGTTCGCCCGTTACGGCTGCTGCCGAGAATCGACGTTCGACATGTTTGTTTCTTATTTGAATTAATGCATCAGTCAGTGGTTAAAACGAATACCACTGGTATTTAAGAATTTGGAGGTTTGCAAATAGGGGATTTTGTTATTTGGGAATTTTGGGAGTCGGAATTTTGAGGATATTAAATGTTGAGGACTTGAAGATTTGGCATTTGGAGATTTTAGGATTTGAGGATTTGGGAATTCGAGGATATGCAAACTTGGGAGTATTAGAATTTGAAAATTTTGTGGTTTTCATGACTTGGAAATTTTAGGATTTTAGAAATTGATGGTTGGAGAATTAAGAAGTTGATATTTTTGGGAACGTTGAGTATTTGGGGATGTGGAAATTTCAGAATTTTCAAATTCGAAAATTTCAGGATTCGTTCACTTTGAATTTCGAGGATTTGAGAAATTGATGGTTGAAGAATTTAGGACTTGGAAATGTAGAGAAATTGTACGAGAAATTGTAAGATCAGAAAGATATTGGGTGGAAGCTTTGGGTTTTGGAAATCTAGGAATTTGAATAATTGGAAAATTGCAGTGGAAATTTCAGAATTAGACTACAAATTTGTAAGTTTGGGGACTATAGAAACTTAGGAAATATAAGTACTTAAGTATCAAAAATCTTAATGTCAAAGTTCCGATATCAGAAACCTTCAGAATTACAAAATCTCAATGACCCAAAGTTCCAATATTCGGAACCTCCAAAATGCCAAAACTTTAATGTCCTCAAGTTTCAACATTTAAAAATTCCAAGATTTCACTATCATAATGATCCAAAGTTCCAACATTCCAACACTTCTAAATTACAAAATTTCAATGACCCAAAGATCCAATATTCCAAACCTCCCAAACATCAAAATCGTAATATCCCAAATTTCCAACATTCTAAACTTCGGAAATTTCAAAATCTCCATATCCCAAAGTTCCAATACTTCGAATCTCCAAAATACCAAAATTTTAATGTTCCAAAGTTCCAATATTTCGCACCTCCAAAACATAAAAATCTGAATGTCCCAAAGATCAAATATTTCGTACTTCCAAAATTTCAAAATCTCAATGTCCTGAAGTACCAATATTCCGAATCTCCAAAATACCAAAATTTTAATGTACGAATGATCCAACATTTAAAAAGTCAATATTTCATAATCTCAATGTCTCAAAGTTCCAACATTTTGAACTTCATCAAACACATTCGACGTATCGCACAGAATTCTCTCAAATATGCAAATGTCCAATTTGCAGTCTTCCAGCTAATCAATTTTTCATATTTCATTCAATATTTGCGTCCCTTTTTCGTACGTTACCGATAACATCCGTCATCGGTAATCAACGCGACGTCGTTCCCGTTCCATCTGTTTCTCTCGCTCGTTCGAATTCTCCCGATCGGTGGGCAGAGGAACGGCGAAACTTGGCCGTATGCTATATAGCCGGAAGTCGTGAACTGGCGAAAGGACCGTGCGACCGTCGGAACTTGTAGAAATGAATGCGAAGAGATTGCCGTGGAAAGAGGGGGTGGAGGAACGGCGGGCTGTCCGGGAGGGTGGACAGCTCACGGAACTAGAAAAAGGAGAGACGATACGACGCTTCGAAACTTTTCCACTTTAACAATTATGAGCCGGAATTGAATACAGCTTGCACCGATTGTAAGTTCACTCGATTTGCTATCCTTATCGCTATCGGCTGTCCCCGTAAATAACGTACGCGATCTTTTCTCGAGTTTAACTGGCTGGCGGTTCTCTACCGCGGTTCCATCAAGATCAGTCCACGAGATTGCCCACTTTTATTTTTCCTACGATACTCCTCCTCGTGCTGGCCGACATCGTGATTAAAAAGTTATCTAACAGCTCGAGCGTCAGAACCTTTACCGTTACGCGGACAGATGCTGCGTTCGTTATTTTTCATTAATTATAACAATATGCAGTGTCGTAGTTTTTAGAAAGTTAGCTTTTAACCACTTCCCGTACTTTGACGAGTCTAACTCGTGACGCACTCACAGCTCAAATGTAACAAACTTTACTTAACCCTTTGCGGTCCTTAATTTCTTTTACCTACAGCTCCTTAATTAATGTACAAAACAGATGAAGAACTGGGTTTACAATAAAATGTATTCTAATAATGCAGATTGCTTAACAAATATATTTCTAATTTGTTACAAGTGGCAAAGAAATGAAAACGTCTTGAATCAACCTATTTATCCGAATTATTTCTGTAATCAAAGAGGAACGCCATGTCGAGCCACACTCGACATAGGACCGCAAAGGGTTAAACTTTGAATGCTCCTCAACTTGAAGTTTAGATCCGATTGTAATTCGTGTAGTCAAAGATTGCTGAATATAAAATACTCATACCATTTAAATTTCGTTCCTTCGTTTTAATATTATAGCTACGAATAGTTAGTTCTGTCTGACGCATCTGACAAATAAATGGCACGGGAAGGGGTTAAGAACTAACAAGGGAACATATCCAACTTGAACCTATAACGGCATATAAAGAGGTATATAATGTTTGAAAATATTGTAAAAATAATGATCTTTTTGACAAACCATGCCCGATTGCCCCTCTGCATAGGATGAGATTTAAAATTATATAACTAATAATCCTCGCTAAAAACAAAAAATTCGAAAAACACGTATCCTCTATTTTAGTTCATAGTTTACACACACAAAGTTGTAAGAAAACAGATTAACGTTTAGTAATAAAAATTAAACAAAAACTATAAATTTTCAATATATTTTTTAAACAAATGAGGTTTATTAAAATTTTCTTTTGTAAGTAATTCCCTATTTAAAGACCCACAATTACAAAAAGAAAGCTTTCCATTACCTTCTTTAGTTCCAAAGATATTCCCAAAAATATACTTTCAGCCTTTAACTTTGAGGGCTGTTATCACCCCTTCAATGTGAACAATGGTGGATATAAAAAAATACGTGTCAAATATTTTCTTGAGAACTATCTTCGTAAAGTCCAGTGATCTTAGTTGTCGGGACTGCCATTAATCCCACACGTCGTTTATTTCTTATTTCAGGCGTGGCATAATGCTCGTCGAACATTTGCAACATGTAGAACTCGGTAACCGCGGTTGACCGCGATTCGAACCAGCGTTCAATCTCTGCTTAGGTTAGGTCGTATGATTTATTTGTCAGATGCGACAGTCGGCATTGACTATCCACTGATATAATATTAACCCTTTGCCATACATTGTCGAGTCTGACTAGTGACGCACTCACAGTTTAAAATCTTACTAAAATTTGAAATACGCTCATATGTAAACTTTATGTATGATACAATTATAATCTACATAATAAAGGATAATTGGATATTAAATACGGATAACATTTTCACTTTCTTTGTTTGTATTAATATCGTAGCTGTGAATAGTTTCTTCTGACGCACCAGACAAATAATGTGAATGGCAAGGGGTTAAAATGTGGAAAGTTAAATTGTGTTTCTTTGGTATGCAGTGACTTTTGATTATGCAAATTATAACTGTACTTAATCTTCAAAATGAAACTTATTAAAAATTAGAGTAAGATTTCACGCGTTCAAACTGTGTGTCTCATAAGTCAAAGTATTCGTCGAAATATGGCGAATTTCGTCAAAATATGGTGAGAGTTAAGGGTTGTTAGAGTGTATGTTGTTAATAAGCTTGCATTATTGCACAAATCTGACAAGCTGCGTGGAAGTTTTGAAATATGGGAATATACAGACATTTAAATTAATACATATTCATTAGACAAGCATTCATGATACAAATTAATACATAAATATGAGAAGGTTTAGAAAACTTGTGCTTGCAGTTTGGAGGATTCAAAGTGTTGACAACAGGAAAATTTGGAATTTGTAGATTGGAGACTGTTGGAATATGCGCTTGGCAAAAACCACTTGACACAGAGCGAGGGAAAGTTCTGTAGACTAAAGAGTTTACAGAGTTAAGGGACAGAGACTTTTCTATACATCCTTTGTCACACAGTGACTAATTTGGGTCTGGTCCTTGAGCCCAGTTTTCTGTTACGTTAGTTCGTCCTCAGATTGCAACGCGTTAAGATCTTCCTCGTGCAGTATTGAATAAAGAAACAAACGTCCTTATAACTGAATCCACTGCGTTTTACATTATTTATAACACCCATTTCCAATGGAAACTTTAGGGATTTAGAGATTTGGCAATGTGATAATTCAGTAATTTTGAGGAATTTTTCATTGTACTTTAACCCTTTCGCGCCGAGCGCCGCATATATGCGGCATCCACTCGACGACCTGTGGGTACGAGCGCCGCATATACACATATGCGGCATCGAAATTGTGGCGACCACGCATGCAACGCCGTCTAAGCAAGTGCACTTTGTAGTTAATTGTTTTTACATATTTTTTACGTATTACTTATTACATTAGAACAATGATTGTTTTATTCAGCACAGTTCCTATTTAAGGTCATAGTCCCTTTTGTCATGGACAAAATTAAGTGGACATTGCAGAAATGTAAACATTTTTTTGTTTTGTTAGAATGTTTTAAATAAATTTTAAATTTAGAACGTGAAATGCTTTTGTAGACTTGAAAAAACATTTATTTAATGTATATAATTGTGCAATAAAGTTTTGATTTATAGGCATTCTTAGTTAAATTAAATTAACCTTTTGTTATTCACGATACCTGTCCACTTAATTTTGTCCACGACTGTATATACAGAAATCACGCGCACTGTGCATATTTTCGGCGCGAGTTTCCGTTCAGGGACGGTACCTTGGCGGACGGGGAGCTCGGAAAGGGTTAATTCCATACACGTTATTTTATCCGAATCGTACAAGTATATTATACGAACATCCTATTTCTCCGTGATGAAAACAAAATCGATTTTGATTCACGTATAATGTTCAATTTCAATTAGATTATGTACGCAAAGTCACGGGACATGTATTTTTGATATTATATAACTTCACCGTGACCCGTCGAAAAAAAATTGAACAACAAATGCGGGAAGTTTCAGATGTGAAAAAAGGTCATTTCAATTGCAACAACTTAATAACTCGACCATGTACATGCAACACAGAGACACCGTAATCTCAAGATGCTCTGTCTGGACAAAGAAGTTAAAAATCGTGTCGCCGAGCAGATCTGTTTACAATCAGACAGGATCAACGAGGGAAGCTTTACGATAATCGATATTTGATTGTAGCCACTGGAATGCTTTCAAATGGCTGTTGAACAGCATACAATGCTGTCTGCCAGTATAACCGCGATTCGGTGTGCGATTTCAGAGCGAAGGGGTGGTTGAGTACGTGAAGGGTGAGTGCGGAAGAATTTGCGTTTAAAAGTTTGCAACGGTCCCGTTAAGTTTCAACAGTTACCGGCCTAGTATCCGACCGCTGTGTAAGTATATCCAAAGGCGAAGTTCGACGTGCACGACCAGGCTATTCCAGGCGTCCGTACGCTGTTTGTTTTCGAGGACAAGGAAAGGAAAGGGGAACGATTGCGAGGAGAACAGGAAGAAAAAGAATGAGGAAGAGGTGAGGGTGTGAGGAGCTAAGAACGTCCAAGATGGGAATGGTGGAAAAAAGGTGATGGGATTGTGCGCGACGCAAAATAGCGAGAAATCGAGCTGAAGTTAAATTTATACGAACATTGGCGTAACTAGAAATTTTCTCGGGGATGATACAAATTGTCGATAAGACACTAGGTACTATCGAATGACTTTTGAAAGTTTAGAAAGTGATTATGAAGATCGAGGAATTTAGAAATTTGCGAATTACGGTATATGGGGAACTTGGAAATTAAAGAATTTGACAATTTTGTATTTTGAAAAATTATGGGCGGAAGTTTGGAAAAATGGAGATTCTGAATTTTGTGAAATTCAAAATCTGGAGAGTCTGTATTTTGTGAAAAATTCGGTTGAAAATTTGGAGATCCTAAATTTTTCGAAGTTGAATATTTGAGAGTCTGAGCGTTTCTAAATTTGGGAGTTCGGAAGTTAGTAACTCTAATCTACAAATTTGAAAAGTTGGACATTGGAAATTTAGAGATTTCTAAATGTGACAATTGGGAATTTAGGCACTTTGGAAATGTGCCATTTGGGAAATTAGCAAGTTAAAAAGTTTGGGATTTAATGCTCTGAATCGGGGATTAAAGGTTTGAAATTTCGAGAATATAGGAATTTAAAGATAGAAATTTTTTTAATTTGAATGGTTGGGTAGATGGGAACTATTTAAATTAGAAATATGGTAACTTAACAATGTAAGGGATTTAGAAATCGAAGAGTTTGAAAAGTTTCTACTTTGGAACATTGATGACGAGAGGTTTGAAAATGTTACCCAGAAATATAGAAATTACATTTATTTTTCAAATATCACTTCCAATAAAATAATTAATAAAATCCTTAAATTTTCAGTTGCAAATTTCTAAGGCAATCTATTCGTCACCTGTAGTTAACACGACAGCCAACGTATTAATGAACATATGGTACAAATCTCGTTGATGAAAAATCGAAAAGATCTTTACGTTCATCCGCAAGAGTGTAACGAAAAGAAGCATAAAGTCGGTAGGCCGAAAAGGAACGGAGATGAGAGTAGTTGATGCGTTGGCATGAAGGGCGTAAAAATGATAGCTAGTAAAACTTCATAAAAACCATGAACGTGTCGAAAACAGTTAAAGCGACAGAAAGAAAGGGGAATAAAAATTTCCTGTCGCTTCTTGCCTGGCCCTAAAGGAGGGAGAAAGTTGCTTTCGCGAAATCCTTTTGAAAGTTTCTTTCGTCGCGGAGAATTTATACGGGCATCGACAATGTCAGCTTCATAGCCGTGCTTCAGTTCGCGACACTTCCGGCGAAAGGACGCAACAACTTTTCACGACGGAAGAGAGCACGCTCTGCAATTGTGTATCGACGACGCCAAGCGTCGAGGTTGTTTTATGGCCAGGCTGAGGGCCTCGATTCACCCAACGAAGACGTCCCGTCTCTGTCCAACTCGTGAAATAGCAAAAGCACGGGGGAAACAGTGTATCACGACTGCTTCGTGGCTGTTTCTTGCAGAGTTGACGATAAACTTTCGTATAAGTTAAGTACGAGCAGGATGAAGATGCATTACCCAACCGCGTGACCTGTCGGCTGATACCAAATTGAAAATAGGTCCTTCTCGAACAACTACGCCGAAAGACGTAACTGAAACGAAAACGCGATCATGCTTTTTTGTGCCTTCGTTTCGAACTTTCGTTCGTATCTCTTCTTTCTGTGGTTATGGCGAATTTGGTATACCTTCTGAGACGTTTCTCAACTGCGGTCCCGTGTGGACGGGTTGACATATTGTCACTGATATGGATGCTGTAATCGGGAAGAAAGATAATTATGTGTAATACTAGGAGTAAGGACAGAGAATTCTGTATGAACAGACTACTTTAGCGAAATGAAGTACTGAAACGAAAATGCAATAATGATTTTTTGCACCTTCGTTTCTAACAACTCTTCATCGAGTTTCTGTTTGTCTTTCTTCTTTTTTTAAGTTATGGTGATTTCGGCAAAATTTTCGACACGTTCCTCCGCACAATCCGCTGTGGGCGAGATGAAATAGTATCATTAACGTGGGTACTTTTATTAGAAAGATAGGTTATTATGTGTATAAATAATGAATGGTGAAATGCGTGTTACTAGAAAAAAGATTTAAAAATTTCTGCAACGGGGAAGAAGATATGGCTTGAATATATAATGTACGTACAGTTAAGTTAACAACATTTAGAAATTATGAGAGATTATACAAGATATTTGGTCATTTCGGGATTCCAAAATTTCGAACTTCGGAAATTTTAGAATTTAGGAATTTGAGGATTTAAAAGTTGGAGAAATACAAGATTTGGTTATATGGAAATGTGGTAATTTGAGCCTATGGTGATATAAAAATTGTGGAATATGGGGAGTTCGAAAATTCTGGAATTTGAGAATTTGAGGACATGGAAATTTGAGGATGTGAACATTTGGTAACTTGGTAATTTAGCAATTTGAAGATTTGAGAATTTGGGAAGTAAAGAATTTGGAAATTTGTTTTGAAAATTTACGAATTTGATGAATCTCAAAACTTGAAAATATAAAACATTGAAAACAAAATAATATAGCATATAATATTTACAACACATATTATACAGAAGACGAAGAATTGTAAACAGATTTACTTTTATTCTTGAACCGTAGAAATAGTAGAAATAAGTTTAATAAAATCTCTGCTAATTATAGAAAACTCTACTGTTGTCAAAATAATTATCCAAACAAATACCATGCAACAGAATCTTACAAAATTCGATAAAATCGCGGATTCTCAGAGAAATTATGTCTTGTGGAGTGATCAAAAATGAATTCAGGTGAGGACTATCGAACACGAGGAGTAAATTAAAAATAAAGAAAAGCATGTAATAAAGTCATACAGAATTCGATAAAATCTTTCGAATGTTTCGCGAACGATCAAAAGTTGATCAAAGAACGAAACAGCCATCAAGGAAGGAAATAAAGTCAAATGAACGTTATATAACAAAACCGTACAAAATTCGCTAAAATCATTGTGTTGCATCTTTCGCGAGCGATTGAAAATGCATCGAAGAACGGAACGACAACTAAGGAATAAATAAAAGTAAACGAACGACATACAACAAAGTCATATAAAATATAGTAAAATCATTGATTTGCATCTTTCGCGTGCGATCGAAAATGGATCGAAGAACGGAACGACAACTAAGGAATAAATAAAAGTAAACGAACGACATACAACAAAGTCATATAAAATATAGTAAAATCATTGATTTGCATCTTTCGCGTGCGATCGAAAATGGATCGAAGAACGGAACGGCAATTAAGGAATAAATAAAAACAAACGAAAGGCATTGTACAACAAAACCGCACAAAATATGGTAAACTCATCGATTCGCATCTTTCGCGAGCAATCAAAAATGCATCGAAGAACGGAACGACAATTAAGGAATAAATAAAAATAAACCAAAGACATACAACGAAACCACACAAAATATGGTAAAATCATTGAGTCCCATATTTCGCGAGCAATTGAAAATCGATCGAAGAATGTAACGGTAATTAAGGAATAAATAAAAACAAACGAAAGACATACGACAAACCCGCACAAAATATGGTAAAATCATCGATCCGCGAGCGATCGAAAATAGATCGAAGCAGGGTACAGTTGTGGAGCATGAGTAGTAAATTAAAAACAACTGCGATACACCATGGATGTGTCGTTGCTAGTTGACGGGCCTGGAGGCGGTACTCGAGGTTCGCTTGCACCCCCGTCGACCGCACTAACGTCATTGCCAACGACATCGTCGTCGTCGTCGTCGTCGTGCTCGTCGACTCGGGTAGTTGTAGTGCAACGTGACAGTGGTGTAGCAGCCGGCAGCAGGATAGCGGGAGCGACGGTGAGGGTAGTGGTGGTGCAAGCCTGGAAGGCTTGAAGGGCCTGAGTTGGCAATAGTGGAGAGCATCCACTCGTTGCGACACTCGTGAGCGGCCTCATTGTCTCTCAAGAGGCTCCTCGCTTCTCCAGCTTCGCCCTTTCCCCCTTCAAGCCCGGCTAACATCCCCGTCGCTCCGATTTCTTCCTCTCCCCGTACCCTTTCGGCCGAGTCTGCAACGTTCCCTCTGTTCCCGGTGCCCCCTTTCGGTGACATCGTCCCCCTTGATCTAACTATCCGACAGCTTACCCCGCTGCCGCCGTTCAAGTTGCATCGGCGACACGTTGGTCGGTACAGCAGGTACCTGCTATCGCTTCTCTCTTCTTTTCGCGTCTACCCTCTTCTGGCTGGCTGTGCCGCTTTCCAGGTTCTTCTACCGCCAGAATAAGGGGAAGAGGGTAGAAAGAGCGCACTACCAGCGTGCTCGGTGACGTGGAACCGTGGCAAAGCACCCAACCTTAATAAGCTTATGCAGCACTCTCCAACTATGTTGGAGCTAAGCTCGACCCAATATCTTCCTCGACGTCTTCCAGACGACATCGAGTCGTTCTGCTTCCCTCTGCTCGACGCTACCGTTCGAACGATCAGTAACATCCTGGACTCCCACCTTTTCTCCTGTGGCTATCCCTAACTCCTTGCGGTCCTTGCACGAGATATACGGCAAAATTTAATTCCTAAATACTGTATCACCAAAGAGTACCGTTACGTATTATGACAGTAAGGGGCACTTTTAAATATTACGTCAGCAAAGAGTACTGTTAAATATTATACCAATAAGAATTTCGGCAAGTAGCCCGGCAAGTCAGGAGAAGAATCTCCTAGGTCTCACGGTTCATCTTCGGTCTTAGGTGAGAGTCTATTATGGCTCTTGTCTGATAAGCCCGACGCACTTGTCGAACGTAAACGCGTCTTAGGCTACGATCACATTCTCGGACGAATGTTTCGTATGAACTTAGAAATTTTTTGTATCATCCTGTCACGATCGGGCCGTCGAGAGGACAATTCGTCCGCGTCCACCGATATTTTAATCGTCGATGGTCGCGGTGTTTCCGCGATCGTTCGCGTTCGGTCGTGTATCTGGCTGGGAATTAACGGAGCGTAGAAATTCAGGACGTTGTTCGCGCTGCGTTGGCCGGATAATGGAGTTATGCGCGCCGGTAACGGGTCAGGTGCGAATAAAATTCGCGGCACGGTTCCGTTAGTCAGCTTTTGGCAAGTGTGGCCGGGACGCGACGCGATCGGGCACGTTACGAGACAATGGCAACTAAATTCCGCGGGTTGCTACATCTTGTAAGAGGGCGTCGCTTTTGGCGAGATTGCCGGGGGGGGGGGGGGGTGGAAAGGCTCGGGAAAGACGGACGGGTCGGAATACAGGTTACAGGGAGGTGGAAGACCGGGCTAGAGATGATCAGAGCCGGGAGAGAGACGGGAGAGGGCGAAGGATAAAAGTTGAAGCGAGAAGACTCAAGAAAGAAGGTGGGGGTTGATGAGTGGATAGAGAGAACCGCGATGAGGGTGGAAAGGTGGAAGCGGAATCCGGATCGGGGTTTGGGAACGAGGGGTCACGTCCAAGAAGGGACTGCATCTTCCCTTTGTGGGAATGCTGTAACGCTGGGTAGACACTTCCTTTCATCCATAGCACCAGACACGATGGGTCGCGCGGCGTTTCGCCGACAACCGAAGGTAAGGGGAGAAGGAAAAGAGTGCAGACCGAGATGGAGGCAGAGGAAAACGTCGTTTGAAATTTTTACGTTGCGCCACGGTTATTCTCTCATGGATTCTCACGGATGGAGGGTAACGATGTCCATTCGACTGTCTCCTTTCGGTGTCCATTAATCCGGTAATTTTTCGCGGTACATCAGGTGTTCCCTCCTTTAACCCCTTGCCTCATAATATAGTCTTTCACGCGTGACGCAAATAATTTTTAAAGTACGACAAACTTGGTTCACATTTTTATCGCGATCTAATTTCGAGGATAATTTTAATTACAACCCGTTCACAAATAATCGCCATGTTCAAAACACCCGTAACATTAGAACATTCTCTGTTTGTCTTAACATTACAACGATATTTAAATCGCACTATCTGACGCACCTGTTGACAAAATTATAAGTTAAGGGGTTAACACTAAACCTTCCAAAGCGATCAAAATGACTATTGAACAAGTTTCTAATTCTAAGTCAGAAAGTATGTTAAGGTGGCTAATACGATCAACATTGTATACTTGTTTATATCGTATACTTTATAATATTGTAGAAAATAATCTGTACACGTTTGTAATTAATAAGAACATCAGCTCATATAAGCGCTGCTTATGTATAAAATGTGGTTCACAATTTTCAAGAAAAAGTTATTTCGATTTCATTTCAAATTAATACATTTATATACCTATCATTTGAAATCTATGATGGAGTAGAAAAGTATGACAGGAAAGGATTTACTTCATAATGATTATGCAGGGAGAGGCAATTAACTTGAGGTTGTGGTTTTCAAGCGATTCGCGTGCAAACTCATAGTAAATTATAATGATGTTTCCTCAAAATTGCATTTTGACGCATGCATTGTATCACAATATTTTTCATTATATGATTTTTAATTGAAAACAAAATAAATGTCACGTACATTATATCGTGTAATGCTTGATAAAATACCTACAGTAACTATCATAGTCATTACAGTGATCCAATGGCCACAGAAACTTGTTTCCGTCTATACTAAAATAAAAGACAATGATTCTTTTAAAGTCGCTGATCCTCCCTAACCGTTGATCCTCTCTAACAAACTTTGCTACGAGTATTTATTCTCTCCATAGAAATTAACGCGTTGATTACAGAGCGATTAACCGAACGTAGGAGTCTAATGACACTCGTTGCGGCTAAAGAGTTAATACTCGAACGTAATGATTATACCGATCAGTTGGCGAAGAACAAATTCGATCGCGTCCCATTTCGCCGTCCCATTACACGTAAGATCGATGCCAGCCACGTGCCCATAATATTTTTTGGATAAGACACACCCAGACCCGACTTTGTCTCCTTCTCGTTCGTGCACGGCGAAAGCGAGCACCGTAGGCTCGCCTTATCTCACCGTTTCCGGTCCAACGAGCCGGAAATGCGTAATAGAGAAAGACGTGGCAGAGGGGTGTTATACGGAGACACCGTAAGAAAGAATACGAGCCCCGTGGCAAAGCGCGAACCGAAAACAAGCGGCGAAAACGTGGCTCGATTTCTTCTGGAAACTAATTCGAGCCATTGTCGGGTATGTAAGCTAAAAGAATTCAAAAATCAAAGCAAAACAAAGAAACAAACTGTTGGCTACGCGGAAAAAAAAACCGCTGGCGGAAGAATTGACCCGGAAGGATTATTTATGAATCAATATGTAAGTCGCATTCGAATTGTTTAATGTACTCAGGACTTATTACGTTTATTAGTCATTCGATTTAAATTATTATTCTGTGAATGAAAAAGTTAATTGTTTTTCAGAATGGAAAAATGTGTTTTTTCCAGAATGAGAGTTTGTCCTTTTTCATCATCATAATATTTATCCAGTGTAATTTTCGATATTTTATCTATTATTTCTTTGCGGTAACGAACTACAGTATCGTTATTAATTTTGACTACGTGAATAAAGAAGAATTAGTTTATTTATTATTCATGAATGAAGAATAATTCAACAATAATTCCGATTTTTCTGCTTAACCGGTTTTCACCTAATAGCTTTCTACTACACGGACATCTGACGGTCATTGTTACTCGTCCCTACACGCGCGGTTGCAGAGCTCTTATTGGTCAGTGTGTTTCCTTAATAATTTAAAAATGAAGCCTGATCCAATATTTTTCAAAGGAAAAAGTTGTTCAGAATAGCCCAACTACCACCACTTTCCGGCTCGTACCATATTTGTAGGACACCCTGTATACCAGCATCGGGCTCAATGTGCATATCAGTGGAGTAAAATGGACAAGTAATGGTTCCTTGGTCTTTTATTGCTGCTATGTTGAACCTTCAATACATTAAATTTGTCCTACACTCTATAATATCATCTACAGGTAAGTGAAAAAAACGCGAAAGTGATTTTTGAAAATTTCGCACGAAAAAGAACAGATCCGAATATCGATTGCTTACTTTTACGATTCTTCCAGTCGCGCGTCACTCTTGCGCTTCGCACTTGTACTCCGAACATTTTCCTACTTTTATTCCGTTTTATTGCCGCATTGTTTTCTCTCGCTTTTTCTCCACGATGGATTCGACAAGTTATCGCTAATGCAGTTTGAATGGTACCGCGATGCCGAGATATTTCTACGCGATTCGAAGTTGTTGGAAACTTTCGAACTTGTTGGAAGGTCAATTTATTCCATTGCGATATTTTCCATCGTCGACGTCGATGAAAAACATTTTGTTCAATTTATTATTACCTCACGAAGGAATGGTATTGAAAGATCGGTACGCCGAATCGATTCTTGCAGTTTCACTCGGAGGGAATAAAAGCTTATGATATTAAGCGAAGAAAGAAAGAATGGTTAAGTGATGCAGGAAATAAAATATGGAGGAGAAACATTGGTCGAGATATCGATAAATGCCGCGTTACACTTGGTTGGCGTTAACGGAATATTAAAGACACGCATTTTACATTTTCAAATGTTGTAATTTTAATGTGACTGTTCTGTTAAAATCGATTGCAAAGTTCCTTACAGAGAAAAAAATATCACATTTTTAAATATGCAAACTTACAAATTTAATGATTTGGTCATTTGGCGGTTTAAAAGAATAGAAATATTAAATTAAAAAATTTTGAATCTCCGAATTAAGCAAAATTAGTAGTTTGTACAGGAAATTAATTTGCTCAGTAATTTTATGTATACATACGTATGTATAACTGTCGCATCGTTTTAGTTTCAAAGATATATGCAAATGTATTCTGAACGGCATACACCGTAATAAGCTTATACGTATAAATAATTACTACGCAATGCAAAATGAATAAACATTAAGCAATTATGGCGGAGACAATAACCTTATGGTGCATGACAGTATACATAAGTACATGTACGAATGATATTAGTTTTTAATAGCATCGTAAAGACGCTTGTTAACCGGTTTTGGAGGAATAATGAAATTATAGTCAGTGTAAAATGATAATGTGTATAAATGTATAAACGTCAAAATTTTCAAATGTTAAAATTTTTACATTTTTATATCTTGAAAGAGTTAAATATCGAAATCCACAGAATCACTCTTCGAATTTTCAAACCCTTAAATTGTGAGATTTCCAGACGTTAAAATTCGAAACATCACTAACTTAACAAATCCCCAAATTGTCAAATATCCAAATGATTGAATATATTATATTTTATAATTCATAAATTATGAGATTCCGAATTTCTCATATCTTCAAATTCTCAAGTTAGCAGATCTCTAAATTTCCAAATTCTTAAATTCTCAAATTCCCACATTTCCAAGACTCCGAATTTCACAATATTCAAACTCTCAATTTCACAATTTCCGGATTTCATAATTTCAAACTTTACCCATCCCAAATTCTGAACTTATCAAATACTTAAATCTATAAATACTTACCCAAATTCCCAAATAGCAACATGTATGAATTGTTTCAATTATCGAATCCCGAAATTAGAAAATTTCTAAATTCTCCTACTTTCAAATTCCTAAATTTCCAAACCCTTAAATTCCCAAATATTCAACTTCTCAAATTTCTAAATCTCAACATTTGGAGAACATTCAAACGTGCAAATCTCATTGTTCCTAAATGTCCAAATTTATCACTAATATATAAATTCTGTAATCCACAGATTAAAAAGAAAAGACAGAAAGTAACAAGCAGGCAAATTGTCAACTGAGCAGAGTCACTTATTGATTAAGGTAAGTTATTAAATATTATGTTATTGAAGTACGTTATAACTTTTCAAGTTATCGAATCATGTTATTAAGTTAATGAAGTAAATTACTAATTATTAAATTATATGCAAGCAAATCATTCAGTTATTAATTAATCATTAACACCAGATTTATGGACGTTCAATGGTCATTTATGCCTAAATTAAGAATGAAGTATGAACATAAGTAAATAATGGATAGTATACGATACAGTTTATAGAACGATTCTTCCTCTCGATGAACGATAATATTCATTTTAAGAGAAGCTTTTTAACAATTTACGTCACTGGAGATAAGAAATCTAGTGTTAAATCATCGAATTAACACGTTGACTGCCACACTGAAGCAACTGAAAATTGCATTAATTACTATTTTCATTTGTAACAAATCTTACAAAATATTTCCACAGTACTTTGTTATACTTATTTTCCATAGTTTCAAATAACTAATGCAAGTATTTTCAGTTAGAAAACTGACCAAATTTTTTGTGCAGAAATTTGAGTGTCACCCGTATTTGACGTGGCATTCAAATCAATCGTTGGTCACGTTAAAACAACACGTTATTCGTCCGTTTATCCAAGAAACTTGCTCTCGTCCTTTCGATGTACATAATTCCTTCGAATCGTCGGACGATCTTCGTCGTTGGTGCTTCTTTATGCTCGTCGTCCTTCAGGATGCTCGTTCTGGCACAGAAGTGCCGAAATCCCAATCGAAGCGAATAAGCGATCGAGCATTCCGCGGTATATTCAGGGATTGTACCGAGGGTAGAGCCTCTCGATGCCTACTGTCGTTGAAATATGTTCGACGAGGGTGAAAAAGAGCTGACGATATTCATAGCCGATGGGCGAGCAGGGCAACAGCGGGGGGCGGCAGGGGGCAGGCCAGGAAAGTCGGGTGCAGTCGTAAGGGGATGTCAGGCGTTTCCCGAAGTCGTCAACGACGAAAAAGTGGGAAAGAGAGAAAGCAAAGAGTAGTGAAAAAAAAGGTAAGAGGTGGAGGGTGCATATCCTGGTGTACTTCACGCCACGGCAAATTCGCGAGGCGACTGCAACGTCAGGCATTTCATCGACTTTGATGGTGCTCGAAGCTTCGCTGAAAAACAGTCACTACCCTTTAAAACGAGCCTTAAATCGCTCCGCTTGTTGTTGCTTAATTGTTGCCGTTTCAATCTCTGTTTTCGTTGCGGTACCGATAAATGACCGCTTGTTTTCTGCTCGCCGAACGCGGGTCGCTATTGTAATTAAGTTTGCGTTGTATCCTCTTGTGAGAATACAATTACTGTTGAATATACGATAGTTTCGTAGTGTTCTCTTTTGTAACTTCTAATATAATAACTTTCCTCGAATACTTTTACAATTTTTTATTTCTACACGCGTATGTGGATATTTCTTTGTATCCTGTTGATCTTAGCTGCAGTATTTTATTATCCAACTAACGAATTGTGTTTTTGGTGCTCGAAGCTTTGCTGAAAAACAGTCACTACCCTTCAAAATGGGCCTTAAGTCGCTCAACTTCTTGTTGCTTAATTGTTGCCGCTTCAATCTCTGTTTTCGTTGCGGTACCGATAAATGACCGCTTGTTTTCTGCTCGCCGAACGCGGGTCGCTATTGTAATTAAGTTTGCGTTGTATCCTCTTGTGAGAATACAATTACTGTTGAATATACGATAGTTTCGTAGTGTTCTCTTTTGTAACTTCTAATATAATAACTTTCCTCGAATACTTTTACAGTTTTTTATTTCTACACGCGTATGTGGATATTTCTTTGTATCCTGTTGATCTTAGCTGCAGTATTTTATTATCCAACTAACGAATTGTGTTTTTGGTGCTCGAAGCTTTGCTGAAAAACAGTCACTCCCCTTCAAAATGAGCCTTAAGTCGCTCAACTTCTTGTTGCTTAATTGTTGCCGTTTCAATCTCTGTTTTCGTTGCGCTACCGATAAATGACCGCTTGTTTTCTGCTCGCCGAACCCGAGTCACTATTGTAATTACATTTGCGTTGTACACTCTTGCGCGAACTCAATTATTAGTGGTTTTCTTTTTGATATGTGCACTTATTGTTAAATGTACGATAGTTTCGTAGTGCCCTTTTTTGTAATTTCTAATATAATAAGTTTACTTGGCTACTTTTACAGTTTTTTATTTCTACACGCGTACGTGGATATTTCTTTGTATCCTGTTGATCTTCGCTGCAGTATTATACTGTCCGACGTATTGCATCTTCGGGAAACGAGCTTTCGAGTAAACAGTAATCGAGATACAATGCACCAACGCAATTAACGCAATGAGTTAGAATTGTAAGTTTTCGGAAATAAAATGAATCGAATACGAACGGTGCAATAAACGGCATAAAAGTATTTGAATAATGCGATGAATATGGAAACGTTTAGCTGCCGTAAAGAACGCCGTTTTATCATCTCGTGAATATCGATTGACCCGTTCCTCGTGGAACTATGCAATCTTTCAGCTTGTTTCAACTTCGGAAACAACGTTAGACCTAACGTTCGGCTGATAGTATCCGCGCTACAATCTAATTACCGTATGCTCGTAGCAATTTTTCGCCAGTTTACGACAAAACTGTCCGGGAACAAACTTCTAAGCCACAAATATTACATCTATTCCACGGTAATCCTCTACAATTCATATCCCAAGCACAAGCATTAGGCTTAATTGAAATGTCCGATCCCCGTAATCCGGATCAGACGGATATTCCGACAACCGTGGACGTCTCGCCGTTAATTTATACGATGCGAAAGATTATGGAAATTTCAAGTTTGCCTCTATGAGATCGAGAGTACAAGGTCGTCGAGGATAACTCTTTCGTTGTGATTATGTTCGATTAGATGATATGATACTAACGTGATGTCGTAGATGCGGTCGAGGTATTAAAGGGAGATTTCAAATACGAAATGGATTTAAATGAAATGTTTGATATGAGTGATTAGTGTTTTCTTTTGCATAAATACTTTTGCATGCTCGGGTGCTGTGTTGGTCATCTTTAAAACATACGTGAATTCAAAAACATTGCAATTCTCAAATATTGTATTACTAAATTTATAAACTTAATCAATTTCCAGAATTCCCAATTTTTCAAATTTGTGATTTCTCAATTTCCTAATTTCCTAACTACCCGATTTTTCAATTTTCAAATTTTGCAATTGCCCAAGTTCTCAATTTTCCAATTCTTCAATTTCCCAAATTCTCAACTTCTCCATTTCTTAATTTCTCAATTTCTTCCATTTCCTAATATCCCAATCTTACAATTTTCACATTTTTTCACTTCTTTCATTATCCCATTTCTCAATTTCTCAATTTTTCAAATTATTCCATTTCCCAATTTTACAATTTTCACATTTTCCAATTTTTTCATTATCCCATTTCTTAATTTTCATATTTATAAATTTGAAAATTTCTAAATTTCTAAGCTTTTATATTTCCAAATTGTGTAATTTCCATATCACCAAATTTATAAATTCTCCAATAATCGAATTGTTAACTCTTTGCGGTCGTTGTGTTTTTACCATTAACAAATAGCAACTGTAAAACTTTCTAGTTAAAAGGTTCGATCACTTTTTTAAAAATAATCATATTTTTAGTATTAATTGCTAATATTGTTTCTCTTTCACTGTGTTCAAACTTCACGTGCATAATAGTACAGATGTAGTTAAAAATTATTTATTAAAAATTATTGCACTGAACCAAATGACGAGTGAGAGTCGCCGCTCGACCGCAAAGGGTAAAATTCATCTAACTAATAACATACAAACATCTCCATGATCATCCATTATAAAAGAATCTGTTATTCAATTTATAACTAAAGAACAAGTACACATTAATCTGCCGTGTTTTCCTTCGTCGCTGTTCGTCGGAACTTTTCACTTTCCTTTTTCTCTCGGTCGTGCGTCAGTTTCTATGAAAATCTCACCCTCGGTCTGCAAGCTTTATGTGCCTTCTCCTTTTTTTTCCTCGTCTCACTCGGAACGACGGCGTCTCGCATCATTTCGAAGATTAATTCGTTAGAACGGCTATCCCCTTATCCCTTCTTCGTCGGCGGTCGTGAAGCTCGAAGGTGTCGAGAAGCTGCCGGCAGAGAGAGTCGAGATCTATTATCCGCCTTACTTCGTTATGTTCCTTTATTTTATTTCGTTTCGTGTCGGCCCTTACGTATTCTCGGTCATTACCGTTTACGTCCCGACGGCTTCTGTCTTCGTGCTCGTCGCTTTGCGGTTTTCGCCGATAACAGCCCCCCCTGTAACCACTTTCCTTTACCTCTCACTCGCGAATTTGTTTCTTCTAACTTCTTTATGGAATAAAATAAATTTCCCTTCGATGCTTTCTGTGTGTCTTATGGGAACTACGGGAAATAGTTTATGCGATCGGTGAAGGCTCAGGAGTCGACATATTATTTTTACGTGGAAATTTCGGTCGATACTTTCTAGGTATCAATAGGATCAATTTAATAGCGGATGCGATACTGTGGGATAATTGTATTTTGATCCTTTTTGATTCTTTAACACGTTGTCTGCCACACGGAAGAAATTAAAAAGTGTATTAAGTAGTATTTTCATTTTTAACAAATTTTGCCAAATATTTTGACAGTGCTTTGTTATATTTATTTTCCATAGTTGCAAGTAACTGATGCGAGTCTTTTCAGTTAGAAAAGCGAACAAATTTTTGATAATACAGCTGTTGAATCTGTACAGAAATTTGAGTGCCACCTACATATGAGTGACATGGCATTCAAAATGTTAAATGGAATTTTTGTATGGAGTGCGAGAGACGGAGTAGAGAATAATTAATACCTGCATTTGTAAAGATTCGATTTCTAAAATTCCTTGCTTCACAACTTTTCAAATTGTCAGCCTGCTAAATGTATAGTGTTTTTAGTTTCTAAACTGTGAAACTTGGTAACATATTAAACTCTCAAATTACTAAATTTTAAAATTCACAAAATTGCTAATTACTAAATTCTTAGAACCTTAATTTCGCGTATTTTCAAATTAATTAACCATAAGTTTCTACCTTTCCACTTTCTAAATTTCCAAATCTTAAAATTCTTGAATTTTTAATATTCGAAATGTAGACATTTCTAAATAATCCAATTTCTCAACTTCACAAGTTCTCAAATTTTTAGAAAGTCAAGTATCCACATTTTCAAATCATCAAATTACAGATTTCATAAATTCTTAAATTTCTAAATGTCTCAATTTTTAAATTCTTAAGTTTCCAAAAGCTTAAATTTTTTAATCCAAAATTTCATGTAATATATGTAAATTGCTCGTACATCTTATTGAGTTTTTAGTGATTAAGATTATAATTGGTTAAACAACAAATTTTGGCCAAGATATTTTGGCCCTAAATCTAAAAATTATTGTTTTGTACATATAAACTGTTTACGTTGTCCAAAAATATTCTTCCCTGATAACTTTGAGGACAGATACTCATTAACTCTAACAGTAAAACACTACAGAGTTAAAACTCTTTATTATTTCTTTCCTCATTGAAAATGAAGAATATAAGCAGAAAAAAATGACATAACAATTGTGAATTTCAACAGAAAAATTATATGAAACTTAAGGATTTCAATAAAAATTACGCTAATATATTTCATAATGTTACTCTCAATATTTTTTAATATTGTTACGAGTTTAAATAATTGACATTGTTAATATTTATAATCAATTACCGAATACTTTTGTTAATATTTCTAGATCGTCATCAAGCAACTGAACATTAGAATATCAAAAGGTATTAGATGAAAGAAGCCAATGGAGGTCGTACGAAATCTTCTTCAAGGGGTTTAGTTCTGTAGATATATACCTACACTCGACACAGAACTGCCATAGTAAATTATAAAGTAGCAACTACAGCCTATTAGTTGAATATGAAATGATGTCATGCATGGAAAGCATTTGGTCTCGATCTGCGAATTGCTATAGGCACTCGAGGGAAAGACCAGCTTTAGTTTCAAGTCACACACACAGATGTCGCCACTTGCACTATGAAATGCATTCTGGTACTTTCATTTCGTACAATAGATCATTTCAGATCTACTAAAAACAATTTCAATCCTATAATACAATCATTTGTACCTTTCATATCTTCGTTTCTATCAAATGCGTGTACTACTAATTTAATATTATAATATGTGGAATAAAATCATCGTTTAAAATTATTATTTTATAGATATTTAAATTGTGCATATAAAAAATTGTCGACAAAGTTTCAACCACCACAGACGAAATTAAATATTTTAAGAATAAATATAGAAAGACATTAATTAAATATATAATAACAGCAAATTTTCATGATTTTATTCATATAAATGTGCTAAAATTTGTTACAGGATGAATGACGGAGCCTTCAAAGCAATGTTGCGGTGTGCATTGTGCTTCTATTGTTTATTCTAATCGACAGGAACGTCCTTTCGACCTTAACCCTTTGCGCTCTCACTCACAATTTGATTTACTATACAAATTTTTAACAAATAACTTTTAACTACATTTGTAGTATTATGCGTATGATGTTTGAACACTGTGAAACAGGAAAATCTGGAAACAAATAACAAAGAAATAATAATTTCAAAAGAAATGATCAAAATTTTTAACCAGAAAGTTTTACAGTTGCTGTTTGCTAACAGTAAAAATGTTTTTGAGTGCAAAGGATTAACACTTATTTCACTTACCTAATGGCTTGCAGCACATGGTCGAATGACGACAGTGACGAACATTCAGCTTGCACTGATTAATGACATTTCATCGCAGCTGAGAACGAATCTACCGCTATCATGCTTTATACTTAGTCGACTAGAATTATCGATGACTTCAACCCTTCTCCAAGCACAGGAAAATCGCTGCGTTGCTTCGAACACCAGATTCACAAACGTTCACTTCCAAATCGCGAAATTTAATGGCCAACGCCATTAGCGTTAAAACTACCGACCCTAAATACACGCTTGCTTCTAAATCGAAAATAAAATGAAGAACTAGATAAATAAATTGACATATGCAACCACGTTATATGTATTTTTGTCATGTTTTTAGCCAACAAAATATGTCAGGCATTTTGACAGAAACCAGGCAACAGAATTTTTATAATATAAAACACGAAACTTGAAACCAGTAATTCCAACTGGTAGTTTCGGTATGAACCCTTTACACTCGAATGTAAAATTACATGTGGCAGATAGCAACTTTACAACTTTTGTTTGAAAAGTTTCATGAAATCTTTCGAAGTTATTATCGCTCCATTATCAATTGCCACTATTAGCTGTCCCGTTATGTACATCCATCATATGTACTATCTTCAACCCAGGAATTGGCGTATCGACTCACTCGTATTTTCAGTGGTGGGATCATATTGGTTCGCGTGGTTACGCATACCAGATGACTTAATGACAATAAACAATTAGCAGTCGGCTATCGTCAATCGGTATCAAATTCAATAGATTCACGGTGAGGATAGACGTATTTTTTATGTATCATTTCAACTTCTTCACGCGCCAATACCTGGATGATGCGCTGTACAACGGTATAGATTTAGTTAAAAGATACGTATTCCGAATTGCTGTATTGAACAAGGTGGTGAGTGTGTCACCTTTCGTGTGCAAAGGGTTAACACTAGAAGTACCGGAATTAAATGCATGCTTACTTCAAAACTGAATATAAAGTAGAAGAATAAATAAATATTGCAGGTTCACCTAACATATACAACCATTCATTATCTCAATAAAACATGACAGACATGTTGACAAAAGGACGGCAATAAAATTTTGTAATAAAAAATGCCAACCCCGAACCCAGTCATTTTGACTGGTTGGTAGTTCCAGTGTTAATCATTCCCTTTCGAGAATGATTTCGTCGTTTCGCGGATTTCATTATTTTATGCAAAGAGCGACGCAGGTTGAAACTAAAATTCTGTTACGAGCACTCGTTCGAACGAAGTAACTTTCGACTGCTGGTCCATACTTACATTTTCTTCATTAATATGTTTCGCGATAAATTATTTCGCGCACGAATGTAGGTCACGCTAAGAATAATGAACGTAAGCGGAAAATAAGGTGGAGTGTTATTTGGTCGTATGCAAACCTGTCTGTCCCGGAGGGCTCGTAAACGGAGTGACATTTTTACTTAACCTTTCCCAATATTTCGCAGCATTTGACGCAAAAGTGGCGTTCTTTACCGGCGACGGTCGGTAAATCTATTTCGAGCGGATAATCCCGCTCTCGTCACGGAGTCGAGGTAATCGCGTCGATTACCATCTTTAACGCGGTTTCATTTTAATCTACTTTCCGCGCTTTTGTCGACGATGAAAACGCCTTTCTGCGGCGAGCAACGAGATTAACGTTCGATCCGGTGAGATGCGTTCGCGACGCGTGAAGGCGCCAAAAATTCGTTAGACGGGTTCGTCGTTAATGACAGCACTAATTGATACACTCGGCGGAGAACGTAGGTCGCGAAGTTAAACGTGCTTAGCCGGCGTTCTTCAGAATCCCTTTGATCCAGCGGGTTCTCTTGAGAATGGGGCTTAAGCCATCCGGCCTCGGTCAACCGATAACGTGGTAGGGAAACCACGGTGTCTCTTACAAGCTTTCCATCTCGTTGGGAAACGTGGCCTTTGTGTTTGCCACAACCCTCCGTTACTTTTGGCGAACGATTCGCTCCATTTTCCTCTCAAGCTCGCCGCAGTTCTCCGGAAACGTTTCATACTAAGTCAGCGCGCTGAGGTTGGTCGCGCGATGCTAGTATCCATCATAAATGGAAGAAATTTGCGTAACCTGAAAAGAGTTCTGCATATGCGGAGGGTTCCGAATGTGGACAGACGGAAAATTTGACCAAATTATGCACTCACTGTATATCTGTTTTGTTGGCACTACGGAAATAGTCGAATGACATACAACAGTTTATTTTTTTACAAAATTTGTTGATATTCTTGCGTTGAAATTTGTGTTGACAAATGTTGATTAGGGAGACGGAGAATTATGTGTACATTTAATTATGTTCTGTCATTTGTTTATTTTTAATGTAAGTGTGCGAGCTCGGAATAGTGTTGAACGTTTCGAAGTAATATTTTAAATCTATTAGTATCGATTTAATGTAATTTTGTAGAGCTCGGAAAAAAAGTTGCAAAAAGAATAGTAAGGGTGATGTATTTACAGGTTTGAGACAAACATCATTAAAAAATAATGAGAATGATATTTACAGGTTTAAGAGAATAATTGTAAAACAAAATAATAAGAATGATATTTACAGGTTTGACAGAAAATTCATAAAAAATAATGAGAATGATATTTACAGGTTTAAGAGAATAATTGTAAAACAAAATAATCAGAATGATATATACAGGTTTGACAGAAAATTAAAAAAAAAAATAGTGAGAATATTTACAGGTTTCACAGAAAAATCATAAAAAATAGTAAGAATGATATTTGCGGGTTCGAGAGAAAAATTATAAAAAAAATAAGAAGAATGATATTTACAGGTTTGAGAGAAAAAACATAAAAAGAATAGTGCGAATAATATTTATACAAAAGATAGACGTTACGAAATAAAGAACGAAAATTTGTAAACTCAAAAGTTCGAAAATTTGAGGACTTAAAAATTGGAAAACTTGAGAATCGTAGAAATAATAACTTTTAACATCATTGGCCAATAAGGTATAAGATAATGTTAATAATAATTATTATGATATTAAGTGTCAATAAGGTATCAATAAGATATTTGTTGAAAATATGGAAGGACACTTTAAAACTTATGTTTCGATGCGACCTCCATGACGCACACGGTGCGTTTATTTCATCATTGCGACATCTTCAAGTTAAAATGCACTCTTCCACAATTCGTCATACTCGAACATCATATTCAAGTGTGCGAATATAATGTAACATAATATCACATACATTTTGCATGCCGTGTGTACGTAATTATATCTGTTGTTCTTATACCGCATTAATATTTAAAATATAATTTATAACGTAGACAACAATCGTGTTTTCTTCAGTCGAATCCGTTAATATCGTCGATACATCCCTGATTGCCATTCGTGCGTAACGCGAACGCGTTCATTAAACGATAAGCAGATTTGTTGATATCGTAAGAATGTGGAATCGCGCGGCGTGGTCGAAACGGTTTGCGGATCAGTCGGGTAAACACGTATTATCGAACGGCCAATCTGAAAGTATTCCTATTCAATCCGTCCGTATCTGTGGAATCAGGTACAAGGGATTACAGAAATCCGGAGCTCCGTATCGGCGTTAGTCCTCCGAATTTGAATAGTCGATTCGGTAAATCTCATATTCAAACTCGGATAGTTTCTCTTAGTAACCTCATCACCCGCCTCTCCTCGCCGGCTTTATCGCATTCGCGCAGAGGAGAAGATAAATTTGGCGATGAAATTACGAAAGGTGGTTGAAGAGAATCGATCGTGGCACGTGTGTGTGCGCCACATCGTCAGCGATATTAATCCACTAACTCCCAAATTTTTATTTTAACTCCATTGCGTGGGTTGTCAATTGTATGTATCAAATACCGTTACGAGTCGGACGACATTGAAGCAAAAAATAATTTTAACAACCCGAAGCATGTACGGAGCACATTTTATTTAATATAACGTTGTTGCAAGTGATAAAAGAAAATGTATGTAAAAATGTATATTCAAATCACCCGTTTGGGGATTGCAGCAGCAAATGAAATTAATAAGGCATTATTAATTATTCAGAATAAGTAACAAGTTTAACCATTTCTCACATAGATATCAAGTTGATCCTCATATTAGCACTTTGATCGCCACATCATCCACATATGGGTGACGCTTAAATTTCTATATGAATCACTCATCTATTTAGCAGGAATTTGTTCATTTATCTAATTGGAAACGCTAGTAGTAATTACACAGACCTATGAATAATAAATAAAGCAAAATATTGTGAACATATATTTGGTAGGATTTATTAATCATAAAAATACTACCTAGTAAAATTTTCAACTGCGTTAGGTTGGCAGTCAGCGTGTTAAGAAATCATAGAAAGTGAATTCAAGCATCTAGAATTGTACTAAATTCGAAGTATTATATCGAAGAAAATTAATATTATAATAAATCCGAAGGTAAAACGTAGCGACAAAGTCAATGTACGAAATGAGTATGTGAGTAGGCGTACAAAATTTTTGAATTTGGTGGGGGGAAACAGTTCACTATTTTCTATTGGCTAGCTAAATTCGAGCGGAAATGAAAATATCAATGACGTATGAAGGTGTCTGGATTTTCCTCAAAATGTCCGTAGCGAGTAATAAACTTAAGAAGTACCTCGATATGAATGGTAAACTGCAAACAATAGATACTACTTTTAAGTCTAAAGTTTCTGAGAGCCAAATATGAATGACAATAAATCAATAAAAAACTCGTTTAAATGCAATGACTCCTTGGGTCCTATTTCTGCTACAGGTAAACAGTATTATTCTAAACCACAAATATATCTAAAGAAACGAAAAAACCGTTGAACTATCGTATTGAAGAAAACTTTGACCAAGGTCTAATCCTCTCGCTGCAATATGTATTCAAAGACCTAACAGCCCGTTCGCACGCGTGTATCCACACACCTATGAACGACACGTTCCGTTAATCCACTTTTAAAATGCGCTGCAGACACACTAATAAGTTGAAACCAGTCAATTAGCACGCTCGCTCTAACCTACTCTACCCGGTCCTAAGCAAATACCGGCAGGTGTTTGAACAACGTAGCTGGGAATGCGGATCGCTCCGATGATGGGGGAGAGAAAAGGATTCCCATCGAGGAAGGGTGCTAACGTCGGGAAGCTGACAAAGAGTCGTAGATGGAGCTGACTATGGCGAGAGAGAGATCAAGGGGTTAAAGGCCACGGATCAACGTCTTATTCCGGTACCCAGCGAATGCGCAGAACTGGTTAATTATTTCTGCGAATTAACCGATTAACTGCGTTCGACGTACTTATGTGTGTCAGTGCAGAACTTTATTTCGATGCGTTAACGAATCGGTAATTTGCTTTCGGTTGACCGAATGTGCAAATAAATTATGCTGCAGGAAAATCGCGCGGAAAAGTAAATAACTTTGATATCGATAAACATTCGTGTAGGTATGTAGTAATGAACAAATAATGATAAAATATTATCATAACGTGAAAGTAACATAAAATAGTATAATGAATGAAGTGTGATATGACTTTGCACGGTATTACATGGAATATCATAATTTGAATTTAATAATTTGTGAATTTGCGGATTTGAAATTTGAGATTTTGGAAATTTTAAGACTTGGGAATTAAAAGATTTGAGAATTTGCAATTTCGCGAATTCGAAAATTTTGAGATTTGTGGATTTGGAAGTGCAGAGGTTTAGAAATTAATTTTGAAAATTTGCAGACTCGAATACTTGGAAAATCGTGTACTTGAATATTTGGAAGTTCAGGAACTTGAGAATTTCTAGAATTGTAGATTTGTAAATATGTAAATTATGAAATGAGATATTTGAAAATTTCAGGAATTTTATATCAGAGTGTTTGCCATTCCATAAATTGGGGAATTAGGAAATTCGGAAATTTGTGGATTTATGATTTTGATAGTGTTGAAATATGGCAATATGGAGATGGAGAAAATTAGGAATTTAGAAGACTTAGGAATACAGCGATTTAAAAATAAAAAAATTTGATTTAAGAATTTGAGGATTTAAAAATATGAAAATTAAAAAATTTAGAGATTACACAAATTCCTAATTTATTAATGTAGCAATCTATAAACTCGATAGTGTGAAAATGTGGGGATGTACTACCTTATAAATGTTAAAATTTAAGAATTTCAAAATTTACTATGACTTGAATTCTCTCTATCATATTCTATAATAATCTCGATATGTCAAATTAACGATATTTAGCTCATCTGGCGATCAAAGTCACTCCAATCAATGTAATATCAATGTAATAATATTTGATTACAAGTAAAATCCCGGCCGAACTGAAATAAGTAGCTCGAACACTTCATGTGCTCTATCGCTCCCGCAAATTTGCCTCACTCCACCATAACAATATCGATAATCCCAGCTCCGTCGTTATTGAACCAAAAAAACATCAGCACCCGTTAAGTTTATCATCGGTTATATTCTCTCGTGTTCAGGTTTTAATGCAGTGGGCGTACGGGAACCTCGAAGCGTGTCAAGAGAAGAAAGAACAAGCAACCCGCGGAAGTCGTTAGGGATGTCGATCTGTATCTTGATTATTCTCCCGCGATATGAACAATTATTTCCCCGGCGAAACTGGGTTAATTTCAGGACGCGAGTAACCGTTTCACGCTTAAATAATGGAACGATTTAATTCGAAATGCTCGAGCGGCGAGCATGCACGAGGCATCGAACGAGGCTGCTGTCGTGAAACGAAAAATTATGCTATTCAAAATGTTAAGGCTAATAATACATTTACAATTCGGATAGATTTAGAATTTTTAGATAGTAATTAGCCGTAAGACCGTCGTCCCATCGAAGGTTACGAGAAGCTCTCCGTGGCAGCCATAAACTCAGGAAACCATAAAGACCCGCGAGTTTCCCTGTAGTTTTTCTAGTTATTCTTCGCATTTGGTCGCCAGATTAGTATTAGGTTTACCGGTAAGTTCTATCCGTTTATGAAGAGAAAGAAGATGATGCAGTTTTTAATACATGCAGCAATCTATCAATCCTAGCTGCCGTACGTGGTCCAAAATGATTCACGGAGCCGAGTTATTTAATGTTATCGAAAAAGGATTTAATGTTATCCAAAAAGGATCATATTATGGTCTTCGCGATATCAGCATCAACCAAAGTTGACCACCTAGAGCGTGTCTTATCACTAAGGTTGAATCACCTACTTCAAATTTGTTAGCGAAGCACTTTATTCAGTAAATAAAGACAAAGAGTGTTATTTAGATACAAAAGAAACACAAAATGATTATTAATATATTAACACGTTCCCTGCCGAACCGTTTTCTGAAGACTTTCCGTTCAAGCCGCGTGGGGCGTATACGCCCCACAATCAATCAATTGAAGCAACAATAGTTTTAATATTTTAATGATCATTCACACAACTTATGTATCAGCGGAAAGTAACAATTGTTCTTGGTACTATACGGATTTGTTGTGAGTAGTTACCAAAGTGTTAAGATGGCCATAACTGACTTTATAATACATTCTTTGAAAATCAACATCGTACAATGAATTTACTCAATGGCTTGAACGGAAAGTTCAGCGTGGGGCGCATACGCCCCACGCGGCAGGGAACGTGTTAAGTAGTGAATGAATGAGTAGCATCGTAAAAACGTGCGCTTTAGAGGAAGATCACCATAAGACAACTGAATAACGGGCAGCGATCTCTCTCACGCATACACGTATTACCAATATAATACCAACAAAATTTTTGTTTAAAAAAATTTTCAAACCATCTTCGAAACATATACAATAAAGCTCTTTTGTGCAGGGCCTTATACTTTGTATGATGTTTACTTTAAAAATTCCCGAAAATCACCTTTTCTCTGACTTCTAGAGTGGCGTTACCCCTTCACGCGAGTGTACACGCATATGTAAGTACAGTGTGTTACCTGTAACGCTACTCACCATTTTTCACCTCCTTGCAGCCACTTTATAAAAAAAAAGTATAACAATATTTGCAGGGTATGAAGTGCACAATAGATATGAGTAGAGCAAATTTCGAAGTCAGTTTGTTTTCTTAGCAAAGTCGAGATCACTTTGTGTGACACGTTTGGAGAGGACGCAATCTCGAACGTGCCAAAGATGGTTTGCGAAATTTCGTTTCGGTGATTTTTCTTTGAAAGATGATCACAGATCAGGGAGGCCATCAGGTGTTAATGAAGAAGTGCTACGCAGTATGATCAGGACAAATCCCACCTTAACACAGGACTTCTATTCCTGGAGGTTACTAACAAAGGACATTTCATTTTGGATTAATTTTTCAAAAAAATGGGGAATAATAATTTTATTTTTTCTTTAGAAAAAAGGGACAGAACTTACACCTTATACCTAAGAGATATCTTATTTTCAAGTACGGAAATCATTTAAAGAGCCTACAGTCATGGACAAGATTAAATGGACATTGCAGAAATGTAAAAATTGTTTTGTTTTGTTACAATGTTTTAAATAAATTTTAACTCCAGAACGTGAAATGCTTTTGTAGACTTGAAAAAACATTTATTTAATGTATATAATTGTGCAATAAAGTTTTGATTTATAGGCATTCTTAGTTAAATTAAATTAACTTTTTGTTATTTATGATACCTGTCCACTTAATTTCGTCCACGACTGTATGTCAACTGTTTTATGTATTATCCATTATTTACTTATTTCTATAGCGCATTTTCAGTATGGACGTAAGTGGTCATTGAGGTCCGTAAATCTAGTGTTAAAGATCCGGCTGGTAAGGCATCCACGGGAAATTAGATTCTATCGTTCTCTGACAGCGATGCGTACTGTGATTTATCGAGTTTCCTCGATGCGGAGGGAAACTTTTATGGCGCCTCCGCAGGAAGGAAGCTAGAACGATGGGAATCGCGAAACTTCAGCCCGGATAGGTTTCTAAACAGAGAAAAACAACGTTACCGTTGTGCAAGAAACACCGCGTGGAACAATACGAGAAGGACGATACGAGCTGTAAGTGAATCGGGGAAATTAACCCTTTGTTTCGTGATCTCTTCTCTGCCTCTTGAAAAAAAAGGTGGTTTTCGAACTTTCATGCGTGATATCGAGAAAATGATGGTAAGTTTGTTTCGTTAAAGACATTCTTTTGGAAAGCAGTTATGAATGTTACGGGTTTATTTGCAGTTCGGTCACGTTATTGTTTTTTATTGTTCTTTCAGTGTTATTGTTTTTTATTTCTTGCGAAGAATCGAGTTTTTAGTACGAGTGCTTTAGATGCACGTTAGGATTCCATGTAAATTTCAGTTTATTGGTGTTGCAAGGATGTTGTATGTTAGGGTTGTTTGAGAAACGTGAGAATATTGTAATTTGCGAATTTCGTTATTATAGTTGATACAAAAATGACGATCTTGACAAGCGTTAGGGCAAATACAAGATTTTTTAATTTTTTTTAATTAGATTTTTTTGACTGCAGTGAACAGGACAGTTTGATTGGAAGCCACCGAATATTTATATCATCGGATTTACGAGTTTGTGAGTTTTCGAATTCTCAGACTATTATATTGTTAAATTTGTATTTTATAAATTACTAAATTTTGTAATTTTCAAATTACAAAGTTATTAAATTTAAAAATTTCTGATTCTTCAAATTCGAAATACGAAAATTTGGAATTTTAAAGAAACTGGAGTTCCGAAATTTGCACATGTATCGATCGAGAAATGCAGAAATTTAATAAATTTTTTAAATGTGGAGATTCAAAACTATAAAAAGTTACGCGATTTCAATATCTGAGAAAAAACAATTTGGAAACTTGAAGATTTAAGCACTCGTAATTTACGATCTTGAAAATTTAATACCTGAAATATTTTTAAACTTGAATATTTTGAAATATGAAAGTTTGGGAGCTTATAAATCCAGAAACTTGAAAGTGTAATAATTCCTAAGTTCGGAAACTTAAAAATTTCAAATAGCTCAAATATGTTTTTTGCAAATTTCAACACTTCAAAAATCTTCAATCGAAAAATTTAGAAAATTTACGAACTAAAAAATTACTAAATTAGAGTCCTGCAAAGTGAAAAATCTGAAATACTTATCTATTCCCACATCAACAGATGAAATCCTGATAATTCCTCAAGGACTTCAAATTTCGGAAACAAACCCAAATTATCGAATCCCAGATAGTCTCCGAAAACGATCGCACACTATAACTCTTTCCTCTTAACTTCTTAGGCACAATGCATAACTATGTATAGTGGCTTTCGCAGATATGTGTGAACGCCGCGCTACTATAGTGACTTACACCACCGTACCGTTTACACGTAATTCTCGTTGAACCCTGCCGTACACAGAAACAGCTCCTCGCAACATTCAGCCGTGTCTAAGAAGTTACCTACAATATTTTTCTGGAGCGTAACCAAATTTGTCCCAGACTGGACACGAGGTGCATCTGTTGTCCAATTGGATCAGCTGTATCCCAGCAGGCGAGGTCGCGCGAACCTGATCGAAAGACCGTCGATACGCAAAAACCCGGTGACCAATAAACACGGTCGGTGTACCGGACAAGTGGATCATTTGGAGTGTCTTCTGAAGCGGCGGTATTGAATGAATGCAGAAAATATAACGAACGTGGCTGAAAACGGTGAAAGCACGGCAGACACTTCCTCGCTGTGACGAGAGAATCGCACGAGAAGGAAAGTGACGGTAGGCCACGATAGGCGGTGGTAGAACTACGAGGGGGAACAATTAGTTAATTGAGTTGATCGATGAATTTCGTTCACACGACGCGCGTTCCAATTCGACGTCTGATTGAGAGCTTCTATTCACTCCCCTTTCTATATACGCAAACTGGCTGGGTCGCGGCATTTCGCACCAAATAAAAGCCCTCGCTCCGCTACACCAGGGGCTGTATATGTATTTTAGTGCCCCTAGGAACGTTCGTACTAATATGAAAATCAATGTCACCGACTAACCAGCGAAATTTTGATAAGGCCGCGAAGCACGGCCCATCTCGTTTTATGTTAAGGACCGACGCCACTCTAGAAGGCAGAAAATGGGCGATTTTCCGGAATTTTTTAAGTAAATTTTTATAACATCAGCCGGGATGTACCCGGCAACACAAATTTGGGTTCATTAAACCTGGTAGATTATTTTAACAGTGTTTATTTTTTTAAACTAATATTATATTACATACAGCTCAGTGTTTTATAATATAAATTTAATAATTAAAAGTTTAATAATTAGTTTAATAATCAAAATATTCTTTGCGACATCAGCGACTAACGGAAATAAATTTATGTTTCAAAAGGGGCCGATCTTTCTCATGTTTTTTTTTTTATTAAATATTCTCTATTATTCTATATTAAATACTCATTTTTTTTCTGCACGTGGAATCTGCGTCATTTTTCTTTGTTTGTGTTTATATTGACCTAATGTGCCGATAGACTTCGTTTTCTGCCAGGAATACCAGGAATGCTCTCCAAGTGGACCCTCCTCATGTTGCCTACATGAGCAGCGTGTTGCGAATGATTGCAGTTCACTTAAAAAAAATTCCTGTTCCCGACTATTCTTGTATTTAAAACCTTGTTCACATATTCGTCACATAATATAGCATCATTTGAGCAAAAAAAATCGATTTTTTCAAAATTCCAGAGATGGCGTTATCCCTTAACGTACGACGCATTGCACGTGTTGAAGAAGCCTGTGCGCGCAGAGTCGTTCTCGAATTATGCTAATTCGCGGAAGCCACCGGTTGTATGATCCGTAGCTGACCGGGTCGTAGTGTAAACTAATGACGATAGCTCGCCTAACTAGGAGACGTTTCGACTACGTGCTGGTCCGTTCGTGGCTAAAGGGGGCCGACTAAAATCCAGGAACGGTGATTGGCAGGTCCCCGATGGTCCTCTGGGTCTGTCATCAGAACTGCACGAGCGTGACTGCGACAGATTCGAACCTGGGGAATCATTTCTTACCTCCTATGAATGCCAATTTGATTCGATTCGGCCGGTTGGCTCGTACGCCAACCGTTTTCCATCACAATTGATTACTTCTATTCGGGGGGAGAGCTGCGAACATCGTTCAGAGATCGGCTCTCGGACCGGCGCTTGCCGATCATCGATAGAACGTTAATTCGACGGAACGCCGAGTTTTGAATACCCTTCCTATCGATTGATTACGCTCTTTCGACGTTTAATTTCGAACCGATACAACGTTGTATCCGAGCGTAAGGAATATCCGCGATAAAATTCAGCGCGAAAACGATATATATATATATATATATACGAGGTGTGTTCAAAAAAAAGGTGACATTTTATTTTTCTCGAAAAATATTGATTTATTCATCCAGATAAATTTTGTCCCCTTCAAAGTAATCCTTCTTAGATATAATACACTTGTGCCAGGGCCTTTTGCAATCCTCTAAGCACTTCTGATATGCGCTTTTTGGTATGGCCTTGAGCTCTTCTGGCGATGCGGCCTTTATGTCCTGAATCATGGCAAACCTTCGTCCTTTCATGGGTCTTTTCAGTTTTGGGAACAGGAAAAAGTCGCAGGGAGGCAATTCCGGTAAATACGGTGGCTGAGACATGATTACAGTGTTGTTTTGGGCCAGAAAATCACGAACGTGCAATGACGTGTGCGCTGGTGCATTATCCATGACTTGTGTTTTCACAATTCCGGGCATTTTTTCGTATTGCTTCACGCAAACGGAGCATAACTTGAAGGTAATATTCCTTATTGACCGTACGACCTTCTAGCAAGAATTCATGATGCACCACGCCATTGTAATCAAAGAAAACCATAAGCAAAACCTTCACATTTGACCGAATCTGTTGTGGATTTTTTGGTCTTCATTAACATCTCCGTAGCCTTCTGTGAAGAACTTGTACCACTTATAAACACTCTTTTGGCTCAAAATAGACTCGCCAAATGTCACAGTCAATATTTTAAGTGCGTCGGGGCACGTAATTTCATTTTTAACGCAGAATTTGATACAGATTCTTTGATCCATTTTTTCGCTCGCCAAGCACATCGAAACACGTCTTACCTTTGTATCCGTCAAAAAGAAACTATAAACGCAAAATGTCTGATATTGTTAACTTATGTTGGGGACATACAGTCGTGGACAAAATTAAGTGGACAGGTATCATAAATAACAAACGGCTAATTTAATTCAACTAATAACGCCTATAAATGAAAACTTGACTGCACAATTATGTACATTAAACAAATGTTTTTTCAAGTCTACAAAAACATTTCACGTTCTAAATTTAAAATTTATTTGAAACATTTTAATAAAACAAACAATTTTTTTACATTTCTGCAATGTCCACTTAATTTTGTCCATGACCGTATGTACCAACAGAACACAAAAAATTTTGAAATTGAATGTATGTAGTAGGCGTAATTTTAAAAGTCACCTTTTTTTTTAACATACCTCGCATATATCGATTGCGAGGACCGCGATGTTATTCTATTTTACGCGCTTTAGAGTGATACGCTGTTCTGTGAAATTATGCAAAGGAAGTTGAAAGCGTCGGAATACGAAGTTTGAAAGCGACGGTTCAGAAGTTGCGTTAACTTTACGGAGAATGGAATCGCAATTTAAATTGGCAGCCGAATAGTTTACTACGGTAGAATGAAGCAATTAAATACTGACAAATCAACGTTGTACGTAACGTGATTTTTTTGGGATAAATAACTTGAGTTCGACTATAAAATCAAATTCGGATATCAAAGTTAAACTCATGGTGTATTCTATTCAGGCAACTATTAGTTATTTTTTTTACTTACATACCTGTTAATTAATATGTAGAAGCAATATGAATTACACATTAAAAACCGAAACAAAATACATCTCTGCACCATAGTAGTCAATATTTTTTTAACCTCTTCGGGCCCAGTGCACATTGTAATGTACATAATACTTTTCGTGCTGTATTTTATTTTATTATATTACAAATTTCGCGTAAGGATCATATGTCCATTAAAATGTACATTTACAAATTATAAATGAATAAATATTTTGTTATATTGTTGCTTTCATTCGCACGAATTAAGTCAATTTTAATATAAAATAATTTTGTCATAAACGAAAAAAATTTGGGTGTGAAGAGGTTGTTAAGCGTTTACGTTATTTTAAAAGTATGCCTGTATGCTTTATTGTTAAAAACTGACGAGTATATTCGCCACTGGGCAATTTACTATGGGTAATTTACAGTACAAGTACAGTAACTGTATTTAGAAAAATATAGAAATTTTTCTATTAATTTTCTTTTATTTAGCACAATGCACACGTATTTTAATATGAAACTATTTTCTATATCTTACTGATATAAATATCGGTAAGGTTAAAATTTGATCCTTTATAGCTGAATTGTTAAAGCATTATCAACAATAGATCATAGTTCTAAATTTGAGTAGTATCGGCGTCAAATTTAATGGTCGAAGTTTAATTAATGAATGAATCGATGACGACGAGGTTCTCGAGCAGAATATTTGTTACTCTTGTAATCGTAGCACGAGAGAATATATCTCAGTCATGTTATCTTTTAGAAATAATAGCAACAGTAAGGAGGGAAACAGTGTTCGTACATGCGAGTGCATGAAAGGTCGTGGGATTTTCCTCTTCCGTGAAACAGACATTGCTTCGAGGTGGTCGAGGAGTTAATAAAAAGCTGCTTCACCGTAGAAGGAACTGTACATATTCGTTTATTAAGACTTCTCCATGAAGACGCATCAAATGCGATATATTGAAATTAAAATTTATCATTTTCTCCTTTGTAACGTCATACTTAACAGTATTTAATGTAAAACGTATATTTGTCAATAATATTTATCAATAATATATAAAAATTTAATTACGATTGTTGAAGATCTGAATATTGCAATTTATTTCAAGACTTGAGAGCACAAATTATTGTTTAATATTTAAAACACAAAGTACGGCACCAACTCTGTAAAATTTATTCCTTTCGTAGAAGCGAATGGTGAAAATCTTAATACTGTGCTGCACCTTCATATTAATAAGTACCTATTATATAATATTCAGTGAAAGATTACTAAAAGATAATATGCATTGAAATTATTTTAATGAACTTTTAACGGAGATCTTTATTTCTATTATTAATTATACATTATTAATGTAATTAGACTTTTAACTTCGTATGTTGTTTTTAACAAATTAATGGTTAACAAACGGTTTTTATACAAAAAATATTAGAAATGTGTTGGCTGAATTAAATACTTTTTCTTTTTATTAATTTTAATGACATCTATTTCTGCAACTCACATGGGAAGTTATAAATAAAAATTCAGCTTTGGAAAGTTCATACGATAAATTATTTTAAGTATTATTTATTTAATTATTATAGTTAGTTGATATTTCGATATTTAATATTTAAAAAATGTTTCTGTTTAATTCTTCAAATGTTTAATAACATTCGATTGTTTACAATGAACTATCTAATTAAAACACAAGTAAATTATACCTGCAGCATTGCAAAAACAAAACGTTAAAAAAGTATCTCTTTTGTTCACAGACGGCAAATTATGTAAAAATCATAATACAGCATTATATAAAGTGCGGAACAACACGTAGCAAAATTATAATGTTGGAAGTACACGAAAAAGAAACGAAAACTTCATTTATGTCACTGATGTTGCACTACGAGATGCAAACACAAAGTGTTGCACATGCAACATACAGCATCAATATAAATGAACAAAAAACATAGTATTTTCAAAGTAATTATATTGTCGATCCTTTTTAATCCATTACCGTATGTTTCCAATAAAACAATGCATTTCTGAATTCCAACAAGTAATCCCGATAAAACAAAACAGAAACAAATATTCTTAAAAAATATATTCCAGGAAAAACGATACATCTCGAATCAGTAATATTTTATAACACAAAAAAAAAACTTCCCCATAATATAAAATATTTATGTCTAATGAAGTATAAAATACTTCATTTATGTCTAATAAAATACAAGAATTTCACAGTATATTCACGACAAAATACAGCGAAGATTTAAACGACGAAAGAGCATCGTTTCGTAAGACGCGGTTGTAAATCAATTGCTTTGTTTGAACACGCGTGTACGATTTGCTTTCTATTGTTCGTAAAGTCACGTGGAGACGATTGCGATGCCATAAAGGGAAAGATGATATCAAGAAAGCGGTATCCTGTTATACGCGAAAAACAAATTTCATTGTACAGTATACCGCTGTATTATATCATCGTTCAAGTGCTGTATACTACGGGGCGCATATAAAGTGGCGCTAATGGAATTCCTCTCCTAACCTTCATATCGTTATACGATAGTTTTAAGCCATAGCAACTTTCGAACAGTCTTTCGCGTCTTCGTGTACGTCCGAACTTCGATTTCGTGTCTTTAAAATGTGCATGTAATTACAAGTTCAAGGGAAGTTCGAGACAGAGCGCGATCGTTTATTCAATTTTTCGTCCTCCTCTCTATTTCAGCGGCTTCGTCGGGGCATTTTTAATATTAAAGCCAGCTCGGCAGAAACAAAGAATTTGGGTCACAAAGAGCTAACTTGCCGGCGCTCTTTCGGCTTTTATCGCCGTCCGTAAATCAGCGAATTCAATATTTTCCACCGGATCCTCGTACTTAACGCGTTCGCGTTACTCTTTACAGGAAAAAATCATAAACTATTTAGTGTGCGTTTGTTTTCGGACACTCTCAGGGATTCGACTATTTGGGTTTGGCTGCGAAATTTGAAGTTCTTCAGGGATTATCGGGATTTCATCCATAGATAAGGGAATAGACGAGTATTGCAGATTGTTCATTTCGCAGGATTCTAATTTAGAAATTTCTTAGTTCGTAAATTTTCGAGTTGAGATTGTTGAAGTGTTGAAATTTGCAAATTTAAATTAGTGTTTTAAAATTTTTACGTGTACGGACTTACGAATTGTTGAACTTTCAAGTTTCTGAATTTATAACCTCTCAAACTTTCAAGCTTCGCAATATTCAAATTTCTGCATTTCCAAGTTTAAAAATATTTAATTTCTCAAAGATTCAAGTTTTCGATCTTCCGAATTATTAAACCTCCAACTTTCCCAATTTGTTAGTACTTAAATTTTCATGTCTTAAAGTGTTGAAATTTCTGCATTTCCAAGTTTAAAAATATTTAATTTCCCAAAGATTTAAGTTTACAAACTTTCAAATTATCAAACCCCCAAATTTGCGAATTTGTAAGCGCTTAAATTTTCGAGTCTCAAAATGTTCAAATTTCTGCATTTCCAATTTTAAAAATATTTCAGGTATTAAATTTTCAAGATCCTACATTACAAGTGCTTAAATCTTCAAGTTTACAAATAGTTTTTTCCCAGGTATTTCAATATTTTCCACTGGAATTCAATAATTTCCACCGGATCCTCGTACTTAACGCGTTCGCGTTACTCTTTATGTGAAAAATTTCTGAACTATCCCCCGCTTGCGCGATAATCCGGTACGGCGTTGCGAGTTAAAACACTCCGTTCAATTATTCGGAATTCCAACGCGGCGTAAATCAAGGATGCAGAGCAGCAAAAGAGCGAGGAGGTAGAGCCGCGGGACGTCTGTTCCGCTTCCTCGAATAATTAGAGCGAATTGCGACGCGAAAACACGGTAACCGGACGTAACGAACCGCTCGGATACCTCGCCGAGTGTAAACAGTTACAATCTCCTCGACGTTTCGACCGCTTCGAGATTCAAGCGACAAGATTCTGCTCCGAGATCGAAGAACGCCGGTCCAAAGAAAAATCGATCCCTAAACGAAGCGATGCTTTTGTATTCAATCAATAGATTTTTCTGTAACGTATTTTTAACACTAAACGTACCGGCATTATTTTATATCTAATCTTACCATCGGGGGTTATTTGACCCCTTACGAAATAAACGTTGATTATTCGTAAAAAATTCTTTATTTATTAAAGGAAATAATTTGCAACATCATTTCTGATTTCGTATAAAATTAAACACACATTTTTATTGTTATAAACAAAACCATCAACTAATTACATTTCATCTTCACTTGGATTCAGTTCACTCATTTGTCGAATTCTTTCCAATTTTCTCACTGACCGTGCGGTCATATTCAGGGTTGCAGTGAAACACAAGTACAATTGAATGTAACAGAAATTGTTAAAATATAAATAAAACTGATCTTTGCTCTGCAACTCTCAATATACGACTGCATTTCTATTTCGTTTAGCTACAGAAAACTTATTGGAGGGAGCGTTGCTTGTGAATCTCCGATAAGAGTCCGTTCTGTTTATGTGTTAGATCATTTGGGTTGTCCAAGTGCTTATGTCGAAACCAAATACACATATTAGGTTCCGACAAATGAAAGAGTTACTTGCGAAGCGTATCTGAATTTTGAACTAAGATTCCAGTTGGAAAACTGCTGAAAAATACGTAAATTTTGTATGGGGTCATATGACCCCTCGTGGTACGTTTAGTGTTAAAGAGTTGCAAGACCCTGAAAGTCTCTTCGACCGGTCAATAGATTTATGATGTTTGAGAAAACCCAAACTGATTGTCAAGTCGGCCTGCGAGCCACGTTTTGTGGGTGAGCGAAATCTGGAGGCCGATGTCTGGAAGAGCGGAAAATGGCAGTCTTTTCCCTGCCACGATTCGGCACAGTACAGGGTGCACACATATAGATTAGAAATACAATATTGAATTTTCATTTGTTGTTACCGTTTACACAGTTTTATCGTTTTTTATTTCCCTGTATCCGTTAAATATTAACGGGACAGATGCAATAACGAGCGAGAACATCGTCCGCGAGGATCGCTGACGCGTGCACCGGTTGGTGGATGTTGCAATATGCGTTTGACAAAAAGCAATCGACGTAGGGCGACAGAAAGTTCTGTAGACTAAACAGTTTACAAACGAGATAAGGGACAGAGATTTTCTATAGATCCTTTGTCACGCAGTGACTAATTTCGGTCTGGTTCTTGAGCCCAGTTTTTCTGTTACGTTAGTTCGCCGTCAGATTCCAAATCATTAACCCATTAACTACCAAATTTTTATTTCAACGTCACTGCGTGGGTTGTCAATTTTTGTATCAAATACTTTTATAAGTTGGACGACATTGAGGCAAAACATAATTTTAACAACCCGAATGTAAGCATGTACCGAATACAAATTTTATTTAATGTAACGTTCTTGCAAGTGATAGAAGAAAAATGTATATTCAAATCCCCATTTGGGGATCGTGGCAGCAAATGGGTTAAGACCTTCCTCGTGCAGTGTTGAATAAAGATATAAAGATATCCATAGAGAAAAATGTATTATATAAGATATAATAATGTGTTTAATTTATTAAAGTAGAAACTTACAATATTATAAAGAAATATGTACTATGGAATATACTAGCAGACTGTTTAACTATCGCAACGACACTCAATAGAATCAAACAGTGATGAGAACTTAATAATTTGTAAAAAATATTATTCGTTTCGTTCAATTAGTATTTTCAACTATTTCTTTTTGGAACCTACGATGCTTCTATTAATACGTGGAGCGCCATGCGAATTCTTAAGTAAATCCCCGTTAGGTCATGTATCATTTTGTGATACCTGCAAAGGACAACCGTTTCTATGTTCACCGTGTTTCAATAAAATCCATTAAAATACTTTAATGATATAATCCTATCACAAATAAAAATAAAGTAAATTTTAAATAAATTTTCAGTAATTACTTAAAACAATGTAAACCTTTTAGTTTTATATTACATTTTACACTGTCAGCCACCGGTGGTTGATGCGGCACTCAACGTGTTAATACTACTTTTAGTTAAATAGTCAAACAAAACTTTAAAAGAAAAAATAACAAAAATTGAAAAAAAGTTAACATTGAATCCTTCATTTTGCAAGTGGTTAAATTTGGCAAATCTTTAAGTTCAGATTTGGAATTACCGATCTAAGAAACCTATAGATACCAAGATTCAAATAATTTTGTTCCCAATTAATTGAGTTGTCTATTTTTGATTGCTTTTTGTAGATTTCGCCCACTGTGCGTCGGAAGAAGGCAAAGTGAGTCGCGCAAGTAGTATAGGCGAGCGGGTGGTCGGACTTTTTCGAGGCGAGAAGCGAGCGAGCGAGTAAACGGGCGAACAGGCGAGTAGATCGTGGTCGGAGGCGGGTACGCGGTCGCGATCTTCCCCTTCCCGCTTTGGCTGGTCCGGCGGGCACGTAAGGCGCAAGCGCGAAATTCCCCCCCACTATCGGTCGTTGGATGCTGAGAGAGAGAGACAGAGAAAGAATCGCCAAGAGGAAAGAGGACGACCGGAGGAGAGGAGAGCGAGAGAGACGAACGAGAGAAACCGGCGATCAAGAGAGAGAGAGAGACGAGAAAAGTCGTGCCCCGCCGCCGCCGCCGTTAACGCTGCCTCCACCGCCTCCGTCGTCGCCGCCGCCGCCACCGCCGTTTCTATTCCCCTCCATTCGGTGCGCGGCTCCCCCCTCCCGCCCCGCGGTGCCCCTTCCCCCGCCCCGCGCCCCGAGAGCGCAGTGTCGCGTCGAACCTCTCGCAGAGCGCGTCGCACGTCCGAGTACCGGCCGCCGCCCGTCATCAGTAGTCGCCGTACCGCGCAGCCACGTAACCTCTCACCTTCTCCTTAGTTTTTAGTAGTCAGTAGTAGGGGAGAGTGTGGAAAGAAAGAGGAGAGAGAGAGAGAGAGAGAGAGAGAGAGAGTGAGAAATAAAAGGGAGAGAAAGTGAAAGAAGGGAAAAAAAACGGAAGCGGAACAACGAGAAAACCGATCGAGGAAAAGGGAGAAACGAGAGGTCGACAGCCCGGTTTTTCATCGTTGTGATCTGTACTCCTTGTTGCCGTCGTTTCCGACGTCTTCGTCGTCGTCGCAATCGTCGCCGTCACCGTCGTCGTCGTTGTCGTGGTCGTCGTCGTCGTGATCCGTCTCGGCGCGGCCAACGCGGTTACACCGTCGACCCGGAAAGTTCATTGAAAAGAAGTGCGAGGCGTGAAACGTACGAGCGTGCGTTTCCGACCACCGTACCACCGTCCCTCGATCGTCGACAATCGTGCCCGCTGTCTCGCGCGAGACAAGAGCGAAAAGCGCACCACCCCCGGAGAGAGAGCGGCAAGTAGATTCAGGAGACAACGAGCGAGACCGGCAGCGAGCAACGCGAGGAAATCGTGTCGCGGCAAATCGGTCAAGGGACCGAGAATCAGCGGGAAACCGTGAGCGGAAAAGTTGCGTGAAAAGTGCGTGTCGCGAGACCGGAAGCGTTCACACCAGGAGAGGAGACGTTGTTTGGGGATCGCGCGTCGAACGACGAGATCAAAGGCGGAACAGCGGACACCGAGACGACTATCGGCGTGACCGGCTATCATTGCCACGAGTAGTGTTAGCATTGCCACTGCAATCCCGGACAGCCGAGAGAGCGTTGCCATAACAACGAGCCGTGCGCCGCGCGTCGCTATGGAGCCCCAGAATCAGGAAATCGTAGCGAGCGGCTCGCCAGCCGAGGTGCCGAATGATCCAGGGTACGAGAAACTAGGATACTCCTGACCCCAAAACAGACCTCCACCTACATCCACCACCAACGATCGGGAACGTGCTCGAGAACGGAGCGGAGTGTGTTGACGTCGCGCGAGACGTTTCGCGAGACGCGCGTCGTGCACGTTGAAAATCTTGTGTTTCTGTTGGCCAGCTCCGTGCCAGTGTTTGTTCCGTTGATGCTTCTTACTGCGGTTAACGTCGATCGGTGACACGCGAGCCGTTCACCCGCGAACGTTCGACGTTCGCTCGTTTCCTTATCGCTGTTCGTCGTTCGTTTCCGTTGTCGGTGTCGTCGCAGACACCACGCGACCGTCTGATTCGTGGAAACGCGTAGTGTTTATGTTTGTCGGCCGCGTGAATATGCGTGCCGCGGCGCTCTCCTCGGACCGGTGGCGCCTTCTCTCAACGCGCCTTCTTTCGACTCGGTGTAACGTGAAGGAGGGAGTGAACGGGGGGGAAACTTAGATGAATGGGACGGTGAAACGACAGGGATCCGAGAAGAATGGAGCAAAAAAACGGAGGGAAAGGGGGATGATCGAATATCTTTGAATTTGCCGCCAGTTTCGAATCGTGATGTCGAGCGAACAGTTAGATGAATGAGACCGGGCTTCGCGAAGAACGGGACAAAAATGTATGTGGTCGGAAAAGGATTTAGCGCGTTCGAATTTGCCGTCAGTTTATAGCTAATCGTGACGAATAAACCGTTACGGGGGTAAAAAGCGCGTCGAAGATCTCGGTGTACGTAAAACACGTGTTTCAGAGGGGTAGATATGTATGTCACGCGGCGGCGAAAGTTTTTCGTTGTAGAGTTACAGTGTCTTGCGCTAACCACGTGACTCGTGAATAAAAACAGAGGGAAGTTGTGTCGTTCGTAAGTCGGTCAGTTGTAGCTGGAGATATTTCCATTTTCTTCGGACGTACATCGCGCATTCGATAATAAGTGCCGGTACGCTAGGTAGAAACGTTCCGCGAGGATTGTTTAACGTTCGATAATTCCGCGGAAAGTTGTACGGATTGGTAACGTTGCCCCGGTGTGTTTCCCGCGATCGATCCCGACGACATATGGTCAATGGTTTGTCCTATTAATTCTTTTGAACCTATTAACGTGGTATAGAGCAGTAGCCTACTCCAGTTCTTCGTATCACGAAGACCTAAAGAGGGAAGCGCGAGGGGTGGGAATGGGGATAGAGAGGGAAGAATGCGTGGGCGAGGGGAAAAGATTATATCGTGTCACGGAAAATCGATGTGCAAATGCGCCACCACGTGATTAAATCCACAACGCGAGAGTGTTATCTTCGTGGATATACCGTCGAACATGATAATCTTTGCTTCCCGGTAACGTGTTATGACCTTCTTTCCCGGTTGAAAACAAAAACCATTGATGGGAGAGCCGTACGCGTTTCCTCTATAATTCACATCTATCGAACCAATGTCGATGTTAATGACAGTGTATCGCGAAACGGTCTATTTTGTACTTACACGTTACGAGCTACAATCACGATTAGCATCCGTAATTAAAGTTCATTGACAGATTCGCCGTGTTTACCGTAAAGATCGATTCTGATCTCGCAGAAGCTCGTTTCCATAAACGGTGTCGGTCGCGATAATTGGCGGGATTAGATCTATACGACGCGCAACGATAGTTACGGCAATTTTGTCGACGGTTGTTCTTCTTTCATTACGTTGAATGAAAACGTTTCTGTTATCACGCAGTTTCCGAATCGAACTTCTGTCTCGTGTTAGCCTCTTATCGACGATATGCTTCCGAGTTAAAGAACTCGATCCAATTTGAACGCGGCCCGTTTAAACGAGTTCGCATCTAAAATATATTTACATGCCGATCACGCGCTTGTTACTGTCCTCGTGAATGCGCGCGTACTGAATCAGCGTGTAAAAGCTTTTACGATACCAATGACAATGGCACTTCTCGTAAACTGGTTAATAGGTACGATCCGGTAGAGCAAAGCGACGAAGACGGAGTGACGTTAACTCGAGGCTCGATTCGTTTGCCGATTAAGATGAAGCGACATTTTATTTCCCGTTAAGATTGTTTTATTAAACTTTCGTGATTTTATGCGATGATTTCGATGTTTAATCACGCTTCCGTGATCGCGTTCCGGCGAACGGGTAAAACTGATATCCGATCTTTCGACGATGCGGAAATTTTGCATCGCGCGAATCGAGGTGTATAAAAGGGGGGTATATTTTAATGCCGAAGAAGGCGCCCAGGTTCGAGGAGAACATGTGTTTGTTGTGTTTCGCGCGTGGTTCGTTTGGTTCCTTTCTCAAACGGATGCGGTGAATCGCGGGTCAAACAACGTGTTCCAACGAGGTTCTCGTTACGAGAAAAAGCGATAAAAAATGGCAAAAAAATTAGCCAGAAGTTGTTCAGTTGTTGGTTGATGTGTGGTGACACCTGCCGTCAACAAATGGAGACTGCACAGGGGGTCACGATACCGGAAGTTACCCTCTGCTGGCAGTCTCCCCTGTCTTCCTCCGTCATCTGCTGGCAACGAGACCTCGCGCCGATGCTGATGGATTCATCTTTCTTTTTCTAGGAAAATGTTCATCGGTGGTCTATCTTGGCAGACCAGTCCAGGTATGTGACGTTATGACGATATTAATTCGGAAAAAAACGCGTAGCCATTAAGTCGCTCGTTTCCTGCGTTCGAATTTGCGCGCGCATAGGGCGCGTAACATTTATATTTACGACCATCATCTGTCACTTCAATGTCAACACGTGTACGTCCCTTTGTGAATCGAATCGAGTGCTTTGGAAATAGTTTTGCGTCGAGCATTTTCGAATCGTTTCAGGCGGACAGCGTTAAGATAGGATCAAATACAGTATTTATTTTTGTTCCGGCATTGCTTGAACAAAGTTGTCATCGGTTGTATTCAGTTTTGTTCGCATTGTTTGAACGTACTCGCCCCGAGGGGTTGGAAGTATGAACTAGGGACACAGCTTGTTAGATAAATATGATTTACGTAATTGTTGTGTACTTTGTAAGTACTTATGGAACATATGAGGTTTGAAGTACGCACCATTGATATATCAAACTTTGGATTATTTTTGTGTTGCTCGTGCTACTCATAAGCAGAGATCAGATTCTTTTATTGTGTATTGAAGACATTGACATACTGTACACACAATTCACATTAGGAAAATCTGGTTGTTGTACTACAGTCACAAAATTGTAACTGGCTCGTTCAAAAATCATTGAAGAGGGAACATTTTATTTAACCAGTAATCAAAATGCCGTTGACAAATGAATAGGGCGAAATATTATTCGCATGGAATATCTTTTCGTAGGAAATTTCGTGAAAAATAATTGTAAGTTCGCAATATCTATGAATTTTTTGACTCATGAAAATTCTTATAATATTTAGTAGACTTTGATTTAATTTAGAAGACGATATTTTAAATATATTACTGATATATCGTATTATCGATAGCATTTCGATATTTATCGATAATGGCGCTTCCAATTTGAAGCGAATTTCTTAGCTTCTTTATCCTTCAAAACCGAACAAATTATTTATGAACTTTGTTCTAACTATAATAAATTTTCATAATAAAATTACGTGCCATGTTCAGTTAGGTATGCTAGATTATATTTTATCAAGCATCACATGAAATTTAATAAAAACAGAACAATGTAATGTAACCATTGTATTACATCCAGAACATTAACCTTAACGCAAACTAAACGATATTATCGATATGTGCTTAAGTGCCAATGAGAAATCGATAATGCGTCGATGATCAACTGCGTACCTACCTCGATATATGTAGATTAACACTAGATTTACGAACGATTAATGACAATTTATGTTTAAATTGAAACTAAGGTATATACATAATGGACATTGCATAAGTTAACTCAAGAAATCATTCTTTATTTCAACGAAGGATAACTTTGAACACTTTGACAGAAGCGTATCATTCATTTTCATAATTTAATTATCCGTGAATCTAGTGTTTACACAACCCCCATAAACAACAGCGAGATAGACTTAACACTAAAACGACCGACGTATAATGCACAATTATTTTCAAATTTTATTAAGAATTTTTAATTCAGCAGACGTAACAATTTCAAACTTATAAATCTACAAGTATAATAATTTCGAACTTAGCAGCTTCTAAAGCTTCTAAAGCTTCTTAGCAGCATTATTGCTAAAATACTATTTTATCAATCAACGGTGTTATTTTGTACAGCAAAGTCCCAGTTGTGAAACAATTCTCAAATTGTCTATAGTCTACAAGGCAGGTTAACACTAAAACTACCGCTTTGATAGTTTTATTGTTAAGTGTACTTCGTGTTATTTTGAGATACTAAATGTATTAACTAAATTAATTTTAATCGGGCGCGTAACTTACAGTTACCACCACTTCATTAACTCCACGCTAGGTGCCATTTTTGTTTTTGATGAACCTTACTGCATACTTTCACAATGTCCTGTTACATTTATTTTTGATAGTTTCAAATAGTTATTAAAGGTATTTTCGATCATGTAAGTGAACGAATTCTTAACACTAAAAGTACCGACGAATAATGCACAATTCTATCGAAATTAAAAACGAAGTTAAAAAATAAATAGACAAACGATGGAACATAAATGAATACACTTATTGATTCTCTACGTTGACGACAATCGGCACAGATGTTAATAAAAGCATCTTGACAAATTTTGTCATTCGAAGTACGAAATTTATAAAATGGCCATTTGACTCCTTTGGTAGTTCTATCGTTAAGTGTAAAATTATACGCTGGAATATCAGCGCGAAAAATGAAGAGGGCTCTCACGCGAAAAAGGATCGGTTCGATAAAACGAATATATGCGTGAATCGATGAGCCATCGGCTCGGAGTAGCACGTGCAAATTCGAGACGTTTCTTTCGTCGAAAGTTCGCTCGCGTGTTCGAGCCAGCAGCTCGAGTTAGCAGGCCTTTTATCTTCGTTAAGAGACTCGTGCCGGCTTTAAAGCGAGAGAGAAAAAGAAGTCGCACGGAACGCGGAACGATAATCGAGCAAAATGGTCGTAAGACGACGTAGCGCGTGTCTTTCGGCGGCCGTGGTGAAAAAATGGTCCTGCATAAAGCGTGTTCGTTCCGGACGCGATAAGAATCGGGGGAATAATTGATACGCGAGGCTGCGACCCGTGCATTGCGCGATTTTGAGAAATCGCCGTTGCCAACGTGGGGCCACGAAAAACCCGACACGCTCTCGCGTGCCTGAATCCCGCGATCATTCGTCACGTGGCATTGCCGGAGAGAAATCGTGCCCGATCGTGTTCTTTTATTCAGCGAAAAACTCGCCTCATTTTACATGTATAACGGGAGAAGGAAACGGCACGATCATCGGAGATCGATAAATGCAAAAGTATGAAGCGATCATTGAATCGGCGGCACGAAGGTGCTCTTTTGGAGGAAATCATTCTTTCGAAATGGCACTCTCGAATGACATTCAGTTACTATCGTTAGCGCTCGAACACTGCGGTACTTGTCTATTTATCGCGTACAGGAAGAAAGTATTTGTGTACTGATTATTTTGGAAAAACGGGGATCATTTAGTTTAGATCGAAAATGTATCATTTCCTTTAACTATAACAGTTCGATGTAATGCGTCTTAAAAAGCACTGTCACATTTTCATGTCACATTAATGATTGCATATTTTATAAAATATAAATTTATATATCAAATGCGGGAAAAATAATTTTAACACTAAACCTACCAAAGCGGTCAAAATGATGATTTCACAATTTTTTATTTTAAGTTACAAAGTATGTCAAGGTGGTTTTTTTTAAAATTCGTATTGTCCCGTATCGAAATAAAGAGTTAAGGTGTGCATTAGTTTGTGTTCTATCGTTCGTTTATTTATCTTTCAACTTCATTTTTAATTTCAATCTTCATATCTTTATTCAACACTGCACGAGGAAGGTCTTAACCCATTTGCTACCACGACTCCTAAATGGGGATCGCACCATTATATGTACATATAACATGTATATATTTTAAATAAAATGTGTAACTCGTCAAACACTTGCATTACAGTAGTAAAAATTATTTTTTGCTTCGATGTTGTCCAACTTATACAAACATGTGCGATTTTACAACACGAGCGATAAAATGGAAATAAAAATTTGGCATTTAATGGGTGAACCTGGAAAATTTAGTACAACGAATTTTCCTGAAGACTACCTCTTCAACGTACAATTACTTCTACTCTCGTTAAATGGATAATGGGATAACCAGTGTATCAAATTCGTTCGGAAACAATCGACGGAATTAATGCATAAATAAGAGGTTCGCTTAAATTATTCACCGATAACGAGCATTCCTGATATTAACAAATCTAGACAACGAACTATATAGTATCTGATCGTACAACAACATCGGATCGTTTCTTAGTCGACTGTACCGGCACTTAATCAATCTCGAAAATGGAGTTTCGTGAAAATCATCTCGCGTTCGGTTGTATCATCATTAACCTGTATAATTTAATAACACTCGACGTTACCGTGCTGTAATTCACCGAATCATTGGATTAAATTCAGCGTCGATCGAGGGTGGTAATTATTTCCGATTACGGTCAGATAGATTCATGACATAATTAGCGACGGAACATCGCGCTATTTTGCACGATTCCATCGAACGAAGAATCTTTTTCGCTAAATTATCCAATTACCCGAAAGTATGTTGTTCCGTTGACGCGCGAGAAAAAATGCGTGTTAAATTACGCGACGTTTAATTAACATTTCAAACGCAGTCGAAAGGAACACTGTACTTTTTTTCCGGATTTATTTTACGCGCGTGAAGTTCGTTTTTGCAGCGGCGGTATCGCCCAGGATGGCTTGATTTTCCATGAAATCGACGTTAATTCCGTGAAACCGTGTGGAGGAGTAAATAACGATGTTGCATCGAAAGAAACGCTGCGTTTAAATCGCCCGAACAAAGATGCTGTTGCGTGAGCTGAATGAAAATAATCGAGCCACGCGACCGTGACTAGCGTTATTGCGAAACGACTGCAAACTACTGGGAAGTGTGCGAGCACTTCCGTGGAATTTTCGCAGAGGTAGCAGTGCCACGTGTTTGCGCTAACCTTCTCGCGACGTTTAATTGAAATTAGGCTGGCTCAAACAATTTCGCGCGCACCTTCTGAAAATTTAGGATGTGTCGTTAAAAAAAAAAATCGCTCAATGTTTGCGCTAAACAATTTTAATTAAACAGGTCGCTCGAGATTTTCTAGTAAGCAATTCTCTATCGGTATATTGATTTCTTATCGCATCGATTTTTACCTACGATTCAAGCGCTTACAACTGTCGTCACGATAAAATTGTACAAATCTTGATTTTGGTATTAAATCTTGCAGCAATGTCAATTATATAAATCATATTTACATAGACCAAAAATCAATAAATAAGGGTAATTAATTAGGTAATTAATCACTATCGAAAATAGTGATCTTATCTGAGAACGAAAAGGAAATGAAAAATTTTGTTGAATCATCCTATATGGTTCAAATATGGGGATATTTTGTATAGTGTAGAGCGCAATAAGGTTTTACAGAGTAAATGCTGATATGGTAGATAAGAGATATGATACTCGTTTTTTGTTAATTCACTTTCAAATTAATAAATCATACATATGTACTTTAATATAAATATATCATGTTATTATGTCGTTAGAAACCCAAATTGTTAAATTTCAAAGTTTCAAAATCCTGCAATAAATTTAAAAAATTCTACATTATTTCTACGTTTCTAAATTTCTACATATTTAAATTGCTAAATATTCGAATTTTTACAATCTCAAATTTCTAAATTTCCAAATACCATAATTCAACAATTTTCAAATTCCCAAACTCCGTAGTTCTCATAATCTCCAAAGCCCCAAACACCATAATTCCTAAAATGCTCAAATTCTCAAACTTCCAAAATTGCAAATACCATAATTAAAAAATTTCCCCATCCCGAAACTTCGTAATATCCAACGTCAGCGTTGGAAATGCTCAAACTCCACAATTTTCAAAATTGCCAAATTACCGAACACCAAAATTAACAAATCTTTGAATCTACATAATCCCAAAAATTAATAAGACTGTGTCCTCGCGGTCAAAGAGAAAAAAAAATGGAAAACAACTGACTGTTCTCGTTACCATGTTCTTTTTTCCTACAATTACGTGAGATCGACTCATTGAAAAGACTGACTGACGAAACGAAAGAGGAAAGTTAGGGGAAACGAGACGGAGCTACGACTTACGTAACGACGGCAAATAACGCTAATGAACCTGTACCTTCATCTTCGTTCCTCTGGTTCTTTTTTCAGGAAATGTTTCTCTTCGTTGGCTCGCAGTTATGAAAACTATTCGTCTGACAGACAATTGAGAAAAAACAACCGGCTTGTTCCCAAAATATAAGTTTCCGGAATGAACCACGTGCGACAAACGTGATACCAAACGTGTAACAAAGATGAAATCTCAAACATTCGAGTGTATACAGCTAATATTTTTCGGGGTTCCTAGCATTAATTCACAGCGTGAAGATATCGATTAAGTATATTGCTAGCACTTCTCAGAATTCTCAGTATTTATTGACTTATTTATAAAGCATTAGTATTATTATTTATAAAGTATATTTATTTGAAGAATTTATTGATTCTCAGTATTTATTTATTTATAATACAAAAATATCGATCAAATATATATTAGTATGTTTGAAAATGTTCAGTATTTATTGAAAGTACTAAAATATCGATCAACTGTATATTGTTAGTACTTTTAATGGGATATATGGGATTTTTATGAACTAATAAAAACCACCAAATTATAATTTTAATAATGATTTTATTTATAGGCAGTTTGAACGTCTTTACTATTGAATGTATCGATAACGATTAGAACTTTTCTAGAAAAATGCACACGGAAAAATAAAAGATTGTCACACAGTAACATCGGCGACTGTCGTTTGTGTTTCTAAATATAAACTGATAGCTGCCTTTATTTCTAATGTGCAGTGCCTCTCAACATAGAGATTTATTTCTGATAAATTTTAAATAATATTATTCCCACAACTTTTACCATAAAAAGTTCTAGATACTCAAGAAATATAAGAATTTCAGATTTAGAAATTCACTAATTCCTAATGTTGGAGAGGCAACAATTAAAATGCAGAAATTTAAGAATTCATAGTCTTACAAATGTATTTAATATCATCTTTAGCAATTTAAGAATTAATAATCTAAAAAGTATAATAATATTAATCGTAGAACATTAAAAATTTCTAATGCAGTAGATATGACAATTTCAAACGTATAAATCTGCAAATATAATAATTTCGAACTTAGAAGCTTCAAAATTCGTCAGATTGAATATCTATAAACTAAAATACTACTTCATCTCTCAACAGTGCTATTTTACACAGCAAAGTCCCAGTTGTGGAATAATCCTCAAATTGTTCACAGTTTACGAGACAGTTTAACACTAAAACTACCGCTTTGGTAGTTTTATTGTTAAGTGTACTTCTTGTTATTTGGAAATTTTAAATACATATATTAACTAAATTAATTTTAATCTAGCGCGTGGCTTGCAGTTACCACCACCTCATTAACTCCACACTAGGTGTCATTTTTGTTTTTGATGAACCTTACTGAATAGTTTCACAATATCTTGTTATATTTATTTTTGATAGTTTCAAGTAGTAGCTACAGGTATTTTCGATTACGTAAGTGAACAAATTCTTAACACTAAACCTACCGACGTATAAGGCACAATTATTTTGAAATTAAAAACGAAGTTGAAAATCAAATGAACAAACGATGAAACATAAACGAATACTCTTATTCATTCTTTGTCGATGACAATCAGATGTCAAGAAAATTATCTTAACACTAGATCTACGGACGTGTAATGACCACTTATTTTTAAATTAAAACTAAACCAGGAAAGAACATTACTAAAGTATAATACGTAAACTGGCTTATACAATGATCCTTTACCTTAACTGCAGTTAACATAAATTTTGATAAAAGCTTCATGGTGTTCGTAATTTAAAATAAAATACTATGTTACGAGTCATTTTTGCTCATTCTGTAAATATAGCGTTAACAAATTCTGTCGTTTGAAGTAGGAAATTTGCGAAAGGTTCATTTGATCCGTTTGATAGTTTTAGTGTTAGGGTGATGTTTCGAATTCGCGCGCCATTTGGAAGCGGAAAGTCCCTGGATCCCGTCGAACGTTTCGGGTTCGTCCACAACCAAATTATCGGTGAACAATAATCGATCGCACGATGTTCGCGCTCCATTTCCATCGGTGTTGTTAGCCTTCCTTTCATCGATGACATGACGCTTCGAGAAAGCGTGTCTGAAGTAGAAAAAGCGGAGCAGTCGTCCGGTTGTAGCACGGTGAACCGTCGCGTGTGTTTTGTGCCGGTGTTCCGCAAAAGTTCATAGGTAGAAAGATGTGCATCGTACGGTAACCGTGGGAAAGCACCTACATACAAACCTTGCAGCGGAATATTACTGTCTAACGTTTGTGAGCCACGAGTATCGTACCGCTCGTTTCTAAAACAATGCGCTAGAATAATTATACTCACGAAAATTAGATACGAGGACTTTTTTGTTCTTGATCGATTCGGACATCCTTTGTTGTTCTTCGAGAATAGTTTTTGAAATACTTTTGTTACTTATTGATATTGTCACTGTTACATCGGCTTAACTACATTACGTTACTATAGTAATATATTACTATAATATTTTATTGTTATTAATGTACTGTATCATCGTTGTAATAAACGATAAATACTGTTGCGTATTTTATTAGTTTCGTTTATTTGTAGACGCTTTATTGTTTTGTTTTATTACTAGGAATTTTGTTTATATTATTAGGGATTTTCTTATTTTGTTTCATTATTAGAACTTATTAGAACTTAGAATTTTATTAATTCTCTTTATTATCGGGAATTTTATTAATCTACTTTGTAGTTAGAAATATTGTTATTTTATTTTATTACTTGTAATTGTATTACCTTGTTCTTTGATTTCATAGTGTTGGAACGAATTTTACATTGTTACATTTAAGAGCTTTCAAATTTATTATTATTTAGCTTACTAAATTTTTTTATTTTTAAATATAAAATTATTTAAATATAATTAATTAATTATAAAATTTAAAAATTTGAAAGTATATTTCTATATTACTAAATGCTAACATTTGTAAATGTTTAAGGTTCTTAATTATAAAATTAATTTTGTTTACTGCAAAATTTGTATGGTTAAGAATATCACATTTGTAGGTTCCTAAACTTCCCCACTTGTGTATACTCAAATTTTCTATGGTCCAAATTTCTGTAATTCCAGAATTAGTCACGCTAACTGTATAATACATAAATAAATTATCTATAAATAATATTCTACAACGTAGATAAACCAGAAATCAGCTAGATATGAATACAGAACGCGGCAAAAATAAATTATGGACATCGATATTACAAACTGTATATCTACATCTTCGTCAGCAACGAAATTTACAATTCTCGTTCGGAATACATTCTACTTTTTATTATCACAATTTATGGTTCAGTATTTACTCAACTTCATTGTGCTCGGAATAAGAAAAGTTCACCTGCGAAATTCAGTAAGCACCAATTTATGTAGCTACTTTATACACCGGACAACAAGATCGAAGATATCTCAGTTAAATCACGCTAATCGTCTCGAAGCTACTGCGGTATAAAGAATTAATATGTATGAGATATGTCACTGGATTTATTCGTGGTAGTTTTCCCATTGAAAAAAGATCTCTCACGTTCCCGGGATGGGTCGCGTTGCGAAACTTTCTTGTTGTTCTGTTCACGATGGCGTGTCCACGTTCCCCCGTCAAGACGTCTTGCATGGAAGACCTTATGGTGCCTCGTGACACCATGGTTCCGCTACAATGAGCACGTGATTTAAGATCCTTCGATCTTAACTTCGGTTCAACGATCAGACAGTAAGTTGCGCAAAGTTTCTGTAAATTTGCGGGAGCGGCGCGTTACGAACTGTAGTACCGAAAATTACTGATTTTATATAAATGGTATAAGGGAAATTAGGGAGGACTGATGCATAGGGGGATTGATAATTCATATTTTCGAATATGTGAAGCGTTTCGTGTCTGAGATTTTGTATTGAGATGCTTTTCTGCTCTTTATTTGCACATTTTTTAGCCTTACATTTCTTAAAGTTGTACACTCACAGATTTCTGCATAGTATTCTTAGATGATTTTTTATATTTTTGAGTTACCAAATTATCAAATCTGATGTTTTGAAATTTTGAGATTATGAGGTTTTTAACTTCTCAAGCTTCTGTATTTGTACATTTTGGAATTCTCAAATTTCTGAGGTTCTAAATCCTGCAGTCCCCAAATTCAAAAATTTCTGAATTAAAAATCTTTTGTTCTCTAAATTTCTGAATTAAAAAATCTAGATTCCAAAATTTCTGAATTTTTGAATTTATTAATTTTTGTATGTTTGAGTTTGTAAATTTGTAAATTTGTAAATTTGTAAATTTGTGAATTTGTGAATTTGTGAATTTGTGAATTTGTGAATTTGTAAATTTGTGAATTTGTGATTGTTGGATTACTATAATATTTTCTATACACGCAAAAATGAATCATGGCAATAAGAGACACTGATATCAAACAAAAGAAAATTTGTTGTATTCATTCCGAGTTAGAGAATAAAACGATTAAAGACATCCTTCAGATCCTTCATAATAGAATCTTATAGTGAAATAATCTGAGTTATTTCATTAGAATTAATCCCATATTCCAACAGTCATTTTGTGAATCTCTGAATTTCTGAATTATTAAATTCCTAAATTTGTATATTTCTAAATTCGTAATTGCGTGAATGTCTAAATGCTTAAATTCCAAACTTCCAACGTTACCGTTTTTTTACATTTCCTAGATTTTTAAATTCTAAGCAGCAAGAAAATATAATTCTCTATTATCCTGATTATCAATTTACATTTATAGATAAGGTCACAATTATGGATTAAAATTTATTTCTGCCTACACGAAGTTCATCTAAAATCTAAATTTGAACCACTAATTAAAATCGTTACAAAGTAAGAACTAAATTAAACACATTTTCAAGTAAAATATATTTGAACTAATATTTCGAAGTGAATATCACAAAAACCTATAATCAATGTCAACTTCTAACATTTAATTTCTCGAATGTAAATTAGAAATTAAACTTCGACTTCCTGTAAAAAAAATCGATTCAATTAGAAAATCGATTTAGTTAGCAATAATGTTTCAACTTTCAATGGATAAATATTCAATTACCGCGTATATAATAACCAATTAATACATTTAACGACTGTACTTTAATCCCGCAACCACTAACGAGGCAATTATATAAATTTCGTAATCTTCAATATTCCATTTCCTGCCTTTTCACTCTGCCTTTCACTCGTTTCACATATTTTCTAAATTCACACCGTAAGTTCATGCGTTAACTCTTATCACACCGTATAAAATTTTCATCGCGAGAACGCGTTCCAGTTTTTGCAAAAGCGATTTATTTTCGATAGTTCAATCACGGTTTATCGGTGTTTTCTTCTTTCGATTTCACGCGCAGGAGATTAACTGGCGTTCCGTTCGAAATTCAATCATCGCGACCGAGCGCTCATTTATGTTTGATGGTCATGAAGGGCCGCGAACCATTGTAACGACGGACATTTCTAACAGTACTGCTTGTTTGCGTATTCAATCAGTTATTCGTAGCGCGTATCAATGTATATATTACACGTAATGCGATTTCAAAACGCGGTTGCCTGTGCAAAGAGTGATTACGTATTAATCATTGACATTGCCGGTGGTAGAGCTCGTCGATTGCAATTTGTTATTCGAGAAATTGATCGAGAGCTGGACGAGACTGCGTTTCGTTTGCTCGGCCGGAACGGAACCAGTGAATAATTAAGAAGGTAAAACGCCAATACCAAATGTATATGTTTCATTTCTCTTTTTAAATCAGCGAAATGAATGAAACATTTATTTTATTCGTTCCGTCGTCCGCTGTATTTTTCGAGTGCGAATTAACATAGAAATCTCGCGTAAGCTCCTGTATCTTGGTAAACATTGAAAACTGTGCGAAAGTTGTAGTACTTCTAAAAAGAGCAAGCACAATAATAAGAAATTTAAACAAAAATTTCGCATTTATTTTGGACAGTTGCGCATTACTGTTTCTCAAAATTATTAATTTCTGTGTATTGATTTTGGTATTAACATAATACAAAAATATGTAAATAATGTAACTTATTTAGTTTAAACAACTTGATTTATGCATGTTAAAACATTTATGGAAGAAAGTGAGAATGAGATTGAATTACATCGATGAAGCAAGCAAATGTTAATGTACGATATATTATAGTTAATATACATAATGTGTGGTCAATATAATGAATTACAGTTAATACACTCGATGATATCATTTAAACATAATTAACTATAGTTAATATCTCCGATGATGCTTTTTTCTAATCACTACAGTTTATACACTTGATCATGGCAGTTAAAATAATTAATTACAATTAATACACTTGAAGATGGCATTAAAATAATTAACTACAATTAATACACTCGATGATGACATTTAATGTAATTAATTGCAGTTAATATACTTCATGATGACAGTTAAAACAATTAACTACAGTTAACACATTTGATGAGGGCAGTTAAAATAATTAATTATAGTTAATACACTTGATGATAACAGTTAAAAGAATTAATTACAATTAATACACTTAATGATGGCATTTAATATAATTAACTACAATGAATACACTTGGTGACGGCATTTAATATAATTCATTATAGTTAGTATGATATAAAATAGGGAATGTAGTGTACTTGAAACTGATGAAGAAGGGTATTGAACGGTTCCGCTCCGATTTGAATACAACTTCGTAAGCTTCAATGTAGGTCAGCCAAAAATAATATATTTTTTGCTGTTACGGTAAGTCAAGTTTTAGGGGTGAAATCGCCCTTTGAGAGTTGGCATGCTCAAGGCTGTTTTGGAAAGTAGCAGAGATAACAATGTAATTTAAATTGTAATGTTGTATCGTTCTTTTTTTTACAATAATATGCTCTAGGTGGTTTTGCAAAGAATATAGAATTTTGTGGAAAAGTTACCAGAAAAGTAACCATCTCCATTTTAAACATTATTTCTTCAGCGATAGTAATTGGAAATGATGAGTATTAAATCAGGAATTTGACAATGTGTCTACAGATATCTTGCAGCATACATTTTATACATTAAATTGGAGATTTAATAGTCATGGTACACAGTTGCACGTTGCACGTGTTAGCTAAACTGCGAGGCAGCAGAAAACTGGTATTTTGTTACTCATAGAATTGCTCTTATACTATTAAAGCGGACATGCTTTAATCATGAAGCTTATTCATGCAATAACCCTAATGACAAAGCACGCTTTTGAACCATTTATGAGCACAAAACATTTATGAAAATATTTATGAAAGTATCGAAGTCCGAAGCTCGTGTATTTAGGTTATATTGATTTTGTCGGTTTGAATTCTAGAACAACGGTTAATAATAACAGGTTTGTAGTTCCTTTCAGACTAGGGTAATGCAAGTTTAAGGAGTTGAAACTGCTTATTACTAATTTTGAAACCTGGCAATTTAGATAATTGGACAATGGAAATATTAAAATCTGCAGAAATATGAGTGTCATGTTTCAATAATTTACAATTTTTATATGTACGGACTTATTGATATGCAAAATTTTACAAATTTATAAATTTAAAACTAAGGGTTTTGGAGAGCTAGACAATTTTTGAACTACTAAGTTTCTAAGTCTATAAATATCGCAATTTACTAAGTCACTAATTTACCAATTTTTCAATTGATCAATTTATAAATTTACCAACTTTCCAGTTTTTCGGTTTTCCAATTTACCAATTTCACAATTTTACGATTTACCAATTCTACAATGTACCAATTTTATAATTTACTAATTTTACAATTTACCAATTTTACAATTTTACAATTTTACAATTTTACAATTTACCAATTTTTCAATTGATCAATTTTATAATTTATTATACTAATTTTACAATTTACCAATTCACCAATTTTACAATTTACTAGTTTTACAATTTACCAATTTTTAAATTTTATAATTTTACAATTTTACAATTATCCAATGTCCCAGTTTTCCAATTTACAAATTTCGAAGTTTGAACAGCTACATGCTTATAAATTTGATCAGCATGGGTATAAAATTTCGGAAATAAAAATCTATCAAATCCCCAACTTCCGCTACTTTTAAATCTCCGATATTTAAGTTAATAAATTTGTTAATTTTATGTAATCAAATACAATTATCGCGTATGTGTAATTACGATGTAGGAATCGCAATGACAAACTCAGGTGATATCGATACAACCGTAATTTTTGTCATTAATTATTTTGACCTCACTCATCGTTGCACATCGTTAAAAATTGATTTACATAGAATGTCAAAGAAGCCGTGATCCAATAATTAATATCTCGATAGAAAATTTGTATGTCACTAAACTGAGACTATTTTTAAACGATTTTATACTCCCGCTGGGAGGATCATTTATCTTATTTCTTTCGTGCATTTTCGATTAATACACCCGTCGAAAGTGTGCATTTAATTTCCATCCCCTCATGGCCGTTTTCAACGCCTCCTCCTCAAATACGACCCAGTCACGCTTTCGGGCAATTACATTTTTCATTGTCCCGTCCTTAACATCGTATCCAAAGTTATCGTCGGTTCAAGCTATAATCTTGCCGTTCACGATTTTATCGCGTAGATTCACGTACATATGCGCACGTGTCACAGCTTAACACGAGCTCTCCGGAGAATATTTAGGATATGTGCCATTTTTCCCTCAAGTTTTACGTCCACCCTTTGTTTACCGTCTCGTGGAGATTACGAGTTTTCGTAGCTTAATCCGTAGCTGTTTCCGCGATTTCTGAAATTCTTGGTCGCTTTACATGTATGTTGGTACGTCGTTCGTAAAAAGCTTGTCGGTTGTTTCGTCGTAAAAATATTGTTTCCAACCGTTGAACGTACAGTCAACGGTAAATCAAGCTTCCTTGGAGAAAATATGGCAACCGAGGGGATGCTCGATACCACTTGTTGATTTTTAAGGATATTCTAAGGATTTTGAAGAATCGAGGGTTCCCGAATTTGGAGATATTGTGATTTGAGAGTTCTGGGACTAGATGATTATGGGAATTGAGGATTTTGCGATTTGATGATCTTGCGATTTGAGAACTTAGGTATTCGAGTAGTCGAGGATTCAAGGATTTTAAGATGTGGTGATCTTAGGGTTGGAGGATTTTAGAATTTGAAGATTCTGAGACTCGAGGATTTGGTTATTTTAGTACTCTGGTATTTGGGGGTCTTGGGATTTGAGGATCTTGTGATTTGAGAATTTGTGTATCTTGACTATCTGGGGTTTTGAGGATTTTGAGATTTGAGGAATTATTAGAATTCTGGGATTCGAGAATTCGAGGATTCTAGGATTCGAGGATTCTGGGATTTGAGGATTCTGGGATTCGAGGATTTTGAGATTCGAGGATTCTGGGATTCGAGGATTCTGGTATTCGAGGATTCTGAGATTCGAGGATTCTGGGATTCGAGGATTCTGGGATTCGAGGATTCTGGGATTCGAGGATTCTGGGATTCGAGGATTCTGGGATTCGAGGATTCTGGGATTCGAGGATTCTGCGATTCCAAGATTCTGGGATTCGAGGATTTTGGAATTTAAGGATTCTTGGACTTGAGAATTTTGGAATTTCATAGTTATACGATTTGAGGATTAGGGTATTTTGGAATTTTTTATATAGAAATCTTGGGATATGGAGAATGTAAGTACATAGGAATGTATGGCCATGCGAGTATGAAGACATGAGAACCTAGAGATATGGCGATCCAGGGATACGGGAATTTAAGAATATGGAAATCTAGGAATATAGAAATCTAAGTTATATGGTAATCTGGGGGTAGGTAATTTAGGAATAGGAAGTGTATGGATATGCGAATCTACGAAAGAGGTACTTAAGAAAAGGAAATCTACGGATATAAGTATGGAAATCTAGCGACGTGGGTGTCCAGAAATTTGAGAATGTGAATATTTAGGGATGTAAGAAGCAGGAACGTAGAGAACTTGGAAAACAAATTTACAATTGAAAGATTTGGAAATATAGGAAATTAAAAGAACTTGAAAACTCGCAACTGTGAACATTTGGAGAAGCGTCAAGTGTACGAGTGTATCCTCATCTAAAGGAAGTCTAAGTGCATCCGACTGTAATCGAATAAGGTTCTCCTCTCGTGTACACGTACGTGAAAATAGTAGTTTGCAGAGATGTCGAACGCGATGGTTTTCGACACCGATGGCACTTCAATTTGACGCGATTTCGAGCGTTGAACCGAATGGATTAAAATTATCCTGGTCCGTGAAAATGTCTCCATGGTCCACTGGAAATACGAGTATCTTGTAACTCGAATATTCTCCTGCTGCTATTGTTATCGACGATTTCGCGGTTTTCGTTGCTGCAACTGACTCTAGAACTTATTACACTGTAATTGTACCGTCTTCCCATTACAATTCAAATCTGAAGTTCGCGAAGTTTAATCCGTGTTTGCAACACCGAGATCGCGATGTTCCTTTCCAACTTAATGAAAACGAATTTATGTACGCGGATAATTATGTATCTATGGTTTATTTAGTTCTGTGTTACCACCGTTAATTGAAATAACGATGTTCAAATTTTCTTCGTTGTACCGTCGCAGGTTTGATAATTGAGTTGAGTATTGCTTTTAATTTGAGGAGACTTTAAGATCCAGTAAATATGGTGGTTAATATATTTTTAATATATTCATGGACAAAATTAAGTGGACATTGCAGAAGTGTAAAAAAATTTGTTGTTTTACTACAATGTTTTAAATAAATTTTAAATTTAGAACGTCAAATGTTTTTGTAGACTTGAAAAAACATTTATTTAATATACAATTGATTTATTTAATGTATATAATTGTGCAGTAAAGTTTTGATTTATAGGCATTATTAGTTAAATTAAATTAACATTTTGTTATTTATGATACCTGTCCACTTAATTTCGTCCACAACTGTATATTAAGAACTGATGGAAACTGTCTATTGTGTGTGTAGAAATAGGTTGGTTCAGAATGATTAGCTTGACGTGACATTTTAGGGTCATTGAAAGTGGAGGTTGCTTTATTTTGCATAAATACTTAATTTGATGCCTTCAACATCACCTGTTTCTAATCACTATTTTGGCTTCAAATATTTTAGCGTTCTTTTTAGAAATTTTAACATTTTACTAAAATTAACAATTTTATCTTGTCATCCATTTTACGAATTCAAACATTTCCCGCCTTTCCGTGAATTCAAAATGGCGCCGATGATTAGTATAAAATCATCGATGATTATTTCAATAATTTAAGTTATAGTGACGTTTTAAGAACGAATGTTTAGTTAAAAAAGAACGAGGTACTGAATTAATTCATGCAGTTAATAGTAGAAAATAAGTCTGGAACGTACATTCTGCTGCATTCAAAACAATAACTAATAAATTAGTTTAAAATTTCCTGAAATCTATTGCTGTTTGTTTTATGTACGAAATGTTAATAGTGTCTTCAGTTTTGTTTAATTGAATAAAGGCTAAAAATTCTCGAAAGGAAAATGTAAATATTTGATAATTACTGAATTTTTAAGTATTTCATAGTTACTACATTTTTGCAAATTTTTAATTTTCCGTCATTTTTGTAGGCTTCGTAGCTCCATCGCTAAGAGCAATTTTAACCCATTAACGCCCAACTTCTGAAAATTCTATATATGGTTTATAAATGTTTAAAATAAAATAAAATGCATTAATTTAAAAAAATTATTAGCTAGTTTTGGAAATATCGGCTGTCCTCATTTTTTTTTCTAGTACCTAAAATTAAAACTACACAAGGCATCAGCAAATTTCTAGAAATATGTTTACAAGATGTCCTCAAAAGAGGACACTGGGCGTTAATGGGTTAAAATTACCAAACATTTTCCTTTAGCAAAATTCTAATCATAGAAGTTGTCACTTAAATACTTTTCACTCAAATACTTTCTAATTAACACTGTAATATTAATTTTTGTAACGCCGTTCAGAGTATCAAACAAAATTTAACAAAAATATACTTCATACTCCGAAACTTTTATAGATTATCATAGATATATTTAAAATAAAGGATTTTAATTTCTATACATATAATAATTCTTGTAGAATTATTTATTGTTCGACAAATTATGTAGTGTAGTTCTATCCATAAAAATTGATGTCTAGAGTACAATTTGTAATCCTATGAAATTTGTTAAATAATCAGATAAACAAGAAAAGAAACTGTAATTATATTCTTCGTCTCCTATTTTTTTTTTTAAGTAGAGGGTGCATTTTATTAAGGCACCCATTTACAAAATTTCGCGCGTGCATTTAGATCGGTTCTCGCGTGAATGTAAAGGACACGAGAACAGCGCTGGTTGCATAAATATCGATGTAACATTAATCTCGCGTGACAAAGCATGCCATTGATCTTTTTTGTCGGTTGAATAGAATTTATCGCGTTATTCGGCGCACTTGCACGCACGTGGTCTTTATAGCAGGTCGTCGCGAAATTTCAAGTCATTCAAATGGTCGTTTGGCACTTTGGGCCGGTTCCAGATATTGTTGAAACAATGTGGTTAGAGCTTACAAACGCGCATCAGTTTGCACCTAACTTTCGACACTTTCCGGCTCGGTTAACTGCGACACTATGCTGAATGAACGAAAAATTACTACAGCACGAATGCATCCAATTTACTGTGCTTTACGCGCTATCTTGAACCAGCTATCCCCGAGAGAGCAATAGTAAATGTCTCACTATACTGATCTGCACCGGATGCGACCTCTGGTGGCGGTAAAATTTAAATCTATTTGCATCGAGACGAATTTCCGTTACAAAATTATTCGGGCAATTATTCCCATCGATTTGGAATGAAATAATAACGTTTAACGTGTTTACAGAATTAATGTTAATACTGGTTCTTCTGTTTTCATTTTGATTCCAAGTTTCTCGTAGACGAATTTTTATGACAATTCAGCAATATACATATTTTTATCGATCTAAAATAGAATATTAAGATTCAGTCTGTTTTAGCCTCAATTTTCTGATGAATGATGAATATTGTTTGCAAATATGGACTCTAATCACATTTTTTTGAATCACAGTTTAATTTCTATTTTTGTCGAACATAAATTAAAATAGTAATAATTTTGTTATTTATCAGGATGAACTAAAATATTCTTTAAATTATATAATATTTATTAAGGCAATAAAAATTGTATTTTTTTAACGTTTCTTTATTTGCTCTTATTTTATTATACAAGCTTGTCCTCTTACAAATACCAAAATTAAAATTCAATAGAATAAAACTTGAATTAAAATTGAAATTGACTTTGTAGCAGATTATTTTTTAGTATTTTATACGAAGTAGTATTAAATTATTAAATAGGTAAAACTTTGTATTATATACAATAATGTTTTCTCATTTTATTATAAACATATCTCTTCATACAAATGGTTTTGAATTTTCCCGCCACTCTCGGTCTTTCATCCGTTGTAAATCAATATCGCGGCAATCAATCTATGACACAATTTCCTGTCACTGCCTGAAAAATCAGTATCTCCAACTATTTCAACAACTCTGAGTACACGTTATAATTTATTATCGCGATAACGAGCAAATAATTTACGCAAGATGCTGTTTCCACGTCGTTTTTCACGCGCGTTACGTTAAAAGAGAAAAGGAAAAGTCGATCACAAATATGTGAAAGCGTATTTGATAGTCACAGTTCTTTCAGAAGATCTGCGAACGAAATTTCACAACTGGTTACTGTTTCTTTCAGCGTAATGAGCGTCCGTGAAGTAGAATAGATGTAGTCATGGTTCAGCCATCATATGACAGTGACGGTTTGTCATAATGGACGTTTCGTGTGCTGGACTCTTCCGTTTGATGATTGCGAAAGATTATTCCGACATTCTTTTAATCTGTATAATCATTGCAAACATTTCCAAGCTATATGTTCATAATTGTACGGAAACTGTCGATTGCTGAGGAATCGAAATTCGTTTCAGTTCGTAGATGATTGTCGATGGATCTACTTCATCTACGATATTTCAAATTACATTTTATCATTAATTTCTTATGAAGCTAATGAATTTTTATGGTTTTATATTTTTAAGTTTGAAAATCTGCGAATTTGAAATTCTTAAATATTAAATTTCTAAATTTCCAAATTTTCAAATTTTCAAGTTCTCAAATTCTCAATTTTTCAAATTCTCAAGTTCTCAAGTTCTCAAGTTCTTAAATTCTTAAATTCTTAAATTCTTAAATTCTCAAATTCCCAAATTCTACAATTCTCAAATTTTCAAATTCCCAAATTCTCAAATTCTCAAATATTCAAATTCCTAAATTTAAAAATTCTCAGATTTCTAATATCTGAAGTCCCAAAGTTCTCAAATTTCCAATTTTCTAAATATTTAAGTTTCTACGTTCCTAAATTCTTAAATTCCTTAATTCCCAAATTACTAAATTTTCAAATTCTTAAATACCTAAATTCCCAAATTCCCAAATTTCTAAATACTTACGTTCTGAAGATCCTAACTTCTTAAATTCCCAAATTTCTAAATACTTACGTTCTGAAGATCCGAACTTCTGTAATTCCCCAATTTTTAAAAACTGAACTTTCTAAGTTCCTAAGTTTCAAAATTCAAAAATTCCAAAGCACTTAACTTTCCAAATTCCCAAATTCAAAAATGTGTACCTTCCTAAATTTCTAAATTTCTTCAAATCAAATACCGTGTTAAAAATTCTCTTTACACGGTAACGTTCCACAATTTCATTCTTCTCTTTTGCTCTTCACCAAGTCTCCTTTGAAATCTATCTACCAACATTCTATAAAATCTGCACGTATCCAATCTACGCGTACAGATTAATGCACCATTGGGTCATCAACGAAGCCAAACAAGTACATGAAACTTCAGCGGTAATAATTCTACGAGAAAACAAACTCTCCGCGATCTGCAATTCTAGCAGCACCGATGCTGTAAATGTTTTTTCGGGGTTCTAGTTAGCGTCTTCGGGGACAGTGAAATAATAAAACAGGGGCGAGAAAACGTTGTCATCGTTCCCGATAGGAAAAACAGCGTTACAAGCCACGGATAAGTAAAAGTCTGACGTTTTTGCAAGTCGGTTGTCGCCGTTTTCGTCGTCGTCGTCGTTGTTGTGTCCTCGTAGTCGTGGTGTCTGATGCAATCGAGCGTAACGAGAGTCTCCTCGACTCTTTCGCTATTTTTAAACGTAATTGCAGCCGGCTGTTTTAATGGGCGAGCTAGTATACGAACGAAGATGGAGAGGCGTGGACCGGGACGGGGAGAAAATTTGTCGGCACGTCTTTTGGGGATGTTTCGACGTTAACGAGCGATTCCGGATCATGCGAATTTTCAAGCGACACCGTTCTATTTTCGCTCGTGTTTTACGTCGCGCGACGAACGTTTCGAAAAAAAAAAAAACGCCGCGACCGCGATTTTTACGAGAGACTCTTTAACCCTTGATTTACGGACGATTAATGACCATTTATATTTAAATTGGAAGTAGAATATGTAAATAAGCACATAATTCGCAATACGTGAACTAACTCGATGATTCAACGAAGGATAACTTACGTTTTGACAAAAGTTTCTTACCAATTTTCGTGATTTAAAATTAGAAATATAAGATTCGTCGTTTTGAGAATGTACGTATTCCAGTGGCTCAGGATGTAAGGTTTTTAAGATTTGGGAATGTTAGGGTTTGAGGATTTTAGAATTTGAAGATTTCGAGATTTGAGGATTTCGTTATTTTAGTACTCTGGTATTTGAGAGTATTAAGATTTGACAGTCTCAGGAATTGAGAATTTAGGTATTCGAGTAGACTGGGATTTAAGGATTTTAAGATTTGGGGATCTTAGGATTTGAGGATTTTAGAATTTGAAGATTTTGAGATTTGAGGATTTCGTTATTTTAGTACTCGGGCATTTGAGAGTATTAATATTTGACAGTCTTAGGATTTAGGAATTTAGCTATTCGAGTAGTCTGGAATTTAAGGATTTTAAGATTTGGGAATCTTATGGTTTGAGGATTTTAGAATTTGAAGATTTTGAGATTTGAGAATCTAGTTATTTTAGTACTCTGGCATTTGAGAGTATTAAGATTTGAGAATCTTGGGATTTGGGAATTAGGGTATTTGAGTAGTCGGAGTTTTGAGAATTCCGAGATTTGAGTAATTATTAGAATTTTGTAATTCGAGTATTCTGGAATTTGAGGATTTTGGAAATTATAACATCGCGGCCACGATTTTTACGAGAAACTATTTAACCTTTAATTTACGGACTATTAATGGCCATTTATATTTATATTGAAACTGAAATATAGAAATAAGAACATAATCCACAATGCGTGAACTAACTCGATGATTCTTTATTTCAACGAAGGTTAACTTACATTTTGACAAGAGCTTTTTACTGATTTTCGTAATTTAAAATTAGAAATCTAAGATCCGTCATTTTGACAGGTTCCGTAAATCTAGCGTTAAGAACGATGTTTTTTTTAACATGGACGCGCGTTTAGTATGCCAATAGGTACGGGGACTACAACGTAAGTTAACACGTAATGGACGGACTATCTCTGTTTCCGGAAATAAATAATTTTGGAACGGAAACACTTATTCGTGTAAAATGGAGCAATGTAATTAAAGTAATATAGAATACAGGGTATGTCATGCAAACGGGACTTTCTCAATTTATAATTGCGAAAACGTAGAAAATATTTCATACGCGATTTCAATGATATTGAGGGATCAATGTCTGATCATTATTAGTAACACTTAACGAATACGGTTGAAATTATACCCTGACACTCTGGTCATTTCAAAATTCTTCTTGACCTGTGCTACAAAATTTTGACCAATTTCCATAATAATTTACGAACCTACTTATCAAGATAAAATTTTGTATCACTATACATCATTCTATTGTTAAGATCCACACGATACTTCAAACACATTACATTTAGAATACATTCATCTACTTCTAATTGTAAGACAAAATCATGAAACACGTAAAAAGGATTGATATACCAATCGTGTTAATTTAATCCCTTGTCTTATAATATCGCGAGGCACTCGTGACGCACATTACAATTCGAATGTAGCAAACCAGACTCGTATTTTCATCGCAATTCAACTTTGTGCTCGATTCTAATTATAATCTACGGAATCTAGGTGCGATAAATATAAACCGCGTCTAACATTTTTAGTTTCTTTATTTGTTTTAATAATGTACCGATAATCTGGTAGCTACGAATGACGCAATTGCCAAGGAAATTGTAGGTTAATCGGTTAACAATTTGACTGCCATGATGCTTCCTCGTGACCGGCGCTGTAAATTCGGTTTCCGGTCATCTTCTATGACAATTAAAGATCCATATATGAATGGTTTCAAAGTTTCAGCAAATCAGCACTATTTTTTTATAAAATTTTACAAAGTTATTTGTTTGCATGTCTGATACTTCTTAACACTAGATTTACGGACGCGTAATGACCATTTACTCTTAAATTAAAACTGAATCAGAAAAGAAAATAACTAAAGTATGATACGTAAACTGGCTTATAAAATGATCCTTTATCTTGACAACGGTTAACGTACATTTTGATAAAACTTGTTCATAGTGTTGGTAATTTAATATAAAAAATGTGTTACGAGTCAATTTGGCTCGCTTCGTAAATCTAGCGTTAAGAGTGTAACATTTTGTAAAATGTTCATCCTTGTAAAGATTTATCTGACCAGATTGTGTTTCACTTCGTTTTCTTTGAGCTGCACTCTTTGCGAGGCTTGCGAGGACATTTTTTCTTCCCTTTTCCAACAATTCGCTTAAGGATGCGTTTATGTTTCCCCACAATCTATCCGATGGATCTATTTGGTTCTTTTTGTTGGTAGAATTTGGATACAATTAGCAGTCAAAAAATATGCAACCTAATAAGCAAAACTTCATAGTGGGTTCAACAGTGCTACAAGCGATGGAAACAAGAAAAGACGGAAAAAATGAAGAAAGAATACGTTTTCACCCCTTGTGCTACGATTTATTCAGCAAGTGCGTCAGACATAACGAACTATTAATTGCTACAACATTAAAGTGATTAAAGAAAGCTCGAATGTCAATATTGTTTCCCATTTAGTGATTCTCGGATGCGTAAATTACGATTAGACCGAAGTTGAACATTCAAGTATATTGAAAATATTAACAATGTCTACCATATTTGAAGAGCGAGTGCGTCACGGGCGTAGCTCGTAGTTGTAGGGCAAGGGGTTAATAAAGATTAAAGCAAAAATGTGAAGTGGCCTCCTTAGAAAATCAGAGTGGAAAAACGTAAATTTACCTCAGTTAAGTGTCATGAAATATTTTTGTCCAAACGAAAGAAGCTATAGTATAAATATATATATTATAGTAAATAATAATAAGCATAAACGAGAAAGAAATAAAGTTGCGAGGATTGTTTGCATGTCTTGGAATTTTGTGGAATCGGAATTCCAGCGAATTTTATCGCAAAGTCGATTCTGGTTTTCGTGGAAAATTAGAAAATGGCATATGTTGTAAGATCGACTGCATTTTTGTTAGCATTTTTGTGAAGTTTGTTTCGGAATTTTGCTATGGTCTCTGTGTCAAGATGAGAGAAAATATTTTTACGACGAATTAAACGAGGCTGATCGCACGATCTTGCCGTTGTTCTACAAGCACTCTTTAACTAACGCCAATTAGTATCGTAGTGTAGGCTATAAATAAACTATTAGGTAGGTCTGGGTTGAATTGGGTAAGCATCGAATTGCGTATTTACACGGCGATTGCTATAATAAAAGGTTCTTCACATAGCAAAAACCATTATAGGATCTCGGTATCTTCGGTTAATTACGTTTAATTCGTTTTAAGCAGCATCAATCAATATTAACGTTGAAATTACGTCATAGAAAATTTCGTATAGCAATTTAATCAACATTAACTTCGTGTTGTGACGTTTTTCGAAGATCGAGAGAAAAGAGTGTGTTCTATAATTCGACGGTTTCGATATGTTCAATTAATTAATTAATGTATTTTTCAGTATTTAATGAAACATATTCATACATTAGACTGACAGTGATTAATTATGTATTATAGGTAACGAATCGATATGTCAAAGTTATGTTCTATCGCTGATAATAAATTTATAACGAGAAATGCATATTGTTGATAATAAATTTATAAAGAGAAACAAAAAATAAAAAGCGAAGTATCCTTATTGATTTCTTCGAGACACTCATTAAAATATTTCTAGTATGTACTTAAAAGTGTTTCACTAATAATAAAATAGGTGAAATTTAATTTTGGTTAATTATTTCTTTCTAGCAGTCAGATGATCACTATTCGCCTTTGAAACATAATCAATATTATTTCGAAATTTTCACCTTTAAATAAATTGCACCTTTTGGTTATGTTTTCATGCAGAAAGTCAATTTGGTATCGATATATTCCATTCCAATGGAATTAGTGATATTGAATTTTCGATTGAATAGGTTATGGAAATTACCAACATTGGTGATACCGCTTGTAAAATAATACATGACACAGTAGAATACATGTTGAATATGAAATGCACTTTTCGCTGCACCTTTAAAACAGTTGTTTCAATGTTTTTTACTGAACAAATTCAGAACGATAGCTGTTAAACAACTCTGTAAGCTTTATATGTTAAAGTAATGAGCATATAATTATACTTAGAAGTTAAGTAAAGATTCGGATACGTGTCAAAAATATTTTAATTACATTAACGCTTTGAGTGCCATGTCACCCACATATGGGTGACGTATGAATTCATGCATAAATCTATCGCTAATTTTAGTTGAAACATTTAACATAACAAAGTATAAAAAAATGTAAATATATTAAAGATTATCGAATAAACCAAGGTAGAATATTATGAAAATGGTCTATAAAATATATCGAAAATAAAATTATTTCCTAAAAGAAATTGAAACTGTTTTATGGTGGCGCTCAAGGTGTTAATAAAATGAATTTCCAACTGAGATGATTATTTGAGATATCAACAAAAATGATGACTGTATACAAGAAAACACAGGATGTAATATTATTGCGAAAACAGAGATGCAATACTCTAATATACAATAAAATACAGAGATATATATAGAAATGCAATATAAAATATAAGCGATATAGTAATCTAATACAGGGTGTCCCAAAAGTGTTGATGGAGCCGGAAATGGGAGGTAGGTGAGGTCATTCTGAACAACTTTTTCATTTGCAAAAATGTCGTATGGGGCTTCATTTTTAAATTATTAAGGAAAAACATCGACCAATCAGAGCGCGAGAATCGCGCGCGCTCGGAGGCAGAAGTGTAGGCCCGAGTTATAATTGGCCGTGGTCGCGATCGAATCGCGTGGCGCGCGAGTCCCGCGTTCTGATTGGTCGGTGTTTTTCGTTAATAATTTAAAAATAAAGCCCCATACGACATTTTTGCAAATGAAAAAGTTGTTCAGAATGACCTCACCTACCTCCCATTTCCGGCTCCTTCAACACTTTTGGGACACCCTGTATAATACAGAAAAGTGATGAAAATATTGTATTGTGTCATTTATGATTGTTTATAAGCGATAAAAATGAAGCGATGGAAGATTAAAGAACAACCTAAATAAACGATGAACTAACGATCACGACAATATGCACAATTTATTACCAACAAAATATTCGATCGCGATATCAGAGACGTTGCTTCCAGAAGCGAACGCACAGTTTAGCGATTTATTAACACCGGTGTCTAGCGATTTATTTACACCACGGTCTAGAGATTTATTAACACCGCAACGACTCAACGTAATCGAAATTAATGCCAGATAGGTGAACGTGGTTCAACGAACTCTATCGATCAAAGCAACACGTTGCTTCTCTTTATCCGTTTGTTTCCCTCTATCGAGATCGTTATCTTCGATATCTGCCATGATTTATCTTTCCAATTATTTCGTCACACGGCAGACTAGATTGCCGGTAGAACGTGCGAGTCTCGAGAATCTGTGTAAAAACAATCCAAGAAGTTTCATCGCGGTGCACGTTCATCATAATTTCAATATTTGCACGCTCGCTCTGACGAAAAATGTGCACTCGGGCGATGAATAGACTTATTTTAGATAACTGTTGATTGTTATATTGTTAAACTACTTACAATACCAACCTCTACATTTTAAAATGTATAGATTTCAAAATGTTGCAATTTTTTAATTTTCATGTTTTTGAAATGTTTAATTTATATTTTAAAATATGCATACTACCAAAGTTTTGTCATCTTTTGATTTAGATGTATTGAAATGTATGCATTTCCAAAGTTTGCAATTATCCTCAAAGATCAGAAAATTCCAGTGGGTCCATACTTGTAGATCTTCAAATTTCTATCGTTTTCAATATTTTGATCTCCAATCACTTAGATCTCCACGTTTCTATATGTTCAAGTTCTTAGATCGCCAAATCCTTAGTTTTCCGTATTCCTAGGTGCTAAGATTTCAAGGTTCCTAAATACCTACAATCCGAAATCTCTAAATTCACAAATTCCTATATATCTGAATACCTATATTCCTAAATTCCCAAATCCACAAATTCCTACATTTCTAAGTTCCTAGTTTATCAAATTCCCAGATTCACATATTCGTAGATTCGCAAATCTCTGAATTCACATATACACGAATCCCCAAATTGCTAGATTCGCATACCGCTGATTTGTTAAACCCTTAGATTCATGTATCCGTAGATTTACAATTCCGTAGAATCACATATTCATGAATCACGAAGTCCCAAAATTCCTAGATTCGCATATCCGTAGATTCTAAACTGTAACGCCCTGTACACGATATCAAGCAACAAAGTAGTCCAAAGTTATTTGGTACTTTTGTCACAAAGTTTTAATAAAGTGCTTAAAACCCTATGCCGATGTGACATGGATTATTCGTGTGAAATACGTCGGTGAAGTTCGAGGATAAAAAACTGGGACGCTCTGTGTATCGCATTACGAATTTAGGACTTCCCAAAGTTACAGATTAGCAAATTATCAAATTTTCCAACTTCGTAAATTTCCGAATTTCCAAGTACCGTTGTCTGTAGCCGTTACATAAAACATCAGAACCCTTGAAAACAGTAGTGGCGCAGTAGTTGCGCTTCACGGTATAACGAGGATGTGTAACCAAGACACGGACTTGGCCAGGTAATAGACGAGCACCACGAGTCCATTAAGAAGTAACCGCTGTTCGACTAACTGACTCGACACACGAACGCAACACGGGTCAGTTTATCCGAGGCACCGTGTGTATCGTGAATATACCGCGTAAAACATTAAATATGAATATTCTAAGGAAAATATAGTATTAAAAGGAGGAAGAAAACCCTCGTTTGTTGATCTTTTGGGGTTTTCGGTGATTTGAAATGTTGGCACTCGGATAAGCAATTGGGAACGTAGAGATTTGAAGATTTGAGAATTCAGAAATATATGGATCTAAGAATTAGTGGATGTAAGAATTTTCAGATAGAGGAATTTGGGGATGTAGAAATTTAGGGTTAAAGGAGTTAGGGGATATAGATGTTTGATCTTGAGTTTTGAAAATTTGGGGAATTTGAGGTGAAGAGATACAGGAATTCAGATACTTAGCCATTTAGGAAATTGGAAAATTTGACCGTTTAGGAATTAGTGTATGTAGAGGTATGGTGTCTAGGGATTTAGGAACATACAGAAGAATTACTTGATCTAAGAATTTCGTAATTTGCAATTTTGTAAACTTCAAGAATTGCGGTACTTTTGTTGAGGAAGAATAGAATAAGAATCCTTGAAGAAGAAGAGAAAGAGAGTTCTTGAAAAAGAATTGAAGAATGATACTTCTTGTGTAACATAGCAGAAGAATTCTTCTTGAATAAAAGTAGAAGGTCTTTTCAGGAAGAAGAATAAAAGAACCATTCTTTTTGTAATAGTATAGGAAGAATTCTTCCGGTGTAAGAATAGAAGAATAATAGAAGAAAATATTTTCTGAGAGAACTATACAAGAACAACAGAAAAAGAATTGAACAAGAATGGAAAAAGTCTGCAAAAAGAATAGATGAAGAATAGAAATATGGCAGAAAAATAGAAGAAAATTAGAAGGAAATTAGAAGGGAAATATAAGAAATATAGAAGAAAATTAGGAGGAAAATAGAAGAAAAATAGAAGAAAATTACAAGGAAATTATAAGGAAAATATAAGAAATATAGAAGAATATTAGGAGGAAGATAGAAGAAAAATAGAAGAAAATTATACGGAAAATGGAAAAAATAGAAAAGAGTAGAAGAAAAATAGAAGAAGAACAGAAGAAGTTTAAGAGAAAAATGGAGGAGGACGTCTAGAAGAAGTATATAGAAAGTCTAAAACGAAGAACAGAAGAAGAATACTAGGAGAAGTCTACAAGAAGTCTGGAAGAAGTATATAGGAGGTCTAAAAAGAAGAACAGAAGAAGAGTAATAGGAGAAGTCTAGAAGAAGTCTGGAAGAAGTATATAGAAAGTCTAAAAAGAAGAACAGAAGAAGAATACTAGAAGAAGTCTAGAAGTCTGGAAGAAGAATAGAAGAGGAATGCAATACGTCTAAAAGAATCAGAATACAAGAAGAATTCTGAAAGAGGAATAGAAAACGATCTTTTCCGAAACAAAGGAAACTACGTAAAAGCTACGATGCATAGTGAAGAAGCTAGAACATAAAGTCTGCTCGAAGACTGATACGTATTCGTGTCCGGAACGAAGAAGGCTTCGTAATCTTATCGGGATCATCCGAAACGACCTATTGTCAGTATGTGGTTAACCGTGACTATCTAAATTAGAATCGGTGTTGACGACATACAAGCTTTTCTCGCTGGTTGTCATCCACGGTAGCTAGCTAACGTTGTACCCTGGCATGGGAGCATCGCTCTAATCTTTTCCGAACGTAGTTTTACGCCGTCGGTTGAACAGGGCCCGGTCGTTCTCCGGAAAATTCCCCGCGAGATCCGTATTTCGTGGATCCGCAGCTTTCCACCGGGAAGAACGCTATCGTTGTTGCTGCGCGATAAAAATGTCGCACAGTCGAAACCCGTACAAGAAAGCGCCAAGTGGCAGCTTTTATGCTGACTGAATACGAAGATAGGTTCGGTTACCGTAAAAAGGGACGCGAACGTGAAGAAGACACGCAAGACTGGAGCGAGGAGCGAAGAAAACAGAACGTGGAGAAACGTGAACGAATTGTCATCGAAATCAAATTACATCCGTTCTTTTTCCATTCTTGACGATATTCATCAATGATCGTTAGTTGTATCGGTTCACATCTACCGTCCATTCATTCTTTCTACATGAAAAGAACTTCGGGATCTTAACGCTAGATTTACGGAACCCGTCAGAATGGTGGATCATAGATTGCTTATTTTTAATTACAAAAATTATTAACACTTTGATGGCCACATGGGAGAAATTGAAAATTGCATTAGGTTGTATTTCCATTTTTAACAAATTTTACCAAATATTTTCACGATACTTTCTCATATTTATTTTCCACAGTTCCAAGTACCTGATGCGAGTATCTTCGGTTATAAAATTAAATAAATATTGAACGATACTATTGAGGGTCTTTAATAAATAAAGAATACTCAATCACTTACAGAAAATTAGAGGTGTTTATTAATATAATGAATACAAACACGGAGGCGAAACCTTGAGTGTAAACAGTTACACAGCTTAGGGTTATCGCACGACTAACTAGAAAAGCGGAAAAACTCTTGTTATATACCGTCGCCCTATGTTCAGCGGACTCATGGCTTTTATTACCCGACCTGAGTCGACATGAACGGTGTAAGGCGCAACGGACAAGTACAGAAAAAATTCAAAATATAATTTTGTCTCAATAGATACAGCTGTTAAATGTTTGTAGAAACTTGAGTGTCATCCATATATGAGTGACATGGCGATGGAAGTGTTAATTGGTATAATATTATTCGGAACATAAACATTGTATTTTTCTAAGTTAGGGTAACAGAACATTACAGTTGTAGTGTATAATAATTTCATACTATTTCATACTCTTTCCTCGTCGCAGACCTACTAGCACGTTCTCCGTCTGCCTTCATTTTCCTCCCGATATTCTTTCTCTTTCGTTTACATTTTCTACGCTCGAATTCATTCAATGTTTCCAATTAAGGGGTTAGTCCACTTTGCGTCGGCAGTGAAGTGTGACTCGAAACCGCGGATGCGGCGTTCTCGCACGTTCTAGAATTGCGTTCGACCGAAACGCTTGTTATTAAAACGTCGCTCACTCACATTTTCCAGTCCATATTGTGCGAATCAAAGAAGATATTCTCGTTTCGCGTTTCCTTTTCGAACAGGCTTTCGTTCAGAGCGTTCTTCATTGCTATTCGAACTCGGATGAAACTCGATTTCATATCGACGTTTTTTTTTTCATAAGAAATTGTTGCACTGTCAACCACGACAAAGTTATTAGGTCGTTCGGAAAGTAATTTCGTTTCTTTTTTTTATGAAAATGGGAGACGATTTTCACTTCTTTTCTTACTTATACAGAATTTTTAAAAAAGTGAAGAATTCCGAAAATGCTGCTTTTCACTTTCCATATACGGTAACAACCATAAATTATTCGGACTTATTCACAAGCAAGACTGATTTTTCTCCAATTCTCAGATTTCCAAATTCTGAAAAATCCAAATTCTCAGATGTCTAAATTCGGAAAATTCCGAATTCTCATATTTCCAAATTCGGAAAATTCCGAATTCTCATATTTCCAAATTCTGAAAAATCCGAATTCTCAGATGTCTAAATTCGGAAAATTCCGAATTCTCATATTTCCAAATTCTGAAAAATTCGAATTCTCAGATTTCCAAATTCTGAAAAATCCAAATTCTCAGATGTCTAAATTTGGAAAATTCCGAATTCTCTGATTTCCAAATTCTGAAAAATCCAAATTCTCAGATTTCCAAATTCTGAAAGTTCCAAATTCCCAGATTTCCAAATTCTAAGAATTTCTCACAAGCAAGACTGTTAGGGAAAAACGAAATGACTTTCCGAACAACCCAATATATCTAGCGTTATTTGGAAATATTGTTTTTCTTTATTTAGCAGTGTTTGTAACAGTTTTACCGAAGATAAAACGCTAAGAGCGTTTTGTCGACGAGAATTTTATAAATCAGGAACGTAGATGATCAAAACTTTAATGTAACATTATTAGACATATGTACATACGTATAACTTTATTATGATAAATTATAACAATGGACTATAATAATTAATTACGAATATAAGTTATAAATTATATGTATATACGTATAATTTTATTATAGTACTACATACCTTGTCCAAATAAATTTTTAATATTTCATTCGCAATATATTTATAAATAAACCATGGATACTGTATGATTGTATATTACATATAATATAGATTATTTCACTTTCGTGCCAATCATTATTAGAAAACAAACACTCCGATTTTCTCGGTGATAGGAAATAACATCACTCGTGATTAATCGTGGACTGCGATATATACACCGAATTTCGCATACCGTGTATCGTGTATCATACGTTCTCTAATTAATTCACAATTAACCTCTCAGTGATTCGTCATATGATAGAGCTGGTACTCCGTTCAGCGAATGAATGGCGATTTCACTGAATGGAACTTTATCGAACGATAAATGGACGTCCAGATAGTGTAATAGTAAGGATATGTAGATAGTGTGATTTTTATGCGTGCGTTTCGAAATATTTCTATCGTAAGAAATCGTTAAATGTTTCATGAATGTTTGCGAGGTATATGTGATTGTCAGGTATGTGGTGACATTTTCTGAGACACGTAGGGTTGTCAAATGTGTAATGAAACGTTTTTAGCGTGTATCACTACGCAGATTTAATTATTATATTGAAATGTATTTATTATTCGCAGGAAGGGACGAAAAACGATGTCTATTATATTGACGGGACCTTAGGTCATCGTCTAATCTTCTCAACGCCTATTATGATTTTAGGACTCAAAAATGCCGCATTAGAAAGAATCAAAAATGTCGAATAGTGGCGGAAGTAGCTTCACTGCTTTGTTTTGCATCGGGGCTAATTCTCGCGTAGCTTTAAGCGCGACTCGTATTTTTAGCGCGACGATTATCGTTTCTCTCTTGAATCGCGAAAATCGGAGGCGTCTTTCGACGAGGAGGAAATAACAGATCAAAGCGGGCGCGAGCCGAATGGCCGAGCGGAGAATTTCGCGAGTCGGAGGCGCATTGGGCCGAAGGTCTATTTTAGTGCGAGGTCTCTCCTCAAATTCTCTCTTCGTCGCACCTTCGGCCAGCAATCATATGCTTTCTTACATTGACGGACATAAAATCACATCCGGCCACGGTCGGCCGCCTCGTTGAGCCGCGCGGTTCAAAGACGACCGATATCGAACGTTATCAAGCGACACGGAACGTAAACATTTATGCGTGCATCAACGTTATCCTCTTTCTGGCTACTTGACTCGATTCTCTCTCGCTCCCTATCCTTCGGTTAGCTCTGTTTCCGGTCCTCTCTATCGAGCTTCCGTTTTTAACGAAGAGCGCCGCGTAAATGCGAAACGGAACACGATGGACCGCATCTGGTTATGACTCGAAGATAAACAGGATACCTACGGTGTGCAAAAGTGCAAAGTGACATTGATAAAATCCATAGCAAAATTGAATACGTTGAATGCATCCGTGGAAGAATTTATCGATGATATGTGTAGCGTCCCTGATATTAGGGACATTCCAAACCAATTGTTACTATGTACAATAGAAAAAGATCCGATTACCATTTTAGCATACTGTAGGTAAATTCTAGTTTACCTGACAATGGTCAAGGGTCCAAAGCTATTGACGTCACATTTAGGCGATCAGTCAAGACCCCACACCATTATTTCGCATCAATCAGGTGATTTTTTGTTTCCACCTCCGACTATATTTCCGCGGATCATAGACTACATCCCCATCATACACATCTACACGAGTTTACCTACAGCACATTTAGTAACCTTCAAATCGAAACAATCTTACAATCGTCCTAGCAAGATCTAACCGAATATATATAAGTCATTTTAACCCTTTACTGCATATGGGCCCATATATGGTATTGCAGTTTTGATTCAATTTTATTTCCAAATTAAGTATTATAAAATAATTCAAACTATTTTAATACATCAAATATATATTTAGCAATAATAAAACGCAAAAAAATTGTCTATGATTTTATGACATTTCGAAATAACCTCACTTTTGTGCAAGTGGGTGAGAAAGCAGAATTGAAGTGGGAGTGATTCATTTTAAAGAAACGATAACAGAGTAAAAGGTTTCATCAATTTCCTAAGAATAATCATATTTTTATTATTAATTGCCAATATTCTCTGTTTCACTGTGCTCAAACTTCACATGCAGAATACTACGAATGTAGTAAAAATTATTTATTAAAAATTGTTCCACTGAATAAAATGACTGAGAGTCGCCGTCCGAAAACAAAGGGTTAAAACAATTATACTAATATAATTTAAAATGATTGTACTTTAATGTAATCTAAAATCATTATACTTGTTTTCGTTTCAAAACGATTTTAGATTTATGTATTTTACAACAATTATATTGTTATTTATGTTGAAACGATAACACTTTCAGTTATTTTAAAACAATTATCTCATCATATTTCGTAAATCGATTGTACTTTCGTTTATTTTAAAAATGATTATACTTCCACTTAAGTAAAAAATTGTTAAATTTCTTACTTTGGAAAAAATAACAAGGAGCGAAGAACAAAGGAGAAAGAAAAATGGTAAACGAAGTAGTCCAACTTCACTGAAATCGCGAAAGTTCTAACCCCACCGACTATTGTAAAGAAAACATTATTCTTACAACAATATCCTAAATAGAATAGTATATACGGCTGTTAACGCATCGATAAGTTTCGCCGAGTAAAAGTCATTAAAACAGCCGCTCCAATTATTTTAATTGAACGCGGAGGCGACGTTTCACGCAATACGATTACGAGGATCAAGAAGCGAAAGGACGATCGTAAAAAAATGCGAAAGTAAACGGAAAGTGACGCATTAGATAACACACTTTCTACTGAAATTAAAACAGCACGGTTATCGTTCACATAGAGAAATCAGTTCCGATAATGACTGAGGTCAAGCTCATAACACGACCTAGATCGACGACTCTGTATGGAAAACTAATCGACGTATGACGTTACACGTTTCTGAACAGGAAATCAAGAAATGATTTCGCTAATAACACATAATACGATAAAGTCTACTATCGGAGTAATTTGTGCTTTAAACTTCGTACGATGGACTGTCGAGCGAGTTAATTTGAATTTATAGTGGACTCTCGCTATAAAGTTACATTCTCACGAATTTCATGCACTCAAATGGCACTAATGACAAGCATCGCTTACGTAGGGATGAATACTGGCACGGTAAAAAACTTTCTGGTTCATTTAACGCTATTTCTACCACGATTTTGTGTATACCCATTTCAACCAAAAGGTGTCTTTCGACGCCTTTTGAATGCAAATCATCGCCGAAACCGGTTGGGATTTGAAATTAAGAGTTAAGCATAGATAATTTGAGGAATATATTTATTGATACACTGATGTGTATTTATGGGATATTATTTAATTCATCAAGTTACAAAATATTAGGGTCACATAAGTTTCTTCTTTTTTGTAATATGACACAAAATGGGATAGAGAGATAGAGAAGGTTGATACAGAGAGTTGAACTTTTAATTCTAAACTCGTAACGTGGACTGAAAACTCGAATTTTCTGTTAAATAATGATTCTTTCGGAAATGCGACGGTGGGACCTGGGCTTTTCTTCGTTTCTTCGTGCGTCGAAAATAAGAAATTTCCGGTGTTTAACAAAACGCTACTTTATACTTATTATGGGTCGATTTTATCTGTGGGGAAGAAAAAATATGGAGAGCACAACGATACAAGTGCACCATAACAGGGGTCGTTTGATAAAGCGACCAACATAGGTGCTCACGAGATTCTTGCACAAATATACATCATGTATCCGCACAATGCGCATTTTGTTTAACATTCATAATCCACACGGGAAAGATGTTTCTCGATAAGATTGTTCATCGGGCGTGCGAATTCATGCATATTCAGAAGCATTCGGATCGTCAAAGATTTTGAGATACGCGAAAGTGCATGGGAAACTTAAATTAGTAAATTACCGAGTCTCTGTTCACGTAAATATCTCGAAAGGTTAGTTTCCTAGAACGAGAAGAAGCTATGAATGTTGAAGACGATGAATCTAAATTAAGAAATAAGAATTTTCCATTCCGATATGTATCAATTTCATTGATTTCTGTGAAGTTGGGTACAGCAGTGGTGTTCATACTTCACAAATAGATCCAGAATGTGGCGGTAATATGGCCTCAATTTCATTTTTCTTTGTGAAATTTGGTTTTCTAATATATCTGTTGTAAATATGAGCTGAAAATCGAAGAAAGGTACAGTTTACTTTAGCTTTACAGAATTTAAACTAAATAAATTTTAGGGATTAAGAACTTAAAAGATTCTGGAATTTAGAAAATGAGAAATTTGAAAGTTTCCGAATTTAAGAACTCTCAATATCAGAATTTCGCAATTCAAACATTCAGATATTTCAGAATTTCGTTATTTTATAAATTTCGAAATTTTACATATTTCCATTTCGCCTCGATATGAAATATTTTCACCGATGTTTACATGAAATATCTAATTATTCTGAAACAGTACTTCAATTCGTTATGCTTTTTCAACGAAGATATATTTTTATCAAATACAGTTTACAGAAAGTAATATAAATTATGCAGGGATATGAAAGTTCTGTTTCTATCTTGGGGATAAAACTGCAGCAGTAATAATTGGAATATCCCTAGAGATCGAAGAGGGAAACACGCTGTTCCATCAATCGGGAATCAAGTCTGTCGATAAATCGGTGCATTTATTTAAAATGTAAAATTTGTAAATAGTGCGTGATCCGCTATTGCAGATAGCAATTCATCGAGCAGCAATGCTTTTTGAAATATTCACAATGCACTTCGTACACTCAGCAAACGTTAATATATTCTAAAAACTGGTATGCGCTAAGGAAAAAGTAGGACTAAAAACTTTTCTCTGGTTCAAAGTAAATATCTGTAGTAGATAGAAACTGAGTAAAATGAGCATGATACTGTTCCACAAGGAAAATCAAGATTCAATGACATGAGATTTTAACAATTATTGATATTCGATTGGAGCAATTTTTACATTATGAATTTCTAAATTTAGAGATTTGGGAATTTAATTCTAGACATTTTTGCATTGTACACTTTTGGGGATTTGGGAATTTGGCTATTTGGAGATTTGAGATTTTTACATTTTCGGGATTTGGAGTTTTGGATTTTTAGAATTTGGAATTTTAGGATTGTGGGGATGTCAGGAAGTTGGGATTTTGGAAATTTAGGAACATGAGAATTTAGGGATTTTGAGATTTTGGATACTTAGGATTCTAGGAATTCGAAATCCTGGGAATTTTGGGAATGTTAGTGATTTCGGCGATTTGGGGCTTTGAAAATTTGAGATTTTGGAATTCTAGAAATCGGGGAATTGGAAAATTTAGAAACTAGGATTTCAGAAATATGGAAGATTGCATAATTGGAAAATTTGTAGACATTTGAGAATGTAAGCAATAGAGTATGTGAAAATGTTTGGTTTTTGGGATTTGAAAACTTGATGATTTAGGGATTTCTTGATTTCAGTGATTCAGAAATTTGGAAATATATAAGCTTTAAAATATGGAAGGTTGTAAATTTGAGAGCATCAATATTGAAAAAGTTTGAAAATTGGAAAATATGAAATCTTAAAAACATGAAAATTTGAAGACTCGAAAACTTGAAGATTTGAAAAGTTTTCATGTTCACAATATGTCTTCATTTAAAGAAGGCCCCCAATGTTCCCGTAATGTACGTCACTACACTAATCCCCATTCTTTATCAAACCATTTAATCTGTAGTGTCTCTCTTAAATCCACACTATTCAAAACCCTTGAAATTCTCGATCGCTGGAGGATGTCCTCTTCGCACATACATAACTTAGTCTATTTCTACGTCAAACTGTACTATGCACAAAGTACTTTGCATACCTCAAATCAGTGGTTGCCAACCGGCGACACGCTATTTTTAGTGAAGCGCGAAATGCAGGAAACGAAGGGAAACAATAATTTAAATAAAACATATAGATCTAAACTCGAAATCGAAATTAAAACTAAAATTCAAATTAAAATGTACACGATGTCATCAATTACCTGCAGTTAAAAAATGATATCATCAATACTTAATTTTTGCTTTATGAAACGTATATATTTCATCAATATCGAAAGCTCCGAGTACGATACCATAATTATCGTTCCATCAAGTATCGATACGAAATACTAATAATAGTTCAAAGTATCAATACTTTTGAGTATAATTAACAGAATAATATAATCATATACTGAACAGAATATTACAAACGTTTATTGAACAGTATAAGATTGACAGTTTGTTAGATGCCAAAGACCAAAAACAGATGAAAAGTAAAGAGAACATAGAATCAACTAATGAAGGATATAACATAGAAGAAAAAACATCAAGGAAACTAACTATCTCTGTCAAATACATTATTTGACCATAAACTTATTTAACATAAAGAATACAACGAATGCATTGAATGAACGAAGCTATTGCTATTAACAACAAATACAAAACATCGACAAACTAGAAAATATTAATGCATAACATCGATAATATTAAAAAGAACCAGTATAAAATATCGATAATGCTAAAAAGTATCGACAGACAATGTCTATAATACAATCAAGTATTGATATATAGATATATCGATATTGTATCCTTATCATCGGTGTACACGCGACCTATTTAACACGATATTTTCAATAATAACGATGAGCTGACGATTAGCTTCTGAAATTCTTGAAATGTCAAACGTTTTTATCTCCGCTCGTGTGCTCGCTTAGTCCTGTGTACACTTTGTTGGCTCGTTTGATTAAATAATGGAATATTATCGAGAATATCGTTCGCCTTCTTAGATACCAGTCACGCATTCGTTCTTGCACAACGAAGCAAACATTACGTTCAGCTGGTACCGTTCGCGCTGGAACGTTAATTTATCGTTGTCAGTTATGCCGGGGTTATTGATCACAAACGTGAAACGATCTTATTATACGAAACGAAACGAATTACGGTGCTACTAGTTTCGATTGTATTGCATTTCCTTATGAATCGTACGAACGAGAGCGAAAATGTAAACTGTTTGCTGTTAAGAAAACGGGGATACTCTAGCGATGGGAATCGGAGCAGAAACGAGATACTTAAAAAACTGTATTGTATATACACTGGATTCTGACGGGAGAAGTTGACTTGCTTCTGTGCATTGTGCAGACAATAGCATATTTCGACTTGTTGGGAAATTTGGGAGCTACAGCTTTGTAAGGGGACATTTGGAAAATTTACGGTGCTTTGAAATCTGAAGATTTAGGGTCTGGAGATTCGGGGGTTTATCAAAATTAAAAATATTATGAATTTGAGAATTTGAGAATTTGAGAATTTAAGAATTTAAAAATTTAAGGGTTTGGGGGTTTGAGGGTTGGAGTGTTTGAGGATTTGAGAATTAAGGAATTTGACGATTTAGATATTCGAAAATTTGGGAATTTTTTAATTTTGAAAATTTTTATATGCAAATATTTGGAAATTTGTGAATTTGGGTTTTCGGGATTTTGAGGCGTGTTAGACGTGCAACTTTTGAAATGGGAAATTTAAGTATTTGGATATTTAGAAGTTTGAGAATCAGAAAAATAGACAATTTGGCAGTTTGGAAGTTTGATAACTTTAGAATTTAGGAGTTTAGGAATTTAGAAATTTAGGAATTTAAGAATTTAAGAATTTAAGAATTTAAGAATTTAAGAATTCAGGAATTTAGGAATTTAGGAATTTAGGAATTTAGGAATTTAGGAATTTAGGAATTTAGGAATTTAGGAATTTAGGAATTTAGGAATTTAGGAATTTAAGAATTTAAGAATTTAGGAATTTAGGAATTGGGAAATTTAAGTACTTGGATATTTAGGAGGTTGAGAATCCGCAAAATGGACACTTCGACAGTTTGTAAGTTTGATAACTTGAGAATTTAGGAATTTAAGATTTAAAAAATTTGAGAACTTAGAGAATTGCAAATTTGCAGATTAAAAATGTGAGTGCTTAAGGACTTGAAAATTTCAAAATGAGATTTAGGGATTATTAATTTGCAAAGTTAAAAATTTGAAACTTTCGAAATTTCGAAATTGGGGATTTGACAACTTGGGAACTTATGAATATAAAACTATAGAAATCTAGGGATTTAGGGATCTAACAATTCAAGAATTTGGAAATTTAGAATTCTAGTATTTCTTGTACTGAAAGAATTATAATTCTGTAAACTTTGCAGACACCACAATCTGAGAACCTACATTTCATAAAAATCACTTCCTTTAAAACTAAATTCAGTTAGGATATACGAGTAATTTCAGCAAAATACAGCGACTCTCTTGCGCATCAAAGCAATCTTAACAAGATTATCGATGCATCATCAAATTGATATTTGAAAGTATCGAAACAATATCCACAACCGACAGTCGCATCCCGAATCACCGGCCATAAGATTGGATCTCGAGTACCGGAAACGTGCTAAACCCGATCAGCACGCGATATTCCAGTCGTCGTAACGACTCGACCGAAGCAACGAAACTAAATAGAATTTTACAAGTGGACAATGTAAAAAGAGTCCCGCTTATTCGAACCAGCAGCATGTCCGAGTGAATTCATTTGACTGGTCACGCTGTGGATTGACAGCATACAAAATTCCAATGATCTATCGCGACACGAGTACGCGCCTGTTCCTCTTTCGAAGTAACTCTTTCACTACGATGTTTCGCGTGTCACGAGAAACGAAAAAAGCAAAGAGAGAGACAGAGAGCGAGAGAGAGAGTGAGAAAGAGGAATAGAGAGCGAGAAAGGGGGGCAAATAGAAGAGAAGAACGGGGAACAAAACGTGACGCTGAAAACGTAAACCAAAACGATGTCACAAGAGTCATTGACCTGCCTTTATGTTAACAAATACGTCGCGCTAACAAGCAAGTTGCCGCGGAGAGGCCCGCAAGCAGTCACCTACGTCGCTGGAAATAAATTAGCCGCCCCTTTCGACCTAGTTTCGTAATTAAGGCCCCCTTTAGTCGGTTTCGGGCAAACGAGGAAGAGCCAACGATAAACAAGGACACCAACCCAGCTGACCGATCTAGTTCCTATTCTTTCCGTCTCTTCCGTTCTCCATTGTCGTTCATCTTTTACCCTTTCCACAGGGAAGCCTTGCCATTTACCTTTTTTTCATTCATTAGGTCCACTGAAGCATCGAGCAGAAAGAGTGCAGCCAATTCCGAGGATCCTTGAATGGCTATATCAATCGAATTTAATATTTACAAATTTTCTACGTATCGAATATAGTTAGATTAATATACGGACACAGTGCGTCTGTTCTTTTTTACAGGAGACGGTTTAGATATATTACTAGATTTATGGGAAAATGAACTATTTATTGTAGGTTAAAAATGCGTTAAGAATTTTTGCTATTTTTTCGTGAGTAGATTATGAATTTATAAGTAGAAGAAGATGAGGTTTACATGTATATGACATTTTGCAAGAGTGAAGTTTATAGTTGAAGAGTTTTTAATTTGTAGATTTATTAGTTTGCACAGTCACAAAAAATGGTTTACATTTCTGCAATGCCCACTTAATCTTGTCCATGACTATATATGTTAGATGATGCTGCAATATTTATTAATTTATTTCTCTACTTCATTATCAATTCTAAAGTAAGTATGCATTTAATGTCGGTATTTCTAATGTTATATAAACGGTTTTCAAAAAAAGATATACAGTTTTATATATGTGATTAAAAATCCGAGATTTCATATCCACCAACCTAATATTACCAGGCGTCGGCGGTATGTTCGAAGCATGTAGCTCGCGTATATTAGCATGCGGCTCGAGTGAATCCCGAGGAGGCGTGAAATTGAGTAGACGCGAAATTTCGCGTGACAACGTGTAAAGGTGTTGTTGTTGACTGTACCGGAAGAAGACTCGCGGCAAAAAGATGCACAGGGCTGGTTGCGGCCATGAGGGTACCGTAGGGTGTTTAGTCGCCGGAGAGACAAAGGGAAATAAGACGAAGACGGGCCGAAAAGAGGGCAACAAAAATTGACGAGGACAGGAAGATGAGAAGCTGCGTTGGCTAGAAAATTGACTAGAAAGAGAGAACGGCATCGGGTCGGGTAAAAAAGGGAAGAAAAGTCGACGAAGGACGAAAAAAGCGGGACGGATTTGTTTGGAGAGTGCTACTCTGGTAGATGTTTTGTGACCGGTATCTCTTTATAATTTTCTAACACCGGGCACCACGTTTTCGTGTCTGTCCCTGAGTCTATAAGACCCGATAATGCAGCCTAGTTTACTCTGCGTCTGTGGAAAGAATCGTTATACGGTGTTTGATAGTGTAATATCCATGATAAAAGTTTATGGCGCATGGTACGTTGCCGGACGGGTGATGCAGTCGTTCCACAATTCGCCGACGAGTTTTCATTAGCTTAATAGTATATTCCCTGTAACGGGATATTATTATGCGAACGAAATCGTGTTAGCCGAGGGGAAAAATTAAAAATGGGTCTCGTGTTTGACGAAACCTTCGTGACCGCTTTTTATTTACCTCGCGAACGCTTGTGGCTAATTCGAAATTCGCAATCTTATAATAAACGTATTACGGCAATGTTATTAGAGTATTATAAAAATATTATTAAGTATTTTAAAAGTTATACGAGCATTATAAAAATATTATTAAGTATTTTAAGTGTCATACGAGCATTATAAAGATATCGTAAAGTGATGTAAGTTTTATAGAAGTGCTATAAAATATTATAAAAATATCATACAAGAATAGTGAGTATTATAAAAGTATGATAACGTATTACAGTAATAGCGTTGCAATTATTATAAAATTACTGTAAAAGTATTACAGATTATAAGTATTATAATAGCATTCTAAAAATATTATAAATATATTATACAGGCATTATATGTATTATAAAAGTATGATAAGGTACTACAATAATAGTACTATAAATATTGTAAAAATATTGTAGAAGTATTATAAAAGTGTTATAACATTATTTTAAAACTACTATAAAGCTGCAGTGTCATAGGTTTTCATATTTTTATACCCTATAATATTTAATATGCGGTTATAATATTTCAATATATGATTATAATATTTAGTTTATTGCACAAATTATCCTATCTACAAATTCAAATTACAAAATATTAGTCTATGTTAGGGATTCTCGACCTAATTGTATATTTAGAAGCGCAATCAAGATGTGTTCAATCAAGATCAGTTCGTGTTTCATGGTCGATGAAAATCGATAATAATTTTTATGCCAAGAATTTGAATACTGTACCACATGGATAAAAATACTCCGGATTTGTATGTATTTGTGATGTATCACGGTCTACGGAGTATAAATAAATTATGTAACCCATAAGTCAACAGTCGATTGCATTATTTCATTGTTTTTATATGCTATTAATGAAGATTATGTTAATGCTACGGTGATTAATAACAGAAATATGTACAAATATTATATCAAACGCAAAAATTTATCATGTTGTCTGATTAAAACGAGTTCTGTAAATATCATGTGCAAAATGCGGATGTTTATGCGATTATATTATATCAAAATATACAATATATGCATACGCGACAATGCGATGAACTGTCTCTCAGCGAGATAGATGTACAGAGATATTAATAACTTATTTGGATGATGTTCATAATTTGGAAACTTATTAATCAATGAAATTTATTGAAATAAATATATAACATACATTAAAGTAAAATGTGTTAAGATCATTTTAGGATGTAACTACTATAACACAATTAAATTGTAATAACATGTATTATAATATTATGATATTCTAACAATGACACAATATTAATTATATTAACACATATCACAATATTACATTTTGACCATAACGTAATTTTCTTTTAGGTCTTTCATCAATTTTAAACGAAAATATGCATTTACGTGAACATTTATGGTTTAGTCATTACTAGTTCATTGTTATTATTATTTAAGGAAGGTTTAGTTCTATCTTTGAGAATAATGTACTTGTCATATTGTACGATTCTTAAATATTATCTATCAGTTTTCAATTTTCTCATAAATTCATACAATTGTACACAGTTAATTATCTTATTACTAGTAATTACTTATACCCGTCAAATTTTCGTGTTCTGTTTCGAGATATAAACACATTTCTCCTAGATATTATATAACACCCTTAAACTCACAATCACTGTATAAGTTACTTACTCATCAAAATAGTATTCGACATAGTATAGGTCACCTACTCATCAAAATAGTATTGAACAAAAGTCACCTACCTACCGAAATAGTTACTAATTTAACACTTATATAAAATACAATCAAACATTGAATTTATCACATCGAAATGGAAATCTGGTCTACAAAAATTGTTACACCGTACCAGAAATAGTAAAATATTCACGTATATCATTCGCTTGCCTCTCGTGTATACTGCAACGGTAATTGAGAACCATCGATACGCGCAAACAACGGGTTTTCGAAGAAATTGTTTCTCTCTCGAACAATTACTTTTACAACGTACCTTTGGCAGCAGTAACTCATTTACGTAACCACAGACTACGAATCTCCGTCCACATGCCGTAAAAGGAAGAGCACGCGTATAATTTATGCACGTCAAATACCGATGGGACAAAGGAACCGAGTGTTTAACGAAACCGGCGATTTTTGTTTCTCAATGGTCTGACATACAATAGCCGGAAGATGATCCAACCCGGCGTTACAACGTTTAAAACCGTAACGGTCGCCGACCACGAAGGATTTGGCCGCCACTTGTTGAGTAATCTACTTAGTAGATGAGGAGCTAAGGGAAAGACAGCGGTGGGACACGGGACGAAGAAAAGGAGAGGAAAAACTGCGAAGACAGCGATAGAGGAAGGGAGAAAGTAAAATGGTGACGGGAAATCGTTGGATGAGAAAGCTGTCTCTTATACATGTACGTGTACAGTCCGATCAAACGTGCGCTTCCTTCGGATTAGGGCGTATTTGTATCTTCATTAGATTGTATTAAATTTTTCTATTTTTCAAGGTTTAAAATTTTCCTGTTTTTAAATTTACTCGATCTTATACATATTTATTAGTAATGCATGATATAATTTCTTAAATTTCTGTATTATTGAACTATTTGTATTTATACATTTTTACATTTCCAAATCTTCAATTTTCGAATTTTTGAATTTTCGAATTTACAAGTCTACATTTCTCAGCAGTCGAACATGTGATTTTATACATCTCAATGTTTCTAGATTATTTAACTTTTGTGTTTAGAAATTTTGCAATTTTCAAATTTTGATATGAACAAACTTCGAAATTTTTGGTTTCTCAAATTATAAAATCTCAAACTTTCAAATTTCTTCAGTCTCAAGTCCCTAAATACCCACAGTCCTGGATTTCCAAATTTCATGCTTTTTAAATTTTTACACCTCCAAGTTCCTATATACTCAAAGTTCTAGGTTTACAAATTCGTAGATCCTCAAATCCCAAGATTCTCATATTTCTAGGTCTCTACAGACTTGTACCCTCAAACACCTGTATCTACAAATTTCTACAACAGTAAATGTCTAGTTCCCTAACATCCTATTTCCCAACTTTCAAGGCATTAAAATTTCTATATCGTAAAATTCCTGGATCCTACTATGCAACGTTCTTAAAACACAAAATTCCGAAGCTTCCAAATTCCTAGATTTCTAAACTTAAATTTTTTAATCTTCTTATGCCTAAATCCGTATATCGCCATGTTTTGATATTTCCCAATTCCTGTCTTTTCGAATCCCTAGAAATCTAAGTTTTAGAGCCTAAGATCATGTAATGTATTCCCAAATTGACAGATTTCAGCATTTTCAAATTTGTAGATGCTCAAATCTCCAGACCTTCACAAATTCGCGTTTTCACATTTCTAGGTCCGTAAATTTTCATATCGCCAAACACGTATGTCCCTAACTTCTTCTTCCATGTTTCAAATCTATAGAATTCCTATAGTGTTAAATCCCCAGATTCCCGCATCTATGCGTTCCCAAATACCGAAGTCTACAAATTCTTAAACCATTAAGTTCCCATATTCCTATGCCCATGCGTTCTGAAATACCAATGCCCTCGAATTCTTAGATCACTGACTCCCTAGATTTCCATATTAGTACACCCTAAATTCCAAACTCCACAAATTGTAATGGTCCACAATTTTTATACCATTAAATCCCTAAATTCCTGTATCAATGCGTTCTCAAATACCGCAGCCCACAAATCCCTAGACTATTAAATCTTCACATACCGAAATCTCAAAGTGTTGAAATTCGAATGTCCCTAGACTATTAAATCCTCACCAAAATCTGAAAGTGTTGAAATTCGAAAGTCCCTAGACTATTAAATCCTCACCGAAATCTCAAAATGTTGAAACTCCAGAGTCCCTAGACTATTAAATCCTCATCAAAGTTTCAAAATGTTGAAATTCGAAGGTCCCTAGACTATTAAATCCTCACACAAAGTCTCAAAGTGTTGAAACTCCAGAGTCCCTAGACTATTAAATCCTCACATAAGTACGTAAATCCCAAAATGTTGAAATTCCAAGTTCCCCAAATCGTGAACCTCCCCTAAACTCTTTAAACCTTCGAAAGTCCCTAAAAACGGACGAGTGGGATGCGTGTTCCGATATCAGCAGGCAGATTCTCCCTAGATTCGGCGAAATTTCCCGAGGACTGTACGCGGATGCATCACGTGCATATTCTTTTGGAACATTTCCATTCCATCGGTTTTACCCGTTTTCTTTCGCTGCTGTCGGTCGATTTTTCGCCGCTCGATTCTTCCGCGAGCACATTCCTTGCCGTCCACATAAATTGCTGGCTCGCGGTTCATGAAAGCGTCCAAAAATATCCACCGCCCACGTAGTCGCCCGCCACTTTGCTAAAGCCCCGTGACGGTTCTGTGGTTCGCGCGATACTACGGGACGAACCGCAACGGAAATTCGTGCTGGATTACGCGTAAACGCAACCATCTCGGCTCTGTGTGATCTAGGTTCGCAACAAACGGTAATCATCACGATCTTGCTGAATCTTGTTATTTATCGCGGGAAGGAAATCTATATGTGTTACACGTATCGGTTGAAAGATTGCGCAACCTTTATTTTTTTCACGCGGCTCGACACGTTGTTGTCGTGTACCTGTGAAACTGTTATGATTATCCACGTGTCTATGTTGTATATATATAACAGTACATTTTTATACGTATGCCTTAATTTGAATGATTTAGTGAATTACAAGATTAGTAGTAATAATAATTTATTTATACATGCGTATATAAAATAAAAATTTGATGTAGACATTTAGATACATTTGTGCTGTAGTGATTTAAACTAAGACTTAACAGAAACAGATTTCTTTTTCATGGTTCGATGAAAAATTGAGCTAATCCTGATAGATATAATTGGGTAACTGGGAACTCGTTTATATATTTTCAGAATTCGAAATTCTCATATTTCTAAATTAACAAATTTCCGTAATAAACACTTTTTTAAACTTGTAAATTTCCAAGTTCTCAATTTTCTAATTTTCTAATTTTCTAATTTTCTAATTTTCTAATTTTCTAATTTTCTAATTTTCTAATTATATTACAAAGTTTTCAAATTTCCAAAATAGGCAATTACATTGCTTCATTACTTAGATTCGTCAAAACTCAATTTAACAAATTTCTAAATTTTCACTTTTCCAGATCCACAAATATCCATATTCCTAAAATCTAAAATTTCAAAATTTGGAAAGGGTTCTATTTCCCAAACTTCCAATTTCTTGAATTTCTAAATTCCTATGTTCCTAAACTACTAAGTTTCTAAATTCCTAAATTATTAAACCGCCAAACTAAATTATTAAATTAAAATTATTATATTAAATCACTTAATTACCAAATTACTAAATTCTGAAATGATTAAATTTGACATGTAAAATTCTCCAATCCTTAAATTGCACAATTTTCTTATTTCGTAAATTCAACGCTGCCAAATTTAAAATCACCAAATATTAAAGTTATAATATTCTTACATTTATTTTTAAATCTCGAAATTCCCAAATCCTCAAAGCTTCAATCTGTCACATTCCACAACTTGTTAATACCTAAACTTCTAAATAAAAAATTCCAAGAACATTCAATTATTTGATCTTTTAAATTTTGAAATGTTTAAACACTCGAATTCCAAAATTTCGAAATAACCAAATCCACGATGCAAATATAAAGTGCCCACATATTAAAAGGTATAACTTTGCGTATTTATACGACACCTCGTCCTTAGAAGCAATCGGCAATTCCAAAATTTGAACACATTTCCTTCATACCCGGTATATAAAACGTTCCCGGCGAGAACATATCCATATATTACGCTCGTGTGTGGCCAATAAACGGGCTATTTACACGTGCGAAAAGGATCGTACATCAAAGAAAAAGGCTCGCGGAATTTAATCGTGCAATTCCAATCTGCAAACACGACAGGACGCGGTTTAACACAATTTGGCTTCGGATGCATATGCAGATGCAATCTCGTTAGGCTGGCGCAGATGCAAATGCAATCTTGAGGAGGCGCGCGACCACGTAACGAGTAAAGATCGATTATGGTACGAATCCGAGGAATTCATTGTAAATTCGATTTCTTCATTACTTAGAAATTCTACTGATACTTGCCATTCCTGTAATCGTACCTGAATTTCCGACTATATTCACAATTTCGTTTTTTAAGAAGCAAATAATAAATGTGGATGCATATTTATTTCGTATAGTAATAATAGTTATGCAATATTTTGTATAATAATACATAGCATATACATTTAATATAGTTATCTGTTATGTATGTTTTACATAACATAATTATAAAATTATATAATTATGACTGTTGATGCCTGTTTCATATAGTAATTTATAGTTAGACGTATTGTTATGTATATGTATATTGTAACATGTATTTTGTACAGTATTTTTGGTATTTAATAATCTGAAACTTGCTAGGTCTGAAGGTTTATGAATTAGATAATTTTGAAATCTACAAAACTTCTAGATTCGAAAATTTGTGAACTTCAAAATTTATAAACCCAAAAGTTACGACATCTGAAAGTTTGCAGATTAAAAAATTTAGAACTTCGACAACTTTTACATGTGAAGGATTATGAATTAAAGAATTCGAAACCACGATAATTTTTGGACATAAAAGTTTTTGTATTTGAGAATTTAGATTTTAAAGTTTCTGAATTTGAAAATTTAGAACCTCAAAAATGTATAAATCTCAAAATTCATGAATTTGAAAATTTGGAACCACGAAAATTTCTAGATCTAGAAATTCGGAAGCTCGAAAGTTTGCAAATTTGAAGATCCGAAACTCCGATAACTTTTAAGTTTGAAAATCTAAATCCTCGAAAATGACTCTATCTAATAGTTCACTCAAAAATCTAAACCCCCTAGGATTTCTATATCTGAAACTCCGAATCCGAAAATTAAAAAAATTGTTTCCGTTTCGACCCCTATCTACAACAGCACGTTCTGAACCTGTGCGATCAAAGCATACGAAATAGAAATATTAACCCTTTGCACTCGAAGGTATTTTTACCGATAGCAGACAGCAAACGTAAAACATTTTGGTTGAAAAGTGAAGAAAGAGTTGTTCGCCCCATTTACTAATATGAAGTTGGCAGCGGAAGTATATAGGGGCTTTAGTTTTTTTACAGTTTTTGCGCGAGTCGCGATCGTCGATTTCCCTTTTGTAAATCGTCCACTTCCGTTGCGTCGGTAAGACTAAGCGTTTGTACAATGTGCGTTTGTGCCAAAGATTTATTTTCATATCGTTCATAAGTTACGTTTATCTTGTATTATTCTTTTATATTATATTCTAGTTCTTTTACATATATTCTTTGTTTCTTTTAATAAACCCGAACAAAAAGTTTGATTAATCATGTTATTATATCTCTACCATTAATTACCAATATTAGCTGTTTCATTATGTTTGTACATCGTTACAGGTTCAGTTAAAAAACACATATTCCAGATAGCTATAACGATCAAAATGGCGAGTATAAGTCACCTTTCGAGTGCAAAGGGTTAATCATAATGTAAACGTGACGTACAAATTCGTAACAATGAAAGTCGTTTGAAACACTTCGTATATTGTTATATTATAATCGCGGCGTATGTAAACCGCACGAATGTTAGACAAAGAGTATAAAAATACTTCAGCAACAAAGACGTTTTAAACGCTGCCGTGTTCGCGTAGTTAAAGAGAATATGGCGAAGCGAGTACAGAGACCCACGCGATCCTTGAGACTTTTTCATGACGTAGTCATTTCGTGTTGATGACGCGACACGTGACCGTGCACACGGTGCAATGCAACATCATGGTGGGTGACACGCGACAATCTATCACGCACACGCGCGAACCAGTTCTCGTGACATACCTGTCCTCTCACATCCAGACGGAATAATGTTCTTGAACCAGGTAAACGTGCCCACGCGCAACGTCTAGCTGCCCGTCAATTTCACGCTGTAATGACGCGTTCAAGAAGGAAAGAAAACGTTAGGGGAACGACGCATAGACATCCCGACGCGAACAAGCCGCATTACATTCCGTACATTCGACAAATTGCCCCGATCTCGTTAGAAACCGGCAATTTATCGCGTTCCGAACAATACGCTCGTATCGGCGCGATAATTTGCCGCGTGACGGCGACTTGGTGTTCGAATATTTGTCAGTTTTATCGTCGATCAGTTTTTTCATTGACAAATCGTTGCCTTGGTAGACCCTTCAGGTTAGGACAATCAGCTGTGGCGCTCATGGCACCACGACTTTATCTTTTTTCTGTTCTTTCTCAATCTTTTCTGTTTTCCAAAATTTCTAAAGATTCTCATTGTTTCGTATTCTCTTTAGATTTACGCTTGCTAATTTTCCACGTCTCTACAGGGTCTCGCCGGGGCCTGGTCAGCGTCAGCTCTTAGGCCCTTGCAAACCTCTTCACTTTTCTTATTTTTACGACTCTATTCCGCTGTGTTTCTCCCTTGCCGAATTTCTGAACGGTTTTCTCAGTCCTTTCCCATGTTCTTAGTTTTCTCTCTCTAAATCTATTTCTTTCCTTTTTCCTCAATGACTTTTCGGGGAGGAGACGTAAACTGCGGATAGTCAGTGGGATTTAGTTTTTCGTAGGGGTCACATCGAGTCCATTACACTACCCCTCGCGGATCTTTGAATAAATACTTAAACTCATCGCTCACGAACACGTATTATTATTAACTTATACCCCGAATCCCACACAGCATATAGACCTGGAACATTCACCACATATCGTAAACCACGACCCGGTAAATTTTTAGTAGCATCACCAACCGTTAGGATGGTATGATTTTTAACCCTTTGCGGTCGAGCGGCGACTCTCACTCGGCATTTAATTCGGTGCAACAATTTTTAATAAATAATTTTTAACTACATTTGTAGTATTATGCACGCGATGTTGGAACGCAGTGAAACAAACAATATTGGCAATTAATGACAAAAATATGAATATTTCAAAAAAATTGATCAACATTTTAAACCAGAAAGTTTTACAGTTGCCATTTGCTAATGGTTAAAATACTTACGACCGCAAAGGGTTAAAACCACGCGACAAAAAGCGGATAATAACCTCTCACTCTCCCGTCCTCGCGTCTTCCTTTTTCCTACTTTTCTTCTTCCACTTCTACCAAAAAATCACGACTTCCTGCCTCTATCAAATCACAAATTTCCCTTCCATTGCCACGGCACAAATTCATTTTCCATCAATGCAAACAGTTTTTTACCGATACCGAGGTTCCCTGCTTCGATTTTCGAACAGAGACAAACAGAATACTTGCAACGTTCAAAACACATAGAACTTAGTGAAACACATAACACATAGTAATCTGTATCAAATGTCACATAATATAATATTAAGTACACAGTAATTATTAAAGTGTCTACTTATTTCATATATCACGAAATCATCAACTACTCTGACTTGGCGAATATATGGATCCGTAATATTCTATGTTTTCAAATTCATTTGTCTCAAACTCCCTTAATGGCTACATTTAAAAGTTTTCGTGTTTCCAGATCGCAAAATCCCTGAACTCCTAAATACCTGTATCGCCAATCGCTTATGTTCTCAAAATGCGTAGGTCCTTAAATTCTACTGCACCTAAATCCCAAATTTCTTATGTACTCAGATTACATAGTCTCAAAATTCCTACATCGTCTGATTTCTGGATTCACAATATCATACTATCCAAAATTTATTGCTCCTAAAATCACTTGCTTACCGAAGTCCTAGATGCCCAAATTTAAACGCTAAAACATTTCTTGATCTGTTTGTAGAGTATCTAGAATCACTAAATCCGCTTATACTCAATAATTTAGATACTCAAAATCTTTGACGTCCAAATTTCTAGGTCCTAAAATACTTAAATCGTTAAATTCCTTAATCCTCAAACAGCTACGTACACAGACACTTATCCACAAAGTTCTATGGCTCTAAATTTCAGTAATTTCAAATTTCTAGATCCATAATATCTTATATACCCAAATTCTAAAGTCTCAGAACCTTTACATCGTCAAATGTCTAAATTCTCGAATTTCTAGATCTAGATATAGATCAAATACCTACGTCTCCGAATTCCTCAACACCCACACCTCGTGAATTGTCAATGTTATTTACCTCCACATGTATTTGTTCTCCTCTCTACGCATGTCAATCGATGCTATGTATGCTCGTAGCGATCGATACGTCATCGATTATGCGAAAGGTGCATTCGATAAACACGTACGTTCTACTAGAGTTGGGCTGCACATGGCCGCCTACGTAGCAATTATCTGAGAATTTTCTAATTCATTAACGAATGACGCGTATTCCAATACGTGAACGACATTCCAATGTCGTGGACGTACAATATCATTAACGTGTGACTCATCGGAAATATTGACTGGAAAATGTGTTTGTAATACGTATATGTGCATCGAAAAACGAGTTCACTCGTTCTTACGTGCGCAGTAAATTAACTTTGTTGCATCTGAAAAGATCAATTCTGTAATTTCACGCGAATACGTGGAATAAGTCGAAAATAATTGTTACAATTACAAATTTTTCAACTACATGATTCTTAAACTGTGCCCTCTCAACCAGTAGTCGACTAAATCGGCGGGGTTAGGTTAGATTTCGTATTAAAATATCTGTAGCCTTTTCGTAAAACTAAGGGGAAGTACAACTATGCACCTCCTAGAGGAGAGAATCTCGCTGTTCCTCATAACGGTCACCTACGACCTCGACGCACGGCTCGAACTGACCGTTTTTTATTACCCTTAGCTATACCTGATGTCGTTGAACGCAGTTCTTTGTTTTCTGAAAAAAAAAGCAACCATTCGCAGATATATATTAAAATTATTTCCAAAATATTTACTCGGGATTTATGCAAAAAATCCAACAATAATAAAGTAAAAAGTAAGTTCTGAACGGTGCAAATCACTTTAGGTCGAAAAGCCTAATTTGAACTTGCCGTTAACCCGTTGTTAATCCCTTCATCCTACGCATAACCGCTCGCCCTACAATTACAAATTTAATCACGGCTGTTGATCAACGTATCAAAGGATTAACATCGAGAGCGTCTCGCAACGTTCCTGGGGTTCGGCAATTAAGCCCGTATCGGGTGGTCTCGCGAGCGGCATCAAAACGGCCGCAAGCATCAGCTGATCGGCCTCGGCAGAGGAACGGCTCGCATCCTAACGAAGCTCGATCTCTTTTCTATGTGACGCCGCCGTGACGAGGGTGTGCGCGAACCCGTGACACGTGACCGAGCAACACTGTGCCACACAACGCAACGCCGGCGAAACAACGCGACTGCGGTCGACGGCGTACAAGCGAACGGGCAGCACGCGAAGATCGATCACGCACCGATGTAAACACACCCATTCCTCGTCGCTTCGCTCGTCCATCGGTGCATACCGCCGCTTCCTGTCGCCGATGTCACTCTCCTGCACACTCGACTGCGACCTCCGTTTCCGTCGGAGAACGATGCATACGTAAACTCGAGTGTTTCTCGGTTTTCGAATTTTTCAGAGTTTAACCCTTTGCGACCGGCAGATTTTTCGGCTGGGACTACCAGCAAGTCGGGGCCAATTTAGCTTTTCGGAGTCATTGTTCCCTAAGCGATTTAATGTGGATATATCTACATTTCAAAGCACTTGTAATGTTTAATAGGACTTAAACTAAATAAAAACGGAATGATTTAGTTTTTGTAATTTGACAACGTGTGATATTTTTCTAAACGATCGCCGATATATCATGCCGCCACACCGGCGACACCGACTTCTACGACAGTTTTGAAATGCCGCCACAGTGGCGGCTCCGACCGCAAATGGTTAACCTCTTAGGCACGGCTGAATTTTGCGCGGTGCTGTTTCTCTGTACGGTAGAGTTCAACGTGAATTACGCGTAAATGATACTAAGTGTAAATAGCACTGTAGTGTGTGACGGATAATGCTGTTCTTTACACGAGTACATTGGAATGAAGATATGATACACGCATTTTAACTTTAACCCTTTGCGGACCGTGCTTTCTTTTACCTACAGCTCTTTTATTAATTTAGAAAATAGATCAAGATGTAGGTTTGCAATAAAATGTATTGCAATTATGCAGAGTGCGTAACAAACATATTTTTAATTTATTACAAGTGGCAAAGAAATGAAAACATCTTCACACCAATCTATTTATCTGAATTCTTTTTACGATTCAAGAGAAACGAGACGTCGAGCGTGACTCGACATTGGACTGCAAAGGGATAACAATTTATTCTAATAATTAATAATACAATTCAGATGACATCCGCGAAAACCAGTATAGTGGCGCGCCGTACACAGAGATGACATCCGCGGAAGCCACTATAGTGACCCGTAGTGCCTAAGAGGTTAAGGTGTCCGGATTTCGACGTTTCGAGTCCTCAAGTTTTCAAGCTGTCAAGTTTCACTGTTTTTACATTTTTAAGCTTTCAAGTTATCAAGTGCACGAGTTACTTTTGCACAGTGCACTTGTATTAGTCATTTAAAATTTACTGGTGCACAAACAAAGATTATAATTATTCAAATTTTTGAGTTACCCAGATTGTCGAGTTGTCGGACTGTCATGTTTAGAAATTTATAAGTTTTCAAGTTTACAAATTTTCGAATAGTTGAATTTAACATTTCTGGAGTTTGCAAATATTCAAATTTTCCAATTTCGATATCTTTAAATTTTGCAAATATTCGCGTTCCTGAATATTCAATTTTCCCAGTTTTTACCTTCTAAAATTTACAAAAACGCAAATTTGTAAATTTTACTAACTCTTGAAATACGAATTGTCAGAACCCGTAAATTTTTAAGTTACTGTTCACAATTTCCAATGTTTCCAAATTTTAGAGTTTAGAAATTTTTCGAATTCTCAAATTTCTAGAACTGTACATTTCCGAACCTCAAATTCTAGGAGTCTCATTTATGTTGTTAAATCCCAGTCTGCAAGAACCCACATTCCCAAATTTTTAAATCCGCAGATTGACAGGTGCCTAAATTTCCTCGTCTTTAGATCAGTTATCAGTAGTTTTTCATATGTGTAGGTTTACAAATCCCTAAATTTACATATCTTGATCCAGAAATGGCTATATCATTATGTTTTGATGTACAAATCACTTGATTTTTATATCTTTAAATTCTCAAATCCCCACGTTTCCACATTTTCATTCACAAATCCCTAAATATTCACATCTTCAAATGCATAAATCTTCTGATTTTCACATCTTCAAATCCACAAAAGTCTAGACTTTCATAATATCTTTAAAACCACAAATTCTTAGTTTGTCATATCTTGATCTGCAAATCCCTAGATTGTTATATTTTTAAATCCTCAAATTCTTGGATTTTCATAGATTGATCTACAAGTCCTTAGATCTTCATATCATTGAATCCACAAATCGCTGAAACTTTCTATCTTTAGATCCACAAATGAACATTATGGAGTCTTAAGCAACTGTTCCCTAGTTCCTCAAATTCTAAACCATCGGAAATTTTCAAATGCCGATAAGTTCCTAGAAATCAACAAGCAGGAAGCTTCTTCTCGCTGTAGGAAAGCTAGATTCGCTGTTGCTCGTCTTTGTTGACGAAATAAGACAATCGCCGGATAATAGGTTTCGTGATGAGCGAATGGAATAGCTACTCGATGATGCGCCCAATTTTATTCATGAAAATAGCGTGCCGAATGTACGCTGATATTGTCTGAAGTTGGCGAATCGTTGCCAGTACGATAGGGAATGTTTCAATTTGCTTTATCGCGGCTGAGCGTTTTTGAAGCGTTCTCCTAATCTCGCAGCAATATCTGGGATAACTGGGCGCAGAAAATGGATCGTAACTGGGAACAGCGTACCGAAAGCCAAATAGGAACTTTCATATCTCTATAAAAATAACATATTATCGTGGAATCTCTCGAGCTGAAATTGTAGCTCCGGCTGTATGTATTTCGAGCGCTCCATACTTCATGATGAAGTGTTCGCGTGCTTATGCGCTTTTCGAAAATCTCCTTGCCTCGATAAGGAAACTATTGATCATCGTTGATCATCATTTCTTTTCCTCGCATAAATTTATTTCTCGGCTAAAAGTATTTCAACGCCGAGAATAATTTATTCTTTTAGTGAAAGCGTTTCAAAACCGAGAATAATTTACTCCTCGAATGATGGTTTTTGAAAATACCTGAACATCTTCAATCTTCGAACATACAGTCATGGACAAAATTAAGTGGACACTGTAGAAATGTAAAAAAATTTTTTGTTTTATTACAATGTTTTAAATAAATTTTAAATTTAGAACGTGAAATGTTTTTGTAGACTTGAAAAAAACATTTATTTAATGTATATAATTGTGCAATAAAGTTTTGATTTATAGGCATTATTAATTAAATTAAATTAACACTTTGTTATTTATGATACCTGTCCACTTAATTTCGTCCACGACTGTACTTCGATCGAAAATACCTGAACAAAAAGAATAATTTATTCCTCGAACTCAAAATACTTGAAAACCGAGAATTATTTGTTCTTCGAATCAAGGTATTTGAAAACCAAAAATAATTTAACCTTCGATTAAAAATACCTGAACAAAAAGAATAATTTATTCCTCGAACTCAAAATACTTGAAAACCGAGAATTATTTGTTCTTCGAATAAAGGTATTTGAAAACCAAAAATAATTTATCCTTCGATTGGGAATACTTGAAAACCGAGAACAATTTGTCTTTCGAATAAAAATACTCGAAAACCGAGAACAACCTGTCCTTCGAATTAAAATACTTGAAAACCAAGAACAATTTATTTTCCAAGTGAAATACTTCTAAACCATTGAATACAAATTTTCGAGTATAGTAAAATATTTACAAGAAGTGATTAATTCGTAATTTAATAACATTTACTCACGGAATCGTTTTATTCGTTACACTCAAATCTTTAATTATTCGTTATTGTAATTACAGGAACAAGTCTGTGTACGAAATTAACATAGTAATTTAAATGAAAAAGTTATCTACTGTCGGTCGTTTCTAATGTCGTATTAGCGATACAACGAATTGCTCCGTCATCAAGTTACAAAATTATAATTACAAATAATCATATACAACCATTTGTGTTCTAATTATTATACCACAGTTCTCACCTAACTTTAAATTAATTTTTTCTGGTTACACTATCTTATTCTGCTTTGCATAAAAGCGTACAATCGTACAAGATATTTCGGTGACATGTTTATAAAATTAACCGTAATTTGATAAATGAAAATTATTCTAAAAATTGTTGAAGGCAGTATATCTTTACGATTTAAGCACTTTAAGTGTAATAGAAATATTACGCTGTTGTTTTAAGTGCAAACAGATATCTAAATTGCAAAAAGTAATTTCTTCAAGCATTTTATGGATTTTCGTTGACATAATGCAATATGAATGCTGTTTTCGTGTTTTGGATAATTCATTGATAACGGTATCTTAAATGCACTGCTTTTAATAGTGTTCTTTCCTGCTGTTCGTTTTATTGTCTACGAGTGAATACGGCATTGCGTCAGAGATGACTCGTTTCAAGCAAAAAAAGACTATTGTCACGCTTCATGCAACTTCAGAGAGCAAAAGGACGGGAGACTTGAAATATCGACTAAAAATATAAAACCCCTTTCCATTTAGAAACAATCTATAAACTGATCTGATGGGTATACGATTCTACTTCTACGATACGATGGGTAAGTTTCAACTTTCCGAATAACCGAATTTTCAAATATTCGGGTTTGAAAGTTTTCAAATTTTGTTAGTGGCACATCCCTAGATTTCATATTTTTCAAATTCCTAAGTTTACAAATCTCAATATTTTCTTTACATTTTTGTTTTCTATTTTTCAAATTTTCATACTCTTTGCTTCCCAATTATTTATTTAAGTATACCTATCATTAAGTCCTTGGAATGTCAAATTTTTGGACTTTTAAATCCTTAAATTACCCTATATGCAGATTTCGAAAAACGCAAGTTCCGAAATCATAAATTTCCACATGTTTAGACCCTAATTCGAAATCTCCATATTTCCTTATTTTCAGACTCTCAAATTCTAAGTTCTTCAAATAATTCCATTCTCATATATCTAGATCCCTAAATTGCAATGTCTCTATATACTTTCATCCATATACTTCTCAATCTCCAAATCTCTGGATATTTTTGTGTTCTCAAATATCAATGTCTTCATATTTCTAGATTTCGACATCTCGCAGTCCCTTAATCCCCAGATTGTCATGCCTCTAAATCCATAAATCTCTAGATTCTTACATCTCACCATTTCCAAATTCCTAGATTCTGGTAACTTGCAATTCCTAAATCCCTAAATATTCATATGTTTCAATCTCCGAATCCCTAAACCTCCATACATCCGTGACACCAAAATTCATATTCACCATATCCCTACATTCTCGCAACATATCTCTAAACCTCAGCGACCCCGAAACCCAACTGCTAAAAGATTCCTAGGCCCCAAAGACTGTGAACTTCCTACATACTCCATTAATCACCAAATCCTAAAATGTTCGAATTCCTAGACGTCTAAACTCCTAGGTCTCCAGATTCTAAATTCATTGCCAAATGCAAAAGTCTCTGATAGTCTTCAAAGATCCCTAGAAGTCAACGACCGTGAAATCCGTAGAAGTCAACCAGCCTGAAATTCCTAGAAATCAATCTCTCTACTCTCGATGACTATACTTCTCTCAAAAGACGCAAACTTGCGATCGGCTATGCTCCAGTGGATGATCACTGTTTGATCGGTGCTCGTAGAATCGAATTATCTACGCATCGATAGTTGTTGCACAAGTCACCGAGAGTCTCCAAAAATCCCTAGAAGTCAACCAGCCTAAATTCCAAAAAATCAATCTCTCTCGATCACTATTCTTCCCTCGGAAGATGCAAACTTGCTCTCGATTTTGATCCCGCGGATGATCACTGTTTGATCGTTGCGCGTATAATTATCTACGCAGCGATAGTTGTTGACAAATGATTATCCAATGTTAGATAGCAACAGGATCGTGAAGTTTTAGCGGCGGTATCGTAGGGTCACGATCTGAAAAAGAAGCGGCGATTGACGGACGGGAATTGATAAACCTCCGGCTGTTTTTTTTTTTCGTTTTTCCTCGCGCGTCCATGTGGAGGAAGTTCGAGAACCGACGAGCATCCGATGCCGATAACGCGGAGGGGACGGAACAGTGCACCGAATGCACACGTTGTGTCTGCCATATTGATTGGCTTGCTCAGTATTACGTAATGTCATTAACACGTCGCTTACACATGCGCTTAACTTCCCCTACCTTCCCACTTTCGAGCCTACGTTCACCTTGTATCCTCTTTTTACCACTCTTTTTCTCGCGACAATGTAGACACGCATGAGTGAACGTTCTTTTTCTGTTTCTGTTCTTTTCTGTTACCACTGACGATTGCATGTACGAGAGAGATGGGGTGCGACTATTGCGAAGCTTTTCAAATTTCAAAATTGTTTTTTAGGTAGAGGTTTATAGGCGCACCAACTACCAGGGTTATTAGCGACTGTTAACTAGTTTAAGAAGATAAGGTTATGGTTGGATGTGGATGATGATATAAATTCTTTAAAATTTGTTAAGAATTTCTGTATTTTTACAAAATTCTAGTAATGTGTCTTGGTACGATGTTGATGTGGTTGCTTCGGTAACGTTGTTCTTGATGTATAATAATCTTTTTACGTGGTTATATTTCCTGCATTGACAATTGCACGTACGAGGGAGATGGGGTGTGAATATTGCGAAGCATTTCATTTTCGAATTTCAAAATTTGTATATTCATGAAATTGCGCATTCTGAAATTTACGAATTTCGGAATTTTTTTAAGATTTGGAGCTCCTACAGTTCTTGTAAGTGAAATATCAAAATTTTCACACCATTAAATTTTTTAATTTATTAATTTTAATAAGAATGCGTAAAAATATGCAAATTTTAGAATTTGTAGGTTCTTGAATTTTTAATTTCCCAAATATTTAAGTAGCAAAATCATCAGGCTCCTAAACTCACACATCTACAAATCTCTATATCTCTAAATTCCTAAATTTTCGACTTCACAAAACCACAAATCTACAAATTTTTAAATCCTTTAACCTTCAAATTCACAAATCCCTAAATTTCACACCTCCCGACATTCTAAACTCTAAAACTTCAAATTTTCAAAATCTTCTAGGTTCAAGGTGTACACAATCACAAACCACACAGTCTGCACATTCCAAATTCCCCAAGTCCGAACAGTCCCTAAAGCCAAACACTTTCTATAAAATTGAATGGACAATTTGTCTGAGATGTTATAGTAATTTATTTAATGATGTAATACAAATCTGCGTCGCACGCCGTGTTTCTTCTTCAGATGATTTCTTCGATCTGCATTTATTCGTTCCTCAGTCGCGCCAGACAGACATACGCACATACATACATACACTTCGCATAAAGGTTAAATTTATCCATATTTAACACTTTCAAATCTCAGAAATTCTTAACCCTTTGCGGTCCACTCTTTGCGTTTCTCTTGGCTCGTAAAAAGAATTCAGATAAATAGATTGGTTTGAAGATGTATTCATTTCTTTGCCACTTGTAATAAATTAAAAATATGTTTGTTACGCACCCTGCATAATTGCAATACATTTTATTGTAAACGCACTTCTTGATCTATTTTCTAAATTAATAAAGGAGCTGTAGGTAAAAGAAAGCACGGTCCGCAAAGGTTTAAACTTGCAAGTTTTCTGGTCATAAAATCTCCGTATTCCCAAACTCCCAAATCTCCGACTCGCAGAAATTCTCACATTTTTATACTCGACTAGGTGTAGCGGTCATGTGGGTCTGCACACATGACGCAGCCCGACACAACCGTCTTCCGAGTCGTCATTCGCGTCTCTTTCCATCTTGCCCTTTATTTCTGTCACTTTCAGCTCGCCCCGGCTTCTGGCTCGCACGTGCACTCGCGAACATGCGCCGAATATACAGCGATTGTTCTCGAAAACTGCGCTCTGGTCGTTGTGCAAATCGTCGTGATCGAGCGAACACGTGACATCGGTTTGCCGACGACAGCCACGCTCCGGGTATACTAGGTGCACAGGGTGCAGCAGAGTGCACCGGGGGGTGCGATGCACGCTCGAACCATGTGCATTGAACATAATTTACCGTGAATATCGGAATATTCGCTGGCTGATCACTGCTATTAGAGGATTATAAATTCTAGAGAAAGATATACACGCGCAGCTTGCTAATTCGCTGCGCTTTAAACCCGCCGTACGCGTATTATGCACTCGCCGATTTAATGGAGCTACCGAGTCGATCGGACGAGTGCAAGGCGAAGTAAATGAACGTATTGCAGGTCGTGTAAGAATGTTATTATTATGGAATACTCATATCTTATTTGTGTGGACGTGGGTGTGTGAGTGAAAAGTACTTTACTTAACACTAAAACTACCAAAGGAGTCAAATGACCCTATCACAAATTTTCTACTTCAAACGAAAAAATTTGTTAAGATGGTTTTCTTGACATCTGTGCTGACTGTCATGGCGACAAAGAATCAATAAGTGGATTCATTTATGTTCCATCGTTTGTTCATTTATTTTTCAACATCATTTTTTACTTCAAAATAATTGTGCATTATACGTCGGTAGTTTCAGTGTTAACGTTCTCGCAACAAGATATATTTAACAAACAAACGGAGGTTAAATAGAAAAGAAGTAACAAGAGCGTCAGTGATTTCGCTGGTGTGAGTGTGTCGGAACGAAAATCAAAAATGTCTCGAGCGGCACGATAGCCAGTGTTTGTATGCCCTTTTGTTTAGAAAAGATAGACATAGGAAAAGAAAAGGAGCAGTATAGAGTGGAAAGTTGAAGGGGTGAAAGGGTGAAAGGGAAAGTCAACGGAAAAACTTAGGCCCGTACAAGTCTGGCAGCCAAATGTGTAATCTGACATTGACCACACTTGCACGAGACCCTGGGAAAATCTAGGATTGCAAAATAGGCAGGAAGTGCTTAGAAATATTCAGGCAAACGAGAAAGTTAAAAAAGTGTAGAGGAAAAGATAAATTAGAAAGGACGTAGTGGCAGGTATCGCCACTATTTGTAATCAAAGACTTTGGCGTAAGATGTTGATCAGTGAATGTTAGATTCGGTGTTGGGCTTATAGGGATTCAGGTTTTTATGGAGATCCAGAAATTTTTGCAGGTAGAAGGTTATAGGTGGTATAAAGATACAAGGATTTGGAGATATAGGAATCAGGAAGGATATAAGTATCAGGATATAGTCTTTTAGCGATGATAATGATTTAATGTTATAGGGATTGAATGATAATAATGATTTAGGATTTCAGGGATACTAGGACACTCCAATATGGGAATATACGGGTATAGACATTTTTAGACATATGAACTTAAACGTATATGAATTTTGGAGATGTAGGTATATGAGGTTATAGTGATTTAGAGATTTACAGAATTAAATACTGCGACGATTTGGGGATTTTGGGATAAAAAGATGTAGGAATTTAGAGACTTTATATGCGAGAATGTATGTAGAAACTTAGGAATTTATGAATCCAAGGATATAGAAATCTGAAGCCCTAGGAAGCTAAGTATCTCGAAATCTTGAAATCTTGAAATCTAGTAATTTAATAATCAAGCAACCTAGTAATCTAGTACTCTACTAACCTAGTAATCTAATAATCTAATAATCTAAAAATCTGAAAATCTAGAAGTCTTGGAATGTTTGAATGTAGGAATCTAGACATTTGTAGGAATTTCAAAGTTTACGAACATAGAAATCTCGTAATCCAGAAATTTACTACTATAGTGATCCAGAAATTTAGAAACCTAAAAATCTAGGAACCTAGAATCCTACGAATGTAAGAATTTACTTAGTTACCAATCTATAAATCTATATAGTTACGAAACCAGGGATCCCGGAATAAAAAACTAGACATCCAGAAGATCTAGTGGTACATACGTCTATACAATAAATATTGGTCCCGTTGCAATATACCCATTGCCCTACCATATACCCGTTTATCGCGCTTTTTTACCTCTATTTCACGTTCGATTAATTCAAGCTGATCTGGTAGGCGCAGCGACTGAATGATGAACATCCGCGTTTCAAAATAACTCATCGCTCCTTATTTTTAGCCGCGGATACGTTTCTGTTACGTTACTGAATGCATGAATACGCCACGCGCATAATGTTGTCTCTTCACAACAGCCGTATTCAAGTATCTAAGCAGGCTGCCGCAGTTAATATATTCCAGGCTCGAGCGTCAGTCAACAAATCTCGGCGTCTAAACGGCTTTATAAATAAAGTTCTAAATCCCGCGATATCCCCTCTGTACCGGGTACACGATCGTCGAAACGTGTCGCGTGAGAAAGCCGATCGAAACACGATCGAGAAGAATCGAACGATCGATGAAACAAGATCACTCTGGGATACGTCGTTGCACGACCGTGCCGTTCACGGTTAATGCATTCGCGTTCACCGGCCATACCCTTCGCAAATTTTTTCAAATCGATTCACGAATAACGTGTCTCGATCGTAACGTTTTCGTTTCAACTCTCGCTGACCGAGAACTAGGTCATTTTTTCCAGACAGCCGCTCTATGACTTACGGATCGTGAAATACTTGCGCCGGAGAAGTGGCAAAAAACCGGAGAAACGCGCTCATAGTTCGTTAGTAAAATATGCTCCGTTTACGTAATTACAGAATCTCAATGCGACGAGTGATTTTCATACCCGTTCGTGAACATCGTTTAAACGTTGTTCATCTGTTTGATGTGATGTCAGTTTCGCGACTTGGGAATTCTGTTAGTCGGTATAATTGAGATAGGGGTTATGTGCTGTGCTTAGTTTGAATTGTACTATGATAGTATTATGCTAGATATACATAAATGAGCAACAAAATTAGCGCAACATGAATTTTTATCAAAATTTCACTCAACTTTAAGTAATTGTAACTCCGTGAAAAATGGACATATCTTAATATCCCGCCTCGTTTTTGAACAACTATAACTCAAAATTTAGAATGACCGCCAACTACCATTCAACAATTAGAGGCAACGTTACAATGTTACGATCCTGCATCAATATGCAGGGACATCTTCAGGTAGTTGTTCAAAAACGAGGTGAGAATACACGATATTACATGACATAGTACACGCACCCACAGACGCACACTTGCATACGTACTTTGCAGAAGTTTTTGAAACGTTTGCGAAAAAAATTTATTCCATCCCGTTGAGCGCATCAAAGTAGGCAAACTTTTTGAAATAAAATATGTTCTAACATTAAAGGTGGTGGCGGAGGTAGGGAAAGGCGGAAATCAAATTTGTTAAATTGTACTCAAAGTAGAGACTTCAAACATTAAAATGAAAAAAGAATTTGTAAGATATGACCATTTATCGCGGAGTTACGATTACTTAAAGGTGAGTGAAATTTTGATAAAACTTCTTCTTGCGCTAATTTTGTTGCTCCGTGTATATAGTGTTAAAGTCCTTTAATGTATATATAGAAATTTGAAAATTTGGAAATGACATCTCGCGTTTGATAATTTTTTAGTTAAATCCAGGAATTTGGGAATTTGAAAATCTGGGTTTTAGACTTGGAAACTTTCAATCCGTAGTTTGGAATTTTTGCATGTAGAGGTTTGAATTCGAAGCGTTATAAAATTTTGTAGCTTGTGAAACTAGGAAGGGATTTGAACAGAATGTGTAAATTCTCGAAACTCGAACGTGAAATGTTACAAAATATCGAAACTCTTGAAACTACCGATACGTTCGAAATCAAATTCCTAAGTTCTCGAAATTCTATTCTGAAGTTCGATAATATTTCCGAACTCTCGAAAATCGCGATGGGTTCGAAATAAAATTCCTAAATTTTGGAAATTCGATTCCGAAGTTCTATAAAATTTCAAAAGTAGGGAAGGGTTCGATCCGAAATTTTAAAGTTTCGAAATTCAAGCGTTAAACATCATAAATATTCGAAACTAGTGATGGTTCCAAAACACATTTCTAAATTCTCAAGGAGAAAGATGCGAGAAATCTATTGACAAGATAAAGAATAGAATAGAAATACAAGAAATGGAAACTATGAGGGCCATACACAGGAAAAAAATATACTTATGCAGCTAAGCAATCCTTTTGGACTATATTAAAATACGGATTCAATGTTATTACCAATGGATGTATTACTAATTTGAAACTATTGAGATTATTTGAGATTTAAACTTTTTGAGATTATTTCATAGAATGCATACTGATCTCTTCTCAGCATATTTCAAAATACTTCACATATTCATTTCTTACCTAGTAGAAACATTGTATATTTTAAAAAGCTCTTATTTACATTGCACATGTATGTAATATGTAACATTATTGATATATTTAGTCCCCAGCATAACGAAAAACTGAGATGGTTCAATGTCAGACATTTATAATAGAAATTAATTAAATTCTTGCTAGTAATTAGATAACCAGTTTCCTAACTTGAACCAACGAAGACATACTTCACCTAACATGATCGAACCATGTTGTTTTTAAAATATTTTCTCGTAACGAGGCACGTACCAACACAGTTTTAATAAATTATATATTAATTAGATTGCTAAAATTGTTCCAAAATTCTTCTACTCAAAATTGTAAACATGTTTCCAATTTTATGGAAATATTTTCTGTAGTTCGATGTAAGAAACTTTCGCTTATGTTCGAATACACTTCCACTTCGAAAAATTGAAACTACAGATCTCGGATTCAAATTTCGGTGCTAAAAATTTCATTTCCTTTTCATTGCAGAACTTTCATAGAAATGGAGGATTCCGATATCTAAAACTTTGCATGCGCGTCATTTCGTTAAATTTTACTTACATAGTAATTCTAGGATATATCTGCGATAGCACTCATGCTGATTAAAAATCTTTCCAATCTTTCCGTTTCGAGTGAGTCCGTGAGCAAAAATCAACTCCGATGGTGTTGTAGGTATGTGTACGTTTTATGAAACCCAGTTTCCAGTTTGATGCGCGAAACAGTGTATTAAACGTTTTTCTGTATTTTTATAACTATCTTCATATATGTGGAAGAAGTTTGATGCTGTTGTTTATGCAAATATCATATACGTTCCAGGATTTGGAAAGTTTTTGAAGAAAGCGATATATTTATTTGTTGAAGCTGTATTGAATTTATAAGTTTCTTCAAAATTGCGATATAAGAAAAGGGAGTTTCATTGCTATGCAAGTGAATATTAGAGATTGAATTAGATATTTCTAAATTTCTACATTTCTACATTTCTATATTTTTATATTTCTATATTTCTATTTTTGTATATTTCTACATTTATAAATTCCTAAAATTATACATGTCCACAGTGCCATATTTCTAAATATATAAATTTACAAATTCCTTAATTATCACCCTGCTAAACTTCTAAACTTTTCTGAAATTTTCATAATTCTTAGTTTCTACATTCTTGATTTTCTAAATTTAGAATTCCTGAACTTTTAGAATTCTAATTTTCCAAATACATAAAGTCATAAATTTCGAAATTCTTGAATCGCCACTAATTTGAAAATTCGGTTCGAACCCATTGCTAGTTTCGAGAGTTTCGATGTCTTATAATGCTTCTGATCCGAATTTCCAGAATTTCGAAATTCCGTTCGAACTCGTTCCCGGTTTCTATAGTATCGAAACTTCATAACTCTTCCGATTTGTGTTTCAAAAATTTTAACATTCGGTTCGAACGCATCTTTGGTCTCAGGAATTTCGAAATGTTTTAATGCTTCGAATTCGCGTCTCAGGAATCATAAATTCGCGTCGAACTCATCGTTGTTTCTTAGGTAGCAAAGTTCGACTATTTGCTCGATACCCAATATACTGGGTGTCCGAACAAAGCTTGGTTCGAGTAACCGGATACCACTCGTGTCTTTTGTTGATCGGTAAAGGACGAGAAATGCACCGCCGATGAAACGTAACGTAATAGCAGTGCAAATATTCGCCGTCTAACCGATGTTGTCAACCATCGTCTTACATAGCGTACAGGGATATTGCTGCCCTTAGGGTGGTTTCCTCAAACACCCTGTCTGTCTGGCCACAGAGGGTAGCTGAATCCTCGTGACCTCGGGATCGATAGATCAGAAACGTTTCAGCGTGGATGAAATGTCTCGAGATTCTCTCTTGGCATACGAAACTTCCGCTTTCTTCCTACAATTGGTATTTTTCAATTTTTTTTTTTTCGGTCGGAGAAAGTGGTGGGAATCGTAAAGTTTCATTGTCTCTTTGTTAGAATGTATTCTTCATTGTTTGGAATTTCTGTTCTATTTCGAGCGAAAAGCGTTGATGCACTGCAGTTACAGAGCTTTGCAGCGCGCTTTCTTGGAGATTCTTCGTTCAAATCTCTCCGGAGTTGATTATTTTCCATCCCTTTAAGGAAACGTCTGTTACGAGAATACTCTGTGAAAGCAGTCGCATTCTGCGATGATCACAGAAAGATATATGTTACAATTCGTTTTATCCTCGCGCTTTGGTTACAGTGTTTTCGGTTAGATTAACGAGCATTAATTAAATTAGGTTGGAACGATATTAAATAAATGTTCGTATTCGTGTCTTCAACGTGAACTGTCAGACTGATGCTGAATTTATTTTCGTTTTTCAGATTTCAAGGTTCTTTAAGTTTGAATTTTTTTTTTTTTTTTAATTAGGCGTTTATCGTCGCATTAACTGCTGGGTTATTAACGACGCATGATAATTTTCTTACGAGTTGTTACAGCATTTGGTTATACAATTTGGTTTCTTTTAAGAACTTTAGCAGGTGTTTTTTTTCCATCTTCCAAATTGTCCTTGCTGAGTGGTTTCAGTTGGTATTTTTGCCGGTGCGTGCCATATTTTGGACAATGTAGAATAAGATGGTCGATTGTAAGTCGTATGTTACATTGTTCGCAGTTAGGGGCTAGTTGACCTGTTAAAAGGTGTGCGTGGGTGACTTTGGTGTGCTCTATTCGGATGCGGCAGATTACTACTTGGTCTCTTCCAAGTTTGAAATTATTTAGTTTTTAACATTCATATTTGTTTATTTTTAACATGAAGAGTTTTTAATTTTTAACATTCATATTTATGTTTTCGACATGCTGAGTTTTTAATTTTTAACAACTAAAGCTTAATTTTGGGAATTTGGAGTTTAGAAATTTGATAATTGGGATTTTTAAATATGAGAATTTGTAAACTTGTCGAATTGGTTTGAAAAACTCAGAATTGTGAAGATGTGAAAATTAAAAACTTTGAAACACTTCAAAAACATAGGAATTTAGTAGTGTAGGTTTTATAAAAATCAATTTCGAAAGTTCCCAAACGTGGGAATTAAAAAGTTTGAAGTTTTTGATACATAGAAAACTGAAAATCTGAAACTTTGAAAAAGAATCTAAATGAAATGTTTTATACTAAATGCAGAATCTTCAATTTAGAAATTCCAATCGAATAAATTTGAAAATTCATTGAAATTAAAATTATTTTTTGCGTTAATGTCCCCAACTTGTAAAAGTATTTGATACATAAATTGACAACCCGCGCAGTGGAGTTGAAATAAAAATTTGGCAGTTAATGGGTATTAGATTTATTGAAATACAAAGAAAAGAATACAATATAATGGATCGAATAATACATGCTCTCTTTACGACGTTTTAGCAGTGACTGCGGAAGCACGGTAAAACCGGCACGGTGTCCCGTAGAAAAAAAACCAAAAGATGATCGTGTCACGTGCTTCCGATCTATAGTTCGGTATCGTTAATACCATTGCAACGTCGAGATAGCTCTCGTGTTATTTACAACAATGGGTTAATCATCGCTTAATACTGCTGACGGTGCGACGCACATACACTCACGACGCGATAGAATCGACTATCGAATCGTCGATTCGGAAGTTTGGTGGGTTCGGAAGAAAAATACGGCGGGACCAGTTTCTCCGAGAGAATTCGAGGAAAGGTGCACGAAATGCAATAAAATACGTAATGTATCCCCCTAAGCAACCGTAAGACGCGATGTTACGCATTTCTCGGGCTAACTCCGGGGGTGCCCTTGCTCCGTCGGTTGAATGTTATCGGCATTAAAGTATGTTGCTTAGGTAAAGAGGGTGCGTTTGTTAGGTGTGCCAGCGATTCCATGCCGGCAGGTCGTGTACTGAATTGTATTCTGTAACCTCATTGGGGGCTTATTCCGTTAAAGACGATGAACAGAGAGAGAGCGAGAGAGAAAGAGGAAATCGTACTCGCAGCGTGCTCGTAGCGGCGATAACGAGGACGTAAATCAGACGAAACTGCAGCATAGAATTAAGGGACTCTCCGGCGTCTTGTGTTCTTAATGAATGTAGCGCTGCCTCTAATTAGACGTTCTTAATGCGGATCGTCTACCGACGGAGGGGACACCATCGCCAGGGAGAAAGTGTCGTCTTAACCGCTATTCATAAATGATTCGGCCTGGGAATCGAATTTAACCTTTGTGGCCGGAGATAAATCGGCGTGAAATATGGCGCGCGGAAACAGTGTCACGACGGAGGTACAAAGCGCGATATTTCAGAACGATGCTCGGATCGGTGTAATTGTAAATGTCTCGAGAAAATACGCTGGATGCGACTTCGAATAAAATGTTTGATTCTCACCGGGGGACCTTGCGACGTCGCATCGCGTCACGTTGAATTGTCGAGGACACCGACAAGGATTATCGAAAATTCAAAGTTCAGAGGTTTTTGATTTTGGAAGTTGTGAATTTTTCCAGTTTTCAAATAAGCGAATTTCATCATCATTAAATTTCCAGATTTCCGAACTTCATTTCAAAATTTCCAGATTTCCGAACTGCGTCATTTCAAAATTTCCAGATTTCCGAACTTCGTCGTTTAAAAATTTCCGAACTTCGTCATTTGCCCAATTTCCAAATTTTCGAACTTCATAATTTTCAACTGTCCAAATTTTCGAACTTCATCATTTTTAAATTTACAAATAAAAATGTTCAAACCTCCACATTTTGTAACCTTCAAATATTCAAATTTTGCAATTTTCAAATCCTCAATTATAAAAAATTAACATATTTCAATTTTTAGGTGCTCGAAAAATCAAATGGTTTAATTTTCATATACTGAAACTTCATTTTCCAATTTTCCAATTTTCAAACTTACAAGTTTTCAATTGATAAATTCGCAAATTTTGGGACATGTGAATTTCTGTACCTTTAACAATAAAAAGTCTCACATTTTTCTATCATCAAATCCAAGGATTGATGATACAAATTTGGATGTCTAAATTTCTAGATCTCCAGATTCTTAAACCTCTCAGTCTCATTAATTCTATATCTCTAGGTTCCCAAATGCTAAAGTCCCCACATCCCAAGGTCATCAAAATCCTATGTCCACAAAATATTAACCCACCCTAAACTTTCAAATCTACAAAAATTCCTATGAACCAATGAATCGAATATATCTCTGGACTATATTTATTGAAAATACGATATGAAGAACAGAGTAAAATAAATGTGTCATCTAATAGCAATCAAACAAAATAAATTTACTTGTAGTAATACTATTCATTCGAAAACAAACTAAAACTATGTTATTTCAGGCTGGTTATTTGACCTTTATAATTGCCTATATGTTAAGAACTATATTATAAGAACACAACAAAATAAATGTCGCATTTATTAACAACCAAACAAAATAAATTACACTTGCAATTAAACATTTTTAAAAGTGAAATTTCAAGTACAGGATCTGACTACAAAAATACGTCTCCAGTTCCCGTATCCGTACACCCTAATTTCCCATTATTTACAAACCCTTGAGATGCTGATTAGATCGCATCTAATTATTCTATGCTTCCAGTCGAAACTAGAGTATGTGTGGTTTTTGTTGCGAGTGTACTTGCACAACAGTCAAACACAAATTGTGAGGTATCGTTCGATAGGTGGAAGCGAATAGTCAAATCGAGTATCGAATGATACGCGAATTAAACGGCGGGATTCCTGTTTCGGAGGGTCACTGCGCTCGAAACGCACTTTCTCGAATTCTCCGGCATTTTCCCCCTTCGACACACATACATTCCCGTTTGTGATGCCGCCACTACCTCGTAGGACCGATTACGGATAATTATCCGCAACCTATTACTCGCTAAAACCTTGTCATTGCGATTATCGTCAGAGCGTAAAGCTGCGTCGTTGTTCGCCAGTCGGAAGTTGGTCCCTCTCATCCTGCTCAGACTTTCCTGTGACAGGGAGCACGGCTTAAAGCAGGGGTTCCCAAAGTGTGACCCGCGGGCTAACTGTCCGCAAATCCTACAAATAAAACTCGTGGGCCAATTGCCAGCAAATCCTACAAATACTACTCGCGATTTCAACTCGCGAAATAGAAACGTAAAAGTGTAGGAATATAGAAATACAAATATTTTTAGTTTTAGAATGTTGACGTTGAGAAATGAGGAAATTTATGTTTGATATTTTGGGATTTTGAGTGGTTAGAAATGTAGGTAATATTTCACTTTCAAATTTCAAATGTACAGAGACACAATTTACAAATTTACCAATTTGTAGATTCACAAGTTTACGAATTTATAAATTTAAGGATTTGCAAATTTGCAAAGTGAAATTCTTACAATTTTAAATTTTATGATTTTACAATTTTACAATTTTACAATTTTACAATTTCACAATTTTACAATTTTACAATTTTATTGTACAACTTTACAATTTTTCGATTATACTATTTTACGACTTTGTGTTGTTGCGTTTTTTTAATCTCACAAATCGACTGGTTCATAAATCTACAAATTTACAAATCTATTATACTATTGTAGAATTCTACAATTTTAAAATTCAATTGTAAGTTTTCATTGCAAGAAAATAAATTTGCAAATTTACAAAACTACAAATCTGCAAACCTGTAAATCTGCATATTTCAAGATTTTATATCTTACAAATTTTCAAAGATATACAAATTGTTAATTGTTCAAATTATGAAATTAACAATCCACTAGTACTCGAATGTGTACATCATTTACGTACAGAACACTATGCATGAGATCACTACACGTTCGATCGTCTCGTGTTATTTATCAGTTCATCAAATTACAACGTGTTATATCGTTACACCTTGTACCACCACATGCCCCCCCCCCCCCGCCGCCTACCAACACACACACACACAAACTCACATAATCACATAGTCACATACCGTACCAAACCGTTCACAATTACAATATATCGCCACTCGTTGTATCTCCAGATTCGCGTATCAGTTTACGTATCGAATTGCAACGCGTTAAATCGTGACACCTTGTTCCACCACGCGTTATACACGTACCCAACAAATTCAACGCGTTATTTCGCCTCGCGTCAAATCGCCATTCCTTGCACACGCATTCCTCGTACTAACACGCGCCATGCAATCACACGATGCGTCACACAGTCACATACCGTTCCAAAGTGTTCTCAGTTACAATATATCGCCACTCGTTATATCTCCAGATTCGCGTATCAGTTTACGTATCGAATTGCAACGCGTTAAATCGTGACACCTTGTACCACCACGCGTTATACACCCCCGCCCCACACACGGACATATACGCACAGATTGCAACGCATTATTTCGCCCCGCATCAAATCGCCGTACCTTGCATATACAGTCGTGGACAAAATTAACTGGACAGATGTCATAAATAACGAAAAGTTAAATTTAATTTAACTAATAATGCCTATAAATCGAAACTTTACTGCACAATTATATACATTAAATAAATGTTTTTTCAAGTCTACAAAAATATTGTACGTTCTAAATTTAAAATTTATTTAAAACATTAATAAAACAACAAATTTTTTACATTTCTATCCTTTTCATTTCTTCCTCGTGCCAACACTCATGATGCAATCACACGGTGCGTCACATACTCACATACCGTTCCAACGCGCTCGTAGTTACAATATATCGCCACTCGTTATATCTCCAAGTTCGCGTATCAGTTTACGTTGCAGAAGATCCGAAACCATTCCTAGCTCCCCGTCAGTTACTCGAATTGCTCTAATGCGCGTAAAGCAAACGCGTTATCGGCAACCGTAATCCGAATCTGCCGTGTCATCGCAGAAGTTCGTGTCTCCCTGCCGTTCACGTAAGAAGACGTTCCAGTTGGCGGGTGCTGAGTTTACTTAAACGGCATTAACATTAATTTCATCGGTTCGGCTCAATACGGGTGGCAGTCGCGTATTCGAATTCCCGTTCAGCCGGATATCCATTGAGCGAACCGCGGTTAGGCAAGCCGAGCTATTCCCGATGAATCGGAGGAGCACTATTTCTCTGTGACGCTACGGGGGCCAGAATATTATATACGCGGCGGAATTATGCCATCTATCAAAATACCGATGCCTAGGATAATTGATGCTATCGGAACGGCGACGCCAGTCATGCTAGACAGCACATGGCGTAAAATTGAATATCGATTAGACGTTCTGGGAGGGCTCGGAATGGGGTTCGCCGCGGCGAAGTTATTAATCCACCCCCCCTCTCGCACCCTCTTGCTCGTCCCGCGCTCGAATCTCTCGATTAAATGGCGGCAATAACGTCGAGTTTATAATGTGGATTTAGTGTTAATTAATGCGCCGGTTCTCTAATTAAAAGAGATCGCGACAACAATCTTACGATCCACGGATACGGGATTCTTGTCACATTTCTGAACATGGGATTTATGGAACCCACCGAAATAATTGATTTCGGATTCCTTTTTTTGAGTTGCAAAAATTATTAAGTTTTTGGTAAATATAAACTTTACCGAGATGGAGAATCATCGAATGAGATTTTATAATTTCGTTTCTGTTTTGGGGGTGTAATTAACACTAGAGTTACGGAGCGAGACGAAATGACTGATTACACATTTTTTATTTTAATTTACAAGCGCTATCGAGAAGTTTTATCAAAATGTATGTTAATTGTTTTCAAGATAAAGGATCATTGTATAAGCCAGTTTACGTATCATACTTCATTTATTTTCTTTGCTAGTTTTGTCTTAATTTAAAAATAAATGGTCATTACGCGTCTGTAAATGTACTGTTAAGAAATTAAAAAATTTAGGAAGTTGAGGATTTCAAAATTTAGGATTTGAAAAAGTCGGGAAATCTGTAAAGTTGAGAGCCTTGAAATTTGAGGAGTTGCATGTTTAGAAACTAAGAAATTCCGAAATATGAAAGCTTATTAATCTAGAAAATTGGAAATTTAGAGAATTAGATGTTTGAAACATTGACAAATTTATGAATTAGGAAATTTAGAAAGTGAATTTTAAGGAATACGAAGGCGGCAAAATTTGAATACTGGTACATTGTTACATCGGGAGCCATACAGTTGATAACTCGGAAACCTGAAAATTTATAGAAATTTGGAAATTTGGAAATTTAGAAATTTGGAAATTTAGAAATTCAGGAATTTAGAAATTCAGAAATTCAGAAATTTAGAAATTTAGAAATTTAGCAATTTAGCAATTTAGCAATTTAGCAATTTAGCAATTTAGCAATTTAGAAACTTAGAAACTTAGAAATTTGGAAATTCAGAACTTCAGACATTTAACAATTACAAAATTTAGAAAATTGGAAATACAGAAATGTAAAACATTTTCAAATTCATAAGTTATGAAGTCTTACGTATGATTTAGGAATGCAAGGAATTTCGGAATCTGGCAACTGAATTTACCGAACAAACCATTTAGAAATCCAAAAGAGTCGGATTTTCGAAATTCGATAGTTTCTCTTTCCACCTTCACTGGCCAATTCATAAGAGTTCCTCGAAATCGCCGAAGGATTAATTGTCACGTACGAAACAATCGCATTTTAGGAGTAGCAGTTTCGAAATGGAACAGAAGCTGGTAAACGGATTGCGTGGTATCGTTGTTGCGAACGACGACCAACAATAATGGCTAACTCTCCTACTGGTTGGGCTATCGATGCTAATCGATCCACCGACGATATATCTGTGTTGACATAACTCGGGAATTTATCGACGCCATCCCAGACGGTGGCACAGCTCGATATGCTAATAAAGGACTCTTGCGTCGTGCTGGACGCAACGTGAACATTGCCGCTACACCTATGCGGATTCGACTGTGTTCCTTATGTTCGTTTTGCAGTCCGATGCATTAATATGGGGTCTATTACCTGTCTTTTAATCACTATTACATTATAACGGTAAGGATGGTTGTCGACAACATCCATTTTCGAAAGGAAGTTTTCCTCAATCTTTATTCGATGCTTTAGTCAGAGGGTTTTGTCCATTTTTGAAATATTTGACCACAAATCTATATGTTTGTAAAAATCACAACAGATTAATAGTGTTTTTCAGTGTGTGAGGTATATTAGTGATTATGTCTTCATTAGTTACCACATTTCCTTATTTTATTAACCGTTTGCGTTATAATTTATTTGTCAGGTGTGTCAGTCGGAATTAACTAATCACAGTTAAAATATTAATACAGATAAAGAAAGTTGACATGGTATGACAATTTTCTATTCAACAATCCTTGATTATGCAAATTAGAATTGGTCTTGAACTCTGAATGGAAGAGAATAAAAAATCTGAGTAAGATTTATCGCAGTAGAAGAACGAGTCACGTGTTAGACGTATGAAAATATGGCAAGGGATTAGAAATCAATTGGTTAGAATGTCAAAAGATTGCAATTATCAATATTTTGTTTAATATTAGTCAAAAGGTTTTGTCGTTTTTGTAGGAAATATTCGATTTTAAATGTCTATGTCAGTAAAATTTTATTATACAAGTTAATTGGTTTTTCAGTGTATGAAGTATATTAGAGTCTAATTTATTTCTTTTATACAAAATCGATTAGTGAAAATCTTAAAACATTGCAGATCTTATTATATTGTTTACCGCTTCAAAGATTCTTTTCACATTAAAGTGTTTGTCAACGAATATAATTACGGATTGTATTTTAAATTATGTCATTAAATAAATATTTATTTCCTGATTTTTTTATTTACTTAAACAAATATGTATTTTTTTACTTTTTATTTAATACAATATACACGTTTTTCTTTATTATTATTTAGTGGAATAAATATGTATTTGTTTATTTTTTATTTAATTGAATAAATATGTATTTTTTCATTCTTTCATGAAGAAAATGCATGAATCTATATAATAATCTGTTAAAATCGACAAAATTAATATGTAGTCTACACTATAATAACAGGATACATTAATTTGCATTTGTGCAATTATAAAATATCGCGGTGGTTGATAGAGGTTACATCTGATAATATGTAATTTTCATTAATAATTTTATCCTAAAAATTAAAGGGACCTTATTATTTATTCATTAATACAAAAAAGTATCATTGTACGACGTATTCGCACATCATCTTACATCGTGCCACGCGACGAATCTTTTACAGGAAAAACACATTAACATAAAGATATCTTCAAATTTTATATAAATCACTGCTTTCAGCCGTATTCGTAGCGACTGACAAATTAGCCAATTTAAAATATAACGTAGAGTTTGCGTGCTCATTGTCCAGACGAAATAATCACGCTAACCGCAATTCAACCGGCTAGCAAATTTTCGAGCTATACACCAGCATTTCGTTACCAAACGGATACGAAGTAAATCCCCTGTCGCGAGAAACAAGTTACTCAAACACGATATCGCGAACTTAAATCGTACTTAAACTTGTCTCGAGTCGGTTTCATCGAATTAAGCCGGTAATTAGGAAATTACCCGCATTTTGCCGCAGGAGACGCCGTCCCCCGTTCTCCTAGGGGACAAATTCTTTCCTGGTTCTTCTTTCGCGTTATTTCTGAATCCTGTTACACCGTGCTAGCCAGCGATTATTTCCTGTCGTCTGTCCACGGTCTTTACGAATTATTCGAAAGACGCCATGAACTTTCCGATCTTCCGCAAGATATAGGGTCGAGAACAAATGCAGCTTACCTAGGGGAAATATGACAATCAACGAAGAAGAGATCATTCGTTGATTTTTACAGATTTTTAGGGACGTGCCAAGAATTTTTGAATATAGGAACTCGTAGACGTTGGAATTTGGAGACAAAGAGTTTTGGAGTCTTTGGGATTTGGAGATCAACGGATATTGAAATATAGGGATTTTGTAGCATAGGAATTTGGACATTGGAGTTTTGGATGTGGCGATATTGAGATTTGGCGGTTTCAAAATTTGAGAATTTAGGAATTTGAGGGTGGAAGTGCTTAGAGACACAGGAATATAGGGATTTTATAGTATAGTAATTTCGGGATCTAGGAATGTAAGTACTTGGGAATTTGGGAACCCTGAGGTTTTGAAAATTGATGATTTAGAAGTTCTGAGATTTAGTAATTTCAGAATATAAGCATTTCGAGACATAGAAATTTAAAGTTATGGAAACCACGATATTTGAAGATCTAGAAATTTAGAGACCTTTTGAGAACCTAGGAATTTTAAGGTATATTCTAATACATAGGTATTTGTGAAGCACGGAATTTTGAAACTTAGGCATTTGTAAACCTTAGCATTTCAGGATCTGGTCATATGGTAATCTAAAAATGTTGAGATTTGGGAATTTATGCATCTAGGAACTGGAGAATATAGGTGAATTTAGAGACATGGAAAAATAGGTATTTGGAGATTTGAAAATTTTAATATCCAGGAATTTGGGAACATAGATATTTGCAAACCATGGGATTTGGGGATTCAGAGGCATGGAGTCTAGGAATTGGTGAAGGTGAAAATTTCAGCTTCTAGGGATTTGATAACCTAGGTATGTGGGGACTATCGAATTTGATCTATAGATATTGGAAACTAGAAGTTTGAAGATTTGAAAATTTCGTCCTTTTGGGATTTGAGAATATTGGTATTTGTTCACTTCGGATGTGGATATTTATGTGTCTGGTGATTGCAAAATTTGTAGATTGTTACAATTAGAAACGTGAGAATTTATGAATTTCGAAATTTATGTCATTCAGGAACATTACAAATTCAGAATTTCGTAATTTAACAATATTTGACAACTTGAAAACAAGAAAATTTACGAATACACAAATTTTAATAATCCATGAATGTGACGCTTCAGCCAATCAAATGCTTGGAAATTCGGATTTATTCTTAAATCAGCTTGCAAGTTTCGAAAACGTAAACTTTCCAAAATACGAAAACTAGACGAAAGACTCGAAGATGCAGAAATTTGGATGTCTAGAAATTTTCAAATTTACATACGGATACTTATCCGAAGGAAGACCAGGTCGCACCCGAGTGTACCTTCATTTCGTGGCCATTGTTGCTCCGTTGTTTGCCCGAAATGGAGGTCTGGCCCGGTACCGGGGCTTCCTACACGTTCCAGCATAGCCAGCCACGATGAAATTTTCCGGCGGCAGCTTTATTCCAATTTTTGCGAATGTTGACGTTTCTTTTTCGCCTCCTGTGTTCGCCCAATAGCGGTGGCGGGCTTTTATTTTCATCCTCGCGCCCTACGCCGCTGTGCCATTCTGCTCTCTTTCTTTCTTTTCGGATACCCCTACGGCACAAAGATCCGTTTCCAACTGCTCCGATCCCCCAACCAACCGAACGGAGAGAGAAAACACAGACGACTTCCTTTTAGATCGATATTTTAAAGGGACTGGATACGTCCTCGCCCTTTGCCGAGTGATTTGTTTTTAAAACGCGCCGTGATCCCGTGTAAATGAAAAATTCTTTCGAACTTACCGATAGACGATCTGTTGCTCTCGTGTTGGTTCGTTGTGTATGTCAGGGATGTCTGGAGATGTCGATGTGCCCCGGAAGAAAAGTTTATGTGGGCTACGAGCAGATAAAGTACCGCAATTTTCTTTGTATTGAACTATTTTTGTGGTAATGGAATTGGGAATGTTTGTTGTTTTGGATTCTCCCTTTTAGTTAGTTTTATTCTTTTGCTATGATTGCCAAGTTCTGCGTAAGTGATCTTTTTTAAGTTTGAAATATTGTACCGTATATTGTTAAACAATTTGAGGTACTGTTTTATAAAATATTGTGTTACTTCCAGACTGAGCAAATGTGACTGGTTCATTGTGGTTATTTCTTTAATTTGAAATTCGGTTGTATTAGTCTGTTCATCACACGAATAGTTTGAGTTGTTATTGTTGAAAAAATCAGATTAATCAGAGCCTAAGAATATACATTTTTTGATGAATCGATACATTGTAATCTCGAAATACAGGGATTTTGAAATTCCTATATCTTCAGATTCTAAAATTCACACATTTCCAAATTTCTAAATCTTCAAAAGTTTATATTCACAGCTGGTTATATTTCGAAAGTTTCAAATTTCTAAACACATAAATTTTCTCAATTCTTAAATTTCTCAATTTTCAAATTCCAAAGTTTATAAATATCCAAAAAATAGGGTAGTGATGACAAAAATATTCTCGTAACAACATTTATTTCTTTATTAAATTTCCATATACTTAAAATAAGGGGAGAAATATAATACATGTATTGAATTCGGCGAGGACTTCGATGAAGAAAACAGGTGAAGCAATAACAAAAACATAAGCGCAAACAAATCAGTAGGGACAACGCGAAGATACAAATCCACCACCTGGAAGTCTTATATCAAATCACGATAGAACGATAGAAGAATAATTGTCGCCAATTCGCAAGCAAACAAAAAATTTTATAAAATCGGTATTTCTCATTGTTGGAAATTACAACGACTTCGCACACATTCGCATATAGACTGAAGTAAATGCCACTACAGTCAGGAAGCGCGCCAAAGAAAACAGTCCCGGAGTTTTATGGCACTCTCCCCGAACACTAAGAACCAGGGAAACCAGGAAGAGGCCAGTCGTCAAGCAACCACAACAGAGTGCAGTTATTCCTTTTTATTCTACTGTGTTCAATTCTGTACAGTTACTTTAAATTCCCTTTAATTATTTTTCTATCTTCATTTTGCATTGTGCGTACCACCATCGTCTAATACGAGGTGCGGCAATTAAATGACGAGATTGATGTGAAAAATTTGATTTATTGCAAATGAAGTTGCATTTAACTCTTAATGTATCACATCAATATATTCTCCTTTATCTACACACCGTTGTATACGTGTCTTTCAATACAATGACGTAGCTCACAGTTTTCAGCCTCTTCAACGACGTTACCATTTTTGTTCTTACATGTTCAACGGACAGAAAATGTACCTTTCCATTCGCTTTTGACTTTTGGGGACAGGTAGAAGTTACAGGGTGCACGTGATATTACATTATCACCATGCAACTTATTTAGCAATTGCAAACGTTCCGGTGGCGATTTTTTTAATTTGAGAAAAAATGTCAAGTTAACCCCTTGCCCTACAACTACGGACTATGCCCGTGACGCACTCGCTCTTCAATTATGGTAGACATTGTTAATATTTTTAATACGCTTGAATGTTTAACTTCGGTATAATCGTAATTTGCGCATCCGAGGATCACTAAATGGGAAACAATCTTGGCATTCGAAATTTCGTCAATCACTTTAATGTTGTAGCAATTAATAGTTCGTTATGTCTGACGCACTTGCTGAATAAATCGTAGCACAAGGGGTTAATTTGTAGCTCGACTTGAACGTCAACCATAATCGCGGCACTGCGATGTAACAGCGACGTTTACAATTGACGATGAAAAAGAGAGAAAAGCAGACAAGTGGACGAAACTACGAATCGTTGCTCCGGAAGTGTCAGAATCACTGACCTACTAATGACAGCCTCGCCTGATATTGTTGCGTGGTGGAAAGTGTACAATCGCATTATTAACCCTTTGTAGTCGAAGGTGTTTTTACTGGTAACTGATAACAGCTCTAAAACTTTCCGATTGAAAGGTTCGATGAATTCTTTCAACGTTGCTATCTGTCTATTATTAATCGCCACTATTACCTATATCATTATGATTATGATATATGCAACATTGTAGATTTAGTTAAAAAATACCCATACCAAATTGCTGTATTAACCCATGATCTGTCACGATCGCCCAAAAATTGGGATTTGAATATACATTTTTCTTTTATCGCTTGCAACCACGTTATATTAAATAAAATGTGTATTCGGTACATGCTTACATTCTGGTTGTTAAAATTATTTTTTGCTTCACTATCGTCCAACTTGTAAAAGTATTTGATACATAAATTGCCAACCCATTGGGTGGAGTTAAAATAAAAATTTGGCAGTTAATGGGTTGAACGAAGTGGTGAGTCACCTTTCGAATACAAAGGTTTAAATTTCCGCATGCCATATTTATACGAATAAATCTTTCGTTAAAGAATAAATATACCAACATTCATGTATAAAAGTTGTAGATCAGGTGAGGATGTTCGGAGGGTTATTATTCAACCCGTAGTTCGATGACTGATTTACGTATATCGTGCATCATATGTCACACATCGTGCATGGTATAACACGTGTCATGTATTCCGTGCAAATAAAGAATGTACCCTAAACGTTTTAGCACCGGTGTATTAGAGCGTGGTCGATAAATATCGAGCGAATCTCACGATTTCCGTCATGTTTATCGAGGCGTTAAGTTGTTAGTTTCGTCCGCTCGAAATAGTCAGTCTTTCGTCGGTGATTCTCGCGTTCCCGTTGCCGAATGCGAAAATGAAAATGTCCGTGGAGCGAGGCTTCCAGAGGCGGAGTAATGACCGCGACCATTCGTCGGGATCAAAACCGAGAAGAATGGAAGGAAGTCGTCGCAAAAAAAAAGAAAACAGAGGAGAAAAAAAACATAGGCAAAGTCGGGAATCGTCGCCGTTCGCTAATGCGCTCATTACCCGGTGAATGGAAGCAAGAAAACTCGAGAACCGAAGGCGGAATACGGACAGCCGACTTTTCGATCGATACGCAATAATCTGTTTGAAACAATTTTCGTGGACGAGACACGTTCAATCAGTCGTGAATAGACGTAATGGAATAAGACAATTAAGAGGGTGTATCGAAACAAAAGGAAATGTTGAAGATATTTTTTCATATCAGTGTTTTTAGTCGCATCAACCACTGATTGGGTTATTAGCGACTTAATAATTCGGTTTACAGTTTATTGTACAGCCTGGTATCTTTAAGAAATTTGAGTAGATTCCGTATTGATTTGCCGTCCTTCAAATTATCGATCCATGTAGGTTTTATGTTGAGTCTCTGTCTGTCAGCAGCGTATTTTGCGCATTGGATGATAACGTGGTCCGCCGTTAGGTTGACCTTACATATCTCACAGATTGGAGGTTCTTCTTTGCTGAGGAGGTACTGATGAGCGTGTTTTGTGTGACCAATTATGATTCTTTAGATGACGACTTTTTCACGTCTTTGTAAGGAGGTGATAGTGGTTTTCTTAAAAACATTACTTTTGATTGCTATCAATCTAGGTCTAGTTTGCGTGATCCATGTGTTGTTCCAGGTCTCATTTAAATTCTGTTTTGCAGTGAGAGAAAGTACTTTAGGAGACAGATTATTCATGTAGTGATCAGACGTAGTTCAGTTTGCTGCTTGTTTGACTACTTTATCTACTTTGTCGTTTCCCGTGATACCGAAATAAGAAGGGATTCAGATTATTATTATTTGATTGTTTCGAAAAGTTGCAGATTATGACGGAAATTGTGGAATAAAAGTGGACTGTTGTGGAATACTAGTTAAAATTACGCGTATAATAATTGATATTATCAGGTCAGTGTTATGATACCTATTTTTTAATACTGGACAGGTATCGTATCATATATGTGGTGATATATCTTGTTATATCGATGGCGATATAGTGACTGTAGTTTATTATTTTAGGGTACGATGTTATTTAAAAAATAAACAAATGTTTTAGATGTTGAGTGGCAAATTAACTAAATTTTTCTCGTTTCATGAAACGTATTGCTGTGATAGAAAGTAGATTCAATATTTAAATATGAAATTTTTTAATTTTTAAATATTCAAAATTGTCAATGATGCAAATACACATTTTTTAATTCACAAATGCACATTGATAGACAAATTGTTGTAGGTCTAATAAAAAACTTGTGAACCGGTCATTTGACCACCCTGATAGTTTTAATGTTAATACAACATTATCGTTCTACGTGGATTCGACTTAACTCCTTGTATAATGCAGGTTTATTTTGAAATTAAAAATGAAGTCGAAAAATAAATAAACGAACGATGGAACACAAGTTAATGTACACGTTAATTCTTTATTTTGATGCAAGTCAACACGAATTTCAAAAAAGCCACCTCAACATACTTTGTAACTCAAAGTCATAAACATGTTAAATGGTCATTCCGAGCGCTTTGGTAGGTTTAGTGCTAATATTGCTTAAAATCGTTCAACATTACTTCATTACAACGAAACACTTGTTTCATCATACGTTATCGATTCGATCAATTCACACCGAACGGTCGAGATAGTCAAAGCACAAACGGAACGATTCACGTCAGAAATTCTTGGTGGTTGAAGAGTTCAAAGCGAGCCGGGTGCATACTTTGGTCTGCGGACACGTGGCAAGCAAGTATGCCATGAAACAAAATTGTCAACGCGATATCTGTTTCGTAACGTTCGCGACGAGAACACCGGAAGAGGAGAGCTGAAAGTCAGCGAGGGAAAGAAACACGATGAAGGGATGAGCAAAAGTAGCGATGGGGTCGTTCACTTGCTCAACGTTCTCGCTGATCGACGAATGGTTGTAAGAGCGAAGCAACTGTAGAAACGGATTGCAGAGCAAAATACGAGCTGCTAAGTAAACGTCGGTTGGCGAACTGTAACCGGAGTGACGGCTGCAGGAAACTGCGATGCCGCAGTTAGGTTAGAAGAAACGCTCTCGGTTAAAGGATGAATCGTTTGTGGGATAGCTTGCTCGTCGGACGCTCTCGCATCGACGATTCGGACGAAAGGGCCAAGCAAACTTTATTGCGCGATAAATTTCGAGAAATTCGTAAAACTAGACATCAAGATGGAGAACGACCCTTTCCTACGTAGTCGTGACTATCTCGGAGACGTTTCGCTGACGGAAACGGTTCGATCGACTTCTCGTCGTTGATTTGACCACTTACGCTTTAAGGAATTTTTTATGTTTGCAGGTGGTAATTTTGTGATATCCCGGTTCAAAAATTTGCCGAATTTCTTTGAATTTTTATAAATTAGAATAAAGTAGTTTTGTGACGTATGAAATCGCAAGCAATGAAATATATGCAAATTATAAATATATGCAAACTAGAACTGTTATAAATAGTATAAAATATGTGTTTATGTGTTAACATTTTCATGGATACTGAAACATGTAAATTTATTTTTCTTTTAAGTTCAATAGTTACTCACCACGTATGTGGACATTATCATTTTTCGAATGTTCCTAAGGCCGCTACAATTCTTTTTTACAACTGCTATTAATTTAAGATGAGTATCTTTCCAAGCACAGTGGCACACACGTGTACATTCAGTCCCCTTCAGTAAGTGACCGCATATGTGAACACTATGTACACATTGTACATACGTACATATGTATATAATATTATACGTATGTATAATATGTATACATATGTGTGCACTATTACACGTATGTTTAATATGTATACATATATGCATGTGTGTGTATTATTATGTGTGGTTATTCTGCTTTGTATTTACTGAAGCTGGAGTTCTTTTAAATAATTATCATCTCAGAATAACTAAAATATAATAGCAAAAAGAATTAAATAATTTCTTTCTGTAACCTAAAAATAAAGAAACTTCGTTGCAGCGTGTCCATAAACGTTTCTCGCAGGAGCTGCGATATTCCCGCCACTTTCCCCGTAACAGAAAGTACCGTCGAGTAAACAGCTAGTTTCGAGACAGCAGTAAGAACACGCGTGCGTTCACGAAATTCGTCGTGGAAATAAATCGCGAAGAAGAAACGCCGGCCACGATATCCGGCAGAGATAAACGCAGGAAGCGAGGAAATTGTTCAGTCAGCTAGCTTTCTCGCTTGTCAGTGAATCGGGGCATAAAGTAAACAAGAATACTCGTGCAATGAAATTAGAGGAACGGAATGGGTTGAAAAGCCACACCGGTAAAATAAACCGCGCTCGGATACGGCCCTGCTAGAATGTGCGCCACGCGAGAATTCTAACTAACGATGAAGCTGTAATAATTACCGCGATAATAAGTCAAATGAGCTGTGAACCCGTTACTGTCGGTCCAGAATGTGTAACGTTCAACGTAACAACGCGACTCGCGGCTAATTTCGACCGCAATTTGTCATTCATTATTATTTTCGCAACGGGCGTCGCTGACGCAACCGGTTTTCAGAGTTCGCGGATTTTCTTATCGTTCCTCCGTCAAGATACTTGTATGTCACATTTGTAATAATCTATTTTTCACGATTTTATTTCTATTTTCTGCTATTACGCATCTTCTGGTGTTCTTGGTTTTTCGAACAATCTTATTTTTAGTTGTTCCGTGTTAATAATCTGGGGCGCGAGATTAGAGATAGAATATGTGGAGTCACGAATTTTGTATATCTACTATTAATTTTAGTACTTTGGTACACTGATGTAATATTATTTGGTTGTATTACTGCTCTAATTACTGTACTATACAGTAATTGTTATTTTACTACACTCCCTTTGATTATTACTGTATTATATTAAAATATTATTACACTAATATATACGAGTATATTACTATACTATATTTAGTATATTACTTTATTTAATATTTCTGTACTATACTTACAGTTACTACTGTTACTACTGCCACTATACTGTGCTCAATGTTACTAATATTATTATTACTATACTCGATGTATTGGTACGCTGTTATCGAATTATTTTAACATTTCATTTTGTTATTCTGCTATTTCACTGTTTCACTCTTTCATTATGTTACTATATAATTAAATTACTATTCTTATTTCAATATACCAATCTATTTTATTAACACATTTGTTAGTGCATTAGTACTAGTATACTGTTCTGCTATTCTATTAATTATATTAAATTACTGCACTAGCAAAATGGCATGTTGTTATGCTATTGTTCAATTATTTCAACATTTCGCTGTCTTGTTAATCTGCCAATTTACTAGTTCACTCCTTTATCGTGTCCCTAGACCATTGAATTCCTAGATCTCAATATTTGTAGGACACGAAATTTTAATATCTCCAAATTTCAAGATTGCCTAATTCCTAAATTATCAAATCGCTACATTTCCATATTTCTAGATCTCGAAGTTTGAAAATCTCCGAACTGCTATGTCTTCAAGTCCTGACACTCCCAATTCTCAGCTTCCTAATTTCTTATATTCCCAAATTTCGAGATACAAAAATTACTAGCTCACCAGATCCCTAAATCTCCAATGTCCTAGCTTTCCAAATACATTGATTCACAAATCCTTTGCTCCCCAAATACCACCAAATGTTCAAATTCCTAGCTCGTCGAATCCCTATATTTCAACGTCTCTGTGTTTCCAAATTCCAAAATCTCCAAATATCTGTATCCAAAAATTTTTCATCTTTCAACACCCAATTCCAAGTTCTCACTTTTCCAAAGATCCGTGACACTAGATTTACGGGCGTGTAATCACCATTTATTTCTAAATTAAAACTAAAATAGAAAAGAAAATAAATAAGTATGATACGTAAACTGACTTACACAACGATCATCTATCTTGACAAAAGTTAACAGACCTATTGATAAAAGCTTCTTGATAGTTTTTGTAATTTAAGATAAGAAATGTGTCATTAGTCATTTTGCCTAGTTCCATAAATCCAGTGTTAAAAGTAAACGAAGGAGGGGTCTGCGGATGGTATTTTTTCGAGAAGAATCAATTTTGCTGTTGACTGTACGACTTTATCTTAAGCGAAGGGAATACGTGTAAGTACGATGAAATTATATAACATTGTGCTGGCTCCCAATTTCCGTAACCTTCCGCGGTGGCCGAGTTTACGAGCAGTAATTTCTGTATCTGTCGGTATGTCTTCCTTCGCCTTGCATTCTGCTAGCACGACAAGCCACGTTTACTCGCAAAGATGTTGCATGATAATTCCTGAACTTTCTCCCTTTGTTGTCCGTCGCGCGGGGAACTATCTATTGACAACCAACCATACACCCAGTTTCCTCGATTATCAGCCGCTTCTGCCCGCTTTCCATCTGAGACCTGTTCATTAATTCGCAGAATAGCATCTGTTCTATGGCCGTATTTTTGCGAAACTGTCTCAAATCACCAGACGCACGGAATCGAAAGCAAACCCTTGCCGCGTGATTTGTTCGCTGGATGTGTCACTCAGAATCAGTTATTCGTCGCTGCCACTTGTTTCGATCCCTGCATTTTCAAATTTCTATATTTATAAACCATTATATTTTCATATTTTTGTACTTTCATGCCACTATATTCTCAAACTTTGAAACTTCTTCCTATGCTGTTTTTGTACAGGATTTCCTATTTTTGTGTTCTCTAAATTTTTCTATTTTCGAGTCACTGTATTATCCAAATTTCTGTATCTTTATAACTTCGTATTACCCAAACTTTTATATTTTCAGACCTTTGTATTATCCAAATTTTTATATTTTCAGACTTTTGTATTATTCAAATTTTTATATTTTTAAACCTATGTGCTCATCATATTTTTATGTTTTGAAATATCTATATTTCTAAATCATTGTATTTGTCAATTGTGTAAATTTCTCAAATGTCTGTAATTTAAATTTATAACTTCTTGATGCCGAAACTACCAAAGTGATCAAGTGACCGTTTTACAAATTTTCTATTTCAAATGACAACATTTTTTTAAAATGGTTTTCTTGAAATCTGTGCTGATTCTCATCAAAATAAAGAATTAATGTGTGTATTACTTCATGTTTTGTCGTTTGTTCATTAATTTTTCATTCTCGCTGTTAATTTCTAAGTAATTGTACATTATACGCCGATAGTTTTAGTGTCAAAAAAGAACGTATATTAAAATCAGTAACTTGAATTTTAAATACACGTTTGTATTCGCGGTAGGAAGCTGGTCCGTAGACTCATTAGTGTATACGTTTACAGAAGGTGTAACAACGATCACTATTTGAGAAACCAGCGAATTCGAAGATTTTGGTGAAATTTAAAGCGTCTAATATACATAAAAATTAATAATTTCACTTTTAATCTCTTCACGCCCTTGGCCACATATGTGGACAGTTAGTTTATAACCTATATAAAGCTATATTCTTTTCTGAAACCATTACAAAAATAAATTTTAAATTTTTCCTAACTTTGCTTACAAGAAAATAAATCACAGTTGCTATAAAAGTAAATTAACATACTTGTTCAAGTACTTGCACAAGTATAAGTGTCTTTATACATACTTATGTATGCATACATATACGTTCAAAAAGATAGTTCAAGCAACGACTAGTTTCTCCTTGCATACTGTATGCCAAAATTTTAGCGAAGTATTACGAGTGATACGGAGTAAAAATAATAGTTATGTCTAAAAAATGCACTTACTACACTATTGAGTAATATTTAATAATATCTCCAAAAAATAATAATGGCTTTTGTATAAATAGTAAACGTTCACATTTTTTTTGTAGTTTCCTGTTGAAATTCTGAATTGTGAATTCTATTTTTTCCATTGCATTTTCTTTATCGAGCAAATATGAATTGAAATATGATTAATTTGTTGTGCCTGAAATTAAAAATTCATCCTTGGAGGGGCTAAATACACGTTTGAATTCTCGGGAAGCAGCTGGTCCGTAGATGCACTAGTGTACACGGTTATGGGAGGTGTAACAACGATCACTATTCGAAGAACCAACGAATTCGTAGGTGTTGGCGAAATTTAAAGCGATCCACGCGGTTGTCGACAGTTGGAAATTCTGGGAAGTTTCCCTGTGGCACCCCATAAAAATTTATGCGCACCCTTGCCACCATCGGAACGTGTAAGGGTGGTACGTTCGATCTGCCACCTGGTACCTTCTGACACTAACAACCGGAACGACGATAATCTTTACGAGCGTCCGTCGCTCGGATTACAAATTGCTTTCGTATGCACCGACCACCGTTCTACTTATATCTTTATCGCTATTAGCGGTGGCCACGTAATGGCTCGCAATATATGGCTCGATTCAATCTCACGGCGACGCAACGCGCGCACTATTACGAGGAAATGATGTTTAGGAACGTGAGCGAGTTCATTCGGGCTTAACACCTTACCTAACGGTTATAGATAAAGTGGATAACCACTATTCCTTTATAACTTAATAGTAACGGAAAATTGGAAGGTGCACTCCTTATTATCGCGGTTCTGAAAGGAGCGACGCCATTTTTCAGTCTCGCTGATGTTACGTATAGTCTTCTGGAAAAAAAATGAAGAGGCACGAATGATTTATTGCGCCAACTTTTGCCCATGTCCTAAATATTTCAGTTTATAGATTTTCGAGTTCTCGCACTTTTATATTTGAATTGTGAACTTCTGAGTAGCATACTTTTAAGGTTCTAAATTTATAAATTTATAAAGTTTCAAATTTCTATAGTTCCAAATTTCTAAAGTATCAAATTCCTAATTTTTCAAATTTCGATGTTTCCTTACACCAAAATCATCAACCTTCCATATTTCTGTACTCCTAAATTTCTCGACTCTTAAATTTCGAAGTTTGTAAATGTTCAAATTTCGAAGTTTCCACATACCAAAATCATCATCCTTCCAAATTCCCGTATTCCCAAATTTCTAGACCCTCCAATTTCTAAGTTTCTAAATGTTCAAATTTCTAAGTTTTCTTATACCAAAATCATTTACCTTTTAAATTCCTGTATTCCTATATTTCTAAGTTTATAAGTGTTCAAATTTCTAAATTTTCTCATACCAAAATCATCAGCCTTCCTAATTCCCATATCTCTACATTTCTAGACTCTCAAATTTCTAAGTTTCTAAATATTCAAATTTCTAAGTTTCCATATACCAAATTCAGCATTCTTTCAAATTCCTGTATTCCTAAATTTCTAGACTCTCAAATTTCTATGTTTCTAAATATTCAAATTTCTAAGTTTTTGTATACCAAAATCATCAACCTTCCAAATTCATGAATTCCTAAATTTATAAGTTTATAAATGTTCAAATTTCTGTTTCCATATACCAAAATCAGCATCTTTCCAAATGCCTGTATTCCTAAATTCCTAGACTCTCAAATTTGCAAATTTTCCAGGTTCCAAATATTCAATTCTTAAATTTTCACTATTCTATTTTGTAATATTTACTTTTATCCATTTGTAATGTTCCCTCTATTATGTACATAATCGAGTATGAAATATTGTCTTAACACTTTCACTGTTTCTATTTCACCATAATTGAGCTGGAATCAGGGTACCTCATTACAAGCTTTTATTCTTCTTTCGTCCCTTTTCATCGACAGCACATTCACACGTTTCTCATCCATTTGTCGTAATTAACTCGCCGGTTCCCCGTTACATTATTAACAACATTTTCGTATCTATATTCATTCATAAACATAAATGAAAATCCTTTCACCGGTTAATTTCATACAGGTTTCGCGTTCGTTTCTTCCGCGGTCTATTCACACAGCCTTTCATTCGCCGGGTCTCGTGCAAACGCTTCCTGGATGAATTTAGTTGAATTTTTAACCGAGCACGAACGTTGACAGCTTTATGAATCTTTGCTCGTATCTCTTAATTTGCCGGTTTGATGGGAAACACCGGTTTAGTCGACGGAGTAGCGTGTGTGAAATAACGCGAGTGTGAAGTATCGAATAGGAGCCGCATGCACGAGTGGACACGTGATCCCTGACGAGCTGATGGCTTTCCCGAAGTTTAATTGCAACCGGTTACACACCGTTGTTGATTAACATCGTTAGTTAGCTAGCTGAAATCGAGTAATTTATTCCCGACAAAATATTCTACGCGAATTCCCATTGATACGCGTCAAGTGTCAATCGGTGACACTTTTCAAGCTTAGCAAATTAACAATCCGCGTTTCGGTATACCGGTTTCTAGAAAGGAGTAATGAATGGCTGTAATTAACTCGTACGAGTATTTTATTTCGATTTGAATTGCTTTTGTACCGTTGTTTTACGATATTTACAATATTTACGGGCAGATTTTTCGTCGGTCTGTTTGGCTATTGAGAAATATTTTGTTATTCATACTTTGCTTCTTTGGCTGTTCGGAAATATTATTTCTATATTTACTCTGTTTGTATACTTTGTCGCTTGGGAATATAAAACGGTGTAATTTAGATTCCAAACTTGATACCGAGATAATTAGTCAGAGTAATTAAAAGATACACCGTAATTGAGTGAGGTAAAAGGGCGAATGTGTATTTATATCTTTCGTAAATTACTTTCAGGTCGTTTTAGGGGTAAATTTACTTTCGTAATAGAAAGATCATGTTTTATTAATGTTACGAAGGATTCCGGATAATTAACACGCTTTGTTAGTTTTCGATAATTCGTATGAGACATTTTTGATTAAAAAACAATACAATGTTGCTGATATTTCGGTATCGTCAATAAATGTAGACTTGAATTCAAATCAACAATTCTTAAATGTGCAAGCCTTTAAATTTACAAATTTACGAATTTAACAATTTTTAACTTCAAAAATTCATAAAATTCTAAATTTGAAAATGATCAAATTTTCAAGTTATTAAGTTATCAATTTATTAAGACATCAAATCCTCAGTTCCTAAATTTTCAACTTGTCATTCTTTCAATTCTGGAAATTCTCAAATTTCGAAATTATTATCAAGTTTTCTCATTTAAAAATGATCAACTTTCTAAATTCTAAATTCCCAACTTACTGAGTTACTATATATTGTGATACCTAGAACCTCAAATCTTCAAAACCCAAAGTTATCATAAAGTTAAATTTAAGAAACTCTAAATTCCCAAAACACAAAATTTCTAGCTATTGAAAACTAAATCACAGAATTCGCATATTTTTCATCTCGTATCCTCTCGTATCCAACTTTCTCAATATCTAACTTGCCAAATACCCAAGTTCCTGAATTCTCAAATTACTAAATACCCAAATTCGCAGATATTCAAATTCCTAAATATCCAAGTTTGCAAATATTGAATTTCCCAAATTGCCAGATGCAAAATTTCTCAAATTCACAAACTTCCAAATTACCAAATACCAAAGTTCCTATACATCTGACTTCCTAGGTATTCATGTTCTCAAATATCCTGATACTCCATCTTCCCAATTGCCTAAATTTCCAACTTCTGAAATACCCAAGTCCTCAAATACTCAAATTCGCAAATTCTGAAATTCCCAAATCCTCAGATTCTCAAGTACTCAGGTTTCTAGACAGTCATATTTTTAGTCATCCAGATACTCCACTTTCCAACTTTTTAAATTTCCAAATTCCGAACTTGCCAAATACCCAAATTCCAGAATACTCAGCTTTCTAAATCCATCTGCATAATCAGAACCAGTGATCCAAGGATCGCACGAAACAACTCTCATACGCGCGTATATCAATTTTGTTGCGGCGCATTTATAGAATCATAAAGCCATTGGACTTATTTTTAACTTTAGAAAATTCATGAATAATCAACAACTGCCCTTTGCAGCTCTTTACAACGTGCAATTTATGTGCTTAAACTTTTTTTAATATAGCATGATTTTCGAGGGACAGCGCGGTTTATTATTTTATGAGTGTCGATCCGCTAGGTGTCAAACGACTTCGTACTTTTTATCTGAGGTCATATTGACCTTGCGAAGAGCATTTGGTAAGGGCGTTTCTTGCCCACTTCCCTTCAAATTTCCACAACCAATGAAATATTTTAATTTTAACTTAGTCGTTTGTTCACCCCCCAGCGGCACACCAATCCCCACTACATACGTTTTTCCGGAGAGGACATTACTTTTTCTCCTCAGTAGATTTCCAATAACTCTCAAACGGCACGCATTAAATTTATATTTATCTTTTAAAGTCCATTGTCAGTTTGCGATGTGTTACTATTTTTCTTAAGTGCTAAATCAAGTTTTAGTTTTAATAAAGCACACACATTTTACCCTCGCCAGTTGTTTGGTTATTTTTGCCTTTCGAGTGGATTCACCGATTCCACAACTGCACTAGCTCGTGGTTCATTAAGTTGAATCCCGACGAACACACAAATTTTAATTATGTTTTTATGACCGATCGCTGAAATATTCCTTAGGCTGAAGTTCTACACCGCTTCCTTGCGTATTTCGTCATACAACTTCTGTTCAACCAAGCGACTTAAAGGTGTCGGTGCACCGTTTCCTGTCGTCTAAATATACGATTCCCTTATGTCAGAACTTCAGAAACGGCTGGTCATTCCGCATGGCGGCGTTTACGTCAGTTTTCGTTAACTCGTTTCCCAACGTCTGCGTCCGACGCGACGTGTCGACGTCGTTTCTGTCAAACGATACCGTTACGCCACCTGAATTTTCTACTAATATCAGCCACCGTTCGCGTTACTTTGTAGCGAAATTTTTGATGAAAATATTAATCCTCGCGTATCGCGATCACCGATTGTTTAGACACGATATTGGATATCGATCGGTTCGCGACTGTCGGCATTTGTTGAATTACGGCTGTTCAGTTTGCTTTATGGAATAACAAATCCATCATCAGTTAGTCGGACGATAACCGTGATCTTCTTTATCGCTTTATCTGGTTATCGAGATCGACTCAGATAAATCGTGACACAGAAATGGCGCGTATTGAATTATCTGAATGAAACGTTACGTGATTGATCTGATACCTTGATAACGTATCGATAGCTTTTACGCTGTCAATTTGATCCTCTGTGGTGTGATTTTATTGATTCGGTTAGGTTAACTTTTTACGTTCTTGCAAGTAATTTCAAAGAGATGATAACGAACATGTACTTCTTATTGAAACAGTTTATGGCAAGAACAATATTTCTCTCTCTATTAAGAGAGAAATCCCAAATTTTCAATATTTGGAAAGGTACAAATGATCTTTTATTTCAAACAAGAATTTTGAAATTCTCACAAGCAAGGATTATAGTAAAATAAATACTTCTATTTAAAAAGTGCTTAATAGATAAGTAAATATTTAATAAATTCATAAAGAAATATTTAATAAATTTAATAATCAAGCATTTAATCGATGGATTAATGAATTAATAAATATTTATTTATAACATTTTTTCAATGAAAAATATAATATTGCAAATTTGCAAATTGCGGACATTAAGTATTAAGTGTCAAACACTATTACTTTGGTACATTACAAATATCTGTTATAATTGAAAACACAATTGAATATTTTTGTTCGATTACAAAATTTGCAATTAATATTATATTTGACAAAACACAAAAATACCGTGTTATTATTCGAAGAGAACGGTTTACGTGTTCTCGTTCAGATGCACCAACAAAGTAAAACGCTTTTCTTTCAGAGAAGCCAAACAGTTAACAGGTTTCAGTGAAGTTCGCCACAAAGTAAGCCAACAGGTTGATGGCGGTGCAATCATATATTAATTTGTTAAATGGAAACGTTCCCTCCGAGCTGAACGGGGGGAAACATAATTATAATGGCGAACGGGAACAGCGTCTGACAGACGATTGCATTCCGGCTACGAAATAATTGCATGCATCGTAAGGTGTGGTTGTCCATCGGCAGGAGAAGGTGGGGAAACGGTGGCGTTGACAGTAGAGAATGAAATTCCGCGGAAGAAACTGTGAAAAGGAAGCAACATAAATTACCGTTTCCATTATCAAAGTCTCGTGATGGAGAGTTCCATTATGTCGTAAGTCGTTCACGACATAGTTACTATGTACATAAGTACTATTTCAGTGTGCGTTTCTTTCTTGTTTTAGAATAGGTATCTGTAGTATCGTTTACTTTAATATATTAAGTCGTACGTGAATTTTCTTCGAACATTTTTATAACGCATGATATTTATTATGAATGTGGAAATTCTTCATTTTTCACTAGATTACGTTAGAGTGATGTGTGTTATTATATTTTATATTGCTTGATGTTATATTATGATGTACAGTAATACTTTGCATTATTTTATAAAATATTATATGTTCTAATATCTTCTATTATTTTAAATAACATTATCATATATGTGTTACATCTTATATTTTCTTATAATATGTGCAAGTATTATTTTTGACGAAAATCTGAATTGGAATTATTTATAATTCTTTATTAATTGTTTGTTATAAAAATGTGAGAAAACAGGTTCAAGTGTAGTTAGAATGAAATCGTGTATGAATTTGTCAGAGATTATTCTGCATGTTTAATAATTGAATAATGAATACATCAAAATTAAACAGTTCTGTTATTAAAAATTAACTTTTTGATCTTCTACATTAAAGAAATAAAAAATGTATGATTTATTTATTGCATTAATAAATAAGAGGAATAAATTCGAGCATTGAATTTGATACAATAAAGTATTTCTTACTTATCTACATACACAGGAATGAATACTTTATTATCTTGATACTCGTTTATCTATACAGTAGATTAGTACAAATCATATCAGTATTTATAGCTTTTTATATTATGTGCTCCCGGAAACTGAATTGGTTGTATAAAAATTTAATATGACTGTTGATAATTACCAAATTTAAAAATTTCTGAACATAGAAACTTGAAATTTCTAGATTTAGTAGTCTGACATTTCAATATCATTGAACCAAGAAAATTTAGAAGTTTTAAATTTCTGTAAGTCTGAATTTCGAAGTTTTAAGTTTTTAAATTTTCACACTTCTGATTCCAAAATCTCTAACCGTTTACATTTTCAAATTTCTGCATCTGCTGCTCTGTAAAATTATAGATTTAAGAAACTCATAAGTCTGGAATGTATATTTCAGAATTTATAAATTTTTATTTCTCATATTACTACAGTTCTAACTTTGAAATTTACATGTTATCAAATTTGTAACCACCAAACTATCACATTACCAAATTCATAAATTTCAAACTCCCATGTTACCAAATTTCTAACCTTTAAACTTTTATATTCCCAAATTCCTAACTTTCAAACTCCCATAGTACTAAATTTCTAACATTCAAACTCCCATGTTACCAAATTCCTAACATTCAAACTTGCACACTACAAAATTCCTAACCTTCAAACTCCCACATTACCAAATTCCTAACTTTCAAACTCCCATATTATCAAATTTCTAACATTCAAAATTGCAAATTGCCAAATTCCTAACCTTCAAACTCCCATATTATCAAATTTCTAACGTTCAAACTTGCGTATTACCAAATTCCTAACCTTCAAACTTTTATATTCCCAAATTCCTAACCTTCAAACTCCCATATTACCAAATTCCTAACTTTCAAACTCCCATATTATCAAATTTCTAACATTCAAAATTGCAAATTGCCAAATTCCTAATCTTCAAACTCCCATATTATCAAATTTCTAACGTTCAAACTTGCATATTACCAAATTCCTAACCTTCAAACTTTTACATTCCCAAATTCCTAACCTTCAAACTCCCATATTACCAAATTCCTAACTTTCAAACTCCCATATTATCAAATTTCTAACATTCAAAATTGCAAATTGCCAAATTCCTAACCTTCAAACTCCCATATTATCAAATTTCTAACGTTCAAACTTGCATATTACCAAATTCCTAACCTTCAAACTTTTATATTCCCAAATTCCTAACCTTCAAACTCCCATATTACCAAATTCCTAACCTTCAAACTCCCAAGTTACCAAATCCTTAACTTTCAAACCCCTAACTACCAAACTCCTAAACACAAAAACTTTTCAACCCCCAAACATAAAAATTTGAAACATACCCGAATCTCCGATATCTGTTAGGTCTCAGAACCGAAATATCTCTAAATTAGATGTTCCCTGATTAAAATCAGCGTCGAACGACGTTTTCTTTAACCTATGGAGGTACTGATCGAACCGCATCGTCTTGAGAAAGAGAATACAAGAAACAGGGTAGGATTTGTCGGAGGCACTTGCGCATATTTAATTCGAGCAGTCGCGAAGAATTTCACCGCAGAATTCGATAGAGAGACGTTTCAACGAGGCGTTTCGGATCGATCGAATTCCAACTGGAACCAGGGTAGGAATCGTGTTTGTGGATAGTTCGTAAATTTACACGGATCCTAGCAACCTTTACGACTTGTCGTCAAGATGACCGTGCTCCGCTAATTTAATTGAAAGTTACATAATTGATTTGACAAGGAATGCCACACAAACTGCCGTTGACATAAATGGAGTTCGGAGATTCCTTTCAACTTTTCTATCTTTATCCGCCCTTTTTTCGTTCTTTTCATCGTTTCGACAACAAATTCTCAGTACCTGATAATTATTAACTTTCTGTATCGTCATTGCTTGAAATAACGCGATTTTATTTCGCATCATATTATTTCTGTTGCAAGATTTCTAAATTAGGATACACTTTCTTATACTGACGAATGTTTAACAACAAATGAGTATACAGCTGGGTTGTTAAATATTTTGACGCTTCGTGATTTACGAATTTCGGATTCGAATAATTCGAGAATTAGGTAAGTGGAGAATTTAGAAATTAAATTTATAAATTCGAAGCTGCCAGATTTTACAGTCCGTAAATTCGCAAATTCAGAAATTGATGAACTTCAGAATCGACAAATTGAGAAATTATCAAAGTTGAATATTTGAATACCACTGAAAAAAATTGATACATCCACCAACACTCAAATTTAAGAATTACGAGCTTAGAAATTATAAATTCGAAAATTCAAAAAGTGGCGAGGTTCAGAATCGACAAATCGAGAAATTGTCAAAATTGACCATTTGAGTGCCACTAAAACTCTGCAAATTTTCAAAATCGATTAGAAATTACAATTTTCCAGAACTGACACATTTGACCTTCCAAAATTTGCGATCACATCGTATCCTTTTATACCCGTTTTAACACCAAGCAGCGAACAACTTCCAAGTTCCTGAGGCACCTAATGATTAACGAAATGACTATAATTCAGACGGCGAAACTATAATAGCCGGTGGTATCAGAAATTCTAGATCCAAGTCACCGGTAATAAAAGTTACCTGCGTGTGAACGGTTAATACAAAGTTGAACCAGGTTGAAAGGTGTTTGATCGGCGAATGGAAACGAACGGTGCGGTGATTAACCCTGGTGTGGTAGTGTTTAATTACGGTGGAGCATTAGACGAACAGGCATATTGATGCGTCATTTCGTACGACGGGGCCATCAGAATTGGCCTGCTATAAAAATTCAAAACAGCTCATTGTATTCAAATTTCACTGCGGCGTTGAACGTTCGGTACACGCGTGGAACACTTGTAAAACAAGCGTGTAGTTGAAAGAAGAGAGGCAACGCATGGTGGTCGCGTCATGGCGGATCCAGTTAAATAGCCAGCTCGTATTTCGCCGTATTTCCATTTCAGTTTCGTTCGCATAAAACCCCTTTAGTTACACTCCTTGAAATCGATTCTCGGTATCTCGTTCCCATAATTTCTTTTACGTGGGAAGATTTAGGTTTAAAGTTAGGTTAACACGTTGACTGCCACATGAAAGGAATTAACAATAGTACCAGTTAGATAGTATTAGTTAGCTAATAGTATTAATAGCGTTAGTTAGTATTTTCACTTGGAATAAATCTTACAAAATATGTTCACGATATATTGTTATATTTGTTCTTCACAGTTCCAAGTAACTAATAAGAGTATTTACAGTTAGAAAAGTGAATGAATATTGAATAATATGGCTTTTAAATCTGTGTGGAAATTTGAGTGTCACCCACATATGGGTGATATGGCAGTGGAAGTGTTAAAGATGTTATATGCAGTTACTTTTTGATTAAATATAGTACAATGATAAATATATGAGGCGTAGAACATAAAATAATTTCTATAATTCTTCTTGCGATTTACACAATATATTTTTTATTTAGATATATAGTATTTTGTTCTGTTAATTTTATACACACAATTCAACAATTTTAGAATCTAGAGATTTTTGGTTTGTGAATATGGAAATTTAAATGTTTGGGATTTTGAGAATTTGAAGATATAGAAATTTAAATGTTTGGGAATTGGAGGATTTGAAAACTTTAGAAATTTATAAAATCGGAAGATTTAAAAATTCGGAAGCTGAAAATTGGAAAATATGGAAAAGCGAGTATTTGAAATTGAAAAATCCAGGAATCTGAGATTCCAAAATTAGAGGTTTATACAATTGAGAGTTACGGAAAATTTGGAATTTGAAAATTTAGAAAATACAGAAAAGTGGGAATTCGGGAATTTGGAACATTCAAGAGTTCACAAAAATAAATCTATTGGTTACTTTAGAATTTGCAAATTCAAAATTGGAAGTACAGAAAATTATAAATTGAAAGTTCAACAATATCAAAATGTGGGAGTACGAAAATTTAAAAATTGATCATTTAAAAATACAGAAAAGTGAGTGTTCGAATATATAAAAATTTACTAATTATGAAAATTTTCAACTATTATCTACCATCCCTTTTTCCCCAATATCAAACTAACGGCGATTAGTATTAAAATTCCTCCAACGCAGAACTACTTTATTCTATTCTAGCAATCATTAACCATCTATCGAATAATTTGCGCAACTATAGTAACCAAATTTTTACAAGTGTTATTATTAGACCTCAAACCTGGATGCATTCATAATATATCGAACTTCGGAAAGCATAACTCATAAATCGCGACTGTAAATCTTCCAAATTGCATGATTGGCTTATACTTTGCAGACCTCGATATATCATCAATGCATAGATACCTGCAGTGCAATATTTCTACTCCATTTCTTATTGCGCCACCATAAACAATGCACTGGTAGATACTTCACCAACTACTTCCTCGACTGTTTACATAACTATAGCAAACGAATTTTTCCTACTAGCCTTATTCACTCCACCGTTTATCCGATCGATGTGAACCACATTACAGACACGGAAAAGTATATCCCTAAGAATAGGTAAAATATGCAGCGAACGCGGTATACTGCTTTCTGTCTCTCTTTGCAAAAACATTGATTCACAATTAGACATTAAATATTTGCTTAGGGAACTTCATCTGAATATAGCAGTGAATGCGTGAGTCAAAAATAGGACTGATCTAAATTCACCGAACGATATGTGCGTGGTCAGTGATTCGAGGGAAATGCGTTCCAATCCCACATGCTTTGGATTAAATTCAAATTGAACTCTAAAGATTGATATACGTGCGGTTGGGCCCGAGAACGTGTGGATTTAATACTCACGATTTCACTTATCCGCGGTTGAACACGTTCCGAATAAATTGTATTCAAATGTGTGCTCTATATTACAGTAATCCTACTTATTGCAATGCGTTATTGTGAAATGGTATAATAAGTATATGTATGGCATAATACGAGTTTGATATATTTTAGATTACGTTTTAGAGCGTATTTATATTTATGTAAAATCATTTGTTTTGTCACGTGTACGTAGATAATGCATGTATGTGATACTTGATTATCATGCAAATATGTTACAATTGATTTTATGTTAACACTTTATGTAAACGAATTAACTAAAATATTTTGAAGACTAACTCGTCAGGTTGTTTATTTTTGTCCTTCGACTGGATTCACTGATTCCACAACTTAACTACTTCGTGGTTGATTAAGATGAATCACGATGAAAATACATCTTAACAGCAACAAATTATCATCGAAGATCCTGAAAACGCGTGAGTTCGCCCTTTCCCTCAAGCCTCGGACCACGCAATCCGCGTTAACGAGGGATCTCCGATTCCCGGTGCAGCCGTTCAAGGTTTCCATTAGCCCTGACCTTCGATTAGCTTCCAGCAGCCGTCCGATGTAGTCATCTAAGGGTCCAGAAATCGAATCGTTCGAGAACAAGAGGATCGTTGTCGAGTGCTCCTAGCCGCGTGAAATCCTCCCCATCGGTTTGTAGTGTCCCTGAACGAGCAGTGTGCGATTTCTACGGGGTTCAAGGAGACTCAACGATTCTACGCGTCCTCGTCACGGACGCTGCAAGAAAGAAAGAAAGAATGAAAGAAAGAACAAGGCGGAGGGTTCTGGCGACAGCAAACACCAAAGGAGGTGGACGAGGTTTAGGCTTGGTCGCAGCTTACGTGTGGGTTTCAGTTCGACCCCGAAAGTGAGACAGCGCCGAAGTGGAACGAAGGAGGATAGCGTCGAAGGAGAACAAGGAGAGACTACACGCGAGAGAGAGGGAGAGAGAAAACGAGAGGGTTGGACGGGTTGGGTTCGCCGGCTCACCGTTATTGATTTTTCCCGCCAGACTCGCGGCCTCTTCGTTCCACTTTCGATCCTTCGCGGATTTCTCCGTTCCTCTCACGTTCTCCCGCTTCGTCTTCCTTGTTTCTACCCTTCCGACTTTCTCCTTCTTTCGCCCGTACCCGGAAACACTTTCGATCTCTGTCCTTCTCGTTTCGCGTGCGCTTCCCCTCTTCTTCGACCCTCCGTTTCCGCGTTCGCCACCTTCGTCTCTCCGTTGCGTAGCCTGCTCGCACGTGCGTGATCGCGGGCTAGATTCGGGGCAAACACACACGGAGAGGTACGCGCGTGCATCCGCGCGTGTAAACGTTCCTCTGCATCCACTTCTGTACAGGGAGCTGGCTGACGAGAGGCTGACAACGCTGATTTTCGCACTCGAGCGAATCCGCGACCAGCCCCGCGTGCGCGAACTATAGTGGGCCTCGTTTCCGTTTAATCGGCGATACACTATGATCAGAATGTTCCGGGAATAGGTATTTTAACATTAAAACTACCAAAGGGGTCGAATGACCTTTTACAAATTTGCTACTTCAAATGACAGAATTTGTTAACATGGTTTTCTTGTCATCTGTGCTGATTTTCATCAAGATGAAGGAATCAATTAGAGTATTCATTTATGTTTCATCGTTTATTCATTTATATTTCAACTTCATTTTTATGAAGATGAAGGAATCAATTAGAGTATTCATTTATGTTTCATCGCTTATTCATTTATTTTTCAATTTCATTTTTAACATCAAAATTATTGTGAATTATACGTCCGTAGTTTTAGTGTTAAACTAGCTTGCCCGTATCGCGTTGCTGCGATCTCAGAAGAAAGGAAATTCGAAAAATTAATATAGATCGTGTCGTTTTTCATTGAAATTTGTTCATTTCAAAACATTTCAAAATGTCGTTTTAATTCTGTTTATTTATTCGAGAGCTTGGCGGTACACGATATTTTTTGTTTTTCCGTCTGGTGCGTACACGAATGAATCAGAAGGTTTTCCATCGCGTGAGCTGGCCGCATGTAGTAGTGCATATGGCAAACACAGATTCTTCAAATGTACCTACGCTAGGACAGATGTACTATGCCAGAAACCTTCGCGGGAGTGTACTCAACAACTTCCCAAAGTTTCATGGCGATCGTATTAATGGTGCAGTAATGCATAAAGGGCAAATAGACATATATTAATTTTTATATATGTAGATGATGCGCGCTTTACCGTTTCGAAAAAATATTTGTTCACACTCGTTGGTAAACATTTCCCCGACACTTCTATCAAACGTGAGCGTCATTTGTTTCATTAGTATTTGTTTGGTGTCTCTTTGCATCAGTCCAGTTTTTGCACCTCGTCGCGTTTGAAAATGGAAAAAAATATTGAACGAAGAATTTGTTTAAAATTGTGTGCTTCCAGCGAAATTTCTTGTACCGATGCATTGAAAATGCTACAAAAGCCCACGGAGACTCTGCTCTCTCGAAAACATGAGCATACCAGTGGTATTCGGTATTCAAAAAAGGTCTCGAAGAAGTAGAAGATACATCACGTAGTGGACGCCATTTGACATCGATAAGCAATGATAACGTGGAAAAAGTTAAGGAAATCGTGCACGAAAATTGTCACGCAAGCCTCAGAGAGATAGCTAGTGAGCTCAACATCGTATATGGATCGGCACAGTATACTGTGGTGGATATTTTGAGCATGAAACGCGTTGCAACACGACTTGCACCAAAAGACCTGAATTTCTTCCAAAAACAGTTCCGAAAGGCTGTAGCCCACGTGATGATTTCTGAGGTAACAAACGATCCTACCATCATGAAACGCATAATTACTGGTGATGAAACTTGGGTTCACGAATATAAAGTCGAAAGTAGCCAACAATCATCCGAAACTGCTATGAAAATGATCCAAATCCGAGGAAAGCGCGTGAAAGTCGATCAAAAATCGAAGTTATGTTCATAGTTTCTTTGATTATCGAAGCCTTGTTCATTATGAGTGCATTCCAGCGGCTCAAACAGTCAATAAGGAGTATTACACTGCAGTAACGAAGCGTTTGAGAGATGCTGTGCGTAGAAAAGGACCGGAATTATGGAAAAACAATTCTTGGATTTTGCGTCATGATAACGCTTCCTCTCACAAAGCATGCATTGTGGCCGGGCTGTTTGAACAAATATGCAGTAAATACCGTCCAACAAGCAACGTATTCTCCGGATATAGCACCTTGTGACTTTTTCCTGTTCTCAAAACTTAAATTACCGCTTCGTGGAAAGAGATTTTCAAGCATAGATGAGATAAAAGAAAATACGACGAAGGAATGAAAAGCCATTCCTTTATCGGATTACGAAAAGTCTGTGGATGAATGGGTTAAGCATTCGCATAAGTGCATCGCTTCACATAGATGTTACTTTGAAGGCGATAAAATAAATAGATGAAATTAAAAAGACTGGGATGAACGAATTGAAAGCCATTTCTCCATCGGATTACGAAAAGTATGTGTATGAATGGGTTAAGCGTTGGCATAAGTCGCTTCAGATGGATGTTATTTTGAAGACGATAAAATAAATGTACCTGGAAATTAACAAAAAACCTGTTTTATTTACCAATTCCCGGAACTTTTTGATCATAGCGTGTATGTGCGTCGCAGAGTCAACAATTATTTTAGTGGCGATTAAACGACGCGTGGGATTAATGGCAATCCCAACAACTAAGATCAGTGGGCTGTATTAAATTGAATAAATGTAACTCTGAACAATTAAAGTAACAATTATACTTTATTACAAATTGGCTGATTGCGTGTATAAAAATTAGAGTACGAATGTATGACAATTAAAATGTATGAAACTAGAATGTGAATGCGATAAGCGAAAAGTCGAAATGTATACTGTATGAAAATGCAAAGTCGAATGAATCTCCGAAGCTTTTTACAATCCAAGAAAGCTTGGAGTGGGTGTGTAAGTTTGGAAAAAAGGTGAGGGAAAACTGTATCTATTGTTTAGTTGGTTAAACAAATTAGGATGGAAATGGAAGTGTGGAGAGGGACAGAGCGTTTCCAAAATAAATTAAAAAAATGCATCTAATTCTCTTTTTACACGATTTTCACTATTCAATATTCTATGAATTATTTTCTTTTTCTCAAAGTATAATTTAATTTTTATAATATATTTAATGAATTAATATGTGCAAGCACGAAATAAATTAAGTGAACTCTAACAAGAATTTTTGAATATTGTTTACACATAATACTCTTTTTACACGAATTTTTTGGGAACGTATCTATCGTGTAAAAAGAGAATTTGGTGTACCTCGACATGTATAGAAAATTCCAAACAAAAGACTCTAATATTAGGTTGTCCCGTGCGTTTCTTCCCTTTTTGGTATAAAATAAGAACGCATTTCGAGGAATATTTTGCAAGTAATCAAAAAGCATATAATATTTACCGAGGAATGAAAGAGGGCGATACAGTAGAACACTTCGTATTTAATGCAACAAATCTTAAGCAATAAATATTGTGTACTAATTTCTATTAAATAAGGAAAGAATTTACGGGACACCCTAACACTCAGGTGAATGACTTCGAAAACCAGATGGAACTAAAGAAGACACTAAAAACCCTCAACGGAATGTAACGATTCCTTGGATCTTATTACTGCTACGGATCGACGAATCTCTTGAGTTCTAAAAACTAAAGTGCTCGAAGGGACGAGAAACGACGTCTATTGTATTGACGGAACCTTGGGTCGACGCCTAATTTTCTCAATGCCTATTGTGATTCTAGGACCCAACATAGCGTAAATGCCCAGGAAAAGGAACGATTATTTCGATCGTTTCTGGATCGTTCGTTCTGCATCGATTCGATCGTACATTCCGATGTGTATAAGGGGGTCGCGCATGCAGGAATGGGGTTGCTTGAGTTACGGCGGCAAACGAAACGATAGTTCGGAATGTCTTTTCTCGATGCGAATTTTATTCTTTGATTCTTGTTTGATCAGTATCCCCCGTACGGTATCTACCCCTCGGACATTCCGTTGCTCCGTAATGGCATCTTCGCGGAGTAATTACGTCGACGATGTCTTACTCGCAATCGGGCCGATTCTTTCCGCGGAAAGTTTTATCACTATGTCGAAGATAATGCGCCGCGTTTTCGACGGAATATGGCCCGGGATACGGTCGGTGAGCGAAACGATCGCATTATGCAAAAATAAGTTTTACTGCTACCACGCGGCGGATTTATCGCGTTGCTTGTTACGCGTACGAAATTAAACGGATCAGCTATTCGGAGGAGCTTGTTGCCAGTCGCGTAATTATGAGAATGGGATCGGCTTAGCGCTCCTCCGATCGTCGTGAATTGCGCTGTAAACGCGGAACAAATCTCTCGTCTTCCCGATTTAGGTCGTGATTCTTTTGATCCTTATTGCGCTCGAATTAGATCGTGAAATCGGAAGTTAATTTATAAGTTGTCCCTGTTTCGTTGCCCGCTCCGGGTGTAAACTTGTAGCGTCGAGTGTGTGCCGCGAGCGGATTTCGAAAGAACTTTATTAAACTTACTAACTTCAACTTTTATCGGTATTAATTAAATACATCCGAACTATTTCGCTTCCATTCATTAACCAACGCTCAACTTTTTATCACCGCGTAACTCTATCTCGAAACCACTCGAACTCGCTCACGTTATAACTTTGTGTTACAGATTTATTCGTTGATAGGTTCATTCATTAAATTCACGGTTTAACATCCATTCATTTAATCATTCGTGTTCGCCGATTCGTTCGTAAATTTGTACTTGTACCTATGTATACATATTTATATGCAGTTTATACTTATACTTATACTTATACTTATACTTATACTTATACTTATACTTATACTTATACTTAGTTTGCACTGTTATGAATATGATTATACGTATTAGGGTGTCCCATAAGTTTCTACCATTTTTTATATGTTATAAAAACGCATTTCGAGAAATATTTTGCAACTAATGCCCAATAATTTTAGAAAGAGTAAATAATAACATTTTCCGAAGAATGGGAGGAAGTCATAGAGCAAAGCAGTTCATATTTAATACATCGAATGAACCTTGAACAATAATTGCAATGTATTCATTTTTATCAAAAAAGGAAAAGTCGTATGGGACACCGTAATACATACTTATACGTATTTAAACATACTTTATACTTTCATGTATCATATATCTAATTATTAGCCTACATTCATCTTCATATATTTATGTTTTGATCTTTATAAAACACAATTCTAGTGTTTTACTTGTCAATAGATTACAGCCTTTAATTTTGATCCAGTAAAGGCATGACTTTTAATTCTTGAAAAAATTGATATTCAGAAGTCTTTTAAATACTCCATGTTAAATTCTGACATTAACACTTTATCGTGCAGTGGCATGTGTTTCTGACTACGATCGCAAAAAATGTACGGATCGATATAGAAAATAATGCAGTACCTACATCATTCATGATCAGAGTATTTTCCTGAATTATTCATACTACCTACTTGTTATTTTTGAACTATGAAAATTTCAGCGAGAAAATTTCAGCTCAGTCTTCTGATTCCTAATGTATATGTGACTGTTGTCTGATCCTTATTCATCATTTTGCATTTGTATCTAGGACAAATACTGCCATAATTTAAGTAAACTCTGACTGCTACGATTTGAATAAACTCTGGCACTCTCATGATTTAAACACACTCCGTAACTGTGATCATTTAAATAAACTCTACGATTGTCATAATTCAAATAAATTCTATGATTGTTATAATTTAAATAAACTCTATGATTGTACTAATTTAAATGAACTCTGTGAATGTCTTCTTCTAAATGATGGTTCAAGTATAGTAATCCTTGTCTATATTCTTAATACAGTTCACTATTTCATTTCAGTCTAATCGTAATATGCATAGCTGAGAATCGCTAAGTGCGAAACTATGTCGAACTTTTTTTGTTATCTTAATGTTGTAGCAGTGAATAGTTCGTTATGTCTGACGCATTTGCAAACTAAATTCTAGTGCAAGTGGTTAAATGATGTTTACAATAGTGACAATGTTAATTGATCTTAAATAACAATTAATGTTGTCGCTACTGTTCACTCTACACTTATATATTCTTTTTCTCAGTTCATTCAAACCTTTTTTTATGCCTTAATATTCTCTACCATTGATTTCTGAAAAGAAAAACAAGAAAATATTCCTTTCGCTTTTTTTTGTATACATTCTTTTAATATAGCATAAATAATGGAGTAAAGAAAGTTTCTAAGATTCACTTTGCAAGCTACCAATTAATTTAAAAATAAATCTACTTAAATTAAAATAACTTTGATAATTTCTCAAGAAAAAAAAAACATAAAACAGATAAATAAAATGGGGTCACGTAACTTCTCGATATCCTTCAGGATGCTACCATGAGTGGCGAGAAATACAAATATACACACATATGTACATATGTATATATGTACTATATATATATATATGAGTTAGACATACATATGTGCATATGTATGTCTAACATATGTATACATACATACATATGCACATATGTATGTCTAACACATATATATATATATATATATATATAGTACATATATACATACATACATACATATACACATATGTATGTATGTATACAGATGTTAGACATACATATGTACATATGTCTAACATACGAGACAAAATTGTGTCACTTGAAATTATCCGAAATATAATCTCCCAAAATATAATATACATAAATAAGCGACGATTTTTTGGAAATATAATCATCAGTTATTTTTAATGTTATAAATTTCATTTAAAATGCCGCCGGGGGCTATAATAAACGACACGTTGCTCGTCCGTTATCGCAACACGCGTTACCGCATCACGATTAATAATTCCATCCTCGAGCCAAAGGTGCTGACACGGGCAGATCGCGATTTCTTGAATGAATGAGACTCATGATGGATCACGAACTCGATCGGAAGTGACATTGAACGGTGGCGAGTTCGCCGTAACACGCGTTCAACACTTTTAAACGCCAGTACAGCCACGTAGGAGTGTCTCGGTGGCTATCCGCTGGCGTTATTAACAGTCTATCCGATATGATAAACCGCTTATCATGTTGGGCCTAATCTTATCGAGACTGTTTATGTTTATCGGGTTCGTTGATGAAGTAGAATGCCGCGTTATTTCGTTATCTTGGATAGCGTGAGCGATAGATCGCTGCATCTGCTAGTTGCAACGATATTCCTTTTCGTCCACACAAAACCAAACTCCTTTTCGTGCATGCACTTAATATTGCTGTACTTGTCGACAATCTGCATCGTGGAAACGATGCTTTACGCATGAACTGTAACCTTGTTTACGAATAAAGTAGCGTACGAGAGCTTCGAGAAATGCGGCGTGCATTGTGAGACTCGAATTGAAGTAGGTGTTTGAATGTGGTTTAATGTGAGCACGATTGAGCTGGAGTCCGATGAAAGACTTAGGTTTCATTGAAAGAAAATCGTGAATTGGATGTTTCTATGAATCACGATTTACGCTGCAGCGAAAGGTTGATCTTTGGTCCTGCATCAATTAATGAAATTATATTATTTAGATATTTTATGTGAGAAATGGAAGGTTAGAATATAAAGTTGTATGAATGTATCTACATTTAAATATATAAAAATTATTGTATGTGTTAATGTATGTATCGAATATATTACGTAATTGTTGCTAATGGTACATATAGGGTGACTCGTTTAAGGTGAACTTTTAAGTTATTTTTATTGTTATGAAAGATAAGAAAAGGCATCAGATAGAGAATTATTCGTTTGCAGAGTTTTTTATCGCAACTAAATGTATGTCCTGAAATTATGTAAACGTCTAATAGTTTTTCTCTCTTCTCTTAACACTTCTCTTTGTAATAGTAATAATTTAGGTGATCGTCTGAAGTGAGATATCCTGTATAAAATTGTAGAATTTATTGTACTATTACTATCGATATTGATTGCTAATGATCAACGCGGGTATTATAACAGAATAATAAAATTAGTGTTGAAGGAATAAATCATTTTACTAAATTAGTGACACGCGTTAAAAAAAATACATATAATAATAATGACGTAAATATGCTTTGAACTATTAAACTAGTTTAAAAGTATAAATATCATAATATCTTTTTTATCGAGAGTAAAAATTGGCATGGATTACTGTAACCGAAATACGAGGGCCTTTAAAACAAAAGAATGCGACTGCTCTGGTGCAGCAATGCACAAAAATGCATAAATCTAGCTGCAGAATATGCATCACTCGACACTATTTAATTCTGTCCTATGACATTTTTCCACTTTTTACCGTTTTAAAAATACAGCAGCCTGTCCTAGTTGCGTCGGACGTTGTTATTTCACCACTTTTTATTTATCATGTGCAGATGTCATTGCAGTACCATTTTGTCTAAATAAATATCATTACTTTTGACGAGAATTGACACGAAGTATTCCTGCCGTAAAAAAGAAACGAATGCATCAGTGGATAAAGGTATCATGTAACTTTTTTCAAACGTTGATTTCCTATATTGCAATTCATAATCTGGCACTGTATCTTACTGGTATTCTTGCTATGTTTCATTGTTACATCGTTTGGGATTTTAAGAAGGTAGATATCGATGCACTTCATTGCGTCTTTATTGTAAAATAGAAAACATAATGCTGTTATCGTTATTGTTAATATATGATGATATAACGTTATAGTTATGTAGCAATTACACATAAAATGAATATAAAACCTGTAGTCTTCAATTTAACAATGAACTTTTAAACCTGTATACACTCAAATCAACAAGTGATACTTTCAGTACTTTCATTATCATTAATATTTTAGTATTTTTACCATAAAGTCAATTCCAATGAATGATGCTTTTATTTTGTAATGATCGTAATGAAGGTACTTTTACTTTGAACAATCCTGATCGATTATTCTGTCGATGTTGAGCTCTGTACCGTATACACGTTCAAATATTTAACGAAATAATTTATCAGATCAAAACGTTCGTCATAAAATGAGTATAACACAAATATAAATTCGTGCGTTAGCCAAATACGGTTGACATGTCAATTACCATGCAAAATTATCATGTACCTATTCGTATCTGACATGCATCTGTAATATGAAACGTTTATTTACCCTTCACAAACTACCTTTAGAATATTCTGTTAGTACGATTTAAAATTATAAGGTTAACTGTGGTTCCTACCGATTTTACGTTTCACATTTAATTGTAGAATTGTAGAATTGCAAAAGTAGAATGTGCAAATATCGTGGGCCGCTTGTATTAACAAAGCTCTATGGCTGAATGTTCGTTTCCCCGTAACATAGGAGTTCCATTTGAATGGCGAACGGTAATATCGATGTCAATGAGAGAACGTCGAAAGACTGCATAAGGGAGGATACGCAATTTTTATTGGCGTCGATACCACGTGAAACTGCGACCGGCGTAATTTCGACGCCGGATGATGAGGCTCACGGAACGGGCATAGGGGCCGCTCGTTGGAAAATATGCCGATATTCTGACGTGTCGATTTACTCTAAAGATTAGGTGGCTCGTACACGTAGACGCTGACACGGAATATTCAGATATGCAGCTGAAAGGGTCAGGTTTTACGTGCCGTTCAGGAATATTGACTTCCGTGACGGTGGAACGGGTATTTTCGAAAGGGGCTGTGCCTCCCGAAACGGCGGCCTTTGAACATTGAAAAATATTATCCCCAAGATTTTTGTCGCTACCGGTAATTATTGTGATCCCGCCACTTCGATATTACCGCGGATAAAGCGAACGCCACGATCAAATTTATTATCCTGCGAGCACAATTCACGGTACACCGAAAATCTACGGCTCTCGTGTCACTCATGCTTCATTCTACTTCGGCATGGTGTCTCTCTTTAACTCAGTGGTTCCCAAAGTGGTCCCTACGGACCCCCAGGGGTCCCTAGCATCATTTAGGGAGTCTGTGGAAGATTAAAAATGCTTTGGGGGTCTCTGGACAACGTGGGGGGGGGGGGGGGGGGGTCCGCGCAAGGTTTGATATAAAATTTGTATTCTATGCTTTATAGTAGGTTTTTCACTTGGAGGTCTGTGCAGGGCTGCTTTAGAATGCAGGTCCCTTCATATAATGGTTAAAAAATATAAGACAAATTAAAAATTCTTTTATTCTTTTCCTTTTTTTTAGTTGACACTTTTAAGACCGGCCCCGGTGACGCCCTACGCCCGAGCCTAGGGGTCCGTGGACAATTTTGACTATAAAAAGGGGTCCATGTACCAAAAAAGTTTGGGAACCACTGCTTTAACTCCTTGTATAGCGATTTATTTGAAAAAATTCATGCGTTTGAAACGGATTTAATTTGCTGATGTGTGCAGCAATTCTCTTGGCAGGAATAACATTATTCAAAGAACATACACCTTTCAAATTTTAACATAAAATTATTCATTGTGTTGAAACATTTCTCCACAATTAATTTGTTGATTTTTCATACTGTTGTAAATTGCTTCGTTCATTAATATCATTCGTTGTATTCTTTATGTTTAATAAGTTCATGGTCAAATAATGTATTTGGTGGCGCTAGTTAGTTTCCTTTATTAATTTAATTCGTTGTATTCTTTATGTTTAATAAGCTTATGGTTAAATAATGTATTTGGCGGCGCTAGTTAGTTCCCTTTATGTTTTCTCATCTATGTTATATATTTGATTAATTGATTCTATGTTCTTTTTACATTTCATCTGTCTTGGTCTATGGCGTCCAACAAACTGTAAATCTTATACTGTTCAATATACGCTTGTATTATTCTGTTCAGTATATGCTTGTATTATTCTGTTAAATATACTCAAAACGTACAATAGTTGTTAAATTAATTCAGCGATATCATTTTCCTCCAGCTTATTCAAGATTTAAAAATGTGCATATGGAATACATATTTCTACCATGAGGTGCCTTTTTGACAACTTAAGGATTTTATGACAGTGTTTAATTTTAAATCATTTCGCATATAAATGTGAACAGCACTTCGCAGCATCATATTAATTGTAATCAAATTAGAGAAACTCCATTTCAATTGTAACGAACAATACACAAGTTGCGGCATAACTTTAATACTCGCTTATATCCTATGTTGCATTTTAGTATACACCGCTGCACTGGTTGTATATTTTATAGATTGATAAATTAAGCTAGGATTTACAATCTAATTAAATAATCTCCCATAAATACACATAAATGTGTCAATACATATATTCCGCAAATTATCTACATTTAACTGATAATTTGAAATCCCGACAAGTTTTGGCAATTATATGTATTCAAACAAAAAGACGTCAAAAGGCACCTTTTGGTCGAAATAGGTATACACCAAAATCGTGGTAGAAATAGTGTTAATTTTGTTCTGATTTTCATGACGAATTATATTCGACATCCATTTTTTAGACAAAGCATATGCATGACGAAACTTAGTCGTCAAATGTACCCAAGGAGTTAATTTCACGTATCTTCGTTGCTACCGCCATCGCTATGGTTTATTAATCAGTAACATCGGATGGTCTATTAGAGATAAGATTGTGTGGTTTATACGAAACAACTCAGAAAAAAGCAGTAACAGAAAATTCTTATCTGAGTGACACGAAGTATGAAAGTCGATATACAATCGCACGAGTTTGGCTTTCCCAGGAAAAATATGGTAATTAATCCATTGAGCGCGGTGCACTTTCGCATAGAATCACCGATATATAACTGAAATGTTTGCGATTGTTAAATATTGGAGTATTACACGCTGTTTAATTATTTGCGGCTGGTAAATTAGAAATCATTGATTGTATGAAGATCAGTTTAGTGAAAGGTATACTAGAAGGTATAATAGTTAAGAGATCTTAATTATTCATTAACAGAGATCCCCTGGTTTATTTTCAGACGTTTTGAAAATTTAGCTGACCAAAAATTTGTCGATCTACAGATTGACAGTAGACATTGTATATTTATTTGATCTACAGATATGATAGTGTAGATAAGAGACCTGAAAAACGCGATGTAGTAATTTGCGGTTGTAGGGATTGGGAACATAAGTAGGTCTATTGAAAGTTACAAATATGAGCATGTAGGAATTTGAAGATAAAGATATTTGGGGCCTTTGAGATGTAGAATCCAGGGATGTAGAAATTCATGAATTTGTGAGACTAGGTATTTGGGAATTTAGGAATGTAGGAATGTAGCATAGGCATGGAGATATTGGGTCTTTAGATATTTAGAAACCTAGGAATATAGGGGTGTAAAAATTTATGGATTTGGAAGGCTAGCAATTGGGAAATCTAAGAATTTAAGAATTTGGGGTTGCAGATCTTGGAATTTTGATATTTAAAAATGTAGGAATTTGAGAATGCTGGGAAAATGGAAAAATGGAGAATTTCGAGATTTGAGAATTTGAAACTTTGGAAATATAGAAATTTAGTAATGTATTATGTGAATTTAACAAATTTGGAAATGTAAACATTGAGACATTTGAATATTTACGAATTTTGAGATCTGGAAATTTGGTCATGTCAACGATCAGAATATTTTGCAATCTAGAGATTTAAAACCCTGGAAGTTTGAAAACTTGAAAACCTGAAAACCCGAAAATTCGAAATGGGAAATCTTGATACCTTGAAAATTGGAAAATCACGACATTCAAAAATTTGTAAATATTCACATCAAGGTTTCGATATTCAGCTACGCCATTTGCGTTCTCGTCTCAAAATAGCGCGTTCACGAGATTCTTATAGAGACCTTAAATCGATACTGTATATTGTCAATATGTTAGAATCCTCAGTATTTTTATATCGACAGTATTATATCGACAATGTTTCAGTAGTGCCAATAAATAGTATGAAAAATGGACAATATATTCATCGCATGATATTCCCATAAAGTCACATAAAGCTACACGTAGAAATACCGTAGTATTTTTTTTATTACTTCCTTTTTTTATTAAAACAAACGCCTTATGCAATTTTTATTAGAAAGTATGCTCGATCTTAAATTTATTAATATAACAAATTTGGTTATGTTCATACGAATATAAATATAAATATAAATATAAGTACAAGTATACAAGTACATACAGTATGATTACAGGTATGGATACAAGTATAGATATAAGTATAGGTACAAATACATATAAACACCAGTACACGCATAAACATAAATACAAGTAAAAATGTGAATAAAAATATGAATGTAAGTACAAATATATTCAAATATACGTATAAATATGACTACAAATACAAATATATGCACAAAGATACCAAATATAAGTACTTAGTAAAATGTAGATACTTATAAACATTATAATAAATAGTGATAAATATTTTGTTAACGCAAACAGAAATACAGATAGGAATATAAATACAAAATACAACAAAACAATCAAATAAAGACATTGTACGTACGTACATAATTAAATCTTCGCTAACTAAACATTTCATCGCATTTTATTTATGCACCAAAGCTTTATTCTAAAGAAGAAAAGCGTAACACAAGGTTACATAACATTTTGCGTGAATATTTCAGCGGTGTATTAAGTTTGCACAATAGGTAATAAAAATTCCGTCCTCGCGTTACCTCTATATTTACTCTTTACTCTAAGGCGTCACGCCGCGGCATAGAACGAAGCGGTGAAAAAAGAATGAGCGAAGAAACGGGACGAAAAAAAAAAGGAAAGAAAGAAGTGTCGCGAAGTTCCATGGAAACGAATCATTGTGAACGTACCCAAGTTCAAGCCGCATGCAGGAATCCGAGGCCGGTTCTCGTTTAATTGCTCGAACGTCTCGATCGAGCCGCGTTTCTTTTTCGTTCTCGACCTCTGTTTCGACCGTGTTTTTCTCGCGTGTTCCGCTCGACTTCCCGGCCATTACGCAACACGGAAAAGTATCGGGAATCTCGCGGGAAAGAGAAATTGCAAGTGCGATATACGCGGACCCGAAGGAAACTCGACGAACCTGGAGATTGGAGTAGATGCGGAACAACTCCAAACTATATTTCCGTGATCTAGTTGATTGGATTGAGAGTACGTCGAACAATACGCTCGGAAAAACTAACAAGTCTACCGCGCTATTTTTCTTCCTCCCGCGAAAGTTATGCGATATCGAGTTTTCGAAAAGTTAGCCCGACGGTATCCGAGATTTCCCCTAATCGTGTAACATCGTCCGTTCCCGGTATGGTTTCTTATCGTTATAAGCGCCGACGTGGGAGAGCTCGTAAAATTTTGCGGGAATTGCGGAACGAGAGGTATGGTCGCTGAAATGTTTTAGGGGAGGTCAGGATTTTGGATTTCGAGACTGTAACGAAATGTCTGAGTATTCACTGGCCGATGTGTTGCGACTTTACTGTCTGAATGTGATCTTTGGACACGGAGTTTTATTGAAATTAATTAATGGAGCTGAGGAACAGGGGCGAGCAAGAATTGAAAGTACTTAAAAAGTTGTGCATATCGAAATTCATAAAATTTTTAACCCTTTGCATACGAAAGGTGACTCACACTCACCACTTCGTTTAATACAGAAATTTAAAGTAGGTATTTTTTAACAAAACCTGTAGTGTTGCATGTATGATGTATATGTATATATAAAGTAAGTGATAGTGGCGACTATTAATAGAAACATAATAACTTCAAAAGAATTCATTAAACCTATCAACCAAAATATTTTACAGTCGCTATCTGCTATCAATAAAAATATCTTCGAGTACAAAGGGTTTATATACACAGACATTCGAATTTCCGAATTCTCAAATGACCGAATTTACGAATTGTTACACCCTCGAATTTACAAATTACTAAATTACCTAGTTCACAAATTTTCAAATTACCAATCTTTCAAATTTTCACTTTTGCATATTATCGTATTGTCAATCATATAAAAGTTAAAAATTTGCAAATTTCCTAATTCTCAAGTTCACGTAGTATCAAATTTTGTAATTTTCTTAATTCACAAATTTCTTCAACACTAACTTCTTAAAATGACATATTCAAAATATTGTAATTTCCAATTTTCGGGCTATCAAATTTTCCATATACTCAAACTTTTAAATTTATAAATTTTTAAATTTCCAAGTTCTTCATTTTCTAAACTTACAAATGTTTAATGACTTAAGTTTTCCATTTTTCTGGGTTCTACATCTCCACATTTCAAAATTTCAGAATTTCTCAATTTCCCAGTCTCGCCACTTTTCAGGTTTGTTTGAGTCTTTAAGGTTGGATGGGTAAAACACTGCGCCCCTTTTTTGCTTAGGCTGTTATGCGTAGTTGTATATGATTATAACATATATTTTAACAGTTATTATCACATATGCGTAAATATGACATATATTTTAACGTAAAACATTATACATAAATGTGACGTATACATGAACACGAATAACTTCAATAATTATTCAAACAATTATTCACAGGAATAATTATCGTTAAATATAACATATAATTTAACATAAATGATTATGCATAAATATAACATATAGTTTAGCATAAATATAACGTATAGTTTAACATAAATAATTATGTATAAATTTAACATATAGTTTAGAATAAATAATTATACATAAACATAACGGACAGTAACGGACAAAAGTTTAAGACGATATTTGATTTGAAATATTATACGAACTTCGTTCCTTTTTTTTGTAACTTCGCTACTGAGCAAAATATCAAAATGAAATTTTTTTTATAAGTGTATAAATAAATGTCTAATTAGTTAACATCGAAAGTAGAACACTATTTATAGTTTTTATGAACAGTAAATTCATTATTTATTTTTTCCATTTAGTCTTAAACTTTTGTCCGCTACTGTATATCATAACACAAATAATTACGCATAAATATAACATACAGTTTAAATTCACCTAAAAAGGTTGAACTTATTTTCACGTTAAATAATCGAAACCAATGCTTCTTCATCTTTTTACACGTAAAAAAAACTTCTGCGCAGCTTGAGTTTGTCTCTTCTTTTAAAATCGTATGCATTAAAAAATCAAGCGATGCCTGGGGTGCTCCCCACAGTAGTTACGTGACTAGTTACAGCACTCATGAATCTATTGTACGTCCAAAGTCGCGTTGTGCTAGATTCTTCTCTCCTCATCATTTTTTAACGTTCCCCATGAACGATCCGCGATGCATACCGAACAGCATCGAATTGAAACGGTGCACGGAGCACGTGCCGGAATGAATACAAAGGAAAAATACACGAAGGAGATGTCCATGTACCGATCTGTGATTCATAAAAATGCATTCTACTCGAAGTAACCTGTTGTAGGACGATTCAGTGCCCGTCGATCTGCTCGAAACCTGCTCTTTGTCGCGTTTACGTATGCATATTTGCGATAACAACGCACGACTTAGAATTCTTGCGATGCATTGTTCCTTTATTGTACAACGTTCGATGCAGTGTTCCTGATGAAACGCATTTACATGCCGCTGTATTGCAACAACGAACGCCTACAGACGCTACCGATTAGCTTTGGAAATTTCATGGCCTCACCTGTTGTCTTCGAAATTGTTTTTGAAAATCATTTCCCCTATTCATGACGAATTTCTTACATCAATGGAACGTGAATAGGATACTCGTACCAGTTCATTAGGATGAATTTACGGTTAAAGAATATTGGGTCTGTCGATAGAGTTTTCAAAATTTTCTGAAGGTCGGAGTATTTTCGAGTGTATCGAATTTTAAATATTAGTTGTACTATATTATTTTAAATATTATTCAGTATTATTTCTATACAGATTTAATAGCTGCATTATTCAAAATTCGATCGCTTTTCTAACTATAAATACTCGCATTAGTTACTCGGCACTGTGAAGAACAAATATAACAAAGTGTCGTGAATATATTTGGTAAAGTTTGTCTAAAGTGAAAATACTAACTAATGCAATATTCAATTGCTTTTATGCGGCAGTCAACGTGTTAATATTGTGTTAAATATTATTTCGTATCACTTAACACTAGGTTTACGGAACCCGTCAAAATGATGGATCATAGATTTCGTACTGTCAATTAGGAAAATTATTAAAAAACATTTTGCAAAATGCACGTAAAGCTTCATCGAGATAAAGAATCTTTCTATAAACTGGCTTATGTACTATTCATTATTTATTCGTTTTTATAGTTCATTTTCAATGCAGATATAAGTGGTCCGTAAACCTAGTGCTAATATTATAAATATTATTTAGTATCGTTTAATGCTATTTTAAATATTATTTAGCGTCATTTAATATCATTTGAACATTATCTATAAATAATTTAAATATTTCGAACGCTTTTTGTTTGATAGTTCAAGCATAATTATTTCATTGGGATCTCTCAATCGAGATTGGAATGAATGCCAGAGAAATATTCACACGTAATTCATCGTAGCATTAACAAGTGGCCGTATTCGTGTTTTTCTGCAAAATTTATCTCGCTTTCATCGTTGGATCCGTATCGAAGTGATCAGAAGCGTTTTCAAAGTATTGAGTCGAGAAGCTCAGAACCGTTCGCTTTGGATAGACTCAAAGGAACCTTTGATATAAATTTTCTAAAGAACCGTCGGCACACGTGAAAAAAGTCGGAAATGCATCTACCTTCTATCTTAAAGAAACTAAAATAATCTTATTTCACTATTTAATTCGACGTTGCTTGCGAATATTGCGCGTGTAAATACAATTTTCTTCATTTTATGTTCATTAGTTGGTTATTAATTCATTACTAATTACTAATTAGGTCACTAATTAGATTAAAAATAGTATTCTTATTTTGCAGGGGCACTATTCTCATCCCTCAAAATATTCAAATTATCGAAATTTCAATTTCTTGAATTTACGAATTTCAAGTTTTAAATTACCACTGTTACAAAATTTACAAATTTACTAGTTTCTAAATTTTTTAGTTTCAAAACTCTCAAATTTGCAAGTTTCTACATTTCTAAATTTGGAAATCTCCCAATTTTCCTAAATTTGTTATTTGTTAATGTTTATTAACAACTAACAGTAATACAGTAATAGTTGTCTCTAAATTTCTAAACCTTTAAAATTGCATGTTTCCAAATTTCCTAACATGTGAATTTGCACGTTTCGAAACTCCTTTTACAAGTTCCTACATTTCAAAATTCGCAACTATCTAAATTTCTAAATGTACAGGTTTTTAAATTGTCAGGTGTAAAAAAAACGTTCAAATTTTCAAATATTTATATTTGAAACATGAATTTGAAGTCAAGTATTTAAAACAGGTTCTACCTTTCCACGCTTGAAAGCTTGTAAACTCCTGCATTTAATACAACTTGAGCGTGTAATGATCAAAACTCCAATATTCATAAATATAAAAATTTCTAAATTCAAGAATATTCGAATTCACAAATTCCTTAATCCAAAGACCTCCAAATTTACAAATTCGAAATTATGAATATTGAAGACTACCTAAACTGGTGTCCCGGCGCAATTGCCCTATTTGCCTTCTGCAAGAACTATACCGTCTACAACGTTCACTCTCGTTATTCAGTTCCTCAAACAACATCGTTGTTCCCGGTAAATCGTTCCAACACTTGCAGAAATTTTCCCGTTAACCCGTTTCACCTTCGTTCGTGATCCTTTCTCCGCCTTTCCCCGTCCATTATTTCAATTTCACCGTAAAACTTTCTCGCGGCATAGTTTCCTGGCAAGTCAAAAAGAGAAAAGGAAAAAATTTGTGCGCGAGAAAAAAAGGGGGTAGCTGGCTGAGTAAACGTCGAGGAACGCAGCCTCTCGACGAGATGAAGAGATCGATATGCGACCGGGATTTAAAATGGAATTAGAGCAATTCGTTCCTCGTTTCCTGCCACATTTCCAGCCTGTTTATTTCCCGGAGTCTTTACTTTGCGTAATAAACAGTCCTCGTTCATGGATATCGGCCATTCGTACTGACTGGCCTCATTCTCCCCTCACGTCGGTTCTTCCTCATTCTCTCTGTTTTCCTACGCTCTTTTCTCCACGTTCTTTTTCATCGCGAAATCTCCGACCCGTTTTTCAATTCGGAACGTGGCGCGTTAATGCGTGAACGCGTCTCCCACGTATTAAGGCCGCGTGTACGCCTCTTTACAATCTTTCCCCGTTCCTGGGGCCCTGTATTTAAAACATTTCGCCGGCTCGCAATCCACTCCTGAACGTCTATTCAAACAGCAACGAACGAGACCCGAGTTGAATGGGTTTCCATGCGATCTCTCGGCTAGCTTTTCGTTAATCGTCATTCGCGCAATACGCGTGTTATTCATTAGGCCATTTGTTGCGAGCCTGTTCGTTGATTCGCCGTCGAAATTGACGGCTGGTCAATTAGACAATTACTTGTTGCTTTATTCTTCGGCTGTGTTATTTTCATAAATTCCACGATGTCACGTTCTTTTATAGTTTGTATTTGTACACGAACTATACAAATTTACTATACAAATATACAAATTTATGTTTGTATTTGTACACAGTGCACGGTTTGTATTTGTCACATTGCCAATTCACAGCAATTGCGTATACGTGACGGTCCACATACGTGACTATTCCTAAGGATTACATGTTACGCATATGTATATGTGTCCATATCTGAGTTTATTAAAGCAGTCACATGTATGACACATGTATTATTCGCTGTGTATGTGACTATGCATATGTGACCATTCATAGGTACCGTCACGCATGCATATGTAACAATCCACTTACATGACTACTCGATCACATGCACGTGACAGTTCAGACATGTGATTGCTTATTGTGGTCACATAAGTAATTATTCATAGGAGTCACATATTTGTGACACTCAAGAAATGGCACTATACATAGTCATTACATACGTTTGAGTGTCCACATATGTGATTACTGTCTGCAGTTAGATATGACACTGTATACGTATGTGACTACAGAGGTTACATATGTGTAAGAGTCCGCATATGTGATTACTTAGCACGGTTACATGTTCATACTGACACTGTCATGTGACTGCAGAGGTCACATATGTGTAAGAGTGCACACATGTGATCACTTACCACGGTCACATGTTTATAGCATCACATACGCGTGACACGTCAAGTGTGTTTATTTAGTACATTTGGGAAACTTATTACATAAAAATGGTGCAAATCCAGTACTTGGGCCGTGGAAAGCGCTTTCCTTAAACGGCGACAGCGAACGTGTTAATAATCCGTCGAAATGTTGCCTTGCATCGCGTAAAGCGACCATAAAAAAACGGAGCCCTTAGCGCCGCTCTGTTTCGTCAGAAATAACCCTTGAAAATCCGAGTGCGGGCCGGGCAACTGCATAACCGCAAGAGAATGAACGCGACGGTAATGGCACGGTAAAGTTTTGAATTCTGACGTTACGGGGAACGAAAACGGAGTATAAGGAGTCGCTTCGACGTTTGCCAAATGATTCGCCCGGGGACGCAATATTCCGCGGGATATGGGCTGTGAAAAATATGAGAGCACGGAGGAAAGCAACGACAGATACGACGCACGAGAAAAGTGGGGAACAACAGCGGGGTGGGAATAAGATAAACAAAGGGAAGAAAGAAAGGGTCGCGGTGGTGACGTTTGATTCGAGGGGACGAGTTGTAAAGCGGTTGTAGCTCCTTCGAAAATTTTGCTCGGTCGTTTGCGACAAATCCCACGATAACGATACGAAATCTCATCTTGATGTTGTGCATAGTGTTGGAGACGTGACGGTCGACAGCCGATATCGTATCGATACCTTATTGATATTTTACGATACATCGACAATACTGTCATGCCGTTAATACGAATATTTTATTGCTCCATGCGCGTTGGTGATGTTACCGAGTTTGATCGTAAAACTTTATCCCTCTGCATTTTTATATTTCTTAATTTTTAGGCTTCTAGGTTTTTTAGGTTTCAACATTTTGCAATTTCTAAACTGGTAAATTTTTAGTTCGTGTACATTTAAAAATTTGGGAATTTGGAAACTATCAACATCTGGGAAATTAACCCTTTGCACTCGAAAGGTGACTAACACTCGCCATTTTGTTTAATACAGCAATTTGATATGGGTATTTTTTAACTAAATTTACAGTGTTGCATATACTATGTATAAACATAATAACATAGTTAATAGTTGCAATTAATAATAGGCAGGTAACAACGTTGAAAGGAATTGTGAAACCTTTCAATCAGAAAGTTTTTGAGCTGTTATCAGTTACCAGTAAAAATACCTTCGAGTGCAAAGGGTTAAGGGATTAATAATTTGAAAGTATTAAATTTCAGATATACAACTTGAGAACTTGAAAATTTAAAGAATTAAAAATAAAGTTTAAGGGTTCTTGCTGTCAGGTCGCCACTAAAATCTATACATCGAATTAAGGGTGTCTCACGAGTCCACCCTTAACCCTTTGCAGACGTTAGAATATATGCCATTAGCAAATAGCAACTGCAAAACTCTCTGGTTAAAAAGTTTGATCAACTTCCTTAAAATAATCATATTTTTATTACTAATTGCCAATATTGTCTGTTTCACTGTGTTCATACGTCACGTGCATAATACTACATGTATGTAGTGAAAAATTATTTATTAAAAGTTATTGCACCGAATCAAATGGCGAGTGATAGTCGCCGTTCGTTCTCAAAGGGTTAATATTTCAATTCAAAACACACAAAATTGCTGCCAGTAGCGAATAGACAAACGAACAAATACAGTTCGAGTCGACCCAGGAGACTCGCAACGTTTCGCAATAGGTACACCAGACGCAGAACTTCTATTTCGTGTACGTTTACTTGATCGTTTCGTGATTCGTCATGGCAGAAGTGGAATTCATATCACAGCAGCGTCGGCGATAGTTTATGACGGTCGTATCCGGTGTCCCGGCGCGTTGCTTTCGCGGTTCCGGCCCATTTCCAAAAGTCAACCGTGTATTTAATTACGGCTAACGCGTCGTAATGAACGAGCGTGTAAGTGGTCACGTATCGAGGCCCTCCGAGGAAAATTACGATGCCACTTAATGAACGTACACCGAGAGAGAGAGTCCGACACGAGTTTCGCCAACATCTAAGGGAATAGTTAATAATAGTTTATTCCACGACACGCGGTCGTGGGAGGCTTTAAGCTGCTTGGAAATTCACGGAGACACAAGGTCGGGTTTCGTGTTTCTTCTCGTTTTGTATGACACGTGACGACCTATGGTGTGTCGCAAAATTGATTAATAAAATACGACATACATCATTCAACGACGAGCTGCATATAGTTTTAAAACGGTTAGAGATCAAATAATCTTCCATGGGGATTAAATGTCGACGATATATTTTGGACGATACATTTAAATGTACGAGATTGATATACAGTCGTGGACAAAATTAAGTGGACAGGTATCATAAACAACAAACGGCTAATTTAATTTAACTAATAATGCCTATAAACGAAAACTTTACTGTAGAATTATGTACATTAAATAAATAAATTGTATATTAAATAAATATTTTTTTCAAGTCTACAAAAACATTTCACGTTCTAAATTTAAAATTTATTTGAAACATTGTAATAAAACAAACAATTTTCTTACTTTTCTGCAATGTCCACTTAATTTTGTCCATGACTGTACTTATCCTATTAAGTTGGTTTGTTTATTTCGAATTTAAACGATATCCTCTGTACAAGTTACTATGGACTTTTCTGTGATGAAAGTCTCAAATAAATTGTAATAACAAGAGTTATTCGGTAGTGGAGAAAATTACTTGTTAGTATTTTTCGACAGTGTGTTTAAAGATGTATTTTTAGAATAGTATATCTAATGTAATGAAAAAAAAACGATAAATCAGACTGTTCATTTTTTAAATCAATATCCTCAATATTTCTCGTAGATTTACATCAACAATTATGGAAATAAATTGTAACGAGTAATTGTTCGATACAGTACAGCCTTTATGGACTCTTTAATGATGTAAGATTATAATAATACACCGTCGAGAAAGAATAACTGCTTGAATTATTCCATTTCTTAATAAATGGTCTTAGGACCTGTATGATGTGAACGAGAGTTCAGACCCGAAAAATTCGCTTATATCGGATAATTGCTGCGCTCTTCTTTGTCCAGATATTAGCAATCTTTACATTATGCAACTTTCCTTCGGTGTTAAAACTTCAGTTCCTTAAATTTGAACTACAAGCGTTTGTTGGAAAGAGCCCGAAATTTCAGCGACAAGCGTACCGCACCAAATCTTCCTGGCGAGGAACATCATCGAGTGTAACACGAGTTTAGTTAAGTTCAGTTTGCTAAAACTTTTATAGTTTCGGGTCGGAACGGCACGCAAGTATCGTGTCCCGGAATTTCGTCACAAGTTTCAGGCAGTTATACGTACGCGTCGACCACCGTGAACGAAATGGTCATAGAATGGGAGAAAATTGTCTGCAACTTATAAAAGTCTCCAGGGACACCGTAGAGAGACGTTTACAACGCGTATAACGAAACGACTATGGATCAGCATCGAGAAATTTGAAAAGCTTCTTGTGCGTCAGCTTCTTTGGAAGGTTATAAGTTCTTTTAAAAATGTTACACTATTACACGTGAAGCTCTTAAAAGGAAACCTTCAATTTGCAGATAAAAGCAAGTATACCTAGGGAAAGGTAAAGGTTCTAAATAGGTTTAAAGATGTAAGGCATTAAGCACATAATAGCTTTCGATTTCGAAAATTTGAAAATTTGAAAATTTGGAAATCTGGATAACTGGATTTTTGCAAATTTGTAAATTGGGCAATTTTTGATATTGAAGGTAATTGAATATTTAAAAATTTGGAAATATAAGTATTTGTAGGTATGGAAATTTTGAAATTTTGAAATTTGTAGATTTGTAGAAAAATTTAGAAATACGACAATATTAAAATTTGGGAATTCGAGAATGCTACATTTTCATCATTTAGAAACACTGTAGTCTAAAAATTCAGAAATTTGAAAATTTGGGAACCTGGCATTTTGACGATTTGAAATAAAAACTTTAGAATATGAAATATTTAGACTATTTAGGGTTTTGTAAACTTGGATAGTGAAATATTTAAAACCTTTAGAATATAAGAGTTTGTAAATTCAAAAAATTTGCAAAATAAACAATTTTTTCAATTTAATAATTAGAGTATTTGAATATTTCGGATTCTGCCTATTTAAAATTACATGTAGAAGCGATCAGAAATTTGAGAGTTTAAAAATCTGCAGATTTAAACATCAAAAAGTGAGAAATTTTTTAAATTTGTACATTTAATTTAAAGTGAGCTTAAATTGCAGCTGCTCGTACGATATCACGAACATTTTGTTAAAATGGCATTCGGTATTCCGGTAATTTTCGCGGAATTATATTTTTTTTTTGGGAGGAGCGTGAAACTGGGTTGAAATTGCAAAGTAAAAACCAACAGAGAGCGATTTTGTTAGGAACTAAATAATTTTGCGATGTGGGACGCTTTTATGCAGCGAATATAAGTTGCAGAGAATGCATAACGACACGTGGTGCAATGTTGCGCTACTGCAGAGCACGGTAAACCAGGTGAACTAATATTTTGCCAGGGACAGTTGTTGAATTTGCGCTTTAAAGGTCACTTTTGACTCTCTGCATTTCATGTTTCATATTAACGTTTGATATCTTACGATCCTTTACAGCAACTATGTAGACAACCCGCAATTTATCATCTTTAATCGAAAAGTTCGAACAAAGCAGACTGGAAATAAAAGGTTGAATTTTACTAAGAAACCGCTCTCTGTTTATAAAATATTCATATAAAAATAATGTCGTTAAATATACATGAAAATCTTGCCATAGTTATTCATAGTCTTTATAAGTAGCAAATTTTCATATATTTTTCTACATAAAAATCTTCCTTTCCTAGTCGTTATTTCTTCTTCAATTATTCCCAAAATCATTTACATTAATTATTCACATTAATTACTTATATTAATAATTTATAATTTCGCTCGTTACAATATGTCTCACTTGTACGGAACGTCTTGTTTTAATACTTTTTATTGTTGTTAAATTACGAACAAATATCCGAAAGGAATTTGTATAGTTTGAACATTTGGGAAATTTTTGAAGAGATTTAACAATAAATGCAGACGAATAATCGAGAAACGAAATTCGACGGGATGAAGAAATATTATCACGGTTTTCTTCCGTCTGATTGATATTCAATATTTTTCTTGGGCATAAACCTAATTGATTTTCACCTGGAAGCCTGTTACGGTAATCTCGCCTCGGTTGTGAGAGGATCTGCCGCGGCCGATTCATTTTTACGCTGACGGACAATGATTTATAGCATGCTGTCAATTCGTAAGATTATTAACCGGTTGTGATTGATCTTCGTTGCACCGATGCCATTCCTAATTGTATCTGACAGTCGCACTGAGCTCTCTTCCTCCTCTTTTTTTTTAATTAGCGAAGTGTGAATTATAAGAGCGCTATCGCTAGGTGGTTCGTTCGAAAAAAACGTAAATTAAGCAAAATAGAAGGAACTCGTTTCGATTAAGAATTTTAATATCGATTGGTGAAATGGGATACTTTCTGTACGTTCTATAATTTTATAGAATTAATTAATAACTACTTTACTACTATATAATGCAAATTTTCATTTACCCTTTCTTATTTATTCTTTGAACAAGAAAGTCTGCTGTGCTGTTTGTTTTTAAATGTTTGTACTACACTCTACAGCTGCAAGAAATTAACTACAGTATAATATATTTAGTTAGTGTATTTACATATATTTTGTCTTTAATATACAGTAAACTACTTTGCGATTATATAGTGAACTATAACAACTATAAAGTAAGTTATACAACAATTAGTAAAATAATAATGAATAAACAAGTAATATGTAACATAACGGAATGTTTACACGAATCTTTAACGAATAAATAACATTGCTTCACATTAAAGAATAATAACAGTTTCATACTACAATGAAACTTTCAAATAAATATAAATATTATTCGAATAATAACGCTTTTAACTGATAAAATTAATCTAAAGTACCAGTACAATGAAATAAATAAATAAATCTACTTTACGCATGTATACATAAATAAACCGATAACACCGTGATTGCCACTTAAATATATTTATAACGAATTTATTAATATTTATGGAATAGCGTAAAAGTTTTGTAATATCCCGTAAGCAGCTTTCGATTCAAACGGCGCAACATAGCCGCGCAATGCAGCGTCCCAGATTAAGACCAATTAACTCAAATTAGGCAAGGTTAATACCGTCTCTAAATTCTATACTGCAGCATCCAAACGGGCAAAGTCATTTCGAAAACATTACCGGATAATTGTCTCATAAGCCTCATAACCGTGACTCTCAAACTCTCTACATCGGATGAGAAATTGAATGAAAAGTTCGTCTTTCATTCATAGAATTATATTAAATTAAACTCGAATTATATTTGTGTTGCGTTTAAATCTGAATTATGTTAGCGTTGTGTTTAAATCTGTACTATATTTCTATTGCATATTTTGAAACAAATTTTTAAATCTAAATTTCTAAACCTCTTAAATCTGCGACCCAAAAATCCATTTGTCAAATCATCCATCTTCAATTTCTCTACATAAAGCCAGTCAATGCATGCTCATAGTATGCTCGCGTCTATTAACGTTGCTCCTTTCGAAGAAGAACGTGCAGGTCAACCTAACCTACATGACATGAATTGTGTTGGCAGGTATTATCGGTGTTATCAGGTCAGCTGTATCCATATAAAATTGTTGCATTTAAATCCTTCGAAATTGGTAGTCCATCTATTCGTGCCGGAGTATACGATGTAGGTGAATGTACGCGAAATAAGATGTTCCGAGTCGGTGGCATGGTGCTTGGTGGAAGGGTGACAAACGGAAGAGGATAGAGGAAGAGAGGTAGCATTGAAAAGAGGGTATGAAAAAAGATCGGTTGAAAGAGAAGCGTCGCGTCGTGCAGAGAGCAACGTTGCTTCCTTTTCCATTCAGTCGAATCGTTATGAGTCGTGTAGGTATAAACTAGCAGTTCGATCAGACGTGATGGTGATATACGGCAGGATATTGCGAGAGGATAGCTCGAACAGGAGAGAGTATCGATATGGAATGTTCCCTCATCCTCCGGCTCTTGTTCTCCCTCTTTCGTTTGCTCGATTCACCTGTCTCGGTCGCTCTCCATGGTCCGCGCTCACCTGTCTCGGTCGCTCTCCATGGTCCGCGCTCACCTGTCTCGGTCGCTCTCCATGGTCCGCGCTCACCCCTACCCGTACGCCTTCTCTCTTTAGCCACTTCGGAAGTTTGAGAGTGCTCCAGAGAAGGTCAACGATCCCTCCGGGGATTTTCAGAGATCTAGCGACTGAAACCACTGGTGGGACTCGTCACGACTCAATTCGCCGGTGTTGATGGTAAAAAACGAATCGACTGATCTTGGGCTACGTGCCAGGTGAGCTAGTGGGTTTGCTTCGATCCGTGGAAAACGGTTATCGGAGATCGAACTATAGAGTTCCGTCTCGCGTTCGCACGCTTTTACTCCTAATATTTGTTCGAGATGTTCGATGATTGCATCGACTTGTACCTCCGATTGTTTCCAACCGAACTTTTATATTTCGTCGAGTATAGACAAAATCAGTCTCGATTTATTGCCATCGGCTCCAAGATTTTACGTGAAAGCTACACTGCCGAGGTATCGAGCGCTGATTTGTATCGAAAACGAATCTTCTCGTGAATTTTAGCGACACATTTACAACTCTTCGCGGTCTGCGCAATTGAAATTTCGGGTTCATTTTGCATAAGGGTGATTCAATGAATATAGGAGCGTTTTCCTATAGGAGCTGTTTTGTCATTCTTTAATTACTTCCATCACTTTTAAAAATAATATTTTCATATGTTTTCAGAGAAAGGTAATAATTGTCTGTATGTGCACAAATAATGAACTCCTACTTTCGTTTATTTATTTCCAAAATTGACTATTATAAATTTCTGCTGTGTATAAATCTCTCACTGCCCTAGTTTAGACACTGTAGTACAACTTTTATATTTGTAAATTAATAAATAATATTCTTACAATCTAGAGATTTTAGAATAAGGTATTTAGAAATTTATGAACCGAGGAATGTAGAAATCTAGGAAAGAAATCCAGAAATTTTGTCATTTGGAAATTTGCAAAAGAAAGATAATAGTGTACTAATTGCAAACTTCTAAATTAAAAAGTTTGTTTACTTGCGGAGATGTACTCGCATTAAAAGTAAATTACCCTACTGTAATAATAAATGAATGTACGTATACAAAACATATCATATACGAGTTACAAGTGGGTGCCGCTGATCATTCACCTTGCGGGTACAATTACTAGTCATTAAAGTTAATAACTCGCACCATCCCTGTCCCATTAAGCATATTCATTTTCCTAGCAACAATAATCGCGCTATATCAATATTTATCGTGGTTTTCACGACTTAAAATCTATTAAAACACTTTTTTCCGATGCTCGTGTCTCAATCGAAGTATCCACAGTTTACAGGAGCGTGAGCAAAAAAGAGAAGACATTTCAAGATGCGCATGTTTCTTCCAACAACAGCTGGCACGATTAAAACTCATCCCAACAGTATTACGCTGTTAAATCCCACTGCAACGGCGCGATGTTGTATATAGTATACCGTGTTCGACAAACTTCTTCATCCGTAAGGAGTAACGCAGCCAGCACGCGTTAAAAGTAAGCTGTGCCGCGATGGCCGACGGGTATCTCGAGTGTTTCGCGCATAAATCGCGGGCGTCGGGAAACTTGTATACTTTGTAGTTTTTATTTCGCGATTATATCTCGTTTCTTCAGCTAGAATGCTGTAGGAATCGTGTACGCGTGTGCGACGAAAAGGCACGGCGAGGAGGGCGCCGCGCAAAAGTTAAACGCCGAACTTTCTCCCGCCATTTTCCCGCGGCCGGCTACCATTTTTATGAGCTGTACGTCCTTTTTTTCACTGACGTGCGTGTGTTCCTAATGCGAGCAACGACCGGCGTGCTTCTCGCTGTAAATCACTCGGAACGTCGGCGGAAACTTCGCCGATATAATTTTTCTCCTTCATTGGAAGAGTCAAGCTTTTCCGACTTTCGGCTCGATTGAGAATTTTTAATATGCACGCGACAACTTTGTTCTCAGTTGGACCATTGAACCTGTCATGAGACTAAGTTAATAGCGCAGACTTATATGTGTCCATAATTATGAAAGTGATCTAAGTGAAAATTACAAAAAAAAAGAGTTTATCAGTGATTTCATATCACATTATTTTAAATTAAATTTATTCAATGCAATTTTTGCAATATCGTTAAAAATTAACCATAAGATAGTGGTTGTTGTTCCGACATAATATGGAATTCATTTAGTGTTAATTATGAAAGTGGTCTTAGTCAAAAATTCAAGAAAAACGAGTTTATCACACCACAGATATACGGAAATATTAAATTACTTCCATTATGCACCACAACTAAACCCTCCAATTCTTCAGGAACATTTTAAGAACCTCAAAACTCACGATACAAGCCTAAAATGATAAAAATGCACTACTTTTTACAACTAATTAAATGTTCATGAATTATTGTTTCTAATGAAACTCGTAGTTTTTTATTGTTGTGAGTCATCTATAGGTGATTCAGTTAATTTTAAGAATGGTCTAAGTAGATTCAAACTTTAAAAACAAGATTTCTTTACGAGAGTCACACAAAATTTCGTGTTCATAATAAATTTTCGTTAATCGAGACTAATAGAATTCTATTTTAAAATGTTCCTAATAAATTTTCATTAATCGAGACTAATAGAATTCTACTTTAAAATGTTCATAATATAAAAATATTTTTTAATTCATACAAATGTAATCCATTAAATATCTCGAAACAAGAAATGTGTGACTTATAACATTGATTGTTAGACCACTTTCATAATTATGGGTACATATTACATTTACTCGGTCCTCCAGAGATGTGCCTATCGATTATCGATATCCCATTGATATTTAATCACATATTACGTCTAACGAAAAGTTTTACCTATGTTTGAATTAAAAGAAAATAGTATGGATTAATTTATTAAAACATTAAAATCGTGAAGACATTGTTTCAATAAGCTTGCAAGAGCATACGTATTAAAATATGATGGTAAAACGTGTTAATTAGATACATATGTTTCCGCTTATCGAGTCGTCCATTTTTCTGTATAATTGATTTTCAAGGAATAAAAAAGTGTTATTTTCTACTATTGGATTATCATGATATTTTCATATAATACATACAAAAATGAATCATGGCAATGAGAGAAACTGTTATTAAACAAAAGAAAGTTTTTTATTTATTTCGAGTTACAGAATACAACGAAAAAAAACTTCTTTCAGGTCCTTCATAATAAAATCTTGTTACAATAAAATAATCTGAGTTATTTCATTACAATTAATCCCATATTTCAACATCTACCTTATTTATCTTTAGAGAATTAAGAAAATTGAACTCGAAGTTAGATTGGCCGTTAAGTATTGAACTCTCAAGTTATTTCGCTTGAACGGACTTGTCTCGGAACGTAATATTTTCCTTCGCCGCGCAATTTCGTGGTATCTTTCAATCTATCATCGACACCTGACACGGTCAATAACGTCTTCAATAAATTGCAGCACCGTTTCGATCCTTTGAAATCCAACGGCCGAACAGCGATTTTGATGGCGGCAGCTCGTTAATTGCACGGCTCGCACGTCGCGTCGGTAGCGTTACGGGATATTTTAGCTGGTTTCGGTGAATCGTGAAAAAAATGCGCGTGACGAGCCGCGGGCAATTAATTTCCGTTGCTGGAAAGGCGTTGGCTTGGCGTTGCTCAACGGCGCGTATTATCCTGCGGATTGGCGTGTCGGATTTTTTCGAAATTCGAGGTCAATTTGGGCCGAACTGCGACAGCCTTTATCGCGCGGTATTTACACTCGGAGCGTTTGCTTCATGGCTGAATCCCTCGGCTCCCGTGTGCTATCGATTCGATACGCAGTCGAACTTTTACCGATACCTGATGATGATCTATTGCGCTTCTACAGACACCCTTTACAGATATTTTTATCGTTAGAAAAAGAAATTATTTAATCTTTCGGTGTTATTATATTTCACTGATTTTAGAATACCTATTTAAATCTTGAAAGGATTTGTGATATGTAAAAATGATGGTATCCGCAGATGCACTTTGATCGAGGAATTAAACGCTGAACTAAAAGTTCACGTATGCTCTTTGGATTATGAATTTAATAACGAATTACGCGTCCACATATGGTGCTTCATTGATGAACATAACAGACTAAACTTCCACATGTGTGACTTTTGATTGACGAGTTTGAGAATAAACTGAACGTCCCACATACGTGATCTTTGGTTGACGAAGTTAAGAAAAAACTAAATGTGACTTACGATTGATGAATTTACAAACTAAACTTTCACATATGTGATTTTTGTTTGATGAATTTAAAAAGAAACTGAATGCCCACATAATTTACTAATGAGTTCAAGGATAAATGACATGTCCACATATGTGACTTTCAGTTGATGAGTCCTGGAATAAACTAAACGTCCACGTGTGTGATTTTTGGGTGACAAATTTAAAAATGAACTAAACGTCCACGTGTGTGATTTTCGATTGATGAATTTAAAAACTCAACGTCCACATATGCGGAGGTATTCATAGAAGGATTAATACTGCAATAGAATTATTTGCATGTTGTCATTTTTCTATTAAAAATCTCTGTCAACCTGAAAAGAAAAAAATAACAAAATTATGCACTTATACATATTCGAAATTATGTAAGATAACAAATGTATAAAAAATGAAGTTAGAAAATAATCATTTTCTATAAATTGCAGAAACACTCCTATAAATCCTTCCACAAATGGTTCCATTTGGTATACCAGTAAAGGATTACCGGTTTAACGAAAAGATATAGCTGCTCCTAAACTTTCGAACGATAATATACCTATATGTATGCAAGCGAAACTGAATTGTAAAATGGAAAAGCTCACGCAGGCATTAAATGTCTAGAGTTCCCGTAATGTAGTGCAACCATTAATCACAGCTGGAAATTATTAAACCAAAAATACTCCGGAAATTATTTCGAGCTTATACTTCTATTATTAAAACGCTGCTTTACGAGAAAAGTAACGGACGAACGATGCGTTATAAAAATTAATTTTAATTGCTGTTGGAAATTGTTCATAAAAAGTGAAATATAAACCTCGACTATTGACATTCGTTTTTTCGTGTCTACGTTTTCAACATTCGTCCCATTATAATTAGTACGATGTTTTTAAAATTTCTGTGATTACAAAGTTTTTACAATTTGTACGATCCTGTCATCCTTTAACATTTTTTAATATTGTGTAATTGCTCGGTTCTCAAAGTCTTTATGATTTTAAAGTTTTAAAGATGTTTATAATTCTGTAGCTTTATATTTTTATGGCTGCAGGGTTCTTAAAACCAGTATTTTAAAAACTTTTACGATTTCAATGTTCTTAAAATTTGTACAACTTCGAAGTTTCTAAAATTTAGACGATTTTGATGTTCTTAAAATTTGTACGACTTTGATGTTTTTAAAATTTGTATGATTTTAATGTTCTTAAAATTTGTACGTCATTGATGTTCTTAAAATTTGTACGACTTTGATGTTTTTAAAATTTGTATGATTTTAATGTTCTTAAAATTTGTACGTCATTGATGTTCTTAAAATTTATACGACATTGATGTTCGTAAAATTTGTACGACTTTGATATTTTTAAAATTTGTATGATTTTAATGTTCTTAAAATTTGTACGTCATTGATGTTCTTAAAATTTATACGTCATTGGTGTTTTTAAGATTTGTACGACTTTGATGTTTTTAAAATTCGTTGGATTTTAAGATTTTAAAAATTTGTACGAACAAGCAGAGCAATTTACATATGACACAGACTGTTCTACTTAAATTGAGTATTAAAATTTTGTAATCAACAAGGTAGCAGTAACAAGTGACACAGTAGCCTTGAAACGAGATTAAGAATGACTTTGCGGTGAACCTTTTCACGCTTCGCAATATTAAGGAACAAATGAAATTTCTAAATGTGATATCTTCACTTATGAAAAACTGCTTGAAACATGGAAACAGTAAATTACGGAGGTCAGATTTATCCGCGAGAAGGGGTATTAAGACAACGAGATCGGCGCTTCCTGGACATTTATTCCATTTAATTGCCGGTACGGATGTACATTATCGGTCGGGCCAATTAATAGTTCGATTAAATAAACCGATAATTGCTCGAAAATGGAATATATCTGGCCGAATATTGGATCTTTCGTTTTCCAGTGTTCATTATTCGCTGCAATTGGCGCGCACGTGTTACACGGACGTGGTGCGTTTCTTTGTGAACGAACGCCGTTCGAAAAATGGACTGGTACTCGCGATTAGCGGGCCGGAGGTAACAGGGACGAGATGGTATAACGATTTTAATGGCTATAATTTCGCGAACGTTGAACTCCGTTTCCTCTTTCGTGCTATTTCATATCCCATTATCCTCTTTCAACTGCAAGGCCGCTACAAGTTTTATAATTTCCATGTTAATGCCGCTAACGGCGTTCCCCGATCCCGCGTGGGTGCAGGTGTTGTTTCAATATACCGAGGCTCGTTCGAGCAATTACACACCGAGGAGACGAGTTCTCGAGATAATCACGTAATTACGGAAGCCTCATTTTTCCTACACATTTTTCGTCGTTACGCGTTGATTGGATTTTGTCTTCTGGTTGTCAGAACAATGGCAATCGCGGAGATCGTCGCACACTCGGAGCAACACCTAAACACTCGCGTTGGATCAACCTCGGTACACGGTTATGGACCCTCCGTAACCGCGGTTTCGCGGATCATTCCGAGTAAAATAATTTTACTGCACGTTTTGAATTTTTTTTTTGGTCTTTATTCTGAGCGTACTTGACTGATTTTTATTTAAATTGCATTGATTGGGTACTTTTAATTTAAATTGAATTAATCGGGCACGTTTAATTTAAATTGGATTTATTGGATAATTTTTATTTGAATTTAATTAATCGGGTAATTTTAATTTAACAGTTTGTCATACATACGGTTGTAAATTAATAAAGTTATTATGCAATGAAAGTGCCACTGAAATTAGCTTTAAGTGAGGTCCATACTTATGCTTGAAGATATAATTAAGTATAACTGTGGCCTTCGGAAGGAAAATAGTTACTTATTGGGGAGTAAGGGATGCTATAAGTTGCATTCAAATTAGAATGCTTTTAAATTTAAAACGTTAGGAACTTGGAAAGTTGGACATTTAGGAATTTGGATATTTAGGATCGTTGGAAATTTTTTGAATATTGAAAATGTTCGAAATTTGAGAATTTGTATACTTGAAAATTTGAAAAGTCAGGAGTCTGGAACTTTTGGAATCGGAATGTAAAGAATGTAAAAATTTGAAAATGCAAGGACTTGAGATCGTGGAAATTATAGAATGGATGAATCTTGCAATGTGCAGATGTAGAAATGTGAGAATTTCGAGACGCAGGGATTTAAAAATTTCAGATTCAGATGTTTGACGATTGCAATTTTAAGAACTTGACATTTCGTGATTTTGCGAGCTTGGAAATTCGAGGATTTGGAATTCAAGACATGACGGATTTACTAATTTAGGGATTCAAATATTTGTAAACACGAAGTTCTGGGAACCTAAAAATTTGGAACCTCGGAGATTTGAAAGTTCAAATATTGTGTAAATCTATAAATTTCCAAAGCTACAAACAAGAAACCATCAAACACTTCGACGTCACGGTTCTCCAAAATGAAAAACAAATGTTGATTTCCACTCTCTGCACTCATCCTTATCCCACACGTCGACATCCAACGTTGCCCCGAAGCGTATATCACCGGTTGCATTATCAAAGTTCTAACAACATGTATCTTAACCAGGAGGCTGTAATCTCATCGCGAAGTAACGCACAGCTACGGTACAAGACACGATGGTAGATCGATCGTTGCATGAAGCGAAGAGCCCCATGGAAATCGAACGAGTCCTGGTTACACGATCGGAGCCAGCCCTCTCGTAATCTATTCTAACAGAGCTCTGGCCTTGTTCTAACCTCACCTAACCATCGAAACGCACACAACATGTCCGGAGTATAATACAACGGGCAAAGCCGAGAGTCATTTATGGTACAGGAGGATGTGGCGAGGGGCAAAATGAGTGAGCGAGAAAGGTGGTTAGACGCGGATGAAGAGCGACAAAGGTGGATGCATTGCTTGGATCCCCAGTCACGTGTTCGCCTACACTCATTCATTTGTTCGGTGGCAGTGGTGCTCAACCATGGTGGGAAAAGCCGACCACCCATCGTGGATGTGGGTCAATCGTATCTCGCTTCATTTGCGTATATTGGCCGAGCGATTGCGACACGTTCCATGGGGAATTCGTACGAACGCTTTGGTCAGACATCGAATAGAGTGATAGAACGACATCGGCATCGTGGATATTCGAAACACCTGCGTCCGTTTCGCTGCGACTGTTTCGGCAATTGCTATCGAACCATCTTCGAGTTAATACAGGATTTTAGGATATACAGTAGCCGTTGCCCCGTAGATCCTTCAGGTTAAGGCAATCAGAACATAGGCCCAGAACATTTACCACCTATCACGAACCACGACCCGGTCAATTTTTATTGGTATCCCTAACCGTTAGGTCGGTATGATTTTTAACCCCTTGCCCTACAACTACGGGCTATGCCCGTGACGCACTCGCTCTTCAATTATGGTAGACATTGTTAATATTTTTAATACGCTTGAATGTTTAACTTCGGTATAATCATAATTTGCGCATCCGAGGATCACTAAATGGGAAACAATCTTGACATTCGAAATTTCTTCAATCACTTTAATGTTGTAGCAATTAATAGTTCGTTATGTCTGACGCACTTGTTGAATAAATCGTAGCACAAGGGGTTAAAACCATGATTCTGTATAATGTTGTTCTTCATACGAGTTACACCTTAACTCTTTGGGACATGTTCGAATTAAAAATATCCCACTTTTTTGATGCACGTTGTAATATTTTTAGACTCACCTCTAAACAAGTACCATTCAAGCACCTATATGACACGGTGGAACTATTTGAGTTTCATCCTGTATCAACAAATTGAATTGAATTATTATTATTATTTTTTTATGTTTTCATATTATCCAATTCCTCCGTTAATAAAAGTATTTCAGATCGATTAAATTAAGACGCGATAAAATTTGTAACACGGGTCCATTTTATTCTCTCAAATCCTGTTGCCCGAAGAGTTAAGAAGTTGTAACAACATTTTTTCGCGATCATCTCGAGGTGTTTCGACGCATTGCCGGTAGTTTTCCGCTATCCAAGCCGTGTTTGCACACGCCGTGATGCCGCGGATGTAATTATTTCACCGACACGCGCGGACTAGAATTCGCGGAATTTTGCGTCTGTCGAAGAGTCGCAGTAAGGTTGCCCGATGAATCAGACCGCGGATCGCGTTGTCCGCGGAAGGAAAATCGTTTCACGCTCGCATCACGCCATTTCCATCGCCCGCTGTGCAACGTGGGGAATCGATTGGTCATAAGTCTCGTTACGTTAGCTCCGCAGTGAAAGATCGATCGACGTGGTTTCCGGGAACGGGACGAATAACGTTACTTTACGCGTGTTGGTACGTGTAGTCGGGAGCCGCACTTAAGGCTCCGCGACTGACGAGATTTATCGTGAAATCATAGCGACATAAATTAACATGTTAAATCGCGCACGTGCGACGGTAAATCAAAACTTCGCAGCCGAGGCTGTTGCTGTGCGCAACCGACAAATTTCCCGCCCGATATTTATGGGGATACTTCTGAATTAACGCTTTTACTCGGATTGGCTGCTGCTAGGCCGGCGGCAATGATATAATTAACATGTTAACTCCAGCGAAGATCGTCGCTGATCGACAACGCAAACAAGCATCTCGGATAAAGACGAATTTTTATCGTCCGCAACGAAGTTTCATCCTCTAGATCGAATTTTCGTCTTTCTGATCGAACTTTCTTCTTCTACATCGAACTCTCTACTTCTAGATTGAATTCTGATCTTCTAGATCGAACTTTCTTCTTCTGGATCGAATTTTCTTCTGTTAGAACGAATTTTAGTTTCACTTCACAGTATGATTCTAGGTAAAGAATTAAATATGTGGAACAATATGGACTTATATAAGACTCGTTTATTTAAAAAGGCATAACACTTGATTGAGAAGTTTTGTTAAGATATATTATTTAACATTAAACCTACCGGTGTATAATGATCATTTATTTTGAAATTAAAAATAAAATTGAAAAGCTATCGAACGAACGATGAAACACAAATTAATATACACATTAATTCTTTACCCCGATGAAAATCAACAAGAATTTCAAAGAAACCATATTATCATAATTTGTAACTTAAAATTGGAAACTTGTTGAATGGTCATTTTGATAGGTTTAGTGTTAAAAACAAGGTACGTAAGCCTTAGTGTTGCGTTGAATGATGTTGAATGTGTAAACAAGAAAATTCTTTAACTCCCAAGTTAATACAATATATTTTTAAATTTGTAAATTGTCGAATCTTTGAATTTTTTAATTTTATAGTGTTTCAATTTTCAATTTTTATGTTTTGCAATCGAATTTTTCATTTTTGTTGATCTCAAGACACGATACTAATCTTTCCAGTCCAAAATTCAATGTGACTTTACTGTTCATTACATGTACAACCTTAACGCGTTCATTCACCTGTTTGTTGTGTCGTTGAAGACGGTGAATATATGAAATGATCAAGATACGGGATCAGTTATTTCGAAATAGTATACGAGATCTGTCATTTCGAAAGATACGAAATCCGTCATTTCGAAAGATACGGGATCTGTCATTTCGAAAGATACGGGATCTGTCATTTCAAAAGATACGGGATCTGTCATTTCGACGGGTTCCACAAATACAGCGTTACGCAAATGGCGGACCAAACGCTTCTACATCTAATAATATATCTTAATTAACGCGCACCTACTTGTATCGTGGCATTTTATGATTTTATTAGATCGGTGCACATGAAATGTCGGATTTTCTGTACACGTCAACCTTAGCCACTCTGTTTTTGTTTTTGGCATAACTACTTGTACAGTCGTGCTGTCCATTGTCAGAGTCACGATACGACAAAGAATATTCTCTTGAAACCGTTTCCTTTTGTTATTTGATTTGAATTCTTAATCGATATAAATTCAACCGATATTCGTGTAATTTTTTTATACGAGTATAAACTCGGCAATAATGCTGCAAGAGCTGCCGGTAATATACATATATGTAAAGGCGTGCGAGGAAAATGCTGCTAGTGAACGAAATGCGCAATTGGTTTGAGAAATGTATAAAAAATTGAAAATTGTACACCCATCGGTTATTAATCGACATGACCCGATTCGCGACAAAGCTTGGCCGCAAAGTATGAAATTTTTCTACATCCAGCTTAATCACCAGATACTTCGTCGACCGATTTTCATTTTTTTAAGCACTCAGAATCGTTTTCACTGGCTAAACGTCGGGAAAATGAAGAGTCTAAAAAATTAAATATCAGATTTTATCGATTCCAAAGATCAGAATTTTCTTAATACAGTGATTTATGCGTTACAATCTCGTTTGGTAAAAGAGTACTCAAACAAATGGATCATATTTTGATCAAATAAACAGCTTTTGAAAAAAGATATGCGGTTTTATGTATTCACTCAAAAATCCGACATTTCATATATGTTAGAGTATCATACAGACGAGGTTTATGACATGACGAAAGAAATTGGCCACTTTTGAATTTCGTAGTTTATTATCCGTACAATTTGTTCGCCAGCACTACGATGGTACGTGACATTTTAGTTTTAGCAAAGGTATTTATAAGGGCGCAATGGAAGGGCGAAACGGAGGTTTTAAATATGCCAAAAATGCCAAAAGTAGGATAGTAATTATAGAACTTTAGAGCTAGATAGAACAGAGCAAACATAGAACAAGACAGAACAATATTAAATAGCACAGATCAGAGTGAGAAAAGTTATAGTTCAAGACCATTGCTGAGTACTCAGATTCACAATCGCATAGTTAGAATATAGCACATACGTTTACACACACGCACACACATTCCAATATCATTGTTTATTAAACATTATTAGTTGAATTTCATTACAGCCCCAATCCGAGTAAAAATTGCGTGGCGCTTCGATGTTATATTAGACGGCACGAAGTGCAATATTTAAGGTCCTGACCTTGCCCTATTAATATGCACCAACTTAATAATCGAACGGAATCACTAACCATTTGTCTCTTTTTGTTGCAGGTGAGCAATCTCTTTCCCTTTCGCTAGCGTACGTAAACTGTCCGGAGAAAAAAACGATGCCATAATCCCGGTGAGTCTTTCCTAATCTCGCGTTGAAGCTCGTGTGTAACATGGCGATTCGAGAACAAGCCATCGTCCACGTGGGAGGGCAAGAAGAAGATAATCTACGGGATCGTGTACGCGCGTGGATGGAAAAGAATGCTGTTCGCGATTACGTGGTTATACGCCGAGATCGAAATGAAGGGTCGCGGGGGGTGTGGAACGAGGCAAATGGAAATCCTGATTTCGTTTCAAGACGTTCCGCTAGGAACCGAGGGAAAATGGAGGAGGACCTCCCTCGCGGAGGGCAGGGTGGTTGAAACGCAATTTAAACGAGCGCAAATATAGATGTCAAGATGTTTACTATTAGTTGGACGCGGGCCAAGTTTACCTCGCGCTGAATTTCCGTATGCGAATCCCGCTGTTCCACGACCATCGGCTATGTACTACTTTTAAGTGTCGTTAACCAGAATAGCGATTTCGAATAAAAGACTCGTAATTGCCTCTTTCGATGGCCTCCCGCGGGGAAACTGCTCGATTCCTTCGGCTTTATCTCGATGCGTTCGAGAGTTGGATAATTCGTTTCGAGGCCCTAGGTTCCGCCGCGATATTTATTTCGGTATTTTCGCGAGAATTCCATGACCCGAGATCGATATTGTCCCGATATTATCTTACATTTGTACTCGTTATAATCTTCATTATTCGAAAAAAATATTTAAATGAAACATCTTTATATATCATGTATTATTCTGTATCATATATTATTCTGTATTCATGTATTGGTACAGTCGACACCAGTTTCCAGGAATCGATGGATCGATAATTCCGAGCCAGCGGAAGTCGATTCACTTCAAGGTACTCGTAGTTTCGGCGCCCACGCGTTGCACGGAGCATCGTGGAGGATCGTGCTTGATAACAATGGTTCAATTTTAAGAGACTCGATACTGTTAGCTGGCCAGTTCTATTATCATTGGCGAACGACTCGAGTGCGATTCGAAGGAACAACGCGGCCCTTTTTGATCAAGGGTTTCCGTGCAGTTTCAAGTTCTTTTGCTCGAGAGACGCCGAGAAAAAGCCAAATTCGTTCTCCCTTTTTATCGTTGACTGCCCGCTGTTCTCTTCCTTTCTTTCGGCGACCACGTTCGGGCAAGCTCTCTTTATCTTTCCTTCAACCCTGGCAAAATCTGGCCCCTAACACGGCAAACAAGTATATCCGACCGCGAATCACTGCTCCTTTATCGCGTGTTTCCCGCAGAGTGATTTTTGCTCCATTTAACTTTGATTATAAGTCGTCTCGCGTTACACGAGCTTTGGCCCGTGGCTTAAGAGAGGAAATCACGGACGAAGATCAGCGAAACTCACCCGTGTTCTCTGTAGACAAAAATCTGACGCGGTTAAGTAGTTGATTATCTTGTTCGTGTGTATGCTCCCGCGTAAGCTTTCTTTGGTTAACGATAAGACCGGCGAAACCTCTCGCCGTTTGGTTTCAGTTTTTAGAACCCGAGGAAAATTTAATGTACACGGTGTCAGTTCGGCTGTGAAACTAAAACAAATAAAAAATGTGATTAGGTTCTTTTGTGCTTTGCCGGGATATCTACAACGCACGTTACAACGGTGCTCGCAGGTATTTGACTGTTTGGTGAACGTGTACGACGCAGGGAGAAGTTGGACTTCTTTGAGAGTAATAGTGATGCAGAGGATCCTATTATTCGATGTAGTAGTTTATGTACGGTTGGGTAGTGTTACTTTTTCGTATACTTGGGGAGTTTTCGAATATGAGAGCGAGGGAACTCCTGGAGATGAGATTTAGAAATTTTGTGGTTCAGAGAATTGGTAATCTAGGTATTTGGGGAGTTACTTTGGGGAAGTATGAGAATTTAGAGATTTATATATAGATATGGAAGTCTATGAAATTAGGGATTTAGAGACCTGGATGATTCAGAATTCAGTAAATTAGAGAATTGATCATCTGGGTATTTGGAGATTTAGGGATTTATAGATGTGGGAATTTGAGAATTTAGAGATTTAGTAACACGTAAACATGATAATTTATGGATTTACAGATTTGGTGACTTCGATATTTGGAATATTTTTTAGAATTTCGAGATTTTAAAGGTGTAAGAACACAAAGGTTTGGGAATTAGCCGACTTGGAAGATTCGGAAATTCCACATTTCAAGATTTAGTGATTCGAAAGTTCCTAGGTTCTAAAGTCCCAAATTCCTACCTTCTAAAACCGCAAAATTCGCCAGTCCCTAAATTCAACTTAGGGAAGACTAAAACTACCCAAATTCCTGAACTGATATTACGAAAATCGTGATCGTAAACGAAAACACTGGGCCGTGTTATCGAGAACACCCTGTATGTGTACGAGCGTACGAACACATGCACACGCGTACGTAGGAGTACGTAGTCGTGTGTGGATTGCATGGTTTCACGAAGAGGAGCCGCTTACGCATCGCCGCCACTTGCCTGCCGGTAAGCACGGGAAAATTTACTTCACGCGGAAATGTCGACAAGAAGAGATCCGCGCGATCCACGAAGCTGTTCTCGAATAACGGCTCGACGATATTTATACCGGGTGCAGCTCGCTCCGGTCCCCTTATCGCGGGTCAAAGATCTGACAAACTTGGCCGCGCGTTGATGAACGTGCCGTGTTCACGATAACACGGCAAGATGTATTTAATGCACCTCCAGGAAAAAGGAAAAGCGAACTGTTTATTTCGCACAACCTCTTTGGCCCGACGCGCCACTATAGTGGCTTTCGCGGATGTCGTCTCTCTGAACGACGTGTCACTATAGTGGCTCAGTCTAGTAGCTCACACGCACTCAGTTTGGATCACACGGTCGTCTTCATATACAGTCGTGGACAAAATTAAGCGGACATTGCAGACATGTAAAAAATTTTTTGTTTTGTTACAATGCTTTAAATAAATTTAAAATGTAGAACGTGAAACGCTTTTGTAGACTTGAAAAAACATTTATTTAATGTATATAATTGTGCAATAAAGTTTTGATTTATAGGCGTTGTTAGTTAAGTTACATTAACCTTTTGCTATTTATGATACGACTGTATACAGTCGTGGACAAAATTAAGTGGACAGGTATCATAAATAACAAAAGGTTAATTTAATTTGACTAATAATGCCTATAAATAAAAACTTTATTGCACAATTATATACATTAAATAAATAAATTGTATATTAAATAAATGTTATTTCAAGTCTACAGACACATTTCACGTTCTAAATTTAAAATTTATTTAAAACATTGTAATAAAATAACAACATTTTTTACATTTGTGCAATGTCCACTTAATTTTGTCCATGACTGTATGTTACCGCGTAAGCGAAAATGATTAATTGAAAATGTGAAAGTAGGACTTTGTATTCCCACTTTGCACGCAGAATTGACGGCCAGTAAATTATTGGAAAATTTGGAAGGTGAAAAACACAGTGGTAAACCTAACGCTTATATATATTTTTAAACAAACAAGAATTTACGATTATGTTACAATGTTTGTCCGGACGGCTAGTTTTATCTTAGATATTTTGTCTTTACTGGTTGGACTTTGAATTAGATCTGATCGCTGTCGCTAACTTCTCTTTCGTTATAACTTTATGTTGACGGAGGGCGTTTTTTGTAACGTCGCTTCTTATTGGATATTTTAATTTTTGGAAGTAAATTTAGGAAGTGGAAAGCCGTTCCACGGGGACTACAGTTAGAACCAAGTAGGGTGGTTTGACTTAGTCAGTGCAGTCCGGTACTAGCAATAAAACGATTTGACAGTTCCCAAATGTGGTCGTATCCAAAAATTTTAATATTCCTTGCAGACAATGAATCATAAAAATTGTTTCGCATTAACTATTTTCAAAACGGTTGGATCTGGTCTTTCAAACTAACCCTAATAAATGCTATTCTAGTTAGAAAATATTTGTCTTCATTGTTATTGTTACGGCGTAACAAAAACAGAAAATATTTTCCTTTTAAAATAGCATTATATTGGACGCTTTAGTATATAACAATGAAGACACAAATATTGCTAGCAAGAATTTCCAATAATTTACACGCCGTTAAGTCTGCGTGTGAAGTGAGCATACAACGAAAGGCTTACTTTCAAATTTCTATCAATTCACCTTTGCTCACACGGTAACAGTTATGCAGTAACACGTCTAATACAATGCTCTTTTAAACAGAAAATATTTTTCTTCGTTGCTACACCGTAACAATATATTTTTCACACATTTTTTGCCTTTATATCGATTTGTAGCAGTGTTGACAATATACAGACAGAATATACATCGAAGGGACCACATTTTCTGTCCATTGAATATGTAAGAACAAAAACGATAGAGTCGTTGAAGAATCTGACAACTGATGATCTACAATGTTTTGAATAATGAAACGCACGTATGCGATGGTGTATAAATGGATGAGGAGAGTATGTTGAAGAGGATAAAAGTCAAATGTAATTTTATTTGCAATAAATCACACTTCAGCATCAGTCTCGTTATTTAACACTAGATTTACGAAACGAGCCAAAATGACTGATAACATATTTTTTATTTTAAATTACAAACACTATGAAGAAACTTTTATCAAAATGTATGTCAACTGTTGTCAAGATAAAGGATCATTGTATAAGACAGTTCACGTATCATACTTTATTTATTTTCTTTTCTAGTTTAGTTTTAATGTAAAAATAAATGGTCATTCCGTAGCCGTAAATCTAGTGTTAATAGTTGCATCTCGTAGTACAATGTTTATCTTGTTTACTTTTATTGAAGGACTTAGCATGTACGACAAAGACACTGGTCCATGTTATCGCGAACACCCGGTGTACACAGCTAACTTGGTCGTTGAGCTACCGTCGAGCTATCTGATCGCTCGTAACAGTCTCGACAGACGATGCATTCGAATGCAGCTGCTTTTTCTTATTCCGTGTTCGACGCTGCTTGCTCGTGGATTATGGGAACCGCGGTAAACGAGGTGCGCGTTTTATCGAACGGATTTTGGCAACGAACCTTTTGATGAATTATGGAGGTTCGCGTAATCCGCGGAAACCGAGGTCTGGCAAGAAGTTGCTCAAAGAATCAACGGGCGAAACTGGGGCTAATGCAGGTTGCTCGGTTCAGATATTTTGGATATTTACGCGCAAACCCGGTGCAAGAATTTGAATTCGTAGTTTAGCGGGAAGAATGTGGAACCGAGTGTTCAAATTGCTACGAGTATGAAACAAGTTGAATCATGGTGGATGTGGTGGATAATATTGAGGCCATTGCATTTTGGAATCACAAAATTGTGGACCTCTGGGACTTTGGGCCAGTAAACTTCTAAAATTGAGTGTATTTGAATTTTAATTTGAGTTTGGAACTGTGGTCATGCGAACATTTAAGACTTTTCGACGTTTAACCCTTTGCGGTCCTCAATTTCTTTTACCTGCAACTCCTTAATTATTTTACAAAATAGGTAAAGGAGTAGGTTTACAATAAAATGTATTCTAATAATGCAGATTGCGTAACAAATATATTTCTAATTTGTTACAAGTTGCAAAGAAATGAAAACGTTTTGAATCAATCAATTTATCGGAATTATTTCTACGATCAAAGAGAAACGCCATGTCGAGCCACACTCGACATAGGGCCGCAAAGGGTTAAACGTTGAAATTTCTGGACATCGAGACTTTGGGAGTTCAGAAATTTCGGGTCATAGAACTTTGAGACTTCCGTGTTCGCGGAATTTGAAGCTTTGGAACTTTGAGACTCTGAGACTTCTGAATTGTAGAGCTTTGAAACTTTAGAGTTGCGAAACTTTGGGACTTTGAAATTGTGTAATCATTCTCCTGCGAACTTCTCAATTGCAAAGCCTTAGAAATTAATAAGACTTGGAATTTCAGAACTTTCGACCTGTGAAGATTTCGGTGTGTTGAACTTTCTACTTCAGAAAATATCTATGACAAATCCTACAAATACAATGATACCCATAGTATCCTCCCATAACATTCTAAACACGTGCCTAATAGTGAACTCAGACCTAGTATTGAACCCAGTCATGTATCTAGTAATAAACCTAATAGTACACCTCGTAATATATCTAGTAACCTGATAATATACCTAGTAATATACTTAGTAACAAACTTAATAATATACCAAATACACCTAGTACCAGAATTAACTCATAAAAAAACATTGGTTCCTTGAGCATCGCGTCATCGATCAATTATCATCGTTTTCGCGATATCATCGATTCACTTTTGCTCGATGAGTATCTAAAATGTATCGTCGCAAAAGATGATAAACGCGACAAATACCGAAATGGAAGGCGAACGTTGTTGTTTGCCGGTCGCGATGAAGACAAGCTCGCTGGAAGACTAATGAGATTCAGCTTCCTTTCTTCATTAAGCCACCTACTGTTCCTGGCAAACATGTTGCAGAGCAGTGGTTTTCATTCTGTCGCGTCTCAAACGTCACGGAAGTAATTTAACTTCAAGCACTGACGGTGTCGATGCCCCGCGGCCAAACGAGTGTTTACCATCGGATTTTAATATACCCTGTTTAATATACCGTCGACAGGGAATCACCGTGACAGCGAACGACCTCATAAAGAAGGAAGCAGGGACGAGCATGTGGAGCACTGCTGAGTCTTGCATGCTTATGTAAGCGACCATAAACATACATAGCTACGGAGAGGCGACGAAACTTCTTTTCCTCCCGAGCGTACTCATCTTCATCGGGTCTATCATGTTATCGTCGACCTCTTTGTGGAAATACAATATCCTCCGCTGCTAAAATTGTACTCACCTACTATATCTCGATTATTGTCTCGCTATATGGCCTACGTTCGCGTAAACAATATTCGAAGCGGCGTTCACACGTTACTTGTACGTGTGTATATGCAAATTGCATGTGTAAACCATCGTATATATTATACATGAGTCTATGTAAAAACGATTGTGTAAGCGTGTGTACCATATATATAGACTATTGCACACATACGTGTATATGTAGATAATTATACACATGTTTGTACATGCGAATCATCAGATATTGTATATGAGTACGTATGTATGAAAAATGATATACACTTATGTATATGTGAATCCACACATGCAAATCTGTATGAACGAAAGATCATATACATGCTGTAGACAATTACATACATGTATGCATAGACGAATCATTATGTATACATGTCTATATCTAAGCCTTGATGTATATGCGGGTATATGTAAACGATCGAATACGTATGTGCATATGTAAACAATTCCACAGACATGTGTCTATGTTAATCTTCACATATACGTGCGTACATGTAAACAATTCCACAGACACGTGTATATGTTAATCTTCACATATACTTGCATACATGTAGACAATTACACACACGCGTGTATCATATGCCTTACTTATTAAACATTTAGAATGGAGTACAAACTTGAGCATGTATAAATTGAATATTATTGAACGTCTTACAAATTTTAAAGAATAAATTCTTCAGAAAGTTTATTCTTACAAATATGAATATACTTGTTCAGAAGATATGTTTTCACAAATGTGGTCGCAATTATTACTCGGAAAGTATAATTTCACACATACGAAAGCAATTGTTCAGAAAGTCTTCACAAATACTGTTGCTAAAACGCTGGACTTTTCTAAATCATGGTGCATATCAGTGGAGTTATGAAGAAGTTGACGTAGAAATTTGATTGTTCGTTCGGGTTAAAAACTCGTACGTCGTCCAAGTGGAACACGTCATGTATTCATCGTGAATTGTTCCAGGTTCGGTTCCTGTTTCTCGGGGTTAACCTGCTAGCTCGGGGGTATGGAAGGCAAACGGTCGTAGGGCACTTGGGGGCACTTAATAGAGATAATTGCCTCGTTAGTGGGGCGGCACAGCGCGAGACACGGTGCGATAATATGCTGTCGATCAAAGCCAACGGGCAGCTGGTCCCGTTCTCTCCGCAAGGCGATCTGGTTATATCCTAGACCCGGCTGTATTTGGTGATGCAATAACTAGATGGATATTCGGCGATGCCGTAACATCGTTTCCGTTCCTCCCAGTAGAGTTACGCGTTCATGCATCGGTTAGATCGTTTCTGCGCGTTAAACCCGAGAAAGATTAATCGCTAGTCTATTTCTTCTGTTTCCAACTTGCACGATCGCTTAATTACTATTATTATAGCCACGATGACTGTGGGAAGTCCGAGGCTAACATGGAGGGTTGTCGGATCGATTTTAATCGATCTTCTGGGAAATGTAGGTAGTATGTAAATAGATACCCTTCGGAGGATCTTGAAAAACGATTTTAGCTTGTAGCACTCGTGATCCACTAAATCCGCAGACATTTGACTTGCAACCCGAATCTATTTGAGGTTAATTGAAGTACGAAGAAAAACTATGAAACGAAATATCACTAACGTAATTATACGTCGATGGAGATGACTTTGAAGCAGTCATCTTCAAATAATCTATGCACAGCTTCTTCAATGCACTTCCAGAAGCTCTAGCTGTTATTCCAACTAGCTGTGTCATTTATCACACAAGATTACTGTCCATCAGCAAAAGCTAATACAAATGTAAATAATAATTCACTCCATTCACGTGTGTCGACATGTGCCTTGCATGCAGATGGAAGATTCTCATAAGACTTCTTCTTTTGAACGAACAGTACCATTATTTCTGTAATCGTGCTATCCTCGTTGTCTCAAATGAAGGAAATGGAAGGAATTAACCAAGACAAATTTTCGAAGTGCTATCCAGGTCAATGACTTCTTTAACAAACTTTCAGCGAAAAGAAGTCCTCCAAAAAGGACTACTATTTGAAACAATAACAAACATTTTACACAGAAAATTGTCTGAACTCTAAGCAGGGTGAGGGCAACGACTTCCTCGATGAACTTACAACGAAAGGAAAGAACTAAGGAAAGGACTACACTCGCTCGAAACAATACTAAATACCCTTCGCGTGATTCACGGAAACGTTATCAAATCGTACAGTCGAGGACAAATCTAAATTCCATAGAAAATAATATACATATGGCAGCTGAGGGGGAAGAGGATTTGAGTCGTTGATTTTTAGACACTTTTGGGAACCAGGAAATTTAGTAATAAGGAATTTGTTCCTTATTCTTAGGAAGTTTTACATTAAAACGGTCTATATTTATATATAATATTTTATATAAAAACGGTATGTTAAAACTTGGGAAGTTTTATATTAAAACTTTCTGAATATTAAAATAAATTAATATTTTATTTACTGTCAATATTGATAATATTTACTTTTAATATTAAAAGTTTTAATACAAAACTGCCTAAAGTAGCGATTCTGGTATTTTGGGAAATCTGAGGGATTGAGGAATTCGAAATTTAGGAACTTGGGGTTTTAGAAACTTATTTTCTACATTTTCAAGTAATGTAGGAATTACGAGATTTTTGACTTTGAGAATTTGAGAATTTAAGAATTTGGGAGTTTGGGAATTTGGGAATATGGGATTTAGGGAAGTAGAAAATTGAGGAACTCGAAGATTTTACGTACTTGGAAATATAGAAGTTAAGTAATCTACGTAGAAATTATGAAATTTACGAATTTGAGAACTGGGAGATGTAAAAATTAGAAAATTTAGGAATTCGGGGATTAAAAAATGTGAAAATTTATAAATTTATAAATTTGAAAATTTGCAAATTTCGGAATATGGGGAAAATTAGAAAAAGGAACCAGGATATTAAAAAATTATAGAACTTGGAAATTCTCAGACTTAAAAATCTGAAAATTAAATATTGCCCAACTATAAAGGTTACAAAATTAAGGAACCCGAACAACTCCCGCCAAATTCCGGGAACAAAAAATGAAAAACTTCGCGGACATGGCCTTACGTAATCGGCGAATGTTCAAATTTTATACTTCCGTGAATGTACGAGTGCAAAGAAGGGAAACAGCGATCGCGTTGCGTGGTGCAACTGCTTTTTCCGAATGTCGGTCTGTGTCCCCATGTACCGAATCCGACAAAAAGTCGGATACGCTTTTAGGCGTAGCTGGTTTTGCGTGGGCCGGCTTCCGCGTATTTTCACAGTTCATTCCGAGCATGACTAGTTCGGGCACGGCTCGAAAAAATTCAATTTTTCATCTGTTCGCGTATTTATTCCAGCGTGTCACGGAAATGCCCGGCATCGTGCTCCAAGGGGAGGGCAACAGCGCGAAGTTTATACGGATGAACTTGTCGCTGCCACGATTTACCTTCGCCCGCTATTTCTGGCTCGATTTACCGCAAATCCTCGTCTCACCGCGATCCGGGGTCGTTTTTACACCGCCCTGTTGAAGTAGCGCGGATATCGGTTCGCGTTTGATCGCATCTTCGAATTTATTTTTGGTTCGTTTGCGCGCAGGTGCGTCCCGACGCGCTGTAAACGGATTTCCAAATGCGTTTCCGGCCCGTTGCGAAACATCCGCGGGAAACGTTTCATTAAAACGTCCCGTCGTTGCGAAATTTTTAATACCATCGATCGGCGAGAACGTACTTTGTCTTTTGAATAATCGATCGTGTTCCCGTTGGTTCCGCGTCGCAGAATTTCCGGGGGTTAGGCGAATTGACAAGTTCAAATTATTATTCGAGGTTTGATACGAGCCGCGTTTTGAGGTTGGGATTAAATCATTGTTAAGTTTTTAAGTTTGGGAAAAAAAATCTTTGATTCTTTGAATTTTTTTAGATCTCTTTCTCGTTTGAACTTGTGTACTTCTTCTATTTGCACCGTTGTTTTTATTTCAACTTCTACATTTTCTATTTTAACTTCACAATTTTTTTATATTTGAAAACTTGAAGTTTTTTAAATGGAATTTTCAATTTGAACTTTTGAATTTTCTTTTATTTGGATTGTAAAATTCATTTCATTTATACACTCGAGCATTTCAATTTTTATTTGAACATTTGAATTTTTTTATTTGAATCAGTGGAACTAATTCTATTTGAATTTTACAATTATTCTTGTATTTAAAAATTTTGTCATTTTTCTGTTTGAATTTTCTATTTAAACCTCTGACTTTTTTTATTTGAACCATAAAATACTTTCTGTTTGAAAATTTGAATTTTTTTATTCGAACCTCGTTTATATTTTAATTTAAATTCTTCTTTATTTGAATATTTTTCAAAGTTTTTAGAATGCAATCGAAAGGTATAAGAAAATCGTTGACTGTTAAAACTTCTAGGATTCTCTTCAATGCAATATCATAGTGATTTAGAACGTTCAACGAAGATTGCATGCGAATTAAATGTATCCTCGATGCATCACGGCAATCGATCAGTAAATTAACTTAATTGTCAGAGTCATGTAACCTAACCTATATACGTCAATGACTGGTATACATATGTTAAATATTTAACTGCTCAACTTGATTCTATCGCTGTTTTAATTGGTACATCTGTAGTAAGTTCATATTCGTGAGAGATTTGTATTTATTTTAATACAAATAAATTCAAACTTACTACATTCATTTTGATACGAAGTAATTATGTATCTCGAACTGTTAAACATGTACGGATTCCAGGTGCAAGATGCTTTAAATCATATGGTCTAAATTTACGAAAGGGCAAATCAAACTCACCCAAACTTTAATAGAAACTCGTTAAAAATGTTTTAATTTTTGTATTAAAAATTGATCAACGTAGAACGGATTTTTGTTATCGCAAGCAGTGAAATATTTTACAAAAGTTAGAATATTTGATACAAAATTCACTTTTTAGGAATAAACAAACTTTCTAACGTGAACTTTCTAAAAGTGAATTTATCACACTATGGCTTTGTTTATTCAAATACAGTAAATCGAACATTAAGTATAAACATTAAGTACATATATGATAATAGCATATAATAATATTAAATGTAATATTCTCAGGGTAAAGTTAAATAAATATATAATGGATGAAAATACAGAGTACACAACTCATTACACAACTCACTAAAAGAAGAAACGAACACAAAAATCGTACAAATAATAGCCACAGAAGTCATAGGATGACACGGCAGTGGAAAAATTACAATAGTAATTAAACAACATCGTAATCTTTCAATACTGATCACGCTTATCGCATACTATTTATTTAAAGTTCACAGGAACATAGAACAATATGGAAGTCTGCCATTTTCTTATAGACTCGAATTACGTGTCGCATTCTATTTTCTAAAGTTTATAAGAACACGAAGAAATATGGAGGTTCGTGGATATTTGCTTTAGGGAACGTCAAGAAAGAGTAATGTCGATAGATATTAATTGAAAAATGAGATTCGATGTAACGACCAGCAAGTTTCGAGTACGTTGAACACAGGGTAAGTTTAGTGATTAACGAGGATCGGTATTTCGAAGAGAAGAGACGTTGACTTGTCCACTTTTACTTTAAACGACCTTCCCTCGCGACCAGATTCGTCGAACTCAGGTGATCTATAATCACGAAGAAGAACTTGGAACAAAGTTAACCCGCCTGAGGCTGGATCGGAAGTTCGTAGGTTATTATGGGGAGACAACGTTAGTTGTGAAAGTCGATCAGACTCAACGATGAGCGAGGAACTTGAGGGGGTTTTGCTTCGGGTCCACTTCATACAGGTATTTTGGAACTGGAGAACTTAAATTTAGGTACCTGCCGGGAAAATTGGATCGTATTTCATGGAAGTAGAAGAGTGATGTCAAGCTATGATTTTTATACTCGTTCGAGAATTATTTGTATGGTTTGAATACTGCAGTTATGTGGTACTACATTAAGGTGTATTATATAGTTTACGGAAGTATTGGTAAATGATTAAATATAATGGATAATAGGATATTATAGGACGTTACTAATTTTATAATGAAGAGTGCATCAGCAATATAATATTATTAAACTTAAAGATTTATTATTTTTGATGTAGGAGATAGTGACAGAAACCATTTTATTGTTTTTTCTTTATGTTCCTATACTACGAGTTCTGATTGTTATAAAAATAAATATTATAGGAAAGAGGAATACTGTACATAATATTTCGTAGCTCTACATAGTATTTCATAGAAAGTTTTCATTTTTCTTAAACTAGACGTCGTTAGTTTTCTATATTACATTTTTTAACTCTTTAATTTTCTATCTTTTTAACTTACTAATTTTCTAATTTTCTAACTTTTTGACTTTTCGATTTTCCAATTCACCATTTTTCTAATACCCTCATTTTCTGAATTTTAAATTTTGTAGTTTCCTAATTTTCTAATTTTCTAACTTACCAATTTTCAAACTTTCTAATTTTCCCATTCTCAAATTTCCAAATGCTTTAGTTTTCAAGTTTCCAGACATCTGAACTATCAAATTTTCAGATATCCGAATTCTAAAAACTAAAAATTTTCAAATTCCTGTTTTCTTAAATTCGCAAATTATCAGATTTTCGAATTGCTAAATCGTCAAAATCTTATGTATGCCGTTTCCTAAATTTCTCAATTCTCAAACTCCTAACACATAACTTTCGAAATCTCTAATTTCCCAAATTTTCAAATATAAATATCCCTAAATTAACAAATTTCAAAATTTAATAAATACTCAAATATCCAAATCCGCAAACTTTCAAATTCTCAAATATCCAAACCCTCAAATTTTCCAATTTCTAGAACACTAAATTTTCAAACTCCAAAATTTGAGAAAAGCCCAATTTCCAAATTTGCAAACATTTAAATTCTCTGATCTCTACATCACTAAATTCCCGACATTGGAAACTTATAATTCTCGAACCTCGAAAAGTTGAAAATTCATTTCATTCACCTAGCGAATGTTCACGGTCCTTATTCATTAGCAAACGCCTGGGGCTTTTCTCCTCTGCGCCGAAGTTTCCTCCAGGGAAACCCGCCGTTCTCGTCAGTGTATCACATATTCAATAAATATATCAATGCTCGAATAGCGATATTACTTTGCCCGTCCACAAATTAACAATCAACTAATCCTTCCGTGTTCAAGAACCCGTTAATTAGTCAGACTAACGTACCATATGGTGTTTGCATGATGTCCTCATTTTCTGTTAACGTTACAGAACGAGTCAATTTGTTGGCTTTGAGTTATGATGCAAACCAGCCGGTTATTCATTCAAAGTCTTTTAACTACACACGCTCGTATTCGTTTCTGTTTAATTAATAGTCGAAACGAAACGTAAAGGCACTTTTCATATGGATAATTTATATGCAACATAAATTTGCTATAAAATCAGTGTCGGTGCCTGATCAGCATACAACCACGAAACGTTATCGTTTTCAACTACAATAACGATTTTGATTGTTGCACTCGGTATTTGAAAATAGATCCCCGTTTCTATCACATTCCATTCCCTTCAGCGAACGATCCAATTAAATCAGTGTTCTCCATTAATCCGCAAATTACCGTGTTCTCACTGGGTAAGTGTTCCAAATTGTTCAATAAAAAATTAACGCTGAATTCAATCACTGGTTCAATTTTAGTTTCAATGACCACTTAAAGTAGTTTGTTTCATGAATGCATTTGCCGTTGTATGTTATACAAGGCGGGGAAGAATACAGGTTTTTTTAAAGGTAAGATAGCCAGTGAGAAGAGGGTTACATCGCTTGGTATGCATATGAATATTAAAGACTTAAATCATGCATGAGAAACGGAATTATTTCACTTTCGTATCGAAAACAATGGCTGATTAACATTTATTTTAAGTACTTCGTGCAATATACCTATGTAACTATATAATTAAATATAAGTTACAAAACGTGTATGCATATATGTACATATGTATATACGTCAAAATAAATTAAAATTGAATTTTGTAAAGACAGAGCTGTATATCAAATCTTTATTTAACTATAAACGATATCTACGAACAAAAACTAAAATAAGTTACAAACTGATATCTGCAAAATAACTGCCAGTTTTGATTACTGTGTAGACAAAATTATTTGCATCATTCGGCATGAGTTAATCAACCAAAATAAACCACATTCTCCGATTGCCGAACGAGAATAGTTTCATAATAGGTAAAATTGCGCCTTCGTCACGATTAAATTGGCTGTGCACTTGATTCGAGCTCGTAATAACGTCACTAGCCAAAATGATGCATGCTAGATGATCGAGTCATGCTCGCGAAGCCATTCGAACACGAATAGTTCACGTAATGGCGGACGTCATCGGCTCGAGCCGATACGTCGACCCGAGTTGTCCATCTTTTCCAGGAAACACGTTGTCGAAACAGCTTCTCTCGACACGGGTAACAGTTACGAGACTCGTTGCTCACGCTTTCGTCTTTGGCCGGTTCGCTGACGGTTTTTCGAACGACGAAAAACGACAAAAACACGGAGTGTTGCGGTTACGCGAATATACGAAGCTCGGTTTACGAGTAACTAAGCGTCCGTCGCCGGGCCGGAGTACAGTCAGGAGCAAATCTGATTTCCTCGGGGAAAATGTGCAAACTCAGGAAGAGGTATCACAATATTTGAGATTTAGCCTAAGCGGATTTATGTAATTTGGAAATTTGGGAATATGGGTATTTTGGAAATTGGGAATTTGAAGATTTGGAGGTTGGGGAATTGGGAGATTCGTAGATTCGGATGTTTGGAGAGCTGCAGATTCAGAAATTTGAAAATATGGAGATTTGCGCATTTGGAGGTTTCGAAATTCGAAGATGTGAGAATTTGGAGGGTCAGGGATTTGTAGGTTTGGAGATTTAGAAATTTTGGAAATTGGGAGTTCGAAGATTTGGAAATTTGGGAATATGGGTATTTTGGAAATTGGAAATTTGAAGATTTGGAGGTTTGGTAATTTGGAGATTCGTAGATTCGGATATTTGGAGAGCTGCACATTCAGAAATTTGAAAATATGGAGATTTGCGCATTTGGAGGTTTCGAAATTCGAAGATGTGGGAATTTGGTGGGTCAGGGATTTGTAGATTTCGAGATTTAGGAATTTGGGAATTTAAAGGCTTAGAAACTTGAAAATTTGAAGACGTGTGAATTTGGAAATTAGGGAATTTAGAGGTTTACGAATTCTGAGATTTGGAAAAATTTGAAAACTTGAAAATATGAGAATTTTTAGATTTGTAAGTTTAAAGATTTGGGAATTTGGGAACCTGGAGATTTAATAATTTGAGAATTTGGAGATATGAAGTCTGTAGGTTTGGGAATTTGGAGACATGGGAATTTTAGAACGTATAGATTTAGGGATTCAGAGCTTCTGAAGTTTGAGAATTTGTGGATTTAGAAATGTTGATATTTGTGAATTTCGAGGTTTATGAATTTTGAGATTTGTAAATGTGTAAATTAGGAAATTTAATACTGTGTAAGTTTAGGAATTTATGAATGCAGAACTTTGGAAATTTGGAGGTTCGAATATACAGCATGATAATTTAGAGTCTTGGAAATGTGGAAATGCAAAATTTCAAAATTTAAGAATTTGTGGATTTCGATATTTGGATATTCGAAAATGTAAGAAGTTGTAAAATTCAGGAATTGAAAATCTGAAAATAAATTTGGAGTTATATAAATTTGCGAATTTGTACAATAGATAAATTCAGGAATTAAGGAATTTGTAGATATCGAAATGTACAAATTTATAACATGAAAATATCGTAATTCAGAAATTTATGGTTTGAAAATTTGGGAGTTTAGGAACATGTAACTTAAAAATTGAAAAATTTGATGTTATTTGATAATTTAGAAATTTATAACCTGGAAATATGGTAATTTAGAAATTTACAAGTTGGAATCTTACATACTGAAGAAAGCAGAAATTTAGAATACTACAACTTAAAAATGTGAACTTGAAAATTAGAAAATTAAAAATGTTTACCCTGTCAATATGAAAATATAATAATGTGGCATTTGAAAATTTTTAAATTCAAGAACACAAGAACAAAAAAAGTATAGTAATATAAATATATAGAAACTCGTCAGTATAAAAATACGAAAATATGATACTCGTCTATCAAATTTACGTATTTGTCCTTATCGAGAGTAAATGTACATTTGCGCTCGTTGCCTAAGGGTGTACGTAGAGCGCAGTGGATTATGGGGATTTGCGGTCGGTAGGTCGCGAAATTATAGCATAAAGCGAGAACAAAAGAGCGAACGGTTCGTAGTACGTCCGTCGAGAAATTTTATGGCGTTACGAGGCCTCGCGAGCGTAGTTTAACATCAATTAAACCGTCTAAAAGCTGCCTCTCCCTTGCTCGACAACCGACGGATTAATTCTCTTATTTAACGCGTGTTCTCTTTTCGTACGCCTGTTTTCTCGTCCTCCTTTAAATAGTCTTCTTCTCCCTTCGAATTTTTATGCGCATTCTACACGTGCCTGACCACTGTACAGACAAAACAAATATTATTTCTCTAGAGATCGCGAATGCGGTCCGTTTAACTTGGGAAAATGGCGATTTACGGAAAAGAGCAGCACCGTTTGTTGACACTGCACTGATCACTATTTTAATTTACACACTTCTGAATGTAGAAATTTTTAATAGTAGGAATTTCAGAATTTGGCAATTTAGATACACAAGCTAGGGATCAGGGTTTTTGGAAATTTAGGAATTTGAGGATTTGGGGATTCGAAAGTTGGGGGATTTGGAAACTTTAGGATTCAGAAACTCAAAGTTTTTGGATATTATTTAAATATCGGAGTTCGGGGGTTTGAGAGTTATAGAATTTTTTAATTTAGAAATTTTTGAACTTAGGAATTTAGGAATATGAAGATTTGGGGATTGGAAAATTGGAAGATTTTTAAGCTTTGGGTATTTTGAACTTAGGAGTTGAGGAATGTGAAGATTTGGGGATTTGAAAGTTGGCGAATTTCGAAACTTTGGGATTCAGAAACTCAAGATTTTTGAATATTATATAATATCGGAGTTTGGGTATTTGAGAGTATAGAATTTTGGAATTTAGAAATTTTTGAACTTAGGAATTTAGGAATTTCGAAATTTAGGAATTTACGAATTTGGGAATGTTAACGATTAGAAATCTGGAAATTGGGGTAGTTGCAAAATTTCAGGATTTACAAATCTTGGAATTCATGAACGTATATTTATGGAAAATATTCGAATGTGGGAGTTTAGAAACTGAAAAAATTGAGGCTTAAGGAATTTGGAGATTTGTAAATTTGAGAATTCACAAATTTTCAGAAGTATGAAGAATTTTTATCGTAAAACCAATATACTAAAATCTGTTAATATTGTTTATAAAACAAATGTGCTACAATTTATTAATATTTTTTATAAATCGTACATACCAAAATGGTATACCATTGAAAACAAAAAATCAATAAATAATCTATGATTTCATGCAGATATCAATCCTGGCTCGACATTTGTGAATTTCCAAACAAATTCTTACAACAAGAAATTTTTAAAACTTCCATTTAACAGTTTTTTTTTTCAAAATAATAAATAATAAAGTTAAATAAATTAAATAATTAAAAATGATTCTGTAGTGTGTTTTCCGCAGATCCTAGACGCGTGACTGTATCCATCCTCTGTCATCAGTAAATGCATCCCAATATAGCAACTGCGTAAATTGGCAAACAACGACACGATAAAAATTCATCGCGCGTTAAAGAATCAAAAGTAGGAAGACGGCGAGGAAACGGTATCCACTTTAATCGGGTCTCGTGATCCTTTGCGTCGGGATCATTTATGACGTTTAAAAACTCGTTAAAAAGTTGGCCGATGCGAACGGGCATAGATTCCCGGTCCCTTCTATACTTCGTGCCTCGATCCACACTACTTCCCATCCTGCCTGGCATCGGGATTATAAAAGTTTGATAAGGCGATAAATAATTATCCGCGAGCCCATCGCGAACTGCGGCTAACTCTTGGGTTACTCTACCACTTGAGTTTTTAACCACCCCAACGCTACTGCGCCCTTTTCTACCGGTATCGCGGCCATTAACTCGTCTTCGTCTTCTCTCGTCTTCTTCTTTTTACTCCGTTCCTATCTACCTAATCGGTTCTCTCTATTTCGTCGTTCTGTACCCTCACCTTTATTACCTCGCCGTTTCCGGATCTTCTTTTAATCAATTTTTTACCACACTTTCATTTTTTTGTCCCTCCTGGCTGCGTTAATTCGCTTTTATCGCGCCAACAATTTTTTTCGCCCTCAATTACTCGCGCACATTTTTTTTCCACCTTTTCTACTTCTTCATCTCGTTTCACCTTTCTCCCCGTTTAACCTCTCGGCTCTATTTACCACGAACTTTCGAGCTTCTTCCCGACTCGGTGCACTCCGCGTGGCTGAACGAAATTCAGCGCCGTTCCGCTCGGCTCTTGTGAGCGCAACGAGTTCTTCCGCTCGCGTTCCGCGTCGTCGTCTGCAAATGTTCGCTGTCGTATCCATACCGAGCCTTGTTCCGAGAGCTTCGCGACCGTTATCGAGCTTCGTGACTGGGAATTTCAACCTGCGCTCCCCTGGATTTTCGACTCGCAACGAGGGAAACGACTCGAGTCCTTTCTGCACGCTATAATTCCTCCTTCGAGGATATGCACGTGGTAGAACCTTATTACTTCCTACTCTTGGACGAACATTGCCTGCGAACTAAGGAATATATCTTTATCCTTCTGGCCTTACTTTAATGATATACGCAGAAGTCGATATAGTTCTTATTGCAGCTCGAGAAGATTAGTTCCAGGTTTGTCATAATGAAACTTTATTCGTTTCGAATGAGGCGTGTTGTACTCGATCTTAGGCTCACATTAAATGAAACATCCTGTACTCGATGGTACATTAAATGGTATACTTTGTCATTCAAACGTACGGTCCACACTAAAGCATACATGTTATTCTAAATTGCACGGTTGATATGGAATTCACCTAGTGCTTAATCGTACTTTTCGTTATAAATGAAACACCCTATACACGATTATAGTTCACATTAGATGTGGTACCTTATACTCAAACATACCGGTTACATAAAGTAATACATTTTACATTAAACAGTATGGGTGGTGTCCAATGAGATATTTAATGCTAAATTAGACGGTGCGTTGCAAATAGATCATCCTATACTGGATCAGATAGTTCACACCAAACAAGATACCTTGTACTCAAATATATAATTGACATGAAATGAAACATCTAGTGCTGAATTATACAATTTATTACAAATGAAAGAGTCTATACCTCGTCACATTGTTTACATTAAATCGTATGATTCACATGAAACTGTATGACGATTAACCGATCATGAATATGGTCGAAATGAAACATGCTGTACAGTACACATCAAATGAAACATCCTATATGCAATCGTATATTTTACGTCGTGTGATTTATTTTAAACTCGATCGTACAATTAACGTTAAATGATACACTTTGTACTCAAATGTACAGTTCACAATAAATAAGACATCATCTACTGAATTGTATGATTCGCATCAAGTGAGGCATCTCATACTCAGTCATATGGTTCATATTACATGAAATATTCTATAGTGAATCGTGAGGTCCCTACCAAATAAAACATCCTACAGTGAATTGCAAGGTCCACATCGATTGATTGTCCCCAACAAATGAAACATGCTATACTTAATAGTACGATTCAGTCCGAATAAAACACTCTACACTAAATCACGCAGTCCGCACTAAATGAGACAGCCTGTACAGAAACCTTGTCTGTCTAGGACAGCTGGCACCGAGAGGGAGCTAAGGCTTCGAATTTCCATCCACATTCCTCGTCACCCTCGTTGTCCGATCATCCCCCGATCTACATGCGCCGCAATTAGTTCCCGTTGCTTTTTCCCGGCGATTCGTTATCGTGGTCCGTCCGGGTCCATCAAAGATTCGGGATAATGGGACGATGCATCTTAAGACGAAGGGAATCGCGGGATGGAAGAACAAGTAGAAGGAGATGGACGGGGTTGCTGTTAGGGTGGCAGGCGGCCGGAGACAAGGGAGGGTAAATCGTTGCATCGGTAATGGCCGCCATTGTGGCTTGATGAGGTGGTCGTGTGTGTACGTGTACGTGAGTGGTTGACATTGTGTGGGTCACATCCAGCATTCAGACGGTTCGGGAGGTGGGGACACACCGTGTATTTGGAGGGTGGCTCGAAACGGCGGCGCTATCGGTCGGCGCAGGATAGTAGCTCTCCGGATTATGCAGAGCCGAGAGTGAACTCTCTCTCGGTTTATCTCTTTCTCTCTCTCGCGTGAGTCGTTAACGGGACGGAGAGGACGATAGGAAGCAGGAAATGGTCGACGAAGAGGGAAGCAAGGTCAAGAGGAACGCGTGTACGCGCGAAAGAGTGGCCCACGAGCAATGTGGAGCAACGAGCGAGCGAGAAACTAGCGAACAGAGCTAGTCTCTAACTGCTAAAGAGACCGGGTCCCTAGCTAGCTGGCACGACACCGTCTGCAGGACAATTTATATGCTAATTTATATGCGCTTAATAACGATGTCCAACGGTGGTTACCGACACGCCCTTCGGGCGGTGCCCGCCACCGATTAAATCGATGGGAACGTTGCACCCCAACGATCTCTTTTCACCTCTCGACTGAACACTACTGGGCTAATTAGTTTTCCCGACTGGTGCGTGTTCGCGATTTTTCCCGATTTAGGGACAATACCACTTCCCTTGATTTTGGGGGGTAGCTTGGGAACGTTGGGTCCAAGGTTGAAAAGCTTGCACTACTATTGGTTATTATTTATATGCAGACTAGTAGGACTGGAATAAGGAGTTTGGGGATTTGGAATCTCGGGGATTTCAGGGATTTTGGGGATCTGGAGATGTGTGGATTTGGGATTTTGGGAGTTCGAAATTTTAGGAATTGAGTGGTTTAGTTTTGAGTACTCGAGTGTTGAAACTTGAAAATTTTAGAATTTGGAAAATTTGAAACTTTTTGTATTTGGGGATATGAGAATTAGAAAATTTTTAATGTAGAGATTTAAAAATTCGAAATAAGGAAAATTTGGTATGTGTGGATTTAGAAATTTGGTATGTGTGGATTTAGAAATTTGTAAATTTAGGAATTTATAATTATAGAAATTTTGAAACTTGGGGTTTCAGAAGTTCGAAAATTTGCGAAATTTTTGATTCGGTGAATTGAAATCATTGGAAAAAAATGTAGAATTTGAAGATATCTGGAATCTTTGAAATTTAGGAATTTGAAAATACTAAAATTTCAGAAGTTAAAAATTCAAAGATGGAAGTATTTAAGAATTTAAGAATTTAAAAAGTTAAAAATATAAAATTTGACATCCAGCTAATTAACTAATTGAAAAATTTATAAATTTGGAAAAGAAATATTTTGCAAAGTTGTGAATTTCAAAAATATCTCCACATTCGATATACAGTATGACTAATACGATAATGAAAAGGACATGATATAATGATTGAAATGTATTATAGTATAATCGTAGACAACATTTCGGTCAGTAGTTGGATCACAAATTATTACAGAATTAGCGATGGCGATAACCACTCGTTAGGCACTTGAGCGATGGGTTATTCAGTGTTTTCCATACTTAACCTACACGTGGACTAGATAATGAACGGGAACACGTAAGATAATATAATATGCGATACAGAAGACGTAGATTGAAAATAAGCACTTGAGAATGTGTGAAGTATTATGAGTCTGTTTTACCATACCCACTTTCCTCCCAGGACCTTGCCCCCACAGACTACCACCTTTTCTGTTACTTACAAAACTTTTTGAATGGAAAAACCATTAATTCTGAAGAGCAAGTCAGTGAAGCTGTCGCAAAATTTCTTCCAGTCCAAACCAACCACATTATACAAGGAAGGAATTGATAAATTACCAGGAAGATGGGAGAAGATCACACATAAGAGTGGAGAATAATAAATTAATTAATACAATAAATTAATACAATTTTGTTATTCAATGAAAACAAAATATATGTCTGATAAAAAACCGAGTTACTTATGACTCGACCTAATAAATACATGTTTGAATTAGCTCGTGGCACCTGATCTGTAGACCCAGTAGCGTAAGCGATACTCTACGTCTACTATATTGCACATTCTTCTGGTATCGTTCCGTTTGTTTAATCTCCGGTTGCCGTAATTCATGATAAGCTGGGAAAATACATTGCAGAGGTTAGTCTTATTGCCCCAATTACTCTCATGTTGCGTAAAGTGTTTCTTTCCATCATCGGAGGCGTAATGTTTCGCGCGTGTCGCAATCGAGCCCCGGTGGTTCAATAAACGCGCGATAAAAATGTTGTAGACGGTCGAGTGACGCGTAACAGGTTGCAACGATGTAAAAGTAATTAAAGGCGCTTTAATTAATGGAGTTTCGAATGGGTAGGTGAAAAGGTAAGCGAATCCGAGCGTCGACGATCGGTTCGTTAAAAGGATTCGCGGTGTTTAACGGCGATGAAAATTAGCAAGCGTGTTTGCCGGGTCGGAAACGTTAATCGTGCTCGTTCGCGTTAAACAAAAAGTCGGCCTGTGTGCCGTTGGGTCACGTTTCGTTTCGTTGTAGGATGTCGTCGAACTTTGTTTTGACGGTATTTATTTTTGAAAAACAAGCGGCGAACTTTCGCCCGACGGATGAACTTTCGTCGAATGAACTTTGATGATTTCGATGGAAAGCGAGTTGAACCGTATTTTCCAACTTCGTCGAAATCATGGGCAAACATGTCGAACGATTTTTCCAATATATCTCTGGGGAAGTTTGAAAAACTGCGTACCGAGAGAAACGACGTCTGAGCTTCGAGACACATATCGAGATGTTTCTCTCCGCTTCTGATCGCAACTTGGGCAATTTCGTAAAGTTCCACGCGAAAGAGTGGATAAAAATGGAGACACGAGGTGAACGAGTATCGTTGAAGCACGTAAAAACGTTGAAATCAATCCTTTCATCGTTTCAGCCTCGAGCGGTCTTCCTAGTGGTTTTACAGTTATTCAGCCATTTCTATTCGCGGCTGCAATTTGTGTTATTGACCTTTTATTCGTTGACTGTTATGATCGCAGTAAATCGACTAATACCGGCTACTAACGTTTCGAACTTCTATTAAGCAATCGAGCACAATAACGTTCGAAAGTAAACAGCGGAGCGGAATTGTACAGGGTGTTCCACTTTAGACGAACATGGAAGTTTTGCCATTAAACGTTGAAACAAACAATTGACGAAAGCTTACATTGTTTTATGACATATGTTTAACAGCGGTATTAATCCTTTGACTGCAATGCGTTCTCAGACGAATCCATTAACCAGTTAACTGTGGCGCCCCTTTTGTAAGTATACTCGTCAATCACGGAATAAGTGTCGGTGTTAAAATATTGGGCCAAAAAGATGGGTCTATTTTATAAATAGATAAATTTATTACTTATATCGAGTTATTTGGCGAACCAGTTCACTGTGATTTAAGAGTATACTCGTCGAGTATACTTCCACATCTTCCACATCACCATGACGGATATAGTCGTCAAACACACTTAACTGGATAATATAACTTGGACTAGTGACCAAAACAGTAAACGGATATTTCATACCATTCTTGGGGTTTAAAAAATAAAATACTGAGGGCGTATATATACGCCTTTCGTATATATTGATGGACTTCTGAAGGCGTATATATACGCCTTTAGCAGTGTAGGGGTTAAATATTCGTCTCAAGGTCAATGTGAATGTCATTAAGTGGAACAGTGCCTGTAAACTTTCGAGAAGCACTCGTGTGAATTTTTATTGTAGTCTCATTCGATTTCGGATGAAATTTTGGAAACTTAGGGATTCGGGATTTTGAAATTTTGGGAATTTCGGACCACCGAATTTAAAAATTTTTAGATTTTAACATTTTTTGTGAAGTTATTTACTTCTGGAATTGTTTAACCTAAACTAAAGTATGAGAACTTAGGGTATTAGAGTGTTGAAGTTTTTAAGTTTTGGGATTTCAGGATTTGTGTATTTTTGTATTTTCAGAGTTTGAGACTTTGTAACATTCAAACTTTTTAGACTTGGAAATGAAGGATTTTTGAATTTTTGCATTTTAAGTCTGAGAATTTTTTAATGTTGGGGTATTAAGATTTGTAAATTTTATACATCAGAATACTACATTTTTTTTTAATTTTCAGATTTTGCTACACTGACTTTTTCGAATTTTTCTTTTGACAGTCCGATTAAGCTAATTTTTTTTTCAATTTATTCATGAAAGATTGGGCTACTATAAAATATTTCTTCTGACTGCATCAATTTGTTATATAATATGAAAAAATTTAAACAAATTATTTTTTTACGTTTTTCAATGAAAAGCATGCTGGATTAAAATTTAAAAAAATATATGGCCATATGCCCTGAAGATTTCCCTTTAAAAAGAGTACTTCCGAACAATGAAGACTCGAAAATTGACGTTATCCTTTTTTTTACCACTTAACCCACTTGTGAATGAAGTTATGACTGAAAAATGTGTCATTGGCCAAGAATGGTAACTAATGTACTCTTCGAGGTATAAACAGGGTCAGTTAGTCGAGTACCAGGTCTTGACCAGGACCAGTGATATGAAACAGCGCACCCTGTATACTTTATTGTATACCTAACACCAGGTATGCCCGATTTTCGCAGTTTCAGGCCGCTTAATCCAGGCTCGGGGTTGCGTCCCGTTAATTTCCCCGACGGGTATATTAATTCGTGAAGAAGCAGTCGACGAACGTTGGTATCGCTCGCAAATTGGCTCCTCGGCGTAGCTGTAATGTCGCACATCGTAAATCCCGGGAGCCTGAATCGTTCGGCGATGCCGGATGTTGCCACCGTTTCTCTCCGTTGCTTCGGTTCGTTCTGCTTCTGACCGTATTCCGGCGTTAGGTGAGGATTGTTGAAAGTCGAGGATTTATTAGGTGACGGATAGCACCGGATAAAACGGTCGGTAAAACACGCCGCGAGCTGGGATTAGATCGTGGTAACGACTACATTATCCGATCGACTTGGGATCTCGCACGATTTACCGAGCGTCGCGTGAATTTCCTCCTCTATCTGTTGCTCCGTAACGAGACTTTGGTACAGACACCCGATAATAAACTATCGATGTAAGTGAGCCTGTCGCGGTTCAATTTTTGCTTGTATCGTGGAGTTTCTACATTGATCAAGTTCAGACGTAGAGAAGAATAGCGAGGGAAGGAAACAACCCAATGATCCGATCAAACGGTAAAATATCGCTGTGACAATCTTGATGCTGGGATAAAACTTCTTTATTTTTGATTTCACTGTGACACATTTATCAATGTATCTGAGATATTTTTCAGATTAATATGAGATCAAACACGGCGTAATTTAGGACATGTTTGCTTGTAATGATTTATACAGTCGTGGACAAAATTAACTGGACAGGTATCATAAATAACAAAAGGTTAATTTAATTTAACTAATAATGCCTGTAAATCAAAACTTTATTGCACAACTGTATACATTAAATAAATGTTTCTTCAAGTCTACAAAAATATTTCACGTTATAATGTAAAATTTATTAAAAACATTGTAATAAAACAAAAAATATTTTTACATTTCTGCAATGTCCACTTAATTTTGTCCATGAGTGTAGGTGTCAAATTCTTAATTATTTATTTTGTTCTATTTTAATTTGAAAAATGTCTCAGATATGTTGGTAAATGTGTCATAGTAAAATCAAAAATGAAGTTTTATTCCTGCATTAGCGTTTGATCTCATTTTAATTAGGAAAATGTCACAAATATCGTGGTAAAAGTATCAATGATAATTTGATTTTTGTTGCAATTTGGGATTCCGAATTTGAATGATCAGAAGTTTAGAAAAGTAGAAATATTACTTTCCCAAATTTGGAAATGTAGAAATTTTGGGACAGGACTTTGGAAGTTTAGAAATTTGAAGATATAGAAACTTACAGATAATAAACATCAATAATACAAAAATTTAGATAGAAATTTAAAAACATAGAAACTTAGAAATATTGATATTTAAGGATATAGAAATTTAGATATAATGAAATATAGAAATTTATAGATACAGAAATGTAGAGATATAAAAATTTGGAGGCAGGAATCTGGAGTTATAGAAGTTTAGAGATACAGGAATTTTGGGACAGGAAATACAGAATTGCGATAACAGAATTTAAAGATATAGAAACACAAAAATATCGAACATCGAAATTACGAAGATCACATATTTATAAATTTGAATCATAAAAATTTTAATGTACAGAAATTTCAAGTTGTTGATTTCCCACCATATCCCAATGTAACAAAACTGAATTAACAAATACGCAATATCAATAAAATATATTCAAATTCTCAAACGTCCCCATATCACAACTACCTAACAATAAGTCTATCCACGAACAAATCGAGAAACAGAATGTCTATAAAATAACACAAACAATATTTCTACGAATCCACCAAGCAGTACATGTATTGTACTTAATGTACATCTTTCACTTTCAATTCAATTATTTCCGTATTCAACAATCCACAACGTGTACAAATAGTTTAATAGCCTTTACTCTTGCGAGTTTCAATGGAGAACCGCAGCCGTAGTTTTCCATTAAAACTTTCTCCAGATTTCGAATTAATCGAAACTTTCGCTCATTATTCGCAACAATCCTTTTATATACATCAATGGGCACAAGTTATAAACATAATAGCGATACGATCACGCCGTGTTACACGGTTGTTAAATCAGTCGGTCGGATTGTTACGAAGGAGCCGAGATAAACGGACAGAGAAACATCCGCACTTTAAGATATCTCGTCAATTACAAGTTACGGGCGGATTGAGCCATTAGACGACGGTAATTAGTAAAACGAGACACGCGAACCGGTACGATCTCAGCGTGACGTGTAATTTCACGGGAAAGGTATCCACCGGTTCGTCCAGTTTCTTTTTTCGTTCAGCAGGAACACGCGTTTCCGATTGTTCAAATGCCAGTTGGATGAACCCGCGGAGCAACAGCGTTTTGTCGCGTTGAACCGTTGCCAGTTCTGTTAATATTCATCGGTTAAATTATACGAAAATCCTTGCGATGATGCGAGCATTTGTCAAATTTAATGACGGGTGCACGTGTCAACGTATCCTGCTTCTTACTGACTATTCGTGTTCCGGATTTAGCGGCTGGATAACGAACACAAATCTCGCAACCTTTCGGACGTGACACAAACCTCGCGAAGATACGTTGCGATTGTCGCATTTCCTACCGATTAGGAGAAAATTATTGCGAATCCGATACATTGACTATTGGCGCTCGCAGATACTGTCGATGCAGGTAGAAACGCTAAAACGGTGTGGTTGGAAACATCGAAGAACTCTTTTGCAGTTATTGCTTCACTATTGTTAATTAGACAATTCAGTCAAGAAATGCGTAGTTCAAATTGTATTTACATTGACATCGAACGGTGGGTGTCAACAAACATGTAAATTGGCAGAGTGGTAAATTGGCAGATTGGTAGATTGGTAAATTGGTAAATTGGTAGATTGGTAGATTGGTAGATTGGTAGATTGGTACATCGGTATATTAGTAGATCGGTAGATTACTAAGTTGGTACATTGGTAGATTGGTAGATTGGTACATCGGTATATTAGTAGATCGGTAGGTTACTAAGTTGGTAGATTGGTAGATTGGGAGATTAGTGGATTGGCAGATTGATAGATTGGAAGATTGGTAGATTGGTTGGTTGGTACATCGGTAGATTAGTAGATCGGTAAATTACTAGGTTGGGAGATTAGTGGATTGGCAGATTGATAGATTGGCAGATTGGTAGATTGGCAGATTGGTAGATTGGCAGATTGGTAGATTGGTACATCCGTAGATTAGTAGATCGGTAGGTTACTAAGTTGGTAGATTGGAAGATTCGTGGATTGATAGGTTGGTAGATTGGGAGATTAGTGGATTGGCAGATTGATAGATAGGGAGATTGGTACATCGGTATATTAGTAGATCGGTAGATTACTAGGTTGGTAGATTGGTAGATTGAGAGATTAGTGGGGATTGTGGAGATTGGTAAATATGGTGACCAATAAATTCGATAACTTAGAAATTTGAAAACTGAGAAATTTAGAAATTCAGAAATTCGGAAATTCAGAAACTCAGAAATTCAGAATCGAATTGAACGATTCGCAACTATATAAAAGTACCAAAGTAGGTGAATAGTAAAACTAAACACAGAAGCGTATAATTCCTGAAGGACAAACAACTTCCTTGTTTCCGGATATTCTATCTTCCGTATTTCCATCTATCTCCATTATTATCGTCACGATGTCCGGCCGAAAATTATTATAGCGAACGATACTACCTTATTCCAGCAAATTCATTAGTCGAAACGTTAGCGGAGGACGGATAAAAGAGCATAGTGAGCGCGACAAAGAGGGAGAGAAGAAAGAGAGAAAGAGAGAGGAGCCTAATGCAGAATAGAAGAAAGACGGTGGAAGTGGGGTGGAGGGTGCACCACGATTTGGCTGAAACCAGAGTTCCGGCGTGTTAAATTTTCATAACCTTTCACAGAACAGTGTCTTTCAGTCTCCGGCATTCATAATGAAAATCTCTTTACAGAACTCCATCGGCCCGTTCTCGTAACCGCCGCACCCCATAATGGTCCGCCCTGGTCTTTGTGTACTTTCGAGTCTACACGGGCCACGAGCCTCGAGTTACCTCGATATAAATTATAATCGCGGATTCCGAAAGAAGATTGCTTACAAGATCGACGATTTTCTTCTGTATGCGTCGTCGCGGAAAGTCAACTGCATTAAAACAGGATTTTCGTTCGAGAGGTACGACGTTGTTTACGGAACCGTCATGAGGATTTTCTTGCTGCTTCGATTTTACGTTACGGGTGTCGATATCGTTTATCGTCGATGGGTATTTCGGTTGGATCGTAGTCGACGATGTATCGATAATATCGGTTATATGGCCAATACGAGTGCTTAGGGATTTGTGGGTTTGTAGGTTTCCGATTCTGCAAATTATTATATTTACAGATTTTTCTATTCTACAGGCTTTTATATTTTCGGATTTTTAATTTTATAAATCATTATATCTTCAGATTTTTGTCTTTACAAATCTGCATATTTTCAGATTTTTTACTTTACAAATTTTTATTCCTTCCCATTTTTGATTTTATAAATCATTATATTTTCAGATTTTTGATTTTACAAATCATTGTACTTTCCCATTTTTGATTTTATAAATCGTTATATTTTCAGAATATAAAATTTGAGAATTCCGAAATTTAGAAATATGAGAAATTAACGTTTTGAACATTTAGAGATTTTGATATTTCGAAATTTGGAGATATAAGGACTTTTAAACTTGACTTGAATTTTAGCACGTTAATATATGGTCAATTTGAGAATTTGGTAATTTAAGGAATTCGAGAATCGCCAATTTGATTTTTGATAATTTACTAATTTGTACATTTGAGAATTTGAAAGTTTAAGAACCTGAAAATTTGAAGATGTAAAGATTTAAAAGTTTTAAAATCTGAAAGTTTGAAGATTTTAGAATTGGATAATATGAGAACTTCAGGATTTGAAAATTTAAGAATTGAAAAAATTAAACATTTGTGAGTTGAAGTGTAAAATTGAGAAATTTGGGAATATAAAAAATTCGAGATATTCAGAAATTTGGAGACATGACAATTTTGAAGTCCCCAATTTTAAGTATTCAGAAATTTAGGACCATAGACATGTAGGTATTTGGAAACATAAAAATATCTAAATTTGCAAATAAAATATTTAGCTTGCATATGAATATTCGTTGGTACAGAAGAATTTCAATCTTGATCCACAGATAATTAATTAACAATTAACCAACTGCGCTACTGGATCCCACGCGACAAAACAAATTTTTGCAAGCCCATATATCTTACCCGCTCGTGAACAAATAAATCTTTTTAATCAGTCGCGGTATTATACACGCATCGTTAACTCGCGATAATTCAGACTATTAGTTCGCGCCGTGAGTGTCGGCCGGTTCTTGCCTTTTGTCCGGGGAGATTTATTTTGCCGGCGTTGTACGTGCACCTGCGGGGAAAGATAGTCTGTCGAAACGCGTCGCATTCCCGGAACGAATAACATTTCCCTGCCCGTCGGTGTTTTGGTCGGATTCATAGCAGATTTACGGCGGAATGCGTGCATAGGCGTGTTCGCATGCGGGAAATTCTTTGGAATAGGGTCCTCGTGTTCGAGCGTGTCCACGCGGTGCGAGCACCCAACGACGCGTGCTTCGTGTCTGAGTTATGCAAAACAATTTACGCGCGACCGCATGGTTAACCGACGTTCGTTTTAATTTCCAGACAGGGATTACGGCTACTTTCCTTGATACCTAACACGCGACTGCGAATTACTATGGTACTACTTCAAATAGCACTTTCGTCGTCGTGGCTCATCGAGATCATTTTAAGCCCTTTTCGGTCGTATTAAAATACCTAGGTATCATATTGGTCGAAATTTATTTTCGTTGAACGCGCATAGTATGCAAGATTATGAAGAAAACACAGAATTTATTAATTCTATGTATATTTATAATATGTATGAATGCAGCGTTTCATGTAAAAATTATGTTTTATAGTTTCCCATCGTGTGGTATGTTTCTTCGACACGAAGTGGCTGAGAGCAGACATACGACCGCAAAGGGTTAACTAATCGATCTACAGACTGGGTGTTTGTGCATCAGGAAATAGTGAAATAAAATATCTCAAGTGCACTCTGTGAAATTCAGTATAATTTCATGTTTATTGTTTAACAAATATATAAACGAATCTAAGTGATAACTACCTTATAATATATAGAATAATTTAAAGATGAACAGTAATTCATTACATGCAGTAATATTTTGCAATACAAAGTACTAATAGCGAGCGCAAATTGCTCATAATATCAATATGAATCTCCAACCGTATTGACATAAAGCTGCAATAACATCAATATGAAGCTCCAACCATATCGATATGAAACGATTTGCAGCTAAGTATCGAGCAAAATACGAAACACCCGTGTACCCGAAAACGATATGTACATATCGACATGTACGTGTAAGCTAAATTGCAACCTTTATCGGGTCTCCTATATTCCTCTTGTCCGTAATTTAATTACGCTTGACAAGCGTAACAAAATATTTCTCCAACAGTGTAAAAGATATTTTACTTCGCTCGAGGATTAATCGTTTTGCATGAACGTTTTACGTTTGAAGCGATTAACAAATCAATTTGCTTATAACCGCGAATGGTTGTCGCGCTCAAACGCTTTCAACGAAAAACCACGAATAAAAACTATTCAACAAACCATCTCCACAATTTAATCAAGTCCCACGTTTTTCAATTACTCCCGTGATTTTATTTCATACACACGAACTGAAGAAAAAAAGAAGAGAGAATAAAGAGAGAATCTCTGGTTTTTAAAACAAATCCTGGGGATCTCGAGCTCAATGCTGCAAGGACGTTGTAAAAATTGCGAAAACGGCGTCGTAAACGAATAGAAGGAACGACTGTCCGAAACGAGAAACTGGGTTTACTTTTTAGCGTAATTTGATATTTGTCTGCTGCTCGATGTGACAACTATCGATACCTAAATAACAATAATTTGCTCGTTTCGATGCAGCACGTAATACGCTAGAGTTCTCGCGGAGGTCTCCAAGAAATATTTAGATCGGTTAGAGGAAAAACTATCGTGTTTCTCGCTATTTTCTGTTTCTGATTCAAAAAGTTGTAGCCTTAATCGCCCCTTCGTATCTTCCTGTTCCACTAAAAGTTCACGAGCATTACGGATTTCCTGTCTCCCTCTAAACTGTCCCGCGTCGCAACAAGGAAACAACGACCACTTCGTTACATTCGATTGCGATTATCGTAAATATCGTTCAGATATTAGGATGTTTCCGATCTACTTCGGAAATTTTCCACGAAAATTGACCGTTGCGCCAAGAGCAACTTCAAAAACTTCTGCAGCTCTGAACAGACGGTGTTCTTTCCTCCACTGACAACAAGGAAACATTAAAATTTTCGATGGAAACCCAACAGTAGGTATTAGGGTGTCCCACAAGTTCTTTTCGTTTTCGATATAAAATATTTTCATTAAGTCCCAATAATTTTAAACAGAAGAAATAACGAAGTTTCCAGAGACGGAAGAAGATGATGGAGCAGAATAATTCATATTTAATACAACAAATTAAAATTAAACAATAAATATTGTGTACTGATTTAGTATTGCAAAGGGAAGAAATGTATGGGACAACCTAATATAAGACGCGTTATTCCAATGAAGAAACTATTATTAAACTACCAAAATTACTTAACCTAACACTAAAACTACTGGAGTGGTTACATGACTGTTTTACAAATTTCTTATTTCAAATGACAAAATTTATTGAGATGGTTTTCGTGAAGTCTGTGCTAATTTTCATCAAGATAAAGCATCAACATGTGTAACATTTTATGCTTCGGAGTTTGTTATTTCATTTTTCAATTTCATTTTTAACTACAAAGTATTTGTGCATTATACGTCGTTAGTTTTAGTGTTAAGGGAAAGGGGCGGAAGGCTACACTCAATTTGAATGGGTATACAAAATGAAAACGGGAGAGAATACGGTTTTACGGTATTTCGAAAAATATACTTGTTGAAAAATATATAAATATGGCATTCGGTAAACAATAGTTTATATCTTCACATGCATCTGTGAATCATTTGTAACTTGTTTGTAAGAAATACTCATTAAATACTCATATTACTTATAAATATTTATAAGGAAGATATTTATTTATAAATATTTATAAGTAATACTATTTATTTATTTGTAATAAATATCAGTAAATATTTTATCCATACCTGTAACACGTTCCCTTTATTCGTAACAAATATTTTGTCATTTCCCTGTGACACACTCATTTGTATTTTCTTGTACAAATAGTTCACCATTTATGTATAAATTATTTGTAATAATCATTTCGGTAATATATATTCTTAAAATATATTTTGTATCGTAATCTTAGTCTATGCCTTCCTTTTTCAACTTTTGGGTGTTGCAAAGTTCATGTAAATCCTTCGGCAAACAATATCAGTAATACGAGGTGTGGCAATTAGATAATAAGACTTTCCAGCACGCAACAGTATTAAGCGAGGTTGTCATTAGTAGGTCGTTGATTCTAAAACAACGAATTCGTAGTTTAGTCCATTTGTTCGACATTATGGTTGACGTTACAATCAAGCAGCGAAATAACATGAAATTGCTTCTGAAATTAAAAAAAAAATCGCCAATGGAATGTTTGCAATTGTTAAAGTAGATGTATGGTGATAATTTAATGTCACGTGCACTCTGTGACTTCTACCTGATTCAAAAAATAAAAATTGCATCGAAGGGAACACATTTTCTGCCCGATGAACATGTAAAAACAAAAACGGTAGAGTTGCTGAAGAGGCTGACAACTTATGAACCACACCATTGTTTTGAACCGTAAAAGGCACGTATGCAGCAGTGTATAGAAAGAGGGAAGTATGTTGAAGAGGATAAAAATTAAATGGAAGTGTATATATAATAAAACACATTTCTCACATCAGTCTCGTTATTTAACACTAGATTTACCGTTAATCATTATTTGTCCTTAAACTGAAGCTAAACTATAAAGGTAACTAAATAATGGATAATACATAAACCAGCTTATACAATGATTCTTTATGTCGATTAAGGTTACAATACATTTTCACAAAAATTTCTTAATAATTTTTGTAATGTGAAATAAGAAATCTAAGATCCGTCATTTTGACGGGTTCCGTAAATCTAGTGTTAACTGCCGCACCTCCTATACGGAAGATTGACGACAAATAGGTTTCTAATTATTTGAGATTGACATGAAATTAAATTCGGTTGATTTAAATTACCGGCTCGTCTATAGAAGCAATTTAAGGGGACAAGCTATGTCGAACATCAAAGGTATCGTCCGTCTCTTGTCGTTGAAACTATGGAGTCAGCTTATCCTTGTAATCCGGCATTCGGCTATAAACTTAAATCGAGCACGTTCGATGAATACACCTCGTCGAAAATATACCGTTCGAATCCTGCAGAATGGCCGGGAATGAAAAATGCAGTCCCGATATTTTCTTACGTATTGAAACCTTGCCGAATGCATTTTATTAGAAGAAACGAATTCGAGCTGAGTTCCAAAACATGTGCAGCTCTATGAATCGAAATATCTATGAATCGAAATGTAGCCAATTTGGCGAGGACCGTGCTGAAAGAGGGAGCGGATTTAGCCATTTAAATTCGGAATAATCAGATTTCGTCTATAAGGTATTCTATTATCTTGGAAGTAAATATCGATCCGTGGTGATAGCAATCGCTGTTAAACAAATTATCGGTTTATCAGCCCGTGTTTCTAATGTTCGATGTTATTCTGTAGAATATTTATAAATTAATTTGTAGAAATATTGATTTGGTTTAAATTCATTTTGATTAATCGGGATAACTGGGTAGAAGTAGAGATGATTTTTCGACGTTTCGTGAAGATTTGGTTAATTTGATGAAGATTTTGTGAAATGAAATGTCATTCGAAATTGTTAGAGAAAAATTTGAGATCTTGGAATTTTAAGATTTTGTATTTACGAGTTCTGGAATGATGGGAATTTTGAATTATGGCATTTCGGGTCTTTGAGAGTTTAAAATTTGGAGACTTTGGAAGTTTGTAATTTTTGGATTTAGAAACTTTCAAATTTTGCAGTTCTGGAATTATAGAATTTGGCGGCCGTGGAATTTTATACTTTTGAAACTTGTAATTTTTTAACTTTGAAACTTCGGAATTCTGTATTTTTGTCATTTTTAAGCTTTGGAATTATGTAATTTTGGAACTATAAAATTTGTGGGTTTCCAGAGTTTACAATTTGGAAACGTCGGAACTATGTAATTTTCAAACTGTAAGCGTTTAGAGATTAGAAACTTTTGCTAACTAAACTATTTTCCAAATTTTTTAATGTTTGATTATTCCAATCGTTAAATTTGTGGGTTTCGGCAGCTTAAGATAAGAAAATTTTGCAATTTCACAATTTTAGAATTATGTAAACTGAGGATTTTGAAAGTTTGAGACTTCTTCACCTGGAACTTTGAAAGTTTGAGATTTTTGAAGTTTAAAATTTTGAAATTTTAACAGTTTGAAATCAGGCACTGTAAATTTATGAGATTTGTAAACTATATAATCTAGTATTTTGCAATGTTAGTAAGTGTGCAATTACATATAAATATAAATTATGCAAATATGATAATTATTTGTAAAAAATTAAATTCACTAATAAATACCATCTCTCACCATAATATTATCAACCAATGACTGTAATAAAAAATTGTAATTCCTAAAATGATCATCGCAAGCAAATTCTATTATTTCCAGCTTAAAATTGAAGGTTAACTGTATTTATATGTAATTTTTCCTTTCTATAAAATCTAAATATATTTCTAAATTAAATTTCTTCCCTAAAATACCGCCAAACAAACGTAATCTACATTACAACATCCATAATCCAAATTAAGAAACCAGTAATCGAAAGCGACCAAATAACTCTATCCTAAAAAAATAATTTTTCCACCATGTCTATGTCATTTTTATGTATTAAATCTGACCGCAAAAATCGTTCCAAAATTGTTCTACTCAAAACCACGGACAGTCACCCGATATATATCGGTATTTTCTCACGAAAGTACCTAAAAACTTTCCTTCGTATGACTATTTTCCCGACGTCAGCTGCGTTTTTACACACGTTTCTTTTTTGGAAATAAATTCAAACGATTCCTGCACACGATAACCCAGTGACATGAGATTTTTTTCATACCTATTGTCGACCGATATTTACGTACTACAGCGATATTTATGGTTCCCAGCGTCGGCTGAACTTTATCTGGTTCCCGGTCTGATTGCAGGGTCAAGTAAGATCGTGCAGCTTATCTGGTTAACGAGTTTCCCGTTTCGTCTGTTTTTCCTTTCCGCGCTCGAGTGTTTGTTCCTTTCAAGCACGGAGAACGATTCCGCGGACTTAATTCCTTAAATGGCTGGGTGAAAAACAATCTTATTCACCGTGTGCCGCATTTAATTGTGTCCGCCAAAAAAAAAGAAGGACAGAAAATTATGCTGTTCTCTCGCTTCCTCCGATCGCTATTTCGCGTAATCGCACGTTACGTGCCGGCAACAGCAACACGCGTCTCCATATTTTTTCCTTTTTTTTGTAAAAAAACGTTTCCATGGAAGTCTGCTTATTATTTTGCATTTGATCAGTTTCGAGGTTTTCGAAAGTTTACGCGTCTGCGATACACTTTTAATTCGATAGCGTTTATTGTGCGACAGGAAAACACTCGAAAACACTCGGGGGCTTGTAAACGGAGCCATTTTTCGAATATCACCACTTGTCATGGGATAATAATTTCTTGCTAACAATGGTGTGTTGTGTATCGACCTGAATTTTCATTGAAATACCAATTTACTGGGAACTGTAACGAGTTTCGTTTTCGTCTCGAAACTTACACAGTTGTCATCGATGCAAAAATCGAATCAATGAACTAATTGAATTTACGAACGGTTCAATTTTGTATCGAAATAACTTCACTTCGAATTTGTTCAACTATCCTTCTAGATTTTATGGAAATTTTATTGAAACAATTTTTAATTGAACGAAATTTATTGTGAGTTTGAATGTTTGAATTCATTACTCAAATGTAATTAAACAATTACATATTTTGTATTTAATTCGTTTCAGAAGGTATTAAATTTGAAGCTTTGTATTTTTATGTAATTTTTTCGTTCCTTTTGATATAAAGAAGTTACCTAAATATTTTATATACTGTAACACCGAAGTTTTGATTTTATTTTACTTTCAATATATAATTTTTAATATTTTGTTACTTTGTTAATTTTTTGTTTACTGTTTTATGTTAATATTTATTAATTTGCTTTATGCTAATGTGTTGTAGATAAAATTTTATTTTGTAATACGATGTATGCTAATATTTCGTACATAAGCATTCACTTTATAAAATTGTAATACATCTGTACTATATAAATTTAAACAACGTACAACGCATTGTTATTGGAATTACTGATCAGATTTTTACCACAATCACGTGAAAATTCTCCATATTTGTTTGGCTTTTTTGTTTCACATGTTTGCCTGCGTCAAGCGGAAGCATTTTAATTGAGTTCAGGCAGAAATTGATTTAAAAAATATCTACATAGTAAAACACACTCAATCTCCAGTTTGTGAAATATTTGACACTCTTTCAAAAAATACCTCAATTTAAAATTTAAATCATCCCGGGAGCTATTGATTCTTTTTAATATCGTATCCTACCAATTCTTTATTTAAAGAGACTCAATTCATACAGAAATAAATTATCTGTATTTATATTACTTTCATAATTAGCTACATTTCAAAATTGAATTAAATGTAGTTAAACAGCTATTTAATATTGTAATGTTTAGATATACAGGATGTCCCAAAAGTGTTGAAGGAGCCGGAAATGGGCGGTAGGTGGGGTCATTCTGAACAACTTTTTCGTTTGCAAAAATGTCGTATGGGGCTTTATTTTTAAATTATTAACGAAAAATACCGACCAATCAGAGCGCGAGAACCTAGACTAGGTGGTCCTTTAGTTAATTTATGAGGATACGATCATCGACCCAGTATGGGATTAATCAAAATGGCCTTTGAAATAAATTACTTATTATTCAATAGCCAAAACAATGTTGTCATTTAATGACGTCAAACTTCATCATTCAGGGAAGTTATTATAAATATGAAAAGTTATCACTATACCAAGTGCTTTGACACTTAAATTTAAGATTTTTCAAACAGTGGAGTTAATCGATTTGTGCGGTGGACAGCTCAATTGCCACGACATGACGAACCGCTTCTATGTCGTCGAGCAAGTCATTAAAATCCAAGCTCATGTTCTCGTTGGAAACGGTGCTAAGGTTAAGGAGGCGGTGGGCGTTCGATGACAGTGTCGAAGACGTGATAATCTCGTATCGCAACCTGGCGCCATTTACAATCTCAAACAATGGCTAGCACCTGGAACGAACTCGAACATTCTCACTGAAAAAGGTCCTGAAACGAAACGTTAACTCCTTGACGGCGTTCTGCGTTTTTTAGCACGAGTTCACGATGCCAATTTATGCAATAATGTCAGAACTGCCGCGTGTCCTTACCCCTTTTACGGCAATAAGGATATTATAACAGAGATGTGGGTAGTCTCGAGCGAAAGACTTGTGAACAGTGATTGTCTTTTTTATTTAGCAGTGTGTAATACGAATGTCCTTGTGTGGAGGAAATACGAGTACCGACTCAGGTGATCATCGTCGACGTTCTTAAACGGAAGTGTGTTTATGGTACAACAATGATTGAGTGATTTTAAGCGGAGATAAGTTGTTTATTCAGTCTTGGGCTGAGTCTCGCTATTTTTGGCAAATACGTTAATATTCTGTCCTTTCATTTAGGTTTTGTTCCATGTTAAAGAAGCCTTAAAAACGTACGACGTTATTGCATAGGTGTGTCACAAATATCCACAGAGTTACAAAACTAAAGTCACGTTTTCTACATTCTATAACTCGACTCTGTGAAATAAATTATGTGAATTTTTGTTCCCACGATACTGGAAGAGGCTACTAAGATTTATGAGTCGACTGTATATTTACTTGAGATTAATTGTTGATCTCTGTATTCAATATATTAATGCAATGCATTATACTATGTATTTTGTAACATCGTGAAACATTCGGCACGATTTGAAAAATTAAAACTATTGATACCGGTATTGTAGCAACCTGAAACCTGGATACCCTACAGTAAAAATGTTTCAGTTACGATGGATCGAAAACGACTTTCCTTTGACGGATAATCGCGTTCATAAGTGCGAGTGTTTCGATAAAATTTGATTTTTTTTTCTTCAAAATTTGTATTTGGTACATGTTGTATGCGCGGTCGACGAAATCGAGTCAAAGTTTGTAACGCAAGCAAATGGTGTGAGAAAGTAGCATGCAAATAAAACTGGTGTGCGTGTGATACCGGGAATAAAGGGATTTATCGGACGATCAATTCTCCCTTTTTTCCTCTGGTATCGAATACGAGTAAATGTAAAAACATAAAAAAAAGGAGATAAAAAGATAACAATACAGCCGATGGATACAGGGAAACGAGCGATACGGGGACGTATTTGAATTCATGGTATGCATGGGTGTAAACTCGAGAGAAAATCTGGTTTCCTCTAAGGATAGTTCGGATGTTCCGAATTTTTCGAATTCATGAATTTGGGTCCACTTTCGAACATGTAAATTCGAGACTTTGAGAAGTTGAGAATTTGTGAATACAGGAATTTTGGGATTTGGGAATGTGGGGATTCGGAACGTTGGGATGTGGGAATATGGAATTTTTATCGTGGGATATAAAAATATTGCAACTTCGAATTTTCTGTCGTGAGATTGTGAGAATCTCGAATTTTGGAACTGCAGCATGTGGGAACTTTGAACTTTGGCATTTGAGAGTGTAGAAATGTGGTATTGTAACGATTTGAGGATTTGCAAATTTAGAAGCGTGATGTATGGAGAATGTTGATTTGGAAACTTGGAAATATAAAAATTTATGGATTTGTAAATGTAGGAATTAGGAAATATAGGGATTCAAGAGAACGGCGATTCAGGAAGATGTGTGATTGAGAATACGGAGATTTGAGAATATAAAAATTTGCAAAGTTTGACGGCTTAGGAATGTGGCGATTTGACAATGTACAGATTCAGAAATTTGGTAAATTGAAGATTTGTGAATGGAGGATATAGAAATCCAGAAATTAAATTTAAGTATTTAGGGACTTTATGATTTGGAATTGAAGTGTCCTATAATTTGGGAACCTAGGAATTTAGAAATTAAGTTGTTTAACAAATTTGGAATTTGTTATACTAGAGATTTGGGAGTCAAGAAATTTAGAGACATAGATCATTAGGTAGCCTTGAATCTGGAAATCTAGGGATTTAGAAATTTAGAAATACGAATACATAAGAATTTAGGGGTTACAGAATTTGGGAATCTAGATATTTAGGGTCTAGAAATTTAAGGATCCACTAATACAATGTTTCAGGGATTTGAGAAAGCAGAATTGTTGATTGGTGATTACTTACAAAATTTAAGGTATTTGAATATTTGACAATTTGACAACTTGTGGATTTAAAAATTTGAGAACCTGAAAAACTGACAAACTGAAAGTTTGCAAACTTGTAAACTAGCAAACGTTTGAACCTTCAAACTTCCAAACTTGAAAATTAGAACGCTTCAAAATTAAGTATATCAGTTGCTGAAAAACATAAAACTGACAAAATTTGCGATATTCAAAATTTTGAGATCTACACCGGTGTCCTTATCCAAGAGAAACTCTCATTGCACTCAGATGTACGTATTATAAAGTTCGAATACAATTACACGTGGCGGTACATAATCGCTTTTATTTACATCGTGCAAGATCTGTCGAACAAATACCAATCGTATGCGATGAATGTGGGTTCTTTGAACCCTAAGACATTTTCATTGTTGGCATCGTTGCCGATGAGCATTGATAGCGTCCGACAACTCGTAAGTCATACGAGGGTATCGCTTTTGTAACTTTCTCGTCGGTCGATTACAATATAAACGATTTATCATACCTGCACGACGACGGGCTTGAAAAGATGAGGTACATCCGGCCGTGAAGGCGTTTCAGGATTTATACACTCGTCGAAGGCTTGTTTGCCGAGTCCTGGCTATTTTGTTCTTCGCCTTGAACGTGCTCTCTGATGTGGGTGGTATCTTCGAAGATCTCTGCATGAAATTGTTCTAAACCAAGGTGATTAATGGATGCAGTAAACGGGAATAATCGCGTAAGAGCCACATAACTCTGGTTACAAGATTTATTTCCCGATTGTTGTCTTCGTTTCTTCTTTCCAAGCTATTACTCCATTCTATCCCCTGGAACATTCTTACGCCTTGTCTTTATCGCGGAAATATTCTACTTGTCATTTTGGTACATATAGTTTTGAACGTTATTTACAATTCTGACCATATTTGAACTCCTTGGAGTATTTGAGTTCGATTGTTAGGGGAAATATCTTCACATGGTTTACATTTGTTTAATGTTCTTAATTAATATAATAACTTAATAACTTGATCAAGTTAATAACTCAATTAATCTCATCAGATATTTCTACTGCTTGTTGTTCGAGGAAGATATTCCGTTATTCGAGTTTTACTCGTTTCAGTACCGAAAGCTTGAATCTTATTTTATGAGGTTTTCGAATTTATATAATCACAGTTTATTCTGTCCACATTAGAAATCAAGATTGAAGGAATGACCATAATTTCCTCTCGGATCATTGAAAGCTCAGATGATTGAAAATATCAATTTTGACGATATGAGAGGTGACTATATTTACACAACGCACTGTGCAGCGCAAGCTCGGGGTTGGAAGCAAGGGTAGTCCGACTGCAAGCCTTTGCAACATTACAAAGAAAAACATTCTCGTCGTATGATATAAGAATCCAGATAGCGTCGAGGGAAATTACATTGACCACCTACAGATGCTTAGGTATAGACAATCAGGCCTACCCTAAGGTCTGTAAGTTGGCGAAATTATTTTGTACTTTTTAGCACGTATCTAACTGAACAGGCGACCCACGTCGCATGGCCACGTTATAGTTAATAACAAATTCTACCTCTACCGAAAGTCAGGGCGTTGACAGATGAACCAGCAAACTCCAGCCTCAGCTTTCTGATGTGGTAACACCCTCCTTGCCAAAGTTATAAGAGAGGAAGATGAACGTGGCAGAAGTCAGAATAGTCAGAATCGAGGCAGAGTTCACGGTCATAAAAGGCGACCAATTGAAGTGAGCGTGTTCGCGCTTTATGGCAAGAATCGAACAAGCGATAGAGGCGCAGGGTGGCTACCTAAAATAAAAGTAAGGACCCTTCGAATGAGATATAACAGCATTTTATTGAATTTTTGTATATCGTTCAAATATGTTTATTTGGATTTCTGCATAAAACTTCACCTGTTCAAATTCTAACGGAGCACCCTGTATATCATCCGTCACAATCCCCCATAACATCCCCAGCTCCCCGACTGAAAGAAGCATTTTCCACGAAGCAATATCGCGCTTCGGTCAGCCCCCGTCGCATAAACGACGACGAAACACGAGACGCGGCCCGGCTGGCACAAATTACGATTCGAAGCTCGTTATCTCGAAAGCGAACGACCGCCAAGGTACTCCAATAATCCGGCGAGACAATTATCGGCTGACAGCCGGGGCCCGTGTAATTTCGCGGGAAAGAAACAAAGTCCAGGGCAGAAGCTCGTCGATTAGCAGTTGGCTCATCCTGCTTACTTCCGCGCAGTAAATGACGGGCCGGGTTAGCAACAGCGCACGAACGAGCGACGATTCCCGTTCTGTTCGGTAATTGCATCGTGCAGACCGAGTTTGCTCGCTTTTCCGTTTGTCACGAGTCGCGATTCCGGCATTGTGAAACGCCTTCCGTCAAAAGCGAAGCTGCGCCAGCCTTTTCATCGGTCACCTCTTGCCAGTCGAGCTCTTCGGGCCTGTCCTTTCTAGCCTTCTCTTTATCGCCTCTTTCTCTTTATGCGCCACGACCTCTGTCCCCCTGTCTGCCAAGCGGTGCTTGCCGCTGCTTGATGGACACAGTGTCTGTTCGGCTTCGGGCACCCATTAACAGCCGCGAATCCTTCAGCGACGTGGCTGCCTGCTCGCAACGAGGAAGAGAGACGAGACGTAATCTGTCAAGAGCATACGCGCGAACGTAGATTGAAAGAAAGAGAAATGATCGACAAAGACGCGCGTGTTCCGTGAACCTTGAAATCGGAGGGTTGTCGCGTTCGCTGGGAACGCAGGAAGATTATTTCACGATACAACTAGGGCGGATGAGTTGAATTGACGTGCTTCGAAGTTTAAATGAAATTCGCGGGACCTTATTGAGGGAAATTGAATGTACAGTATGCGCGAAAATATATAGTACTGAAATTAAAGGATGAACAAAATTACGTTATTGTTATCCGTGAGTTTATTTCTCCCCAAAAGAAATTAACATAGACACATTAGTGTGATGATTTACCACTGTATGAGTAATGTAAGTGTTCAAAGCGTGCATTGCCTCGACAAACGCAACCACGTGTTTGACATACACGAGTTTCAATAGTGTACATTTTGGCGCATACTGTATAAAGAATGCTATATTAAGGAAAGTACAAGAAATGATATATTAAGAAATATTAAATGTCTAAGGAATTCTATACATATTACGCAAAATTAAGTGTATACGAAATTATACATTAAAGAATATTAAATGTGTAGGGAAGTATGTACATATTAAGGAAAATTAATTGTATATGAAATTATACATTAAAAAATATTAAATGTGTAAGGAATTATGTACATATTACGGAAAATTAAATGTATACGAAATTATAATACATTAAAGAATATTAAATATGTATATAAGGAATTATGCATGAAAGAAAGTTAAATGTATAAGAAATTATTTATTGAAAAAAATTGAACGAATAATGAATTACATACTAAGGAAAATTGAATGTATAAGGAATCATATCATATTAAGGAATGTTAAATCGATGTTGAAATAATTTTCCATTGAAGAAAATGTGATGGATTAGGGATCGGAGAATATAGGCAACAGAAAATATAGAAACTTGGATATGAAGACATTTAAGAATATTGTGAAAGTTGAAAAATATTCAGTTTCCGAAATTTTGGGATATCGATTATTGGGAAAATTGAAACTGGAAAGTATAGAGAATTGGGGATATAAACATTTGAAGGACATACTATTTTCTAGATATGTACATTAAGGGTATTCAAATTGAAAGACAGAAAGATTTGCAAACATGAACATTTGAAAATATAAAAAAAAATCACTAAAACTATCGACGTATAATGCACAATTATTTTGAAGTTAAAAATGAAGTTGAAAAATAAATGAAGGAAGAATGAAACATAAACGAATGCACTCATTGATTCTTTGCCTTGATCACAATCAGCACAGATGACAACAAAATCATCTTACCAAATTTTGTCGTTTGAAGTAGGAGATTTGTAAAAGGTTTAATTGATCCCTTTGGTCACTTGCACCACCGGTGGTACACGCAATCATATTTATTTAATGCGCTGAAAACATATATTATATGACAAATATAAATCTGTAAAATGTATCTCTACCAAAAAAATGAGGCATAATACAAAATGCAATATATAACTACTCTAAACAAGAGCACTCTTTATGTATTGATGATGTAATCAAATATTGTGTGAGAATATGTCGATCTTTAGTCAAAATATCAAATGGCGCGACCGACAAGTCAGACAAAAATGGCTTGGCACGGAACGTGTTAAACTACATATAAATAAACAAAAGACTTAAAACGTACAAAACTTCAACGTTAATCTATAAACAGAATATCTGCAGTCATAAAATATTCAGACCATACAGTTCAACACTTTGCTACAAAATGTATCATAAACTATTCGCTGAGTAATGTGGTACAAACGTGCTAATACACCGTTCTAATTAATTACCAAACTTCTCCGATACCGGAATGTTCATTCATAAGCAAATAACTTTTACTCGGCCCGGAACCTAAAATACATTCGCGTTTATTCAATGAAATTTATACCGGCGAGATATCATGGACGATTTAATTTCGTCTTCGCAGAATAATAACAGTAGCGGTTAACTTCCGTCTTCGCGCAGACAAGCAGCAACTAAAACAGCCCAACAGGCTAAGCTCATTTTCATCTATAAAATTATCTACCCTGGCTATCAAAATGCACGGTGTTATTGTTATCCTTGGAAGCGGTTCCCGTGGCCGGGCGAAGCGTTCTGAAAGCAGAAGAGCAGTCGCTATCTCGGGCATGTATCGGGCCGCTAAAACCGCTCGCGAATTGCCACTTCTTATTTATGGTTCTGTCGGAAACGGGGCTAGCTTAAAAATAGTTGTAAATTAGCCGGCACGACGTTTACGTTGCGGTTACGCGTTACGTGTGCTCGCGAGTGTTGCTCGTAGGGGCAACGATGCGTTCGCGGTCTGTGGTTCGTTGCGTGGACACGCATTGCAAACATGTCTCGCCTTTGTCGACGATCGAACACCGACTGCTTCGGAGCGACAAAGTTACCGGGGAAAAGGATAAAAATGCGACGCTGATTGCGAACGAGAACCGCTAAATATTTGCCCCGTGTCGTGCACACTTCGAGAACGTCGCCATTTTTTAACGACGGAGAAAAGAAATGGAGGTGCTAAACGATCTTCGTGGTATTCAGATTTATGAAACATCTCTTTGACGGATTTTAGGTTTCCGACGGAGTTTAGGTTTTTAAATTCTAAGGGATGAAGAAAAGAAATGGCAATGGTTGATAGTCCCTAACACTATTTGCGTTAATAAAACGTCGAAATGACGGATTTTTATATTTCTAATTTTAAATTATATTAGGGTGTCTCGTAAATTCTTTGCCTGTTTAATAGAAATGTATAAACAATATTTATTGTTTATGATTTGATGCATTAAATATTATACTCTATCGTCCTCTACAATCCTTCAGCAAATATTATTTCTTCTTTGATTACTTATGAAATATTCCTCGAAATGCGTTTTTATGCTATTGTATATCATAATGGAAAGAAACTTATGGGATAACCTAATAGATGAAAAGAGGAGATGGAGACTGTCAAGCGACATTAGCAGCATTTAGATTTATGAAACGTCATAATGAGTCTTAGATTTGTTGTTTTAAATTGTAGAAATTATTAGCAGGCTTTCGTCAAAGTGCATGTTAACTTTTGTAGAGATGAAAAATATGAATGATTTTTTATTTATCTACATTTTTAAAGTGGTATCAATTTAAGGATAAGTGATTATCAACACACTAGATTCGTAAATCTGAACTGTACTCCAGAATTTTCAAAAGAATCGAAATACACATTTTCAAATCTTCGCCCCCCTCTTCCAGTAGCACCCTCAGCGTGTTTCTCTTGTGGAAGGGGATGTGAACGTCTCATGGATGGACGTTATCGTCACACTCGAAAGTGATAACGAAAACTTGAATCAGATTGTAAACCTAGATCTGGTCCCTGCTATAAATTTAAGCGTCGAGTAGGCTCTAACATCAACTATCCCTAAATAATAACAAATACAAGATCTTTTTTCCTCACTTTCCATATTTTTTTTTCATAACGCTAATTTCGATGTTGACCAAACTTAATTCTTAATCAACAGATGTTTAGTATTTGTCACTTACCAATATACGAGCTCTCCATTTTAATAATAACGACTCTCACTATCGAATGTACTGTTACATCCCTTCGATTTAAGATTGAGAATCCTTAAATCATATTCCCAACAAGTATAAGTACAACCGATTCACCTTCAACCACAGTCACCTAACAATTGAGACTACGAACGATATTTTAAATAGACCCTCAATGCCGGTATCGCTCACTATACAGAACTCTCGAAGATTATACGTTTCCTCGAGCGACTCTCCGACCCTTCCAGAATAGCCCCAATTTCTGGATCGTTCGATATACCAGACGATCCGTTCATGCGAGCGAACGTGGCATCATACGTCTAAGAAGCGATTTTTGAAAATAAAGCACGCGTTTGTCGCAAAAAGGGACCCTTGAGGGCGCAGAGCCGGTAACGATCGAGGCTAACGAGGTTGATTCCACGTAACAAAGGTTGGCCGGGATCGGAGGACGAGCAGGAATAAGAATAAGGAGGGGATCCAGAATAGGGGGACACAGGTCGAGCGTGACGAGGCTGGTTCCTCCAAAGATCGGATAATAATTCCCGACCAGGTTCAACGTCGATCGAATCTCGACGAGGCGGAAGTCCACGGGCCTGGTCTCGCTGATCCGGAACATGCTCACCGCGCACACAAACACTCGAGGAACCCGTGTGTGCACGTGTGCGTGTGTGACGCGACACGAGGGGTTCGGTACCGCGGCAAATGACCAGCTGATGGTGTATTGGGAAGGAAGAACCGATCGTGAGGAAATAGAAGAGGCGCAGAAGAAGAGGTACGAGTCAGTGAGGAGAGAACACGGGGGGGAAAAAGTGGCGGAAGGAAAAGTAAGAAGACGAGAAGGGTGCACGTAGGCGGAGGAAGGAGAGCAGAGGAAAAGGAGGAGACAGGGCCGTTTGTACGTCTAGACGCAGGTTCGTATTTGCTCTACCGTGAATCGAATAAATGGCCTCGGCCCTCTTCATCCGATGTCGTCTCCTCCTCGACTTTCCGCCACGGCAATAGCTTTCCGTCGCCACGATGCGATTAACATTGAGGACTTCCTCGTACCTTCCCGCCCTTCGCGGCTTTCGTTATGGGTACGCTCCAGTTAGATGGACTACCTTCTCAATCTTGTTCCTTCGTTCAGGCCTGTCAATAGGCATCGTCGCGGTTCGATCCTTCACGTATTATGATGCCTCCGTTGGACACCCAACCTAACCGATCCTCAAACATTTTATGTGATCCTTCTTCGTTCCCGTTCTCCGGACTCGCTGACGTGAATTGTAATTGCGTAATATCGACGATTTGTTGCTTCGCTTTTTGTGATTAACGAGAAAACCGCTCGGTTCGAACAGTAAGACGTGAGTTGTCTCACATATGTGGAACGGGGAAATTATTTTTTAACAGTGAACCTTGGTTGTCTCGCTTACGTGGAACGTGCCAATTATTTTTACCGATAATTCAAATATCATGGAGTTGTTAATGGAAACTGGTATAATTTCGGGATGTATCCGTGCGGAGTGCACGCTTATTTTTAAATTGAAAGTGGAGATGAAAAATGAACCATGAACCATGAGTTAATACACGCATTCATTTATCTTGATGAAAGTTGATGTATACATTAATGTATCTCGATGAAAAATTAATGTCTATATTAATTTGTAATTGATGATGAGAAATGAATCGATACGTTAATCTGTTATCTTTATAAAAAATTAATTAATCAGTTATCTTGATGAAACAAAGTGCATACATTAATTTGTTACCTTGATGAAAAATCAATGTATCCATTAACTTGTTATCCTGATGAAAAATTAATGTATAAATCAATTTGTTATCTTGATGAAAAATTAATGCACACATTAATTTGTTATCTTGATATACAGTCATGGACAAAATTAAGTGGACATTGCAGAAATGTAAACATTTTTTTGTTTTGTTACAATGTTTTAAAGAAATTTTAAATTTAGAACGTGAAATGCTTTTGTAGGCTTGAAAAAAACATTTATTTAATGTATATAATTGTGCAATAAAGTTTTGATTTATAGACATTGTTTGTTAAATTAAATTAACCTTTTGTAATTTATGATACCTGTCCACTTAATTTTGTCCACGACTGTAAGTTAATGTATACATTAGTTTATCTTGATGGGAATGAATACAGATTTCAAGAAAACCTTAACGAACTTTATGACATTAAATAAAAAGCTTGTTAAATGATTATTTTGATAGGTTTAGTATCAATGATAGAACAAAAATCCTGAAACTATATATGCACCTTAATTTTTTTTATTTTCCTAACTGGTACTAAGAATAGGTGTAATTTGGATGTTCAAGATAAATGAACACCCTGTGCATTATTGATTATTAGGATCTGCCGAATATGTTAGAGGGTGAAGTAATTCATAATGTGGCCATCTTGTGCAAACCACAGACTAGTATAGATTAGTATACAGGGTACCTATGAAGTTTGATCTAGGAAATTGCACGAGTTGTGGAAGAATGTTTGAAATAATTATAGGCAATCAATGTATACAGTTCATTCCATCTTTTATATAGCGTTATAGAATATTAAAAATGACATATGATACAAAAACACTAAATTTAAAAATTAAAATTATGAAAAAGTTTTGTTATCAATTAATTGGCTTTCCGTAATGAAAAATTCGCTGGATCGACTGCAAAACGTAAGCTAAAAATGGATACGTGCACAAACGTTTTTTGCCGTGCTGTAGCACGTGGTCTTCGTCAAACACCGTTCCGTTTATGGTTATCCTGCGGCGTCGATCAGAGGACAATGGCCGTTCGAGCGGTCGAAAATCTAACCGGATCCACGGTGGGCTCATTAATGCCGTCGCGTTCGAGTATACCAGAAAGAAAAAAAAAGTAAATCGAGCACGATTCGCACACTCGAAATCTCGACGTTCCGCCGACGATAAATCCTTCGATCACGCGCGATCACTCACGTGCACGTACGTTCGTACGCGACCAAGCCGATTACCATATCTGAGAACGGTACACGAAAGCGCGTATCTTTGCCACGCGATCGGTAACTGGCCACGATAGATTAATTAATAATACCAGCCCCGATAACGTTTTAATTGCGGCGATCCCTCTCACCGACGAAAGAAGACGACGAACGTCGGTGACGTCGTTACGTAGTAACGTTGTCGTACGCTTTGCTCTTGCAACGCGTTTAATTAAATTAGCAATTAAAATGCCGCCGGTTGCTCGCTCGTCGAACTGTTCCGACGCGCAAATACCGATTCCTCGTCGCAGCTGCTCGCTTTTAATCCGCACACGGGCCGATTCGATTTGTACGCCGATGCGAATTGAACCGAGGCTCACGCATGCATGCGGTCGCGTCCGGTTATCGCGTATCAATCCGACGATTTGCGATAAACGCGAACCGTTTTCACCACTGTCGGAACCGTAACTGGCTATCGGGGTGGGCTTCTGCTTCGTGAATCGCTCGTTCCGTTATAGTTGCGCGGCCTCGATATAAGCCAGCGATCAGCTATGACCCGCCAGCCGTAGCTTCTCACCCAAAGATTTTCATTCGACTCAGACTTTCCTATATAAATGTTACGAGGGTCGTTCAAGTCAATCCGGGATTTTTTTTAAAACAAATAGAAGAACTAATTTCAAAGTGTGGAAAGTGGATTTATTTTTCCACATAACATCCAGCTACAAAGTTATACACTTATCCCAGCGTTTGAACAACGCCTGGAATGCTTAGGCACAGGAAGATTTATTATCACCACGGAATCATTGTAGGACATCATTCATCACCTCATCATATCCCGGCGTTTAACCCCTTGCCTTACAACTACGAGCTACGCCCGTGACGCACTCGCTCTTCAAATATGGTAGACATTGTTAATATTTTTAATATGCTTGAATGTTCAGCTTCGATCTAATCGTAATTTACGCATCCAAGAATCACTAAATGGGAAACAATCTTGACATTTGTAGACGATATTATAGATGTAGGATCGGGCCAGAGGGAGGTGTGATGAAAACACACGCACTTTTGTCGAAAATAACGAAGCTTTACTAAAATAAAAGGAGATAATATAATATAGTTAATAAAAATGTGTTCCCTCGCGTCGCATCATGCATTCAACTGAAATTCGTCCGCTTCATTCATTTGTTACCTCATGCATTCCCTCTCACTCGCACACACGGTCATCTGCAATCGTTCGTATTCTCTCTTACAACGTTCACGCACTCATCTCACTCGTTCTCACGTACATCCACGCGCTCTCGCATTCCTTCATAGATTGTAGGAAAATTTAGCTTATTGAAGATTCAACGTGGCAGCAATAAAAGATCAAGGAACCATTACTTATCCATTTTACTCAGCTGGTATGTACATTGAACCCGAGGCTGGCATAGTTATATTTTTTCGGTTCCAGATGTAATTTGAAAAAGTCGAGGCGATCCTTGGGTTTATTACTGTTACGGTAATTCATAGAATGTCGTGTGCCGAAGGGGCCACCGGCAAGGGTTTGGGCCGGATGACCGAAGGCGGGGAAAAGTGGGCCTTCTCACATTTACTTGTAACTTTTGTTAGTCTATATTATATATGATACAAGCCTCTACACTTTTCTATGTTTTTATATGCAATTGCATCCATGTAGCGACCAATTTCGCGCTACTGTAAAGGAAGCTACCGTTTGCTTTTCTTTTGTTTTCATTCTCATAAATTACTCGATAGCAGCAACATCTTGTCTCTCTTATTCCACCTTAACCTTAACAACTTCAAGTGTTATCAATGGTTTTATTTTAACAAGTTAATACAAGTAAATGTGTTCCAATTACAAACAAAAATTATTACAAATAAAAATGATCAAGAGAATACTGAAGTTTGTGATGTATCTATGTACTACAAAAAACCTGTTCTACTGAGTTTACTTATTGAAAATGACGCATGATTTAATATTTATCCAATAAGGAGTAAATATCTGAAGAAACATCACTATAATTTCGTATGACATTTCTTGCCAACGATTTTAAACGTTTTCCGGTTTATTGTCTGCGGAAATCAATTTTAGTTCGGTCAATAATGCCGTGAGTTTGTCGGTCGCATCCCTCGGGGACGATGGTTAAAATTGACGTGTAATTTGAATATCTTCGACGCTGGTCGGCGCGCACATGCGGGGAATGGTTGAATTAACATGATTCCGTTACCACTTGTAAGTACGAGAGACCACAGTTTAATTACTGAATTTTGGCCACCGCTATTATTTATCGAATCCACTCTCATCCGCTTACGCCTCTATTTTATTGAAAACAGTTCTACGTATTCTCTCAAACTTTTCAGTTTTCAAACTAAATTTGTAAATTTGTAAATTTGTAAATTTGTAAATTTCTAAGTTTCTAAGTTTCTAAATTTCTAAATTTCTAAATTTCGAAAATTCCAAATTTCTAAATTTCTAAATTTCTAAATTTCTAAATTTCCAAATTTCCAAATTTCTAAATTTCCAAATTTCCAAATTTCCAAATTTCCAAATTTCCAACATTCTAAATTCCTAAATTTGTAAATTAAAAAATTTCCTAGTCTCCCCAGTTTCAATACACCAAATTTCCAATTTTCAAATGCCCATATTTTTAAATTTCCAATCTCAAATTTGTGAAACTCCCAAACCCTCGAATTTCTGAATTCTTGAACTCCAAAGTTCTCAAACCCCAAATTCGTAAATCCTTTAATCTCCAAGTCCTAAAATTTGCAAATTTTAGTTTCCAAATCACAATATTTTCGAAGTCTCAAAGTTTTCAAGAAGTTTCCAAATCACCAAATTCTACTAAACATTTTCCAAGTCCTCAATTTCTCAAATTTCCACTTTTCTATATTTGTATCCATAAGTAAAAGACTTTTATAATTTTATATTCATAAAAAGTATCGCTGTGATTTAAAATAAAACAAACAGCCTGTGCGACAATATCTGTGCTATATTTATGTCAATTTTCAATCGAATCGATTTAATATTTGAAACGAGTTGGATAAACGGTCGTTACAATTTTTCATTTCGATTATAAATGATATATTAATGCGATTTCAAGCAACCATTCGTTATTTGCTTTCGTTTTTTCACTCTTCATTTCGATTGAAGTGTTTCTTATGGGGGGCGATACCTTTTCGATTATAGGTGGGCGCATTAATCCGGTTGGCGGGACACGCGATTTAATGGGAAATCGATGAATATTAATCACCGACTCGTGCACGGAGCGTCAAACTGTTTCATTAGGGTGAAATTTAAAAACTTTGCACGAGACAGCTTTTAGAGACACCTGTGACGTTGATGCTTCAAAGATGTGGACGCTCTCGTGTAAAATTATTTTCGTTTCCAAAACTGTAATTTAATCAAGATTATCGGAGTTCTTATTAGGTAGCATTAATCTAATAACACGCGTATTGATTTGGAACAAAAATGTCTACTTTTTGTTTTAATGCTTCTAATTGTTCGTAAAAGGTTGTTTTTAGACTGTAAAAATGAGATAAATGAAAATAGTACAGTGTTATGTAATGTAGATAAATAAATATAATAAAGTGTTAGATGGTATAGATAAATGAATGTAATAGAGTATTTTTTCAATGTTATTTTATATGAAAAATTCGTCATTTTAAACAATTTCATAGTCGGAATAAAAGAAGACTAAAATTCTTATCACTTATAGGTTAATAAATACGGTGAAGAATTTTCTAAATGTTACTTTATATAGAAAAATTAATTATTGTAAGCACTTTTATAGTTACAATTAGGTATGTCTAAAATTCTTTTTATTGATAAATAAATAAATATAGTGAAGTATTTTTTAAATGTTATACCACCATTTAATTTTAAACATTTTTATAATTATGTCACATGGTTACAGTTACGACGTATTTCAAATATTCTGTAATACATAAAATGTTTAACAAAAGTATGAAATCAGCCATATAATTTATTTTTATACACACACACACATATGTATATATTTATAATGTAACTGGGAATAAATATGTACTAAATTATTTATTTTTAGAATGCACATTCCAAACTATGTTATTAATTTCCGCAATAAGTATTCACTTGTAATAAAAATAGAAAATGTATTTTTAAAATTTCTATCTACAAACTATTATTTCCAATGTTTTATTCATACGGTATTCATCCGCGTAAAACAAATGCACGCGAAACAAATATCCGCATAAATTCAGTGACGTACGTTTTCTATACATATACCACAAAGCACCAACACACATCCGAAAAATATAATCTCCGCCGATACTCCAAATATTAATAACAATTTCGCTGCGTCGTTTCGGCAATAACAATTGCTTTTTTCCCAGAAACATGGCGCGCAATTTCTGATTTCGATTGACCGGACTGTTTGCGCGCGATTGTTTCGCCCCCGTCCGGAAACGAGAGACTGTTCCCAACGAAAAGTAACGGATCCGTTGGTTGTTTCCGGTGGAGAATAATTCGAGCGGCGCGACGAACAGAGGGATGATTCGACCGGTGTTCTGTAGGCAAGCGAATTAACGCGATTCCGTCACTTGCCACGAGCTCTCTCAAAAGCTCGCGTCAGTTTAATTATCGGACGAAGGGCGCCGCTATTGTTCGTCGCGGGCTGTTTCGCGCGTTTAAATCTCCCGCGCCCGACGATTTGAATGGGTGAGCGGCGTTCAATGGGCCGATTGGCCGCGCTCGCGAAAATCCTCCCGAGTACCAGACCCACCCTTCGAGATTTGTTCGCGATTTTTGATTCCTCTAATTAATCCGTTGTTCCTCGATAATTGCGTTTTTGTTCCGTTTCATTCTTTGTCACCGGGCCCTGTCCTGTTTAGATCCAGCCCTCGTGGCGCGTGACCATTGCACGGGGAAATTCGATTCGCCTCTGTTCTCCTTGCAGCCCGAACAATGAACCGGCCCGATCGACCGATCGTTTCAACCCGTTATCGCACTTGCGAACCGCAAACATCGAGCCTCGTCGTCTATTGCCCGCGGACAATAAGCCAGCGGAGCCGTTAGGGCCTCGCGATAACGGCGAATTTCCACCGGACTTTTCAATGCTTCGCTCGCCCGCGGTTTTCGTTACGTTGGCCGTGCTAAACGCGCGGAATAACGATCAACGAGTTGCGACGTAACGAGCCGCGAAAAGTGCTGCAATATTAATGTATACGCTTCGGCTTGAGTTCGATGTATTAGGTTGGTGCATGTGAAATGTCGGACTTTTGAGTAAATTTATAAAATTGCGCAGATTTTTTGCAAAAGTTGTTTATTCAATCAAAATACGATCCATTTGCTGAAGTACACTTTTACCAACGAGATTGTATTGTATAAATGATTGTATTAAGGAAATTCTGATTTTTAGAATCAATAAACTGTGATATTGAATTTTCAAAACTCTCTTGATTTTCATATTGCTTAGCCTCTGAAAACCATCCTAAATGTTTTCCAAAGGAAAAAGTTTTTCAGAATAGCCTCAACTACCACCCGTTTCCGGCTCGTACCATAATTGTGGGACATCCTGTGTATCAATATTCTATTACTATAATCCATTACCATGTCATATTCCTATTCCTGCCATATACAAATTATAGCAGTGAAATATAGCAATACATCGCAGCAATATTTATATTGAATACTGTTTAGGCCCACTATTAGAATAGATTTTGGAATTTGAACATAGTAATTAACCTAAGACCGTCGTCCCATCGAAGGGTCGCCGACCGTGCCGTGGCAGCCATAAACTCAGGAAGCCATAAAGACCCGCACGTTTTCTATGTAGTGTTTCTAGTCATTGTTCGCATCTGGTCGCCAAATTAATATTTTACCTTTTTTGATTCCTCCTAGCATGATTAGCCAAAGTCAGTGCGTTTCCTGACCCTTATTACCTGCCACGGCTAGAGAGAGAAAATTGTAATATTTGCGAGTGGGGGGGCCTAAAAAGGGCGTAAACATTTGCTTCCCTTCCACAAATTTGTAGATTCACTCATCCGATCATAATCATTCACCCCCGTCCAGACTGCTTGACCGAGATGACGTGAAGATTGAAATCAGTTGAAAGGTCAGTTGACAAGCAGTATTTGAAATTGAATAGCAAAATAACAAGTATAGGAATAGTCTTAGAATCTTGAACATAGATCATTTGTATAATCCCGATTAATCGGGTGGTCCTTCGAGATTGTGATAAATAAACTAAGTCGGCACACCACGTGCAATATCCAACCAAGCTCGAAAGAATTTATTTTCACCACGAGCGTTAACAAATATAAAACATAGAATATGCGTTATAGGAATTCGGTATAAAATAGTAGGGATGAATGTAACAACATCATGGCATAGAGCAATAAGGTATTAAATTTCTAATAATTTGTATAGTCAATATCGCCGATAAATAACTACTAAATAGTTATACACGCGTGGACCACCTGTGATTCGCGGAAATAAAAAAAAAAATTAATATCCGTGCAAAGTCGAACGCCGGAGCATTCCGATCAACCCGATATGTTCCCGAAGCGAATCGATACGATTAACCGTGTTCGCAAGATTGCACAGATGTTGCGTAATTAACCACATTACGCAGTCGTGTGACTAATAATGCCACGAGACAAGTTCGCGACGGCAATGTGGAACCACTTACAAACTTCTGATTGACGGGATCAAGCACGCTTATCCCGTCCCACATGGTTCATTTACCACATCCTTATTCTGTCTGCTCCGCTAACTCCAACCATTCGCTGTCATCTCCGGCGAAATTGCACAGGATTCCCGTTGCACCTTCCCCGAATTTTCAACTCGGTCGCCGAACGGAACCGGTTAATTCCCGAAAAATCGTTGAGCGCGACGGGCCTCGTTGCACGGCTATTATTTTCGGTCGGTGGCCGACGAGAAGACAAAGACGAGGACGTGGACGTTGCGCAAAGTGAGGCCAGAAAACGCGCGGGACCACTCGCGGAGCGGAACATTTTTTCTTGACGGTAATTGGTGTTCGAGCCTCATTGTGTAACTGGTATCGCTGTATACTCGCTACGATATCGCAACATTCGATCTCCAGACTGTTGCGAGCCTTTGGTCCAACGATTTACTCCCTATGACGCTTCGTCCTGCATCAAGATAAACCCCGGCCTGCGCCATCGCTCCTCCGCCTCTTCTCTTTCGTTCTTGTACAGTCAGGAGAAAATATGGCTCCCTTTGGAAATTCGGAAGTCGAGATGCGCGGAGAATCGAGGACTCGAGAGTTTCGAATTTGGGAATTTTTTAATTTGTGAACATGACAATGTCGAAAGTTGGATATCGGGGAAATTTAGGTGTTCGGGGACTTGCAGATTTGGAGATTTAAGAATTTGAGAATTTGAAAGTATGGGTGAATAGAAAATTGAAGTACTTGGAAATTTAGAAATTCAGTGATTTAAATATGTGATAATTTAGAAATTCAGAAGCGTGAAATTTCGTAAATTTGGAAAGTTCGATATTTAGATGTATAAGTATTTATGGATTGGAGCACCTAAAAAACTGAGAATTTCGAAAAATATTGGAGCTTAAATATTTCAAGGTTTTTAAATTGCGAGACTTGGAAATGTAGAAATTCGTATATATGGGTTATTAAGCTACATGGTGATTTTCAAGTTTGGAGATTTAAGATTTATAAGAACTCTAAAATTTGAAGAAATAAAGATATAGGAAATTTGGTTACTTTTAGTGTAGAAATTTAGGAATTTAAAGATATGATTATTTACAATTTAGTAAAAGTAGGAATATGATACGTTAGCAAATTTGGGGATTTGGAAAACTCAGAAATCTCAGATTTTTAAACTTTAGGAACTGAGAAATTTAGGAAATTAAGAATTTGTGAATATGAGAAATTGGAAATTTGATAATTTGAATATTCAAAAATTTAAATATCTGAAAATTCGTACATTTGTAAATTCAAGAATTGGAAAATTAAAAAATTAGAAAATTCTAAAGATTACAAATTCAAAAATTTAAAAACATGAAAATTTGAAAACTCGAAATTTACGTATTTGCAGGTCCCACAATTTGAAAATTAAAAGATCTGTGGATTTTAAATGTATAACTGAACGTAAAAATTCCGATAATGCCTTTTTAGTTTTCCAATATCGAAAATAAATAATGAAAGCCTCTTTCCATTAATTCTTAGCTAAAGAGAGCTGCGCCGGGTGTACATAGCAACGAGCAGGAATATGAGTGTAATTATACGTGGAACTAGAGCAGTATATAGTTCATATCGATGGTACTTCTTTTTTATTTAACAAGTCGCAGTTGAATCGTTGAGACAGTAAGGCGTCTTTTTATGGAACTATGGGTCATTTCTGTTTAACCTTTCGTATTTCTTGTTCAATGATCGGTGTATTTACAGTACTGGTTGAAGTTTATGTAGGTCAGCACTCCAAATTTCTGTTAAATGACAACGTAAATCATTGATGACCGATAACGTCAAACTAAATTTTGTCAAACGAATCAATCATGAATAGGAATAACATGTATCTAGTATTGGATCAATGTGAAATAAATGTTCAACTTATAAATACCCGGTTTTATCGCGTTGCTATGACATTTGTCGTTTATTATGTAATTTTAAATGCTGCAGAGTGAAATGAAATGAAAAATTCAAATTTATTTGAAACAAATATTTTGTCGATTTGAAGTATAATGCAGTAACTGACACTGTTGTAGCATCAATTTTTTGATTAAACATAAATATTATTTTCAAATACACGGTTCTTCGGTCAATATTTTGTTCCAGTTATACACAATTTCAAACAATAATTTTTTATGTATCGCAATAAATGGCAAAAATTGCAGCGACAGAATGTTGGTATTTCATATGAAAACGATGCAAAAATTTACTTCATTATTTTATTACAACAATTTATTTTCATACAATCACTGAAAAGGATTAAGTATAAATAAAGGTAAAAAGAAGCAAGATTATAATGAATCCTACGAAAGATCAGATTCATGCCATATTAAATCAGTGAAAGTATTTGCTGATGATCTATGAAAACTCGTAACAACGAAAATTGTACAATATTATTACATTAATAATTATTATAATTTATAATAATATTATATTAGAAAAACTAGTTCTCGTACACAGAGATGTGAATTTTACTGTCGTTCGAGAACACTGTTGCCTTCTTTCAGTCAGATAATCTCATTTTTCTAGGTTAGATCAATATGGCGGCAAACGAGAACGCAGATAATGAATCGCCAACAACGTATCGACAAACTGTATCGTCGAAAAATTATTTAATTAAAAATAACGATTACCACAGTACGAAGCCATCAACGTTTGACTCATTTTCTCGAATATTGTTGCTCTAATCCCGGGAACATTAGAACTCGCTTAACCGGCGTTCAGTATTGCGAACGAATTTTACATAAATTACTGACACTTCAATGCCACTTCCCGATCGGGCGAGTTGTAATTCGAGGCAGCAGCCGCGAACCACACACCACACACACCGTCGTATCAGGAAACACCTTTCATTATTCAAATTACCCTGGCTAATCCGTACTATTATCAGGTGTGCGATCCGTTTAGAAATATTTCACCATCCTCGATACGGATTGACGCGAACGGTGTATCGCGCCGGTATATTCGGTTTACGATCGACCTGAATCGAAACGATCGGTTACCGTCATTTATGACGGTCTATTGTGAACTAAATAAGGGTGCAACGTGGGTCTCGAGAAAACAAAATCGTCGAGAAGATGGAGGTCCGACTAAACAATTCGCAAGTGGAGGCTGCTAGTGATATTAATTGTAAGCATATACATACAACCGAGGGATGAAACCATTCATACAATTGGAACGTAGAAATTAAAATAACAATATTTTCTCTATTATTTAGTATACATGAACATATAAAGCTGTATGTTATCCATAACACTTACAACAAGAAATGAATATGGCATAACGCCGAAAGAACACTTAAAAGTGATATTAAAAATAAAATGTTTGTAAAGGAGAACCTAACTTCGTTAAAAGTATGGTGTTATCAATGCCCAATAAATTAAAATTAAAATGGAAATTCCTCTTAAAATAATTATAACACTTACAATAATTAAGTGTATGGATACTTTTGACCAATTCTTAGGATTTCATGAATTTCAAATAAAATCAAGTTACTACACGATGTTATTACCTTCGTTTTTGGCTCATTTATTACATTTAATTTTCATTTTATTCCATTTAACGAACATTAACGACCTTCATATGCCCTTTATACGTCCACCTACAAAACCATTCAACTTCATCTGAAACATTATTTGCTAAGTGTAATAATAATGACGTAAAACTTGATGGCTGTACGGTCTTGGAATTCGAGTTTTCACGAGAGGAATTAATCGAATTCTTGTCCCGTGTGCTTGACGGCAAATTAATGTGAGTACGCGTTTTGTGGGTGATTTGATTGATGTAATAGTACTTTAAACTTGACACTTAATTATTTAAGATTAACTTCTTTGAAAGTATTATAGTTGTGACAAGGTATCCGAATTAGTTCTGGTGTGTAATATCGTGTTTGAGATTGTTCTAATGTGTTGCATGGTGGTTAAATTTATTCCAGTGTGTTGTATGATGGTTAAATTTATTCTAGTGTGTTGTATGATGGTTAAAAATGTTTTAGTGTGTCGGATGGTGGTTAAAGTTGTTCTAATCGTTGCTTGTACGATTCATAATAAAGGAAAACATTTCTAACTAGGAATCGATGGTGGATTGGTGGGAATGTATGAAGGAACTATGTAAAAAGAGGGAAATTTTGAGCTATTATTGGATTAGGAGTGCTGGAAAGTGGAAAAGTTGGAGGAAAAAGGCGGTGGAAAGAAGCTGACAGTGGGGATGGCGAGATGAACGGTACCTTTTGGGTTTTTCCATATTTTTCCTATCGCGGACTCGAGTTGCGAGCGAGTTTTAGGTGCGTTTATGACTAATTGGCATGTTCAGTATTATGGTCCGATTGCTTTTTCGACCCCGAGGGTTTACGAGCTCAGGTATCATGACCTATGTTGCACGGTGCATTGAAGCATCGTACAACGGCAAAATGTGTCGACCCACCCTGTATATCTTTAACCAGAAGTGTACGTTGCCCTCGAACGTGCAGCAGTTAACACTTGAAGAATCTTGGCATTTCTTGCGCGCGAAACCCCCTGTGTAACGAGTCGTCGTCCGTTTCTTCGGCGCGTTTAATCGCCGTTCAGACGCAGCCCGGAAGTGCTTCAATTACGAGCCCTCCTCGAGGTGAAGGTCGAATTTTTTCCCTGTCCGCGGACGCCGAGACGACAGAGACGGTTCTGCGAACGGCTACGTGCGTTCGCGTACGCTCGACTCGTACGTAATCTGTCGTTGATGAGCAGAGCGGATCGATTTCTTGTTCCGGGGGCCCTCCTGAGTGATTGTCGCAAAAACTGGTCGGTCCTCTCGAACGCAGCCGAGGACGCGTCCTCGGCGCTTGTTAAGAGATCAGCCCGCTCTACCTTCGTCGGCGAACATCCCCGGTGTGTCGCCTCTCATGCTAATAGCCCGGGTTTCTTTGCTGCCTCCGGGGACAATATCGTGTAGCAAGGTCGTTCAGCAACTTCCGCGAGCGCAGGACTTTTTCTACTTGCTGCCACGGTTCACGAAGAACCGTGTAACGCTCGGTCCCTTCGTTCTCCCGCGATTCTCTTCGCATCGTTGCTGTCTCTACGGTTCTACAACACACCGTACAGCACATGTCAATTTACCTGTGAGCCTGCAAACCCTCAGGGTAAGAACCGCCGTGGAACCATCATTAAAATTCCAATCCATCATAAACAGACCCAAACCTCGATCGCGGCCCGTTGCAGGCCCCTCATAAAAAATATGGAAAATCCAAAAAGCACCGTTCCTCTTGCCATCCCTACTGCCAACTCCTTTCCACCATCTCGTTCCTCCAACTTTTGCACCTTCCAAAAGTCCGATTCCAATGATAGATCAATATTTCCCTCTATTTGCATAGTTCCTTCCTACACTCCCACCAATCCACCAATTCCTACCACAAAAACATTTACATTTTTTGCAAACCGGACAGGCAACGACAGAACATTTTTAACCACCACCGACTGCACACAGAACGATTTCAATCACCATCAAGTACATTAAGAACAAATTTAACCACCAACAAGTACACACCAAGTTATAATGCTATCAGATCCTCATAAAAAGTCAATACAGTCAATATTCATATCACATCATGCATAAGGTGCGTCGTACATTATGTACATAATGTATGACATATCAGGTACGTCACGTACTATCCATACAATATACCACACTGCATATGTCATATACTATCCACAAAACATATGACGCACTAGATATGTCATATACTATATATGAAACATACGACGCACCAGGTATGACAATACACAATGCACGCACGACGCATCAGGTGTGTCATGTATTATCTACATAGTGTACGACGCACCAGGTATGTCATACACTATGCAAGCACGACGCATCAGGTATGTCATGCATTATCTACATAGTGTACGACGCACCAGGTACGTCACGTACTATCTATATACGACATAATCAGGTGCGTCGTACATTACCTAACATAATGTATGATATATCAGGTATGTCACGTACTATCCATGCAATATATGACACACTTAATATGTCACACACTAAATAACAATATTGTCCGTCGCGTTACTGTATCTTTTAATTCATGCCGAAGTCCGTCATAAGGAGAATTGAACTCGAGCGAAATACAGTCGTGCCTAAGAGGTTAATTGTCGCGCGTTCGATCCACGAGATCCAAGGACGAACAAACCTGCACGGATCGAATTCGAAATCGGGACAACGAGCTATCGATTACTGGACGACGACGTTTTTCCTATCGCTCCTCTTCCAGCCGTTTCTTCGAACGGGTCTGCTCGTAAAAGAGCGCCCTACTTCGGATACCGGAGTACGCGGTTCCTAGGAAGGAATAAAAAGCTTGTGTTCCACACCCCCTTGAACCCTCGTCCTTGATCGAATTGAAATTCTTTGACCGAGCTAGCGGACGGATTTCACCCGAAGCGTAAATGGAAATAGTTGATTAACGCTTTTTGTGTTTGTTCACTTTTACGCGGGGCTTAGGAAGGAAACCGAGCCCCGATTTCCTTGGGACGCTTTCGGGCCGAAAGTTTTATTGGTGGCTGATGCAGCCCGATCGAACCGGAAACGATTGGATACGTGCGAGCGGTCCTCCGGCTCGCTTTTCATCCGGGCCAAAGAAAAGCGACGGAACGTGAGCCGACAATTTAATCCGTGGACGATTATTCTACGGATCAACGTTCGCGGATCCAATCGATCCGTCGAGAATTTAAGCTTCGAACGAAACAACAACGTGGCCGGAAGCCCGCGCGATTTTCTTTCTAATGCCGTAACGATGATGACGTATTGGGGGGCGGAAAATATTTCATACTGGTAGGATTTGAGCAAACATAACACGGAACATCATTTTAATATCTTTGTTCAATGAATTCATAATATGTTCGAGATACATAAAGATATAGAAATTAGTTCTTTAGTGTGGTATACAGGTCCGTCTATAGGTAGGTCAGGGGTTATCAATATTAGCCGGTTTAGGTCAGCATCGTGCAATTAAGTGTCGTGTTTAACCCAAACCGGCTTTATCATGATTGTTGAATAATTAACAAAGTGTTTGCTTTCAACAAACGCGACGAATATTTGTTATAATAATACAAGCGTAAAAAATAGAAAAACTTAGTACAAGTGTTCTGTACTGCTACAAACTCAGTGACTGTTCTTATTATATGCTAGTACCGAACTAACTGCTTGGGCCGTGGCGCAGGAGGCTGTTTTACGGGAAGGAAGGGGAAGTTTAACCATGCACCCCCTAGAAGAGAAATTCGCGCACGGCTCGAGCTATGTAACCGTTTTTTATGGTCCTTAGTTATACCTAAACGTCGTTGAACGTACTTCTTTACTTGAGAAGAAACATATTTAAAATTACTTCAAAATATTACTCAGGATTTATGCAAAAGCCAACAATGATGTTATATCCCAAGTTGCCGTTGAACTTTACAACTGCATGACGATCTCATTTTAAGATATGTTTTATTACCGAAGGTTTTCAATATCTCATACATGTGACCATCACCCACGTTGCCATCTCGCACAGAAACACAATGCGCTACGAGCGCACTGAAAGGGTTGAGACAATCTCGGTCGCTGTCTAGTTAGTCGCATTTTTCAAGGACCACCTTCTCACCCCTGTCATCTTCGTGGCAGAGGTGGGATGTCGACGAAAGTCGACAAGAGTGGTTCTTGAGTCAAAAATAGCCAGATATAAAGGAGAAGTTAGAAGCAAAAAATCAGCACGGTAACAATCAGCCGGTAAGTTAGAAACAAAGTTAAAAATACTCTGTTAGGAGTAAACTAGTTGTTAGAATCACATCAGTTAACCAGTTTATAATAAACAAGTATTAGACCACGAAACCTTGACTTTCCTTGAGATAAGTGGCAACCACCTACAGTAGCGGACAAAAGTTTAAGACGATATTTGATTTGTAATACATATACGAACTTCGTTCCTTTTTTTGTAACTTCGCTACTGAGGAAAATATCAAAATGAAATTTTTTTTATAAGTGTATAAATAAATGTCTAATTAGTTAACATCTAAAGTAGAACACTATTTATAGTTTTTATGAACAGTAAATTCATTATTTATTTTTTCCATTTAGTCTTAAACTTTTATCCGCTACTGTATGTCAATATAACATAAATTAAAGAATTCATGTTTGAGTACATCATGAAATCAAACGGCGTTGAATTAATTTAACAACTATTGTACGAAAAGTGATAAAATTAATTGTGAAGAAATGAATCAACATAGAGAATAATTTTATGTTAAAATTTGAAAGGTGTCTTTTGACACCTCTTGGTAAAAATAAATGTACCGATTATCTGGTCGTCGTTAATGTTCATTAATATTAAGAATGGTAATTAAGCCGGTGTATTCAAAACGATAATTATTATTAAAAATGATAATTAGAATGATATACTGAATATGGAAATGATAATTATTATTAGAAATGGCAATTAAAATGATATATCGAATATTAAAGTGACAATTACAATTAAGAACGATAAGTCAAATGATGTATTGATTATTAAACTGATAATTATTATTGAAAACGATAATTAAAATGATATACTAAATATTAAAATGGTAATTAGTCTCAAAAGCGTTAATTAAAATGATATACTAAATAATATAATGATATTCATTATGAAAAATGATAAATTGAAATGATGTATTGATCGATATCTTGAAATATCGCAATTGTAAAGACTTTATTCACTGTTTCTATTATTGAGGTTAGTTTTTATTTATTCTTTTACTAATATGTTTAAACTCAATCAGTTTTTAAAGCTTTTACATAGATCTTTTGTTCAAAGAAGCTGTATAATTTTTGTTTTAAACATTATTTAATATCTCCAGACGTTTACGATCAATAAGCAGTTAGACGTATTCCCATAAAAGGGTTGATTCTTTCTTTAAATTACAACCAATGACGATTATATTCGGCACACATGCACAGAAATTCGTGAAAATTGGTATTATGATTCCCACATGAATAAACTTATTAACCCTTTGCACTCGAGAAGCGACTCGCATTTACCATTTGATTTAATTCACCCATTTTAGATAAATAACTCACAACCAAATTTATAGTATTACACTCATGATTAAACATAGCGAAACAGACAATATCGACGATTAATAATAAAAATATAAGATTTCTACAAATTTCACCAAACTTTTAAATTTGAAAGTTTCACAGTTCCCATTTGCTAACAATGAAAATGATTTCCAGTGCAAAGGGTTAAAAATAAAAATCTGTAAACACCTTACATAACTAATCAATATTTTCGTCTCTCTCGTATCATCCTTTTTATTCCACGTGAAACAAAAGTTCAACGTCGAGCCTCTCTCAAACGACTGTTTCGCGTCGTTAATACAGCAATTAAGCGGCGCAGTCCAATGTATCTTAATATAAATAACGAACATGCCTGAACCATATATTCGGGGGCGGGGGGAGAGAGAGACACAACCATAAAACCACTAATTGATGCCAATAACGCGGTTGCAGGGCGCATCGCGATGCGTCGAACGTAAGTCAGTCTCGATTCTCGAACGTGGTTTTGTCGTAGCGGTCGAACAGACGGAAAGACCAGTCGGAATATTCCTAAGGAAGTTCTGGGAATCATTAGCGATCCGGCGTCGCTTTCAGCGAGGAGCAATCGTCGATTTAACAGCACCGTTAGCGGCCATCTTTCCGTACGGGGACCCACTGCAGGCAACTTTCGACGTTCGCTCGTCGACAGCTTCGTTGACGTTGATGACTCGTGTCATAGATTAATGGTTCGCCGGTCCGATCCATGGTTAATCGAGCACGAGTACCGACGAAAACTGTTCATCTCCGTTGAATAATTAGTCCACGTTTCTAATTCGTAAATCAAACCGCTGGAAACGCCACTTAACGTCGCTCGACCAATGGCGGCACTGACTTTATGCGTTCTTTGTTGCCGTTGAATATGCTACTGCGTAACAAACAAGAACAGTATTGTAAGATTAAAGGAAAATGCAATGAACGATGAAGTTTGCACTTCACCGAATAAATTTTGTGTGGCCGTATTAGAGAATACTATCTTTCTTTATTATCTCTCCTCTCGGCGAAAGCCTATACAAGAATGTCTTCAGAGACACATATTCGCAACAAGGACACCCTCGTTAGTATGGTCGTTCTTTAGGGCACTAGGGTCCGGAGAAACTGCTCTGAGGGAGGGGAATCGCTGACGAAAAGCATATGGCCTGTTTCGACTATTGGTTGATTTCTAATTTCCTTACAGTATTTTCTGTTAGTATAGCGTTTATTAGGCGTAGTTGAAAGACCAGTCCCAAAACGTATTGGAAATAGTTCAAACGAACAAATTTTATGACTTATTGCTCGCAAGGATTTTTAAAATCTTCAGATACCAGCACATTTAGAAAGGGTCAAATTGGTTTATTACTAGTTCTGGCCTGCGCTGATTAAGGTCAAACCACCCTATCTGGGTCTGGTAGAACGACTTCCACTTCCCGAGGTTTTTCCAAAAATTCAAGTAACTAATAAGAAGCGACGTTGCAAAGAACCCCCTTCGCTAAAATAAATTCACTACGATGGAAAGGTTAGCGACAGAGAGTCAGATCAAAATCAAAGTTCAACCAGTCAAGATCAAACATCTCCAGTTAAACAAGCCGTCCAAACTAAAAATTCTTGTTGCTCAATATATCTAAGTGTTAGATTTAATACTGTGTTTCTTCATCTTCCAATTTTCCAATAATTCACTCGCCGTTGAGTCTGCGTGTGAAGTGGGCATTCGGAGAAAGATTTACTTTCATATTACAACTAATCATTTTTGCCCACGCGTTAACAGAATAGTTGTCGTATATCGTAATGTTTGTTGGGTCCTAGAATCACAGTAGGCATTGAGAAAATTAGGCGTCGATCTAAGATTCCGTTAATACAATAGACATCGTTTTTCGTCCCTTCGAGCACTTTAGTTTCTAGAAGTCAATACATTTCGTTAAGGCTTTATAGTACATTGTTTAGTCCCATCTGGTTTTTAGAGTCCTTCACCTTAGTACTAATGTCTTTTTTTGGAATTATCTATACATGGCGAGGTGTTCCTTAAATTTATTACTCGCTACGGACATTTTGGAAACGTCCTGTCCCACTCCACACTAATAATTACTATATAGTTGATCTGCCTACTGTTTCTATTTAAATATGTCTATAGAATTTTACTCCTGCTATTAATTACAATTTACAGTTGTCATTCATCATTTCCTGAATTTATTTAGTCTTCACAGGTCAATAAAGCTAATTATATTCAAGTTTTATACTGTTAATCATTAATATCTTACATATATTCAAAGGTTATTATCTCATATTTGAACACAATTATAACACAGTTATAAAATTTATGTCTTTAATAGTAGTGTATCTAATAATTCAAGTTTCAATAAAACTTGTATTGTATATTTTTAAAAATATATTTAAATTGTTACTGTACATGTTCAGGGACTAATATTTTGTTAAAGTAATTATAACCAAAGTTTATATAAAATGTAATTTTTGTATGTTTACAGGTATGTATCGGCCGCGTGATCACTTATGGTTTTCTTAAACGAAGTTATGCAACACGTGTTCGCCTGATCCCATGGTTCTCAATTTTCTAAGACGGTATAGTGAAATTAACTCGCATATGTTCTACAGTTTCTTTGATCCTAGTAAATAATAAGTGTGACTTGCCTGAAAGATGAAATGTGGACTATTTTATTATCTGCATGTAATTTAATATTCCAGGTATTATTTTATAAACGTTATCATTAATGTTTATCCCATTAACCTACTCACTTAAAAATCCAATGTCAGTCACTTCAATTAAGCATGAAATTTATATAGTTAATAATACAATTTCTGTAAATAATATTCTGCTAATTTTATCGACGTTTAGGATGTATTTGTCCTGGAAAATCTTCTTCGCCACTTTTTAATAATATCACTGAACGAGTGAATATAAGTGAATTAAAGTAAAACAAATAATTTAATTAATTTTCAAACGAATCTGTGAAGCGTTTAGAACACGATTAAAGAACAAATATTACATTTTTCATTCTTATAATACTTATATATCGATATTATAGATATAAATTATATTTCAAACTATACTATAAATGGTTTATAATGCACATAAACAATTTTAAAATCATTTTCCTCGAACAAATCAATATATTATTGGCACGAGACCAATATATATTCTTAATATATTTCTAAAATGTTCTGAATATATGAAATATATATAAATTCTTGTTATATACAAAATTACATATGTTGTTTTATTTACATCAATAATTGCATTTAATTTCAAGACAATTAATCAGTGTAAATTGTTATCCGTGTTATATGTCACTTATTCCATCAAAGTTATGATATGTTACTCTTTTGTTAGAACGAGTATATTACAAATTATTGCAATAGGTGCTCTCGAATTCAGACCCTGCAAATTATAATAATATAAGTGATAAACTCGTTAAAACCTGTTGAACGTATTGAGAGAAGATTGCTAAATGTTCTTCTATTTTAGTTTCTCCGTACTAATTATATTCGTACAACGGCGTTAACAAGCCACTCAATTAACCGAATTTCTAAAGCCAGTGCTCGAAGCCTTTCGATTCAAAGCTCACAAAACAATTCTGCGTAAAACACCTTGTCTCGAATATTTTTGCACAATTTAATTAATTTCCTTGCAACAGTAGGTTACGTCCAGATACAACACATTTTTCTGCGTGCCTAATAAAATACGCATATATTCGTTCTGAGCGTCTTGTAACTGCATTCAACTCGGTTGACGTAATTATTGACGGTGTGGTGAACATTTGGGAATTTTCAAGTTAAATAATTTAGGAATTCGAAAGTTGATAAATGTTGAGATTAGGCAAATTGGTAACTTTTAAATTTGAGGTTATGGCGGTTTGGAAATAAATTGCTAAATTGAGAATATGAAAATTTGAGAATTAAAGCGAGGATTTGCTCCATTGTGAATGTGAGAATTTGAAAATTACTAAATGTTGAAGTATAGCAATTTATGTGTTTGAAATTTTCATATCTTGGAAGTTTGGAAATTTTTAATTTTAGGATATTGGAATTCTGAGAACTTGGAAATTAATAATGTAGAAATTTGAAATTGTGAAAATACGAAAATGTGTTAAACTCAATGATTTGCTAAATTAAGAACCTGAAAATATGCGTATTTACGAATTTAAGAACTTGGAAATTTAAGTATTTGAGGACTTGAGAATGTGAGAAGTTAAAAATTTGAGAAATGGTGTGTTAAAAGTTCAATGGCATATAAGTGGTATTCTGTTCAAATATTGGGTTCTGGAATTTTTATATTTTGAGAATTTTTAGATTTAAGGTTTTGGGATTTTCAGAATACGAAAATTTGGGATTGTTTACGTATGGAAATCTTGAAAATTGTGAGTCTAGATATTTATAAATTAGGAAATTTTTGAAGTATGCGACTAAATAATTAGACAGAGCATTAGACAGTTAGAGAATTAAGAAATTAGATAATTGGGAAGTTAGGAAGTTGCAAAATTAGGAAATTACGAAATGTGGAAATTAGGAAACGAAGGAATTCGGGAATTAGAATATGGAGGTACGAAGGAGTTAGGGACTTCGAAGACTATTTTTACGACGAGATGAACTTTTTTATTTTAAATTCTATGAACTCAGAAATCTCAGAGTTTATTCCTCTTAAATTCTTTAAAATTAGGAGCTTGAGCATTTTAAAGTACCAGAATTCAAAAACTATAAAATTGACAAACGGAAAAAATTTTTGAATATGCAATACAGTAAATATCTAACCACACATTTACTATTGTATCCAATACTTGGCTCTAAACTGCATCCTCCTTCGAATGGATGTTCCTCGACTTAACGCCACAGTAAAACAGGGTATTTAACGCCATCACAACATTCCTACAAGCCCTGACAACACCTTAAATCTTTTAACACGTTAAGAAGACGAATCAGTGAGCGCGTCAATGTCTACAGTGAACATAATCTATCTAACGATCGGACAAAAAGCCGATAGAACCTAAACGTGGACAGTTAAACGGCTAATACCGCGGAGTTAACAAATAGCTGACAAAAGGAACAGGATAGGAAGAAGACATCGCGTCTGAGGCAGCTTCTTCTCGGAGATCTGCTCGATTCTTCGAATCATTAAGCGACTAGCACAGGTCCTGTGTTTGGCCATCGTCTGCTGATTGCGAACGGTGGACACTTTTCAAACAGTTGGCATCGTCGTTTAATTATCATAAATCAGCCCATCGCCAAAGCGAAAACCTCCGTGTGTGCTCCGGTCTGGTGTCAAAGGTTTCTTGGCACAAACCACAGCGTCGTTTTGCGCCCCACGTGAAAACACCGGTCGATTTGACCGTTACCTACGCTGCCTGGCGATAAATTTGCCAAATTAATTCACCTTTTGTACGGCTCTCAGCCGTTGCCTGTACGCTTCGCTAAAATCGCGGCGATTAATTATTTCTGTCATCTTCTGGGCCATCGCTCGTTTCTGTGGACGTTGTTCCTGGAGGACGCCATCCCGTTCGCATTCGAGTTACTTTGTGTTGTCTCGTAGACAAGGTTAGGGCAATCAGAACATAGGCCCATAGCATTTACCATCTACCATAAACTCTGATCCGGTCAATTTTCATTAGTATCTCCAATCGTTAGATCGCTATGATTTTTAAAACCATCATTCTCTCGAAACTAAAAAATATAGTAATTTAGGAAATTAGGAATGTAGAAACCTAAAAATTTGATAAGTTGAGAATTCAAGGGATTGGGGATCTGAGAATTTTATAATTCTGAAATTTAGTAATTTGTCATTTTGTTAATTTTTTAATTAGAAAGTTTGAAGTTTTCGATAGTTTGAAAAGCTGGAAATACAGTAACTTGATCTTATGAGTGTTTAGAAATTCATCAAATTGAAAACATAGCAATTTAACAATTTAAAAATTAAAATAATTAGAATTACGTGTATCTGGAAATTTAAGAATTCAAGTGTTAGAAACATCAGAAATGTGAAGCTTCAGTAATTTATAAAGTAATCGATTTAAAAATTCTTAAAAATTTGAAAATCTGATACTGCAAACTTGGGGTTGTGTAGATTTACGGTTTCAAATATAATAATTTGATGGAAGTTTCAAAATTCGAAAATCCCTGAATGATTTGTAAATTTTGGCACAACTCATCACCATCAAATACAGCACTAAGAACCGTGTAATTTTCATGAAGAAGGAACAGTGTATCAGTTCGAAGAGCAATCCTGTCATTGCTTTCCACCAGTTGAGGAATTATTTCTTCCATTGAAATGCACGTCATACGGACTCAATGAAACATATATTTAATATTAATTGATATCTAATAAGTACGATGATGAAGTTCCATCGTAACCGGTGAATCGCAGTGGAGTAGCCTTACAAGTTAATGTTCATTGTCGAGATCCTTCTGCCACATTTCTTACGCCTTTTTTCCGCGTTCTCTTCGGAATCATCTAGTGTAGCTCCGAGGCCAACTTCGAAATGGAACACTCGGAGAAATCGATCGATGACAGATTGGTCGAGACGACTAAGGAGGCCGTCGGGATCGTCGGTTAATTGCTCGGAAGCGTTGCGTCGACGGACGCGTGATTGGCAAGCCTGTCTCGACTAACCTACACACTTAAACGGTCTTTGACTGCTAGCTCACGTACAGAACTCTCCCGTCTCCTGCATCTGAACCGAATTCACACGGACGGTTTTAACCCTTTGCTATCCGAATTTGTTTCCCCCCGATTCTCAATAGTCTGCTCTGAATGAGTTCTTAAAGTTTCTCGATGAACTCTTGTAACCACGGCGTAGCGATGTAACAATCAAGATTTATGCATCTATTTGATAACATATTAGTTGCGGCGCATTCATAGAGTCATAAAGCCATTGGGCTTATTTTTAAACTTTAGAAAATTCGTGAATAATCGGCAACTGCCCTTCGCAGCACTTTACAACGTGCAATTTGTATTCTTAAACTTTTTCTAATTTAGCATGATTTTCGAGAGCCGATTTATTATTTCATGAGCTGAACCGTTAGGTGACAAAGGATTTCGTACTTTTTACCTGAGGTCATATTGACCTCGCAATGAGTATTTAGTAAGAACGGTTCTTGCTTACTTTCGTTCAATTTTCCACAACCAATGAAATAGTTTAATTTTAACTTAGTCGTTTGTTCACCCCCAGCGGCACACCAATCCCCACTACATACTTTTTTTTCCGGAGAAGACATTACTTTTTCTCTTCAGTTGATTTCCAATCATTCTCAAAGAATATACAACAAATTTATACATTGATCTTTGACGTCCGTTGTCAGTTTTGCAAGGTGTTACTATTTTTCTTAAGTGCTAAATCAAGTTTTATTTTTGCCTTTCGAGTGTATTCACTTATACCACGACATAACTAGTTCCAGGTTCATTAAGTCAAATCCCGACGAACACACAATATTTATAGATCTGTAGATCTATATCTAAAAACACTATAATGTTCTCCACAAAAGAGAAATTTCTATGAAATTGTAAGTACAAGTTTTTCTTTCTTGGCTGATATTGTCGGTTGAGACTGGGTCACAAAATTATTGTTTGGATTGTACCTAATTGAAGAATATTGACCCTGAAATAATCTTCAAAGATCGAATAAGGTCTGAGAAAAAGGTCTTAACGAAAAGAATAGTAAAAATATTCACAAAATTCGAAAAGAGGATATTATGAAATGAGGGGTAATTAAACAAATGCCAATTGTATTTTGCAAGTGCCAATAGTAACGATATATCTATATTAAATCTTGATAATTATCGCAGATTAAAAAACAGAGTTCTTAAGATATTGAAAGTACTGCACATAAATTTGTACGTTACGAGCATGTTTCCTTGAAGAGATTGCTTCGATAAAACATCAATCGCAATGCGGAAAAAGTACGCATCAAGTTGCAGTATCCGATAATCACAGAATCTAATACGAAATTTATATAACACCTTGAAATCTTACTCCGACAAGTGGTTATCAAATAGCCAGTAACGTATTGAATGTTTCCACGAGAATTATTTTCGACGAGTGATCGTATTCAACCCTTCACTCTACGCGCGATATCAAGGTTTTTCCTTGCTTCAATATTTCTATACGAGAAAGTCACGTCGAACCGACATTCTGTTCTTATTTTTTCTATTTGGTCGATCCGTGTGCAATTGATATCAATTTATCGGTAAAATCAACTTCATCGAGTACTGTTGCGAACTGTTTTCCTTCGCAATGAAGATGAAACACGTACAAAATAGTTTCATTTTAGTGGACTGTATTTCAATGTTGTGTGTGTGAAACTTGGAGGGATTTTGATAGGTGTTTCACTCAAGGCTCGCTGATGTCTAATATTAACGCTTGATGTTTAAATTCTCTATGTGCTTTTATAAGGATTTTTTGGTAGGCGTTTACTAAATTGATCATGTTCGCGATTGGTGTTTGTAGATTTTCTTTTGCCAAGTGGAGTGGCGGTATTGTAATAAGAGTGGAGATCTTCGCTCGCGATAACTTAGGTACCATTGTACCCCGAATGTCCCTTCGAGGGTGTCTAAAATTTGACCGTAGTAAGTAATAAAAGCAAGGATCGCCTCGCCTTCTACCCAATATGTGTAAACTATAAACTTTAAGACTATGTTCGAATGGTCAAGTTCACAAAAAGCTAATAAAACTGTATTTACTAAGCACCGGGTCCTTGGACATTATTGCTGCTACGGTAGAAACGCTTAAAAATATAAATGTACAAAAGGCTATTCAATTTACGGAATTCTACAGAGGGTTCGCGACGCGACAAGTACAGAGCAAAAGCTTTCGCAGGGGACATGTGAAAATAAAAGTCGTGGTCGGGGGACCTTTTGGGGATTCTTAATTAGTCGATTTTCGCATGTAGAAATTTGGAAACTTTGGGATTTGACGACTATAGAATTTGAAAGGTTTTGAGACCTGTAAATGTCAAAGTTCGATATTTGGTAATTAAATAGTTGTAGAAATCGGGGAAAGTGAAGAATTTGTAGTTTTCGAAATTTGGGGATTCGGGAATGTAGAAATTCGAAAAATTGGAAAGACAAGAGTTATCTTGGAAATTTTTAGATTGAGAAATGTAAGAATTTGGTAAATTAAAAAATTTGGGAATTTAAGAATTTTGGAAATGTGGAAGTTCGATATTGGGTAATTAAATAGTTGTAGAAATTGGGGAAAGTGAAGAATTTGTAGTTTTCGAAATTTGGGGATTCGGGAATGTAGAAATTCGAAAAATTGGATATACAAAAGTTATCTTGGAAATTTTTAGATTGAGAAATGTAAGAATTTGGTAAATTTAAAAATTTTGGAAATGTGGAAGTTTCATAACGTGTCAACTTGAGATTGTAAACATTTCATGATGTGGCAATTTAAGAAGTTAGGAGTTTTAAAATTAGAAATTTAAAAAATAAAAAATTTGAAGGTTTAAAAATTGAAATTTGAAGACTCGGGAACTTGAAAATTTGGCAATTTGAGAATCTAAAAATCAAAGGATTTAACAATCTTAAATTTACATATCCTTACCTCAGTGAAGCGTACAAAAGTGTACAGGAAGTGAACAGGAAATATATTTTTCGGCTTATCTCAAAAAGCAGCGAAACTAAACTTGGGGTAGTCGATCTCCCAGGTACAGATTAAACAATCTATTTACAAACCACTGCCTCTGACATTTACATATTCAGTGGGCAAACATATATTACTACATGCCACGATAAGAAAACCGACAACGTCCCGAGCATTTAATACCAACGTAAGATTTATCGTGCAAACTCCGTTCAGACAAAATTAATGCCGGTCCCTTATCAACAATTGAAAGCACTTCGCATGGCGAAAACAAAATAGCGATCTCTCTTTATATCGATTAACAACGATTAAGCAAAATCGTTTAACACGTTAACTACCACACGAAAGCGATTGATAATTGCATTAGGTTGTATTTCCACTTTTAACAAAATTTATTAAATATTCTCGCGATACCTCGTCATATTTATTTTTCGTAGTTTCAAGTAACTAATGGGAGTATTTTTATCCAGAAGAGTGAACAAATTTTGAAGAATACAACTGTGAAATCTATGTGAAAATTCGAGTGTCACCCATATGTGGGTGACACGGCAGTCAAAGTGTTAAAGGTAATACATTCATAAATCGGGGCATGTGTGCTGTCGCGAACAACCAGCGACTATTTATGGGCAGAAATCGATAATAATCTGGTCATACTTTTACCCTAACCGACCACCCTCCAAACAGACACGTATCGTCACGTGAAAAAAGAACACGAGCATGGTAAATTATATAAGGACAACACGATCGTTTGTCATCGCTGTCATCGCAGATGCTTCGTGCAACGAGGATGTTAATACCGTGAGGTTCGCGTGTGACGTGCTACACCCGGTGCACGCAGGTGCCACCACTCACGCACAACGATTTGTCGTAGGTTGCCGCCGTTCGGTGTCAAATTTAGCGGAAGAAATCCAAATAGTTGGTTGATCATTTCATAACAAGTCATCCTGCCGTGATTTCGGAGACTCGGCCGTAGGGATTTGTGAATGGAAGGGAAAATGGGATGTCATGTGTCCCAGCTGTATCCTCGCATTGTCCCTTTTGATATGTTTACGCTTATGTGATCCCTTTATTTCGAAAGTGGGGCAAGTCTATTAAGAGAAAAATGTAGATAATGATAACGATGATCGAGACTAATACGATATTTCTATCTGTTTGCAATCTACTGTTAAAAGAATTCAAATTTCGCAATGTTTGGGTGACGAAAGTTTGGAAAAATGCATAAATTTGCACAATTTTGTTTTAACTTTAAATCGTTGCAATCGATTTAAAAACTTTTTAGTTATTTCGTTGGCGATAAAAACTTATGAATTAATTTTTTTATTGAAAGATAATTATGTTATACATATAATACACACGTGTCTAATGTGTCACTAATGTGTCACTGTTCACGACATCACACTGCGGAAAGCCGTCCACTGCGTACACGATAACAGCCGTTTTTATCTTCTGAAACAAATTTTTAAACTTTATAACTGTACGTTCTGTAGGAACTAAAAAAAACATAAGGAAGTTTTTAATTGAAAGATTTATTCAATGCTGAAGAAAATTTTTACTTTTTATTTATTTTTAAATTAAAACTAAAGTAGATAAGAAAATAAATAAAGTACAATATGTGAATTAGCTTATACAATGATACTTTATCTTGACAACAGTTAACATACATATTGATAAAAGCTTCTTCATGCTGTTTGTAATTTAAGATACAAAATGTGTTACGATTCATTTCGGTTCCGTAAATTTAGTGTTAATTGGGATTTTCGATACGTTTAATCCCTTGAGCTATAACTACGATCTACACTCGTGACGCACTCGCAGTTCAAATTTGGCAAATCACGTTTATATTTTTGATACGACCGAGTGATCAATTTGAGTCGAATTGTAATTTGCACATTTAAGGATCGCTAAATGCAAAACAATCTTGACACCCGAATTTCCTTTAGCCGACTTAGATTGTAGCAATGTATAGTTTGTTATGTCTGACGCATTCGTCGAAGAAATCGTAGTTAAAATGATCCAACACAACGCATCTAAGTACATCGCGTTCGAGCTAAAATCTCGGTCACCGAGCGCAGCCATAATCCAGGTAGTCAGTTATCCTAGGAGCAAGAGAGGCGCAGACACGCTGCGGGTAGTACGCAATAACTGATGATTACCGGTGAGTCGGTGATCCGTGTAATTAAAATAAATTAATAACGAGCGCGAAATGAGGCGGGAAGCGGCGGAAGGGCGTGTTATTACGGGCACGGGTTGTTAAGGGCCAGCTATTCGCTGCCGGAGGGATAAAAGAAACTACGAGTGGAGCGAACAAGTTATAATCCCGGCGTTCGGATGCAGCCACGGAACGGTCTGCGCAATCCGTGGACAACCCGAAAGATTTTCGTATCCTGAAAAACCACCCCCTCCCGCTGGTACGCCAAGGCGATGCGATTTAATTAAAGGCCTCGTGGCTCCCGGCCGTGACTCGGTTCCTGGCTTTTCTTCTCGGCCGGTTAACGAACCTAATTTTTAGTCGGATTGTAGATTACGTCGAGGGGTTCGTTCGAACTCGATCCACCGTAATTCTCGAAGACGAGCGAGGGGGGTACGGGGTTCCCTTCGTTAGCTTACCACGGCCACGGTGAACCACGATGTCTAACTGAATTTTATAATCGTGGTCGATGTTATTAAATTTGTAGCTCGGTCGAGAGTGGGTGGGGGTGTGGGGGTGGAACGCCCGAGTTGAAGGAAGGTCGCGCCAAGTCCGTTTTAAATTACATAAGGGTCAATGCGCGATTAGGGATCGGGTATTGGTATTCATTTACGTTCGTTAGCCTACCCTCTGGGTAATAAGGGTAAGTGAATTTCGTAATGGTGGTCCGTCCGCGATCGCATTAAATCCCTCGGCGCCCACGATAGTTAATGTGTACGATGTCCGGCCGAACCGGTGCAAAAGTGGATGTTAAGGATACCGGTTAATTTAAAATTACGGTCATCAATTTGCGATCGGTCGTGATCGGACGTTTGGCCAATAATCGCGATGTCCGTCGCGCGTGCACCTCCATCTTGAGTGAAACCAAAATTTTCATGATTGTCCGTCGTACGAAGGACCCGGACAACATTGATTGGAACCATAATTAGGTTCTTCGTTGTAACTTCATTGGTATTAGAGGTTTTCTGGAGACAATTTTAATATCGAATGTTCGTGGAATGTTGAGCACGTATGTTTGTAAGATGTTGAAGATGTCGAATATTCTTAATACAAAGTAATGTCATGTTTTTCAAAATATTCATTTAAAGCGTTCGAAATGTACAGTGAGGGGCAAACGTATTCGTACACCTGGAATATAGAAATGAAAACAATATTCTCTACGTTCTTAAGTTTATTTAAACATATACAGCTGTATATTATACAGTCATGGACAAAATTAAGTGGACATTGCAGAAATGTAAAAATTTTTTTGTTTTGTTACGAAGTTTTAAATAAATTTTAAATTTAGAACGTGAAATGCTTTTGTAGACTTGAAAAAACATTTATTTAATGTATATAATTGTGCAATAAAGTTTTGATTTATAGGCATTATTAGTTAATTAAATTAACCTTTTGTTATTTATGATACCTGCCCACTTAATTTTGTCCACGATTCTATGTTCACATATAATTAATAATATAGAAAATATTCCAGTTTTTCTTTCTATATTCCAAATGTACGGATACTTTTGCCCCTCAGGATAGGTAATTTAACATTATTTTGAAATCGAAAATGCCGACTTGTTGAAACCGTTTGCTTAGCCAATTTTTCGGACCTGTTCAAGGCGAATGACGGGTGTCCTCTGTAATGGTCGCTCTCACGGATTATTATTAAGTGCTTACATACGTCGCAAAACTGGAGTCAACGCGCGCGCGATGAAGACACATGAGTTTAATTTTAAATTACAAGGTTCGATCGGTGATTACAGCGAGATCGCGACGAACGACGCTTTATTAGAACGAGATACGAATTTTCGTTGATGTTTCATCGTCCTCAAATGGACAGGGCTGCTAAACGAACACGAGTGCGCTAAAACGCACGGAGGTAATAAAGGAACGTCAATACAAACGATATCCGACAATTATCGTGACCATCGCGAATGCAAAATATCGTTTTACGCCGCGATGAAATTGCTTTAACTACTTCGTTAATGTAATTACCAATCGTTCGGTGATTATACTTGATTGAATCGATTCGATTACATACACCTCAAATGTTCTGTTAAGTTACATTCTATGGTATACATATATGCAATTATCCCTTTTGGGGACACAGATTTTGAGTATGAAAAATTGACAATTCATACATGACCAGAAGTAATGTATGAGAAGAATCGAATAATTCAAACATGACTGTCTATACATGACGAGTTATGATATATAAGAAAAATAAATAATTCGTGCGTGACTGTTTATATATGTATATCTAGTGTTTAGCAACTATTCAACTATGCAATAACTATCTTCAGTATTCATATATGACTAGAAATAGACCACTAAAATAGTGTGTGTATGACTAATAGAAATTATAGTTGTGTAGAAATTATAGTTTACATATGACTGTCAGTAATCCACACATGACTTAAAATTACAATTCACATATGTCCAGAAATTATACTTCCTATATATGATGAACCGTGGTGAACATTTCATGTACATATATGTTTTTGTTCTGTTAAATTCTAATGTCTATGCATACTGCATTCATTAGTGCCTATGTTCATTATTAAATTAACTATTTCATATAATATGTATTGATAAATAATACTCAACCTGAGTATCAAATTAATTCAACTCCGTTTTTGTCTTTTTCGTTTAATCGATTTTTATGTAAGGATCGTGTGCGTCTTCCTTTGAAAAATAACAAAGGTGTACTTATTGTTAAATTAAATTGGCTCGCAGATACATTCTTTGCAACTACCATAATAAAAATCCACTTCTGAATCTGTACATATCCTAAATATATTTATCATAATACAATAAATATGCACAATAAATATGTTTATTAAATCACACTATATTTATAACATTTCCATATTCCCAATCACTATATATGTGTTTATGTTCAAACATTTATGTCCACAATGATCAGACACTTAGCATAAAACGATATCGAGTGATAGTACGAGTAATTCGTAAATCTTTCTACAGTAAAAGTAATTTACTAATTTTTCTACGGTAAAAATAATTCACAAATCTTATTACGGTGAAATAATTCACAGGATTCACGTGTTTCCCGTTAATTATCCTTCCACCAGTTCAACGCCTGATTCGCGAGACGATTGCCAACAAGTTGGTCACGGAGAATCTCCATATTAAATTGTGCAAACGCTGGTTAATTATCGAAAAGAGTTTATACGGGGCTGTCCTCATACACGTAACTCGCAGCCGTCGCAGATGCACGAGACAAACTTCTGAACAGCACCGAAATGTTACTAATTTGTTGGTTAATTAGTTAACGCGACCGCAAACCGCGGCAGGTTCGATCCCCCTTTCGTTCGCACGCCTCGATGAACCGATTGCGTCGTCAACAAACGAAACTCGAATATCGAATCGAAACTGGTTATAAAGCTGGAAGGTAAACAACGGACGTTGCTTTTCCGTGTCTGAACTGTTAGCAACACTTTCGGACACGTGCAACGCGCAGTTCGTTCACAATGCCCTCGTCAAACCGCCATACAATAAGCACTCACCCTTTTTAAGGCCCTGTAACACGTGTGTTCGTAAAATTGTTTGACGATGGAACGAATGGAGGGGTAAACTGAAATGGGAACGGTTTCAAGAAATATTTTTGTTTCTGGTTTTTGGTATTCTTAAGTTCTCAAATTTCTATAATTTTAAGTTGCTGCATCACCAAATTCTCAAATTTTCGTATCCATAAACGCCATATTTTCAAATCACCATATTCTTAGATCCCCAAAGCCTGAGATTTCTAGATCCCTAAATTTTCAGTTACTAAGGATTCTAATGTCTTAAATTTCTAAATTCCCAAATTCTCAAATTCTCAAATTCCTAAATTCCTAAATTCCTAAATTCCAAAATTCCAAAATTTCCATATTGCTAAATATTAAATTCTCAAATCATCACAGTCTCAGACAACTGAAACCTCAGATTTCTAGATCCCTAAATCCTGAGTTACGCAAATTCCAAAATTCTCAAATTTCCATAACCCCAAACACTAAATTCTCAATTTGTTACGTTCCCAAATTTCTAAATTCCTAGATTCCTAAATTCCTAAATTCGTAAATTCCTAAATTCCTAAATTCCTAAATTCCTAAATTCCTAAATTCTTAAATTCACAAATTCTCAAATTTCCAAATTCCCACATTTCCACATTGATAAATATTAAATTCCTTAGATCATCACAATCACAGACAACCAAAAACTCATATTTCTAGATCGCTAAATCTTGAGTTACTCAAATTCCGAGATTCTCGAATTTCCGTATCCCCAAACACCATATTCTCAAATTGTTAAATTTCCATATTTGTAAATCCTTAAATGCCCAGATTTGTAAATCCTTAAATTCCCACATTTGCATATTGCTAAATACTAAATTCTCAAATCATGACAATCTCGGGCATCCAAAATCTCAGATTTCTAGATCTCTAAATCTTAAGTTACTCAAATTCCTAGATTCTCAAATTTCCGTATCCCGAAACACCAAATTCCCAAATCATCAGATTATTCGACCTCCAAATCCTCGGATTTCCGAATACTTCAATTTTCATTCACTCATACTTTCGACCGATCAAATTTCTAAAATCCTATATTCCAAACACTTCTCCGCAGGTGTTGCAGCAATTATCGCTACATGGAATAATCGCGTGTCTGTCCAGTATAGTATAATCACGTGATTGCCAAAAAAACATCATAATCACGCGACTGTTAAACGTAGTACAGTTGCACGAGTTCCAGGTACAGAATAATCGCGTACTTATCACATATAAAATAATCGCGTACCAATCGAATACAAAATAAACGTGTACCTATCCAATATAGAATAATTGCGTGACTGTCAAGTACAGAATAATAACGTGCCTATCGAGTATGACGATTTTTATTACGTGAGCGGTAAAAGCTACTCGAAGATCAGAATTTTTTCTAATGCAGTTAAGAAACTTCGTTTTCCCGGAGTGAAGCGAAACGACGGTTCCATCAGTCACATGTTTACGGGCCTAAAATTCGATTCGCAATCTTGGTGACATCGAGGTGACTTCGAGGGCTGTCGCGAAACCTTATTGGAATGTAGTTACCGTTGGTTCCTGTGGTTGCGCCCGGTTGTGACGTCTAGCGCGTTGAGCAAGAGATTCGCGTGCACGATACGATTTCCAATTCCCGAGCGTCATTTCTCCCGCGGTGACATTTGAGCCGGTTTGCTCGTACACTCGGCTGCAACCTGGCCTTCCTTTGAATAACGACTAATATTTCCGAACTTGAACAACTTTTAATTCACCGATTTACGAATTCATTGTCAACTTGTCTACTTTACGATACTTCGATTCTTCTCGTCAACGAATCTTCAAATATTCAACCATTTGAATCCTCGAATGCACAGTTTTCAAGTTTTTACGTCCTTCGTCAGTTTTTCGAATCAGAATTGAAAATTCAGAACCTCAAATTTTCGGAATTTTTGTCTACGCAGATCTTGAAATTTATATTTTGATAGTTATGGCATTGTTGGATTCCCAAACGTCTTCATTCTTAAATTTTAGAATTTACAGTTGTTCAGATACTTAAATTTGCATTTTTCAAGGTTTAGGATAATTAAATTGGCAAGTGCATAAATTTCAAAATCTCAACGAGTCCCAAATTTCTCTAACTCCATGATTCTCAAATTCTTAACTCTGCAAATCCATAATTCCTGACATGTCTGTATCCTCAAATTTCCCTATCTTTCAATTCATAAGTGTCTATTAAATTCTACCAAATGTCTATTAATTCATAAATGAGTATCAAGTGCATAAATTCCCAACTCCGTAGATCTTCAAATCCCATTCTCCGCTAATCCAAAGATTCCAAAATTTCTAACCCTGCAAATCTCTAATTCTAAAACTCCTACATCCTCAAATTTCTACACCCCTAAATTCGTAGATCTCCGTATTTCCAAATCCTCAAATCGGAAATTTCCCTAATCCCAGTATTCACAAAATCCTAGCCCAGCACATCTCTAAACCCGAAAATACCTACATCCTCAAATTTCAACATCCCTTCATTCATTAGTCTCCTTATTCGTAAATCCCTAAACTACAAACTTCTCTAATTCCAACGTTCCCAACTCCTTAGACTCTCAAATGCGTAAACTCTCAACTCCCTAGATCTCTAAATCCCAACCTCTCCTAATCCTCACCCCAGGATGCCCCACTCAAAAATTAACCCACATCCTAACAAAATTTCTACTTGAACAAATACCTCGATCCTTAACCTCTAGCGCTGGAATTTATTCTGCAAATGCGTCAGACATAACGAAATATTCACTGCTACAACATTCAGGTGACTACAAAAAATTCAGATGTCGACACTGTTTTACATTAGCGATACTCAACTATGCACATTACAATCAGACTGAAATTAAACGTTCAGCTGTATTAAAATTATAGCCAAGGATTGCTATATTTGAACGGCGAGTGCGTCAGATGTGTATCACGTTATTCCAGCGCAAGTGGTTAAATGCCTAATCCATCAGGTCACAAGCACTTCAAATCCAAAAAATCAGGCAACAGAAAGCATCTTTTCCTCATATTGCCATATTATATTCCTTATATTGCCAATGGTCTAGAGATATTCTATGTTAATAACTATTGTGATCTTCTATTTATCATGCCGACCAAAACATGCGGAAGTTAATGAAATATGCTAACAGTAGTAAGTCATAAGTTGGGAGCAATTGACGCTAAGACGATCGTAAAGACGCAAAATATTCAATGGTTTCATAAACTTATTCTTGCTACGGATCAGTTCAGAACCTTTTAAGATGGGTCGGACCATTTACAATATGAAGAATTCTGAACTGCTTTATTGTGTGTACCGTAATAAATAGAATCTAAAGATTATGAATTTTTATGTATGGCGCGATTATTTTCTACGCTTGAATTCTCTGTTTTATTAGTTTACGCTGCAACAGTTTGTTACATTTGAGCTGTGAGTGCGTCACGAGTCAGACTTGTCGAAGTACGGGAAGGGGTTAAATTTCCTTGTGTACAAGCACTGTCTGACGGGGCCGTATTTGCCGTCGACTGTACCTAGACCTGGTGCACGCGGGAGCGGATCCAGTTGACGGGGTGAAGAGCGAGTCGAATAAGGACAGGGTGGATGGGAGGGGACTCCATGGCAACCATTTCGCGGAGGTTAGGGTAGTGGCGCGTTGACGGATCAAGAGCATCCTGTTGAGAGCGCGTCGGGTCGTTGCCCTTGACCTACCGTTTACCAGACCCACCACGACCCCGCTGCCCTTCTGCTCGCGAGCCATGACGCTGATCGCTCGGTGACGCGTCGCGATGACGTTTCGCCCGCGGAGGGTCATCGGGCACTCGAGCGACCGTGTGTCGTCGCCTTACGATTCTTGCGTTATTAACCCTTTGCACTCGAAAGGTGATTTGTACTCACCATTTTGTTTAATACAGCAATTTTGGAATATATGTATGTTAGATATAATTTTTAGAAAAGCTAATAAGACTGTTCTATAACGAGGTTCTGGGGTAAGTGCCAAGAGGTCAAGCTTCGTCCTCTTACCGGAAGGCATTTCTGCCTTCTACACTCCGTGGCCAGATCCTTAAAGAACAACGTTCCTATGCAATTTAGGCAACGCAATGCTTAACTGCGTGCCCTTTTTCCGAACTTCCAAGCGGACAAATAAACAGACCTGCCACAGCCGATAGCCACGTGGCTCCAAGTCAATAGGCATCGTCTGTGGCCTTACTTTCTCTCTCAGAAACATCCTCTGCATTTAGACCTCACACAATCCATCCCTATCACAAATCGTTCAAAAGCAAAATAGCGGCAGGCTAATTGCCCTGGATGACCCTCCAAAATACGTTGACGCTAACATGTAGGATGGGAGCAAGAAGACGAGAAACGGATTAAAGCAACAAAAGATACATTTAATAATAATAAAAGAAATACAAAAGAAATTAATCGACTTTGCTTATTCAACGTGTCTGTCGCCACTGACTTCTCCACGCTTCTCACGCTTTTTATATTCTCACATTTGCACTTCTTTTGTCTCAAGCATTCTTTCTCTCTCATACCCGAATCTTGCATCCTTCTTTCCGATCATACTACGCAAAATACACGCACACGCACGCCATCGCTCGTTACCGATCCTCACATATATATTTTTTAACCAAATGTATAGTGTTATACATACAACGTATAAACATAACGAAGCAGTTAATATTGACAATTAATAATAGAAATATAATAACTACGAAAGAATTTATCAAACTTTTCAAGCAAGAAGTTTTGGAGTTGTTATTTGTTACCCGTAAAAGCACCTTCGTGTGCAAAGGGTTAACGGACGAGGCCGTTAATTGCGTCCACGGGCGGACATTGTGCACGTTCTCGCCGTAATTAACGCTTATTCGAACTACCGGCGTATTCGTAACATACTTTCGCGTTTAGGATCGCGGCCGTTCATTTCGAACACGCTAATGAATCGATTGTTCGCGATGAATTTGTTCTCTGTTTCTGCGAATCTGCGATTTAACCTTGCTTTGGGGGTATAATTGCGTTAAGAACATATTAGAGAGCTCAGGTTTATGACATGACCGTCGATCCCTGGTCAGAACCAAGGTTGAGTTTCAACCTTTGTAAACATCGAATCACGTCGAACATTCTGTTCTTACTTTTTCTACTTGATCGATCCGTGTGCAATCAATATCAATTAATCGGTAAAATCAATTTTATCGAGTGCAGAGGAAATTTATCTTGCGTAGGGAATATGAGTCAATAATGGTCAAGGGACATTTAGGGATTCTTGGTTAGTCGATTTTCAAATTTAGAGATTTGGAAACTTTTGAATGCAACGACCTCAGAATTTGAGAAGTTTAAAGATCTACAAATGTCGGCGTTCGATATTCAGAAATTAGAGAATTTTGTGAAGCAGAGAAATTGTAGAATTTGCGAATTTCAAAATTTGGCGATTTGGGAATATAGAAACTCGAAAATCTGAAAATACAGGTGTTATGAAATCTTAGAAATTTTGAGATTTACAAATGTAAGAATTTGGTAAATTTAAGAAATTTGGAAATGTATGTACGGGGTGAGTCACCTAACCTTTGCACCGCAAACATCTTTGCTGTTTTTAATTGTTTTATTCTGCTTACATATTTTATACATTTTTTTCTGTCCGAGACCTTGAATGACCTAGAATCAATATAGCCTCTGTATTGCCAATGAAAGGGACTATCATTATTGATGTTTAAAAAAGGGTAATTCCATTTAAATGACTGATACGCATAGACGTCCACGCCTGTCAAAAATAAATATTACACTTGGAACGTGATTTTTGATTCAATCAATCGATTGCGTTTCTTTCGCTATCTCGTGTCACATGAATGGTAGTATATGAAAGTTTTGTTCTTCCAATGAGTAAATAAAAATGTTATAAAATTTACTCAACATTGAAAACACGTTCTTTATCGTATTAATCTGAAATTAACCTTGTTTTATATTATTTGTTCAAATAAGTACTGTTATACAGGGCAAAATAATTACGTATTTATAACAGAAATCTTTGTTACGATACGTAAATTTAGAAACTTCATAAATTTAATGAATTTATAAATATACAGTTATAATGTAACGTAAATACTTCGATTGCACAATCAAAATTAACATTCTAAACGCGATAGATTTCTTCCTTGACATTGTGGGAATTTTTATCGCAATTAAAGAAGATTCTTAGTCAACAGCGACTTTAAAAAGTGATCGTTTTTACAATCTCAAGAACGTTTGAAGCTAAAAGGTTAAATAATATTTACTCTGAGCTTCCGCTCGTGTTCAGAGCGAAAACGCGCGATTTATATATGCAAGGGTTCGTGGTACTCGTAGGGTTAAAGACACTATTTTCGTGAAAAATCTCTTCTAGCTAGAAGCAGAAAATTGAATCGGCCCGTTTAAAAGCACAGCAATCAAGCGGTTTCATTCAAACAGTTTCTGTTGACTCTATTAAACGAACGGATCGATGAAGTTCCCCTGAAAATTACAAACTTTCATTAGTTGCTCGTGATTTGTTGGCAAATTTGGTGTTCAAGCATTTTGGAATAGGAAAATTTTCGGTGATTTAGGGATATGGGAATATCAGACGATTCGAGATTTGGAGTTTCGGGTAATTTACGGATTTAGAGTCTTTGAGATCCGTGAATTTGCGAATTTTTTTCATTTTGAAATAAGGACTTAACTTTTTGGGAATTTTGGGCTCTGGGACTTTGGGAATATTAGAAGATTTGAGAATCTTTGGCGATTTGAAAAGTTGAAGATGTGTTGTTTTGATGATTTTTGGATTTGTAAATTTGGGAATTTTACAGGAGTTGAGAACTTTTCGCGATTTGAAATATTGGAAATTTTGGATTTTGTGAGTTTGCAGATTTTTAGATTTGTGGCTCGCCAATGTGTAGTGTCTTTGTGGTTCCTGACGACTTTGAAGATTTGGAGTTTTGGGCATTTAGGGATATAGGATTTCGGGTTTTAAGGACTTTGGGGATGTGGAAATTTGAGTATTTAGATAGTTATAAAATTCTAAATTTGAGGATTTGTCAATTTAGGGGAATGAGAACTATGACATTTTGGAATTCGAAGATTTGATATGCAATTGGTAGTTTGGAAATTTCAATAATTGAAATTGACGTCTTAACGTAGGAATTTTTTAATTTGAGGTTTGAGAATTTGACAATTTAGACATTTGATTATTTGGAAATAACGGAATTCGAAGATTTAAGAACTTAGAACTTCAGGTTTCACAGGATTTGAACATTTGTATCTTTTAAATTTTGAGAATTCGAATCCTTCGGTATTTGAGAATTTGGAAATTTGAAGAATGCAGAAATGTAAAATATTTTACTGGAATGCCCAATTGGTGCAAATATTAGAACCAACGATAAAATACCTGCTGATATTAAACAATGTTTAAATGACATAAAACATATAAAATGAATAATAACTTATCTTAAAGAATCTCAAAATAATTAATGATGTCTAAAATAAATGATTGGTACATAAATGTAAACTAATGATATATGTAAAATACGATGTAGTATAACTCAAAATGTAGGAACATAACTATATATCTAAATGTGGTCGTTAATGGCTAAAAAGCTTATGTGACATTAAATAAATAAATAAAACATAGAAAAAGGAGAAATGTGTCTGAAAATTTGCAAGGGTGGAAATTAGAAATTGTTTATCGTTGCAATGTTGAAAAACGGAAGACGTGGAGATGTAAAAATTTGGTAACACGAGTTTTTGAATCGCAATCTCGTAGGCTGAGAATCTTCGATGTTCTAAAACTTGTAAGTTCGAAAGCTCGAAAACTTGAAACCCCGTTAACTAATAAATTCTACTATAAATCACACAGCAAATCAACGCTAGTACTCCACCAACGCGAATGCCAGCTACGCCACTGAAAATATGGTAAACTCGAAAACTCAAAAACTAGAAATCTCGAAACCTCGCAGGCTGAGAATCTTCGATGTTCTAAAACTTGTAAGCTCGAAAGCACGAAAATTTGAAACCCCGCTACCTTATAAATTCCACCGTAAATTACGCAACAAATCAACGCTAGTACCCCACCAACGCGAATGCTAGCTACGCCACTGGAAATATGGCAACGCTACCACGATTTCATTATTTTCACGGTCATTAATCCATCAGCTGTTCCGCACTTATTTACATTCAACAAGATTCAGGATCGGCCTATAAATTTCGAGAGGTGCGATCGGACAGCTATTAACATATTTCTGACGAGTTCGTTTATCCCGCTACGATTCTCTGTTCGTTTCTCTGTGTCGGCCCGCGAACTTGTTGAATATGCATGAGACTCGTTTCACGCGACACGATTCACGCACACGCGTCCGTTAAATTCCCGCAATCTTTTCGCGGATAAGTTTGTCCGACGAATTTCGTCGCCCAGAACGAAATCTGTTCAACGTCTCATAGATCTGCCGGCGCTCCCGAGCAGAACGGAACTGTTCTAACTCCCGCGGGATCTAAACAGGGTTTTAAATTCGACCGTGCTGCCGCAAAGTGAGTTCCTCCTACAGGAATTGCAAATTTTTGCCGCTCCACGGTGCTAGTTTAAAATGAATCGGGAGGGACTTTCATGTTCGACTCTTTTATTTCGACCGACGGTTCTCAAACTTTTTTACTTCGCATCCGTGATAGAGGGACCGAAATTTCGCAATGGCGACTGACATCGGAAACCAGGTTTAATGTTTCGCTTCTTTGTAAAATTGATATGCGATGTTTCGATCGTAAACGCGGGTTAACAATTCGTTAACCGGTATATGAAATTTTAGTTGATCTTTTTGGTTTTTGACACGGAGTCAAACGAGTACGTTGGAGTTTAAGAATATGGGATTTCGGGTTTTAAGGACTTTGGGGATTTGGAAATTTCAGTATTTATAAAATTCTTAATTTGAGAATTTGTCAATGTAGGGGAATGAGAACTAGAACATTTGGGAATTCGAAGATATTAATCTTGAAAATTTCGGGATTTGGTAGTTTGGAAATTTCAGTAATTATTGTAAAAATTTCAGAATTTTCAGATTTAGAACCTGAAGAATTTGGCGATTTAGAGAACTTAGGAATTTTTGAATTTGGGGTATGAATTTGACAATTTAGACATTTGATTATTTTGAAATAACTAAATTCGGAGATTTGGGAACTTAGAACTTTAGGTTTTTCGGGATTTGAACAGTTGTATCTTTGGAAATTTGAGAATTCGAATCCTTCGGTATTTGGGAATTTGGATATTTGAAAAATACAGAAATGTAAAATATTTTACTGAAATGCCCAATTGGTGCATATATCAGCAGATATTAAACAATGTTTAAATGAAAGAAAAAAATATAAAAGGAATAATAACTTATCTTAAAAAATTCGAAATAATTAATGATGCCTAAAATGCAGTTAGATTTAGAAAATAAATGATTGATTGTAAATGCGGGTTAACAATACTTTAACCGGAATACGAGATTTTAGTTGATTTTTGCTTTTTAACACGGAGTCAAAAGAGTACCTGTGCGGTATTCAGATTTTAGCCCATATTTTTCGCAAAATTTGGTTAATTTATTTTGTATCGAAAGTTAATTGAATTTTTTAAGAGATCTGTGAAACCAGATTTTCTTAGAAATGTTTTAAATTTTTTGTATTTCAAAACGATATTGAAAACGTCCTTCTTTTTTACTTTTCATGCTCACTTTAAGTACCAAATATGTTGTACACCTAACATGTGTATATCATGTGTATATCTAATATATAGAAAGATAATATATGTACAATATAGCACTTTTTAAAAGATAACACCGGAGTGGATTAATAATATGACATTTTACTGTTTAATATAATTCATTTTGATATGTGAATATAATGGAATATAATATGATTGTAATACAAACTATAATTACTTTGTGCGTACTAATCGTAGTTAGATGCTGTTTATCAATTAAGGTCTCCGTGTACGGAAACGGAGCATTCGCCAACACATCGACAACTGACACGAGCAACATCGTAACTAGATTGTGTTTACGTCAAAATTACAATGTTGTTCTTAGATTGCTGTTACAGCATTGTCGACACGATGTAATTAAAGCATATTTGGCCCTATTCCAATAAATGTACCATCCAAACGAGTTTACGTCTTTGCACCAACAGGCAATTTTGCATCCGAAGTAGAGTCATTAGCTGCCAGCAAAAAACCATTGTATAGCTCTATCCACGTCGGAATAATGTTTATTCGGGGAAGTACAGTCAAGAGGAAATCCGGATTTTCTAGGAGAAATATGGTACGCAGGTAGAGGCAACTCGATTATTTATCTTTGGGGATTTTTAAGGAGTTAAATATTTAGGGATAAGAAACCTCAAGATATAGAGATGGAATCCTCAAGATTTGGAGATTTTGATATTTGTCGACCTAGGAACTTACAGACACAGATATTTCGGGGATTTAAGGAACTTAAGGGACTATGTAGGAATATCGGAATATGGGAATTTAGCAGATATGGAGGTCTAGAAACATAACGATCGATGAATTATGAGACCTATAAAGGGCTATAGATCCCGAAATATGGAGATATAGGAATACAGAGATACATGGATACAAAGATACAACACAGGAACTTTTTCATTTCAGGACCTATGGATTTTTTAACCTAAGAATATGGAAATTTATGGAATTGATGATGTAAATATTTAAAGAGCTAGATATTTATTAATTAGGGGAATACGTGATACACAGGTTTCTGAACTTAATAATTTGTATGGGTTTAGGAATTAAGGGATGCAGGTAATCATGTAGGGATTCAGAATCTGGGAATCTAGGATTGGAAAGATTTGGAGATCTAGGGATTTACGTGTGTAGATTTTTAGATATACTACGTATTTAGATATCCAGGTATTTATATTATATCTAAGTTATGTAGGTATATAGCGATCTCGATATTTAGATATTATGGAGTCTAGGTATACAGAAATCTATGGGCTAGGGATTTAGGGACTACGGGATGTAGAAATTTGAGAATTTCTGTATTTCAAAATTTCGAAATTTTGAAATTAAAAGATTTAAAAGTTTGCAAACTTGAAGCAGTGCGTATTTGAGATTTGCAATAACTCTCAAAGAGTACACAACCAAATTTATATTTATCATTAACACTAAACCTACGGGCGTACGGTAGGTTTAAAAACGAAGTTGAAGAATATACAAACGAACGATAAAATACAAGTTGGTGTACGCGTTAATTCTTTATCTTGCCGAAAATCAACACGAATTTCAAAAAGGTCACCGTAATATACTTTGTAACTTAACCCTTTGCACTCCGAGTGTTTTTTTATTCAAGAGGGCAGCAACTCCATGACATTTTTGCGTTGGGGTATCTGAAAAATGAACTTCGGTTTTACTAAAGAAAAGACCTAAATGTTATTATGCATTCATTTATTTAATTAATGTCATCATCTTCATCTATTTCTTCAGAATAACTACCAATGTCATCAGTATTACTCTCAATAATACATATTTTCCGCTTTTTTTGCACTATTATCAGTATCAGTATATTCACTTTGTTGGGTATTATTTCCAACTACTATGTCTTCAAAAAATTGCATATTAATTTCATTTTCACTTTCGTTTTCACTGATCTCAAAACTTTCCCAATAATCTCCTTCTTCCATATGTTCTCAATGGTAAATCTATCTAATGTAAAACAAAATTCAAAATTCACTAAGAAATAGTGCACAGCTACTTTGAACACAGAACCTGCTAGTCATTGAACGCAACTACACAGGTTTTTCTAACTGCACTGAAAGCAACTGGCGCAATAGCGGCGCCTACGGAGTGCAAAGGATTAAAATTATAAACTTGTTAAATGGTAATTTTGACTGCGTTGGTAGGATTAGTGTTAAAGTTCGTTGTCCGTTCGCACGGTGCTACTATTTTTTTTAAGTGCTAAATCAAGCTTCAGTGTTTAACCCATTGACTGCCAGCTACGAGATATCTCGTAGTGCGTGCTGCAATTTTAGATTAATTACAAATGGCCATTTCAGTTAAAAATATTTTAAAAAGGTGAAAATTATATTATTATCATTATTATTTATTTTAATTACTGTAAATGCTATTACAATATTATATCAGTAACTTAATATAATTATATTTTGTAAACTTTCATGTATTCTTCAAAATAAAACCTTGGCACCCAGGGCAAGACGCTCTATGTATGTCTGGCGGTCAATGGGTTAATAAAGCAGACATTTTACCATCGCTAGTTGTTTGGTTATTTTTGCCTTTCGAGTGGATCCACTGATTCCTCAACCTAACTAGTTGGTGGTTCATTAAGTTGAATCCCGACGAACATACAACGAGGAACAGAAGGGTTGCGTCGCGCTCGATCCGACTTAAAGCGGCAATAAATCAAGAGATCCGGCCAAAGCGAGGGAAGATGAGGTCAATGCCGGGAAAAACCTAATGCAGAAAGGGCGCAAAAGGGAGACGGAATGTAGGTGGTGCAACGGCGCTCATCGTGATAGTTCTCCGCATTAATAACGCGGCTGAAACACGATTTTGCGCTCTTTATTGCCGGTGGGCAGCGTTAAGGGTTGGCTAGCTGCACGTGTATCGGTATGGCCATCCATCGTCCAAGATCTGGTGGTTGTGCACGACACATCCGCTTATGGGATATATCGCGAAACGATGGCGTTGCTATGGCGTTAAGGTGCCTTGTTGAACGTGTCCGTAATTTATTGCACGACCAAGCACCGACTCATTCGCCGCGTAAGGACCTTGCCCGGGACACGTTAATGAAACTTACCGGGCTTCACGATCTCGACGAACCGTCAGCTTCCTGTTTAACCTTAGTGCTACGCAACACGTACGTCGCTGGACATACCTAATTATGACACCGTGAAAATTACGGGGACAGCGCCGTAATATCGTATTTGCATTAAACAGTCAGAAAACGAACCGTTCATTTTCGCCTGACGTGTTCGTAAATTGCATCGTTAATATAGCACGTTTCTAGTTTGGATAATTGTACGGATTTTTTGCTTAGGATTATTACCCTATATCTTAATATTTTATGTACTTTTAATTCAGGAAAATGATACATGTTTTTCATTTTGGTAAAAAATACGTGATTTTAATATAGGGTTACGTTATACGTCTTTGATTTAGGGTTACACGTTTACACATTACACGTTACATATTACACGTTTTTAATTTAGATTTATACTACGCATTTTTAATTTAGGTTAATGTTACACGTTTTTAATTCAGATTAACTTCACATATTTTTAATTTAGAGTAACATCACACGTCTTTAATTTAGAGTAATATCCCATACTTCTAAGTATGGGATTAAGACCAGTATTGGGAGTAACACCATTTTATTTTAGGCCAAAATCACATAATCTTAATTTTGGATAGCATCACAGGCTTCAAGTTTGCAGTAATGTTACAGTAATGTTAGTATAAGATCACACGTCTTTAATTTGTAGCAATATCACTCGTTTATGACTTAGAATAACATTGAATATTTTCAATTTAGAATAACGGTGCGTAGTTTTAATTTAGAGCAACATCATATATTTTTAAGTTTGTATAACATCACAGGTTTCAATTTTGCAATAGCTTTGCATGTCCTTAATTTAGTATAAGATCAAACGTTCTTAATTTAGAGTAAGATCACACGACTTTAATTTGAAGCAACTTCGCATGTTTATGATATAGAATAATATCACATATTTTTAATTTAGAGTAACATCGTATACCTATATTTAATTTTGGGTAGCATATTCAATAAATTATAAACCTTAAGTTCTCCAATTTTCATTTCTAGCATAGTTGTCTAAACGAAACCGTAAATACACCGTGCTACGTATAATTATTGTTACTGCAGCGTTTACGATGCAAACATTAACCACAATTTCCACGATGGCATCATAAATTGTTTCCTGCCAGACAAATATTTCCAACCAAATATTATTTTCAGTACTTGAGACTATCACCAATCATATGCGACAAAAATAATTATCTAATTCGTAGAAAATAATACCACGATGCAACGACAAATGCCGCTTACTACAAACATAGTACTTACACGAGCATGTACGCGTAGGAAACAACACAAGGCCACAGTTAGGTGAAGTTATACCAAGAAAATGGCGGGGCTCGTGTGTCGGCGCATTCTAGAAACATAATTACGTGAAACGATCGACGACGTTGGCGGGGAAAAACGACGACAGTGAAAAGAAACTCGGTGTTTGTGTTAGTTTACACAAAAAGCAGAAACGCGGTTGTGGTGGCAAGCCACAGGCAAAAACTTTACATTCGTCACACCACAGAATTACGTGTTTTCCTCTCGTTCGTCGTTTCGCCACTTGAATCGTGGAAAGATTCTGATATCGTTCAGCTGCTCGATCGACAGGTTGTTGCCGATTAAAGAGGATCGATCGATGATTCATCGTAGTACTAATCAGTTTTTGTCTTATTATTTTCATCACAGATGTTGTGGATTTTCGTTACAAAATGTTTCCTCTAATTTGCGGTCGCATTTCTTTGATAATGTTTCTGAATCGTGCAGTGATACGCAAGTTTTAATTACACTTTTTTAATTTCGTATCGAAGTTAACAAATGTATAAATAAACGAACAAAAAAATAAGTGTATATCAAAGTTGATAAATATACAAACATTTTAATAAATGTATATGAAAAGATCGTTTTATAGGTAAAAAATATAAAAAATTTGTTAGGAAAAATCGTAGAATGATATGCATGTTTAATCATGCTGTCTTAATTTTGTATCAAAAGTTAACGAACATATAAATAAATAAACAACAAATAAGTGTATAACAAAGTTAATGAATATATAAACATTTTAGTACAATAAATACTTATACAAGGATGCTTTAATAGGTAAAAAATATATGTATAAAATTTTGAGGAATTTATTTATTTGATAAGCGATATGCACTTTCAGTGTATATATTATATAAATGACACAGGAAGCTGTCAAAATGAATTTATGAATACTTATATTATATAAATTATTGAATTTAATCTATAATACAATTTTGCATTATGTATGTTAAAATTGGTTGCAAAGTGGAATATTTAATGGTGAAATCAAGTAATGTGCATATACGAGTTTTGTGATTTCAACGCGATATCGAATTCAAAATTATTTGGGTATATAAATTGTAACCGTAAATATTATTAACATTAATTAGTAATATAAAGTAAATAAATATATATAATTTATGTAATTTATATATATTAAGTATATGTAATTTATTTATGATAAAGTAAACAAATTACATTAACAATCTATAAATTTTATCGAAAAATCTACATATATTATCTTTATATAATATAATTAAATATCCACGGCACATACTGTTCACATAATATAATTAAAAATCTTGATATAATCTTTACATAACGAAAATAGCTTAGATTGTACCGAGCGTGTGCCAAAGTAAACACATTGGCCGATCGTACCGATGCATGTTCTACTTTCGAGGATATAAACGCGACGATTTGTTAATTCGCGAAATGGTGGTTCGTTGGTCGACACGATTTTCCAGACTCTCGATTCGCTATTAAGATACCAGATCACGTTGAATCTATGAGCGACCTCGCCGCGAATATATCTTTGCGATAACGATCAGCTTCTTCACAATGACCAACCGGTAGAAAACGAGAAGCTGTTCTTATAATATACACGCGAATATTTCTGATGAATGGACACGTGCTCGCATACAAAATGTGAATGCACGGCTACCTGCTGCGAGGCATAAATTAAATCTTTTACACGCTCTCGATGATAGGGGAAGAAAGCTTTAGATAACTGGAGTTCTGTGTGATTCGAATTCTCGCACTCGATTAATTCTCCATTCTTTTCTCTCATTTTCTACTACATCGTGCAGCAGAAATTTTGAGAGTGATTTCTATTGTTAACTTCTAGAACGTACGTTTTAGTTTTTGTGTTGCAGAGAGTTTTTGCATTTTAATGTGAATTTGTACGATCGATTAATTCTACAATTTTTTTATGTTTATTTTCTAAGTTTATTAGAAAATAAATATAAATATAATATAAATAAATTAATTAAGTTGAAGAAAGTGTGAGGCACTGCTCATACTTAAAATGTATGTAGATTTTATGCCGTAATGGATTTTGGTATTTGAAGCTTGAGTTAATTAGAAATGTGATTAAGTTAAGTAGATGCCAGGTACTTTGAGGAAGTGACTGGTATTATTAAATTTCGGGATGTTGGATTTACATTTTGTGTTTCAATGAGATTTGGTATTTACCTCCATGCAATATAAACTGTTACGATCAATTAATTCTACGTTCATTGTGTCAATTTATGTGTTAATTAGACAATTTTTAGTAGGTATTTTGGTGATTTCCACCAAATACCTCACAGTTTCCATGTTCAAGACATTAAATTTGAGCTTTTCTGCTTTAGGGAAATTTGTTTTTTGAGTATATATAGATTAAAATCAATTCACAGTTTTATTTTTCAGCCACAATGGCAGTTACTTAAATAGTGATACAAGAGTATCATGCAATAGGTTTTTCTTTCAGGAGCACTGTAAATAATGAATTATGTGTTGTACTAGGGAATTTGGGATTAGGCATTTTGCAAATATAGAAATGTAGTAATTTATGAAATTTGGCGCTTAGAAATCTAGAAACTTGGGGATTTGACAATGTAAGAATTTGGAAACTTGGGAATTTGAGAACTTGGAAATCTAGAGATTTGGGAATTGGAGAATTTGAGGATTTGTAAATTTGTAAATTTGGGAATTCGGGAATTTAAGAATTTGGGGATTTACGAAATTAAAATTTTAGGAATTCGGAAAATGAGAAAATTTAGTATTATGATTCAGGTATTTAGGCATTCGGAAATGTGAAAATATGAAATTTAGATATTTAGGAATTTCCAAAATTTGTCATTTGGAGATGTAGGAAAATCGAGATTTGTATATTTGGAAGCTTGAGGATTAAAAAACTTAAGTGCTTGAAAATTAAGAAACTAGAAAGCTAGTAAACTTGATAATTTACAGGTTTGGAAGGTGGAAACTGATAATTTGAAAATATGAAAATTCGAACGATAACGTGTAGATTATGAACCCATAAGCCACTTAAAAGAGTCTTAGAAAAAAACTTTCCCTCGTTTCAAAACATATCATAATTTTCCAAAACTACGTCTCTTGTACCACTCTAATAACATCAAATTTATACCAAATCGTCCCAAAGATACCTGTATCTCGTTACTCCAAAAGCTGGTTCAAACCCCAATTTATGATTCGAGCAATAATCTCTCATTTTTCCATCTTATTTCCGTAACTCCGTATTAATTTCCCTCGCATTAGAGGAAATATTTCGTCGTTCGTCGCGTTTCCGCCGATCGTTCGAACGGAAAAGCTAATCCGAAAAAATGCATTTCACCGAGAACCGGAGGCTCGTGGAGATGTTCCGTAGACATTAGAGCCGAGGGGGATCTATAGGAAATTTATTCACGCAAGGGTGGCTCGAAGAGGATGTGCCATGGTACGGGGTCGACGAAGAAGGAAAGGGGCCGTGGAAGCAAGGAAATATCCCGAGACGTTTTTTGACCGGCCAATTCACTTCCACCCGCTCGATTTCTCTTTTTCATTCCCGTTTTCTTTTCCACCTTATCCGAGTAAACCATCCGCGAAGCAGCCGCCCACGGTTTTTCGCCAGTTACTTTGTGCGCCATCGGTCTTGCCCTACACTCGGAATCGATACGCGCGTTCCTGCACCGAACGCGGATGACATTACGGCTCCATCTTTGGTTTTCCTTCCATAATACTCGAATATCTGTTCCACGACGACGATAAAGAGGAAATTTCGGACGGTAATTCGCGATACATACTTCTTCTTCCTCTTCTTCACAATTTCTAATGCTTTTATTTTTCACTCGGAGTGACGTTACAAAAGAATGCGAAGATACACTGGTGGTCAAACTATAACTTACTCGAGAATCGGTCAACTGAGGTATTTTATGCACTTTTTGGATAAGATGGTCTAGAAGGGGAGGAGAAGAGTGTTTGGAAAACGAAGTCTTAGGAGTGAGTATTAGCAAAGTTGGTGACTGCTTAAAGATTAGATTTCGGATGAGCCAGTAATTGAGGAAAATATTTGATATCCCATCAAATGGACAATCTTATGTGCACATTCAGATTTGATAGTTTAATAGTGGAAATCACACTCGATCAACTCATAATTTTTTTGTCGAGTATAACTTCAGATTCTTTAAATTTTGTCGAGATAGTATGAATGGTAGATATTAGGTGCAACATATGCAAGAACTTTGTTGACACATCGATTTACAAACGTTATTATGTTATAAGATTGCGAATTATTCAAAAATTTCTGTACTGTTACAGTATGTACAAATAAAGCTTTTATAAAACCTCAACTGACGGACGAGTACCATCTTTATTATGGAGTACATTTGTGTATACATCTTCTCGCGAAGTTTAAGATACTTGGAAATTGGGAAATTTGAGGACTTACAATTAATTTTCCATCACTTTAAAACCTGTCTAGCACGTTATGAACTCGACAAATGTCCTACATTAGCTGCTTGTAAATAAAACCTATTATAATTTTGTAATTATTAAAACGTAATATAGCTTCGTAAATCATGTTGCAGGAATAAAATCTATACAAAGATTTATATAATACAAAGGCAAAGTTGCAAATATTATATAACTTCGCAAGCGAAGAATGTCGAAGTTACTATTTCTGTACCCACATATAAGGACAAGCTAAACGTCTTTGGCGTTAAAAGTTCGCGACTTTCAGAAATCCAAAAGTTTCTAAAAGGAAGATTGAAAGAAAGTTGTGCTTTTCAAGAAAGTCTTAGTACCTCGTACCCTTCAATCTCCTTTATTTATCCTATATTTTTTCATCGCGAGGTAGATATATATATTTCGAGGAGAAAAATACGTGTTGATATTCCGAGAAGGTTACTTAACACGGCGGCTTTTGGTTTCTTTATAAAGTGTTACCGAGTAGCGAAGAGCCGTAAGAAGCTCGTTTGCCTTCTGAAATTTTTAAGCGGAACTGTTCTAAGTGAAGCTGTCCTTTGAACTGCTAATTACCGAGCTAATAAGGGAAAAATCGAGGCTTATGGAAAACTTCTTGGGCAGCAACCCCGCAAAAAGTTTCCTCGTTACCACCCTCGCTAATCGCCCGCTTCCTCGATATCTTGATCGTTTCATTAGCTATCGAAACTTCGAATCGCATCGTTATTCGTCTTAATCATTAACAAGTACCCGATTAACGCGTTTAACCATCGAAACTTCGATCGATTCGGAACTTTCTGCTATTACGCGAACTTCCGAAGACAATCGCCGCCATTGCTAAGTGTTAAACCATTAAACGATTTACGATAAGATCTGATTTGCATTTCGTGCTCGGTCCGTACGTTCAGGAGTTGAGATCCATTGAAAGCGTTGTTCGCTGGCTTTCGGATTAATGGGTGTTCGAATAGTGTTCCTGTAACGATTATCTGGATAAAATACACTGTGTTTGTATTGTACCCATCATTGAAATATCAAACTCCGCTATTAAACTTCTGTCTTGAAATATTATAATTCGTAACGCATCAACAGTTGCGGTACCTTTTATCATTTAAGTTATGTAATCGTAAGTCAACCCTTTGCACTGGAACTCACACTCATCATTTTGTTTAATACAGCAATTTTGAGTAGGTATTTTTTAAAAAAATCTCTAGGGTCGCACGCGAGATGCTTAAACATAACGAGTCAGCTAACAGTGGTAATTAATGAAACAGACATAATAACTTCGAAAGAGTTTGTCAAACTTTTCAAGTTTTAGAGTTACTATCCTTTATCCGTAAAAATACCTCCGAGTGCAAAGGATTAAATAGGTTAAGTTAAATCGAGTACTTAATTAGCTAAATACTTAGTTAAGCAAATGAAGTTAAGTACACAGTTCAGTTTTAAAATTTACTTTAACTTGTAAGTATGTAAGTTCTGAAACTTCGAACTTTCGTATCTTTATGGCAGGATTAAAAAATTATCAAATTCAGAAATTCAGATATTTTAGATTTACATATTTGTGATCGCGAAGATCTTTCAGATATTTTAGGATTCCCACACTTTCAAATATATGAAATTATAATATTAAGGAATCCAAGAATTGAGAAACCTGGAAATTTCAAATTTCTGTATTTGTAAGATATTGCAATTAGAAATGTTGATATTTCAAAGCCTTCACCCTTTAGAATCTGTATTAAGTAGTTTACAGAGTTAAATAAATAGGCATTTCAAATTTTCCTATTTACAAAATCAGATAGAAAATTTGAAATTTATAGATTTACAAATTTTAAGTTTTTAATTTTACAAATCCAGAAATTTGTGTTTACCAATTTTCCAAATTTAGAAACTACATCTTTTCAAATTTTAGAATTTACCAGAATAAGACTTTCACTTTTGCAAATTTAGAAACTTATATATTAAATTTTATGAATTCAAAAGCTTCATGCTTTCAAATTCAGTAATTCTGAAATTTCGACTCGTCAAACTTTCTAGTCGAAAACATTCAATTCTATAAATTCCCAAAAGCAACTCTAGTGTTTCATTGTTCTCAAGCTTCCAAATTAAGCAGAACGATTTTAAATTGTCAACAATTAAACTATATCTAAACCAAAAAGTTCCGTGATTAATCCCTTGCCATAATTTGACGAGTCCAACTCGTGACAGATTCTCAGTGTAAACGTAATAAATCTTACTAAAATATTGAATAAGCTCCTACATGAAGTTCACATACAATTATAATCCACATAATCGATCATCGAATATAAAATACGCACAACATTTGAACTTCTTTGTCCATATTAATATCGCAGCCGTGAATAGTTCGCCCTGACCGACGCACCAGACAAATAAATTGTACGACAAGGGGTTGAAAATCCTCGTAATTTTCCACCAGCATACACTCGCAATAAATACCGAAAGACCCAAAATTCGAGACGTCAACGCGAAAACGTGTGTAACTCGATCGCAGATTACTATATACATCCCATAAATTTGTCGCGTATAGATCCTATTTCTCCTCCAGCGAAACTCGTATCGAGTCTGCAGCCAGGGTCGAAAACGTAGGAGCGGTGTCCCAGGGTGTTCGTCGATCCAAAACGTCGTCGTTCGAAATTCCTGTCGATTTTCCCGGGGATCGATGATTTGTCGCGGTTGATTGAATCCCGTAGGCGAGGTCGCGAATTTTTCCAACCGGCAAGGCAGGGTAATAATCCTTCATGGTTGCGGTCGGGAAGGAATTGTCGAGGGGTTGAAAGACTCTCGATGGCCCGTTTATTGAGCTACGGCGTACAGCCTTCTCGCAAGGGACGCTTTCACGGTGGAATATATGCGTCAGGCTGCATCGTGCAGCTCTATTCAAGCTGGCGGATATATGTCGCATTAATTATATCTCTGTCAATGCGCTGTCGGGCGAACTAGCCTGGACCGGTTCACGCGAGTCGTGTGTCAGTAACCACAGCGAGCCATTGTTCGTGGTGATGCCGGTGTGCGTTGGTTGGCCAGCCTGGTTAGATACCTCGCCTGTTACCCGTCCAGGGAATTGTTGAGCTTATTAGCTCAAAAGTAGTCCGTGCTGCGCCGGGGGACGCTTCATCCGTGGCTAAAGACGCGCGAGTTAATGACGGATCAAATGCTTGCGAGCTGTTTCCTCCTAACTCACGCTCGTTCTCGAATCTCTCTACACGAATTCCCTTCGAACATTTTATTTATTTCAGCTTACAACTTTCTAATATAGATATTAGGTCTACCGGAAAGTTATGCCCGTTTATGAAGAGAAAGAAAATTATACAGTTTTTAATACATTCAACAATCTATCGAAATGTCCTGAAACTCCGCGCATTTCTACTGGTAGGACATAAACATATTCCGTCGCGAGTTAGTTAGGTAGCAAATTACCGTTAAATAATAAATAACTATACGCGCGTCGGAAGAGACGGAAATGCAGTTAAATCTATTCAACTCAAATTACACTCTCTGCACCAAATTACATTCGCTGCCTTCATCTCCGACTCCGGTTCTCCCCATAGTTATTGTGTTATTATTGTTACGAGCGAGTATAACGCGGACAGAGAGGCTGTGGATTATTGACCCTGGGTCCTCGACGTGTCCAAGTTTTCTACAGTGGTTTTGACTGTAAAAGTAGGGACACTTATGAGACTGGTATTTTAGAGTCGATATTAGGAGTCCACATGCATAACGGAGCGTCCACATGATGCCAGTAACTCGTGCTAGTGGTCTTGCCACCAGAAGGACGAATTTTTGTCTGGAAAAGTCAACTACTATAGGTAGTATTAGATTTGTCTTTGAAAAACGAAAATAGTAAAGAAAAGATGCCATTTTCTTTAGAATATGACATAAGCAAAGCAAGAAATGCAAAGATTGAACTACATACTAACAAGGCTACTGTCGCCAGTAACTGGCATAATAAATGTAGATGCTTCGTAAGTGTCTGGAAGATAGAGACACCATCTGAGCACCATATGTAGACTTGATTGTCTGATTATCTAATTGTAAGAACAGGGTCCGATACACGAGTGTTGGAATATGCATAGTAAATTCACATTCACATAAAAATATAAATATGAGGAATTTGGACACCGAGGGGAAACTGGTCTGTTCTTTTGGAGTTGATGGTTAATAGATTGCGATGAGTGCAAGTAGTTGAGGAAGAAATGGTCAACGCGTTAACTCTACTCACTGATTCGAAACTGTACGAGATTGTTTTAACACCGTTACCTGTTCCGATCAAGTCTCTTTCTCTTTCTTCGGCAGCTCGAAGAAAGCTTTTAACCATCCGCAGAAAGGGAAACGCATCAGTATCTATTTCCAAACAGCAGAAAGGATTCGTTGTTCTTTGTAAGCTGATACGAATGAACAAAACATCGATTTTTGCGAATTAATACCATTCGAACCTGTCAAATACGTTGACTAGTAATTATAATTCAAATCTATGCAGTCTTTAATGAAACTTACGTATGGAGCGTACGATGATTTATAATATAATAAATAGATAATAAATCAACGCATAATTTTATTTTCATTATTATGAATTTTACATAATTCATAATACAATTTTATATGATTTACAATTTACAATTTACCATTTACACTTTAAAATTTATGTTTTATGATTGATAATTTATGATTTATAATTTGATGTACTTTACAAATTAAATGAAACAGTACATTAAGTTATTAACAATATATTATGAATTATTGTACATCATTATTGTATAATAACATAGTAGTACCTACTACTTATGATTTGCATTACATGCTCCATAGATTTAAATTGACAATAAATTAGTGCATAATATACATTGTTCTTACAATTAGATCAACGCATCATGTAATCAATTAATGGAATTCTAAACTCAATACAAACAATTCGTATTTTCAGTATTAAAACATGCCTACCAAGGTTTATAAGTCAAATATTTTGAGTGGTATTTCCAAGTTTTATTACAAATACCGTATGTCAGAGTAGAATTAATTAAAACCTATTTAATATCGTTTTCCATGAACCGGTGTGTTCTCACACTTAATTTGCATGACAAGAGATTGGAGTTACTTTATCCGCGCAAAGGCGAGCGCAGTTTTTATTCGCGGTAAGCCCGGAAGGGCAAAAGAACAAGAGATCCGTGCACACGAGCAAGTAATTTCACCAAGCGCGAGTTATTTCACCAGGAACACGGACATTTTTTTTCTGAAAGTTGATTATGTACGAGGCCATTAATTCGCAACAAACTTCTTTCCTGGCCGGTGTTTTACATTCGTTACGATTTGTCTCGATGCAACCGCGGGGCAGATAAGGCGCTGCGCCGTTTGTTTGCTTTTTATTTAAGAAGTTTCTTATCAGCGGTTCGTTTTCACGAGGACCACGGCTGACCATAAAGTTATTCTACGTTCTCGAGATAACAGCAATTGCGCCGCGTTTTCTTCGGAGAGTATGCGCTCGAGACGACTTTCAGCCTAAACGCGAGTCGATCGATCGTTCGCGTGTTTGCCGTTCGAGGATTAAATTCCGACACGCTTCCTGTTTGGATTGTGGAACACCGGAAGGAAAAATCGTTCGAAGTTTACGAATATAAAAATATAGCGCGAGAGCCGTAAACTATATTATGGACAGATGTAAAAAAGAGAAGAAGTAGAAGAGAACGATGCATTCAGATCCTTTGTATATTTGAAAATTTCAAAATTTGGAAAATTGAAGTATGGAAAAATGTAATAATCGAACAATGAAAGAATTGAAGAGTTAATGAACCAAAGAGTTAAATAATCGAAGAATGGATCAATCGAAGAACCGAAGAATCGAAGAATCGAAGAATCGAAGAATCGAAGAATCGAAGAATCGAAGAATTGAAAAACGGGAAAATGGCGAAATTGCGAGATTGGAAGGTTGAAAAATTAAACAACTGGACGACAAAATGGACGACAAAATTGAAAAACTGAAAATTTGAAAACTGAGAAGTTAAAAAATTTAAAAATATGTGATAGTTTGAAAACTTCTAACTGAAAATCTCTAAATACTTAAAATCACCTGGTTGTCCAAATCACCATTACCCTAAAGAAACCATAGTTTGTAAAATCGACATTAAGAAACATAAATGCTTCGAAATAAAAATCGCTCGTATAATAAATGAAAACATAAAGTGAAACTGAAACGATCATTTCGAATGAAATTTATTCAATCTACATCTCGTGCACGCGCTAATGTTAGATTGAATGTAATTGGTTAGACGTTTGTATGTATATCTTTTTCCGTTCCTAATCGTGTTTTTGGATGCGAAATATAAACTGAGTATACGACGTTAATTAGTACAGCTTATTAGCACAGCGAACTTGTTGCACGTTCCATTTTCTTGCGCTGTTTGCCTCTCTGTTAATCTACGATAAATATCGCGAAACGTTTTATGCATTTGATCCCGTTCCCAGTTTGATATTATAGCTACTGATACGCTTGTACAACTGTGATTTTGAGAAAGTTTACAACATTATGCAAATGGAATCTATTTTCTATCTATTTATGGCGACTTGTTATTTCCTTCCTCGTTCGAGACCGGTTCCTCTTTGCTATCTCGAATATTAAAATTTTCTCCGAGCGTTTCGCCGAAGGTTGTAATGGCGATACGATCTTCCTAGCAACTCAAATGTCGTTTGTTTAACGATCAAGAACATTGTTCGATTTTATCTCTCATTTTTTGCACCGTTTCAAGATATTATCGTTATATGCTATCGTTATAGTTTATGCTTGTACTGATTTATAGTTTTATAGTTTGACAGTTTTACTAGACATTTAAGACATTTGAATCATTCAAGACATTTACAACATTTAAGACTTTTGGGTGATTTGAGTCAGTTGAGACATTTGAGTCCTTTTAGACATATGATACATTTGAGATATTTGGAATATTTCGGAAATCTGTAAAAATTCAGAAATTTTATCAATTTTGTAAATTTATTAGACATTGTACATTCGATAAACTCGTCAAACCTGATCAATTTGAAAAGATCATGAAGATTTAGAAGTTCATTAAGTTTGAAAAATTTTATAAATTTGAGAAGTATGAGAAATTTCATAACTTTTGTAAATTGTATAAATTTATCAAATCAGGTAAATTTGAATATGTAGAAATTTGGAAACTACGAATATAAATGTCATGGATGTTTAAACATTTTGTTAATTTCGAAACATAAGTTGATATTTCAAATATTCTAGTTGAGTTTAACCCAGTGTGTCCCAACCTTTTTTGTGCCATGCCCCACCTTAGCCTTTCTGAAATTTGGCACCGAAATCTAGCATTGCATTTAAATAGTTCGGAGCGAAAGGGTTAAACTCGTGTCGAGTCCATTTTCGAATTGCCCCCCCCCCCTATAATCAAATTGCTCCCCTTGTGGGGCGTGGGCCCCACGTTGGGAAACACTGGTTTAACCCCTCAATATCCGCGACTGTCTCTCGATTGTTTTTGTAAATTTTATATTCTATTTCTATTTATTCTATTATTATTTATTTACATATATTTCTACGTCTTTCTTCAATATCTTCACCTGTAAAAGCATCCATAAGCGACCACTCAATCTCTCCTGTTCCTAACTTCTCAATCTTCTGATGTTTCCCCAAACTTCTCGTCCGGGGATGATTGGATCAATCAGTTTCTTGTTTCCTCCTCATACTTAGCAGTCCAAGTACCTCTAACGCTCAAAGAGTTCACTCACTTTCACAGTTTTTTAATCTTTTCTTCTCTTCCGCCTTTACATTCTAGCCGGTGCTTCACGAAGGGGTGAAACACTACAACTCGCTGACATACTTTCGCGCCTGTCAGATTTGCTCTTCCAGCGACTACTTCCCAGGCTTCGTGTTACATTATGAGCTCTCCCAATGAGATTTAATAACAGGCAATCACATTGAAAAGTGCCATTTCCCGTGCGTCTTGATTTTATTCCTGAGTAGCGACGTAAGAAAAGAAGGCAGATGACGTTACAAAACTTTCTCGCCGTTTCCGTGAATATTGTACTACATTGTATTTATGCTGATTGTATAGTTATGGATATTGTACTACATATTGTAGTTACATTGTATTATGCCGACACGGAACGCGATTAAGAATAAAAATGTTCTATGTTATTGAGCAAAAAAATATTTTTAACGTGTAATATATAACAATATCTCTATTACTTGTAGTTTTTCAATTCTCAGGTTCTCAGATTCTTTACTTACTACGTTTTTACTGTTTAATGTTTATGAACTTCTTAATGTTTATATTTTCAATTTCCAAGTTTTCAGATTTCTAAATTTCCAGGTACTCAGATTTCAAGTTTTCCAATTCTTTAATATCCGGATTTTTAATGCCCAAATTTACAGATTTTCAATTCTCGAATTTTTCAAATTTCTGAATTTTCGAATTTTCAAACCACAGATTTCCTGGTCCCTAAATTACCAAGTCTTCAATTTGTAAATTTATACAGATTTCGAATTCCTAAATTTCTATGTTTCCAAATTGTTTAATTTATAGATTTTCAAATCCACTATTTCCACATTATCAATTTCACAATTTCCACATTTTCAAATCTTAAATTTTTCAAATTTCTAAATTTGCAGATTTCCAAATCTTCAATTCTTAAAATTCCAAATTTCCAATTTCAAAATCTCAGATTTCCAATTGTAAAATTTCCATTTCTCCAAACTTTATAATTTATAGACTTTCCATTGTATAATTTGCACATTTTCAGTTCCCAAATTTCCAGGCTTTCAATTTTTCAATTTCTAAACTCCTTAATTCTCGGATTTACTGTTCTCACATTTCCAAATATCTAACTCTCCCAATTTTTTATACGCACATTTACAAATTTCTTAATGTACAGATTTTTGATTCCCAAATTTACAAATTAATCTATATTATAAAATCATAAATTTCTCTGTTTCTGCATCAAAAAATTTTTCATTTCTGCATTCGAAAACCATAATTTGTACATTCCTGTATTATATTCCTAAATTCGCAAATTTGAAAGTATAAATAAGAAACTGAAAACGATACATTACCGTATCGATAAAAACTCGAACCGAGGTCGAATCCTCCCTCTGTGATATTCCGAGACTTAACGGGGGTAAAAATGACTCATCCACCGTTGAACAGCGACGGCTAATTACGCGTAATATATACACAACATACTGTAACGTGCGCGGCAAGTAAAAAAGAGCTAATGAATAAAAAGTCAACGATGGTGTGCATAAACGGCGAAGTGGAGAAGACGAGGGACAAGAGGGTAGCCACGGTACTCGTTATTTTTCATCCGATATTCAACAAAGGTTCATTCAATTGAACCTAACACACGGCAGCCACGGTGCACCATGCGACGTATGCAAATGGCCGGTGACAAATGATCTTGTTATTCCCGTGGCTCTTCTCTTGCTCGGGCGAGCGTGTCTACTTTCAGGTATATTGTGCGATCCCGTGTGTGCGGCCCTCCTCTTTGAACGGCAACCGGAATTTTCTTCGGTCGTTCGATATATTCCTGTTCATCCGTCTGCTGGCGTGCGTTCGAGCGTGAGCCACCACGGTTCAGAGCAAACAGCGCCAGAAAGAGTAACGGTATCTCGTGGGGTGGCTCTTTGTGAGCGGCGAGCATAACGTTTCGGACGTATCTGTCTTCAACGGGACGCGTATTTTTCATTTCCGGCTGCCTTCGAACTGTCTGACCTCGTGACCTTGCACCAGACCGCCACCTCTTGTTGCTGCGACCCGTTCTATGCCCGTGGCAGCGTCAGCAATATTAAGTGACGATTAAACGACGCGTGGAACCAGTAGATTCCCAATAAACGATAAAAATCGACTGTATCGAAATGAATGGGTCAGACTTCGGATGACTAGATTTGATTTTGATTGTGTACTTGTTAACTATTGTGTCGAGAGTGCCTCGCCGAAGACGTTTTACGTTTTACCAAGACTCGGAGTAGAGGGACAAAAGGGAAGTTGGTGAGGGACGACAGTTTACTATTTTCTATTGGCTAGCTAAATTCGAGTGGAAATGGAAATATCAGTGACGTATAAAGCTATCTGGATTTTCCTCAAAATGACCGTAGCGAGTGTAATATATTTATTAGAACATTAATTGAAATATCTCTTATAATTGTTTAACACATGTAATCATGGCAATCGCCCATACCAAACTGTCGCTCTATTCCGGAACCACGAAAAGTAACACAAGACATACGTCATTATCGCTATGTATGCAGCCGATGTCAGACTATTCACGCCACACACACACACACACACTACACGAGTAATAAACTTAAGGAATACCTCGACATGAATGGGAAACTGCAAATATAAGACTCTACGGTTAAGGTTAAGGGTTCTTACATCCAGGTATGACAATAAATCGATATAAAGAAACTCGTGAGAATTGTTGACTCCGTGGATCCTATTTTCTGCTACGGGTAAAGATAATTATTCCAAACTACAAAAGTATCTAAAGAAACTTTGACCGAGGTCTAACCCCCTCGCTGCAATATGTATTCTAACACCGAACAACCGTAACTCCGCGAATTTCGTGAATGGAAGTCCGGGCGGGATGATTTTTTGGCGATCCACGGCGGAGTCTCGTTATATGGCCGTGGAGAGGTTCGCGTAAATGCAAAATTTTGCCGAACGTGTAATATAAATGGTAATTCTTTTACGCGACGGTTCGAGTTACAGAGAAATACCGATGGAGCTTCATTGGATGCTTGAACATTTTTAGTTTCATGAATTTGGAAATTTTCGGTTTTTTGGTCGAGAGATCTGAAATTTACGAAATTGGATATGAATGAAGTGCATATTTCTGAATACATGAATTTTTAGGATTATACATTTTTTCATTCTTGGTTTTATGAATTTCAGAGTTAACGATTTTGGAACTAGGAGATTTTTTAATTTACAAGTATTTTGAGCTGAAAATTCTAAAGTTGCTTATTTTAGGATTTAAGACTTTAAGAATTAAAAAGATTTTAAAATCAGAAAAGAAAGATTTAAACCTATAAGTTAAAACTGAGAAATTAAAAAATTACAAATCGTATATATGTAAAAATTTATGAAGTTGAAATATTTCAAGTTCTGCAACTTTTTAAAGCTGAAGATTTTAAATTCATAAATTTTTAGATTCGGAAACTATAAATTTGCAAATCTTCAAGATTAGAAACTAAGGCATATCGAAGCTACTATGAATATTTAATTATTATACTAAAATGTATACATTAAAAAATTTTCAAATTGAGAAATATTACAGTTAAAACTTTTGCAGCTAGAAATTTAGAAACGTAATTTTATTTAATTTCGAGGCTTAGAAATATAGATACTGTCTTACTTAATTGACATTTCTAAACAAACCGGGCATCACAGAACGAAATCCCGATCGGTAAAACACATAGCGATTCAGGGAGTCCTTGAAAAGGGTACTCGACATTAGACCTCTTTTATCGTCCATTCGCGTACCAGCTATCTGGCGGTGGTCGTTTTTCCTCGGTTTCGTCGTTTAGCCAGGGTCCGTTCGTTGATGGTTCGGGACCCGTTACATGGCGCGTCGCTTTTTAGGTCACAGCAATTATCGTAATCCCCTTGACAATGGAGGGAAGCTGTTCCCGTTGTGCCGAGGAGGTAGCAACGATAGCAATAACCGCACGGAAGAAAGGAGCCGGCAATCTGTTCGTGCGAGTAGCCACTCGTCCGCTTTCGCTTTTTCCCTGTCGTGCCGGTTGTTCAGTGTTGCAGCGTCTATACAATATATTATTCGAGGCCAAGGAAACTTTTTTAAGACAAGCTGAAAAAGTTTTAGAAAAGAAGATACCCTCTTGAGAATCTGGACACCAGTCCCAAGTTCCTCATCGTTATATTAATTAGTTTATGGCCCCTCGTAAATATATCGAGTACCTTAGACCATTCCAAAGAGCCCTGCTGAAGGCCAGAATATTTACCACCAGGTTAACCCATCCTTTCATAAAGAGGTTTCTTTTCTGTGCCCTAAACTGTGTACCCCCTGTGAGGTTAGTGTTTACAAGAGTTTGCGTCAATACGGCGGATTTCGGCACTCGTGATCAGGTACTTAACTACCACGCTCGTGCAGTTATATCTCACGACCAAGATTCGTAGAGGAACCCGCATCAATCAGTATTTGGGTCTCATACACATGATAACGGCTTCGATTTTCGTGATAGGAAAACGGCGCTCGCGATCCTATTCGCGCGACCATATCACCAATCGGTGTTTTGCTTAACTATGGACTGACCCTGATTGATCCTCACTAGAAAAGACCTCCACCATTCGCCCAACCCTCAAAGGCTTCCTGCGGGGTTTTCTTTGGACAATCAGGAGCTCTTCCTGGTGATCACACCAACGTTCCATATTATAACGCTGAGTTTTCCTACCATATTCTCACGATCTACCTTCCTCCTCGCCGGGTCTAACCCACAGAGAACACAGTTGCATACACGGATTCCTCTTCGCCGGACCATGTCCACGGAGAAATCATTGAAGTGCTCATTTCTGGGTCTAACCCATTGGGACCTTACTATAAATTACAGACTGCTCTTCGCCGGGCCATGCCCACTGAGAACACGTCACGCCTGGCAATTTCCTTTTCATGCCCACTCAGGAAAATTCATTCACTATTTCAACCTCATATCCCCACCAGATAGTGAAGCCGCAATGGAACCGTGGGGCAAAGATTTACTACCTTCGTCGTCCTGACTGTCCGTCGGAAAGGACTCACCACGACTATTTGCTCACAAAACACCGGTTGCGTTCCAGCCACCGAGGTCCTTGACTGGCAACCCCATCTTGAATCCGTTCTTTGAACCGACGGGGGTGAATCGTTCATCGAGGGTACAGGATTTCGCTGGTTTTTCTCGAATTTGCGAGGACGATCGATGCATCCGCGACGAATGGCCGCAATTCGACGCAGGATGGAACGAACGCGAACAGAGGGAAAAGAGAGGAAACCGAGTCCCATTTCGTGGGACAAACGAACGTTTTTTATCGTGTCAGCTGGCCCACCCTGTAGCCGACTGCTTGACTCGGATTATGGACCGTGATTCGTCTTCACGACCGAGCTAATTATTTCCGATGGAACAAAAGGATGGATGCTTGGTGGTCTCCCATCAGCTGGAATCCCGAGTTCGTGGAGCTGGCCGATTCGAGAAGCACGGTTGCGAGATTTTTGTGATCTCGGTTTAATGGAGCGATGTGTTCGTACGGACGAATTGTAAGTCGAAAGGTTTGTCCGAAATTTGAGGCTGTCGGTTGTGGCACAGTTTAGGACGAAATGATGACAAATTATAACTTTTCTGTTTGGATCTACTGGTTGGTGCTTTGCTAGACGCTTAGAAGGTTGGAAGTTCATTTTGTGTTCTATTTGGTGTTTGATTTCTGTTTATGAATCGTTGAAGTTGCAGGTGTATCAATTACTATATTGCAATGTGACAAACTATAAAGTGAGTTTTTAATTATAGTTTGTGGAGTGGAATATTTTATTTGCACGTAAATAAATTTTAATCTGTGAAATTGAGAAATTTGGACATTTCAGAACTTAAGAATTCAAGGGTGTAGTGATTTAGGGATTTGAGGATTTGAAAATATAAGGATTTGGAAATCTGCGAACTTGGGAATTCGAGAATTTGTCGAGTTAGGGATTTTGGAAATTGAAAATTGGGGAACGTAGAGATCTGAGATTGCGGAAATTTGAAGATTTGCTAACTATTAGAATATGACGTGGTTGTGTGTTAAATTAAATAGAATTTAGTATCTTGGAATATTCTATTTATTGAAAACGACTCGGAAGGACATCTCCGCGTTTCAACGATTGAAGTAAGAGTAATGAACTTTCCAAAAATGCATAGAAAATTTGAATTGTATAAGGTAGGGTTTGGAACATTCTAACTTTATTCAGTGTATTTTGAGCCAATTTACTGAAAACTCTGTGACGGTTACATTTCTGTTAATGTTTGCATTTTCTAAAGGTTTTGTTGCAAAAAAATCTTGTCGTATGACCGTACTTAGGACCTAGTCTAGGTTGTCTTTTAGTTAATTTATGAGGATACGATCACCGACACTTGATAGTGCATTTGAATTGCGTTATTGAAACGATTTACATAACAGTATGGCATTAATTAAAATAGCCTCTGTAATAAATTACTTATTATTCAATGGCCAAAAAAATGTTGTCATTTAATGGTGTTAACCTTCATAATTCAGAAAAATTATTATAAATATAAAAAGCTACGACAATACCAAGTGCCTTGACACTTAAATTTAAGATTTTTCAAAAAGTGGAATCAATCGATTTGTCCACTGAACGGCTCAAGTAACACGCGAATGTATCGTTCTATATCGCCGAGTAAATCGCGGAAGATTTCTGTCAGACTTGAAAACGTAATCTCTTAACAATAAGATTCGAAGTCGACGGAGACTGCGAGACGGTAAAGGAAATTATTTAGCCCCCATTAACGTCACTCGCATTTACTCGTCGGGGTGTTTCCACCCCTGTTGCCGGTTCTCCACCCTTCGATTCGCTTTCCTCGTCCACGCGACTCGTTCTCCCCTTCTTCAATAACTCTCACCCCTTCGTTTCACCTCTGTGCAATCCACGACGCTTGAAACCCGCCACCACCGTTCGTTATTTAACCTCGGCACTCGACAAGGGAGCGGATTTCATTTCATTCGTTTCGCGGACGAACGATAATATTATGTTATTCTCGTAACTCTGATAATAACGCGGCTACCGGCGCTAACGGCCTAAACGATTATGCCAGTTAACTCGAGCCGTTTTCTGCGTGTGCGGTTGCCATCGGGGACGCGGGAGACGAGCTTCTGCACGGATTATTGGGGTAATTAGGATTTTTGTCCCCCATAGAGTGGTGCCCTCTTCATTTACTGATTTCATCCACGTTGTGTGCGAAGAGTAATTAAGCGGGATTTATTAATTCGGGAATTTGGAAATTTGGGGAGCTAGGGGTTGGGGGATTTGGTACGAGAAAATTTGAGAATTTGTTATTTTTTGGAATTGGGAAGATGTAAATTCGGAAATTTATTGATCCAAACTTGGAAATGTTGCAATTGGAGTCGCGAAAATTTATAAATTTGCAATAAGAAAATATGGAAATTTGACCTTTGTGGAGGTCGGATATTAGAACTTTGGATACTTTGAAACTTGGAACTTTAAAGAATTAGATATTTCAGGATTCCAGGCTTTGGTACTTGAAAACTTTGGGAGAATTGGGGAATATATAAATTTTGGAACTGGTGCATGGAAATTTGTAAAACTATGAAATCGGAAACTTAAGGATATGAAAATTTGAAAAATGGACAAAATTGTTTACGGGTGATTTGGAATTTAGAATTCTTAAATTTGGTAATTTGATAATTTCGGTACTTGATGATTTGGTAACTTGCTAATTTGGTAATTTGGTAATTTGGTAATTTGGTAATTTGGCAATTTGGTAATTTGGTAATTTGGTAATTTGGTAATTTGGTAATTGGTAATTTGGTAATTTGGTAATTGGTAATTTGGTATGTTGGTAATTCGGTATGTTGGTAATTTGGTATGTTGGTAATTTGGTAATTTGGTAATTTGGTAACTTGGTAATTTGGTAATTTCAGAATTTCAAAATTTCAGAATTTAGGAATTTAGGAATTTAGGAATATGGTGTTTAGAAATTTGGGAATTCATAAATTTATAAATTTATAAATTTGTAATTTATGAATTTGAATATCTTCTACCTTATGAATGATCACCGATAACTTACATTTTTATTAGTGTATTTTAAATACAATTTTATAGCAACTACTAAATCTTTTCAAAAATAAAACCTACGTCACTCTCTATTCTACCAAGTATAAGCTGTATCCGCATGCTACGAATCGGTTACAAATAACGTTAAAGTTTGATACCTTTTATTTATATAACCAGTTTCGAATACAGTGCTGTACTTTTGTTGAATAATAAATATTCCATTTCCCCCGGCAAGTGCCTATACATATTGATTCGACGCTTTTTGGTGATAAGAGATCACCGGTTTTCGGGATTCCATTTTCCTCCAAAGCTTTTTCCTTTCACCTTTGCCGAACCAACGAAAAACGCCACTGAATAACTTTCATCTAGAATATCGTGCCATAAACCCGAATCCTTTGTGGTGTACCATCACCTCTATTTTTTTTTAATTCAAAAATGTACCACGAACAACGCGAAATAACAACATAGATTCGATAAAGATATTCAAATATTTAAGTTCAACGGGCTGGTCAATGAAAATAAAAATTATTACTTCGTTTTGCTTTAAGTCGTAAAACATTTAAACTGCAATTATTGCTGTTTCCGTGTAATATTTTCGCTGTAATATATTTTCTCGTATTATCTGGGAAACAATTTTTTAACTCCACTTCGCTCGCGCCGTTTTCACGAAATTCGGTGAAACTCGATTATTAAATTTACGGAACAATACGATTTTCTATTAAAAAAAGAATTCTGCCTTTTATTTAAACAGATTACACAACGAGCGTTAAACGTAGAAACCTTCATTCTATATATTACCGACGTCAACAACAATTTCGAATTTTATTATTCTACTATTCGCAACCTTTTTAAATATTTACGTTTCGCTCAAAAGAACGATTTAATTTTTCGCTGTTAAATCTTTTATGCTCTCGCTAACAAAATTTTGTTTCATTTTCTCGTCGCGCGATCGGACGTTTCTTTCTTGAAGAGAATTTCAAAGTTTAATTGAATTCCAACAGGATTTACGAGCCGTTTGTGGAAGCACCTGTTGTAAAACGTACGGGACAATTAATTCCTTTCATTCTGTTATTTAACGTTAGACGTTCTGTTCGTTCTCATTTCCATTTAAGTGAACTTACGAGCAAACCGTATTAATATAATGGCCGATACATTAATCCCTTTCCTCTTTAGCACGCTAAACCTCGCTCTATTTGCAAAGCATCGGGGATAAGCAGATGCTTAATATCGGTTTAATGCGATTTTATTGTTTCGTTTAATCGCCGGTTTTTTCCGTTGTGTGCCAATTAAATTGCAGACGTCTTCCGTTAAAAGTTACTAAATATTTGTATTCCATTTCGTATTCGCTATTTCTGTAAGCGTTTATCAAGGCGAAATGCCTTGCATGAGAATGTGTATTATTGCATACCTAAATCCCTAAGCCCCAAATCCCTAAACAGCTAAATCTGTAGATGTGTATAGCTCCATATCAGTGGACTTATAGATTTGTGGCTCTCTAGATTTCTAGATCCCTAGATCCTTCTATTTTTAAATCCCTTTATAGCTACATTTGTAGGTACTCAGATCCATAGATTTGTTTCAGTTTATCATTTTATCACTTGCTGAAGAACTGGAGGGTTTAGTTGTGGTGCATAATGGAAGTAAATTAATATTTCCGTATATCTGTGGTGTGATAAACTCAATTTTCTTGAATTTTTGTCTTCAACCACTTTCAAAGTTAACACAAAATAAAATGCATATAATGTTGAAAGAGCAACCACTATGGTTCATTTTTTACGATATCGCAAAGTTGCATTGGATTAATTAAGTTTAAAAGAATGTGGTGTGAAATAATTTATAAACTCGTTTGTTTTTTATATTTGACTTAGATCACTTTCATAATGAACACTAAATAAATTCCATATAATGTTGAAACAGCAACCACTATCTAACGGTTCATTTTTGACGATATCGCAAAAATTACGTTGAATTAATTTAGTTTAAAATAATGTGGTATAAAATAATTTATAAACTCGTTTTTTTTTTAACTTTGACTTAAACTAGTTTTACAATGAACACTAAATGAATTCCATATAATGTCGAAACAGCAATCATTATGTAATAGTTCATTTTTTATAATATCGTAAAAATTACGTTGAATTAATTTAATTGTAAAATAATTTATAAACTCGTTTGTTTTTTAATTTCGACTTAGACCCCTTTCATAAATATGGGCACAAATTAGGAAGAACGTAATGGCGGACACCACCACAATACTTTAATATTTTTATTTGATGCACTTCACATTTATACTTCACTGCTTATTCCATTAAATTCCGTTGAAAATCCAAATTTAAAATCCTATTCAACTCGAAAGGAAAGAGCGTCACCTACATTTGGATGACACGAACTTGTTAAAAACAGCGAACGCAAAATCTCGAAACGTACCTTCATCCAGAACCCACGAGCCATCGACGACTCACCATTCCGTGTCGTGTAACTTTTCCGGCGATTCGATAAAAGCCGAATTTCTCACGACAAAGAACGCGCGGCGAGCGGAAAGACGATGGAAAAGTTGCTCGCAATTTTCCGGGCAACGGGGCACACGAGAGCTCAAATACAAATTGCGAGGCGTAGTTGGTCAAACACAGAGCGATAACCGGCTTGCTAGCACGCGCCGTCCGACAGAATTTCCCCGACATTTTTCACGTTGGTCACGGAAACGGAAAACTCGCTAGCGTATTCGCGGCGCGTACCGCCTCTTCTTCGTTCTTGCCCCCAACCCCCTTTCCTCCCCGTTGCCCTTTCGCCCCACGGCCAATATTTCCTCGTGACGCGCACGTTTCAGCCCCGTGCCGGACCATCCGCTTCCCGTAGGCGCGCGGATATCCCGTGGGATACGAACGGCAGCCTCTATCGGCCCGCTCTTTTATAAATATTTATCCTCATTTGAATCCGGCGGGAACGAGTATCCTAACTTACTTCGACCGGCCCCTTTCGTCTTCCGAAATGTTCCGAAGTCTGTTTTCGTTCGAGGCTGCCGTAGTACCTCGAGCATGGCCCGGCTACGCGAACGTGTATTTGTTCTTGCAAATCTTTTGTACGTTTCGTACGCGGATTTGCATTCGTAACGCCCGCGGCCACCTCGTCTTTCTCCTCCTTACACGCGCCGTTCGGATACGTGTTTTATTCTACGTTACTACGTTTCTACGTTACTGCGTTCCGCGAGATAGGAGATGAACTGTAAACATGCGGAGAGGTAAGCCCACGTTGCTGTCCGACCTAATTGGTGTAACAGCCGCAACTAATTGTGTACCGTTGTCGAACGTACAGTGCCGAACAAAATGATAGGACTATTGATGTATTTGTGTATATCGTATAATATAACAAGATATATACACTTTACAAACTCTATGTGTTAGATATGTCCTCTAAAATGTGTGTATAGAATTGCAAGCCTGTATCTTGTTGTTCAACATTAAAAGGGTTAATCATGGAATACGAATTACAAATCAACTCAAACTGTTACATTGCACCATTATTAATAAACAGAGAATATTTCAATTTAGCTTAACGTACTATTATATAATTGAGAAATTTGTATAATTTATCATATAATTGCAGAATAAAAAAATTCGTATATTAGTATTATATTATTATACATATAGTCAAGAAATTTATATAATTTATTATAATGTATTATATTATTGTAAGTACATATAATCGAGTTTGTATAATTTATTATACTATCATATAGTAAAGAAATTCATATACTGTACTGTACTAGAATATAATAAGTAAATAATAAAAAATTGCTTTTATATAATAAAGAAGCATAGTAAAGTGAAATGTTCCTAAAATTCGACCCAACTTTCTTCTGCCCCGAGTATGATTAATATCCAGCCACAATATTTTACGCGCAGCATAAGTTAAACATTGCGATAAAATGTTGAAGTTACTCTTTCGGAACATATTTCTTTCAGAGACTCAGCTTGTAAATATTCATAAGAAATATTATGTATGTACGTACCGAGTTACTTTTCTTCACCAGTGTCATTAATCTTTTATAATACTCTATGAGCACACGCGTAAAAATCTACATACAAAGGTATTCATGTTCGAACAATTTGTTTTCGTTCGGATCGGCTGGTTCTATATTTTACTCGTCCAGGAAATAAGTTTGACGTAAATGTGTTTATACACCTAGAACACTCAGTACAGTGAAACGTGCTTTGCATTTAAATGTCTTCGGTGAAAGAGGACAGGCAATTATAGAGTCCCTGTTACCAGCGTGGTTCCATTTGAAAACAAGATCGGAATCGGAGCAAGCTGTCGCTGGGGGAATTTAAAAGTCTAAATTCACAAAAGATTTTTGCGTTTTGTCGTTGCACTCTTCCGACTGCTCGTTTTTTCTTGTAGCCGGCGTGAATACACGGATTTGCAACTTGCCGGCCTACTATACGGAATATTGATTGCAACAAATACGAAATGCGCCGCAATGCAGCACCGTGATTAAACACACGAATAGTTGGTACGACCATATTTGAATGCAATAATAAAAATGACACGAAAACCTATTTAGTAATAACGTTTATCCAATCTTGTGAAACTTGTTACCTCTACCGTGTCGCACGATTTTTCACCCACTTGTAGCTGTTCGATAAAAAAAGTTTGGAATAATCATATTTGTGCATTTCAAACTTCTCAAATTCTGAGATTTCTACGTTACTAATTTTCTAAATTTGTAATTTCCTATTCTCATTTCACAAATCTTCGAAATCCTAAATTTTCATATTCTAAAATTGTTCCATTTCCCATTTTTCGAATCCCTAAGTATACAAATTTTTACATTCTCAAGTATTCAAGTTTTGGAATCTGTACATTTGTAAATTTCGAAATTTTCAAGTTTCTAATTATTTTATTATCCAATTTGTAAATACTCGTTTATAAAATTCAAATTCCTTGATCCTCAAATTTACAAATCTTATTTGTAAATCATCATTTATTTGTAAATCATTATTTATCATTTGGTTGATCTTGCAATTATTAAATAAATAAATAAGAAATTTCCAAAGTTCGACATTTTCAAGTATCCAACAATTGTAATATTTAATTTTGTAAATTTTGAAATCCACAAGTTTTTAAGTTTCCCAATCTTCGTCTTTTAAATCGTCAATCTCTAGATTCTCAGTTTCCTAACGAAAACGCAGAAATTGCTGCATTTATTTTTAAAATACCTAAATTCCGAAAATCACAAATTTTCAAATTTCCGTATTACCAAAACCCAAAACTGGTCGCTCTTATAGTCATCGAGTTGATAAATTTCCAAATTTTGAAATTCTCAAGTATCCAACAAATGTAATATTTAACTCTGTAAATTTCAAAATTCGCAAATTTTTCCAGGATAAAAAATTCTCAAATTTCCAAACTTCCCAAACATCCAAATTTCCAAACCCGTAAATTAATAAATTTCGAATTTCACGCATGCGCAAATATTCAAATCCTTAATTTTCTTAACCTCGAACTCCCAAACACTTTATTCCCAAAATTCTCAGATTTTCAAATTTACAAACCCCAAAGTTGCCATACTTGTTATTCAAATCCCTAAATTTTCATGTTTCCAAATTTCTAAATCCTAAAACTTGTCTTACAGTCATCAAGTTGCAAAATTTCCAAACATCGCAATTCTCAAACATCCAAATTCGTAAATTAGTAAATTGCAAAAGTCGCATACCTTAAATTATCAAGTCCCTAATTATCTCAACCTCGAACATGCAAATTCTCGTTTCCCAAATTCTCAAGTCCCGCAAATTACTCGACCTTCAATTTCTCAAATTCCTAAATACACAAATACTTTCAGAAAACAATGTCCCATTCTTTCTTCTCTTTCACCGCGAAACCGAATAAGCAGCGCGTAAATTTTGTTGCCCTACCACTCCGACGTCGAGCATGTTGTTGAACACGGCTTATCCTAAGAGCAGCAGGGATCCGGGGAGAAAAGATGGAGCAATATTTCTCTGTGCGTCGCAACGTGGCTCATTGATCCTCGACCTCTTTAAAACGAACGAACCAATTGTTGCCATTGCTGTCACGTAAAAATGTGTCCCCGGCAAAAAAATCATGCTCGCTGAAGCTCGCGATTCGTTTCTGTCAACGTTTAACTCGGTTTCCCGGCTCGTCGACGAAGGTTCCTCGGGGTTCGCCGCGACGGAACATGTTATTATTACCCTTCCGAGAATATTAATTACGGACGTTGACGATAACGCGGTCGAGCAAAGCCACGAACGGACGTTTCCAGGAAGGATTCATGTCGTTTAGGTCGTTTCTAACTGCGTGGCGAGATCTCGCCGTGATCTAGAAAACCCTTCGTCAAGGCTGAACAACGCGGCGTGGAACTTTTTTATCTGCTCCCTCTTCCCCGACGACTTACCTTTGTTCGCTGAAACTTTTCGCGACTTAATATCGTGCTGCAGCTGCTCGTCGTTCTGACAACTTTTTTCACGGGGGGAGTTGTTACGGGGATAGTAATTGCACGCGTGTCGTACGCAGGAGTGAATTGGATTCCGACCTTATTGTCGCATATAAGAACGTCACGTAACTATACAAAGATTGCGGTTTTTTAATTTCAGTGACCTTGACATGGTTCGTGAAGGACAACATTCTAAGTAATTTTTCTACTGGGTGTCTCGTAACTCGAGTAGGTCCCGGAAAGGGGTTATAGGGGAGGTGATTCTAACAAGTAACATTTTCCTTTGCAAACATGGGGTATAAGCTCTCATTTTCAAATAATTAACACTAGATTTACGGAACGAGCCAATATGACACGTTTTTTATTTTAAGTTACAAAAACTATAAAGAAGCTATTATCGAGATGTACGTTAACTTTTATCAAGATAAAGGATCCTCGTATAAGCCAGTTTACGTGTCGTACATTAATTAGTTTCTTTTCAACTTCAGTTTTAATTTTAAAATAAATGGTAATTACATGTCCGTAAATCTAGTGTTAAAGAAAAACACCGACCAATCAGAGCGCGAGAAAAGCGCACGCTCAAATGCAGGAGCGAAGTTTCGAACGTACGGCTGATGTGAACAAGCAAGTTAGTATCGTGATATGTTACGTCAAAGTTAAATCACCAAACATATAAGCCAATTAACCCTTTGACTACGGCAGACTTTGGCACGCACTGACCGTACGGTACGATACGAATTCACTCCCGACGTCCACTGGGTACGGCCAAATTTTTCGTTAGACATGCATTTCTGAGGAAGTCTCATAAGAGCAATTATAAAATTTTGAAACGGGCGAAACAAGCGAAATCTGATTTGGACGCCAATTGGCGCCTACAGTACCGGGAAGTCAACATGTGTCGGACGCCAATAGGCGCCAACAGTAGCCAAAGGGTTAAGAATAATGTTTACTTATTCAATAAGTGAACATTAAATAAGACAATTATTCGTTGTTAATTTAAATGAAATAAATCCAATTTTTTAAATACTCGTAATAGTTATTTGTAAAGAATATGGAATAAAATATCATATATTATTTTTACCACTTTATATTTACACAAGAAGAACTAACAATTCAAATCAGACTCAGTCATTGTTTAAAAATAATCCTGTTTGAAGAAAGTAGAGTAACGATTACTGTTAATTCCAATCAATACTGCAACACGTTGAAAAATTTTCTGCGCCCAAAAATTGTGGAGTATGGGGAAGAGTACAACTTAGAGGACTTCTGGTTCTAGCACGATAAATCTACGGCCCAAACCGCACGTCGTACACGCGACATTTTGTAGCCCATGTTTCAAGATAGAATGGTTTCCTTATGCATTTCCGGGGGCACCGCGCTCGCCCAATTTAAGTCCTTGTAATTTTTTTCTGTGGGGGTACCTCAAGGCCGAGGTTCTCAAGCATCATCCTAGGACCTTGGATCAATTACAGGAGGCCATTGAAGAATAAATTGCAGGAATTTCGCCCGGCATGCTCGCTCACAAGTGATGGAAAACTTTCAAGAACGGCTCCAAATGTATATCACGCGTCAAGGTCACCATTTGGACGATATAATTTTCAAAGCTTAACGTAAAAAAACTTTTTCATATCTAGATTCGGAAAATAAAGAGTTTCTGGCGATACCTCGTACCGCTTGTTTTTAATCCTCCATTGATACGTGGGATTTATTTCTGCCGCACCCTGTATCAATCCTTACATCTCGTATTTCCCTTTCTTTTCGCAAATCACCAAAAATATCGGCAAATACCAAACGCCGCCATTCCACTTCGCAAAATTCCGCCTGAAGCCTAAGCTCGCCAGTTCCCGAAGCTTCCTTTTCCCCGACGAATTCGTGTGTACGCCCCCGTGAAACGTCGGGCCGTTCTAAAAACGGGCGCTAAAAGGAAGAGGCGAGGAACACCTAGAGTCTGAGTGCGGCACTCGAGGCCGCGGCAGTATTACCAGACAGAAGGTTTTTCTGGATGCGTTTTAGCGAGCGCGGCGTTACGTAAGCTCGCGTTTTTCCCGGCGGACCGTTTGGCTCCGATTTGCGTGCGGAAAATCCGCGCGACACGAATGTTCCCCGACGCTACTTAGCTCTTCCGTTTCCGGCCGCAGAGCAGCTCGTTAAGATCGGGCTGCTCGTGTGCCGGTCCTGTTGGCACGCACCCTCGGCTCCTGCAAGCTTCGACGCCCGTTCCTTCTCTTTTTTTTTTGTTCCTTCACTTCGCCCCAACCATTTCGTTACGTCGCAACGAGATCCGCGGCGCGTACGCGGACCGAACACGAAAGGGGTGAGAAATCGGCGGCGGGAGAAGAAGCTAGTCGGCTTCTGTTGCCAAAAACCGAAATGAAACGCGCCCGGGGGAGAACGAGGCTCGGTCGACGACTGCCAGAGTCGTTCGCCGTCCTCGGAAGCCTGCTCGCCGATGATTGTGCTGCTTGCGCCTGTAGTCGAGGCTTCTCGTTCCCCGGCGTGGCTACCAAGACAAAACAAAAATCAGGGACGAATAAAGCAGAGGGGGAGAGCGTCGTGGGCCGACGCTCTGCGAGCTGCACAATAAACCGCGTTGCGAAACGGGAGAACATGCCGGGAGAAAGAACGATCGGGGTGAACGGAGAACACAACAAACGTGATCGTGTACAGTCGAAAGCAAATCTGACTTTGCTGGGGAAAATGTGCGAATAGGGGGAAGAAGTTTTAGTTGATTCGGTTTTAGGACTTTTCGCGTCTCCAAAATTTTGGGCTGGGTTAACGCTAACGCTACCGAAACGGTCAAATGACCGGCTTACAAATTTAATATTTTAGCACTTTGTCTGCCACGTCATCCATGTATTGGTAACGCTTAAATTTTCATACGAATCGATTATCTATGTCATTAACAATTAGACCATGTACCTAATTGGAAATACTCGTATTAATTATTTGGAGTTATGGATAATAAATAAAAAGAAATACTGTGAACATATATGGTAAGATTTATTAATCACAAAAATACTATGTGGTAAAATGTTTGACTGTTTCAGTATGGCAGTGAACATGTTGAATTATAAAATTTGTTACGATGTTTTTCTTGAAACCTATGCCAATTCTCATGGGTATAATAATAATCGAGGTATAATAATAATTTATAATAATAATCACATATAATAATCTAGGAATTTGCGGAAACTAAAATTTGTGGACTTAGGAATCGGAACGTACAATTTAGGGATATACGTATTTGGGAATATATGAGGTTGGTGATCCAAGAGATTTGGGGTCATAAAATTTGGCTGATTTAGGGATACGAGGATCTAGGAACTCTAGGAAGTAAAAATTTGAGAAGATAGATATTACGGACGTCTGAAAAATTTAGGTTCCAGAAATTTGGGAATCTAGAGATTCCAGTATAGCAAAATTCGCAAATTTGAATATTTAGGAACACCAAAATTTACACGGGAAAAGGGAAATAGGAAATTTCAAAATATAGTACTTTGGAAATTTGGAAACTGTCAAACTTGAAATTGTGAAAGTTTGGGAAACTCCAAACTTTCGTGCTTAGAGAATGGGTCTTCAGATGTTTGGCCATTTGAAAAATTTATTTTATGGATTTAAAAGTTTGAGTATTTAGAACTTGCGTCTTTATAAAAATAATTATCAGTTTAAGTTCTAATAGAAAACATGATGTGTTTGAAGCATCGATATTATAAACTTATATTTTTAACGCATCTTTTAGCAAAGTACGTATACTGTACACAGTTTTTGCTCGTTAAAAATTTCATTTAGAGGAAATAAGTATTTCTGGCCGCGGAAGATTGATGAAGACAGGGAATTAGTTTCCTGACAGTTTAAATTCTCTTTTTAGACTCGGATCATGATCCATCAAATTAAATGTTTTAATATTCGCGTGTTGATTAAGTGCCTTAGAATGTTCTTCTTTCGGATTAATACTTCAATGTATCGTGCGTTAAACTTCGACAGAAAAAGAATAAATTATACAAATTATTTACATCAGTTTTCCATTAAATGACAAATTTTTTCCAGATTTTGTTATTTTTAAAGAAACATAGTATAAGTGACATAGATTTAACAAAAAATGAATTATTTTTTTTACACATTCGCTTAGTTTATTCATTAATATTTAAAATATTTGTTTATAAATCGGTTTTAATGTAAAAGGAATAAAAAATAATGGCAGACAACTGTTCCAAATTGTTTTATTGTTTGTTAACACATATTGTTACAATTATTGCAAATAAATTCTATAATACAAATTCTATATTGTAAATAAATTCCTATTTCCTTAATATTAGCGAAATTAAAAAATAACTTTTTTTTAGTCAGGAGAGACTTTAAGCGAATAAAAGAATTTCATGTACAATAGTTCATTTTTATTTGTAAAAAGAATGTAATGTAAATGTATGAATTCGTTAATTAGTTTAAATAAAAAAGTCAACAGGATAAGAAAAGAAGATAAAAAATTACGTAAGTTTTGCGAGTCTTGAACTCCCGATCCTCGGGTTTAGCAAACCTGGCACGTTTCCACGAGTCTACAACATTCTCTTCATTAAAAAGTATTTTCAAACATTTAAAAATAAATTACAAGAATTTAGGATAAGAATGAACATTTTTACATACATTCTTCTTTTATCATTTGCCACAGCGTTATATTAAAGAAAATATGTATTCGGTACATGCTTACATTCGAGTTGTTAATCTTATTTTTTGTTTCAATGTTGTCCAACTTGGAAAAGTATCTGATACATAAATTGACAACCCAACAGTTGAAATAAAAATTTGGCAGTTAATGGGTTAATCGTCACTTAATATCGCTGACGCTGCGACGCACATACAAGTGCTCACTCGCAAGCTTCATTCATTGCATGGCTACATCGATATATCACTTCGATGGGAAGAATATCGATTTCCTATCGCGTCCAATAACTCACAAGTAATATCGCGTGCGGTGAAAACGAGCGGATCTTGGATCTCGATCTGGAGGCCCTTCATCAACGGGTCAGAAGCGATCGGGTAGCACGCGCGGTCACTCGATATCGTCATGTTTCGCCGGCGAATCCGATCAAAAGACGAGATACAATCGTTCATCGGACGTCGACATGTTCTCGTTCGAGCGGTCGTTCTCGCAATGGGCATCGCGAAGTGAACAGGAGGGCGGGGAACAGCGAGTTCATTATTCGCCATGGCCTTCTTTCGCGATCCTTGCTGTACTGGGTGGGGGTTAAAGGCCTCGGCGTAATTAAATCAGTGGCCCATTAGCGAGATTCATCAGACCCGGCTCGTCACGGATTCCGTCTAATTAATGCAAAGCGATGCCGATGCTAACCGGTACAAACGGAATCGCGGACAAACACGATGCCGTCGTCACGTAGGTCTACTATGGGATAACTACGAAGGAGATTCCAATGGTTATTCGGCGCAAGTTTATGTGTTTATCTTCCACGTGTAACCGGGTTGCGATAGGTTGTAAATTGCGGGTCAAGTCGGTTCGGTAAAGCGATTCATGCATTTTGAAGAGGGTCGGCTGTGTTTGTTGCGGAAGGATGTGTTTCACCCTTGAATTAGTGGCACGTGTTTCCGTTGGGTGAAGGTGAAAATGTTTGCTTAACTCGATTCAACTGGTAGGTGATTCGTTTGATTATTAGGTGGAGCTGTCGTGGGGTTCGCTGAGCTTCCATGAGCTCTCGTTTATGGGGTTGTCACCCCTCGTGTTTCGAAAACATTCAATTTTTCTTTCTGCGTACATAACGAATATTAACGCGTTCAAATAATCCAAATCGTTTCATCGACAAATTTCTATTCGATTCTGTCGATCCAATGCGTTTTTAGGCGCTGCATCTGTGAAAACGAGATGTTTACGGTGGGTGCAGATTTTGTAAATTTTATTCGAAACTTTGAGAGAGTATTTTTGTTACATATTCTTTCTTTCGTTCTGAAATATTAAAAAGCTCCGTATTCCAGTTTCGAAATTTTAAAAAGCTTCGTTCTTGAGTTATTAAATTTTAGGAAGCTTCGTTTTCGAGTTATTAATTTGTAAACAGCTTCGTATACTAGTATCGAAATTTGAAAAAGGACCGTATTCCAGTTTCGAAATTTAGAAAAGATTCGTTCTCGAGTTATTAAATATTAGAAAGCTTCGTTCTCGAGTTATCAATTTTTAGAAAGCTTCGTATTCGAGTTTAGAAATTTTAAGAAGGTCCGTATTGCAGTTTCGAAATTTTAGAAAGCTTGGTACTCGAGTTTCCAAACTTTCAAGAAGTGTCGTACCAGAGTTTCAAATTTTAATAAAGCTATGTTCACGATTTCGAAAATTCCATAAATCCTTGTATTCAAGTTTCGAAATTTCATAAACCTCCGCATTCGAGTGTTGAAATTTTATAATAAATCTTCGTACTCATGTTTCGAAATTCCATAAATCCTTTTATCGAATTTCGAAATTTTATAAATCCTCGCACTCGGGTGCCGAAATTTTATAAATCTTCGTACTCAAATTCCATAAATCCCCTTATTTTAGTTCCGAAATTTGATGAGTCTTCGTACGGGTGTAAATATTCTGTTCGAACCCATCGCTAGTTTCAAACAAACGCCCTTTTATTAGTGTCCTCTTTTTGCGCAGTTGTATCGATGCAGTAAGCCATCTAACTATAGTAGAGAGACTCTTCGGCAACGTGGACGAAAAGGAGGAAAGATTCGACGGTCACGTAAACGGTGAACCAAGGGTTTGTCCAGTCGGTTTGTTTGTTCTGGAAGAGTGGCACATTGTTACAGAGACGCTCGTTGGACACGCGAGCTTCTACTTAATGGGCTTTCTGTGTTTGACGCGTGGCCACGATCTTTGTCTTCTCCGCTCGTTTCCGACTGTTCGATTGTCGCGCGTTCCCCGAGTTAAATGCGAGTTTGTTCGGTTGCGTGGCAGGAATTTATCTGTGCCATGTAAACTCTAACAATACACGGTTCCTTGTTTAGAGGCCTCGATTACAATGCACGCAATCGCTATTCTTTTTTCTCAGCTGTTCGTGCAAACCTCTTGGCGCACGGGTATTTTCTGTTCAACTCGAAAATCACTATTTTACTATAAGGATTACGATAAGATGGTAGCTCATAGATCTTCTCCTAGATCCTAGAGAATTTTTGATTTTATAACCAGCGATGAATGTTAACATTTTCAGTCGTTTGTATAGTTTTGAAAGACAGATAATTCTTGTATAAATTCCGTTTTTGTTTTATATCTTTTATTTATATTAGTCAAAGCGTTTCGATCGAAATGAATAGTAGCGAACAGAACGTAGTGATAAATACTTATTTTTGGTATGGATCGACCTCAGTGCGATAATTCATAATATAATTCATAATAGAAATAACAATATAATTACAATATTAATCATTACATAACCGAATATAAAATAGATATCATACACCATTTTTTGTTCTGAATAACATTCATAAAATTGCGCTACGCTATGTCTTTCTGTTACTGTTATTCTTTTTTGTAATAATTTATGTTTTTTTTATTTTTTTATAATAAATTAGAAGTATCAAAAAATATCATTATTTACTACAAAATGATTAACAACATTTAATTTAATTTTTATTTTAGGAGAGAGGAATTATCTCAATTTTCATTACCATCAATAAACATATTACCGATAATAATTTTACAGTCTCGTAATGATTATTTTATAATTAGTTTATAATAATCGTCACATGTAACTGATTCCATAAATAGTGTTCATATAAAAGTTTCAGCTCAGAATGTTTAAATAAATTTTATTTGAAAATTTTGTGAATAAAGATGATTCTGAAAAAATTCGTGATATCCTGTACTCATTTATTATTATTTTCCTTTATTCTTTTATTATTAAACAGTGTCATAAATTCTTAAATAGCAATGCTGTAACGCACGAATTATCTTATATTAGCTGACAAGTAGTATTAACTATGAGTTATATTAATTACCCCTGGAGAAGAATAATTCACTACGGCCTCGTATTTTAATGCGTTGATGACCCTCAAAGGATATTGGCAAAAGGATATGTCACCGTAAAAGCGGAATAGTGATTAAATTGTGCGACTCGTTGGGGTTTAATTGCATTATGCGTAAAATTTCGCAACCATCTGCCTTATTTTCGAGGGAGAAAGAAAAGCGAACAGGCCAGAGGGAACAAAATGTGTAAGTGAACACGATCCCGATTAAAACGCTCGTCCTATAATTTTTTCCTCTTCAACAAAAAAGGAAAAAGAGCGGAGTAAAATAGAAAAAGCAAAACACTCTCTGGTACATTTTTACGGTACGTTGCGTAACAGCGAGCGCAATTTATGTCATAATTATCTTGAATTCTTGAATTAAAAAAATTGGGTGTATGGTCAGCGTGAACATTGCAAGTGAAATTTCTGCATTTATTATATTATATTGCAATTTGGATATATGGAAACTTTTTAGGCTTTTAAGAAGATGGGAAATCTTGAAATTTAAGAATTTTTGAATTTCGAGTTTTGAAACTTGGAAATTTGAGAGCCTGGGGGCTCGTAATTTGGAAATTTGACAGTTTGAGGACTTTGAAAGGTGGAAATTCGAGAATTTGGCGATTGTGAAACGTCAAGGTTTTGAAGTTTGGTGATTTGGAAGTTTCAAAGTTTTACAATTTGAGAATTACTGAGTGTAGGAATGTTAAAATCTACGAATTTGGATACTTCGGTATTTAACACTAGATTTGCAGACGATTAATGATCATTTATATTTAAATGGAAATTGAGGTATAATAATAAGTAACTGATGGACGATACGTAAACTATCTCACACACTGATTTTCTATTTCGACGAAGGATTGTTTACATTTGGACAGTAGCTTCTTACAAATTTTCGTAATTGAAAATAACCAATCCGTTCCGTAAGTGTAGTGTTAAAGACTGATATATTTTGGAATTTCGCATTTGAAAATTTGGGATTTGGTGATTTAGATAGTAGAGAATATTTTAATTTAAAGATTTAAGAATTTTGAGATTTGTAACCCAGTAAATTTGAAAATTTGGGAATTTGGGAATGTGGATTTGGAAATTTGCCTGTTTGTAAATCTAGAAACACGAATAAATATGGGAATTGGAGAAGTTGGAAAATCGAACATTCGGAAATTTGGAGATCGAAAAATTTGAAGATCTGTTGTATTAAAAATGTGTAAATAATTGACAATTACAGATTTTTGTAATAAAAAAACGTACAAAGTTACACAGTTTTAAGTTTCGATATTCGACAATTACGACTTCTATTAGTGAAATGGGGATTTGAAAACACAAGAATTCTAAAGATTAGAAACTTGATAATTTATGAACTCGTAAACCCGAAATCGGAGAAATACTGCGTACATTCCGTGACGTTCTTGCGGATGCAATTCGGTGGATATCGTACTAAATTTTCAAATCGCAATCCCCTTCTCCCTCTTTTTCAAATTTTCGCTCGCTCTTCAGTGATTTTCGATCCACGTTCTCCGCACCAACATCGATTTCCCTGCCACTGCTCTTCCGTATCTCCGGCTCGCACGAAATCGCCAGGCCGGTCGTTAACGCGCAGAGCAAACACGAAATCGCGTCTGTCGCGAACGAACCTAATGCAGTTTAAGCGTACAGGGTGCATAAAGCGAATTCATAAAGCGACACGAGCCTCGCAATAATCGAGATCGCAGTCTCGGCCGAGTGGAGCTCGGATGTGGAGAGGGAGAAAGGAGCGGGTGTTGCAGGGTGGTAGAAATGGAACGAAAGGGGAAAAAGAAGGACAGAAAGGGACGAAGGGAGAAAGAGAGAGGAAAATCTGGGAGCTTCGTTGGCATCCGGTCTACTCGGCACGGCAGACTCATTAAGGGGTTATTTCAAAGTTTAACTGAATCGAGTTGAGAGGGTGAGATGATAAAAACTCAGACCTTCCTCGTTCCTTCTCCCTTCGCTGCCTATAACCCGCCCCCTCTCCTCTCTCTCTCTTTCTTTCTTTCTTTCGAACCCCAATTCCTGTCCTTTTTCTCCCTGTCCCCTTCGTCTCACGGCCATCCGTCGGCTCGGATAGACTTCTTTAACCCCCTCCTCCCGGTCGACACTCTGTACCGTCGGCAATATTAATTAACGTCATCCTGCAGCCGCAGTCTAGATATTTGCAGTTTGTTAGCTGAAAAGTCGCTAAGTCGTGACGCCCGTTTCTCCTTCTCTAACCGTCCTTCCTTACCCGCTTTTCAGCCTTGTTTCTTTCCACGAAACTCTTTTTTCATCTCCTCCGCGACACCGTCGTCTCGTTCGACGCCTGTACTGGACGTTTCAAAGATAAACACCGGCAACGTGCCCGCGTAGCCGTTTCGAGCAGAATTTACACGGGTTATTTTTACTTTTACTCGCGCTGTAAGTTCTTCGGGCGGAAAGAAATTATAATACGAGGGATGAAAGTTTTGGAATTATCACGACGGTCGAAACGACTTGCTTCGAGACCCTTGAATTACAAAATTCTTTTGTAGCTCCTTTCGTGGAGACGACGAAGGACTGTCGCAGATAATGTTTTCCTTTTTTGCCACGAAGGTGTAGTGACAGTGATCGTTACCACCAATCTATATATCTCTATTAAATTGTAAAAGCAAATCACTGTTCCTTTTTTCTTTTCATTTTCTTCTTTTTCTCTTTTGTGTAATATACACTGCCGCTCAAAAATATGTGGACTCTTTCGTAACACTTACAATTACCTAAAAATGTTACGGTCTTTGGACAATTCGATTACCTTGTATAATACTATACATTAAGTTAATAAATACATATACAAAATTGCTGTATTAAACAAAATTGCGAGTGTGAATTACCTTTCGAGTGCAAAGGGTTAACTGTTTCATTATTTCAGTATCAATAAGGTTCCACTCAGATTCCAAAATCTCCCATAAATGTTCTTCAGACTTTGGGACACTGTTTTCGAACTTGTCAGTCTATTATAAATATTTAAGGTTATTTTAGTAGATTAATTTAAGCAAAAATATAATACGAATATTAAATGTACAAAGTATTTGAATTAAATTTATTCATGAATATAAGGTGTATATTTGAATGAAATCTATTTATAAATATTGAAGTCTATGGGATTCAAATCAGCTGGCCGGGATGACCATGTCATTATGTTCAATTTAGGGTTCTCTTGTAATTGCTGCAAATAATTTCTACATATTAATGTATTGGAGTGTTTCGGGTCGTCAACGTGCATAAATGTGAAGTTTGATTAATTAGTGATATCGTTTGTTAATAAAAATATACATTGTATATCGCAAATTCCACGAACAGGTGTCCACATACTTTTGAGCGCCAGTGTATATATTGGAATATAGGATTAATACTAATGAAACAACTCAGATTATTTCGTTATAAGATTTTATTATGAATCTTAAGGATGTCTTTAATCCATTTATTCTCTAACTCGAAATTAAAAAGAAATTTTCTTTTGCTTGATAACAGTGTCTCCTATTGCCATGATTCATTTTTGCATGTATCGAAAAGATACATATATAAGTTTTTATCTATTTGACCTCGAGTATACGTAGAATAAATTTGGTGGCAACCTTTTTGGACAGACTGTATATATACATATACAAATGCATTTTAAATTGTAGACTGGGGTCCACTCTATGTACAATATATTGTAATTCTATCCGTTCATCCAATTAGTGATATATGTCCGTCGTTTAAAATGTCGTGGCAAATAGGGCGATAAAATCAGTCGGTTTCTGTCTGGAATAGCCTGTACACGTGCCACTTTCTTGCCGCGAGCCTTCTTTTTAACGGACTCGTTCATCGAACTTGCCAGCCACGAGGAGGGGTTGAAAACGCCCGGGGCTTTTCGAGAGCCGACGAGGTGCGAGATCGTGTATTAAATTAATTTTCATCGTGGAATGGTGCTTGATAATCCGCTTAATCGCCAATATCGAGAGAAAGAGAAGCGACAGAAAGGAGAAAGTCATATACTCGACCGTAGGGCGCGGAATCGAGAGTGAAACGACGAGAAAGAATGACGTCGTATTTATAGGCGTCGTCGTCGACCCCGGTCTGCTTCCTATTTAATTACAAAGTGATCAACGTCCAGCCCTTCGGCAACGCCGTTAACGACTCCAGATGGAGTCTTTGTACGACTTCTCGCAATTTCTCTCTGCTCTTCCATCGCTACACGCGGGAAACCTGTCCTACGGAAAATGTGGCATGCAAGAGATGTTTCTGTTTATAACGGGATACGAAACGGAAATTGAAATAACGTTCTGTATGCAACTTCTGATTAATATCATTATAACAGTCAACTATCTATCTGCGTCTGTAGATAATGTCTATTATATCTTCTTCGTGTTTGCATGAGCTTTCTATCATCTCTAGAAAGAATATTTTATCCCCGCCATAAATTGTTAAAGACGTGTTAAAACTTCGTTAAAGACGTCATGTTAAAGATGAGTACAGTACATAACTGTTAATGGTACTCACTGTGCATCACTTTGGCTTTCAAGGTTACTCTCTACGCTGATGGAATATTCACAATATAGTGATCGTATGATACAAATTTCATAAAGGTATAAATATAAAGTTACTCTAAGAGTTTTTAATGTTTTCCCATAGATTTGTGTAATATTAAATTAAAGATATACGAAATCTATCACAGTAAGTGATGTGCATCGTTATCTCTATATGATACAAATTTCCTGGAGGTGTGACTATGAAGTTACTGTGCGTATTTCATAGATTGGTATAATGATAATTAATACGTATCCGCAGTCCACAATCGTAAACGTATATGCATCTAAATTCATATCATGTAAATGTCCTATAAGTGCCAAGAACAAAGTTACTGCATATATTTTCTGTTTATACTAACCACCAATTACTTTACATATATCACATATGTTCACCCAAGATCATCTTCAGCCATACTTAGAAATGTAAAATTATTAACAGCTTTGAATATTAAATATATAAGTATTTCATAACGAAAAATAGGAAATACTAGGACGGCGAAATATTACTATGCAGCATATGCTTCCTCACAAATAAAGTAATATCGTGGATGTTGTTTAACACTTTTGTCGTGAATGAATGATTTATTTCGTGTGGGTGAACCGGTTAAATGGTACAAGCCTGTAGATATAAACTACTTAGTATTAACATTTCCAAACGAGACGGGTGATGTTTAAATTGAAATTACTTGTAAAGAAGTTACGATGGATTACAAACTTCGTCCAATTTAATAATTCAAGCAAAACAGAGAAGTACGATGAAGTTCATAAACTAATTAAGAATTTGTTGGAAATTATCTGCTTAAAAAGTTCAAAGAGATTCATGGTTCAACGTACCTTTGCAAATTCAGGTGTTTGGAAATTGTACAATTCAGATATTTGTTAATTTGGAGATTTCGACATTTAGGAATTTAAGGTTTCGGAAATATAGAACTCGAGGGCTTGGAAGTTTGGGAATTTAATAGTTCGACAATTTAGCAATCGAGAACTTGGAGGTTTCAGAATTTGAAAACTTGACAATGTAGAAATCGAGAACTTAGAAGTTTGATAATTCATGCATTTAGGTTCTTAGGAGTTTAATAATTTATGAATTTGGGGTTCTAAGTGTTTCAGAGTCTGGATATTAGTAAATTTTAAAATTCGCAAAATTTTAAAATGTTTAAATTGCTAAATTTGGAGGTTTCAGAATTTAAAAACTTGACAATGTAGAAATCGAGAACTTAGAAGTTTGATAATTCATGCATTTAGGTTCTTAGGAGTTTAATAATTTATGAATTTGGGGTTCTAAGTGTTTCAGAGTCTGGACATTAGTGAATTTTAAAATTCGCAAAATTTTTAAATTGCTAAATTTGGAGGTTTTGAATTCTTCGTCCAAAATGCGGTTACAAAGAAAGTATTTTATAGGAGTATTTATATTTATCGAAAAGTACTGTCACATTTTTCCCATGAAACTTATATTTGCCGTTGACTGTACATCGAAGTTCATCGAATCTCAGTGAGATACCATTCAACAAGATTGTCTCGGGGCAAAGTAGCCCGAACAGGGGCACCTATCGACTTGACTTATGCGACCAATAAATACGCGGAATCCTCGAGTTGTTGGTACGAGGTGGTCGCCGCCTCGTGTTGCAGGCTACCCAGTGGCGTGTAAACAAATTGGCAGTAATGACGTTGCAATTTGTCAGATCGGCAGGGCACACGTACACCGCAACGCGTATGTTTGCATATGTGACGCGAGAGGGGTGAGATTGGTGTCCGACGTGGCTGGCGTACAGGTATACTCACCTAGTTGATTTGCATACGTACACTCGAGTGCAACATAGGCTTCCCTTAGATAGCGGGACATATGTGAAATATGTAAAATTCCAAGTTTTCGAATTTCTATATTTCTAAACTTTCGATTTGAAAGTTTCAAATTTTCAAACATCCAAATTTTTCAATTCTCAAGTTCTTGGAATTCTAAATATCTACATTCTTTAATTTTGCCATTGCTTAATTTCTGGATTCTGAATCCGTATATACCTGATTTTATGGATCTACAAAACCGTAGATTTTAAATTCAAAGATTTTTAAATTCATAGAATTGTTTAAATTCAACAATACCTACATTTTCAAATTCGTAAAACCCAAATTTTAGGTCCACAAATTCTAAGAACCTCAAATCTCAGGATATTCAAAACCATAGATCCCCAAAGCCCTATATTAACGAATTGCTAAATCTGTAAATTACTATATCCTCAAGTCTCTAGATCCTTAAATCCCAAAATTCACGAATTCCTACGCTAAATTCCTAGATTTGAAGATCTCAACATTTACAAATTTCTAAATGCCTGAATGACAAAAGACTGATATCCCTAAATTTTTAAATCTCAAGATTCCAACATGTCTAGATCCCAAATTTCTTGATTTCTAAACTCCTAGATCCCTAAATCGCTGGATCCACAAATTTCTACATTCCAAAATCCGTAAATCTCCAGATTCGTACGTTTCCAAATACCAAGATACCCAAATCTGTGCATTCCCAAGTTCTTACAAACTCAAATCTCTACATCTCCAAATCTCTAAATCCTAAACTTCAAAGTCCCTAAACCTCTAAATCTCAAGATTCCCAAATCCACACATTCCAAAATTCGCAGACCCAAGTATCCTTAGGTTCCTTTATCAGAAATTCGAAGATTCTCAAGTCCAAAAACCCATAAGTCCAAATATTCCCATATGCATAGCTCAAGAAGTCCCTAGGTTCCAAAATTCCTGGATTCCAAATTTCCCGTACCTCAAAATCCCTCAATTCCAAGTCCTTAGATCATCATTTCAATTCCTCACAATTAAGATCCCTATTAGTTTAGATCACTTGGCTTGGAATTCCTGTGCTTCCAAATTACGAAGTTCCCAAATTTCTAGATTCCCGTATTCGCTAATTCCAGGGTTTCCGCATCCTCTAATTGCAAAATTCTGACAAAAACACCGGAAGTGATCGAACGGTGGACTTCTTTGCACCTGACTCTGATATTTTTCGTACATAAGCGAGCTTTGCTGTTGACTGTACACGGTTACCTACCGCAGGTGTTCCCTGTTTGCATTCATGCGACTATCGATGTGATTACGTCATTTCACGTTCCTCTAAGGAATTATTCAATTCGACGAATCGCATAGCGATCATTCATGCGGATTCCCTGCGGCTGTAGGAGGTCCTAGAAAGTGAAAGAGATATCAATGCTCGTTCCACTTCCTTTTTGTATTCTTACTTTTAAAATTGCTAGCGGAACAAGGATACCAGTAGAATTTGCATTCAGCGAAATTTCTATTCGCTATTGCTTCACTATGACGTTGACATATTTGACATTAAAGCTTCAGTACGACTTTTACAATGTTATTATCGATTGTCTTCAATTGTTATAGATCGAGATAATGGGCCGTTGATTACGTATATCGATTTTACTTGCTCTTTTTATGTTGATCTTTTATGAAAAAATGATTTCATTTTGAGACAAGATTTTGTTTACGACTTCATTAATCGAATTATGGATGTTCATGAAAGTATTTTTGTAAGAAAAACTATGGAAGAAAGATCTAAACAAATTGATCTTGTCATTATAGTGTTCTGTATATACGCGTCTTATTTTGCGTAGTTTTCATAATATATGTATACTTGTGTTCGATATATTATATATTTTATGCACAGCATTCAAAACCAAGTGACAAGCTAGTGCGTATATAATTGATCAATTATTAATAAGTGTCAACGAAACTGGATCATTTATAAATTATATGAATGTGATCTTATAAATCAAAGAATACTTACACGTGCTATATGCAGTGTGGCTACAACCTGTATTAAATTCAAATTCTATAAATAGAACTAATGCAACCAATCCAGTGAACAAATATTACGATTCTATAATATTATGTATACATATAATTCTATTTATAGACTGTATTCCATGCGTAACAGATCGTCTGCAATTTTTTCAAATGATTTTTTTCTTCAATATAATATATATTTAAATAAAGCCTACTTTATGTATATTACGTAAAGTATATTAATCATAATTCATATAAATTTAAATCAGTAATTAATTTAATTGTAGTAAATAAATTCTGTAATGAACAATACATTCCACGCCACTTAAACTTTATTATTTCTATTTGGCAGATTGATATTTCCAAGATTAACCGTGTACATTTGCAACAAATTGTTCATAAAAAATTTCATCTTCCACTGTATTCTCAGTTAAATTATACAAAATTTAAATTATAAAGAGTTAATTTCACAGAAGTGCTTTTACATTATATTATCACAAGACAGTACACTGTAACAAAAATTTGTTCAATCATCTCCTTATAAAAATATTAATGTGAGCAGTTAAATCGCCTTAAAATATCGAATATATTCTTTAAATCTTGCACTAACAATTAATTAGAACTTCGTCGAAAGTCTTGGAAATATTGAAACACGCACGTTCCACGTATACACGTATAACACATGTAAGTTATACCCGAATCCGAGTCCAAAAAGGTGCATAAACCTCCACTCACAATTTGTCCATGAATCAGACATAAACGTGGATGACACTCATTGTACGTCGGAATTCGCGTTGCATCACGACATAATATCATGATGGTAATACTGGCTGGCGCACCGGTTAAAAAAAAAAGATGCTCCCTTCACGTGGCACCAGTATGGTGTCTGATTTACTTACACGAGGGGCGCAAGCTTATTGAATGCTCATGTGTTTTGACGTTAACGAGCGTAATGCCCCGTTAAGAATTCCCCGGGGGCAAACGGGGTCAGGCTGCTGGCATACAAATCGAGAGCTCTCATTTTCTGCGGCAATATCGCGTTGTTAGGTAGGGGAACCCCGTTCGTAAATATGTCCGGGCCCCTCTGTCCGCATTAAGAAGTTGACATAATACGGCACAAGTGGCTTCGCAAAACGTAACCCCGAGTGTGGCGAAACGGAACTTTTGTCACTGTTTCCATTTTGCTGAGACACGATTCGTTAGTGGACTGAAATTCGTACCTCTTTTCCGTATCTCGTGCGACAAAAAATGTAATATATAATTGTCTAATATGAAATTCTCTCCTAACCCTTTGCGGTCCTTAATAGTTCTTTACAGTATGGTACCGTTCAAAGCATACCAACCAAGGTACACAACCAAGGTTGTACCTTGGTACCAAGGTTGGTATTTGATGTACCAACCAAGTAGTACACTGTGAGGAGTTTTACTGTAACTCAACAAAAGACCGATTAACTCGACAATAATAACTTGTGGGAAGAAAAAATGCAAAGCGTTGCCTACCAACGCAACCACACGCATATAGTATCACACATTCTACGGTTTTACAATGCATCGCACAGCACAGGTCACGATACCTGCGAGCCTGAAAATCCTCGGGGTAAAAACATCAAATCAGTACATCATTAAAATTTCAACCCATCATAAAATAGTCCCAAACCTCGAACGCACCCCAAGTCCGCGGCCTGTTGCAGGCCCTCATAAAAAATCTGGAAAGTCCAAAAAGTCCCGTTCCTCTCGCCATTCCTAGCACCAACTCTTTTCCACCACTTCGTCCCTCCAACTTCTCCATCTTCCAAAGATCCCAGTCCAATGATTATTCAATATTTCCCACTTTCCACCAAGTCCATTCCTACATTCCCACCAAGTCACCATCAACTCCTACCCCAAAATAGTTTACCTTTTTTGCAACACCGACACGCTAAGGGAGAACAATTTAAACCACCACCAAGTACACATTAAAAATAACTTTAAACACCACCAATTACTCGAACACATTTACATTATTCGTAAACTACGAAGTATTGTTAAATAAAGTTAAGTGTTATCTTTAAAAACATTCATTCACCACCATACCACCACCACATCATCTTACGAAAAGCGTCCTCACGTCATTAGTTTGCCGTCGAGCACAACGGTCACCGATCTTGAAAATTCCACGATCGAAAATTCGAGTTTCGAGACCGTACACACATACATATGTATAATTATATGGATTCCCGCTAACCACCACAAATCTACTAAATACGTATTTTTACGTGATCCGCGCTCCAGTGAGAGACTGCAAAAAACGTAAAAATACGTTGCTCGCATGCCAAGTGTTAATTTCTTCTATCTGTAGCTCCTTAATTAATTTACAAAATAGATGAAGAAGCGGGTTTACAATAAAATGTATTCTAATAATGCGGATGGCGTAACAAATATATATTTCTAATTTGTTACAAGTGCCAAAGGAATGAAAACGTCCTGAATCGACCTATTTATCCGAATTATTTGTACGATCAAAGAGAAACGCCATGTCGAGCCACACTCGACATTGGTCCGCAAAGGGCTAATATCGGTAGTGCAGGCTTTTGCTTAGATCTTCAGGTAATGATCGCTGCACCGTGGACGAAATTCGGAAAAAGTGATCAAAAATCTAATTTGACATGTATTCAAATTAACACAGCTGTCACAGATTTAACAGTTGTATTACAGAAAATTTGTTCAATTTTCTAACTGTAGATATTCGCATTAGTTACTTGTTACTATCAAAGATAAATATAATAAAGTATCGTGAAAATATTTGGTAAAATTTGTTAAAAATGAATGTACTACCTAATGCAATTTTCAATTGCTCCCATGTGGCAGTCAACATGAGTAATTACAAGATAAGACATTAATGTGTACATTAATTTGTATTTCATCCTTCGTTTATTCATTCTTCAACTATATTTTTAACCCATTTGCTGCCAATGGGGATTTGAATATACATTTTTCTTTTATCACTTGCAACATAGTTATATTAAATAAAATGTGTATTCGACAAGCGTTTGCATTCTGGTTTTTTAAATTATTTTTTGCTTCAATGTTGTCCAATTTGTAAAAGTATCTGATACATAAATTGACAACTCATGCAGTAAAGTTGAATTAAAAATTTGGCAGTTAATTGGTTAATTTCAAAATAAAGCTGCATTATATGCCGATAGGTTTAGTGTTAATTGAGTTATCAATTTTTGATTATATTTTTTAGATTTCGCCCACTCTGCACCGGTGGAATACAACGCATTTGTACGACATTGTCATCGTCACATTCACTTTCCACCTACTAAGAAATTACATTCGTACAAAAATTACAGTTACAAAAATGATTTGCAGAAACGTTCCTTTCGATTCTCGCGTGTTCGACCTCTCTGCATTTACGGAAATTGTTCAACACGGGAAACGAAGGTTAAAGCGTCCCCGAGCAATAAACAATTTCTCAGGAGGTTATACGAGCGAAACCATTAAGAGAGTGCATTCCATTTCGTGGAACAAACTGCTTCGAACGTGCACTCGGAATGGTTAATCTTACGAGTTCCTCCGGTTCGTCCCCACTCTTAACGAGACTTTTATGGTGGAATATGCAACTTCGTCCGGTCAAAAGTCGTTTTAACTTTCGCGACTGTTTGCGGCCACGCGTAGACCCTACAGAAGCATCTAACATTTAACAATCCCGTGTTCTTCCATGCTCTGTCGACTGAATTACCACTGGCCTCGTGTAATGTACCCGATAATGAACGCCAGTTAATTGCGCATTCAGCTGAAACGTAGACATACTATTTTTCTCTTTAATAATTCTATAATCCTTGATTCACAGATGTTTCATGAATACTTATATTTGAATTAACCCTCTGTCTACCGTAAAAAAAACTGTCATTATCTACCGTACTGGGTCCAATGGACCCGTGTACAATATACGGTATATTTATTCACTTTGAACTTATATACAGTCGTGGACAAAATTAAGTGGACATTGCAGACATGTAAAAAAATTTTTGTTTTGTTACAATGCTTTCAATAAATTTAAAATATAGAACGTGAAATGCTTTTGTAGACTTGAAAAAACATTTATTTAACCCTTTACACTCGAAAGGTGACTCACGCTCACCACTTTGTTTAATACAGTAATGTGCAACAGACATTTTTTAACGAAATCTATGGTGTTGCACATATAATGTATAAACATAATAAAACAGCAAATAGTGACAATTAATAATAGAGAGATAATAACTTCGAATAAGTGCATCAAACTTTTCAACCAAAAGGTATTAAGTTACTATCTGGTACCAGTAAAAATACCTTCGAGTGCAAAGGGTTAATGTATAAAGTTTTGATTTATAGGCGTTGTTAGTTAAATTAAATTAACCTTTTGTTATTTATGATACCTGTCCACTTAATTTTGTCCACGACTGTATTTAATAATTTTACAAGTAATATAAAAAATAAGAAAAGTAACAAAGTCATGCAACGACAAAATCCCAAGAATTTTAAAAGTTGAAATAACCGCAGTACACATACAGTCGGGTCCAATGGACCCGCTTGGTAGACATTGGGTTAAAACTAAACTATAAAAATAAATAAATAACGGATACCACGTTAGTCGGTTTATGCAATGATTCTTTATCTTTATGAAGGTGGTCATACAGCTTGACGAAAGTTTCTGAATAATTTTCATAATTGAAAGTGAGATATGTAAGATCCGTCATTTTTACGGGTTTCGTAAATCTAGTGTTAAATATGTCGATTTAGAGTCGTTGAAGGTTGCAGAATGAATAATATTAACTCTAAATCCTGGGGTGGTGCAACGTAAATTTTTTTTCTCTTCAACCATGGATATAACAAAAAATCAATATGCCAATAGAAAATTGCTTTGGTCATCCTCCAAAATTCAATTTTCGAGCTTATACTTCGAGAGGATTTTTTTACGCCATACATTTAATTTTTAGAGAGTGATAAAAACAAGAAGAAACTCTTTTGGAAACACTCGAACGGCCACTTGTATTTAAATTGAAATTGAAATATAAAAATAAGCAAATTATGTATAATACGTAAAATAGTCTTATACAATAATTTTTTATCTCGACACAGGTTAACATACATTTTGACAAGAACTTTTCGATGAAACTTATAATCTCTGAATAATTTTTTTTTTTTTTTTTTTTAAATCAGAAACTCATGATCTAACATTTTGTTGGATTTTATAAATATATGTTAGTCCCGATGGTGTTAATATATTTATATTACACACTCGTGTTTTATATGGTACGCGTTATATGGCATGTATTGTCATGCGTTTTATAGCAACGCGTTCTATAGTCATATATTATAATGCCATGAGGTGTTTAATCCCGAAACCTGGTGTTACATGTTCTATTGTCACGCGTTGTGTAACGACTCCTTGAGTAATCACGCATTATACAACCACGTGTTTTATGGCCACGCGTTTTATAGTTACGCGACGTATAACTCTGCGACGAATCGCTATGTTTTAAATCATCCAGATGCGATGCAGGTTTCGCTTTGACGAGGATGAAAGTAGGAGCAAAAGTTAAATTTTAAAACATTCAAATTTGTAAATTTCCAAACTTCTAAATCCTGAAATTTTCAAATCTGTAATCTCCTAATTTTCTAAATTAAAAAATTCTAAAATTTTCAAGTCCTTAAATTCCTTTATTTCAACATTTTCAAATTATGAAATCTGAGAAATTTCTATATTCTCAAATTTTTAAATCTTTAAACATTCGAAAATCCAATTTCTCAAACACCGAATTATTAATTCCAAAATCCTTAAAATCCTAAACTCTTGAAGACCTAAATTTCGAATATTTTACTCCAGATTGTACTCGAAAATAAATTTTCATCAAGTTATCTGGCATTTACTATCCCGGACCGAATTATTACTTCCACGTTCTGCAGTAATTAATATGTTGCTTTAGGAATATATACGTTACCGACTTAATTATCTCGTGTGCACGTTAATGCAGGCAAGAAATGTAACTTATCTATTTGCTAATTGCCGAGTGTAGAGCTGTCGTTTGTCTCTTGTTGACTTACGACATTCGCTTATTACGATCAGCATTATCGGAACAAATGACCTGTTACGCTATAACTAGAAAGCAAATGTATGGAACAGAGGTCTAACCAGTTCTTTGTTGTTTTTGTTTCAGGTAAGAAGCATATAACGTTGAACAAGAAACATAAAAGCCCGTGGAGCAGTTTCGTAAGTATAGCGTCTTTGTTGTTTCGCACCTGGTCGATAATCAGCGTGACATTTACGATATTGTAATACCTTCTGCAACCATGAGCTCTCTGATTTACGACAAAAGAAGGAAACGAATCTGGTCGACTGCTAACTAGAAAATCTCATTATGACTCTCGGTTATGCGTGTTGACTTCGGGCTACGAGATAGTTTCATTCATTGCAACGTTATTCCTTCAAATCGATTTCTCTTATTGGTAGTTGAACTGCAAAAAAATGAACGGGTCGATCCATAAATTGATTACTGTCTGACAATTATCACATTCTAAATGGAACCGTTGAGATGGAAACTATGATAGTTTCTATTAACCTAGTTTCTTATGCTTGATTAGCTGTAATTTATGCTAATTGATTTGTGATCTGCAAGTTGCTGCGAAAGGGATATGAATAGCAAGTACATTTTGATGTAATAATTTGTGGAAAACGATTTTCAAATTAGGAGATTTTATTAGTTGGTATTGATTAGTGGCTACTGCTTCTGTTTTTTCACTTTATCAATCTTATTTGTGTGTAGTACATTTATTTTTCCATTTACTTTCTAAATTTCCTTTGTATCAAGTCTTCACACATTTATTAATAATTGCTATTTTAGTTTGTCATGTTTAATGCAGTTATTACATAGTACATTCGGCAAGCATATTAAAATGAGATAATTTTCAAGACCAAATGCACATTTAGCAGACATTTAAAGTTAAACTTTAAAATGTTCCTAACTTACCAAATAACAGATATATTAAAATCTAATTTCAATGTTTTCTTCAATATGTTTCCTTTTACAAAAATTTATAATTTTTCTCTACTCATACTACATCAAAATACATATCTTATTTAACATCTGAATTTTGTTGCAAAACAATTGTTACGTTTGTAACGGAGAATTTGGGTTTAGACCAAGTTTAATTTATATCTTACAATTGAATAAGTTTGAGTTCGATTCAGGTTGGATTTACTGCTGTAGTTAATTACTGACCAGTCCCAGCCGAAATCGAAGTCGAACTTATTTAATTGCCAGCCGATTTGTTACTGAGGATCTGAAGAGTTTGAAATTACTTTGTTATTTATCGCTGAATTCAAATCTAACTGAAACCTAACATAAAACGACGTTATTTTGTCTTAATTCGAATATAGTGTCAAGAACACTTCTGTCAATGAGTATAACTAAAAAATTGCTTAAATTAATAAAGTCCAATTACGTAACATTTGAGGTTTGCATAAAATTAGATTCTAATATGTTCACGTATAAAATCTCCACTTCCAAATGACTGAATGTATAAACATGTACCTAAACTGCTCAACCTGGTACTCCATGACTTCCGAATTTCCGACTCTGAATTCTGAAAAATGGCAAAATCATCGCAGTCTAGCCAGGAGTGATTCGTGAAACAAACGTCGCCGCGCAACAGATGTAAACACGGCGGGGGTGGTAAAGAAAGGGTAGACAAACCGTCTGATCGATCGGATCGACGTCCGATTCGAGTCCTTCGATTAATCGGGATCGAGATAGATCAAAGCTAAGCTCCGTGGAATGGGCAACAGCGGATTGACAACGGTTTGCTTTGACATCGGTAGGAGAGCACGGTGGTCAGACAGGAAGGTTTGCGGCGCTGGTTTCATGGAGGAGGCTTTCGGGAGGGGAAAGGAGGTGACCGCTCGCTTTAATTACACGGGGCCATTGTTGCGGCCGGTTGTTTATAATTAATCGTTCGAAAGCCTGTCCCTGTGGACGACAGATATGACGGCCAATAAAGTACGTCGCCGACCGACCGGCCGCACACCGATGTGGAATTTCGTTATCGTGGAATTTCGGTTTCCAAGCCGTCCGAGTCGAAATCCTGCACTGTGATCGGGACCGATCGGAACGCGAAGTGTCAGTCCTGTTGTTGCTTCGAATATTATTCGGTTCGGTTTGGACGCCGACGAGAAAACGCTCGAACGGGAAGACCGCACGACAATTGTTGTGAAACATCGATTGGGTAAGTTCGAACAAATGAAGTTACGCTCCAGGTTGATAAATGTTTAGCGATCGAACGATTCGATTGCTTTTCAAATGATTGATTATGTACAGTCGAGACCTGTATGACGTGGAGAAAGTATGGTAACCGAGGGAAAGATGCTGCTGCTTGTTGATTTTTAAGAAATTTTGGAAATTTGCCCCTATATTTAGGGGCACAGGAATTTCTGGATCTAGATATGCGAGGTAGGGAATTGTAAGATATTTGGAGTTTTGGTTCAGTTAGAAATATGCTGATTGTAGCTGAATTTTGAAACATAGATATTTGGGAATTTAGGATTTGAGAAGTTTGAAATGTGGTAAACTACATATTTGGGAATATAAAATTTTCGAAATCTAAGGATTTGGAACATCAGGATTTGGGAATATAAGGTTTTGAAAATATAGGAATTCGGAGAGTTAAAGATTTTAAAATATGCGGATTTGGAGACTTAACAGGTTGGGAATATAGAAATTTGTGAATCTAGGTTATGTGGAAATATAGGAATTTGGAAACATACGAATTTCGAAATATAGGAATTGTATGACTACTGGAATTTTGGAATATAGAAATTGGAGAATATAGAGATTCAGAGATATAAAAGTTTAGCAATATATAAATTTTAAAATATAAGGAATTGGGGATGCAGGTATTTACAAATATAGAGAATTGGAGATATGGATTGTGAGATCTAACGATTTAGAAATATAGTGATTTCGGAATCTAGGTACATGACGATATAAATGAAATGTTTACAGGCATATACATAAAATAATATATTTCTTGTATAACTTCTGTATACCTTTATACTTTTTCTTAATGTTACACTTTTTGATTATAAAATTCAACAGACGAAACACGTAGAGGTTATGCTAATGTTACATGGACTATTTTAAAATAACAAATATCCATAATAACCTTAATCAATATCATAGTCATCTAATATTTTTACTGTCATTTTTATATATACGATACATAAAAGAGATTTCAAAAAGATACGAATAAAATATGCATATATTTTATTGTTTTAAAAGTGATCAAATTGGATAAAGAATTGTGTAAATATACAAATTTCTTTGACTTGCTATAATGAAATCGTAGATAAATGTTATTCACACACAGAAGTTTTAGTATCAATTACGCCACGATGCAAGAATTATCTCTGTTCCTTATTTGCTACAAAAATTTTTATGGAATTTACATTTATTGGAATATACATCCGATCTGCTCATTGCTTTTGAACATCGATTAACTTTTACTTCACCTTCAGTCGGCTAACATGAAATGCTAATATCTGAACATATTCTGCTATCTTTCGTTCAACTGTGTCAATGAAGTCGAGTGTGTTGATTATACGTTTGCGTTAAGAAACTCGACCCAATCGAACAGCTCGCGATTAGTGTATTCGAGCGTCAATTAAGAATTTGCATTATTCTGAAACTGGTCGCCTTTGCCAGTTTTAAATGAACCGTGCTTAATTTCGAATCCGTCGCTCCTGCCAAATCGAATCACGTGTCTTTTTCCTACTTTCTGTTATTATTATTAGAAATATATAATTTAATCATAATTCTTTCCACTCTTTCTGTTAGTTCGCAATTATGATCCTACTATAAGACTACGTGAACTCCTTTAAATTCTATGCACATTATAATGTACATATATAATTTATCTTTCTTAATATGAAAAAATGTAATATACATATCTTGTGATATTTCCTGATATTCTTATGATACATTATACGTGTCAGTGATCTTCTACAAGCAAAGAACGATATTCAGATGTATGTCACTATACAATGTTCAGTTTATATGTCCATGTAATTATACCATACCATACTATACATATAAACACATATTAAATAATATTATATTAACATGCTGGTGCAGTTTGATCATTTAATCCTGAGTCAATCTGTATATAACACAGTTTATGCACTAATTGTTATTATACATATAACATAATTTATATAATGTGTTAACACATATTATATGTGTTTATATGTATATATTCATTAATATTTACCCGGCCGTTATTTTAACAACTTAACACTAAATTTACAGAACGAGCCAGAATGACTCACAATACATATTTTATTTCAAATTACAAAAGCTATCAAGACGCTTTTATCAAAATGTGTGTTAACTTTTGTCACGATAAAGGATCATTGTATAAACCAGTTTACATATATTTTATTTTCTTTTCTCCTTCAGTTTCAATTTAAAAATAAGTGGTCATTGCGCGTCCATGAATCTAGTACTAAAATATTTCTATCATTATAAAAGATCTCAAGCAGTGAAAACAATTAGCATATTCAACATACGCAACGTAACTGCGTTCGATAAACCACAATTTTCTGCTCGATCGCCGAGAACGATCGACCGATCGTAAAATTATTGCATCTCGTATTCGACAAAATATTTGCGGGCCAATCGGAGGTTACACGGTAAGAGCGAATTTTCGCAAAGGAAAAGTTCCCCGTTCTTTTCGTATTCCACGCGCGAGGAAAGGTCGGCCGTTTCTGACAGCGGCGGCGATTGCCGGTGAAATAATGCGAGGGCGTAGGAGGAGCAAGGACGATATTCCGAGGGGGTTTTCCGTCCCGCAGGAACCTTACCGTTGGAAGCCATTCGATAAAGTGATTAGGTAAGTTCCGAGGATACGAAAAAAGTAGGTGGCGAGCTAGTAGCCGCGGGGGCGAGAGCAAATGAAATGGCGGTTAGCCAACGGTTATTGCGAGTCACTTCGGTGCCATAGAAATGGAGTTATCTACCGTCGGTGTGGCTTCGTGTTCCCGTGAACAGCTTTACAAAACAATGCCCGCTACTCGATACGATACACGACGTGTTTAATTGCACGTAAAATCGGCCGATTTATTAAGTCTCGACGCGTGCTAAGTATCCGCCGGGAACGGCGAAATCGTTGAGAATCTGGCAGGTTTATTGGAAACGATGCGTCATACTGCGGCATAGGGAGCGTTGTTTTGTCGCCAAGATGCTTTCCCACCTGCTCAACACGGAATGGAGTCCTTTTTATTAAGGGAATCAGCTGGTATAGCGAATTGAACGAAACCGAGATCGTAATCATCGTTTGAGTAATATTTTCTCAGTGATTTTACCGGTTCGGGATTGCGATAGAACAGGGCCTAATTTAGAGGTTGTAATAAGATGAAAATGAAGGATAACTACATGAAGATACTATCATTGACATCATAATTTACAATGACTGTATTTCAGGTAAAAATTTAGAATTTTCTCCTATCAAAATCTGCAGATGTCTAAATTCTTGGGTTCTGAAATGTATAGACACCCCAATCCCTAAATTTCCAGATAGCTACAGTCGTGGACAAAATTAAGTGAACAGGTATCATAAATAACAAAGTTAATTTAATTTAACTAATAATGCCTATAAATCAAAATTTCATTGCACAATTATATACATTAGATAAATAAATTGTATATTAAATAAATGTTTTTTCAAGTCTACGAAACATTTCACGATCTAAATTTAAAATTTATTTAAAACATTGTAATAAAATAACAAATTTTGTTACATTTCTACAGTGTCCACTTAATTTTGTCCATGACTGTATTTTCCCAAATTCTGTATATTTTCAAATACCTATATCTCAGAATTTTTTCACTTTGAAAGGCTTGCCAAACATCAAAGGTACTAGGGTGTCGAGTCCTCCAGTTAGTCTTTCGTTAACACTGAAACTACCGAGGTATAATGCATAATTGTTTTAACGTTGAAAATGATGTTAAAAAATAAATTAACAAACGATGAAACATTAATGAATACACTTATAGATTCTTTATCTTGACGACAATCGGCATAAATGTCAAGAAGACCAGCTTAAGAAATTTTGTCACTTGAAGTACAAAATTTGTAGAAGGGTCACTTGATCCCTTTGGTAGTTTTAGCGTTAAAAGTTCGAAGAAAGACGCGAAAGGCGTCGTTCGGTATCGTATTTACTGTTAAGCCGTCCCTGCATACGAACGGAAAAAACGAAGCACAGCAAGGCAAGAATTATTACCGGCAACCTTGCGGCGAAGGTTGTGCAACGACGAGCGAACCACACACGTGGAGTAGGCTTGCGATGCAGCTGATCAAACGTAAATGCATCTATGCACGCATGCACGCACGCACGTATGCACACACGCACGCCACGTAACTAGGCACGCTTGGCCCTGTCAATTGACTCAAATGCACATTTACCCTACATCCTCGACAATTGCATAATGGGGCTACGCCGAAGTCGCGGTGCCCGACTGACTTTTCGCCGTTTTTGACGCGCAATCGATTTTCAGAACACGGATGATCGATCGCGGCGGATCGATTCATTTTTAATAAGGATATAAATCATGATGGATCGATGGCCATGTACTTTCTAAGCCACGTGAACTACATTTAAACATATACATATATTACTCGTGCATTACTTGCGATATTAATGCAGCGGAATTTAGAAAAATTGGATCAATTTATGCGACTGTTGAAACACTGCGGCAGTGTTTCTCATTCGTTCTTGAACCAGAGCTAACTTTAGCTAACCTTCTTGAACGCTTTCTTGCAGTCGTGCCTGTTTGTGACAAAAAATTCGTATAAACTTGCATTGTTTAATAAATGAACTTCCATGTTGTAATTAATCTATAATTTAATGATTGTTCGTATAATTTTCTGTAAATTGTAGAATTTGTAGTAACTATATATTGTGGGAAGAAATAATATGGAAATAATATTGTTTGTACATGAAAAATAATGTTTGAGAAAACGTACAAAAATTTGGCATAAACCTGTATTGCTTAGTAAATATATAAACTTCTGGTAACTGTAGTGTGGGAATAAATAATATTGAGATATCTGTGGATATACGTGCAAAATAGTTTTTGAGAAGATGTACAGAAAATTTGTATAAACTTCCATTGCGTACAAAGTATATAATCTTCTATCTTATAATTAACATGTAAATTAACAGTAGATTGCATAATTTATTGTAAGTTGTACAATTTGTATTGATAATATATTGTGGGAAAAAATAAGATTGAGATACCTGAGTGATATGCGAAAAATAGAAAACATACTACAAAATTGTATAAACATATATTGTACATCTAATATATGAACTTATGTCATTTATAGTAAGTACATAGTATTACCGAATAAATACAAGCGAAATATTTGATTGGCTAGCGAAAAATAATGTTTGGGAAACTTCGCTACATGATAGCGTAGGTTAGTAGTTCTACTATTTAATATAACGAGAGGTACGGATGATAGAAAATTCGTGATATCGAAACTAGTAAAATTAATTAAATATACCGACGTTTTTGTTTACACGAACAACATAGTCCATATCGATTAATACTGTCCACTCTAGGCTAATATTCCATTAACTACTTAATGCTGCGCGTACAATAAGCACATTTCGTAATGAGATGTGTAGCGTAACGTGAAACTGTGATTTCAAATTAATTTGGTTTAATCAATGGAGTAGTAAATAATGTTATTAAATTATCAAGGTTTGCAGTTATGTATATATTGTGCGTTTGTATTTGGTATTTATCAATACTTGATACTATTAGTACTATGTTAAAATTGTAGGGGAACCATTAAACTGTCTCAAAAACTCTGGACAATATTATCATGTACATGTTTGCTCAAGATGTTCAATGAATTTCAAAGCTAACGCGCGGATAAATTACACGTATGTTAACTACAAAATGAGGTAGGATTTCTACGAGCTTTTAGGAATATCTATGATATGTTAACAATTTTTACGATTTTTAAGAGCTCTAAAATGGAGATAAGCTGGGGTTACATTAGGAATGATCTCCACAACATAATTGTCGAACTCGTATTTGTCCAGAACGGTCAATTAATCTCATTGTCATTGCTAATGTGGGGATCAAAACGCACAAATGTTAATTCGAAAATAAAGTAGCATCTTTACAGTTTTTATACGCTCTATAACGAAGATAAATAGAGTTTCTATTAGAAAAGATCTTCGTTTAAACAATTTAACCCTAATACTTAACCCTGAACAACACAATCTTAATCCACATATCCCAATGTACATCCCTATTAAGATAATTGGTCTTTCTAATAATACTCATTCAAAGTCGATTACTTACTCGATTTTTACATATTACCGCGAATAAAAATGCTGTTTTACCGCCTCTCCTTATTTGTCAAGAAGCGATCGTTTAAACAAATATTATTTCGCCGCGAATGAATTGCGAGCGTGGGCGTAGCCAGAAGGTGTAATTGGTTGGCGTTAACGAGTTCCACGCACCGTGGGATCTGCAAACAGAGCAAGATGTTTTATACGAGGCAGCCAATTCCTGGCAAGATTTACGAGCGTGTAGTTGAGACACTAAACGTCAATGTCGTGATGCTTCTGTATACATCGGACCCGTTCAACGAGCCGAACTTTTAATTACTCGTCGCGTCCGCGCGTAAGAAACAAACGTCGCCGCGTATTTCCCGTTCGAGCTTAATTAATGTAATCAGCCCCGGTAATTACCGTATTGTCCGATCGTCTATTAATTATTAGCGGTTCCTTGATTCCGCATGGGTACCGTTTAATGGGGCGACATCCTGTGTGTGCCAGCGCAAGCTGCTCGACAGTCGTTGCTGTTTGACCTCGATCGTTACGTGCTTTTGCGTTCACGTACGTGCATACACGCGTGCTAGCTAGGGAAATTAAACTTGATCGTCACGTTTTTCCGATGCCAGTTAATAATACATGGTCCGGCGCTCCGTTGAAACGTAGCTTGGCGTTAATGCAGTTCACGACGGGACGGTGCGGTGCTGTTAGTCCACGGAGTGCTGGGAATATTTCCATGCTTTTGTCCGAGTGAATCGAGAGCAGATTTGTGGTTTGACACGGTGGAGGGAAACGAGTGATCCTTTTGACGTGATTCGGTTGGAAGGATTTAGGAGTTTGTCAATTTGGAGACTTGGAGGTACGAAGATTTGGGCCTTTGAAAGTTTCGAGAGGAAAATTGGGGATTTTGGGATTCGGAAAGGGGAGTTGGAAACGTGGGAATTTCGGTAGTTAGGAAAATGGGAATTCGGGAAATGTGCCTAGTTTGGAAAATTGAGATTTGAAGATTTGGAGATACAGAGATATGGTGACTTGGAAATTTGATCGAATTTGAGAAATTTGGAAGTTCAGGAATTATTGAATTTGAGAATTTGGGAATTGGAAGATTTTGAAATTTAGGAAAGGAAGTTGGAGTTTGGGGAATTTCAGGATTTGGAGATTTTCAGATATGAAAATTTGGAGATTTGGGGATTTGAATATTTCGTAATTTATGGAAATTCGATGAATTACGAACTTGTAAAGTTGGAGATTGGGGAATTTTTGTTGAATTTAGGAACTGCAGACATTTTGAAATTTAAGAATTTAAGAATTTAGGGATTAGAGAATCTAGAAAATTTTTAGACAAAATTTAAAAATTGGAAGATTTAAATACATAAGGATTTGGAAATGTAGAAATTCAAAGATTGGAGCATTTAGGGACTTTAAGAATTGGAAATTGGAGGACTTCAGAACTTGACTGAGAAATATATGAATTTCAGAATTTGTAAATCTGGAACTATAGAACTTTGATAATTTGTGAATTTAGTAATTTGGTAATTTGGTAATTTAAAAATTAGAGAAATCCGAATTTATAAATTTAATAATTCAATGTTTACCAATTTAAAACATAATTTACTTAGCTTAGAAGTAAAGAAGTTTTTAAATTTGTAAATTTAAATTACAAATTTGTGAATTTGGATATGCGATCACACTTCACGCATGTCACAACCATCCTTGAATTCATTAACACAGAACAAAGAGTGTTCAAAGAAGGACGTCTATCATCGGGATGCGTTATTTCAGTTACAACCATGACGACTTATCATTTTCCACGCTTTCCCTAGTCGTCGTTATTTCTTGTCCCATACTTTTCAGTGTTCTGCCTCTGGATGTTTAATTCCAGGTTGGCGGTTTAGTAATTCAGTCGCGGGTAAAGTGGAAAACGACTTCCGTATTCTTCTCTCCATTATTCTTTCTTCATTTCTATGGTAATTAACCCTTCCGTGAGCCCCGCTTGTAAATGTATTACCGGAGAAAATTACACCCATGCGATCGCTACAGTTTATCTTCTAATTCCCCTTTCGACGGTCGTTCTTTTTGATATCTTGCCTCTTGGTGCTTTAGACAAATTGAAATTTCCTTGGGTACACATGGCGGAAGAAGCAGGCTTCGCTTTACGTTTGCATTTTATTTTCAGAAAAGGATGAACCAGAAGTCTCGCGTTCTTCTCGGGGGAACGTAAGATGGATCGAGTGAAATCTTTCTAGATGGAAATTTAACGATGACTTCTATTTCTTCTTCTCTATTTAATAAGATCGTTTCTTTCTTCTTTCTTACTTCTCTTCTCTCCACCTTTTCCATTCTCGTGTCTCTCTTCTTTCTTCTACCTTGTCTCTCTTCTTCTCCTCAGATTAAACTAAACGCGAATATTTCGTTGAGTAAGAGGGAAATGAGATCATTGTAAAATCAAGATCCAGCGAAAAATTAAGGGGAGACTATTCATTTGCGGCTGTTAAGAATTTGTGGTTTAGTCCCGTGAAATATTCGCGTTACTCGAACAATACTTGCAGTTATGCTAAATTCATTTGACGCAATTAATATTATTAATATTACATTTCCTTGTTCATTCGAATTCAATACCAGTTCCTTGGTGTATCGATCATATTTCCTCCTTTCTACGCGGGAATATACACGTCACGGATGATCATTATCAGAAACATAACTGATAGAGCATTGTTTTCTTTTCCAGTTAGTTTATGCTATTAATATATTTATAAGTTCGTTTCTTTGTAAGGAATCTTTATTTCTGTTAGTTTTGGCAGTTTATCGAAAATAAATATTGATATACAGTGGAACTATGGAAATTGCGGCACTACAACTTTCCTTAAACTATTTATAATACACAATTCTTCAAATTGCTTGTAATAGAAAACTCTTCACACATAAGGACCTTACAACTTAATAGTGGGCCTAAACAACGTGTATATGGGTAATCTGACATAAAATGTATCAATCTGTGTTCACGTTGTTTCCATGAAATTCGATTAATCTATATAGATAACCTACATTTGATCGTTAATGGTAGAATTTAAACGTATCTTGAACAACAACATGGCACCACACGGTGTAGACATTCGTGGCGTACGGGCGTATACATGTCGGCATGTGTATGCACGTCTCTAGAGCAAGGTATCCCGATTGTTTGCCCGATGTCAATAGGTGGTATGGCGCAGAGTTGGATTTCCATGTTCTCTCTAAAATCTAAAAGGTCAGTCGCGTAACATTCCGATTGCAAGCTGTAAAGTTTCAGCGATCGGTGTCCCATAACTGTTTTCGCTCGTTAACTGAGCGCACGCTGTTTTGCTCTTTAAACGATTGTCACGGCAGAACGGTTGAAAAATAGCTGTATTTGCTCTAGTTTCGACGATCGCGTATCGCTTCCATTTATCTGATGTTTGTTCCGTTATTCCGATACGTGTCCTTTTTTTTCACCTACACCACGCCGGCCGTCGAATTATTTTTTCGGCCTGTAATAAAATTTGCTATTCTTTCGATCGGTAAATAGCGCTACGTGCGGAATTTCATATTTGTGACGGGCATTTATTAAAAGCAATTCTTTCCATTTCCTTTGTTTGTTCGCTCGTTCATTTAGTCGCTACAGAAAATATTTGCATAAAACGTTCTTCGTCAAAATCTATCAAATATTTATAACAGTCTATTTTACTGATTATTTAAGTTAATTGTATAGCCATTTATATAAAGTGTTCTTTTCATCGACATCTACCAAATAGTAATAACTATTTTTGTCCTGGGAGGAATCAATAACGAGATACTCGCGAAATACTATTTCTATGATCATTTAGCAGTTTAAATATTTTTAGTGAACACATCATTTAACAAATTCATGTTTTGCAGGCATGGCTAACATACGTAATGAATTTATGTGACCCGCGAACAATTTTGCATGGTCAAGATTTAACTTCTAGTAATTAATCGAATGAATTCTCAATATTTCTATATTTTTTAAAAAAGATCTCGTTATAAAGAATTAAAACTTCTATTGTATTAATTTGTCGCATTGCTATTTCGTTCCAGCGTTGTTTTTTTTCTACTTATAGAAATAAGTGACTTGCTCAATATTTTATAATTGAAAAATTTCGTCCGGCTCGTGAAAACATTTGTATCTCTAATCCGGCCCATGGACAGAATGTGTTGACCATGCCTGTTTTAGTGTGACACGTCACTTAGCAAATTAATGTTCTAGTGTGACACATTCACACGAATATTTTAATCAAGATAAACTCATATATTGTGAATTAAATATTCAGTGTTTTAACTGTAAAGTCGTGAAAGTCTAAATAATCGGGAAAATAATGTGTTTTAGACTACAAACGTATGAAATAATTTAAACTTAACTGTAACATTATTGAAAGAAAAATAAACCCTTCTCAATTTTGTTTGAACCCTGGACAAAACATTTATAATCCAACAAATTATTCACTAAACTGCTTTTATCGTAAATGAAATATTTATTAAATAAAATATATATCACGATATGTAATTTTTTCAAGTGCTTTTTCTCGTAATTAGTTGTCAATCGGAAGTTCAACTTGCAAATCCATTGACTTCACGTACAGAACAATAATTACACATAATTGTATTGAAGTACCTTCGGACTGCATCGAAAGCCACCCCTTATACTGCAATAGTACTCGATATTAACTCGGTCTTTCTCACAGATTACAACTCTGTCGCATATACAAAACGTGCGACCGAATGTCAGCCGCCAACGAACCAATTATTCCTTAATGAACCAAACATCCCACGTTTCAGCAACTACGAAAATAATCGTGTTAATCAACTTGCTCCAGTCGCTCGCCAAAGTGTCTGTAACTGCGTGACGCGGGAGAAACGTCAACGAGAGAAAGAGAGAGAGAGAGAGAGAGAGGGTGCTAGCTTAAATTCCAGCAGTCTCCTCGAAACTAGGATGGCCGAGTGACAAAAGTGATTATCCCGTTATTATCGTTCCCGCCGGAGTCTTTCAGACCGCGTGCATACACGTTCTTCTCTCATGGCGTGTCCCTGAAATCCTCGACTTCCTGGCGCTATGACTAGTCCGCTGCCATCTTTAGCTCCCGGGAATCGTAGCGACGTAATTACCATCACTAAGTGCTAGTACTTTTATATTCTGCTCGCACGAGATCGCGAACGAGCTCCCTTTGTGTCACGTATGTAACGTGTGGCCTTCACGCGTGATGTCATCTGGGATAGCACTATGATATAGGGTTTTTCTATTGTTTCAAGTATCCTCGCTGTTGTGGATAATTGTACGTTCTACTGGTTCGTGTCTGATGTCATATCATTCGTCTACATCCCCTAATTCCTGGGTCCTCGAATTTCTAGACCCCTCGATATTTGAACCTTATATTCACCAATTTTTATATCTCCGAATTCCTAGATTCTTAAATCTCAAGATTTTACAATCCCCAGATCGACGAATTCCAAAATTCGACGAATTTCTGGACACCAGAGTCTCTATGCTCTCGAGTCCCTATATCAACGAGGTTCTATATTTCCGAATCTCTGTACCCACGGATTCCTATGTCTTCCAATTCCAATATTCTCAAATTTCTATATTTCCGAATCCTAATACTCGTCATTGCGTACATTTCTGAATTTTTATATCACCGAATTATTCTAACCCCTAATCTCTATATTATCAAATTCCTTCATTTCCAAATCTCGATATCTTTCATTACCTACATTTGTATACTTCGGAATTCCTATAACACCGAGTTCCTCTAGTCCCGAATCACTATACCCCTGAATCCCGATCTCCCTAAATGTCTACATTTTGAAATCGCTACATCCTTGAATCCCTATATTTCCAAATTCCTATATTACCGAACCCCAAATCCCTGCATCCCTGCTGTGCTATATCCACGAACCCTTATATCCCTGAATACCTATGTACATTCCCGAATCTCTATATCCCAATAACCCAATATTACCAAATTCCTATATCCTCGAATCCTCAATTTCTCCTACCCGTAGATCCCCAAATCCACAAATTCGTAGCCCCTCAATTGCCTACCTCCCCAAATTCTTAACCCACCCTCGAGTTTGCAAGACCCCAAAAATACCTAATCTCCGATAAAGAAATACAAAAGTATAATCAAATGAGAAGCTTCTTCCCCCTTGATTGTTACACTTTGTCTAAGGGAACTCAGATTTGCTCTTGACTGTACGTTCTGGATACACGGAGAAAAGACGCGTAGCTCCTTCTTGCGCGTCGGTTTGTTTCTTCGTTTCTGCACACGTAGCTTTCTTTCTTATCCCGTGTCTGAACCGCGTCGTCAGGGTTGTCTCTGTCGCGTTGTTTCGCCCCGTGGTACGTGTTTAGGCGAGTAGCCGGGTGATTTCGCGTCCTTGTGCACGAGTATGGGCATTCGCCACAAGAGTTACGACGTGCTCTCCGCAACAGGTCCGTCGCGGTTTCCCCCTTGGCCTGCTGGCCAACGGGAGAAGAACAGGAAGAGGATGAGTGGTCCGAGCCCGGAGGAACCGACCGACGGAAAAGGAATCAGTTGATGAGCACGAGATGTCGTTTATATGGTTTTTTAACTCCGGGAATGAGATCGCTGGTCGGAGAGGAAAACGGGACGAATCGTAATACTGCAGACGGGTCGACGATGGACATAGGAGCGGAATTACAATTCGTGGTCTTTTCACGCTTTGGAGCAGTTTTGTTAATGAACTAATTTATTATGGAAGATTTTTTCTTCCTTTTTGGATTGATTTGGGAAGTGATAGATAGTTCGATTTATGGGTGCCGAACGGAGCGAGGTTCTTGTGACGACTCGATCTACATTTGTTCGTTCATCTGTTCGGTGTGGGTGGCAATTGTGTCGTCCCGCTGGAAATTTTAAGAGTAGACTTACGGAATAAACACGAAAGAGACATGGTCGAATCGATAAACCGCGTTTTGGTGTGGTTTTAGATCATTTTTCTCGCATAGAATCGACTGGAGCTGTGGTTACAAGGGTTTAAAAGCATTATAACTCATCGTTGATGATGAGTTATTGAATTTTTTTAAGTGACAAGTTTACAAATGAACGGACTGTCAAATTGAGTGGGACTTTATACTTTGGTAATATTAAGGTTAAAAATTTGTACACCAGAAAATCAGAAAATTTGAAAATTTTCAATTTAAAAATTTCTGAATATCCAGATGTGAAAATTCTATATTTTCAATTCGCCAAGTTTCTATATTCCCAAATGTTTTAACTCCTAAATATCTGAATTCCACTATTCTTAAAATGCCATTAATTTTTGAATCCTAAAATGCTAAACTTTTTAAATCCTAAAATTCGAACATTCTAAAATTCTAAGTTTCTAAATTTTTAGGATTATAAATTTGCATTTCTACACATCTACATTTTTAAATCATGCACTTCTACCCTTTAAAATTTGAAAATCCAAAAATTTGAAAAATTTAAAGTACCCAATTAACATGACTGGTTCCAAATAAAAGTTTCAATTCGTTTTACTACGTGCATATTACTGTAAAATTCATGGGAATCAAATTCGTTTGAAGGTTACAATCAAATAAATGACCATTCAAGTTTTCCCAAAAGCTACTAACTTCACGATATCCATGTATTAATTAATTAAAACGAACCTTGTACGAATAAATTTTGTTGTGAACAACAATCGGATTTCTGTTCCGACGGTTATTTCATTGTTTGTTGAAAATAAACGCCCAAGATGGAACAAAACAGCGGTACTTTCGCTTCGTTTCATTTAACATCGTTCAACCTTAGCGATGTGCGTTCTATTTTACGAATAATGAGCTGAAATTTCATTATTCAACGACGGTAAATATTTCCAATAATTAAAAACGTGGCCGTGTTCAACAGCGATTTTACCATTGAAAGTTTCAAGTATTATGCGTAAACTCGTTTTCAATAAATTCTCTATTTGGTTCAAGTATTTCACAGAATTATTCGTAATTAATTATGTGAGACCATTCTTGCGGAAGCAGATAATAGACTTTTGTGTAAATATAAACGTATACATACGATTAGTAACACTTACATGATGTTGTTGTTGGATGCATTGTTTCCTCGGCGATTCTCGTGCTTTGTATGTACCCTAGTGGAATTAATTCTGGACACTTTGAATGAAAATATTCTCTGTTTCATGTTTGGGCAGAATATGTATATACTGTCCCGCTAAATTTAAACCATAATATTTTTATTGTAAGCTATAATGTTTATAGTTACGCCCCAAAATTAGAAAACATTGATTAGAATATAAAATTTAAACAATTATATATTGAATAATTTGATTAAGTGCGAAATTTAAGGAAAGAGTTGAAAGTACAGAATTGATTCCACTAGTGTAGATGTATCACAGCGTCAGCAGTATTTAACGACGAATAAACGACACGATGGCATCAAAGGAGATTTCTGACAAATGTATTCAAGTTTCCCCACGAATGCTGTAAGAGCCGAGAAGGGATGTTCAGTGGGATTATTTTGAACAACTTTTTCCTTTTCCAATATGTTGGCTGAGGCTTCCTCTTTAAATTATTAAGGAAAAACACCGACCAATTAGGGCGCGAGAATAAAGCGCGTTCGGAGGCGAAAGCGATAGTCTCGAAGTTATTATTTATTATCGTAATTTTTCAATGATCCAATAACATAAGGGAAACTAGTAAATGCGCCGAATGAGAACGCGTGAACGATTATTCAATGATATGTTTAACAATACTCTATTTTTCCTTTGTAGGCAATCAGTTTTATCGATATTATTTAAAATTACCGGCAATGACAATTGGTACGAGCCGCGACTCTCGGTTTCGTTTTCGATCACGTGGTGTTTGTCGCCAACGGTTGCCTCTACCGCGCCGGCGCGATGATCGCCACATTGTTTGTAGTCGAAGTATTTCCTAGACGCGAACGCCAGATTTTCGTTTTCGTGACAGTGCAATTAAAATTATTTATGAATAATCGTTTGCTGGTCTTATTTCGGTCTCTTTACGTGTCGGGTTGATAGCAACTACTTAATGAAAAGCGAGAGTAAAAGGTAATAATAAGTGGTAATAATAAAACGCGACAGTGAAGTAAATTGGAAGTTTCTGCACGGTGATATGTATTTTTTCAAACGGTAAAGGTCAACGGATTAACCTAATGGCGACGATTCGTTTGCATCGAAGCAGGACTATTTGCGAATCAATGGGTAAGTCGCATTTAATTTGTTTGTGCATCTTTCATGCAACGTACACAGGATTTATTACATTTATTTATTATGCGATTTAAAGTATTTTTCGGTGAATGGAAAAGTTCGTTCTTTTTCGGAATGGAAAAATTTATTTTTTCCAGAATGAGATTTTTTGTCGTTATTTATCATCATAATATTTATCGAAAATACTTTTCGATACTTTAAAAATGAAGTCGAAAAATAAATGACAGAACGATGAAACATAAATGAATACTTGTAGATTCTTTATCTTGATCACAATCAACATAAATCTCAAGAAGACCAGCTTAGCAAATTTTTTCAAACTATTTATTCACTCCTTATCTGTCAAAATAATTATTGAAAATCTGCTTAATTTCGGCTTTCTAAATAAAGGTCCCTCTTAAAACGTCTTAATCAAATCGTCAACGATTCCTTCAATCTTATTGCTGCAATCAGTAAAGAACCAATAGATTTACAATGAAGGAACAAAGAAAGAAGGAAACCCTGCGATGATATACACTTTAGACGAATGCTTTCGTTGTACAAATGCAATATACGATTTACCACTAGATTTACAGACGTTCAATGACCACTTATGTCTGAATTGAAAATGAACTACAAAAACAAATAAATAATGGATAATACATAAGCGAATTTGTACAAAGATTCTTTATCTCCATGAAGGTTAATGTGCATTTTGCCAAAAGTTTTTCAACAATTTTCGTAATTGAAAATAAGGAACCTATGACCCGTCATTTTGACGTGCTCCGTAAATCTAGTGTTAAAAAGCTTATTTATCTCGTTTCGCGTATTCCACGGGGCTCCCCCGCCGTTCGTTATCGTCCGCTCCATCGTGCGTCACGGATCAAGCCGTACGTTGAGCTCGAAGCAAACAAACGTGCCCCGTGTTCACGCATAAAATAGTGTTTTTATGGTTACCGAGGACGAACAGCGTTTCGCTGGTCTCGATTAAACAATGGAACCGTTCTCCCTGTACAACCCACGCCCTCTCCTTCCGTCCCGGTGTCTCCCTCTGGTCGACTGCTGCCGGTGGCAGTATATAAATCAGGAAGACGACTGTACCCACCAACGACGGCGTATAGAATGGACTGGGGCTACGGGGCAACGGGGGGCCGTTTCCAGCGGGCTACGAGAGGGATTAGGGGGCACACGATCGGTCCCGCTGCATCCGTTGCGCAAACGGTGCAACCTCGATGTATTGTAAGAAAATCCGTGACCGGAATCGCGACGTGCCGCTACGTTTCGCGCGGCTTCGTTCTTCGTCGACGATTTCGAATCGAATTTCCTTATTCAGTCGCCTCTTGGTCAGACCGTTTCACTTCTGTTTTTCTATCTTGTTTCCTTCCTCCCGTTCGACTCGGACTCGCCGATTGCCGAACAAACGCCGCTTAGAATGCTGCTATCGACGACGTGAGTGATTTAGTGAGAATGTATTGCGCGCTTGGATCCGATAGAGGCTACATGTGGATTACTTAACACTAAATGTACCGGCGTGTAATGCAGCTTTGTTTTGAAATTAACACTAGATTTACGAGCCATGAATGACCATTTGTACTTAAATCGAAATGAAGGTATAAAATTAAATGAATAATAGACAACGCGTGAACCAATTCATGCAATGATTCTTTATTTCGATGAAGGATAAGATAAATTTTGACGAAAGCTTCTTACCAATTTTTCTCATTTAAAATTAGAAATCTAAGGTCCGTCATTTTTATGGGTTCCGTAAATCTAGTGTTAAAAATGTAGTTGAAAAATGAATACACGAAGGATGAAACACGAATTAATGTACACATTAATTCCTTATCTTGGTGAAAATCAACATGAATTTTAAAAAAGCCACCTTAACATACTTTCTAAGTTAAAATTATAAACTTGTTAAATGGTCATTTTGACCGCTTTAGTAGGTTTAGTGTTAACACTAGGCTTATGCAAGTCCGACCCACGATACCTTGAGTTACAATTACCGATTTGTCATATAATTATAAAATTGTCATTACATAAAGAAACAGCGAACCGAATATTAAATATCTGTTCAAACAACGAGCGTTTGCGGAAACGGCGAAATACCGGTCTCTTTATTTTCACTCTCAATTCGTCAGAAAAAATGTCATAAAAATCGACAAGCCGCAGCGAATATTATGCGAATGATCACGAACGATTCGTTAACGGGCAGAGTAAAAATCGCTCAGACAAGATTTTGCTTGCCGGTTGAACGGCCGCTGCGTTTCCGCCGGCAGCACAGTTTCCGGTCTAACGAAATTCCCGTTCCGGTCGTCGAACGCGAAAAAAAGAGAAGGTTGTAAATGAGAATCATGGCTGCGACCGCGATCACTTTCATCCGGGCAACGAGATCTCGAAAAGATGGCCGATATCCGCGTGTCGACTGCTGTTTTATTGGGCTTCGATCGTGCAATATGCTTTGGCCTGAGATTGAAATAATGTCTCGATCTCAAATGCTTTAGCGAACTCCGAATCAAATTAATGGTTGAAGTTCAATTGAAGAATGTTCGTGATGTATAAAATAAGTAGATACTTTTTCACACTTTGACTACCATGTCATCCAAATATGGATGACGCTTAAATTTCCATGTGAATCAATCATTTATATTGTTAAGAATTTGTTCATTTACTCAACTGGATATTCTCGTATTAATTATTTGGAACTATGAATAATAAATAGATCACTATTTATTAACAACTTCTGTTGTGCAACTTCTTCTTATGCGGTCCGCCTACACCGCATAAAAAAAAATGTTTTCTAATATATTGTAAAAAACTGTTTGTTATAGATATTTATGAAATTTCGGAATATTTCTTTTTGTGCAATTTCTTTCATGCGGTCCCTATCTAACGCACGAAAATAGGTTCGACTGCATTCTGTTGATTTGTTACGATGAGGAAGTCGTGATTTTTTGGTAGAAGTGGAAGAGGAAAGTAGGAAAGAGGAAAGAGTGAGGACGGGAGAGTGAGGGGTTATTATTCGCTTTCCGTCGCATGGTTTTAACACTAGATTTACGGAACCCGTCAAAATGACGGATCTTAGATTTATTATTTCGCATTGCAAAAATTATTAAGAAATTTTTGTGAAAATATATGATAACCTTAATCGAGATAAAGAATCATTGTGTGAGCTGGTTTATGTATTATCCATTATTTAATTACCTTTACAGCTTAGCTTCAGTTTAAGGACAAATGATCATTAACCGTCCGTAAATCTAGTGTTAAAAATCATGCCGACCTAACGGTTGGGGATGCTAATAAAAATTGACCGGGTCGTGGTTTATGATAGGTGGTAAACGTTCTGGGCCTATGTTCTGATTGCCCTGACCCGAAGGGTCTACGAGGCAACAGATCGTATTTTCGAGCGTTAAACGCCCGTTGTCCATTGTATCGCGACACCGATAAAATGTAACGCGACGATAAACAGATAGAGGCATCGTTATCTGCTGATTTCGTGCCGACCGAGGATCGATTAGAATAACAGCGTTCGAGTTTTGAACTCGCTTTTCCCGATTAATGCTCACCAACGATTGTTCCCGTGTTATTTCGGCGCACGGGTATCATCCTGCCCGATAATTGCTCGATTTATTCGCTGACCGATATCCGACCCGAATTAACGTCGAACTTTGAACTAACGATGCACCGCGAAAGTATTTCAACATTTGCGATTGCAATTTCTGCCGGGCGAAATATGGAGATGGAATCGGAGCGTTTGAAATTGGCGGTGAAATATTGGAGAATATTCGGAGAGTAAGAGAATGGCGTGTACTTGTTGGTATTGATGAACAGTTCGTTTTACGGTTTGAAAATTTGAGGTATTCGGAATTCTGGATTTGTAATTTAACACTAGAAGCAGCAAAGGGGTCGAATGGCCCTTTTACAAATTTCCTACTTCAAACGACAAAATTTGTTAAGATGGTTTTCTTGGAATCTGTTCTGATTGTCGGCAAGATAAAGGATTAATAATAAAAAATAATAAATATCCATTTATGTTTCATCGTTTGTTCATTTATTGTTCAACTTCATTTTTAACTTGTGCATTATACGACGTTAATATATAATAGTTACTTGACTTAGAAACTGAGAAGTTCAGAAATTTGAAAATTAAAGAATTTAATGTTGCTCAGTTTCTATATTTCTATGATTTATTTCTATGAAATTATTACATTCCTATATTTTTGTATTTCTATATTTCTGCGTCTACTTCCATATTTCTATGTGTCTACATTTTTCTATTTCCACATTTCTACATACCTTTGTCTCAAAAAATTATTTAATTGCCAAATTCTTATTTTTTTCTCTAAATTACAAAATAACTGATCTCCTGAACTTTTAAGCTTTTATATTAAAAGATATGGAACTTCTGTACATCAGTATTTTCAAATTACCAAATTAACAATTTGCTACATTTCTACACTAGAAAATTTGAGAATTCTAAACTTCAGTGTGTCTAAAAATGTTCCATGGAGAACTTTTGATAACTAGAAAATTTGAGAGTTCGAAACTGCTATGTTCCTAAATTTTTAGATTCTCGAATGCAAAATTATTAAATTATATCTATAAAAATGGCCAAATTTCTATTACCTATAAAAATGACTAAATTCGTAATTTTGTATTATTATTTATTTGAATAACAATCAATATTGTTTTAGGATCAATTAATAGTACATCGTAAACAATAGTAATAAATATAGTAATATTTTCCATTCAGAAATTGATTTAAAAGTGATAACAATAACATTAGTTTCCGTTGATGTTCTTAAAATATTCGCTGCAGTATGTTAAATTATTAATTAGTAGTATTAATTATTAACACTATTACTAAATTATTATATATGAATGTATTAATTGTAATAATTACATTATTGTTTCATTTAATGCAGTTATTTTATTTAGATATTTCTGCTCAAAGAAAATTCTCAGTAAGTAACTGGAACAATTTTGTCGATAAACCTCATGTTTGATAACAGGGCATAAATTCATAGAGTAAAATTTCAATCAGTTTCAAAGTTCGTTTGGAATTAGTCGATTGCATCGAGCAACAAGTGTCCGCAATGGACGATCAACATATTAATAAGCATTGAATTAATATTAGTACTCTCTTGAATGTAAACGTATATCGTTTAACATATTAATATCAAAGTACTGTAATCATAAATTCATATTGTCCGAAAAGGAATTAACAAACGGTATACTAAAATAATGATCCTTATGCAATATGTGCATCGAAAAAACGTTCGAAAAACTGACGAAGTATATTTTTATTAAATTAATTCATTAAAAAATTAAATAAATTAATCCAACAAAAGATTGATCCCGATAGAGTGCACGATATTAGGAAGATAAAGACTAAATTGCTGATATACAATAATTTATCGTGTAATGTATTATTATGACGTATATTTAAAATGACAGAAAGATATTGCATTCTTATACTTTTTACCAACTACGTTTTTGAATGTAAAGAGTTTGGAATCCATTATCTTGCAGTATTAAAAAATTATCATATTTCCTACCTTCTATGTCTGAAAATCTCCAAATAGGTACATTTTCAAATTTACAAGCTTCCTAAATTCCTTCATTTCAAAGTTCTCAAATTCACAAATTTTTAAGTTATCAAATGCCTAATTCACAGATTTTCAAATTTCCATTCGGGAGTTTTTTAAATACCTGAATTTCTGAATTTCCAAGCACCTAAATTCTAAAATTTTCCAAATATCTAAATTCTCCAATTTCCGGATATCCAACTATTCAAACACTAAAAATCTTCAATATCCCAAATATCGAACCATCTCAATTCTCAAATTTCCGAATTTACAAATTTTTTAAATTTCCTAATATCCAAATTCTCACGTTTCCCAAATTTCTAAATTTTTTTAATTCCTAAATATCCATACTCTCAAGTTTCCCAAATTTCCAAATTTTTTTAAATTCCTAAATATCGAAATTCTCAATTTCTCCAAATTTCCAAACAGCCAATTTTCTAAATTCCCCAACTTTATAAGTTTTTACATTACTAGATATCTAAATTCTCATATTTCTCCAATTTTTAAAATCCCCAAGTTTCTAAATATCCAGACTCTTAAATCTTGCAAATGCTGAAATTTCCCGAATTCCCAAAGTTTTCCAAACTCAGAAATACTCACACTGTCGAATTTCGCAAATTTCCAAATTTCTTAAATGCTTCAATTTCACAAATTCTTAAATTTCCCACGTACCCAATTATCCAAATTTTCCAAATCCTTAAACATCCCGAGTTCGTTAATTATCGAAATTTTCCAACCACCAACTTCTCAAACGTCCACTAGTTCCTCAAGATTCCAATTTTCTCAGAAAGAGAGATTCAATTTCTCGATTAAGAACTTCGAAATATCCGTGACTCTTCAACGTCTCGTCATTACCCATAACCTCATTGCCGACCAGCTTCATTTGCCCATCGCGCTTATTTCTCGCTTCAAACCATTTTCGGCGCGTTCGTGCATCGAGAACGGTCGTCTATCCGATTTGGAAGGGTCCCTTTATAAGACCCTTTATTCGTTGAACCATCGCGTGACAATAAAACCAGTTTTCGCGTGTACCATTTCACGATGCGAAATCGTAAAGACACGTTTTACCTGGTCGTCGTTTGGTATCAGCGATTCGTCGCACTCGACACGGGATCGTAAAAAAAAAACAACGGGCCCTGTAATTTCCGAGAAGTTGGCTTTTTTATTCTTTGGCAGCTAGCGCGACGTAAAAAAAAGGACTTCGAAGGGTTTACAGCCGAAGGAACAAGTCTGAAATTTTCCTAAGCAGTAAAACGCCGGTTCGCTTCATCCTCTCGACGATGGAACGTTCTCTGTGAACGTATTTATTTAACGTTCCGTGGAAATAAGGACGAAACCGTGCCGCCTTTTAATATTCCGCGTTCTGGCGCAATCGAACGAAAGAAATTCGCCGAGAAAAAAAGAATGCATGGGCTCTTTGATGGCGATTCTCTGACAAAGGCTTATCGATACGAAAGTATAATGCGAATCTTTGTGAACCGAGACCGTCTGTTCTCTTTTTGGCACATCTTTATGTGCCAGTGATAGTTCAGTTTGTGGGCATTTAAATGATTTGTCGGTGATAGACTTGGTATTACTTTGACATAATTGGAAGGCGTTTGACGCTGATTGGTTTTTGTGTCTGGATTAAAATATGATGTTGTATAAATATTTGATTTATTAATATTATTGCTTATTTATATATTTTGCTATATATGTATATAATATACATGTATATTATACATATATTTTATAATATATGAAATAATATGTTATTTTGTGTAGTAACAAAATAATAAAGTGTTAATATTGATACTTTGGTATTCTATCTAGTAAGTAAATATTGATATCAATATTTAATACTTTATCTAGAAAGTAAATATTAATAACAATTTTAATATTTTGTGGAGCAAGTAAACATTAATGTTTACGCAAAAATAAATATATAATGCGATTAATAACTATATTTATGTAATAATTGAATATCAATGTTTCTACAAAATATAAATACTAATAATTATGCCAGAAGTATTTTATCTCTATTTAACATTGTATCAACGATGCAACGAATGATCTCATATTTAATCTGAAACGATTGCAACAATACTTCAAATTTCTTGATAATCGATATTGTAAAATATATCTTTCGAAGTTCTAAAAATTGTTAAATGAAGTACTATATGCTTTGTTAAAATTGTTAAATCCATGTACAGATGTCTTGTAAAGGTGTTAAAATTGATAGACCAGAGAACAGGTGTTGCGACGGTATTAGAATCGTTGAATCAAAGAGCAAAAAGTATTTGATACTTTGAAATGCATGAAATAATGTGTTCCCTTTTGATATTACAAAAGTTACTGTTGTCTCGGGTAATTAACTTGAGTTCCCAGATGAAGATTGCATCTGTATGCATGATGAAGCACCATACCATATCAGCCCCCACACGAGTCCCATTGAAAACTTATGGGCTGTGGCGAAAAAAAGAATCAGACAATGCACCATAACTACAAAAACAAAGATTGATAGAAACGTTACTCGACGTGCGATACAATGATAAGCTAATATACATGAAACTGCAGAACGTTAATTAGTATAACGTTGAATAGAATAAAAATGTTATTAATATGCATACATTATAAGTATTGATTGCAATGTATATTTATATACATACAATGTTTTATTTATAAGAATTCCTGTAAAAAATAATCGTTTGAATGCAAGCGTTTTCGACCAGTTTAGTGGTCTTGATTAATACATATATTGATTAATGGACATAATAGATCAGTTTCACTTATTTTGATATTTATAATGGTACCAGAAAATTGAACAATTTTTGTTGAAGTAGAATATAGCTAAAGGAATTAAATTTTAATATTCAGGACAGCGTTTCGAACCTCTGTTGAGTCACTTTTGAATTTGTTAAAATTAATGTAAAGGATTAAATCTTTAAAAAGTATGGTAAAATTGAAAGTACAATTCAAAGATAAAATCTAACATAAAAATGAAGGAGAAGTTATAAGAACAAGGTAAAGTTTGAAGATAAAAATGAAGGTAAAGGACAAAATATTCGTACATGTCCTAGTAATTCGACTTGTATAAAATACTTACTAGTACATTTAACATTTATTTTATCCATAATTATTTAAAATAATTATTGAAATGTTAATATAAGTAAGTGAATAAACTCTAATTTCCCTTTTCTATACACTATAATTTTCAAGTCACTTTCTTTAAAAGAACAACGAAATGTTTTATTATGGTTATACATTAGAATCAACAGTTTATTGTAAAAACTATTTTCTGTCAGAATTTCTAATTACAATGAATCTTTAATATTTCACAAAATTATTAACTTCAATAGTTCTTTTATCCAATTTCGGATCACAAAATAATCCCGATTTGTCATATACAATAATTATAAAATTGTTCGATACAATGTGATTTCTTCCACCCGTTCATTAGCACTGTGATCGTCACGTCATCCACATATGGGTGACACTTAAATTGCTATTTAATATTTCATCTATTTAGTAAGAATTTGTTCATTTATCTAATTGGAAACACTGGTAGTAATTACTTGGATCTATGAATACTAAATAAAGCAAAATATTGCGAACATATTTGGTAGAATTTATTAATCATAAAAATACTATCTAATAACATTTTCAACTGCACTAGCGTGGCAGTGAACGTGTTAATATCCAAGTATCGGATCCATCACCATACTCGTGCTAGAAAAAAGAAATACAATTCCGTAATTAATCTTTAAACTTAGGTAGACTCACCCGTGCTAATAGAGGAGCAGGACAGAACGATGTTATTTGCTGAATGGGGATGCGCATTTAGCGGCATCTGAGACTAATCAAATCTTAATAGAGGCGCTAATGAGAGGGCATTCAGCGCGGCAAGAGATGAAGAGGCAGAAAGAGGATACGGGCGAAGGAGATAGGGAGAATCGTGATTTTCTCGCTCGAATTATCCTTTGCGGTTACCTGACGGTACGTCCCGGTGTATATTCGTCTCACGTTTGCCTGACTGACCGAAACAATAATAATTATTATTATTATTCATCGCTGCGACTTTCGCAATTTTACCCTTTTCCCTCCGCGGTTGGTTTCTCTCGTGGCTGTCTTCTTTCCCGCGGGTGAAAGGCTCTTCCATTCGTAAAATGTTCATAATTATGAGCACGTGACTCGTTTAATTTCCTGCCAGAACCTGCTACCTCGAGTGGATCGACCAATTTCCTCCTTCGACCACCATCGACGTTCGACTTATGTACCCCTTTTTCCTACGATTCTTCCTGGATACTTTTCTACGACGTGGCTGTCGATTTAGAATGACACGAGCCATTTTTCTTGGGGACAATAGGTGAGAATTATTCTGGAGACTTTGTTAGAATGGATAATTTGGGAATAAAGTTATGATAATGTAATGAAAGTTTGAAACGTATCACTAACGTTGTGGAAATTCGAAGAATTGCTGTTGACGAAATAATTCGGAAAATTTTGCTCCAATAAATTGGGAGAAACAGTATTAATAATATAACTAGAACACTTTTGATCTAAGAAACTCTAAACAATGGCTTTGATGAAATAATTCGAAAATGTTTATTACAAGAAATTTTAACAAATAATTTAATTTTTAATCGTTCTATATTTATAAAACGTCTATTGGTCATGAAATCATTTCTGAGCAGGCAGATTCGTGTTTCGTTTCAAAAGTGAATACTTATTTGAAATCGGTATGGGAAATAGATTTATCGAAATCGGACCATAAAACGATTAAATATCAATTTGTTACAAACAATACGTATACACATGTATTCCGATTTTGTGATGCGAGAATGATTGGATTCTAGCAAAACTATTTTCATTAGATACTATCCGATTCAGTAGTTTTAGACTCCGAAACTTCAAAAAATTTTTTTCATTTCCCAGTTTTCGTTTTACGAAAAGCGTTCATCCATAACGCATCGACCAACAGGAGTTTACAAAATGAACAAAAACGAACTGAATGGATGCAATAAAAGAATTTTTGTTTTTAATTCCTCGTATGCCCAAAATTTATTCAATTTTCACGTCAAATATGAATAAATGCTTCTTAGAAAAACATGAAACCTTAAATTGTTTAACAACAGTTATCACGCTGTTGCAATTAAAATGTCCAATTTCAAAACACGAAAAATAAGATAGTTCTATTGCAAAATAGTTCTTTTGACGTATTCGTTTAAAGTTTAAATTTTGGCAAATTCGACGCACATGAAACTCTGAAGATTTCGAAATTTCGAAGGTTTTAAGAATTGTGAACGGGAAAATATAGAAATTTCGGAACGTGATGATTTGGTGGTTTTTGAATATGAAAATGCGGAGATCCTTTGACTAGAAAATTTAGTTCTTTGGAGATTTGGAAAAATACTGATTAGAGAATGCAGAAATTTGGCGATTTGGGGATCTGGAAAAATCCCCAAACATCCAAATTATATCGAAAAATTCAGTTTTTATTGATATGAAAATTTGAGGATTGATAATATGAAAATTCGATGATTTGAGATTTTGACCATATGAAAAGTTGAGGATTTAAGGATTTTAAGGTAGGAAAATTTGAGGATATAAGGATTTTAGGATATCGAAATTTAAGAAAGCAAGAATTTGAAAATGTATTATACAAGTATCGGTACTCGAGATTTGGCTGTCCAAGACAATAGTTATTCGTAAAATCTAAAAATTTTGTAATACATGGATTTGCAAATTTTGTAAAGTTAGCAATTTGAAAATACAGAGGTCCAAAAATTTTTGAGCAATTGGAAGTTGAAAATTTGGGGAATGCAGTAGTCTGAAAATTCATGGGATTTCCGGGCAAGGAATTTGTAAAACTTGAATACTTCAGGAATTGGCGCATTGCTGATTTAAAAATTTACTAATCTGGAAATTGTCGAATTAGACCATTCGAAAGTTTAGGCCTTTGAAGAGATAGAAATTAGAAATTTTTTAGAAACATCGTAATAACTCGAGCTCGAATCGATCGAGTTTCGAGGTCGTATACGTATCGGATGTGGTTGGGATACGGCACGTCCAGAACCAGACTCGAGAACCAGTCCTGGATCCTCCTCCGCGGGAGGTAGGCATCGAGTGACCTTTGACCTGGGAACCGGGGCATCGGCTGCTTTCTCACGTAACCGTTACGACAAGGCCTTTGCTACACGAAGAAACAGAAACCCCGATTTTAACATACCTATACCATCGATACATTCGGTATTCGCGAAATGAACAGAAATCCTGAAACGAACATTTATTTTACCCCTTTCGGATCCCTCGAATTTAGCACCAATTCTCGTACAAAGTAATAATTTACGTCAAAAATTGCTACAGTTTTTAATCCGATTCGACAATAAGTTTGCGAGATATCACGGATCAGAGTATAGTAACTTGTGGTTAAGTTCAGCCACTTGTTTCAAGTTTATCTGCTTAACCCCTCGCCATATTTTCACGTGTCTAACACGTAACGCACTCGCATATCAACCGTGAGAAATCTTACTCAAATTTTTAATGCGTTTCAATTTGGAGTTCAAGCCCAATTATAATTTCCATAGTCAAGGATTGCTGAATATAAAGTTGTTATGACATTTCAACCTTCTTTATGTGTTTTCATATTATAGCTGTGATCAATTGGTTCTGACTGACGCACCTGGCGAATAACTCATACGGCAAGGGGTTAAATTGAGTTAGACTATCTATCCAGTTGAACTCATGACGCATATTGTAGTTCACATATGACAACCCCAAATATAAGTAAAACCTTTATTTCTTTAATCAGCACTTTCAGCACTATTGGATAATAAATGTACATAATATGACACTGCTAAATACAAAAGGTCCGTCTATTAGTGCTTACTAATGTAAAAACATTAAAAGTAGTAATAAACTTAACAAAATCGATGGATGATCGATGATAGCCACCAATATCGATAGTATAAATGTTTGATGACGAAAAATGGCACGATACATGTGTATTGTTTCATTTTTCCATTGTGCCTTCAGTCCGAATATGTTTCCTCAAGTGCACGTCATAAATTATGTACACACATTTTTTTCATATTAAATATACATTTACTTTGAACTTTCAGGTCAATAAACGTGTCTAATTATTACAAAGTCCGACAAAAATTAAATTAAACCCTAATAAATTTAAAAACAATTTATTGAAACACAGGCTCTTAATGCTCTTCACTCTAAAAGAGACTCGCATTCGCCACTTCGTTTAATTAGCAATTAGGAGTAGGTATTTTTTAACTAAATCTGCAGTGTTGCTTATACGACGTATAAACAAAATGAAACAGCTAACAGTGGCACTTAATAATAGAGAGATAATAAATTCGAAAGAATTCACGAAACTTTTGAACTAACAAGTTTTCAAGAGACCATGTACAATCAGTAACCACCTTCAAATACCAATAAATATACATATTACTATCATGTACAAAGGGTTAAGTATCTCGCAATAACAAAAATTGGACTCGCCCCGCTTTCAAGATAAACGGCAAGCGAAGAATTAGTTGGTTGTAACGCATCCGTTAAGGGGTTGATATATCACATCGAATTCTATTTGTAGGATTTTCTGTAGCGCATCCGGCGGCATCAGCGAATCGAAAATGGCAGTCGTCCGCCGTTAATAAATCTTAACAGGACGAACCGAGAGGCCGTTCGTCGACAAACAAAATTTCCACCGATAATCGATTCAGTTCGCGGTGCAACGGGAACCGACACGTCTGCCTTATTTTTCCCGACAACGTTGAATAAATCAACAGGCCCGCCCCGGCGATTCGCGCGGGCGGCTCGAACAATTTCGAGCGCGTCGAAGCAAAGAAAGATCGCGAGACAGAGTTAAAGTCGCGTACACACAGAGAAGGACGCGCGGGGAGGAACGGCGGAATGGCGGCCAAGTTGGACGTGCACGACCACGTCGCATGATCGCTGAATTATCACCCGGGGATGTAGCATAAATATGTATGCGCGAGCAGTATTCCGGATTGTGGAATGCGCCAGGAGCGTGCTACCGTGCGCTCAACCACCCTCTCGTTCTCACCCTCCCGACATTGGCGTAACTAGGTACAAGGGAACCGGCCCTACCCGTGTAACTGTGAGTTACACGTTGTAGGCACTCGGGGTGGCTCGTATACCTTGTATAGAATATTTGGAGATTTGCTGAGTTTTTAACCCTTTGCGGACGGCTGTCTGCGGACAGCAGCCCAAACATTTTTACCGTTCGGGACTCGTGTCTGTGGGCAGCAGCCCAATCAAATAGCATCTACGTTATATTGTTAAGTTATATTATATTATTACACTGCTGAGTACCTGGGATACAAGTAGATTCGCTGATTCCACAACCCAACAAGTTCGTGGTTCATTAAGTTGAATCCCGTCGAACATATTGTACATAAACAATGATCAAAGTAAATTCTCCAATTTCTAAATTCTTCAACCCTCGGTTTTCGATATTCAAATTCTTGTATTATTTAACATTTCTGATTTTTATTTTTCTGAATATATACATTCTTAATTTCTCACATTTTTAGCCTTTTGTACTTAAAAACTTTCAAATTTACCACTTTTTACGTGCCCAAATTTTTAAACCTGCAATTTCCAAATTCTCAATCTGTCAAGTTTCAAATTCTTGAATCATCTCATTAACAAAATTTTGAATTTTTATAGCTCTAGACCTTCCAATTATCCGAAACGTAAATTCAAAAATTTTTACGATTGAAAACTCTAAAATTCTCGGATTCAGCAATTTAGAAATCCGTAAATCTCTAAGTTCCTAAAGCCTTAATTAAATTCCTAACTTGTACTGCAATCCTAACACATCCAACCTTTTAAATTTGCTTATTTGCACATTCCCAAATTTGTAAATTCTCACTTTTTAAAATCCCCCACTGTTATGAGATTCGAATGCTGATGTTTTCAAATTCCTAAATATCGAAGTTTCTAAATTCTTAAATCTGTAATTCTGCGAATCCCTACATGTAGGAATACCTACATCTCCAAATTCCCAAGTCTCTAAAATCTTCGAATTTCGAATTCACCAGATTCCTCAATATCTCGATATCTGACTCTTAAAATATTCAAGTACGATTCTTCATATCGTCGATTCGCAAATTTGCTAAAGTCCTCGAATACCAATATTTCCACATTCGTAAAAGTTCTCGAATCCCAATATTCCCACATTCGCGAAAGTCCTCGAATCCCAATATTTCCACATTCGTAAAACTTCTCGAATCCTAATATTCCCGTTTCCACAAAGAACCTCAACTTCCTTCAACTCGAGCCACAAATTTCCAAAATTGCAAATCCTCAAATTATCGAACGTACAAAACCCGCTTGATCCACCGCATTGCGTTTGGCCCTACTAACAAATATTGTAAAAGATTCTAAAAGTAATAATATTTTTAACAAACCATGCCCGACTGACCCTCTTCACAGGAGCCGATTTCAAATGATATAACCAATAATCCTCGCTAAGAACAAAAAATTTAAAAAACACGTATTCTCTATTTTATTCCATACTTTATATACATACAGTTGCAAGAAAATAGATCAACGTTTAGTAAAACAAAAAATTAAACAGAAACTTTTCCTTCTCAACATATAATTTAAACAAATGAGGTTTATTAAAATTTTCTTTTGCAGAATAATTCCCTATTTAAAGACTCATAATTTAAAAAGAAAAAGCTTCCCATTATCTCAAAATGTTAACCCTCATCGAGAAAAGGAATCTTTTCATAAACTGATGTATGTATTATCCGTTATTTACTTATTTTCATAATTCATTTTCAATTTAAACATAGCTGATCATTAACCCATTTGCCACGATCCCCAAATGGAGATCTGAATATAAAATTTTCCATACATTTTTCTTTTATCACTTGCAATAGCGTTACATTTAATAAAATGTGTATACGGTAAATGCTTACATTCTGCTGTTTAAAATGATTTTTTGCATCAATGCTGTCCAACTTGTAAAAGTATTTGACACATAAATTGACAACTCATGCTGTCGAGTTAAAATAAAAATTTGGCAGTTAATGGGTTAAACGTCCGTAAATCTGTGTTAAAATCGGTGTGTTGAGGTTCGATATGTTCCCTTGTAAGTCTGAGTACATAACACGACCCCACGCAAAAATCCTACTTACGCCAATGTCCCCCGGGCATCCTTCCTCCTCTTCCTGCTTGTACAACCTCCTGTCCCGTTTTACCACCCACGTCCCACCTTTTCGTGTTCCTAACCGGCTTCCCTGGCTCGCGTTTGATTTCGCCGCTGCTTAACGATTCGTCTATCGTTGAACGACCCATCCTCAAGTAACCCAAACCCATTCCATCCCGACACATTGCGTCGTTAAGTTTCAGCCCGCGCGCGCGTGTCTACGTCTAGTTAGTCACTTTTCCCGGCTACTTCCTAGCTTTTAAGCGGAAACCAGCGGATAGCGAGGCTGAAACTGCGGCCGGGGTGGTAGGTGGTCTGCTTGCAGAGGCCTCTGCAGATAGCTCGGAAGATGGCTCGAGGTGCAGGGCGAGGAGGGACGAAACTTTCGTGTTTTCACCCGCGTTCTTCCGTCCTGAATTATGCGCCCGTGCACGAGTCCGACCGGCATACCACTGTTCCCTTTATCTCTCTTCCTCCAACCTTCCTCTTTTTCCTTTTTTCCTTCTCCGGATTTCTTCTTACTCCTACGACGCGTTGTTATTTCCTCTTCCTTGTTCTTTTTTCACTTTTCGGCCGTGAGAGGCTCGCTCTTTTCTGTGTACGTTTCTACGTTCGTTGACACTGAACCTATCAAAGCGAACAAAATGGGCATTTAACAAGTTTGTAATTTTAAGTTAGAAAGTATGTTAAGGTGGCTTTTTTAAATTCATGCTGTTTTTCACCAAGATAAGGAATTAATGAGCACATTATTTCAGAATAAAGCTGCATTATACGCCGGTAGGTTTAGTGTTAAATGGCAGCTTTGTTCGAAGACAGTATTAGGGTAGATGCGTTGAATCACCCTGCGTTATACTGCGGTGTGATAATTTTATTTTGTTACGTAGACACATGTTCTACTGTTAGGTGAGATGATCGCGTGTCGGATTGTTATGTGATCAGCCACTAGTTTGGTTATTGAGAGTTGTATTTATTTTATTTATGTAATTTAATGTATTTTATATAATTAATTGTCTGGTTGCATTTAAGTACATTTATGTGGTGGATGATCGCGTGGTTGGATAATCACAATTTTTGTACATATTCATTGTATAAGTATGCAGTGTTTCGCTATGTGTTAGATCTTGGTCATTTGAACTCTTGGAAATTTCTAGAAATATAAGGATTTAAAAATTAGTGAACTTTCATACTTATCAAATATACAAATCATCTTCGACTCCATTCACCATATCACGATTTATCAACATTTTCATATTATCAATGTATCAAATCGTCAAAAAAATGGATATTTTGACTGTTCATCGACATAGTTACTTTGACGATATCGATATTTACACCTGTGACTTTGACCACCAATACTCGTTTCGCCAATGGATTTCACACTGTTCGTTCCGCATTTCTCTCCCTCTTTACCTAGTTGTTGCCTTTTCTTTTACCTCCCTCCGCCTCTTTATCCCTTCCCGTGCACCGCTCGCAGTGATTAATCTCGCCGGGGGCATTCCCGAAGGATACTTAGTTCTGATCTACGAGCCTGGCCATCCTACGTCAGGTACAGCTCTTTTTGTGACCCCTTGCATCCCCCAAGTCCCTTTCCCTGCCATTTTCTTTTGCGAGAAGCGGGCGAAAATATCGCGGCGGACCTCCACCCCGAAAAATGCTAGTTTCTCGAACGATATCTCGAACGTGTCTTGATTAACGTTGTTGGGACGAAATAGTCAAATTCTAAGAGGGCATTATGCAAAATATCGAAGTTACTTCCGAGTTTGGACGTGTAATGATCTTCACAACATATGAATTTTCACATCTGTTATTGCGCTCATCAGAACAGTGGTTTTCTATGCATTTTATATCACCATATCTTAATAATATTAATAATAATATTGTATAGGATATATAATAAGAAATGTTATTATTATATAAAAATAAATAAACCAATAGAAAATTGTTTTGAACCAACTTTGAGAGGATACAACAAAAAATTTGTTATATAATAAATATTATGAATACTAATATATAATTAAGAAAAATTCATAAAATGTGCTAAAAGATGTGTTACAAGATTAACAGAAAATGTGATTATATTTCAAAGTGCACGAATATTGGGCAATGTTTTAATTAATAAATTCAAACAATATGTAAGTAAAATTTATACTATCATTAACTAGACAGCGCCTATATATTATTGCATTTAAATTTTACAAATATTCTTACATTTAAATATTACACACATTTTGTCATTTCTTTCCCATTACGAACAAAAGTATAGTGTATAAAAATTGAAAATTTTAAGTTATAATAATATAGATTAGCAAAAGGTAATGAGTTAACAAGTAGATTATTCTTTTTCGCAAGTTGTTCACACATTCGTGCACATTCGCAAATATTCAAATTAAGAATGAGTACATCTTTTCTGAAACACGCTGTATATTCAAATACATTTTCAAATGCAATTTTCTCAAAAACAAATACGAAGAAATGCTATTCTCTTCTTCCCTATGTATTTTTGCACGAAGAATCCTCATTTGTACCATTTGTGCCACCAACTTTTGCACACCCTGTATTTTGCCCGTCAAACATTACTTCGAACGCAGTTATTTACGTTTTGGTAGCGTCTATCATTGTCAAATTTCACAGATGTATAGATATTGTTATTAATTGCACTCGGTCGAATTTTGAAGGAATTTTTTAATGCGTTCGAGGCACAACCACCTTAAGTTTCGCGCGAAATACGATACCGCGAAACGCGATCCCCGCTTTTTAATTCCGATTCGGCGGTGGCTGGGTTTATCGCGATCCACGTTCGCGATATCTGTCATTTATAACATTGTGCGTCGTAAATTTGAACAATATTTGCGCTTCCTCGACGCACGTAGCATTTTTTTCGTTTTATTTACCGTACCTGCACGGTTACTTGCATTCGGTTTTTATCGGTTCGCGTTGCATCGACCAGCGGGTTTGCGCTGCGGGTTTGGATAGCTTTCCCACGTATTAGGCTCCCGAATGATAGATTTTGTTCGTTTCAGCGTGAATCTGTTATTGTTTTCTGGGTTTACAAATATTGAAACCTCCTGAAAGTGTTGGTACTGGTTTTTGTCAAGTGTAAAACGACATTTACTTTTTACATTTTAAACGAATAAAATTTTAAAGGTTGATCTTCACCATATTTTTAGATGTCTTAGCACGTAATGATTATTTAATTAGATGTCCTGCAAGGAGTGCCTATACGGTTTTATTTTGATTAGATGATCCGATGCAATGTTGAAAATTTCTAATTTGAGAATGTGTGATTTTGAATATTATTAACCCTTTACGCTCGAAAGGTGTCTTACACTCATGAGTTTGTTTAGTATAGTAATATGGAATAAGTATTGTTTAATTAAGTAGTAATTGTAGCGAGATAACTTCGAAAGAGTGCATAAAACTTTTTAACCAACAAGTTTTAAAGTATTGCTATCAATCTGTAGTATCTGCTATCAATAAAAATGCCTTCGAGCACAGTGGGTTAAATTTTTTTATTTTGATGGCAGTGACTTTGTAAGTTCGAAGATCAATAAATTCGTTAAATTCAGAGTGTATGACTATGGAAATTTGTAAATTAGAAAATAATTAATTTATTACATATATATGTATAAGTTTCTGAACTGGAGTGTTTATAAATTCATACATTTGGAAACCTAGAAATTCTCAAAATTTATAAATATCTCAATTGAAATACTTGTACATTTGATGGTAGAGTCGGTGATGTCGGTACATTTACCCCAGATAATTCTCTACCAACTAGGTCATCTTCGCTCTAGTATCCGAACGCGTTCATTCACGTTCTATGAACATGTACAATCAGTTCAGTATAGTTTCTGAAATTCTATATCGTACTCATCATCCAGTTTGTTTCGTCCTATTGATTCGCGACCTAAATAAAGCTGGTATTAATAAAGATTCGACGAACAATCCTCTTGCGTTGATCGGATCGCCTCAATTATAGTGCAGTCTCTGTAAACGACGAAATCCTTCTTCCTTACCAACACTTTCAAGATATTATAAATCCGCGAGCTGTACACTCTGAATGATGTAGCGACTTCACTGTACGATGCATGAATTTCCGGCCTCGTTTTTTTCTTTCTCGACGACGCCTTTGCGTTTTAATGATGAAGCTGTATCGTTTGCTCGCCATTGCACAGCCAACAGCTCGTTTTATCGCGTACCGCACCGTAATCAATGATGTTACGTTCTTAACGCCGTTCTCTTAACGATTTGTCATAATTTTCGAGTTGAAATGAGATTAATGACCATTCTGTTATTACTGTTAAAATGCCTGAAGACATGGCGATATAAAGATACTTGGATATACAGATAAAGGGATATAGCGAAATAGAGAAGCAAATTAAGAAACCGAGAAATTGGGTATTCAGGAATATAAGAATATGAGTTTTAATACTCATTAATATGAGTTTTAACACTCTTTAATATGAGTTTTAATACTCATATTCTTATAATATTCCAATAATGTATTCTAATATACATCTAGTGATATTGGAGTGTAGACATATATTCTATATTCTATATTTAAATATATATAAATATAGACAACTGAGAATCTTGCGATTTTGGGATCAAAGTATTTAGGTACCTAGGTGTCTAGTTATTCAGGTATCTATAGATTTAGGTGCATAAGTATCTATGTATCTCGGTGCCTCGGTACCTGTGGATCTAGGGATCTAGGTATACAGATACCTATAGATATAGTTCTCTATGTACCTAGGTTATGTCTAGAGATCTAAGGATCTAGTGCAGGTTCCTAGGTATCTGGGGATCTTGGGATCTAGGTATACAGAAACCTATAGATCTAGTTCTCTATGTATGTAGGTATCTATGGATTTAAGGTTCTAGTGATCTAGGTGTTTAGATATGTGGGTATCTAGAGATGCAGATATCTAGGTATTTAGGGATCCTGGTATCTAAGTATCTACAGATTTAGTTGTCTATGAATCTAGTGATCTAGAGATATAGGGATCTACATATTATACAGGGTGGTCCACTTATCTTGAGACAGGTTAATATCTTTTAAACAACATATTTTTGAAAAAATGTGTCAGACAAAAGTTGTTGTATGTCGAACAAACGAACGTGTGTTCGTGACAGAAAAGTAATATAAATTTCGATACAACAGATAACTAACGCTTCGAAACATGAATAAATGATACCGAATTTAGAATTTCTTTCTATTTTCAAAGCCATCTCACGAACACTGAGGATATGTCTTTTGCTTTTATTCATTCACACCCCAGCAAGTATCAAGCTTTCTAATGGATGATCTAATGTACGATCACAGGCGTCCTGGCCATTCTCCTATCCTGTCTATAAATACGAGAATATTCAAACGCGTCGTACTTACTCATGCAGTTAGAATCGTGGAAGAAACGCTTTTAGACAGCAAGCTCTTTGAACTATACTTCCATCACTTTCGACCACAAAGTACGAGGTGTTTCCTCCCCCGCGCCATTTATTGCGTCCGCTCAGTTTGCTCATTAATGACGACACTGTGCCGTTTTGTCGGTTCCTCAGATCTGTCTGAGTAATTTTATTGTCAACGCATTTGTCATCTCGATTATACGATTTTCTGGATATATCAGTCTCGTTTTTGAGACACGTCGGAACACAAACGAGATTAGGAATTAATGGGCATCCAGTTAAATCATGGCGAAGTTATTTTGTGTGGCGGTGATGGTATTAATTGATTATCGTGGGAAGAATGTTGTGATATTATATACATATGTAGGCTGTGAAATTTATGTTTGGAGGAGTAAGTACCGTGAAAAATAGATACAAATTATTAAATATTCTCAGTCTTGAATTTTTATTTTCTGGACATTTTTTAATTTAAAATTTTTCAATTTTTCATTACTAATTTTACAAGTTTGTTAGCTCTATAATTAAACAATTTCTAAACTTTTCACTTTTTTAATGTTAAACTTATATAAATAAAAATTGCTTCTTAATTTTTTTCTTTGAACTGCTTATGTTCTAAAATGAATTTGTAAATTTCCGAGTTTCAAAAGATCCAAAATCTAGAATTTGCAATTTTTCAAAGTCAAAGTTTCTTGTTCCGAAAGTTTTACATCCTCAGATTTTCTCAATTTTCAAATTTGATATTTCCAAATACCTTAATTTTCAAATTCGATATTTCCAAATACCTCAATTTGCAAATTCGATATTTTCAAATACCTCAATATTCAAGTTCGATATTTCCGAATCTCATTTTTCAAATTCGAAGTTTCCAATCATTTTAATCTCTCAATTTCTTAATTTCCAAATTCGAAATTCATAAATTTCTCAGTTTTCAGACCTTAAATCTCTCAGTTTTCAAATAAGAAATGTGCAAATCCCTCATTTTTTAAATCCACAATTTATAAACTTCTGTATTTTCGAATTCGAAATTACCATGTTCCGAAATTGCTAAATTTACATAGTAAATTAAAAAGAAAACGTTCATCTCCCAAATCTCCAGATCTTAAAATTTTCAATAATCCAAACTTCACTACCTTAACATCCTAAATTACTGCGCTTCTGTATACTAAAAATACAAATTCATACATTTTACGTATAAATTCGAATTCGCACAAATTAAAACATTTGAGAATCTCTGTCCAACAGTACCATAAAACTTTCCAACCAAAGCCAAGCAACTTGTACCTCTTCCCGCACAAAATATCCACATAACCCCGTTTGCGAAGTTCCGATTCGCAAATTGATCCTTCCGCAAGTATCACCGTCCAATATTTTTATCGATCTCTCAACGTATAAAAATTCGCCGCTTCCTATATAGCAGCGCGTATCCCCTTTATCAGCGAGCACCGTAAAACTTACCGGCTGAAATGAAACTGCGACACCACACTATCGAAAAACCGTTTAAAATTTACATGGGAGGGCGCGGGATCCGACAGTATCCCATAAAAAATGGCCGCAAAGCGAACGTATCGTTTCACGGGCAAGGATTTAATCTGCATTCGATTTCGTTGGGTCGGGATTTTGTCAAGTTTTCGTTGTCACGTTTACCGCCGGTGACGTACAGCTGTATTGGCGATGATAAACAGTCGATGGACAAATCATCGAGATATATGTTCGGCCACGTAGCCAAATTCGGTACGCGATTTCGTGATTTACATGTAGCGACGAAGCACGCGGAAACCGATCGGCCTATCCTCCACCGACTATCAATTGAGAGCAGCTCTCGCAGCCAGAAGCCTCGTGATTCGTGTAAACGTTGTAATACTTGTCCTAGCAGAAAGCCATTTATCGCTGTCCTCTCGTCGCATCCACGCAAATCACGCTTTGTCACGTCGATGATCGCCGTACGCCGCTTTGCTCTTCCATGCTTGATACCTCGCGTTATTAGTATCGCTCTATGGATTGTGAGGACAGCTCTTTACCGGGAATAGGATCGCTAATAGTACATTTGATGTAATATCAATTTCAGATGTGGTCCGTTTCAATTAGAATGTATGGACATTGCAATTAGAATGTATGTACATGGGTTTGTTGCGTTGGTCCTTTGTTGTACATGGTCGAGGTGAAATTGCTGTTTTACATTAATCTCCGTCGTCACTCGAAACAGATACGTTTTCGGATTTATGAAATTCCCAATTTATGAAATTTATAGATTTTTAGCCATTACGAATCCCCGGATTTCTTTAAAGTCACAGTTTTACCTACATTTATTACCGGTAATAGTTCTTTCACTCTTCGCGATCCTCAGAAACATGTTTTCTCATCGTTAAGGCGCATCCTAATTTTATTGCTTGCTAAGGTCAAGGGTCTAACTCATAAAACATCCGCGTGACAATTTCTGGGGTTTTCCCACAGCAACTGACGTCCCGTTTAGGCTGTCACTTAAGACCCCACACCACTAATTTTCACACCAATCAGTTCAGTTTCCATATGTCCGCCTCCGACTTTTTTCACGAATCGTAGACAACCACCCCTATCACATACATCTACACGAGTTTACTTGCATGACACTTTTTCAACTCTCAGGCAGAATACAACAATGATCCGACACGATCATACACTTCAAACTCATAGTGCATCTCGTATCTCAATAAATTACATTTTCTGTTAAAATTAAACATAGTCTCAGTTTTAAAATAACCTACAGAGAATCATCCTGCCTGCATCAATTTACGAATCAGAAAATACGTGGTTTTAACGACATCGAATAATCGAGTGAGGATTTGCAGCCTTCATAGGCGTGAGCTGCAATGGTTCAGCCTTGTCGTGGAGTGCGTAAACAATAATATTATAATCGCTGTGTAATAAAAAAATCGATACTACAGTGACTATACAGTATTATGGCGCCCAAGGCACCACGCACGTCATTACATTTTTCTGTTTTCTAAAGTTTCTAAAGATTCTTTCTGTTTCGTATCCTCTTTAGATTTACGCTCGCTAATTTTCCACATCTCTACTGGGTCTCGCCGGGGCCTGGTCAGAGTCAGCTTTTAGGCCCTTGCGAATCTCTTCACTTTTCTTATTTTTACGACTCTATTCCGCTGTGTCTCTCCCTTGCCGAATTTCTCAACGGTTTTCTCAGTCCTTTCCCACGTTCTTAGTTTTCTCCCTTTGAATCTATTTCTTTCCTTTCTTTCTCAATGACTTTTCGTGGAGGAGAAGTAAACGGCGGACAGTCAGTGGGATTTAGTTTTTCGTGGGACTCACATCGAGCAGTATACGCATACCCGTCGCGGATCTTTAACCCTTTCGCTCCGACGGGCGTATATATACACCCTCGAAGAATGATCATTCATATACGAAGAGCGTATATATACGCTCTGCAAAAGTGGGCGCGCCGATACGAAGGGCGTACATAGACGTTCATACCGATCTTCGTCGTTGATTATAATGCCAATATGGGAGCCGTTGACAAAATTTATATGGTTTTAAAATTGCTTGAATGTATTCGTAAAAGTTTAAAATGGTACAAAAATTACTTTTTCCACGTGCTGCATGGTTGTGTGGAATGACATATCGTTTTTTCCAATCAACAACTGCGACAAAATTACTGTTTGCCAAATTTCATTTAACTCTTATAAGAAAATTATTGCAAACATATGGGAAACAAAATATTGGGCTTTAAATACATTAGTAATTTCGTTGTATTAAAAAATATTATATGAACATTATAATATAATATTTAACAAAATAAATTATGATTAAATTTTTATATTTTAGAAAGTAAGATGATATTACTGAATATAATAAATATCATTGTAAAATTTAGAGAACAATAGATGACTTTTAATTACTTCGTAGCATTCCGTACTTCAGTGTCAACTATTCAGTAATGCGCTCCGTACACAGCGATCACATTTTGGCGTCAGCGCTCCGTAGCGAAAGGGTTAATAAGTACTGTGAATCGTCGGTTACGTGCAATCATTCACTATTTACCTTGTACCCCTAATACCACAGTATCAATACAGTGGACCGATCATATTATAAATTTAAAGAAGGTTCTATCGAGTAAACGTAAAACTTAAGCTCCGCCGAGTTCCCATAACTACATAAAAATAACTCAGAATACCGTTGCTGACAACATATTTCAGGATCATCGAAATCGACGAGGCGTGGCTGCTTCTGCACAATCGTCGTTCTTTTTAATCACAGTTTCGGCGGCCGTAAAAAAGAAAAGCGTTAAAAACCGTCGTTGAACGACATTCTTCGAAATATAAAGTCGTTTGGCGAAACAAGCGTTTGACGGTGCAACTAATCGTTTCGGCGCGGGTAGAAAATGGAGGTGTCGTTACATGCACGGAAGTCGCGTTAACGTTTACACGGTTTTCGAGCGGTCGACCGCTTTTCGTGTTCCCTTTGAAGTCGCAAATGATTAACGCGTAGAAACGATCGACGATGATCGATGGCCATTTGCATTTTCTGCTCGCGTGTTTTTCCGCCGTTCCGCGATTCTACGGAGTTCGAGTGGTGATCGACCCACCGCAAATCATTAGCCATCGTTACGCGTGCAATTTGCGCGAACGCACTGTATGCGAGCATATCGCGGTAGAAAGCTATTTGCTAGCCCTCTAATGGCGGCCTGTGGCAAATTAATTGTCACACAGCTCCGTGCGTTCCGTCGCGTTCGTTGTTGATTCTCGATCGGTACTTGGTTTCGCCAGGAATGATAATCACTTTGGTGTTTCCCGTTATTAGCAAAAATTATTGTACGGTCTTGGAACTCGAGTTTTCACGACAGGAATTAATCGAGACCTTGACCGGTGTGCTGGACGGCAAATTAATGTCGCGAAGACGCGTTTTGTAGGTGGTTTGATGAATGTAATAGTACTTTAAACTTAATACTTATTTATTCTAGATTAACTTCTCTGAACGTAGTTACTACATGGTGTGTGTCTGAATTCGTTCTGGTGTATAATATCGTGTTTGAAATTGTAGTGGTGTACTGTATGGTTAAATTTGTTCTAGTATGTTGTATTGTAGTTAAATTTGTTCTAGTATGTTGTATGGTGGTTAAATTTGTTCTAGTGTGTCGTACGGTGGTTAAATTTGTTCCAGTGTGTTGTATGATAGTTAAATTCGTTCTAGTGTGTTGTACGATGGTTAGAGTTCTATAAATTGCTTGCGAGGTTCACAAAAAAGGAAAACATTTTTGACTGGGCAGTGTTGAGCGCGTTTATTCTATTTCATTAATTATTAATATTAAGTTCGATATATCATGTTGTATTATTGTTATAAATATTACAATCCCCTCATGTACCGATATGCAGTTGATTCTCCTCGCTGTTGTCACATGGTGATTATGAGTCTAGTCTAGGTCATACATTAGAAAGAAGTAGACGTTTCGTTTGTATTATGACAGAATACTTTAAAAATATCATTGATCACGAATCATGAGCGTTCATAGGAATAATATAATTTGAAAGCAATGATTCCGTTTTGAAATAACATCGATTTTATTTTGAACAATGAACTCCCACGTGTGTTCAAATTCTCACAGACATCGTCTGTTCTCTTTACGCTTACTCAATAAAATGCAATACATGTTTGATACATAATTAACAAAATGTAATTACAGGTATGGTACATATTTTTACAAAATGCAATTATATTTATGATACATATTTTTACAAAATGCAATCACATATATGATACATATTTCAACAAAATGTAATTACACGTATGATACATGTTTCAACAACATGTAATTACATATTATGATACATATTTCAACGAAATACAGTTGCATAAACAAAATATAATGAGTCTAATTTTGATCACAGTATAATTTACAGTTTTAATATTTCACGTATCAACGACCAAGTATATGGCAAAAATCGATGCAGCTGGCTCTTTAATACCCATTTGTAATGTGTTATTGGTTATGACTAAAGTTAATTATAATTTTCGATGATACTGTATATCTCTGATTCTCGACCAGCATGAAAATTCGATATCGTTGCTACGCGACGTGCATGCGAGTTTGTTTACAATTATTATCGAGAAAACTCATCGAAAATCACAATCTCGATACGAGTCGCAAGCGGTGGTATACAGATTCGGGATTATAGATACGATCTTTGACAGTTTCCCAGTTCTCGCAAATTGAAATCGCCGTGTTATTGCATTCGTTACACGAACCAACGACAGAACCATTTGTAAATGCGAATTTTACAAGTTTGATAAATTTACGTTCTACTTCCTGTCGTAACGAAACACAATAAAATTTATATCTTTAACATTCTCTTTATATTACTTATTTTCGTGGGTCTTATTGATATAAACGTAATAAAACGAATAAAGTTCCTTGGAAATGAGGATTTTATTGAAATGGCGTTACTACCTAGAAAAGTATTTTTATTTTATTACTACTTACTATCTGTCAGCTTCATTATCAGATACAGTTACAATTGCTTTTGAAATTATTCTGAGCCATATTTTTTTAAAATGTTCGTGAATGCGAATACCATAGTATTTGTTTTCATTGTGATGCGAAATGACATGAATAACATAGCACTCAAATTTTCAAACCAATTGTTATTCATTTAATTTTGTATAACATTCAGTTTTTGTATTTAGTATGCATTTCAAAGTAATGAGCAACTGATTCATTAAGAATTTTCGTATTACTTTTTCACTCAATATTTTCACTGTCCGAGTACGTGTCAATAAGATAAACCAAAATACATAATTAACTTTTAAACAACAGTGAAGTTGTTAAGGGGTTTTGATACGTGTGCGTTAAATTGTAGAATACGCTTTAGCGAATAATAAAGTATGAATTGTCCCAAAGTGTCACTAACTGAATATTTTATTTCCGTATATTCTTGTACGACACCAGAAATGGAGCGAGTAGTATTCTCCATTTATAACAGTCTGACCAATGTCATGTCGCAGCCATGAAACGACGTTTCACAATTATCGCGAAGCATTTGACTCACTGGTTGCACAATCGCGACCAACGGCGAATCGTTTTGAAATGACTCGTTTAGCGAGATGAAGAGGGGAAACGGGGGGCGAAGAGGGAGGGACGAACAAACGGGATTCAATCTAATTACCCGTAATACGCCGGAACACGGAAACGAGGGCTTGTCGCACGCCCCACCTCTTCCGGTTGCCGATGTTATTCATTTGTTCGTTCGGAATGCAGTTTCTCCTCCTACTTCGCTTGGCCTAGACGTCGAGTTTTTCTCTGTGATCCGTTTTCCTACATTTTTGCTTTTTCCGGGGTCAACCTGGGAATATCGTATACAGCGGAGAACTTCGCAGTGATATGCTTTTTATATTGTCGGTAGCGAATTGAGTCTAAAAATATTGCTTGCCAGGAGACACAGGGGCCCCAATTATGTGGACGTTGTGCAATTTCCGCAAGATGCGATGCTGTGGGAAGATACTGTTTAAGTATTATATAATAGAATGTATAGGGTCAAGATTAACTGGTAGAACTAGTAACAAATTCTACATGACAAAGTTAATCGCAAATATGCGATTATATATTTTCGTATAAGGTGTGATTTTCGAGAATATTGAATTCGATAGTTTCATAAAATATTTGTAGCAGAATTTGTTTGAGGCGATAAACGTAACAGTGCAGTAGGATATCATAATAAGATGTTTGATTTTCATATAATAATGCGTTAGACAACAGGATATTATATAAGAATATTACTTAATTTTTATATAATAGTAGAATGTATAGCGTGAACAATAATTGACAATATAATTGAGAACTATTTTTGCATATAAAGAAACAAATTGAAAATGTAGAATAATATTTTTTGTATAAAGCTTGATTTCCGACAAAATTGAATTCAAAAATTCGGCAAAATATTTGTAAGAAAAATTTATTTACAGCAAAATGAGTTACATAATTTAATGTACTAATGTATAATTTTTAAACAATTTAATTTTGACTTAAGAATATAGTTTGTATCATAAATTTGGAAACTTGGAACTTTGATCAATTTTCCATTTTCCATAAAACAAGTTGGCAGTACAACTATTTGTTAAATAGTTGTTAAATATTTGTTAATTCAGTATCTAATAGTGAAGAGGAGCGTGGTGCTATTATTTAAATACATATACATATTTTATTTATTTACATACATTTTCTCAGTTACGATAATTTTTTGTCTCTCTACTCAAAATAAAGTACTAGTATTTAAGTGTGAGCGCCATTTTTAGTAAATTAGTATTTAAAATTATTACCTTATATTATCTGTATTATTTGTTTAATTTACAAAGATACAAATTCAAAATAAATGATTGAAACTGTCTTTTTATGGTCCACTTTCCACGCACATTAACACTAGATTTACGGAACCCGTCAAAATGGCGGATCTCAGATTTCATGTTACCAAAATTAGTAAGAAGGTCCTATGAAAATGTAAGTTATTCTTTGTGGAGATAAAGAATTATTGCGTGAGTTAGCTTATGTATTGTCCATTATGTACTTATTTTTATCTGTTAGTTTCAATTTGAATATAAATGGTTATTAACCGTTCATAAATCTAGTGTGAAGGAGAGGGGGTGATTCCAGGGATCAGTAAGTCCGAATTTTAGCGAGCAGGTCAGATTTAGAAAAACCCTTGAGTAAGAAACAGTTCAGAATATAGTAAACACTTAGCAAAGGTATCCTTGAGTTTTTTATTCCGAAGTCACTGGGTGGTCCTTCGACTACAGACGGCACGAGGTTGCTATATTCGAAGGACTCGATCAATCAGAGTTCGAGTTCTTAACACCGTGCACGGTGTTAACATTGGTGCACACTTCCAGCGGCTGGCAAACAACGTTTAGAGAATGTAGTGTTGCAACGAGAACCTTCTAGACCGATCGAACAAGCGTGTGCTCCGTTTGGCCACGCACTGCTAGCGGGGTAACGAAGATTGCTTGAATTTATGGCGCGTAAACTCGCTCGTTTCGTGTGCTTTTACGAGGGGTGCACAACCTCGTGACAGGCTGTGCAGAGACCAAGCAAAAGCTTCGGGTATCATGCGAGAAGCTCCGCGTCGGCTTCGTCGGCAACCATGCGCTTCCTGCTCTATTTAATAGACGATGATTTACACGCGTTCCGCTGCTCCGACAAATTCTAGCTCGCGTCACAATCCTAACCCTCTCCCTCATCCCTTGCACCGAGTCGTGCAGAGTTACCTGCTGCAAAAGTTATTAGGGATGCTTGTAAATTTTCCGTTGTCAGTCACAAGATAGTATATCTGGCAGAGGGCTGCACTCTGAACAACCTTGTATGCTGTGGCATCTCTTTACGGCTGACGCTTCTGTTTTCCTATCGATTTATCGAGCACATTATTGTCGCAGTTTGAAACTACGTTGTGTTTACAACGGTTGCGATTGGTGTGTTAAACGTTCAAAGTTGAAAATTTGATGTGTAGAAATTTTTCTATTCGAGAATTTCGTACATAGAGATTTTAATGTTTTGGAATTCGATGCGTACAAAGTTTGATACTTGAAACTTTCATGTATAGAAATTTGGATATTTGTGAATTTTTCACGTAGGAAGTTTAATATTTAAAAATTTGATATGTAGGAAGTATGATATTGGAGCATTTGATGTATAGAAATTTTGATATTTCAAAATTAGATGTATAGAAATTTTGATATTTCAAAATTAGATGTATAGAAATTTTGATATTTCAAAATTAGATGTATAGAAATTTTGATATTTCAAAATTAGATGTATAGAAATTTTGATATTTCAAAATTAGATGTATAGAAATTTTGATATTTCAAAATTAGATGTATAAAAAATTTGATATTCTAGATTTTCATATATAGAAAGTTTGATACTCGAGAATTAGATATATAAAAATGTTGATATTTGGTCATCTAATGTATAGAAATTTTGATACTTGAAAATTAGGTGTATAGAAATTTTGATATTTGAGAATTTTATATATAGAAATTTTGATATGTGGGAATTTGAGTATTGTAGAATATTGGAATTTGAAAATTATTCGATTTAAATATCTGGAAATGTAGGAGGTTTGGACATTTGGAAATTTAGATTGTATGATAAACTTGAGAATTCTATTAATAGAAAAGGTTTTTATTAATATAGGATTTCTATTATATGGCGATTACCATTATGTTGGACTTTTTTTTCAATTAATATTGAGAGTGGACAAATTTAATATTCCAAAAATTTGGAAATTTGACTATTCTAATTAATATTGGAAAACTCGAGAATTTAGGATGTAAAAATGTAGAAACTTATAGTTCTTGAAATTTTACCGATGTGCAACATTTTGAATATTTTTCTTGTCCAAAATATAGAAATTTGCGCATTTGGGAACTTTAGAAATTTGAAATATCTAAATTTGGAAATTTCTAATTTTCCGAAATAAATGAATTTGCAAACGAGAAATTTGAGAACTCAATGATTCGAAATTTCTCAATTAAAAGTTTGAAACCACGAGAAATTTAACAATCATTAAATCATTCATCGTTAATCAAATTAAAAATTATGCAAATCTGAAAATGCAAGAACTTCGAATCTTGAACACTAAAAATGTTCGAACCACGACTTCATCCCTCCCGAATCAGTGACTCTTTTCCTTCGCTCTCCCCAATCCGCAAGAAACCTAAATCCCTCTTAACGAACCTAATTAATCTCGTTAAACGCCCCAACATTTAAGCCCTAATTTTCGTCCCGGTCTATCGTCACTGCGGAAGGACTTCATCGATCAGACGCAACGTCCGAAAGCGAAAATTCCGGAGTTCCGGTAAAATTTTCAAGCGAGTTGCGCGAATTATCCGCGTCGAAAGTCCGTGCACGAAATTTTAAACGAGTTTCAATGGATCACCTTGAGCCAACGTTGAAAAGTTTCCGGAACTTTCGGCAGATCAATTTAAGCGGATTTCCAAGGGGATGTTTTAATAGACTGCGATCCGTGCACTCGTCGCGGCCCGCGAACAAATTCTCGATCCTGAATCGTTTGTATCCCGGAGTTTATCGGTGAAACGAACGTCGTAAATCTCCCCGGGGATGCACGATGTACTTTCTTCTGGACGTTTATCGTTTTATTCGTTGTTGCCTTTGATGTTCCGTTGGAAGTTCCGCGAGTTCATCGGTGATGTTTCAGAGGGAAACAGAATCATCGCGTCGTAACGTCAAAGTGAAACGAGGAAAGATGAATGAGATAAAGTCGCAGTCATATCCATGATATATGTGCGACAAAAGTCGATGCAAGCTACGGAAACGTAAAAATTCGAGCTACCGCTGATGTGACGTGAAATGGGTAGCAATGGCCTTGTGCATTGGACAACTTTGTTACCAAACTATAATCCTTTCTCGTTACCGCGAATTTCGTACACCCCGTTCAGAACGTTTCATTGAATGTAAGCGTATTCAGTGTAGTACTGTAGGTATTCGAGTTGTCAATACGTTAATTGCGATGATGAAAATAATTGTTATTAATAATTACCGTCTATTTTATATATAATTTATATATCGAATTCTTATAATATTAGTTATGTTAATTTTGTTACTTGATTTTTTACACTCAAATATTGAAATTCCAAGAGTTTCTGTATTTAAAAAATGCTGTTATTACGTAGTTTTAAAATTTCAATATTTCAACATTTTTAAGTTTCTATGTTTCTATGTTTCCGAATCCTTAAGTTCTTAAATCTCTAATTATTTAACTTTGCCAAATTTCTAAATTCCCCAATTTCTAGTTTCGTAAATTCCTAGATTAGTGAATTCTTAGATTCGTAAATTTCTAGATTGCTGATTTTCAAAATATTTCTTTTTTCAAATCAGGAAATTCTCAAATCGCCTTAATTAATTATATTTCCTTCATTCTCAAATCTTCTTAATTAGAAAATTTGAAAAGATTTAATAAATCTTACTATTCTCGTCTGAGTATTAATGTTCTATACTTTTAACGATCTTACTGTTGGATAACTTTAATCTAATAAAAAAAAAGTACTACATTTTTAGAAATTCATTGCTAAGTGATAACAACCACCCTTCTTGATAAAAACTTTGAAATAGAAATATAAGTATATCAAATGATATACAACAGATATAGTATATCAATTATCTGTATAGTATATACAAATAATTCCTTTTAATTTTTCTTTGAAATCACGTAACGATGACTAAGTCTAGACAATATACTGCTAGTTTGTTTAAAAAATCCCCTATGCGTAAAGTACATTATAGTAAATTAACCTTTTTCTTGTGTTTTCTGTTTCAGGTAAGCTGATGTTATATATTATAGAACACTTGGCTCATTGTGAGTATTTTTACACTTATTAATATTATATCTTATAGATCATTTGAATAACTACTTAAAAAACATAATATACAAAATATATTCTTGCGAACAAAAACTTCGTATATGTTCTCGTGTATGACTGAAGACAAAGTTAATAACTTTAAATCATGTCATATTAAATAAATAAATAAGTTATTGAATGTGCGATTTAAATTTTCCTCACTTAATATATTTATATTCCTTTTTTAATGGAATGTACGCATTTTAGTGCATTACTAACACAATTACAAAAATAATATATAATGTTCCTAAGAGTGCATAAAATAAATTACCATATTGATTACCAGAAGCAGCTAAACTAAATACAACTTAAAAGAATGTATTATTATTTATTGCTATTACCATTGAATATGTACATTTTTTAAACCATGTTCATTGACACTTGTTGTATAACGGGAACTAGGCACAGATATTTAATTTTTTTTTTAACATCCTGTGTAACTCATGAGTAGCCCGCGGCTGTTTATGCGTTAATATATCAAATCTTGTAAAATAAACATAAACCATTTACTGCATAAATTGTACATCTTACAGACATATGATTTACTTACATTTTCAAACATCAATATATCATTAAAGTAATGTGGCCCAAACAGCAACACGATATTTCATATTTTTAACATTTGGCACTCGTAAAGTGACTCACCGTTCAAATTAATACAATAATTTAAAATAAGTATTTTTTCACTACATCTATAAATTTGTACGTGTGATGCAGAAACACAGTGAAACAGACAATAAATATAATTAATAATACAAAATAATATTCTTAAAAGTAAAATAAAAATTTTTAACTGGGTGTCAGAGTTGCTACTTGCGAACAGTACAAACAATTTCAAGTGCAAAGGATTATAGCTGATCCTGTGCATATACTTACATTAAAATTAAAAATGAAGTTGAGAAATAAATAAACAAACAATAATACAGAAATTGACATAAACATCGATTCTTAATCTTCATGAAAATCAACACGTATTTAAAAGAAATCCACATTAACAAAATTTTATGACTCAAGATAAATTTTCGCAACGACCATTTGATCGTTTTGGTAGTTTCGGGGTTACTATTAGCACAATTGAAGGAATCAAGGCATCGTAAACGGTCGACAGGGTGCGATATTATTTCTCCGTCTCGGGGAACAAATTCGAAGTACTCGGAGGAGTTTTAATTGCATTCGTAATGCAATTTGTCCGACCTCAAACCGAGTGGATGTTGCCCACTTACGCCATAATTCTGAATTCTCCGTTTGCTCAGACGACGAATCTTTCCGTGAAATTAGTGTCTTTTATGCTTAGCAATTTCGTGAACGGTACAAAGGGACACATCCAGGTTAAGATAGAATTTGCCCCGCGTTGTACGAGGCATGTAAATCGCCGTAATAAATAGGTCAGGAAGCGTCGTTGTGGACAAAAGCGGGCATAAAAGTGTCAGGCTATGCACTTTGCACGCTGCGACGTTCTTAATGGAAATACCGTGAGCTTCGTCCCGTTGCGAAGCTCATCCTCCAAACTAGTTGCATTTTAAAAAAAAAACTGTATCACACAAGGGACACGAAAATAAGGGTTTCAGCTATTTATTTTTATTAACTTCCGGATTCGCGTTGCGACCAACGAACCGATGTATGGACTCCATTTAAAATTTTAAAGCTACGTTGTATGTGAGAAGCTCACAACAGTGTAACTAGAAATTCTGCCGCAGTTATATGAGAAGTTTCGTGTTATTGAATAATTTTTGTAATTTGGGTTGATGTCGCAGTTTTTCATTTAACGATCTAGTATACGTTTGGGTAATTCGAATACGCAGTTTATTTGATACGGTGATTCGTTTATTTATTATCGGTTGTTGTTTCGTAGATTTTGAGATTTGGGATTTTGAGGACTTGGATCTTTCAGATTTTCCAACCTTGGTCTTGGGTGTTTGAGGATTTCATACGTTGAAAATTTAGGGATTTTAGGGGTTGAAGAATTTGGAATTATATAATTTTAGGATTTCACGGTTTGCGAACATAAGTGCTTGGGCATAATTTTTGGAAACTTAAAAAATTTGGAAATCCTTGAATTTAAGAACTTGACAATTTGGCACTCTGGTAATTTTGGAGTTTGGAAATTTGGAAGTTTGGGAACTCAGAAATTTGGAGATTTTGTGTTTGAAAAATCGAGCCTTTGGAAATTTGAGAATTAGGACAATTCTAAATTCGGAAATTTGGGTATTTGGGAATTTTTTTTATGTATAAAATCGAGTATTTGAAAATGTAGAAATTAGGACATTTCTAAATGTAAAAAATTGAAAATTTTTTAATTTAGAAAGTTGCCAACATGGGAATTAATAATTGAGAATCAGAAAGTTTAATAATAGAAAAAAGTGAAGAATTAAAGAAACGAAGAAAATTAGTAGTACGTAAACATTTTTATTGGAAGAATTGGGTAATATTAAAATGTGTGCGTATTCAGAAATTTGATAATTTGGAAATGTCGGAATTTAGAGAGAAAATTTGATCGTTTATACAAAATTTGACCATTAGTATCGAACTGAAGGTTGAATAAATCTTTTCTAGCGAATCAGCAATTCGTGTGACGTTTCGGAAAATCGAATGCGGTCCTGCGGATGAATTAATCGCATCAAACGCCGATTAAATACGAGCGTTCCCTTTATGCCTGCCACGGTTTTGACGTCAAAATTGCTCCGCTAATATCCTCCGTGATTAAAGGTTTGCGGACTCAAAATCGACCTTGAATAATGCATCGATCATCCCAGCCACGGGCCCGAAACTGCGGTTAATGCGTTCACCATACGCGTACACAAACGAAAACTGTGTGTACCAGTTACGCAAATCGACGACGAAATTGCCAGTGTAACTATTCACGTGATACGTATTTAATTAACTCCCGAAAGCAACTTCCTCTTTTGATTTTAATTATTTTCCGAGGAACAGAAAGAAATACTTCGAACGATCCTCTTGTCGCTAATATTCGATATACTGTGAATTTGAAGGTTTAAAGTTTACAAATTTCGAAATTTGGAAATCTGGGCATTTAGAAATCTGTATATGCAAATAATTGAAATATGTGGAAATTTTAAGGATGGCTGGGTTTCACAAAGTATAAATCGTTCAGAAAAGAATAACTTGTAACATATGTACATATTTATTCAAACAAAAACTGATCCGTTCATGTCATTAATACCATCATTCGCTCTTACAAAATTTGTAATTTTGCAATGCTGTCATCTTAGAGCTTTGGATTTTGGGATTTGGAGATCAGAGAATTTAGACATTTAAGCATTTAGTATTTTCAGAGTAGAATGAAATAAAGAATAATCTCTTGGAGCTAATATTCAATATACTATGAATTTAAAGGTTTAAAGTTTAGGAATTTCGAAGTTGAGAAATCTGGGGATTTCGAAATTCGTATATGTAGAAATTGAAAAATGTAGAAATTTAGAAAGTTTTAACTTTGTAACTTTGTAATTTTATAACTTTGTAATTTTGTAATTTTGTAATTTTGTAATTTTGTAATTTTGTATTTTTGTAATTTTGTAATTTTGTAATTTTGTAATTTTGTAATTTTGTAATTTTGTAATTTTGTAATTCAGTTATACTATAATATTGGGCGTTTTGAATTTTATAATTTGCACATTTGAAGATTTAGAGACTTAAAAGTTTGGTATTTTCAAAGCTAGACGAAATAAAGTATACAAAAAATATAAGACATACAATTTTCTCTACAATTTAAAGATGTACTAAGATTTCAAATTTACGCGCCTATTTAATGCGCATTCGCAACTGCGCACCCCTCTTCGGTACAACAGCACGATAGAAGCTGTAAAATTTCACCTCATTTGTGTTATCCTCCGCCGATCAATATAAGGTGTAAATATAAACAATAAAATCGGTTGGGGTCGTTAGCAGTTTTACTCGAGATTTTTATTAATTATATATCCAGTAAGCATTAATTTCTGATATTCAAAAAGCCACAACAAAGAGGTACAGCTTTTCCGTGCTCTACTCGTCTCGTTATCGTCGTATAATTAAACCACGTTCCACAGTACCTACAGCTGAACGCGCATTTTGCACGTTAGAATAAAGCTTTCTGGATGATGGCGGCGGGCATTATAATGTTTAATTTATGCATAATCGTTGTCAGGACGCGAAAATCGCGGCTCTGTTCCCATACATTTCTCTGGACCGTGAATTTTCCACGGCTCGCTGTTCGATGCTTTCAAGATATTACACGTCAGTTCCGTACCGATGTTTTCGGCCACTTTTAATTTCGGATTTGTATTAACCCTCCTTCTCCGTTCGATTGACCCGATCCGTCTCTCTCTACCACCCTTTAACCCCCTATCCGCGGTTTTCGAAGCCGACCGAGTAATCACGATCTACGGTGTTCATCATTTCTCGAATAATTGCGATAGTTCTTGATTTAGAGCTGAAAATTTGTATTAGGGAACTCGATAACGTTGTTAATGTACTAATGGGCTAGAACATTATGTATGTAACTGTACGGGTTGAGGTAAAGCAACAGATATGTGTTACGACGATAGAATGTATTTCAGTATAATTATGAAACATTATAGAAAAGTATTAGGGTGTCCCATAAGTTTCTTTTTTTTTGTAGAATTTAATATACAATGTTTATTGGGTACGGTTGATCTGTTACACTCAATATGAACTGTTCTGCTATATCAACATCTTTCATCCCTTAGAAAACATTTTTATTTACTTTTCCTAAAACGATTAGGGATTGCTTGCAAAATACTCCTCAAAGTGCGTTTTTACGTTATACCAAAAAGGGAAAACTTTTATGGGACGCCCTACTATTGCAGAAGTAGGCTGAGGCCGGCCTACTGAAGTAACAAAGGAAAAAACTAACGGTTTATAAATGAGTCTAGAAATATTCTACCATATCGTAAAATTGAACCCTTGCTGTCTTAACACTTAGCCGACCGCACGCCTCACAGAGACCTATTCAGTTTCCACCGCGCATTTTTCTGAAGTAACACAGACTGAAATTCGTTATTTGAAATAAAAACGTCCGAAAATTATTTATGTAATCAGTTATGTCTTACGGTAAAAATATCGTTCAACGAGTTCACATATTGCTTATACAAAATTCGAAATTAAAAGTTTATAATAGTGTAGACGATATTTTTAGATTGTAGGAATTTAGTGTATTGAAGGGTCAGCGTAGCAGCAATAAAAGACCAAGGAACCATTACTTTGACCGTTTTACTCAGCTGGTAAGCACATTGAGCCCGAGGTTGGCATAGTTGTATTTTTTTCGGTTCCTCATGCAGTTTGAAAAGTCGAGGCGATCCTTGGATTTATTACTGTTACGGTAAATTATAGACTGTCGTGTGCCGAAGGGGGCCACCCGGCAACAGTTTGGGCCGGATGACCGCTGGCGGGGAAATGGGGACTTCTTGCGTTGGGGAAAGTCACCCCTTTTCCCACTCCTTGTTTTTCCTTCCCTGGACACCGGGAAGATGGATACATATATTGTATGCGAGCGAAGACAACCAGGTCTGTCTGAAAGTCTGAAGTCTGTCTGTAACCATCGGTCTCTATTGATATTCTCGCGAAGTAAACGTCACTCTAGTTATTTTGTTATTTAATTGATTTGTTATTGCTTTTATTGTGTTTAATTTAATTTGCTCTATATCCTCGTCTTTCGTTTTCTTCCTCTCCCTCCGTTCTCAAATTCTAAGTCTACAATAGTTATTTTCTAATGCTTATTCAAAATGTATAGGTAATAGAAATGGGTAGATCTACCCGATCAGTCGGTCACCGACTAGCTTGGAAATGGGTACATCTACCCCATCGGTCGGCTAAGTATTAACAGTCCGCGAGCGCGTTAAATGAACTTCGTTTTTCGGCCGGCCATATATTCGTCGGTCGGATTCGAGACGAGATCTGCCGGAAACGGAGAGGTCAGCAGAACTCGCGAGGGGTCGTGGGAGTCTGCAAAAACCATTTTTCCCGCTGTTGGTCGAAGATTTCCAAGCCGACGTCGCAGCCCGTTCGGGGGCGGCTGCGAACCCTTAAATCATTCCTCGCTGGACGTGCGCGAAAATATCCGGAGAATTCGGATGTAAGCGGCTGTAGAGCCGCTTCTTTTTGTCCGTAAGGGTGCCAGGGGGATGAAGAGGATGTGCATCGAGGTTGGATGGGGATCGGGTGCACGCCTACGAGGAACGTGTCCCAAATAATCCCGAATTCGAACGGACAAGTGGGCGGACCTGGCCCAGGTCCAGTGGTACTTTCGGCGTGGTGTAGAGCGTGCCACGGGATGAAAAGCATTCAGCCTCCGTTTTCGAAGGCAGCAATCGTTCTCCAAATCCCCCCCCTTCGACGATGCTCGTCGCCTTTTCCATCGTATCTCGTAGAAAACGACGCGCTTTGAGCCGTGGACAGAGTTGGCCGACTCGACGGAACTTGAGTATTCGGTCTTCATTTTTACCGAAGGAAATCGCCCTGTAACCGGTCCGTGTTTTGAATCCCCTTGCGCGTTTTCAATTCGTTTATTCTTTTTGCCAGCCGGCTTTTGGCGAAATGCTTTTCATCGGACACCGAAAAGTATGCACACCGTGGGCCAAGAGTTTGCACCGTTCTGGGAATTAGAATTCCTCTCGCACTTTGGCTGTCGTGCCGATGCTGATGAGAATTTGATTCTAGCGTTTCTATTTTTCACGGATTTTACCGGAGATCTTGTCGTATCTGTTATTTTAGTTTCAACTGGCTAATGCCAGTGTTAACTCATTAACTGCTAAATTTTTGTTTCCATTTTATTATCGTACGTGTTGTATAATCGCACATGTTTGTATAAGTTAGACAACATCAAAGCAAAAAATAATTTTGACTAATATAATGCGAGTGTTTGACGAGTTACACGTTTTATTCAACCCCTTGCACTATAATAACGAGTTACACTTGTGGCGCCCTCGAAGTTCAAATACGGCAAACTTCGTTTATATTTTTAACATGGATCAATGTTCAATTTCAGTCTAATTTTCATTTGCGCAGTTGAGGATCGCTGAATGCAAAATAGTCTTGACATTCGAACTTTCTTTAATCGTCTTATAGTTGTAGAACCTAATACTTCGTTATATCTGACGCATTGATAAAATGAAACACAGTGCAAGGGGTTAATATAACGCTATTGCAGGTGATAAAAAAAGAATATGAGCACAAATATATATCTTATAATGGGGCGATCCCCATTTGGAGATCGTGGTAGCAAATGAGTGAACCCTAAAACTAGCAAAGGTATCAAATGTCCCTTCTACAAATTTCTTACTTCGAATGACGAAATTTATTAAGTTGGTTTTCTTGACATATGTGTCGATGGTCATCGAGATGAAGAATCAATAAGTGTATTCATTTATGTTTCATCGTTTGTTCATTCATTTTTCAACTTCATTTTTAACGTCAAAATAATTGTTAATTATACATCGGTAGTTTTAGTGTTAATAGCATGTGGGTTGGTACTATTATACGAGTTAATAATATTATACGAGTGAATGATACTATCTGAATTAATAATATTATGTGATTTAATATTGTTTATTCTAATTAGATGTGATCGATTTCTATGAAAACTTAAGCATCAACCATATATGGGTACTCGTGTTCTAAGAAAAGATCAGCACCATTAATTTGTTAAACCGGTATTATTTTTTTAGCAGAGATTGACTTTTCTTATGTACATTTCATAAAAGATTAGCTTAGAGCAGTGGGTTGTTTATTTAAAGGAAACTGCTATAAGTAGGAATATGTCAATCTATTTAATTTTATCATTAAATAGCAGATATTTTGTAATTTTGGAAATTTGGAAAGTCAGAAGATTAGAAATGTAGATATAAAATAAGTAAATTTGCAAATTTGCAGATGTAAAAATATTAACATATTAATGTACAGAATTTAGAAATTTTAAACTTCAAATTTTCAGCTTTTTAAATTTAGTGATCGAGAAGTATAATAATTTCGACACGTGTAAGTGTAAAAATATACAAATTTACGTATTTAAGAAGTTAAACATTTAGAAATTCGGTAATTTGGAAATTTACAAATTTTTAAATCTGAATTTTTCGGACCGGGAAACTTTGGAAGTTGTAAATTTATAACTGCTTGAAGTATAGAAACAAGTCTTAAAAGTTCCAAATTTTCAAATCCATGTATCCTCTAATTCTTCAATTTGAAAAGCTAGAACTTAGGAATATGCAAAATTTCAAATATTCAATTTCTAGATTTACTAATTCATAAATTTTTATATTCATAAATTCATAAAATTATATACATTGTTAACAGTAAATAGCTAATAAATTTATTAGAGAATTTAATTTTAATATAAATCAGCGATGAAGTCTAAGATTGTATCCTGCAGAATATACATATTTTTATTAAATCATGTATTTTTAATTCAGTTTTATTTCTTCGTTAAAAAATCCAGTTCAATCTGTTCTTTGCCTATGTTATTCTTGACCAGACAAAATAATTTAGTTTAGTCTTTTCTTTAGTCCTCCTGGGAGCTACAAAACATACTAGGTTCTGTGTTGTAAATATCTCAGCGTGTTTTATAGCCGCCCTCGATTCGTAGCTTGAGATGTCGCGTAAAATAGAGTTAATGAAGATCACTTAAGCAGTAATTGTGAGTTACCGTTAATGAACTTAAATTATTGAATTATTATCCGAGTCACAAGATTATCGGTCTCTACAAGATTATCAAACTCAACTATTTTTATATTACCATACAATCATATTTTCAACATTTCATTTTTCCTGAAATTCAACATTTCTAATTCTAGCTCAACAAATTTTCAAAACTTGTCAATAGTCAAGTCCATAATTTTTCATTCTGTATACTCCTTAAATTAAAAGTTTTCCAATACGATGTTTTCAAAGTTCATGACCGCATATTTCCAATAGGACTTTTTTTACATTAGTTCTCGACTGCACTGATTGCAAATATTTCTTACAGGATTCTCATTAGGCCAAATTATCTCTCGACTGTATATTGTAAAATAATACGGTATTTCACTGCTGCTCGCGTGACGAATCAAGGGTAGATAATTTTGGACTGTAGGTATTCAAAATGTTTGATCGTGAATACCATGCGCGTTTACGAGCTCTCTGTTCGGTCTCCTTGCCTCCCGGAATATAATATGTAAAATAAGCGCCGGCATTGCTGACGCGGAAGATGAATTATGTATGTACACGTGTTAGCGATGTGAAGCGAGACTGGCTTCTACAGGTTGATGAAATGATTGACTTGGCTTCGTGTAAAGGAATCGTAAAATTGAATTTATGTCGTGTTTGTTTCGCGTAGATAGATTTAACGCTGAAACTACCAAAACAGTCAATTTTACAAATTGACGCGTAAACTTCTCAAATATGGAAATTTCTCAAAGCAGACTGTTTTACAAATTTCTTGTTTTAATTACAAAATTTGTTAAGACGGTTTTCTTGATATCTATGCTGATTCTCATCGAAGTAAAGAAGTAGTATGTGTATTGATTTATGTTTCATCGCTTATTATTATTTTTCATCTTCATTTTTAACTTCGTGGATCTACGTGATGGCTACCACCCATAGATATTTAACTCTTCTCTTTCAAAACATCGTAACTCGTCAGTGTACTGAGAATGAATGCAATATGCATATGCATTAATACCACTAAATACGTATGCACTAATATCGTTGCATTTGTCAAAATTTTTAACTAAGATGTTTTAGGTTGCTGTAAAAGGGCGTCAAATTAAAATGAAGTAATTTTATTCCAACATTTAGTAACGTGTAAAGAATTTGTATGCATTGCTTCGTTCAAAAAGTTATTTATTCATTGATTAATGCACACCCACATCCGCGTTTCTATATTAATCAACGAATAAATAACGCGTTATCTGTTCAAAATTCAATTATTACACCGGTTCGGGAAAACCGAATATTTCACGGCGGTTTATATTCTCGCTATGGAGATATTCCATCTGCGAATGATGATTTTTGACAGTAGCGTTTATATTTCCAGAAAATGCTGAAATTCGCGGTTTGCGGATGACCTGTTTCCAATCTTTCGAGATTTGCAAAAAAGAAATAGAATATGAATTTCAAGAAAATAAGAACGCTGTGATATTGTTTATTTTTTATAGAAATGTGGGCATATTTATCAAAATATGTATACAAATATAATGATACTGATTTTAATATACGTATGGTTGTAATATATACATACAGTCATGGACAAAATTAAGTGGACATTGCAGAAATGTAAACAAATATTTGTTTTATTACAATGTTTTAAATAAATTTAGAACGTAAAATGTTTTTGTGGACTTGAAAAAACATTTATTTAATATATACTTTATTTATTTAATGTATTTAATTGGGCAATAAAGCTTTGATTTATAGGCATTATTAGTTCAATTAAATTAACCTTTTGTTATTTATGATACCTGTCCACTTAATTTTGTCCACGACTGTACATGTATAACTTGATTGTATCTTATAATGTATTTTCACTTGATTTTTTTTATGAGGATATTTACAGTACGTTGTACATGAATCAGTAATTAATAATACTAAGGTACTGCAAGAAAGAATCATCGAAGCATGCGGAGCTGTAGATCCAGCAAGTCTAAATGCATTTCGAGCATGTGATTAAATAAATTCAATTTTTCTTACGATCTAGTCACGTCTTCACATTCAGTAATCTCTTTGGTATTAAGTAATGTTTACACTGCCACAGGCCAGAGCTAAAATATATAAATACTTCACATTTACACATTTGTAAATCATGTAGTATGTTATGTTCTCTAAATATATTAAACCAAAAAGATAGATGTTTCTATTTAAGAAACCAAACATGACCTGGATCTTACCAAGAAAATAAACTGTTTTCGAAATTTGCTCTACTTATATCTATGGTATACGTCATACCTTGCAAATATTTTTGTAAAATTTTTCTTGTAAGGTGGCTGCAATTGTGTGAAAAATGGACCGTTTATTTTGAAAGTAGTGTAAGTCAATTTACAGGCCATGGATATGCATTAGTTCAGTCAAATTTGCCTGAAACAAATTTATATAACAAAATTATATATTGATAAATTGGTAGAAATATTGCCAGGCTTCATATAATTTACCTAAATTTTTTATTAATAGATATGTTAACCTTCAATTTTCTCGAAAGAAGAGAAGATCGACTTACACCACTTTCAAAATAAACGGTCCAAATCGTGAATAGCATCATAAGTAACAGCCTGTATATGCATATAAATCTGTATATAAATATATATGTATACAAATGTGTTCGTAAATGTCTATATAGATATGTATCCAAATGTATACTATAAAAATTACAATATCTCATCGGCTCATGATACTTGATCAAAAATGATTGGAATACTTTTATGTGGAGAAGATAGAGCTACATCAGACGCCATTGTACAAGAACGATATGACATCTTTTAAAAAATCGGATTTGACCCATATATCTCTTCTACGTTCCTCCGTGGAACAAATCTCTCACCCTATTAATTTAAACCGTAAGTCAGTCCGATAACACAGAAGCTCCATCTTACGTATTTTTTCATTAGGCGAGCTAGGTAAAACGGAAACATTGGTATCCAATTGGAGCGTGGCTCGTACGGGAGATTTCGAAATCCTTTTCACGAATCGGGTGTTTTTCCAGCCGGCGGAATTATCAATTTAGGCATTAGGACCACTTTCCAGTCGTTCCGGCGGCGAACCTCGAGTTTGCTTTGCAGCTCGGACTCCGGGATGTTCAATTATTCATCTCCGGGTCTATACCCGTTCCTTCTTTCGTTTACTCTTTTTACTCAGAGCGCAAAGGAAACCACGGAAACCCTTCTTCTTCCCTTCGCGTGTTCCTTCTTCTTCTTCTTCCTCGTCTTCTTTACTGTCGTGCACGGCGAGGCTCCTCAGGACCGGATAGAGGAAACTTACTGCTCTCCTTCTTCTTCCCTAAACGGCTCTCTCGCGCTCCATGAGAACTAACTGTAATCTCCGTCATTCTCCTCGAGAGACAAACAAATCGTTCGTGTTGCTCGTTTAATGAAAATCGTTTCCAGCGGCGACAGCGCTTCATCGAACCGCGGCCATGATAAATGCATTTGTGTATCCTCGAGGCGGTCTTCGCTAGGAAGAACGAGAAAACGTTGTTTCAGGAAATTGAATCGCCAGAATTTGATAGCGCGAGATGCCGCCGCGTTGATGATTCGATTGCGTTGTTAAAAATTTGGGGATTTGGCAATTTGGAATTTGGCGATGTGTTGAAATGGGAAGGCAGGTATTTGGCGATTTAGGAATTTTATGAGTTAGAAATTTGGAGATAAAGGGATTTAGGGATATAACCATTCGGGGATGTACGGATTTGAAGATATAGCGATTTGGAGCTATTGAGATTTGGAAATATAAGGATTTGCGGATATAGGCATTTGGAAATGTCATAATTTGGGGATATAGGAACTTGGCGGTATAGCAATGTGGAGATATAGCGACGTGAGGCTATTGAAATGTGGAATTACAGGGATTCGAGGATACAGGGATTTGGGGGTATAGAAACTTGGGGATATACGAGCTTGGGGCTGTAGGGATTTGGAGATGTAGAAATTTGGGTATGTAGGGATTCGAGGGCATATGTATTTTGAGAATGTTGGGATTTGGGGATGTGGAAATTTGGGAATGTAGCGATTCGGGGGTATATGGATTTGAGAATGTTGGGATTTGGGGTTGTAGAGATTTGGGGATGTAGAAATTTGGGAATGTAGGAATTTGGGGATGGAGAGATTTGGGGATATATAAGGATGTGAAAATATTGGAATTTTAACCAAGAGTTAAGAAACTTAGGATTTTTAATAAGCTTAGCAAGGCCCTCAAATTCTGCAATCACAAAATGCTTGGACTCTCAAATTCCTATGATCACAAAACCCTATATCTACAATGTTCTATGCAGTAGAATCTCTAGTTTTCTATATCCCCAAGCGTTTCAACCTGTAAATTCTATAACACCGACGGCCCCAAATCTTTAAATTTCCAAATCCCTATATCGTCAAATTCCTATGCCCTCAAATCCTTGCATCCCCAAATTACTAGGTTTCTACATTCCCAGACCGCCAAACACCTCGATTGGTATACTCAAATGTCCCCAAATCATAGTGTCTCCAAACTCCTACATCCCCAAACGTGCGAATCCCCTAAAATCCCAAAAATGCACAGAGTGTGAATCTTGTTTCCGTTGGCATACTTCCGTCGGGTAATCGAGATTCCTCGTCGACTGTTCATCTTGTTTCTTTGAAATTCGCCGCTCGTTCCAAGATCCGGTGCGAAAAGATGAGCCAATAGGGTCGCTCTCTCACCTAGCGCCCGCATTGCAGGCTGGCCAAAGGACGATTTACGAATCGTCGTTGATGCGGGATCACCCTTCTACCGTCCCCTGTCTGCCAGGCCTCGATCGATTTGCGCCGTAGCGAATTTAGAGACGCTTCGTTAAACCGCGGTGCAAAAAAGTTCGGCCACCGATTCGGCCAACAGCCCTGGAAGCCTCTTTGAGAGAAGACGAGACGCGTATTTGTAGCCGAAGCTTCCTCTTCACGAGGCCGGCTGCCTCTCGTTCAAGAAAGAGGATCCACGAGGACTGGATCCTCGTCGACGATGGCTTTTGGATTGCCGCCCAATCGCCTCCACATATTCCTATCGGCATCCAACCTCCTCCGTCGCCACTCGTTCCATTATCTTCTCTCGGCTAAGCTCCGCGTGCGTCGTTATCCTGGACGCGCCGCTCCTAGGGATTTATATGAATGGCCCGCTCGGGGACGCTGGTACAGTCTACTGCAAATCTCACGTCCACGGGGAATACGTTCCAATTAAGAGAACAGGTATTCGGTCGTTGAATTTTAGATAATAGATTCGTAGTTTCGGAACTTTCGATATTTTTGAATTCGGGGTCTTGAGAATTTGGTTATTCGGGCGTTCGGGAGTTTCGAGAACTTGGAAATTCGGGATCGTGCGAATTCGGGTACCTGGGAATTTTAAGATTTTGGAAATTTGGAGGATTTGAGAATTTGAGAAGTTCTGTGAGTTGTGGAATTCGCGATGAAGCAGTGTGGGAATTTAAGAATTTGGGGTTTTGAAATTTAGAAATTTGCGAGGTTTTTGTTACGGAAAGTCGGGATTTCGGGATGTAGGTATTAAATAGGTTATAAATTTGGAATCTTTCAGAACCTGGGAGTTTCAAAAATTTGAAAATTCGGGAATTCGACAATTTGAGAATTTTGGAAGACGAAGATTTGGAGGCTTACTAATGATATACGATAGAAATGTAGAATTCTTACAAAACTGGATAGTTTGAAAATCTGTGAAATTATTAACTGGAATATTTGACGATTTGTTGACATGAGAATTTGGAAATATCACAGTTTGGGATTTTTGAGACTTGGAATTTGAGGAATCCAGAAATTTGAAAACCCTAGAAATTGACCCTATAGAAATAAAATTCAAAACACATAACCATCTAAGGATTGTTAGATCTAGGAATTGGAGAATGACAAATTTTAGAATTTAAATATCTGGATGACAATTTATTTAGGAAATTAGGAAATTAGAGAAATTGAAACTTTTGAGATTTCGGAATTTGAAAATTTAAGAAGTATAAAAATGTGAAATTTCATGAATTAAAAGATTCGAAAATGTAGATATCTTGAAACTTGGTAATTTAAATATTTGAGTAGTTTCAAAAGCTTTGTATTTGGAAATTGATAAATTTGGGAATTTGAGAATTCGATACTTTAAAAATTTGTGTGTTCACAAATTTGGAATTTACCTAATTTGTAACTTCGTGTGTTCCAAATTCGTAAATTTTATTATTTAGTAATTTAAAATCTTGTGTGTTTGAAAATTTGTAGATCACAGGATTTGGTCATTTATGAACTTGAGGATTCTGAAATTTGGTAATTTCATCATTTCAAAATGAACAAAGTTGGATAGTTCGAAAGATTCGAAAATACAGTAATATACATTTTTTAAAATATGAAAATTTGAGTATTTAAATACTGTCAAGCCCAAATACATGTTATCACCCAAAGGGAATCTGTGTTGTACGGGAGTGTACGTTAAAGGAACACCTTCGTGACGTTAGTACCTTTATTAAATCGAATGCGTTGCTTATTGCGTGCACGCGCTCCTGTTGGACCGCGAAATTTTATAGTCGAAACGAAGGCGTGGTTGGAACTGATCCAACGACCGGATGTGGAGGATCGTGTGTAGATGCGGCCGTTTCGAAACTTCGATGATCTTCCGGCGGATTCAGTGCTATCGGAAACTCCTGCGATGATCGTTCTTCCATACCAATTTTTCAGATCAAACAAAGTAAAAGTGTATATAATAACGATCACTCGAGCAACAATTAAAACAGAACCATCGAATGAAATATCAAATTGAATTAAATACTTTAATGTATTTATCAAATTAAATTACAGTATACAAAGTTAAATATTTCATCTATTTTATCCGAGTAACGAGATAACATTATTTTTCTTAGCGCCCGAAATAAACAATTGTCAATAATAAAATTTTAATATCAACAATTGTTAACGATGAAAGTGTTGATAATGTGTGACATAGTATATTCGAAAAATTAAATAATATTACAACTGCAACACTACAAGTTGAAATTCACTTCAGAAGAAAGAATAGATATTATTTAGTAGCTAATATATTAGATGTTAACAACAGCACATATGTATATATAAAATAATTACGTTTCATATTGAAATTATTATTGTTAGTTGTGTAAACTAACGTACAAAATTATAATAATCAAACGTCATTATAATAAATGTACACCATTTATAGTTTGTTACTTTGCAGTATTGATTTACAGTTAGTATTGCATTATTGTTTCGTCTTTACGTTATAGATGAAATTTCTTAAGATAATGAACTTGCAGTCGACTCTATGTCGAATGTAATGTAGAAATCCTTTGAATAGTACCCGACTGCTTCCGTGGAACGATGTACGTACACAAATTTGCAAATTTGCAGTTTGCAAATAAAAACACTGGGATGCTGACTGGGGTAAATTACGAAATTCGTATAGAGACGGTACTATTTACTTGGTTCTGTTTCGTTGTTAACACCGGGAACATCGTCCACCACTCTGTATTAAAGAGCTACTTACATAGCTCGAAAACACCGGAAAACACGAGTTGAATTAAGTTTACACTACGACGTTACAGAAATTAATTTTTAATATGAGCTATCAAATATTTGAAGCAATTATGCGATTAAGTACTAATTGCAATACTTGATGTTCATGTATCGTATGCATAAGTATGAATGTGTAAACATTTGAGATACATCTAGGTCTGCTAAATACAATTAATTCATGTTATCTATGAGATCTATCAATTAATTAACCTATACAGTAATATAACAATGATAAATATGTAATTTATTATTAAGTAATAATATATCATGTATGATAATAATTTATAAATATAGATTAATTAATTTAAGTTTATTTCCCGGACTGATATATCCGAAGAGTTTATACATGTGCACTCTGCTAATTATTGATATTATACTATTTATTAATATTACAATTTGTATGTTAGATAATAATTTAATGGATTGCTCTTATGCAAATTTCCTCACCCTCTTATGTACTCAATTATTATGATTTTATACTGAAAGTAGATTGATTCTTTCCTTTTATAAGATTAGTTTTTTACGATTGATTCTTTCCTTTTATAAGATTAGTTTTTTACTTGTTATTACTTTTATAATTATTTATTAACCCTGTTTTAATTGTATTATAGTAATACTTTATTTTTTCATGTAAATCAAACGTTTCAACAGAAATTTTGTCCACTATTCACATATGTTATTTACGAAATATCATTTCGTAGGAATTGTATTTAATTACAAAATAATTAATTTTCTATAATTTATGATTAACTTGTAACCGGATCTAACAAATGTAATTATCCTTTCAAAACCTTAAGGGGTTAGACCACTCTAGAGCGCCAAAAAGTTACCTAATTTCAGAAATTTTTTCCGGACAAACTATAACGAAGATGAAAAATATGTTTACGGGTTTTTATTACCTATACGTCGAAGTGTTAAACTAAATTTTTATGAAGCAATTGAAAACAAAATGGCGGTTCAGGAGCTGGTTGACTGGAACGCTGCTTGGCGGGAATACCTCTGCGGCCGGAAAAGATTTTAGTCCGATTTTAAATAAAGGCACTTATAAAATTCTCTCGATTATAAATGATATTGTACCTTATTCTTAAGACCCCAAGGCACCTTTTAAGCGAAGAACAAAATTTTCGATTTTTTTAAAATCGTAGAGTGGTCTAACCCTGTTACGGCGTAACAAACAATACTTCTACACATTTTATTGTAACAATACAAAACATAAACTTCAAGCGTAGGTTACGACATGACAAGAAAATAGCCACTTTTGAAAAGAATTCAATTTAATATCTGTACCATCCGTTCACCCGTATTAAGATGGTACGTCACAATTTTCGTTTTTAGTAAATACATTTATTGCTATATCCATTTGTAGAATTTTTAGCTTCAACGACACAGGTCATGTCATAAACCTCGAGCGCCCTAAGGTCCAAACCGGACCTAGAACTTAACGGGTTATACAGCTCTGATACTGACGTCAGAGAATCTTGGAAAATCCCAAAATTTCCCCTACGACCGCCGTCCCAATGCAGAAACTCTGTTCCCCTTCCTAAAATATACCACACCAAGAGCGCAACGGAAGGGAGAACAGAAGTTTTAAATAAGGCGAAATATGCCAAAAACGACAGAACACAACAAATCATCAAGTTAGAATAACATAAAAATCAACTATTCGTTAAAACACATTATACACTCAACACCAAATATACTTTATTATTCTACTATAGCGGGCGGCCGACAACTTGGCCGATGAGGATTGCCGATTGTTTACAGTTTTGGGGTCAATTAGTGTGTATGACCGCCCAAACCAATAAATTCCGTCGCGGAAAATACGTGAGATTCGATACGACCATCTTTTTTTCTTCGGCCAATTACTGCCGTCGCGTCGGAACGTCTGGTCAAACCTCCTCACCGGCCAAGTTGTCGGCCGCACAGTATAACTAGTTCACTATCACTATAGCTCAATTAAATAAGTCTCCGTTCCGCAACATCAGTATCCATTTATTAAACTATTCACACGCCGTTAAGTCAGCGTGTGAAGCGTGGCATAACAGAAAGTTTCGATCACCTGTATAACTAACCCTTTGCTCACGCCACAACAAACCCCTTAACCTACTATTTTTCGGCAGTTGCATCACTCGGAACTAGAAAATTATTATAATGTAAGTGCCATCGTACTGTTGACACGCAGATGGCACGGATAATATATTAAAGGTTTCAAAAGTGGCTATTTTTCTGCCATGTCGTAAACCTCATCTGTATGAAACTCAAACAGATTCTTTGTCTTGATGACAAACGGCACAGATATCAAGAAACCCATCATAACAGATTTTGTCGATTAAAGTAGGAAATGTGTGAAAGGGCCATCTGGCCCCTTTGATAGTAAACGGAGATTTAATCGAGACAAACGATCGGTTGATCGTAGCGGGGAAAAATATTTACTGCGTTGTCGCGTAGCGATTAAAACTTTTCTTCGGGGGTGTCGCGTGGTAAATAGTTAATATTCCGCGACGGTGGCCCGCAGAGCACGACACCATCTGGAATTTTAATTCGTCCGTCGGCCATTTTCATCCCGGTTACGTCGCGACTCGCTCGCGGATATTAATTTCTTCGTCGTTATCCCCGCGGAACACGATCTCGTAATGTAATCAGTTAGTAACGTATTTCTTGCCTTCCCTGGATGCTTGCGCACCAGTCTGTCTGCCCTCGGCCGCAAACCAGTTACTCAACCCCAATCTGCCCGCGATGTATTAATTATGTATTAGGTCTTTCGTCGGATCACGAAGATTATGTCTGCTGCACGCTGATTGCCACTGGAGGTCATTGGGGACCGACGATTCGAATCTCAAACAATGGAATTATTCAAACGGGAAAAAGAGGGAAAATGGCGGCACTATTACTCTTCTCGAAGACTCTTACGTGCACGTGCATCGCTAGTGTTTGTGCACCAGAAAATTTAAAATGAATAACACAAGTGCAACTTGCATAATAAATCATCAAACGATGAAACATAAATTAATACATATCAATTCTTTATCTTGATGAGATTCAACATGGATTTCGAGGAAATCTGTCTTTTTAAGCTACATTAATTTACTTAACTTATTCTGTATAATTCCTTTAATGATAATAGGCGATAATTGAATATAAAGAAGAAAATTGAAAATTGATAATGAGGAACAAATTCGTTTTGACAATTTTAACATAAGGGCAATAAAACGATAATGGGGGTGAATTCCCTGATTTATTCTTGCGTTCTCGATGAGTAAGAAGACGGTCATTTTTTTGCCATTTGTGTGACAAATCCTCGCCTCCAAAGTCCTAGACACCCCCAGGTAGAGTACGAATGACCCGGCTGGAAAGTCCCAAAACTATTAACCCTGAGTCAAGCACCCCATGATCCATCTTTATCGAATGCATGTGGCTAGATTTATGGCACCAATAAAGCCGTTTAGTTTTTAATCACTGTTTCTCGCCAAACTGAAATAAATTATTCGTTACTAAGTCCTGTTTTCTGTGCTGCACGTGTAGGTTTACAGTGCAATGGTTTTCGAAAATATACAAGTCGGAACAGCTAGTTTTCATCTAAATTCAATAGTTATTGATAATTTAGCGACACCTGACAATGTTTAAGAACACCGTTAAACTAGTAGTAACATTGGTATTTGTAATAAACTGTTAGTAAGCTAGTTAATGGTTACAAATTGGTAGTAACGTAAATAACTAGAGGGTGTTGCTCACATGTATCGACATGTGGATGCCATCACTGTTTTCATATGTTATAAATGTTTCAAAATTCTTTTTTAATTAAATTGTCATCGCTTTCAGAGATGTAAAATATAATTATATAAAATGTTATACAATAATATGTACAATGTTTTAATAATAATATATATAGTTATAACGTATATAATGTTATCTAACGTTGTTTTCTTCAATAAAAAATCATTTTCATACAAACGGTAATGACCGAAATGAAAAATCTATCTCAAGGACGAAATATCTTTAACCCTCCCGCTATTTTTCATTCTGTCCATGGTATTTTCTTTCACCCTGGAGGAATTACACCGATGACTATATATAGAGAATTAACAGATTCATTAGGAGAACAATACGTTCCATTCTCATTTTTATTCAACGGTCATCGTTTTTTCATTTCTGATTACAATGAGCCCCGCTCCACAATTGTGTTCAAGCCGGAAGAATTTTTATAGCCTGATTAATTGCCCGAAAGTAAAAATGTTAAAGGGCGGGCTCGATCCATCAAAAGTTTCGCGGATTTTGCGCCGTTCGTGTAACGATTAAAATTCCTTTCGCAAACTTTCTTTGGCCGTTTATCGGGGCCAATCCTGATCGAACCGTTGTCCAACTTCCATTCAGAACTTCGCAGGAAATCAAGTCTGGATTCAGCAGATGCCTGAGAGTCGATAGACACGCTCCTATCCTTTCTATCCTATTTGAAATCTTGTCGGAAATCGTACAATCGGACGATGTTTGACGATTATCGGACAACTTTCACACATTGGACATGTGTGACTTGTACATACGTTCACGTCATGCGGTATCTTTTCAAAAATATAACGGGAAATGTTAGAAAGTTCTTTTTGCGTATTTTTTCATATGCATTCTATTAGTTATTTGTTACTTGTTGTTAGTCATCCGTTATTAGTCATTCAGTGTATAATTGTGGAGTTCATTTAAATTTCAAACATTTCATACAAATTTTATAATTGTTCTTTTGTATGTATTTAGAAAGGATACAATTTTCGTAATGTAAATCAATTTTCGGCAACAATGTTCCGGAAGACGTTATTGCTCAGTTAATTTCAATTTCAGAAATTACGAATTTTAGAAAATTTTGAAAGTGCAACATTCGAAATTTCTAAATTCTACATTTTCACTTTTTTGAACTTGTACATTTTCAAATTTTTAACTTCCTAAATTATCGGGTAGTCAAATTGTGATGCAAATGGTTATCAAGTACTGAAGTTCACAAGTTGTCAAATTGTCAAATCATCAAGTTATCAAGTTATCAAGTTATCTACTTATTAAGTTATCAAGCAATCGAGTTATCGAGTCCCTAATACTATAAATTTGTAAGTTCAAAGACGTTTCTGTATTTTTCAATCATTAAACTTCTAAATTACCACATGTTAAAGTTTCGACATCAATGAACTACCAAATATTTTAACTTAAATTCTACAAAAATTGATATCTGACAAAATACCTTACTAATTAACACTAGAACTACCAACCAGTCAAAATGACTGGCTTTTGGTTTGGCATTTTTTATTACAAAATTTTATTGCCGTCCTTTTGCCAAAATGTCTGTCATATTTTATTGAACTAATGAATGGTTATACATGTTATGTGATGCAGCAGTATTTATTTATTTATTTTTGTACTTTATTTTCAATTTTGAAGTAAGCATGCATTTAATGCCGGTACTTCTAGTGTTAATAAAGTTACCGAATTACAAATTCCCGAATAACTGGCATCAAGTTCAAAGAGTGCATCCGTGAGCGCGAAAATTCGCAGGTTTACACATTCTGGCCATATATTTGTCATTATTCAAAGGAAGCCAACGTCGCAGCCGAGCGTACAGAGAACAGGAAGGGTCGGCAGTAGAATTCAAACTCGGGAGCGTGCGGCGAAAAAGAAAGATGAAAAAAATGCGGGGGGTAAAAAATCGCGGGGACACAGAGAGGGAGAAAAACTCGGCAAAGGGGAATGGAAAGTCGATAAAACGGGGGAGAAGGTGAAACACGACGGTGCTGGCGGTGTTTTGACGTGTCTGTGCTAGCGCGAGATTTTATTACCGACGGCAGTTTTAACTACGCTTATTATCCGGTATCAATGGTAATCATCTGGCGAATTCACATGCGTTCCGGTCTCGGCCAGCGTGGCATACGTCACGAGTTGGCAGCCGGAATGTAAAATAACGAAACGCGCAATCCAATCCCGCGATACCGGCCGCTTCTAATTAACTGCTAGTTTAAGTCGTAATTATACACCTGCATAGAACTGCTCGTCGTTTTTACCCTTCTTGCTGTTCCCTCATTTCTTTTCTCCATTTTCACACCTTCTAACGCGAATCTTGTCGAACATCGAGGCAAATATTGGGATATTGTCTGACATACATTTTTTTCCAGGAATACGGGGTGTTGAAACCCATTTAGTATTATATTGTAAAGTTTTTCTTTCGCGACGCATTCATAAAATCATAAAGCCATTGGGCTTAGTTTTAACTTTAGAAAATTCAGGAATATTCGACAACTGCTTTGCTGCTCTTTATAAGGTGAAATTTATCGTCTTAAACTATTTTTAATTTAGCATAATTTCCGAGAGCCAGCGCGGTTTATTATTTTATGAGTGCCGAATCGTTAGGTGACAGACGACGTCGTATTTTTACTTTGGGTTACTCAGGTAAAGAGTGACCTCGCGATGAGTATTTGGTAAGGGCGGTTCTTGCCCACTTCCCTTCAATTTTTGATCGCCAATGAAATTACATTAATTTTGACGTCTTCGTTTGTCCACCCCCAGCGACATGCCAATCCCCACTACATATTTTATTCTGGAGAGAAACATTATTTTGTCTCTCCAGCAGAATTCCAATGACTCGCAAAGAGTACACATCGAAATATTAACATTGTCGGTCATTCCCGATCTGTCCCTGATACTTATAAATTATAAATATATTTATTTCTTTGGTTGAGAAAAGACTTTAATTTATTTTCTCACCAGACCGTCGTTAAAATCAACGTCGGGATATAACACGGGATATGTTGTTTTTTGATGTTAGTTGAATATTTGAGTGGAAATTAAGTGATTTTTTTTAACTCTTTCGGGCACGATGGGATTAGTAATGCCCCAGTTTTTTGATGCACGGTGATGCATGGTGAGATATTTTTAGCCCCGCTTCAAAATATTGCAATAGTGTTGTAGTATTCCGTACTCGTGCGTGTAAGACTATTCGCGGTCCTGTAATAATTTAATTGAATTATTGTTATCTTTTTGTGTATACGTATTATCATTTTTGTGTTTTTAAAAATATACCAATTTTGTTTAATTCAAACCGTGATAAAATTTCTGTGCAACATGGGTCTATTTTACTTTCTGGCATTCTGTGCCGCAAAGAGGTAAACGAAGTATTGTTTGGATAATTGTGGTGTAAAGCAGAGAACTGACCATTTGATGCATGAATTTTTGACCTAGAAACGGATAGTAGCGTCTCCTTCCATTAGATCACCTTTTTCCCTAAGGAACGGAGTATCATGGCTGTACAGTCAGGAGGAAGTTTGCCTGCAGAAGTTTCTAAGTTTGGAGATTCGATACCTTAAGAATTTGGAAATTCAAGCATCTAGATATTCGGATAAGTTGAGAATTCTAGAATGCTAGAAGTAGGATGTATGTAAGTTTTGCAGCGTGGAAATTTCGAAATCTAGGAATACACGCATTTGGAGAATTACGGGTTTGGAAAATCGTAAATCTGGAAAATTTACGAATGCACACATTTAACAAGTTACGGATTTAGAAATTTGGAAATTTGGAAAATGTAGGAACGTGGAATTTTATAAAATTAGAGAGTTTATAGAAAATGTGAAATTTCGGAAGTTGGAAATTTGGGAGCATGGAGTGATTTAAAATTTAATGGATTGTGAATTAAAAAGTTTGGGAATTTAGGATTGTAGTAAATTTAGAAATGTGGAGTTACATGAAATTTAAGGGCTTGAGAGTTTGAGAACATAGCAACTTTGAAAATGTGGGATTATATCAAATTCAAGAACCTTGAGGATTCGGAAATGTAGGAATTTCGAGTTATACAAAATTTCGAAGTTCAGGAATTTGGAAATGTGTCAAATATAGTAATGCCAGATTATGTAAGGTTTAAAAGCTTTGGAATTAAAAAATTGAGAAATGTGAGGTTACACAAAACTTAACAACCTTACAAATTGAAAAACTAGGAACGTTGAGTTCTATAAAATTCAAATCTTGCGAGTCTCATAATTTGTGATACTAATTGTAAGAATACATTCGCGTAGTTGTAAATTTCCAATAATTCTCCATTCCCCTAGGTCACGACATTCCATTCTGGAAATTCTAAGAACTCCAAACAGTCAAATCCACAAGAACCCTTGCAAACGAGTGATTAAATAAACAGAGCAAAAATTGAACAAGTGTAAGAATAAAATGCTAAAAAGTGTACATAAAAAATGAACGAGCGTTGGATTCTTTTTATTACTTTTTATATTTGTCTCTAAGGAGAAGCAGATTTGCTCTGTACACGCGTGTGCACCGTGCATGCATCACGGACCAAGCCGTGCTCGTACGTACACGAAATTAACCAGTCACATTTTCGAGGGTCGTTATCGGAGCACTCGGTTGCTACTTTTCGTTGATTTTTCGCTTCGCACCCGGTCCCCGATGTAATCTCGTTTCGTGTCACGCTTTTGATACGACTTTATACGTCACGGCAGTTCTCTCTAGCCGGTCGCAGCGGCAATCCTATTACGCCGTCAGAACAGACCGACAAATAATCGTACGTTCTCTGCGGGCCGTGTACTGTGCTCCTTTTAATTTCGACGATTAGATCCAGAGCTATTTTTTAGCTTGATTCATACGCGACGAACGGTTATGCGCTGTAACGCGTTCCGACCGTGATTTTTCTTTCCGCTTCTCGCTCGCACGTTCCGCTCCGTCTTCGTCGGGGTTTATCGTCGCGCGTCACAACGACGTAATTGCTGTTTACATCGGCGAACTATTCGCGCTCCATTCGCGATGCCGTTGCCATTGTTCTAGAGAGTTTCGAACAATAGGTTTACTCTTTGACGATCCAGCGAATTCGTATTTTGAATTAGTCCACAGTCCAGAGTGAGCGTCCCTCGCTGAAGAAAATGCGGCGAAAAGAGGTCGTCCAGTTTATTGGATTTTAGAGAATTTTGCAGGTTCGATTGTTTGGAATGCAATGAGATCTTTGAAACATGGGTATTTGATGATTTTGGAATTGTGAGATTTCGAGGCTTTGAGATTCTATTATTTGAAGATTTAGAGATTTGGAGTTTTGGAGATTGGGAGATTTGGAGATTTGGGGATTTGGAAATGTTGGGACTTCATGATTAACGAACACGAGAATTTAAGGATTTAGCGATTTATAGATTTGGAGACCTAAATATTTGGTGATACAGATATGTGTTGACCGAGGCATTTGAAGATTCAGCAATTTCGGGGCATAGATATTTGAGGCTGCAATGATTTGAGTACCTGAGAATTATCGTACGCAGAATATAGAAGATTTAGGAATTCGGAGGTAAAGGGACTTAGGAATATAGGCATTTAGGGGTATACAGGGATTTGAGGGTAATGTTATTTGAGAATATAGGGAATTGAAGATGTAGCTAGTTGAGAATATAGAACTTCGGGAATATAACATTTCTGGGCTATTGTGATTTGGAAACGCAGGGGTTTGGGGATGTACAGATTATTGAGCCTGAAGATTTAGAAATATTGGAATGTGGGAATTTTTAGATTTTGGAATATTGGATTTTGGGAATTTTGAAAATGTTGAGAATTGGAAGTGTTGGTATGTGGAAATGTTGGGATTTGAGAATTCTAGAATGTGGCGATACAGGAATTTGGGGATCTACGCATTCAGGATTATTGTAATATTTTGATATAGGAATATAAGAATGTTGCAATTCGACTATGTAGCAATTTTTGGACGTAGGCGTTTGACGATATTAATATCTGAGGATATAGTGGTTCGCAGGCATAGAAATTTGGTTTATAGTGAACCTGGACCATAGGTATTTAAGGATATTGAATTTGAGGCTGTAGGAATTTAAAGATATTAAAAACTTTGAATTTTGGGATTTGCAGGCAGTAGCATAAGAAAAGGAATAGATCTGAGGACCGATTTAGACAGTGCAAAATCGTGTGTGTTTAGTCATCTGCTCAAATGGCTACCTAACATTTAACAGTTTTATACTAAAAACATTAAGAATTCATTCATTCCTTCACTTGTAACGGATACTAAACTTCAAATTGATGTAACATAGTCACAAATTTGTGATAGTGTTCAAGTTCAATTGTCCTCAAATTATGTCAGACTTTGGATGGTGCAGAACCGATCATTCTTTGTTACAATTGGCAACCAACAATTGTATATCAAGAATATTAACAAATACCTTAGATAATCCTTTCTATTAAATTTTAATCTTCAAATCGATAATCACAAATGCTGCCCAGCATTTCTTTCCACAACCGATACGTTACAATAACATATTCCTAACTCAAGTCCCAACAACTTATCGCTGACGTTCCAATTTCTTGCCACCCTTACAATTTCCAAAAAGAGATTCGAATCTAAATACTCGGGGCGCTAAATCCCGTGCAAAGAGTTTACTCGCCCGGAAAAAGTGGCAAGAAGGTAAAAGTAGTAAGGGTTGAACAGAGTGAGAGCCAGGTGGATTTATGTATATACAGTGTGGCGCGGTCACCTCGAGAACACGAATTCAGTAAATAAACGTCGCGGATAAGAGGGAACGATACCTATCCCGGTGGGCGAAAGGGCAGAAACGAAAGAGAAAGAAAGATGGAGAGTTCGAGCAGTTCTCCAGGAAAGACTTGTCCGGCCCATAATCGACCGGAAGAGAGGCCGACTCTCCGGTGGTTTTAAATTAAGCCACGGTACGTTCGTTAGCCGGCTTGACACCATTGTCGCCCGCCACCGTACGAAACTATAAATTCGTTCGGAAACAAATGGCCAGAGGGCCACCGCGATCGTGTGCGGCTGCGGTTGTTTCCACGGCTGTTTTTCGCGCCCCTTTCGCCTTGCGAAATTAATCGAGCCCCTGGCACCCGCGAAAATATTCCGGCCGACGTTTCTCGGAAAAAGAACAATCCGCGAAGCGACAACGAACCGTGAACATGCACGTTTCTCCTGTAATTTGATGGACGAGTTCGATGGCGGATATACTGCGACTTTTGCTACGCGGTTGCGGGGTGCACGTTCGCGAGATACGCGGTGTGTTGGGAAAATGATGGAACTGTTTGAATTTGTTATTTCGCTGTAATTGTTTCTTTTTAATCCAGATACGTCGTTGTGGATATTCACAAATTCTTATATTTTTGAGGTAGTTTGGACATATAGAAATTCATAAATTATCAAATTTCATGGTTTCCGAGTCACCTAATTTTCAAATCCGTAATCTTTGGACTCCAGAATTTCTGTATTTCTAAATTTTTTAATTTCTATATTTCATTATTGGCAAATCCTCAAAGCCTTAAATACACAAATCCTCCAATTGTGAAACTCTTAAATCCTCAATTCTTCACACCTTCGCATCTTCACATCTTCAAATCCAAAAATTCTGGAATTATCTACTTCTCAAATTGTCAAATCCTCAAATTTTCATATTCTCAAATACACAAATCTTTAAATATTCAAATGCAAAAATCCTTGAAGCATTAAATTCTCAAATTGTCAAATCCTACAATTTTCAAATGATCAAATACACAAATCCTCAATTCCTTAAATTTTCAAATCCTCGTGTACTCGAATCCTCAAATCTTGAAATTTTCAAATTCTCAAATTCTCAAATCCACAAATCCTTGAATTCTCAAATCCACAAATCCTTGAACTCTCAAATTTTCAAATCTTCGGATCTCCAAAACTTCAAATCTTCAACTCTGAATCACCAACTTTACACAGATCATCAAATTCCCTAATACTGAAACTTCTAAATCTCCAAATTATAAAATCCTCGGATTAAAAATGTCCAAGTAGAATCTTTCTTCTTCTGTCACATTCGTAAATTTTCACCATGCTTGCTCCATTTTGTGTATCACATCGCTTACATGAACCTTAGAATGAATATCCCTGTATGTGCGTCGCAGCGTCAGAAATATTAAGTAACAATTAAATAACGCATGGAACCAGTAGATTCCCAATAAGCGAAAAAGTGGACTGTATCGAAATGAATGGGTCAGACTTCAGATAACTAGATTTTGGTTTGATGTGTACTTGTTAACTGTTGTGTCGAGAATGTCTCTCCGAAGATGTTTTACATTTTACCAAGACTCCAAGTAGGCGTACAAAATTCGGGAAGTTGGTGAGGGGAAAATGAGTTCCCTATTTTCTATTGGCTAGTTAAATTCGAGTGGAAATGGTAATATCAATGACGTATGAAGCTGTCTGGGTTTTCCGGAAAATGACCGTAGCGAGTAATAAACTTAAGAAGTACCTTGACTAGAATGGGAAACCCTAAACATAAGACTACATTTAAGGCTAAGGGTTCTGACACACAGATATGGCTGACAATAAATCAACAAAAAAACTCGATAGAATGCAATGACTCCTTAGGTGCTATTTCTGCTACGGGTAAAGACTATTATTCTAAACTACAAATGTATCTAAAGGAACGAAACAACTGTTAAAGTATTGCATTACTGGATACATGGACTGAGGTCTAATCCTCTCGCTGCAATATGTACTCTAAGACCTAACAATTCCGAACACGAATCTTACAAGGAATATCGTAGATAAATTGCACTATTATACTTAACTACTCAATTCTCGATTACAAAAAGCGTTAAAATCCGCAGCAGCTTTCATCCTTCGCCATGGATTAATTTAAGTGAATTTTGAATGGCATTCACGCTGAAGAAAGATCGGTCGGGTTCCATGAAGTTGAGATTGATGCGTTTCGTGACTGTTCCGGTATATTGAAAGTGGGTAGAAGAGTAGTAGGTCGAGCCTGTAGGAAATCGATCGGAGGATTACGTGCACACGGGGAAACGTATGAGTCTTGAAACTTTAAGCACGTCTGTCAAAAACTCGTCCGTCCTGCGACTTTTACCTTTCTTTTCCGGTCTCTGTTCGTTTCGCGATTAGTCTTCGCGTTAACGGGCAAATCGTTCGAGAACGCAAATACGAGTGGCTTAAATCGATCGCTGGAAACGAGCAACGACCACGGAACTGTCTTCTTCCGCGTTAATTATCCTTTGAGAGCGACCTGCTGGCTGTCGTCCTCAAACTTTGCGACGATCTTGCAGCGGTTGCAATTAATGTCACCGGAATGTCAACTTCGCTGCAGGCTAAAACACGAGAAAAATGCAGTTACTGTTTACCTGTTCCATTTAATTAGAACAGCGACGATGAACGCTCGAAGGAGTCTTTTTATATCGGCCAACGAGTGGACGACAGGATTCGATATTGTCTTTATAGTGTTCAGAGAGTCGGTACATACAGTCTGTTCCACAAGAGCGTGGACGCGATTTCTGCGAAATTTGATGCGCAATACAGCAAAAATTGCACCACTCAAAACATACAATGTCTTCTCTAACACACAATAGCTCTAATTCTCTTACTATCATTTCTCTCACTGAGAAGTTCAAGTCATTTCGTGATGAGTGCCGTATACGCTAAACGATTCGAGGTGTTTTCTATGGAAAACAGCGAATGGTGTCAACGTGTTGCATTTGCCATCTCAGTCTGTTAAGGCCAACATGCCCTTACATTTACAATAGAGTTAGAATTTCTATGTAGCTATTAGCAATAAGACCGTCGTCCCATCGAAGGGTTCACAGACCGTTCCGTGGCAGCCATAAACTCAGGAAGCCATAAAGACCCGCGCGTTTTCTATGTAGTTTTCTAGCAATTGTTCGCATTTTGTCGCCAGATTAATATTTTACCTTTCGAGCCCGTTATTTCTAGCATTGTTAGTTAAAGTCAGCGCGCCTCTTTATCTTTATTACCTGCCACGGACCATGTGCAAAATTGGAATATTGACGAATGGAAGGGGTCCGAGTAGGGCGTAAACCTTGCGCCCCTTCCACAAATTTGTACATTTTTACGTAGCCAATTATAACAAGTCACCCCGTCGGGTCTACCCGACCGAGGTGACATCGAAGAGATATCGTAGAATCTCGACCAGTTAAGATACATATTTGATAATGAATATGTTAGAATAATTGTTATTTTGATGCTATGTCGATCAAGGTTCTGGAGTAAGTGCTAAGAGGTCAAGTTTAGTCCTCTTACCAGAAGGCATTCCTGCCTTCCCCACTCCGTGGCCAGATCCTTAAAGAACAACACCCCTAAGCAATGCAACGTCGGGTTGTTTGCCTTTTCCAGAACATTTCCTTGCCTCTTTTTAAACAATCAACCCGGCGACACCCGATGGCTACGTGACTTCGTGTCACTGGCCATCGTCGACCGCCCGGGTTGCCATTCATACAAACACCCTATCATAAACGGTCCGAAAGCAAAATAACGGCCGGCTAATTGCCTTCGTTGACCCTCAAAAATACGTTGCCGCTAACAAATAGTTGGATTGCAGTTGCATTAGACATAGTTGAATTATACACACATAGAATAGTTGAAACATAGATAATTGTATAGTCCCGATCGGGTGGTCCTTCGAGATTATTATAATAAACCTAGTCGGCGCACCACGTGTAATATTCAACAAGGCTCGAAAGAATTTATTTTCACCCACGAGCGTTAACACAGTCCCCTGATGCCAATCCAATCGAAAATGTTTGGTCTCTTATGAAGTACAAACTCCCAGAAAAGCGTATTTTAATATTGAAGACGCTAGTTCGCCGTATTCGAGAAACATGGAGATCTCTTCCTGTCTCATATGCTGCAAAGTTGGTTGAAAGTATGCCCAGACGTTGTGAAGCAATAATCGCTAATGGTGGTGATTGGACACATTATTAAGCAAGTGCGTATTAGTCCTTTAAATGTACTTTCGACCTATACAACCTTTTTTACAAAAAACATTAATTTGCATTCAGATATCGCGTCCACATTCTTCTGGAACAGACTGTATGTATACTAATGTTAATCGGGAGGGCTCGAGACCTCGCGACATACTAAAACACGATCGTAAAACGGTCAGTTCCAATAAAGACTTCTTAATGTCCTTCGAGCCCTTAGACTCGTTACGTTGGAAACCTTCGTACAGTTACTACATCTTCATCATAATCTCACAGAGTACTTATTCAAGCTCTCGGTTTTTCTTGCTCTCTCGTTACTGGATCATATGTAATTCTTTCGGCGAATGATCGTTTTTCCTTCGTATTATTTCGGACGGTGTTAAATTAAGCTTGACGCGCAATTAACATGCTAATTACTCGATTAGCGAATGTAGGGCGAGTTAATGAAAAACATTACAGACTGTTCACACCTGTTAGCGCGTTAACTGCAACGGTGAAAATGAGCCGCTATAATGGGCCACGGTAATCGGTAAACAGCAAGTATCGGGGACATGGTCGGCTAATTTTCGAATTTAACTTTTATAGTTTGTTGGTTCCATGGTCCCATAATATACACGGTTATTGGTACAATGTTAGTTTCGCTCGGTGCTTGCTTCCTGGTTCATTTTGTTTATTATGCAGTTGTGCGAGAATTAAACGCGGTGTTCCATGTAGAAGACAAAGTGCCACATAACAGAAGAAAATGTATGGGAACAATTTGTGTCGAATGTTTTTTTGTACTAAATATTCGGTAATTTGTTATACTGACACAATGATGGGAAGGCAAGGTACTCGTCAATTTTCAGCAGCGATTACATAAAATGCAGTATATAAACTTTGTATGGTATAATTTTATAATTTTGTCGTTTCATGATCGAGCAACTAAATTCTAGACCTTTCACGATACAAAGTACATGTGTGTACATTAATACACGAGGACTATATTTTTGCAATGTTTGAAAACTGTATTGCATTAACACACGAAATTTGTATGCAAATTATTTGTTTAGTGTACGGACCCAAACTTGATACATACCCAGTATAAATAATTAAAATAGAAGCAGAGAATTATAGAAACATTACATAGAATATGGGATTCAATATTAATACGATTACAGAGAATGTTGAGATAAGCATAATAGCATAGATAATTATTGGAATGAACAGAAAAAGTAATTGTGATTGAAATGAGATTTAAAAAATCTGTAGAGCAAAGTGTTGTGTAAAGAGTTTAAACAACGTTTCAACATGCGTCCAATTATCGTAATCAATAATCCAACTCAATTTTTCCTTTTTTACAATTTAAACTTTTGCAGTTTTACGATTACAATTTTCCATTTCTGGTGATGAAGTCTTTACGATGATGCAATTGTAATTTTTTCATTTTTGCAACTGCAATTTTTATAGCACCGTGACTGCAATTTTTTCATTTCAACAGTTATAATGTTTGCACTATTCCAGTTGCAATATTTTTGGACGACTGCAATAGCTATTTCCATTTTTACTATTGCAATTATCATGTGTCAACAATTGCAAATTTTTGCATTTTTATAATTACAAATTTTTTATTCCTACCATCATACGTCGTGCACTTCTTTAATTGCAATTTCCACATTTTCTCAATTGCAATTTATGCACTTCTGTGATTGCAATTATTACCATTCCGCAATTACAATGTTATCCATTCGTACAATTACAGTTTTTCTACTACAGCTATTGCAATTTGTACAACGATTCCAGTACAAAATATAAATTCAAAACCCGGAACAAAATTCAGTCTTCCTACCTCTACTACGCGGTTTAACAAAGACAACCCTATAGAATATGAAGGCATATGAAATGGCGGGTAAGCAGGGTAAACTGAAACAAGATAAATAGCAAAAGAATACGATGCAAGGGTCACAAAAGAACGGGTTAGGGCGGGGAAACGGTTGCAAATAAAATACGAGGAGGGAAAATGGAGCAAGAGGGACGTCCTAGTTGTAACTAGCTGGGAAGTGAGCGGTGGCTCGGCACAGGGACAATAGCCTCGTCGAGCACACGAATATTACGCGTGGAACATGTGCGCGGCATACTCGCGAGGTTTATTTGCGTTATATCTGCAAATACGTGCGGCAATGCGTGTCCGTCGAATGCTAATGCGCTAAGAGAGAGAGAGAGAGAGAGAGACCGCACTGACGTCCACTCGACTATAATACTTGGCCACGTACAGTCAATGGCAAATCTGGTTTTTCTCGAGAAAATGTGCTAACCGAAACTTAAGAGAGCGTTCTTTTAGTTGATTCCTAGTGATTGTTGAGAGTAAACACTGTTACGGCGTAACAAATATAAGTATAGAAATCATAATGTAATAATACCAACCAGAAATTCTAAGAGTAGGTTTACATGACCAGAATGACCAGAGATGACCAGAAAGCTACTTTTGAAAAACCGTCATTTGGTATCCATGTCACCTGCGTGCCAGTACTAGGATGTGCCGATTTTAGTTTTTAATAAATACATTTACTGCTATATTCATTCGTATATTTTTTGGCTTCACCGGCACAGGTCATGTCATAAACCTCGAGTACCTAAAGGTCGAAGGGTGACCTGGACCTGAAACTTAACGGTTTCTACGGCTCCGGGATTGGCGTTGTTAGCAGGGATAATAATAGGAGTCGAGAAGCTTTGAATTTGGCTGTCTGGTGATTTCGAGGTCGAGGAATTGGTGCATGTATGCGTTTAACAACACGGGGTTTTACGATTTTGAGGTTTTTGAATTAGTGAGCTTTGGGATTTCGGAATATGGAAATCTAGAAATTTGGAGATATAGGTATTTGAGGCTTTTGGGATTTTAGAACTTTGGGATGTGGCTATCTAGGGATTTCAGGGCCCGGAGTTTGGATGACACGTATAATTAATAACTTAAGATTTTAGGATTTCCGAATGTTGGGACTTTTGGATTAATAGACTTTGGTATTTAGATATATGGAAATCTTGGGATTTGGTGGTTTAGGAATTTTTGGATGCAGATATTTGAGAAGCTAAGAACGTGGGGATTTAGGAAATTCGTGGTCTTGGAATTGGGTGACCTCGGAATTTAAAAACTGTGTACTTACCAAACTTGGAATTCGCAGATTTTTTAATTTTAGTGCTTTTGAATTAGGGAACTTTCAGATTTAAGGGTACAGGGATATGAAAATCTAGGTATTTGGGAGCCTGAAAATGTGACAACATGGGATAATCCAGACCTGGAAGCCTGAAGATAATACAAATTACAAATTCCGGACTTAGTTTCTAAATTCGAAAAAATGGTACTTTGTTTTTTAAAATTTTTAAAATTTCTAAATTTCCAAACATCTGCATACCTGAATATTAAAAATGTCAAATCGGTCTTTTCATCGTACCTCCCTTTACCCAACATCGATTCACAAAACTAATGCAAAAACAAATCTAACTTTAACGAAACTGCCGAACTTATTGCATCACTAAACAAACATAAACAAGTCGAGAATTTTCAAAATTCTACCCGAATTCATCAACCCGATCTCTCTCCTCGTTCAATGTTTTCGCCCTTCGGTTCTTCTCTCCCCATTCTACCATTCTTCTTGTATCATTTATAACGCTACATCCCCTTGTTCTCCTTTGTTTCGTGCTGCTCCGTTCCCTTCGTACTATTCTTCGTTACCGCTGTTCCGGCGTTCCTCTTTTACCTCGGCTGGTAAATCGTGCACACATGTACATGCACTCTGCTGCCTCTTTTTTCACCCTTACTATTGCTCGAAGCAGCGTTGCTAATTGCGAATATGCCCATTACCGTTATTTACAAACACCAACACATTCGCCACGTCTTGTCGTTCCAGATTTCCACGGATTCGAGGAATCGTTTGATTCTGCTCCCCTCGTTTTCTCCTCTACACCCGACAGTTGTTGCTTTTACCTTCCGTGATATATTACGCAACATACCTTGAAACGTTAATTCAGAAAACGAGAAAGTTTCTTTAAATTTTTCTTACACGTACATGCAAAATTATAATTAATTCTAATCCACGTTTTTATACAAAAAATATAAAAGTATTTATTTGTATATCTTTATAGGAACAATGTATGAGGAAAAGTTTAGGGAAAATGTTTAAAAATTAATTAAGAAAAAATTGTTGAACTTTAAACTCTCGTATCAACGAAGTTGCTGTTAGATGAGGTGCTGGAAGTCACAATTTTTGTTTATGTCCTGTTATTATAAGCTAATTACAAGCAAAACTACACAAATTTTATTGGACCTTACAGATGCTAACGTATCTCTAATGCAATTACACAATCCCAGTAAAATAAAAACGCTGTACAGTGCTGTACATAAATATGCTGTACAGTAATGCGCATAGAAATACTGTATAGCACTGTACATACAAATACTGTACATCACTATACATGGAAATACTGTACAGTATTGTACATAAAAATTGTATGTGCGTCTCAGCGTTAACAATTATTTTAATGACGATTAAACGACGATTAAATTGAATGAATATAACACAGAACAATTAAAGTAACAATTATACTTTCATACAAAATTGACTGATTAAGTGTATCAAAATTAGAGTACAAATGTGTAAGAACTAAAATGTATATCAAACATATTGTTGCGGCGCATTTATAGAATCATAAAATCATTGGGCTTATTTTTAACTTTCGAAAATTCATGAATAATCAACAACTGCCCTTTGCAGCTCTTCATAACGTGCAATTTATGTTCTTAAACTTTTTTTAATTTAGCACGATTTTCGACAACCAGCGCGATTTATTATTTTATGAGTGTCGAACCGTTAGGTGTTAGTTTAATTTTAACTTAGTCGTTTGTTCACCCCCAGCAGAATGAGAATCTAGATGAGAATCTGACCATCGTACGTGATAGAACAGACATTTCTGCTGCAGAAAGTACCAAGCGAATTTAGAAATGCATGGTTTCGCGACAAAGTAGCTGGTAGTTTAGGTCCGGAACGGTGCGGACTGCAAAGGGTTAAATCTGTTGCATCACTTTAAACAGTCATGCATCCATCATTATAAATTATTATCAACACACGACCTCGAAGCCCCCTCATAAATCTCCAGGTTCGGAATTTCTATTTTTGTACGGCAATAGCCAAAGAAATCCGAACCGACCCGTACCAGCAGTAAGTTTATGAAACCATTGACCATCGTTCTTTAGAAAAAATAGTTTTGCGACGACGACTCCAGTTTATTACTTTGGGTCCCACATGTTAATCCTCGACTCCGTTAAATTCACCCTTCGTACTTAGAGTCAGAGCGTTTCTCCAGCTTATTACCTGCTACGGGTTTTTTCACCAAAACACGCGGACATCCGTCGCACGTCACCCCCCTTAGTCGTTGCCACCTCCAGAGATGACCATCACCTCTCCGAGGGCGGCAACCTCCGGAAAATAATAACCAATGGCAAACCTCACCCCCATCCGAATCCTCAAAGCGAAGGTGACGTCGACGATATTTTCGCGACAAACGACAGAACAAAATAAAAATCACAAAGTATAACACGAATAAGAACAAAATCAAAATCACAAAGTATAACACGAATAAGAACAAATTTAAAAATCACGAAAAATACAACACGAATTAGAACACGTTATAACACGAACTAGAATACTTGAAAACTCGAACGCGAACAACGTAAAACACAAGCGAGTATTTTAATACAACGCGAACACCCATATTCAATAAAATTTTAAATCAATATCGCGATCGAACTCCACACATCACGAGCATTTCCACTAGATCCAGGCTCATTAAATTGTGGCTGGGTCAGAACTCGCGTAGGGTGCACGAATCCACGCAGTTCACGCAACAAAATCTATGGTCAATGTAAGGACACTGGTGGCCTTAACATCTGTAAAGCACCGTAACATAAAATACAGATACGTATTTTTTTATTATAAAATGGTATCGTGACCAATTACGTATATTCCAGTATCAGTTTGAAAAACCGGCCGGTTGCTTCGCGGTCTAAAAAATTAAGCTGTCGGATCGTCTCATTTGCCGTCGTCTGACAATCGGCGACAGCCGTTAAGAGCGTGGCGATGGAAAGAAGCGGAAGAATCGCGGTTGAATCGACTGGCGAATACAGGAGCCGGAAGTTCTTCGCAATCCCGAGCGCATTGTAGCAGATATGGAAGCGGAGTGGATCGTTTGTAAGAATTCTCGCGGGAAAAGGGGCTAACGCGGCCACCGGGGCGAGTTGCGGCTGGAGGCGCGAAAGAATTTTAATGCCACGTTTCTTCCGTTATGAAAATTCTGGCAGGTGGGGAAAAATGCGCTCGTTAAATCGCCCCTTTGTGTCTTTGGAATCTTTCCCGTACGACAACGACGAGCGCGTCCTTTTCTCCGCGATGCCACCAAGATAAGGAGACAGTTTCGCGAAATTACGGTTGGCGATCATTCAGCAAAATTTTAGACAAAAGCCGCTCGTTCGTCGTCCCTGTTTATCATCAGATTAGACGGCTTATTTGCGCTTCGTGAAATACCGCCGTTTAAATTATCCACGCTAATTGAAATTCTTAATTAATTATTTTCGCTCGAAAGGTGACACCGTCGAGCTTGACACGACGGCTTGAAGTAAGTATTTTTTAACTTGGATCTACGGCAATATACAATCGTGGACAAAATTAAGTGGACAGGTATCATAAATAACAAAAGGTTAATTTAATTTAACTAACAATGTCTATAAATCAAAACATTATTGCACATTTATATACATTAAATAAATGTTTTTTCAAGCCTACAAAAGCATTTCACGTTTTAAATTTAAAATTTATTTAAAACATTGTAACAAAACAAAAAAATGTTTACATTTCTGCAATGTCCACTTAATTTTGTCCATGACTGTACGTGCGATATATAAATACAGTGAAACAAATAACAGTGGCGGTTAACAATAAAGAAATAGTGCAAAAAATTTGTTGAACTTTTCAACTAGAAAATTTTTAAATAGCCTTTTGCCAACAGCAAAACTTTCTCCGAACGCAAGGGATTAAATGTAATTTTATGTACATATATATTGTTTCAATATCACAATGAACACTATTAATCTGTAGATTACTAACATTATGTCAAAAAGTTCTTATTCAGTGTCGTATGAAAACGAATTCAGCAACAAATCGTTTATGTATACTACTTATAGGTTTTTGAGGTTACATAAGTGAAAATATACATGATTGAAAGAAATAAACTGAATATTTTGTAATATTGCGTTTACTATATCGCCACTAGAAATTGATAGAACTACTTTTAACAATTTATCACAATTTAAGAAGAAATCTTTAATATTTATCAGGGTAAAGACGTAAAATAAATATAAACAAATATAAATGTGTTATAAATAGAAATACAGTTTAGAATTAATACACGTAATGTGTATATTAACATATATTTTACAGTTAATTTATTTACTTTTGTAGTTCGCTTTTTATTTAAAACACACTGTACATTGCAAGCCAGGAAATGTAATAAGAAAAACTGAAACATCAGCAATATTTTGCATTCAGGAATTCTTCATTGTTTAGGTAAAATCAGGTGGAAGTAAAATTACGCTGAAAATTTAATCAGAGTAAAACTGTAGGCGAGGTTGTCATATTTGAACTGCAGCGTGCGTCACAAGTACAACAAAATATAAGAAAAGGGGTTAATTGCAAACTGGAGTAATTTATATGGTAATAAATACGCGGTACCGAATGGAATTGAACAATTTATTAAAGGAGACCGTACACGAGCTTCGGTTTGTTCGTTGAATAAAAATGAGTCGATTTGATGGTAAGACATCGTGCTGGATAAACGTTTGCGAAGAAAGATTTCCACGATTAAACGACGTGATTAAAGTTGTCCTGGAAAATGGGAACTACACGCGAGATTTAAGGAACAAGGTAATCGGTTACATGAGGACTGTCTGATCGAGGAACGTAAATTTGATAACGAAATTGTGGTGATAAATCGTAGATTTAACATTTCATCGTTCTGCGTTGCATTCCATTCTGCATTGAAATTTTTGTTAATTATTACGTAGTACGTCGTAATTTTCTGTGGTTAATATCGACCTTTATTGTAATATCGTAAGACTTTTTCCTTTACGCGTAAAATTATACTAACGCGTACGATTATAGCACTTGATTCATTGGCGTAACTAGGACTTTTATACGGGAATCTTTGCTCGTAGTCTCAGGTTTCATTGAAAGTCGTAATACTGCATATTAAGCGTACTGAAGAAACTCTTGGGAATTTGGTAATTGGAAAACTTCCGAATTTTAAAATGTGGAAATTAAAAAATTCGGAAATTGAAAATGTGGTTATTACAGATTTGAAAGTTTGGCAACATTAAAATGTGGGTTTGTGGAAATTTGAAAATTTGACAGCATGGTATTTGGAAATTCTGGACTTCGAAACTATAGAAATTTGCTACTTCAGTGCTTTTTAAATTCGAAAGTTCAGAAAGTTGAATATTCCAAAATTAGACATTTGGGATCTTAGTGATTTGAGGATCTGGAAAATGTTTAACTTGAGTATTTACACTTTTTGAAAGTATGAATTTGGAAATTTGAAGTTTAACAATTATGAAATTAATATATTTGAAAAATTAAATATTCGAAAAATTGAATTTCAGAAATATTATAATTCGATCCTCAGAGATTTGAAAATTAACAGGTTTGTAAGTCCCGAAATGTGATAAATTTATCACGAAAATGTGCAAACTTATGAATTTCAAAATCTGAAGATTTGTAACTTTGGATACTTCTCAATTTCATTTTGTATCATGTCATTTTCTTAATAGCTTATAATAATGAAGTAGATTGTAAATACGCAAATTTAAAATGAAAAAGAAAATTATCTGACGTGAAATCGCCTAATCAAAAATTTATAAAAAGCTGATCGTAATCTCCACCGAGTTACGCCAATGTGAGCATTTCCTTTTTCTTAGAATTACCCCATAGGAAAGTGGCGTCTTTCCTTTGATCGATAAAGGGTAGAGTAACCTGCCCAGTCTTCCATCCACGCAAGTCCTTTTTGATTAAGGTAGGCTATCTACAAGATCGGTAAGGTAACCGATATTAAAAAGGTCGCATCGATTGAAAGAGACCCCAACGAATCGACCATCCCATTTTAAGTGTCTTTCGTTGCCCGAGACGGCCTTCAATGAAATATTAAACTGTTTTATGAAACCGCTGCATTACCGTGAACTCTATACATTTACATTTAACACTAGATTTAGGACTACGGAATGACTATTTATTTTCACATTAAAACTAAACTAGAAAAGAAAATAAATAAAGTATGATACGTGAACTGTCTTATACAATGATCCTTTATCTTGACAACAGTTGACATACATTTTGATAAAAGTTTCTGCATAGTGTTTGTAATTTAAAATAATAAAATTTGTTATGAGTCATTTTGGCTCGTTTCGTAAATCTAGTGTTAAATATGATCTATTATATGATTATACAAAATTCACAGTCATAAAATTGTTCAGCACGAAAGAACCCTAAGATGTGTAATCGAACAATTATGACTCAAATTCATATAAGAAGCAAAGAATAATATTCACCGTAAAAATAATATTTACCCTGCACAATTTCACTAGACAAACAGCTGGCTGGACCGAAATTCAGAATGATTTTTCCTCGTTTTTCCAAAACACGTGCTTCACGTTCAGATCCCGGCTGTGTGCCTCGGCTCTTTCACTGGCCGAGCTATGTGTTCTTATTTTTTCTTTATTTCGCCAGCCATCTCCACGACTGCCGACGTGGCCATTTATACCGAGGCAAGCAGACAGCGAGGCGGTGAGGCGGAATAAATCGCGGCTCCTTTACAAGTACTGCCAACAGAATAGAAACATCGCCTTCGCCTATCAATTATTTGCCGTGCAATTTACGAGGGCCAGCGGCGAACGTCAGAACGTGGGGCAGGAAGGGCAAGAGGGGGACAGGTTCGGGGCAGACACGGGGAATGCAAGACCCACGGGTCACCGATTTCGTTGAAACTTTGTACACTTATAGATCTCGTCCCCCTGTTTACGAATGTACACCGGCTGGATAAATTATTGTATTAAACATTCCAAATTTTTCAACTTTGGAATTGGATAGATATGTTTATTATAATGTTGTATTATGTTATTTTCGCTGTGAATAATGTATGTCGCCATATTTTGCGATATATATTGCAATATATATTTTACGAGATATTGTTTTTATGATGGAATATATTTTGTATTTTATTACAATAAATTATTGTTTCGCAACATTTTTCATATCTTATAACTTTTATCGATGGAATAGAATACGAACTCTTATTGCAAAGCTATAATATATTATTTTTACTGTAAAGTATATTTTACAATATACTTTGCATTATAATGTATTAGTGTTTAACAATGTTTGTCCATGTTTTATAGCTTATACCAGTGGACTAGGATACATACATTTATTGCAACATTGCAATATATTATTTTTACAGTGGAGTACTTTTTACAATATATTTTGCAATATAGTATATTGTGTATTTAGTTACAATATATTATGTTTTAACATTGGCTACGTATGTAATTGCATATGTTGTAATATTAACCAATTTAATAGAATAGATACCTTTATTATGATGCTTTTCAGTGTACTAAGTGAATTCTTCACATCTAACTTAAAATGTCACCTATGAATTAAGATATGAAAGTATTATATTTTAGTATTTTATATATAAAATATTAAATAATATTATATATTACTATATATTATAAAATATTAAATAATATTTGGTGTTATACATCAAGAAAAGAAAATTGTTAAATATTAAACTTTGTATTTTTTCTTTGCATAGTGTTTTATAAAACAATAGCCGAGATGCATCCTCGCCTCGTCGGAGGAAGTATCACAGCAATATGTCGTTTGACGTCAAAATAACACGTAACTTTCCATTCGATCGAATTTCGTCGAAACCAGAGGTCGAAGGTAAAAGCTCAATCACAAAATTCGATTGTCTGGCGAATATCTTCTCTCGTTCAGTCAAACCAAAGTTTGTACATACTGTCAAAAGCAGACTTTCACAGACGATTCGAAAGTAATATTTCTATTACTACGACTGTCAAGTTCGGACTAACACGGAAAAAGTGCGATGCGATCAGTAACTAATTCTGGATACGAAATGATGCCACATAATCGAGTCTCAAGCTGCCATATTGGACCGAGTGGTGACTGAAAGTCACTCCTCGATCGTAACGGATGTAGATATTATGTATCAAAATTTATTTATTAGATTGTTCGGAATATACTTTTTTCTTGCTTGAACAGCAATTTTAAAAAAAAGTAAGATATTCCGAAAAAGCTGCTTTTCACTTCCCATATTTCATGGGATGCCAATCACAAACTACCGTACAGAATCAGTCAAACTTTTTTACAAGCAAGCTTGTCGGGGAAAAACGAAATCACTTTCCGAACAATCTAATAGATTGTCACACTTTTGTATTCGAAGGCAAAACAATGAAAGCATGAGGCAACTTACGTATAAAATTACCTATGAATAACGTGACAATACTTTTCCTAACATTTTGTGAAGTCGATTCCGCAACGCGACGACCTCGTGCACGTTGTAAATAAACTCCCCGGTACGTCTGGTGAGATGGCATCTTTACTATAACCTTTTGCAACTTCCTGTCTGACTGTTCGCCCACGCGACCCTTGCTAACTCATTCCCCCGAAAGCTGCAACCCCAGCTTCTTGCTACATTCGACGTGCACAGTCCAAATATTTCCATCCCCATATTTTAAAGATGAGCGCGCCGATTTATGGCTCGGCCTGTGCTGCTGCTTCCGCCTTCTAGCGACTCTTTGGGATACAAATTGTTCTGTTTTTCGACGGGCCACGTCGCGAGGGTAACGTCTCCGTTGGCTGTTTCACCGGTGGGGTGGGTTCTAACGAAGAAAATCGAGCAGCATTAAGTCATTCCTCCGCTTTGTTCGCTGATCACGAACCGAGATTTATTTGCCATCGTTGGGCAGCTACAGAAGTTTCTTTGGCACCCGCGATTGTTGTGCCGGGATAGCAAGCTTACGAAGCAGGTGTATTTGTCGAGCATGAACCTCCATCTTGAATTGCATTATTCTTTTGTGTCTCCTTCCCGTGAATTTGGCGGATGAGAAATTTTATCAGCGCTTTTTCGGGAGATACGGAAACGCAGAATAATTGATGGGTGCATTAATAAAGGGATACTGGTGCGCGTTTACAAATTTGGACATTTGGATATTAACACTTTAACGACCGCTCACACAACATGTGTGTGATAGCCGGAACAACCGTTAACGACCGTTCACACAACATGTGTGTGATGCTACCGTCGAAGGTTGTTGGCCAGCACCACACTTTCTGTGTGATAATTTACGAATGTAAACAAATGTGGATATTGCTATTGGCTTCGTATTTCATCGCCACGGCTTTGATTTTAGGTAATTAATGCCTATTTTTAACTTTAGATTTTACACTACAGTGGTGTACCACGTAAATTATGGGCCAAATGTCGACAGCTCTACGTTGGTGTTGTACGCTAAGCTACCGTACAAGCTCTAGTGTCACGTGTTTTCTATTAGCTTTGGTGTTGTGTGCAAAGCTGCTACTACACAATTGTTGTTGTTTTTGTTTTATGTTACTTTTATTCGAGAATTTAATAAACTTTCTTTAAATTAATTCTTCAAAAATATTCCCGGCCCCTGGCGACGTTTGTGTCAACACATTTGGACATTACAAGGTTTAGGAATTAACCCCTTGCGCTCTTGCGTTCAAGTGTGGTAAAGCTTATTGATATTTTTAACGCATTATTAGCGGGCCGGGTATTTTTATCTATTTGAATGTACTTACTTAAAAAACGGGGCAAGGTGCCTTTACTCTATCGGTTTACATACGAAACTGAAAGAATTAGCTCGTACTTTTTGCTTAGATTCAACGAGTTTACTATATCAGTTTGGTTTGTTTGGCTGCCTACCCAAAATGTGTTAATATGGCTGAATGTTTAATTCGAGTCTGATTGTAACTTGCATAGTTGAGGACCACTAAATACAAAACAGTCTTAACATTCGAGCTTTCTTTAATACTAGATTTACGGACGCTCAATAACCACTTATATCTGAATTGAAAATGAACTATAAAAACAAATAAATAATGCATAATACATAAGCCAGTTTATACAAAGATTCTTTATGGCGATGAAGGTAAACATGCATATTGCAATAAGTTTTCTAATAATTTTCGTAATTGAAAATAAGAAATCAGAGACCCGTTATTTTGACGGGATTCGTAAACCTGGTGTTAATTACCTTAATCTTGCAGCAGGATTATTATATTGCTATAGCAATTGTTCGTTATGACTGACGCACCAGCCGAATAAATCGTAGTGCAAGGGGTTAAAAAATGTAAAATTTGGATATTGAAGTATTTAGAAATTTGATGATTTCGAGATTTGGAAATATGGAAATTTTTTAAGTCTTAATCTGTAGTACTGTAGTCTAACAGAACATTAACCCCTTGTCATATTTTCACGAATTTGACACGTGACACTCTCGCACTTGAATTCTGATAAATCTTATTCGAATTTTTAGTACTCTTCAATTTGAAATTCAAGCCAAATTATAATTTGTATAGACAAGGCTTGCTGAAAATGTAAAAATTGCCATAATATTTAAACTTTTTTCAACATTTTTAATAGTATATGTGCGATTAGGTCTGAGACATCTGACAAACGAATCATTGATAAAACAAGGGGCTAAAAATCTGTTACTAATTAATATTAACTAATTTTCATTATTAATGTTTAAAATATCAAACTTAAACCTAAAGTGAAAACAGGAAGTGAAGTAGTATTAAATGAATTCAAGAAGGTAATGGTCTTTGATTTCTGTTTTTGAAGCTGCCAAACATATTGCTAAATACTCAAGGATACCCAAAAAGGGAATTCGAGGCTTGTAGGTGTTTTGCACGCTTGTTCCTACCAATTACAATAATCTAAACTCGAAGGGCCACCCGAATACTTCGGGAACTAATAAGACCCTTCCTACGCTGCGTTTAATAATATCTATTTCTATATTCAAGGTAGAGCTTGTCTGTCTAGCTATTCGATGTACTAGCGATGTTCTTTGTGTTTTACTAACTATTGTGTTCTATCCTATCTATCCAGATATGTGGTACCAGGTTCTTAAGTCTAATCTGTTCCACTATTCAATTTGTTCTATTCTATCAACTATTTTTTGTCTTCACGTTACCTCAGTCAAGTAGTCTAAACGAGGGTGAAACATTCTGATACGCTACGCAAAATATACAGAATTGTAGAAGAGAAAGCAAAATTTACACCCTTCTCGGGTCCCATCACTCGCAAATATATGAAGTTTTGCTCTTTGACCATGGCGGGTAATAAAGTCAGGAAGCACGCTGACCTTGAGTAAGCATGCTAGAAATAATGATCTCGAAAGGTACAAATTCTAATCTGGCGATCAAATGCGAATAGTGATTAGAAAAAACTACAAGGAAACTCGCGGGTCTTTATGGCTTTCTGAGTTTATGTCTGCAACGGTGCGGCTCTCGAAACCTTCGATGTGACGACGGTCTTACGGCTAATTACTAGAAATTTTAAATCCATTCGAACTCCAAAGGCATTGTATGTCTTAACACGTGCATAGAGTTTCTGAAATGACCCGACAACAGACACCTTCGCGCGTGTGTCTTGCGTCGGCTGTGTATGGCCTTATTTCGCCTAGAGATGCAGAGTTCTTATGTAAACCGAAACAGTATAATCTCCCTAATTATTTCTAGTAATCCTAAGATCCCCGGGCTTTGCAATTATCGTAAAATAATTACTACGGTCGCGATAGTTTGTTTGTAATCACGGAATGCGATTTAACGAGAGCCCTTTCGGCCGGCGGACAAACGCGCAACGCAATATGTCGCCGTTCTCAGCCAGCCTGTAGCCGGCGGCGACCCTCGGCGAAATTCGTTAATCGCACGGTTAAATTTTCACCGTGGCTCGGCCGGTTTTGACGCGATAACGCGTTAATTATCGCTCGGTAATATTTCGCCGCTGCGTCGGCCCGTATTAATTTCAAAAAGGGCCGCTCCGTGAAAAGCGCCATTCAGCCTAATTACGGGCTGCGGGAGACAATACGCGTCGTTCTTTTCCTCTCGCCACCGCCGCCCTATCATTCTGTCCTTTTCGCTCTTTTTTTTACCACCGTCCCCTTTCTCGCTCGTTTCGTCCCCGTCTCTTTCTTCTTTCACCCGTCAACTCGCTCTTCGGGATCTCGTTTCTCGGCGAGAAAAGGGGGACGCCGGCTGGAAGTTTCATTTTTTGCCTGGCCCCCGTCCTTTGCATATTTTTCGCGATCGTGAAAAAACAGCGGCCCGCACAGAAGGGGTGGTTCTTTTTTTCGGTACGCGATCATTCTTTGCGATCGAGAGTTGCGGTATCCTAATTTGACGCCTGGCGTCATCGATTAAATCTCGTTCAGCGCCTTTTGTCATGGCGAGATACACCGCATTGCGTAAATGTACCAGACCTTCATCTTCTTAATGACTCTTTTGGTAGGAAACCGTGCTCCATATTCCTTACATACCAAACCGAAGTATATACAGCCAGTAACCCTCAACTTAGCCGGTGAGGAGGTTTTCCCAGACGTTCCAACGCGACGGCCGAAAAAAAAAGATGGTCGCATCGAGTTTCACGCATTTTCGGCGGCGGAAGTTATTGGTTCGCGCGGTCACGCACACTAGTTGACCCGAAAACTGTAAGCAATCGGTAGTTGTTATATCCCGACGTTGGTTTTAACGACGGTCTGGTGAGAAAATAAATTAAAGTCTTTTCTCAACCAAAGACAAATAAATATATTTATAATTTATAGGTATCAGAGACGGATCGGGATGTGACCGACAATGTTAATAGTTCGGTGTTTACTCTTTGCGAGTCATTGGAATTATGCTGGAGAGACAAAATAATGTTTCTCTCCAGAATAAAATACATAGTGGGGGTTGGCACGTCGCTGGGGGTGGACAAAAGAAGACGTCAAAATTAAAGTAATTTCATTGGTGATCGAAAATGACGAGAAGTGGGCAAGAACCGCCCTTACCAAATACCCAGCGCGAGGTCACTCTTTACCTGAGTGACCTAAGTAAAAATACGACGTCGTTTGTCACCTAACGGTTCGACACTCATAAAATAATAAACCGTGCTGGCTCTCGAAAGTCATGCGAAATTAAAAATAGTTTAAGACGATAAATTGCACCTTATAAAGAGCTGCAAAGCAGTTGTCGAATATTTCCTGAATTTTCTAAAGTTAAAACTAAGCCCAATGGCTTTATGATTTTATGAATGCGCCGTGACAGAAAAACTTTACAATATAATACTACATGGGTTTCAATAGTAGTCCTCACCGGCCAAGTTGAGGGTTGCCGGCTGAACCTTGTTCACCCGCTTCGTTAAATTATGTTATTGGCGAGAGCATACCTTGTTTTGCACAATGATTTTCTTTTAAAATAGGTTAGGTTCTTGTCCTGCACCTTGTTTAGCTACCTGCATACATTATTGAAGCAATAATTTAAGGTAATATGTGTTTTGACAATATCGTAAGAATTACATCATAAAAACGAATCATTAGATAGCAGTTATTGTTTCGACATTATGTGAAATTCATTTAGTGTTAATTATGAAAAAGGTCTAAGTTAAAAATTCAAGAAAATTGAGTTTGTTAGAAAAAGAAATAAGGATATTACGTGTTTACTACCCTCCATCCCTCCAGTTTTTCAGGAACATTTTAAGAACCAGAAACCTCATAATAAAAGCCTAAATTGAGAAAAATGGATTTGTTTTTAAAAATAATTAATATATATTCATGGATTATTTCATTGAAATTATTGTTTCTAATAAAATTCGTAATTTTTTAAGTCATTTAAAGGTGACTCAGTGAATTTTGAAAATGGTCAAATTCTATTCAAACTTTCAAAACAACATTTCTGCACAAGAATCACACAAAATATCATGTTCATAATAAATTTTCATTGATCTCGACTAATAGAATTCTATTTTGAAATGTTGCATAATATAAAAATATTTTTTAATCTATTCACGTGTAATCGATTAAATATCTCGACACAAGAAGTGTGTGACTTATTGTTAAACCACTTTCATAATTATGGGCATGTAAATCAAATAACGTCGATTTCTTTCGGAATTGTACATAATCAGTAATTATAATACGGATGCATGTATCATAAATTGACACGTGGTACTCTTTGTCACGTTCATTAGTACGCGTGCTCGATTCTGATTCCGTATGCGTCGGTAATAGACCGAATAGCGGAAAATTCGATCGACAGCAAATATTTAACGATACGTTCTAAAACGATTAATAGGACATTTAATTGGATAAAACGGATTACGCGTCGACCGTCATTCGAAATAATCAAATTGTTCGTTTGGGCCATGGCCAGGGCAGCCTGCTTTGCTCGTATAAATACTCGTAGCTACGTTCGTTACAAGTTTCTGATGAATACATTTATAATCACGGGGCATCGACGCCTGTCCACGTGAATAGATTTACACCTGCCGCCGGTTACACGTGATCACCAATCAATTCGAGATATTAATTTTCCGGTTACGGCCCTTGCTAATTTGCGAAACTCGTTTAACATTCAACGAACCCTCGTATCGACAGGCTTTTTCATTAGATAATGACGTGAATTTATGGGGTCGGGACGTGTCAACCTATTTTAGCATCGATTTAAATTGGTGCATTGTTAAAATCCGTGATTGCGCCATTTGTATTATACTCCGGCGAACGTACGGGCATTTATGCACGAATTCACCGAAATGTTTTTAATACCTTGCACGACCTTTTCGGTGTTGGGCGAAATGCAGTTTTAAACTTCCATGAGTAATAAAATTAAACAGGGTTAAACAAATGTTTATTCGAAGAATGATTACAATTACAATGAGTAATTGTGGAAAATTGTAATTGTATATTGCAGTGTTATATTACTCTGATCAAGAGTAACAAATAATTGTAATTACGATAGATAAGAAATATATTGTATAATTTGATTTATGGTAAAAATATGATACATATTTGTAACACAATGTAAATGCATTTTTAATCGACGTAATAAATTGTTAACAAATTTTATTGGTGTTGCGTGTGACTGGTGATCTTCTTTAATAATGATTCACCGAGACAAGGCAACACTTTAATTCAATATTAATGTTAATATTAATCAAATTCACTTCAGGTCACTTTTTAATAATTAAACTAATCACCTCAGGCTAAGTTTGATTAATTATTAATTATATTATAATTTATAACATTACATCGTTAATTATATTATTGTATTAATCATTAATTATAATAATGGCCAGAAACGATTAATTATATTAATCAAAATTTATAACTCAGTAAGCGTTCCACAGTTCAATGTATCGAGCAATAAAGATTTTAATATAATGTTAATTTATCAAAATATTCAAATTATTTATGAAATTATATAGTGTATAATTATTAAAAAGTCATTTATGCAAATATTCAGTGAATGAATAAGTTTATCATAATATTATAGTAAGGTTTGTCGTGTATTCCATTACTGATAAATTGGACAAAAGCATTTTTGTAGCTTTTTATTGTTTTTTTTTTATGTTACATGTACTTGAAAGTTTTTACAAAGTTTTTAGTTTTTGTAAAATCTAGTAGCTATGATAGTCACTTATATATAAAATAAAGTTCTGAAAGTTGAATTAACTGTTGTTTTTAATCTGTAATTGCAAAACAAATTTAGAAAATAGTTAATACTGAAAATTAATTAACAATATTAAATCTTTTTTCGTTTGTTCAAGCTGAAGTTTAAAGCATTCAAATAACTACATAAAATAAAATATGTATTTTGCACTCAAATAACTAAATAGAATGATACTCTCATACCGAAATATGGAAACATACTAAATTCTAAGTGAAGAAGAATTTAATTATACCATCCCAAAACCTAATAATTAATTAACAATTTCGCTCCGTGTTTTGCAACGAAACGTTCAGGAGATGCTAGGGTCTTTTTCCCCTGCTTACGTCCCTGACCAGATATTCAAACTACCAAGCAAAATCTACGATGTACAATCTGTCGATTGGAGAGTCGTTCGTCCATTCTATGCTTTTCGCCGGGTACTTTGTAATAGCCATAAGCGCCGTTCGAAAAATAATATTTCACGCTCGCGGTACGTTGCACGACGCATTGCATGAATTACGCGAACCACAGGAAGCGGGTTTCAATGCATCGTCCATCCCGTTAACCCAGTTTCTGGAACGGTGTCGAATTTCAATGTTCCTTGTGTTCGTTCTTGGTCCTTTTGGAAGAAACTCGCGAGCCGGGGTGGGTTTCATCGAAATTCATTCGCTAGGTTACGAGATCGTCTGATCGCCGTAGAAATTTCGCGAACGTCTCTCCCACAACTTCCTCGGCCGGAAATCCACGAATCGGCAGGTCCGCAGTCGGTTTCCCGTTCCCGAAGGCGGAGGATAATTTCCACGCATCCATATGCATCGGACACATTAGCATTCCAATTAATCTTAGCGGAGCGTTCGGAGGGAACGGGCGGAACTGCACTTTGCCACGGAACTTCTGGATTATCCTGGACTTTTTTTTTCACCCCCGGACGAAACTCCGATGTGGAAGACGGCAAAAACAGCCGCATCGGCGTGTACACCAGGCCTGAAACGCGACCTGGTCGGTAGCGAAACGGCCGCCATAAATTCACCGGCGAACACATGTTTTGCATAATATAAGCTTCGCCTCTCGAGCCACGCCGTCTTCCGTTTCGCGCATTCTTCTTTCTTTTATCCGCTACTCTTCAGGATTTATCCTCCGGCCTCGTTCGTTGCATTTTCTCGCTCTATTCCTGACAACCCGCTGTCAGAATTGCAGATATGCCCGAGGATATCGATTGCTCTTTGGATAGAGTGATTTTTCTGACGTCTCTGATGAAAGTGTAGCTTTGACTCTTACGTGATATATTGATCTTTCATAGGTCAGTACTTGGTCTAGTTATTTGTGTCATCTATGTCTAGTTATCTATGTTTGGATTATGGATCTTGTGTATTTTTAATGAGATGAGTGCAAAATGTTGTTGTGCGAGGAGTGCTTTGTCTGAGTCCTTTAGGTAGTTGCGGTGTATCTACTAGCAAAGAACAGTATTTCTGTTATTTTTGTCAGTACTTGAAACCTATATTGATAAATACACGTTTATGGAATACTCTGTTGTATTTACTCAACAAGCAAATAATCTCCTTAACTCTTTGTAGTACTATTTATTCGGAAAATGCGTCGGACATAAATATTGCAACTTTATGATGACTAAGGAAAGTTGGAATGTCATGATTTTGCATTTAGCGATCCTCCACTGCGCAAATTACAATTGAACTCAAATTGAACATTCGACCGTATTGTTATAAAAATATAAACAAGGTTTTAACCCCTCGCACTCGAAGGTATTTTTACTGGTAGCAGATGGTAACTGTAATATCTTTTGGTTGAAAAGTTTGATGAACTTTTTCGAAGTTATTATCTCCCTGCTATTAGTTATCGTTATTAGCTGTTTTATTATGTTTAATCATATATGTGCAATATTTAGTTAAGGAATGTCTGTTCCACATTGCTGTATTAACACTTTGTCTGTCACGTCATCCACATATGGGTGACCCTTACATTTCCTCGTGAATCAATTATTTATATTATTAAGAATTTGATTATTTACCTAATTGGAAATACTCGTATCAATTACTTGGAACTGTGAATAACAAATAAAATAAAACATTTTGAACATTTTTGGTAAGATTTATTGCTCATAAAAGTACTGTCAAGTTTTCAACTACCTCATTGTGGCAATCAACGTGTTAAACTAAGTGGCGAGTGTGAGTCACCTTTCGAGTGCGAAAGGTCACAAGAGTAGCTCCTCATAATAGCACAAGTGAGTAACTGGACTCTTTTATATTTCCCTAAATTATGCTCATAATTATGGAAGTGGTATAAGTCAAAATTAAGAAAAACGAGTTTATCAGTGATTTCACACTACATTATTTTAAACTAAATTAATTCAATGCAATTTTTACGATATTGTCAAAAGTGAACCATTAGATGGTGACATTACATGGAATTTATTTAATGTTAATTATGAAAGTGGTGTAAGTAAAAAACTTAAGAAAATTGAATTTATCGCACCAAAGATATAAGGAAATATTAAATTACTTCGATTATGCAGCACACCTAAATCCTCCAGTTTTTTAGGAACATTTTAAGAACCTCAAAACTCACGATAAAAGTCTAAAATGATAAAAATGGATTACTTGTCAAAAATAATTAATAAATGTTCATGGATTATTTCATTGAATTTATCGTTTCTAATAAAACTCGTAATTTTGTATTGCTTTAAGTCATTTATAGGTGATTCAGTTAATTTTGAAAATGGCCTAAATCAATTCTGTACGAGAATCATACAAAATTTTTCGTTTGTAATAAATTTTCATTAATCGAGACAAATAGATTTCTATTTCGAAATGTTGCATGATATAAAAATATTTTTCAATCCATTCAAATGTAATATCCATTAAATATCTGGAAACAAGAAATGCGTGACTTATACCACTTCATAATTATGGCCACAATATCACTTCTAGATACGATTTTTGTTTCATCTATAAAAATTTATTTTTTATGATAGTGACCTACATACATTATACAGAGTGCACTTAATTTCTACACAGGTGCATTTATATGTACGATAAAGGCGGTTCAAATTTTCGGAAATTATTCGCTTTCCGTGAAAGAATTTTCCGGTCTTCGCATCGCGTTGCTCGGTCGGGCGCCGCATCGTTGATTAGACACCTAGGTAGAAATTAAATTTTTGAATCGAAATACGGTTCGCCGTTAAAACGTAAGCGCTCCAACTTCCGGAAACAGAGCAGCGATAATGGACGGGGCGTGAAACGCCGGCAATCGAGATGAATCGACGCCATCCGGACGATGTTTCCCGCTTGTTACCGTCTGAAACTCATCGCGGATACGTTAATGCAATTCGTGCCGCTCGAACTCGAGAAGAATCGTTTCGTAAACGACCAAAGTGTCCTCGCTTCCACCAACCCCTTCCCCCGCCCCACCTCCTCCACCCCCTCGCCGTTGAAAATCATCAGGGAGATTGCTTCATAGGAAACGTGGAATACTTCTCGATGAAAAGCCCGGCCGGATTACCAAGGTCGACAGTTTCCCAGTCTGCGGAAGGAATAAGTCCTCCCCCTTGCTCCTTCTCTTTTTCTTCGTCTCGAGGATCTCGAGTACGACGATTATCGTCGTGAAAATCTCAGAAGGAAGCCGAGGTCCTGGGTTCTCATCGACAGATTCTATCTATATCCCCCCATCGGGTAGACCACCCTTCTCCCTGCCGCTTTTTCTTTCCCTCCTTTTATGCGTCTCTCTTTTCTCTTCCTTCCATGGAGTCCCATCCATCTCTTCCCGTCTTGCACGCTCGGCTCTTCCTCCCCCACGGTCCCATCGCCGTGCTCCTTTTTTACCGCGGCTCGATTCCCCGTGAAAACCGGTAGAACTCGTTCAAAAGGATACCGAGTACCGGCCAAGCTGCAGGAAACGAAGGAGGAAGCGACACGAAGAGACACCGGGGAACTGCGATTGTTTAGAGTACGAAACGGGAGATCATTTTCACGAGACGATTGAGACGGCAGGGTGGGGCCCGGATGCGTGACGATGAATTTTTCACGAACCTTTGCGCCGCGACAGAACTTGAAAAGATGTAGTTAACGATGTATAACGATTTAATGATAAATGATTTATAGTTTATGATGTATTTAACACTTTGACTGCCATGGCATCCATATATGGGTGGCGATCAAATTTTTACACAGACTCAACAGCTATATTATTAAAAATATGTTTCTAACTGAAAATGCTCGAATTACCTGAAAGTATGCAAAATTAATATAACAAAGTATTGTGAAAATACTTGGTAAGATTCGTTGAAAATAAAAATAGTACCTAATACAATTTTCAATTGCTTCTGTATGACAGTCAACGTGTTAATAGTGTATAGTTGTTATTGTTCATTTGATGAAACGTAAGTCTTTGCGCGATGGAACAATTTGAAAAAATGTAGCTGACGATATATCACTATAAATGGTTCATAGTTACTGAAGTATTCTTGGTGGACAATTGTGAGTGTTTACCCGATAAAACGTACATAAGTCTTTGCAAGATTATAGAGCTTGAAAAGATGCAGATAATAATACAATACATATATCGCTATTAACGGTTTATAGTTTATTGTGCACGATTATTCATAGATCATAAATTTAATACTTGAATATATTATAACGACGGTATAGCATCGTTATAAAATAAAAGATTATGTTCATTATATTTTCATATTTCCTTTTAATATAGGCATAATGTGTGTAGCACATCGTATATGTAATATAATATGCATATCGCATTTTATACGTAATGTAGTATAGATAGTATATTATATGTATGTAATAGTAAGATAGGCCTAAAGGTTGGATTACAAGGTTGAGCTAAACTCGTACATGTATTACATAAATGAGGGGATAAAATTGTTTACATCAATGGAATCTCTCTCACATTTGTGATTTTAATTTTTATTTGGATATACAGAAAATCAGGAATCTAAAAATATGGAACTACACAGTTTTACGCTTAGAAATTTTTAATTTTCAAATTTGGAAATGTGGCCATTTAGAAATTTAAAAGTACAATATTGTCAAATACAAGTGTTATTAATTTCTTAACTTGCAAAGTTGGAAATTTGCAAAATTTAAGAATGTGGGTATTCCAAATTTATGAATATTCCAAATTTCGAATGGAATGTATAGAACTTCAGAATACAACGATATATAAAGTTTGCACAATTTAAAAATCCATATCCTTGAATTCTTCAAGTTCTTAATTTTTAGATCTAGGGAATAAGAAATTTGATTGCACGCAAAATTAAATATTCGGACATTTGAAAATAGGTAATTTATCAAATTTAGTAATTTCAGATTTGCAAAGTTGGAAATTTAGAAAGTTAGCATAAAACAGAAAGATAGATATGTTTAATTTTCAAAGTGCAAAACCGAATTCCCGGCACAAATTTACAATTTTACAATTGCACTATTTTTTTACTTCCATCAAACATCTATCTATCATTTTGAACATTTGCATTCATATGTTCGTTTCAGACTTGTTTTTCTGATTCTGCTTTTGTTTGGGTATATTATTGTACCGGTTGATTGATCGTGATGTAGATTTCTATTTCGGGATTCGCCCGTAATTAACTTTATCTGCGAGAAAACAAATGAAAAAAGTTTTATCCCCGCCAGGGAAACAAATCAAATTATTTGACTTTTTAAACTTGAGGACGCTTAAAACAAAAAGTTTAGACAGATGCAGCGATCTTGATAAACTGTATCATACTTTAATAGAGCAATGTAGCGTCCGAACATAATAATAGACTGCAGATGAGAGATGGAAGATGAGAAATCGCGCCAAGTTGAATCATTAAATATGATTTATCAGCACCAGAAGTCTTTTCATCGGTGCACTTGGTACTTGAACGCACCTCTATGACGTTTAGCGTGAAAATGATGCGCTAACGATTCTCTAATTAGACACGCTACTAAATAATGTTGCTCGTTTGATAAGCATTCAGTTCATTTATAGGCTGAAATCCTCGATGTACGTGCATTCTTCGGTTGCCCTTTGTGCGAGAACATTTAACGTATGATGAATTTTATTCACCATCAAGTCAAGAATTACTTTTTCACTTGTATCTCGTGACTGGTTAGCAATTTTAATATACTTAGTCTCTTCAATGCAGAAAGCATTCTCAAAAAACCTAAACCATTCCTTTATAGTTACCTTTGTACAACTCTGAGGCTAACTCCGTCTGTAGCTTTGTACGTTGTATCATATATTTTACATCGCATGTTTCTATAGATTATGCACGGTATTAACACGGTTAACGCATGCACCGATTATAAACTTTACAAAAGTAACAAACAACACAATTTGTATGTAAAAAGAAAACAAGAAATGTTCGTAGGATTTCATTTTTTTTCACTACGCTTAGCAAATAATATAACAAACATTTATAACTTCCTTCATCTTTATCATGACCTTGTTATAAAGTACCTTCATCTGTTATCTTTATCGCGATTTTGCAACGAGGCATATACGACCATACGTTTACATAACTTCTTCACTTATTTTTGATCGCAGAGTATGCCGATACGGACGGGACAAAAATGAAGCGGCCCGTGTATAATTTTCAATCTAAATGCTCGAAAAGTTCGGAAAGTATATCGTGAACGGTGCAGAAGGTGTTCCTTATTTATTTGAACGATAGCAGAACAAGATTGCTGGTCGTCGAGTTCCGATAGAGCTATCTTCTTGAAATGTACCTCTGGCACATTTATTCAGTCCGCGTCGTGGTCAGTATAATGAGTACACTTGTAACGCGGGTTTCTTTGCCCGTCTCGAATCTCCGCGCTTATAATGCGATCGATACGTATCGGGGTTGTCGCTCCATTCTTCACGTACCTATGGACGACACACGATAGGAATGTCCGCGCGTTGCATAATTCAATTTCCAGCTGCGGCACGCGACTCGAGTTTCACCGAGTCTCCGCATCGCCGAGTTACTCCGCTCGGATTATGTGTCAGTCGATTTAAAACTTCGCTTAAATCCAATTTTACGACGATAACGACCGGTCACCCGGCCGGACAGATAAGGAGCACGTCACTTATTAATCTCTGTGACGCGGGTAGCCACCGCTTTCATGGATCGATGCGTAAATGGCGGTCTTCGACGAATCGCGCGATGTGGAACTAGATTCTGAGATATCGTGTTTATGAAGTATTCGGCTGACTAACTTTAGACTTTGGATACTTGTTGTACGTCCACCTCATAGTGTAAGCGTCAGGATTAAAAATGCGGACTCCGGGAATTGAACCCGGGCCTTCAGTTTACGAGTCGTCGACGCTCTCCCTGAGCCACTGGCCGCCGCTACCTTCGGGTGTTTTCGGGCGCTTCTTAACGTTCGGGCGTGCAAGGCTCCCCACCACCGATCCTTAACCGGGTATTTTCCGACCCAGTTTCATAACTAACTTAATTAAACTCCTACAATAGACAAAAAAATAACTTATCACCACATTGAATCATCCTGCGAAAAACATCCTGACTTCACTCCTCAAACGCCAATTCATCTAGCCTTCTTAGTCATCCTGTCCTACGCACTCTACCCTTACATTATGCTTGCACTTCTATTACTCATCCTCATCTCGATATATGTAACTAGCCCTCTTTCTACTTTTTACTCAGTCTTCCATAATTGGTACTTGCGTGCAGAACTTATCGTCATCGAATAAAGCCTCCGAGTTTATATTATAAGTGTTGTACTTATTCCCTCATCCGGAATTCAACATGCTGCTGAACCGATCATTCTGTGTTGTAATTGACAACCAACAATTTTATATCAAGAATATTAATGATGGGATGTTGGTGACAGAAGGACTTGTTTCAATAAAAATAAGAATATTTAATCTATAAAAAACAAAATACAACACACGCTCATACAATTTCTCTCTTTTACTCTCACATGCAACTTCTCTCTTTTGACTCTGACGATCGACTTGTCTGTTCTAACTCCCACGCTCAACTAACTTTCCTTGCATCCTTACAATACTCTTCTTCTCCCAAATCCACTTACACACAGACACACCCGCGGACCAATTCGTACAACACGCATTCCCATTGCGAAGAACTGTCATGCGATCCAAACACTCTTCATTCACACTTCTCTCGGTCCAAACACTCTACATCCGCATCTCGCTCGAATATCCTTATCTCACACCCCATATTAATAAATACTGTTACGTGTCGGGCTTTGAACAGCGTGGAAAGCGCCGAGAGATTCAAATGCTAATTAAGCCACGTAACTTTTATTAATTTTATAGTCTCATACACCCTGAGCGGCTAGGATATGTGATAGTGGGAACTCTCACTGGGATCTTTTAGTTATATTAATATAGTAAATATAGCAACACATTTTACATAACACAATTATATGGTACAAGTTCTCTTACAATTGTTTTGATTGGGGGAATGAAAAGTGTAAGGGTATTGTTAGAGTTAATTGATATGCCTAATAGAACTGTTCGAGGACTCTATATGACTGATGTTGCTCGAAGGGGACTTAGACCCGATCTCACTAATAATAACTCACGTAGCAGCGAAGTGTTCACGTGAATAATGAAACTTGATACTGTCCACCCGAATGTACGAACAAAAGGGTTTGTATACTAATTGAAAGTGTTGCGTACTTGACTATTACCACGGATGGGACGATTTACTCAAATATTTCCAGGAACGGATGCTGTTATTATTTAGATTATCGGGTCTGTCCAGTTTTCGGAGATTCTAATTGCAGATGCACTTGGCTAGTCTGACGGTTATTTGTTTCTAAGTCTAACCCCGGTCGATTTCTGATCGTGCAAAGGCCTACTGTTCTTCGGGAGCAGGGGTCATTGGTCGTTTAGAGGTTCCCTTTCAGATTGTTGGGATGTTTTGGGTGAATAGGGTGGCAAGTGAGAAAGGATTTTTATCGACAACCATAACACTTCATATTCCTCGAAACCGAATACTATAGTACAATACATTCGCACTGATTCGAAGAGAGCACAAAATAAATCGTGTAAAATAAAATGTATGTATTGACATTAATGTTAAGCTGGGTTTCATCAAACTTGATTTTCGTAAGTGTATCGTACAATTCACTTCCAATTTAAACTGTTGTTTAATTATTGTATAATACCTACGGTGGCTGCTAAAAGTTTGCGATTAGATTATAATGTTATTATGTTCCAGCATAAACGTGTTATAAAATGAATATCTCGTCTGGGATGGCTGGATAAATATTTCTCCGCTCTCACTATCTGAAAAGTTAGTATATGGTGTAAAAAATCCTTTCAAAGTTTCAGCTAAAAAATTTAAGAGTTAGCTTGATGCAATATAAAAGTTTACGGGATAAATTAAAAATAAAATTTTTTAACCACTTTTTTATTTGTTTGAAACTATTTGTTTATCAGTAGTTATGCTTTACATTCACCAATTATAGGTATTCCTTCGAATTCATAATTAAATATATGTTTCAAATACTATTCATAATTAATTAATCATACTTATTATTTATTTGATTCCACACAATGTAAATATCGTTAAATCAGCTGATCGACATTGCTCTGGGACTCAAGACTAACATCTAATTTCATGTAATTTCATCTACAATTACTTAAATTGTAATCAAAAACCGATATGATAAAAAATCAATGTATTTATAGAGAATTATTTTGCTCGATCTGTTAAATTAAAATCCTTGAGTCCAAACTTACAGAAGATTTTTCTTACACTATATACTAAATTTTCAGAGGGTGAGTGCAAAAAATATTTATTTTTGTGCCACCCTAATCCAGTGACAACATTGGGTATTATTTCTGGATATTCGTTCAATGAAAAAGAGAAATTATAATAGTGTTTACGGTACATGACAAACTCGGAGTTTTTGTATCTGCGATAAAATGCAACGATGGCAAAACAAAGTGTAATTTCATGTACAATGAACGTTCGTTATTCGACTTGTTACAAGCTCGGCCATGCCACCCAATTGTGCACACTTTTTGGCGAATTGGCCAAAATTACGGACGGCCAGGGTGAAAGTTCAATCTGACAACTGTAATTAAAGCTACCCGCCATTCGAAACGGAGAAGGTGAGAAATTTATGTAGATTAAATGGCAAAAGTTCGAAGCACGGAAAAACGAGCTGAAATGGAATGCGAAAAGTTATCTCTGCGTGTCTGACTGAAATGTCCACGAAACTGTATACTATAGCGGGGAAAAAGTGAGAAATTGAATAATGAATCACATCCATTGAATTCATGCATTACAGTTATTTCGAGATTAATTTATCGCACTTGAGGGAGAAAGTTTTTGTGAAGAGTGATCACAGGCAATAAAATTATTTTGAATTATTTCGTATGGTTGTTGTAAAAGCATTTTATTATTTGTTTTCATCGCAGTTTTGTTATTACAATTGTTGCTTAATTGTTTACGAAAAATGAAATAAACTTGTTTTACGTGTTCATTGCGTGAAATGAGTGTATCAACTTTATATGTGGTATTTAGTATAACTTCATTGTTTTAGAATTTCTGTTCTGTTTTCGGGGAAGACAGTTTAGTACATTATTAATGTAAAACATTATACTTAACATAATTTCTATGCTCATCCAAGTGTCCGAATTTACAGTTACTTTAATTTTTTAAGTGTTCGAATTTCTCTATTTCCAATTTTTGAAACTTCCAAATTCACAAATTTCCAAATCTGAAATTCTCAAATTCCTAACTTCCCGAATTCATAAATTCGCACATTTACAGATACATAAATTCTCAAATTCTCATATTCTCAAATTTACAATTATTTAAATTCATAAATTAATTTTTCCAATGTTCTGAATATTAAACCTTTAAATTTCGAAATTTTCAAATTCCCAAGTATAAAAGTATTAAAGTTCTCTTTGTAGATTCCGAAATTTCCAAATCCTCGAATTCCTAAAATGTCAAAACTCCTTAATGCCGAAAATTTTTCAAATCACCATATTTCAAAATTTCCAAATCTTAAAATACCAAATTTCAAAGTTCAAATTTCCCAAGTTCCCAAATCTCCAAATCCTTAAATTTCCAATGTATTCTACTTTTACGAATTTACAAACTTGAAAGTTTTCAGCAAATCGTGGATTTATCACCTCCTACGTCGCCATTTTCTTCACGAAACCCAGCCACACTCTCTACATTGTAAAAATAAAAATATTTCATAAAAAGAATATATTCAAATTATAACTAATTTTAACATTTCGCTTTATACACATTTATACGCATTTTATATGTATCATATTTTCATATACATTTTATACAACATGAAAACTACGAATTCCTTTTTGACCAACGTAGTAAGTCTATTTATCAAAGTTTGTTTATTTAATTACGTTTATTAAATCCTCGAAAAAATAGGAATGTGACCGTATAGATTAATATGAATCTCGTATTTTACTTTGAATTAGAAGCTCAAAGGAAATAATGACCGTTCGGACATCAGCCGCACAGGTTGTTTTCATAAATAAAAAAAATCGAATTTAACCGTGAAAATGTGCGAGTCTCGTGAATCAATCACATTGTACCATGCTTTTCGTTTCAACGAAAAGAGGGATATCGTACCATATCGACGGGATTCAGTGGGAAAAATGGCCGAGGTAATTTCAGCCAAGAAATATCCTTAGGTTCATTAATCGTCCCAGCTCTGATAATTCTATTTTACGGGGATACGGCCAGCAGGGAACAATGGTCGTCCCTCGAATTTTTCGTCGAGATCAACAGGTCCGTGAGTGAAAGAGCCGCGTCATCTCGTCTATCCCTCTTTCAACCCTCTTTGTCTTTCTTTCATCCCCCTGCCTCAACACACGGAGATAGACGCGTACCGAACGCAGAGAAGGGTGGTCGTGAAAAGTATTGGCTACAGATTTGTAGTTAAGACACCTGATTTACCCTTACTTTAGGGTATACTTCGTATTTTATGTAGATAATTATTATCATCGTAAGAGAGATAATACTACACTCGAATACATATCAATTAAATACTTCAATTCCTATAATTAAATAATAACAAATAATAACTTCCACCATTAAAGTGTTTAATTAAATATCAAATTAACAAGCAACTAATTTTCTATCTAAATGAAATAATTTAATTTTGAGGTATTTTCTAAATTAATTACTAATATTAATTACTGAAATGAGATGATACAGTAGAATTTAATAATGAAATTATTAATTTTGACATCGACTTACAATTTGTATAATTTCATTATTATTGTATTGTATGAGAAGCAACTTTATAACTGTTGACAATTCGGTCAAAAAGTTTCACATTTGCGTGGAGTAAGAATAAACATGACACTCAGTGAAAATGACACCTGGGGGTAGACTATAGAAGAAGGAATTGTACAACTCGCATTCACGCATGATTTATTTAAACGCCTGTTAATGTTTTTCCTGTCACTTCGTACTTTTTGTAGTTTACGTGGATGCTATAATCATCGAAGCAAGTTTTGTATGATACAAAACTAGCGGCATGTTCTACATTCTGTAATATTCCTGTTCATATCTGTACATTGAATAATTTTATTAGTTTATTATAAATTATCTATGCCCTGAAACATTCTTTAGATATTTATTCTGAGCGAATGTAGGTCGAATGTTTAAAAATTACAGATCGAATACATAATATAATTTGTTCACACGAATCATAAGTAGATATTGTTTTATAGCATTGTCTTATTTTAACGAAATGATTAAATGTATCGAGGAAGGTATTAATGCTGTATACAATAAGTTTTGTTATATTATTTAGTACAATACTTTCTTGTATTTGAGGGTTTTAAAGTTATTAAGAAAGTGTTTTCTTAACATTTCGATATGTTAATAAACATATTTTTTTATATTAATCATGTAATTATAAGATAAATATGTATGTATAACGTTTGTATTGTTTACATTGATATAAAGCAAATTTTTTTATGTTTACAGGTATGTATAATGGCACGTTTACTTATGGTTTTGCTGAAGGAATTGTTACGACGTGTTAACCTAACTCCTCTGATCTTCGTCATTTTATGGAACGGTATGGTGAAATTAATTTGTATACGTTTTAACGTTTCTTTGATTCTATTATTTTTATTTTTACATATTACCTAAGGTAATAATGATATTCAAAAGTAATAAACTGACGATTTGATTTGAAATATTATACGAACTTCGTTCCTTTTTTTGTAACTTCGCTGCTGAGCAAAATATCAAAATGAAATTTTTTTATGTGTATAAATAAATGTCTAATGAGTTAACACCGAAAGTAGAATACTATTTATAGTTTTTATGAACAGTAAATCAATTATTTATTTTTTCCATTTAGCCTTAAACTTTTGTCCGCTACTGTATATGTATATTCCTTAAAAACATTTGCGAGATTCATCCAATGGTTTACACATAATATCACGGACATGAATTACTACCTTTTTTCAAAGTTTAGTTCTATCCGTTACCGAAGGCGGGCTCCATGAGTGACCGCCATTTTTGCAATTGTGTCTGAATCACAGAAAGTAGTTCGTGATTATCCACGCGGGAAGTAGACGCATGATGGTTAAGTATAGCTCGTGACTTTCGGCGCGGTTCGGGGTCATTACGATTTGCATAAAGGGCGTCGAGATACGGGGACGAGGTACGCGTACGTGTCACGAGCTACGTAGAAGAGCTTTTCGCACGTGCGTGCTCTCTCATTACGTCGGAATCGCGATGCGAGGAACGCGTTGCAGAAAAACGTGAGAGGCACGCAAATCGCAGGCTTCACGTGTGCCGTGCTCGTCGTCGCCCTTGCTTGCTTGTTTCTTTGGGCCGCCGGCTGTGCGCTAGGTGTTTCTTAATTCCGTGACCAAACTCAGCCTGAAGGAGACGTTAATTGATATCCCTCGCTGCGAGAGAAATTACCGACAAAGTAATTAGACTTCTTCTGGTATTTGCAGAGACTTTGGTGGAATCGTTCTTCGAATAATTTGCTTCGTATTCGCGTGCTGTATTGCAAATGCACTTGAATTTCCCGTAACGATATTTAGAAATAAAAATTGTTTATTTCGAGGAGCAAGTGTTTTTTTGAAAAATTAGGATGCAAACTGAAGATATGTTCTTTTTGTATGGTTATAGTAATGGATACATGGAACTATTACGTAGATTGTTGCATAGATGGAATAACTATTAATTTTTGCTTGTACAACTTTATCATGGTAACAGGGTTTTCACTATACAAATTTTTATTTTGTAGGATAGATAATAATTATTTTAAAGACCATTATGTTAATAGAGGACTCTTAATAGAATAGACAATAGTATACTGTCAATGCAATAAAGAATGATAATCTGCAAGTTAATAATAATAATTCGATACCAGTTGAATTACATCCACAGTGCTAATAAATATACTTTTCTACCCAATCTGAAGTTACTAGTCAAGAATTGTGTAAGAAAATTCGAAGTCAGAGAATATTGCCCCTTCGCAAATCGAGGGATTTAGATACACAGAAATCTACGAGTCTAGAAATCTGACAATATAGAGACTTCGGTGATGTAAAAATAAAGAAATTTAAGGATCTGTAAACGTCCAGATATAAAGTTCGAAGGATTCAGACGATCTAGAAATCCAGAAGTATCGGAAACTAAGGACTTAGAGGTTCTAGAAATCCAGAAATATCGAAACCTACTATCTACAGATCTACGAATCTAGAAATCTTTGGAATTATAAATCTATAGATCTAGAGGCGGATATATGGAAACTTATATTAGATTCTAGGGATCCAGCAATTTAGAAATCTAGAGACCTATAACTCTAGGCATCTACAGATGCAAGAATCTAACAATTTAGCGATCTATTTTCGAAAACTCGAATGCAGAGAAAATTTGACGTAGATCATCGACGTGATGTCTTGCAAATCGGTTAGGATAGCTGGCGGTCATATAACTGTATCGATTCGAGATGACATATCCACTATAGAATCGAAGAATGAATAGGAGAAATTACAAAGGGATGTAAACGGTTTAAAACAGAATATAACTTTATTACTAACACCGTACATCCGTCCTCCTTCGTAACTGCGACAAGACTGCCTGCCGATCCGCTTTTCTTATTGTCTATCGGTTTGAAGCGTTTTCGGACGCTCGCCGGACACGTGCAGTCTTATTCCGTGTCCTTTTAAAAAAACGGATGTTGTCGATACTTCGTTGAAACGCAATGTCGTACCTTTTCGTCGACTCCACGCTCGAGCCCGCCGTGGCGACGCTTACCTTAACACATGGCTCATGTTAATTGTTCTCTCCTACACCACAGATCGTTGTAATCAAAGTAACTGTTTATCCGGCCATCTGTGTTTTAGTAGAATTTTAATCGGAATTTCTCACGTATCGGCAATCACTTGGAACTCATGACGAGCTATCGAGCGGTAACCCCTATCGTTAGATCGATGGACTTAGCCAGCTCGTATCTTCGCAACTATATCTCGTCTGGCGACATATCGCGATGGATTGCGTGTCGTGCGAACGAAAAAAGGATAGAAAAGAGGCGGCAGGAGGAAGAGGGATGAGCGGAATCGAAAGGGAGTCGATAGAAACGAGCACCCTGCCCTTTATCCCTCTCCGCTGTCACCGTCGAATCCTCGCAATCGTCTTTTCCTCGCGTCCTGCTCCTTTCATCTTCGCCCCGTTCCTCCGCTCCTTTCCCGTCTACCGCGTCCCCGGGATCCCGTACGTGTCCTCTTACCCCGCCGTAATTTTCCACGTCGGGATATCCACTCAGGATCGCGGAGCGTGTTGGCGTTTAGTCTTGCTTTTATTTCAGATTGAAACGAAATTGAGACTTCGATACGCTTCCATTCCCCATCCAGCCGGGAGACCGCGGTCGATATTCCACGTTTCCTTCCCTGCTGCTCACCAACCTTTTCAGGGATGAACGATTTTTCGCCCGATTTTCGGACAGAGGGTCGGTTAAACGCGCGTATCGCGCCGGGGGAGCAAACTTTGTTTTATAACCAGTTTCTGACGTACCGCGACCTCTTCCGCTTCTTTGGCCATCGCACAAAGGGGGTAGTTTCTTAGCTTCTTTTGTCGGGGCGGATGTATTCACTGGAATAGGGAGCATACGACGGAATTAAGAGGACAACTTGTAACGGAGAGATTTGACGGCGAAACAGTTTCCTTCAAATGTTTTCGATGCTGACGATTTGGGACATATGGAAATTTATGAAGGGAGTATTTGTGTATTCAGCAGAGAGTATTTGCATAGTATCAGCAAGAAAGTCTGTGTGGTATCTTGAAAGGGGGGACCGGAAAGTAATGTCGTTTTTTGCAGATAAATTTTTAATACATTTTTATTTTCAATTAATGGTGCAATCACCCTAGTTATCAACAACGTTTTGCCATCTATTGTACAAATTTTCTATGCCGGATCAATAAAAATCAATTGATTTTCGAGCAAAATATCTGAAGAAACCAATGCATAGAAACGACATTATTTTCCGGTCCCTCTAATATTTGCATAGATAAGTCCGTTGACATCAGTACTTTCGCCGAAAATATTTCATTTTCTTGTAAATACTGCTATATTAAATAATTTCTGTGCATATAAGTAGTCACTTTTACTTATTTGCAAGAGATATTCGGTGAAGACTATTTTTACGCTTTAAAAAAAATATTTCATTACAATTTATTCAGTATTTATTCTTGTTCCTCGGTTCTGATTATATTTTAGACTGAAGTTATTATTCGATAAGGTATATCTCATAAATTATTACTTTTGCTGCTATTTATCACAATTATTTAATACTAATTTATTTATTATTCATTTATCTACTATAGTCAGCTGTGACTATGTTGTGAATCAAAATCATTATTTAATAAAAACGAATATTTTTGGAAATAAGAAAGAAAATTCCTGAGTATATTAAAAATGCATATTAGAGTAATTTACGCAATTTTGTAATACAAACTTTAATTATTTTAAATTTGCAAGAAATGTAATCTTATCTCATCATATTTCTATAATTTTCTCCAATGTATTTTGAGTTTTGCAATTTAATTAGTGTAGAAATCCTGGCTTCTAATTGTAAATAGATAAACTAAATACTACTTTAATCTTTCGAAATGCCTGCTAATAAAAGAATTATATGGATTATGGACTGTTATCCACAGTCTCATAATTTTTTCACAAATTCAACGATCTGTATAATCTTGGTAAACATGGCGGGCAATGCGAGATCGTTCATTTTTATGGAAATGAATTATGTATATGTACACAAATTCAAATTGATTTTCCACGAGTTTGCCGATTTTATCGACTCTTTACAGAAAATATTTGCAGTACTAATTAATAATTTTGATATATTAATAAATTCATAAATATGCTAATACATTTTAATTTATCTCTATTGAAGAGACCGCGCAAACATCCGATAATTAATATTAAATTCACGAATAATTTTCGAATACCCAAACATTTCTTTCAATTTCTACCGATTTATAAAATTCTATAACAAAACGAATTATTAACATATTTGAAATATTTAGAAGATTTAAACTGCATCTTAAATTTCTTCAAAATTAAACTTCCAGTATTTAAGACTTTCAAGTATGTAATTTTTACATAAAATAATATACCAGTAAGTAACAGGGAAACGTTTGTTCGATGATCAAACGTTTTATGGTACAGAAATTGTTCGAAGTCGCGGTCGAGGTTGAAGTTCGCAGAAATTAAAAATGTCGAGACCATTAATTGCTACAAAATTAAAAAGAGATGGACGCCGAGAGTAGTGGAACTCGCGAGAAAAAAACACGACGAAAATAGTTGAGCGTGCTTTAATCGGGCGTCGATTGATTTTCACTTAATATCGATCGCATCGTTGAAAAGTCCCTGCAAAACCGAACGAATTTTAATTACAGACCGGGCCGGAAAAGATCGACGGGAAGCAATCAACTTAACCGAAACTTATACAACGGCTTTCATGGTTCACCGGTGTTTTAAAAGTTGAAAAACGAACAGGGCGGATTTTAAATATACGTTGAATCAAATGTGGCTACGAGACCGAAGCAATTTATTTCGTAATCGTCACAGCTGTTACCTTTTAAACTTGTCTGCCCGTCGCGACGTAGAATGATTGTTGCGGACACGTATATGTATTCGCCTACTTTTTCTCCGTATTTCCGTTTCACTGAGTTTTAAATAATTAATCCGCGCCCCGACGAAAGTTAGCTTTCCAGGTTTGTCGAGGCAAATTAAAAATCGTGAAATACGGACGGATTTGTACGAGATACAATTAACTATTTCAGGAAAGTATACTCATTCGAGTTTTTTTTATAATCGTTGTAGGTTGAATTATTGGCGTAGGTTCAAGTGAAATTAAATTTAATTGTGTTAAAAAAAGAATAGTATGTAATTAGCGGTATTAGGAAAGATTTGTATATAAAATCTTTAACAGTATTTATTGTACTGAAACAGCATCTTTGATTAGATTTTATGTACACATATATGTATATTTGAACTTGAATACTTGTTTGACAAGTAACTACAAATTTTCAAGTCATGGAGTTCTTCAACATTCAAGTTTTCGAATTCTTAAATCCTTAAATTCTTAAACTCTTAAATTATTAAATTCAAAATTCTTTTAATTCATACATCTCTAAATTTTCCAATTTTCCGGTTGCAAATTTTCAAATGTATTGAGTATTAAAATTTTTAGATTTCTAAATATCCAATCTCGCAGATTTCTACAAATTTTCCACACACGTATATTCCAAAAATTGTAAGTCTACAAGTTTCTCGGCCAGCGAATACCTAGATTTCCATGTCCCTAAATCCCCAAATACCAAAGTTTCCAAATACCTAGATCGTCAAATTTTTTGATTTGATAAACTACCAAATCAGTAGATCTTTTAATTTCAAGGTTCTCGAATTCCTACGTCTTCTAATTTCTAGATTCAAAAATCCCTAGATTCTCAAATGCTTACAGCCTCAAATGCCTAAATCGTAAAATTTTTAGGTTCCCAAATTCCAAGACCTCCCCATTTCTAGATCTCCAAACTCTTATATTCCCTGATTTTCGATTCCCAAATTTCTAGATCGCTAAATTCTTGAATCATTATGTTCCTAGATTCCCAACCCTACACATCGTCTAATTCCAACATCCCTAAATTCTTAATCCATTAGCAAATAATCAAGTTTGCAAAAATTTCGAAAAATCGACGTGTAGAAAGCTTCCTGCGCTTTGGTCACTATATTTTCCCTAGAAAAACTAGATTTGCATGTACCATCACGAAACCTTAGACTTTCGCTGCTTTCAATTAATACGTGAGAATGTTGCCCCCGGTACCATATTTCGAGGTTACTGAAATCGACAATGTGTATTCATTTCTATATATTATAATTATCTCGATTAATCCCTGGAATGATTATTCGATACACGACTATGTTCACCGCGATTACTTTAATTAGTCAGTATGTTGATGTATCTGCATAAATAATATGTCAGTTTGCAGAGCATGAACAAACAGTTTCATACAGTATGAATCTCATAGACGAGGTAGTTTATGTACATTTTGTACACTGCAAAGGGAAAATTTCATGGGTCAAATACTCAATTATACTTTACTTAGTATACTTTGTACACTACAGACTGCAAATTCGGTAAACCGGACAAGTCTTGTGTATTTTATACACTTCGGTACATTCTAAACGCACATAGTCTAACAATGTCTCACCAAAATAGACATTTAACCATTCAATTATTCCAAATAGAAATATTTTACCACCCAACTTTGTTTGATGACAAAAAGACGACAGCTACTTAAAAACGAGAAAGGCGTGAAAATCAAGTTTCAATTCCACTTTGAAAAATACAGTCAGCCAGAATCATCATGCACGAATTAACGTGCAGTAACATAAAATGGTTCCCCGAATTTTCCGCTTAACTATACTCCGTTTCATCGGCATTTCCCTTTAATACAGTCGTCCCTTTTATCACAATGCCCTGTAACCTTTCGAGGGCGGTCTATTCCATCCTGATTGAATCCATAGTCATCTATCGAAGAGCTCGCCTCGTCGAGCAAAGAGGCCGCCAGTTTCACGGGATTCTCGGCCCCCTTTCCAGCCAGAAGGGGGTAATGAGAATTGAAACGTAACGGCGGAAGATAGCTCCTAATCCTCGGCTCGTCGGTCCGTGGATTGCTTTTCCATTTATCCAGCAGGACTACGAAATTAGGATGATCTCTCTCCTTGTCCGGCTACCGTTCTCCTTGGCGTTGATCCTCGACGAAACGTCGTTGTCGCATCGGCCGATATTGACGATGCCACGTGTACGAAACCGAGTGTCCGTGATTAAGGAGACTGTCACTTTGGATCTTGATTGTTGATTAAACCCGTCGGCGGCCATTATGCGCACCGTCACCATTAATACCGTCGCCGCGACGTGCGTTTACAGCCAAACCGGTCGGAAATTTCATCGAAATATCGACGCGATTACGCGCGTTAAGGACGATGCCTGTTAAGACTTTCAATGCTTTTTGAGTCCTGATAGATTTAATATTTCTAGGTAGAAATTAACCATAAGATCGTCATCCCATCGAAGGTTGTTGCGTACACGTTTTCCTTCGCGGTGAAGATTAACCTCTTAGGCACGGCTGAATTTTACGCGGGGCTGTTCTCTGTACGGCAGAGTTCAACGCGAATTACGTGTAAATAATACGAAAAACGATTACTTTATTCAAACAGTTAGCGAGTGTGCCAGTAGAGTATGCCACTATAGTGGCGCGTCGTACAGAAAGATGATATTTGAGAAAGCCACTATAGTGGCGCGTCATACAAAAAGATGACACCAGGGAAAGCCACTATAGTGGCGCATAGTGCCTAAGAGGCACTACAACTAGCTTGATATTAGTGGACTGTATTTAACACTAAATTTTCGGGACCCGTAAAAATGACGGATCTTGGATTTCCTATTTTTAATTACGAAAATTATTAAAAAGCTTATGTCAACGTGCATGTTAACCTTCATCGAGATAAAGAAACTTTCTGTGAACTGCTTTATGTATTATCCACTGTTTACTTATTTTTATAATTCATTTTCAATTTAGACGTAAGTGGTCATTGGACGTCCGTAAATTTAGTGTTAATGACGAGTGAGTGAATTTGGAGGAATTTTTGTAATGTGTTCATTTCAAGACTCGCTGATATATGTATAAAGTTAACTATTGGTTGAATAGTTAGAAGGTTTCAATATAATTTATTATACATATACATGCTGTAGTAATCATAATTGCATTATCTTGCATTAATATTGTTATGATTAGTATAAGATTGAAAGGTGAAAATGCATACATAGTGCCATTTTTTAAAAACTGTTTTTATTTTATAAAAATATCTTCATTTATAACATTATATCTCTTTATTTATAAAAAGAATCATAATGTCAGGGAGTATAGATGAAAATGTTATTCAAATTGCTTACAGCCTCTATAAGAAATAATTTTTTATATACATATTTTATTAATAAGTATAATTTTGATGAATGGGAATATTAATCGAGTCGTAGTCTCGTAGCATACAGTTTTCTTCATTCCCATTCTTTAATTAATTAATTTATCGTCTGAACAACATTTTATTATACATTAATTATTCATATTCAGTCCTAAGAAAAAAGAATTCATCGGTTATTAGCTAAAATGAATAACCAAATTCTTCAGTTAGCGATCAATTAACTATAGCAACAATTAACAATTACTTGCTTAATATTTTGTATAATCCTAAACTTACAGTTTCATCTACGACACATAATTCTAAGTTTAATTATAAATATAATAATATTTATGATATTAATTATAATATTAGTGTCAATGATTTCGCTCTGGGGATATACAGAAATTAATTACTGTACGATTAGAATAAGCACTCGTATAAGAAGCGTGTTAAAGAAAAATACGAGAAACGAGAAACGAGCAGTTATGATTGTCTATTGTACATAACGTCACAAATCAGAAAGACAAAGCGGCATATGAAACAGTACGTCGACAGTTAAAGATTAATAAACAGGCGGAACATGCATCCCATAACATTAATACTTCAACGTAATGGTGAGCAGTATGTTTTGTAAATCTATTGCCTATGATACCACGGACAGAATTGCTTCACTATTATTAGCGTAGTCGCTAATGCGTCAATTCGAAGTTGATCCAATGAAAGTGCACGTGCATTGTGCATTTGTCTCGGCCAGCGAATTAACGATCTAAACGAGAAAGGAGGGAGAAGTTCGCCAGACAGGGTGACAATCCGCGAGAAATAAACCTGAGGGATCGCCATCGTCGTTTTACATAGTTTGTAAATAAAGCGAAACACACCGGTGTCCCGTGGGATCCTGAGGAAATATTATGATGCCGTAAATACCGGGGAGCTCGTTAAAACGTGATAAATTGCTGTTCGCCTACCGTCGGAATATAATATCAATTTAATCGGTTGGCAGTGTCGTTAGAAACGCGGCTAAAACACGGCTGTATTGCAGTAAAATGGACGCGCCGTGTCCAAGAATGAATTAGCACAAAATAACGCGACTTCGAATTTAACCTGCACCCTACGAATTCTTGCTATTTGTCATGTTGACTAACATTAACTAAACCTGTCGTTCCGTGGCGATCTCTCTGTAATGCAATTAAATTCAGAAACGGTAGAATGGAGAATAGTTGCCTTTAACGTTACATCGGGTTTAAATTTCAGATCATTGCCACGCAATAAAATCATGTAGACGGTGACGATTAACTATTGGACCTCGATGTATCGTGCGTGTTAAGAATTGACGAATTTATGAATTGTAATTTTCAGTTCGATGTATCCTTTTTATTTGATGTTAATTTTATGTACGATGTCTACGTAACTCTGTATACAGGGTGTCCCAAAAGTGTTGAAGGAGCCGGAAATGGGAGGTAAGTAGGGTCATTCTGAACAACTTTTTCATTTGCAAAAATGTCGTATGGGGCTTCATTTTTAAATTATTAACGAAAAACACCGACCAATCAGAGCACGAGAATCCCGCGCGCTCGGAGGCAGAAATGAAGGCCCGAGTTATAATTGGCCGTGGTCGCGATCGTATCGCGTGGCGCGCGATTCTCGCGTTCTGATTGGTCGGTGTTTTTCGTTAATAATTTAAAAATGAAGCTCCATACGACATTTTTGCAAATGAAGAAGTTGTTCAGAATGGCCCCACCTATCTCCCATTTCCGGCTCCTTCAACACTTTTGGGACACCCCGTATATACCTCTTTGTAAGTAGTTACTGCACATCAAATGGGGGCATACGACAACGTTGTACTTCAACATTGAGATATTTTCAGATTTAGAAGTTTTCGAAATTGAAAATTTTTGAAATACAAATCTGTTGAAACGCAATTAGTATTATATTGTAAAGTTTTTCTGTCGCTTTGCTGCTCTTTATAACGTGCAATTTATCGTCTGAAACTATTTTTAATTTAGCATGATTTCTGAGAGCCAGCGCGGTTTATTATTTTATGAGTGTCGAACCGTTAGGTGACAAACGACGTCGTATTTTTACTTAGGTTACTCGGGTAAAGAGTGACCTCGCGATGAGCATTTGGTAAGAGCGGTTCTTGCCCACTTCTCTTCAATTTTTAATCACCAATGAAATTACTTTAATTTTGACTTCTTCGTTTGTCCACCCCCAGCGACATGCTAATCCCCACTACATATTTTATTCTGGAGAGAAACATTATTTTATCTCTCCTGCACAATTCCAATGACTCGCAAAGAGTAAACATAAAAAATATTAACATTGTCGGTCATTTCCGATCCGTCTCTGATACTTATAAATTATAAATATATTTATTTCTTTGATTGAGAGAAGACTTCAATTTATTTTCTCACCAAACCGTCGTTAAAATCAACGTTGGAATATAACAAAATCTTTTGAATTATCCTTTTTTGTTCATCGTCAAGTTCTTATCCTATGTAATCTTATATGCATGCAGCAGTAGTGTAATTAATGTTCACAAAAATAATATCTACATGTGATCCACAATGAGAGTAATATGTACATGCAAAATTATACAATTTTTGTAATTGCACCAACTTATAATAATATAGTTAGCTATTAAAAAACTGAATAATAGTTTGCTATTAATGACAAAAGTTAGGGTCGATTAGTATTGAGTGATTCTAAACAGTTTATTATCTAACTTTGATCTTTAAAAATTTACGAACAATATCCTTGTACCAAAAAATTTGTATCTAATGACTTGCACCTCTATTCGATTCCTCGTTTCACTGACTGCTGAATACATACATTTTGTTTAATAGTAAACGCACCCCTGTTGCTGCAAGTTTGTAATCCACAAATGTAGCAGTACTGTTTTAACAAACACTATTATTATCATACGACGAACATATGTATAAATCTATTAATGGTTTCCTGTAGCACTACAGGGAAGTATTAAATTTAACTTTCCACGGTTCGCAATTCACTGTTTCAATTCCAGGAAACATGATACCAGAATACCGTAATCCGTGCTCGAATCGTCCCTGCAATTTCAACTTCTACTTTGTTGAGCGTATCAAGATTTTGCTCTAACGGAACAGCTTTCACCAATCAGACTGTCATACTTATTATTCCATTCGCTGTATGCAATTTGCATCGACGTAACACTCTCGATCGAAGTCGAAGAATATCCTCGATGTCAGTCTCGGATATAGATTTTTCGGAGCCCAGGGTCGTAAAACCCTTTAGAAGAACCTATATATATTATATTATTAATACATATTATTAAATATATTCGTTCGAGTGAATATATTCAATTAAATAGATTTGATGGGGACAGTACATTCAATTAAATACATTCAGTGAGTATTAAAAATTGAGATTTTCTTCCAAATAAAATTACACAACGTTTAATACCATCAAAGTACATATAATGACGTGCACGTAAATAATAGTAGAAAACAAACGTTAGTGTTTAATCTCATACACTAATAGACCCTAAGTTGTTCAGCAGGTGTACTGCTAGTAACCTTTATTTTAGTAATACTTTGTCAATCTTGTGGCAATCTTTGGTTAATCATTTTGACAATCTTGTAACTTTGTATATTTCAACAACTTAAGGTCCTTATACTATAAACATAAAATTTACAATTGTTATAATAGACTCTAACTTGTTCAGCAGGTGTACTACTAGTAATCTTTATTTTAGCAATACTTTGTTATACATTTGACAATCTTATAACTTTATATATTTCAACAACTTAATGTCCTTACACTTCACAAATTTTTAATAAAATTTACAATTGTTGTAAAAGACAAACGGTAAGTCAAGTGTCATTTTGTTATTTGACACGAACGAAAAGTTTCGAATGGGGTTTCTTTAAAAGTGGGCCCCGAAATTGCACCCCCCTTATTCATCCCTGTTCGTAGCACCTTCTCGACGAGTTGTACCGTTCGACTAGTGATAGATGCGAAACAAGAGGCGAAGATTGGTTGCAACTATGCTACAGATAAGGTGCTGTCACTTAAAACTGCAGAATTTACCGCGTTGGAATTTCAAACGATAATTACACGCTGTGCCAAGTCGTGCTTGTTCGCAAAGACAAATTAAACCGGCATCTGTTTCACGGCTTTCTATCGGGCCCAGGCATTTCTTAATGAATTCTTGATGTTCGTGCGAGAAGTATTGTTACGAACTTTCCAATTTCACGACAGAAGAATCCTCTTCTCTTCTTCCTGTTTGAAACACGAATAGCGCACGTTCTCGAGAACGGTGCGGCATTCCTTCCATCTGCAATCGATAACGAGCCGCTCAGAACTCTATTTCACCTTGTAAGTCTTCGCGAGAACGTCCCCCACTGTAGTTTTCATTGTGGTGCGTCGATATGTGAAATTTTTAGGGAACTACATTGGCATAAGTTAGGATTTTTGTTTGGAACGATGCAGGACCACTGGTTTTACTAATGGAATCAGTAGAATTTAAGTATTATGGTGCCCCGTAAATTCCTTCCCTGTTTAATAGAAATATATATACAATATATATTGTTTAACATTTGTTGCATTAAATATGAAGTGCTTCACTAAGTGAACTAAAAAAATACAAAATTTGAACATAAAAATCTATTAGGTTGTTCGGAAAGTAATTTCATTTTTTTTTTTATGAAAATAAGAGACAGTTTTCATTGATATTCTTTTTTCTTGTTTGAACAGCATTTTTGAAAAAGTTAAATATTCCAAAAATGCTGCTACACTTTCTATATTTGATAAGGTACTAACCACACTCTACTGCGTTGAATCAGTTGAACTTCTTGACAAGTGAGTCTATTGGAAAAAAAACGAAATCACTTTCCGAACAACCCAATATATGCCGTGTCGCTTGAACTGCGCGGATTCGGGCACCCAACGCTAGTTCTGATTCGGCCACAATTTAATGCGCCTGAATCTCATTGAAATGGTAGTTCGTGTTTTTATTCAATTCAACCATCAAGTTACGTTCCCCCTGTAAAAGTTAGACTACAACGATGCAACTAAAACTAGAATTAGAAACAATTCAATTTATTTTAAAATAAATACTATCACTCGAAAAACAACAGGCTCACGAAAATCTTCCAGGAATATCCAAAGATTTTAAATAATTTTGTTACAACAATTTTAACTATCTATAATAATTTCACCAACTGTTTATAACAATGTAATCAACTATCTATAACAATTCCATCAATTATTTATAGTAATGTATCTGTAACAATTTCAACAACAATTTATGACAGAAGCGGAATACATTTAATGATCAAAACTCATGATGATTGGCCCCGCATATCACGTATTACTTGTTTACGACTACAAATTACCTGCACAAAGCGGCACTGGTACATTTCACGAATTCGTCAACGGCACTTCGACCGTCTCAATAAAAAATTGGTCAGTTAAAACCACTAAAAGCAACTGGAAAACTGGTTCGCCGATCGGATCGATAAAACGTTCGCTAATTCAGGGATACTGAAATCCGAGAGATAACATAACGAACCGGCCCCCAGACACGTCGAACAACGTGTATCAGTGATTTCAGCCAGGTATCAGGGATAACGACCACAATCTTTGCTTCTTAATACAGTCATTACAAAGCGCAGAAGATGTCTATAAGGGAGCGACAGATAATCGGAGAGTGGTAAACGAGCGAGTATAGCGAGAGGATGAGTAGGGTTCCGAAGAGAATGGCGAAGTTCGAACTTTCGGCAGGTAAAACCGGAATCGGGGATCAAAGTTGTCGGTTCTTGCGAACTGCTTTGAGGAACCTCGGAAAACGCCACGGATGGTAGAATGTTACGGTGAACACCGGAAATGGAGGGGAACAAGGATACGTGGAACCAGACGAGCCCCCACCTACCCCGAACGAACTGTAACTCAATGCAGAGAAACTTGACGGGTCCTGCCGCTGATTAGAAGGGCTCCAACAAGTTTCTCCTTGCTGGGATTAGGCAGAAATGTCGAGTGAAGCGGGTTAGGCCAGAGAATAAGGTTGACAGAGAGCAGCGAAAGAGGAAGTTGCGACATGTAAACCGGCGAACGTTATCTTATCAGCGTATGCAAATCGACTGGCTCTACCTGCTTAACGTATGCGTGATCGTAAAATATGCCGGCGATATTTATGGGAGACATTAACGCCAGAAAACGTGGGCACGCCAGTGGTAATTGGATAAACTTCAACGCCTTACTCGAACACTGGATGTTAATTGTACTGTACTTTGACATAAAGTTTAGCGGGTTATGGCGAACTCGAGATGCGGCGAACGATCGATCTGTTTTACTTTCTCGAGTATAACGGTTTTAAAGATCGCACGTTCTCGCGTTTAAACTTTGCGTTCGAACGTTTCCTCGAAGCAGACATTACGAATGCCAAATAATTTTGAGCGTAAAGTTAGTATAAGAGTGATAATAAAAGGGAGAAGGTAATACCAGGTTCATAGAATACGCGTGGATGATTTTAGGCATCCTTATTTTATATAAGATGCTTTTAATATGTGAATATTAACTTTTGTCGAGATGAAGAATAATTTTGTAAACTTTTGTTGCATCCCTTATATAGTCATTGTTGCGTTTTATTTTTAATCTACGAAAAACCACATTGAATGGCAGTAAAACAAGTGTTAATAAAAGGTGGCGTATTAAATTAATTCACTCAACATACATTATTGAGATTATAAACTTTATAGACATAAGATTTATGCAAAATAGAAACGTCAACAATATATAAGACTTTATTCTAACACAGACAGAGATATAGAAAGCAGTGTAGAATGATATAAAATTATAAAAAAATTCAGAGATGGATGTTCATTGATATAAATAGATTAGGGTCAATTCTCAAAATGTAGGTTGATGAATATAATTTACCTCAAAGATACCTGGTCAAAGTTACCCCAATCTTTGGTACTCTCTTTAAATTATTTTTTTGGGAGCTTTCGTTGCACTTATCTAGTCTTTCCTTCTTCATTTAGCATTTCGTGTTGTAATACATAGACATTGTAATGGAAATTAACATCGTCAGTTAGAGATAACCAATCATTGTTGAAACATTAAAATAAAGGAAGAGAATTTAAGTGTTAGGTATATTTCTGATTTAACGATCTTCCATTGCACGAATTATAATTAATGTTGAACACAAAAGTCAATCCTTGATTACAAATACGATTTAGATTCATCGCATTTGAATCGTAACCTGTGTCACGAATGTGACTCGATGCTATATGTCAAAAGGTTAAGTAATAATTGTAAGTCTACAAAACACCGTAATTTTCAATTGCGAAAATACAAGACGTTAGTTGCCATTAAGTATAGATCTCCGTTTCACTCGATAACTATCGAAGAAATGCGCCGATGCATTGTCATGCAAATGAAGCCAAGACCAACTTCCCTGAAACGCAAGCCTAACTCCAACATTTTCGACTAAAATATTACGTTCTGTCTCCATCGATTCCTGTCGTCACTCTCGCCAAACGTCTCTGAATAGCCTTCATCGATTCTTTCTATCCCGAAAATTGATTGATGATTCATTTCTGACTTATGGCTCTAGCTCTTATTGCAGACAATTGAAATACAATTTTTTTTTAAATATTTTTTATCATATGCATTTTTCCACCCAGTAAATATTTTCATAATATTTCATAAATGATCAGAAAGAACTTCGCTAAAAAAATTTCAGTCCTTGTCATATACAAACTATCTTTCTTAATTGTTCTACTTTGTAATTAGCAAATAACATTATTAATATTACTGTTATAATATTGGGCCAAGAATTTAATGTCGTACTATGTATTACACAGATGAACGTACGGAAGTATATTTCTGTTGCTGTTTGTTGCGTCGCTGATAGAGCAAATTTGTTCAGCGCATGTTTGAGTAACCCAGAATTTCACAACTAGTTTTCATAGTTCACCGAGTGGAATTACTATTCTGATTTGCCTCAAAATATCTTCGTGTGTATTTGCAGCACTATATAATTTGGAACAATTTTTCTCGTAAACTTTGATTTCTAATTATTGAGTTCATTCCATCTTCGTGCAATATGAATAACATGATCGTATGTTCTAAGAAATATAGAAATGATGGACAGTAATAGAAGCTACTATGAAAATTAATTTTGTAAGCATTAATGTCCTAATCCGTTGCTGATAGGAATTTCGATTCTGTAAATTGTTCTATGATGTGACACGAGTGCAAGAATGTTTTCACATTTTACCAAAGTTTGTTTTCAACATTCTTAACGCATAGTACTTCTAAATGTTGCGTGGAACATTTATCATTGACTGCCTTGCTTGCCACAGTTGTAGTTCACAACAGAGAGCTCATTATTCAATGTGTAAATTTAGAAACTCGTTTAATCGAGTCTATGTATAGCTGTTGCTTTACAAACTACATGATCCAATTTTTATTTGCCGCATGGTATAAGTCCATTTCGGGAGATTCCGTTCTAGAAAGTACCTTTTGGTTAATTATAGGAACGACTGGACATACACTTCGAATCTAAATACCTGTAAGGTGGCTCTCAACAAGTGTACCCGACCTCGATTTTGTACTCGTAAATTTAGACACGATTAGAACATTGTATCGATTTATTCTTACGAAATGATATTTGTTCAAACTTAGTTGCTAAAGTTAGAACAAGGTGTGTTTACCTTGAGCACTGTTTACTTTGTATCGACTATTTTATTTAGCGAGCTTCTTATTGTTAATTATTATAATACAGATTCTTCACTTTGCAATAAATTAAAAATAACTGACCATACATGATCTTTTCGAAATTGCTATTTTTCTGCTGTCAATCGCCACAATGGCCATTATTGTGTATCGAAACTCAGTATATCGCTACGTTTGGACCTTACATGCACAACATTGATTATGCCACTATGACTGTATTAGAGACGATGGTGTGATAAAATATTAACGATTTATATCATGTCTAGACTGCCGATTATGATATACAAAAAGAATATAAATCTCAAATTGTAGCATGAAACCGAATGACGAGCGCGAATCGTCTTTCAAGCGCAACCTGTTAAAGTTACAGCCTGGCCCAGTTACACTCCGCATACTTATAACAATATTAATTTTTCAAGGCACATTTAGCAAACCTTTTTCCTTCATTTCACGAGCACTGTTCGCGTTCAGAGTCCTAAAAAGCTTTATTCCCGACACTGTGCATTCAGCGTTATTCTACCAGCCGGACCAGAGTGTAGGGCATTTCTCCATTTCCGTCAGCGCTTTCCTCGATGAAGAAGCCGGCTATTAAAAGCGGACAGAAAGGAGGCCGTGACTTTTGCAAACAACGCGTAACCGAGCGTCATCGGAGAAGAGAAACACGGGGGAGAATAAAAAAAAGGTAGGAGTTTTCAGCGGTAAGCGCGTAACGATCCAACCTGGCTGCGTACACACGCTTATTATGAGCTCTCTGACCCATTTTCTCGCCTTTCTTCTCGTCTTTGCGAACTTTTCGTACCTGCAACAACGACTTCGTGCAAGCGCAGCTTCATTTACGTTTTACTGCCAACTTTATTGCTGATTTACACGCTTCGACCGCGCCGGACGGGGAAAGAAAAATGGACAATGCCGATGTTCCGTTTTCAGCGTGTTCATAGACGTTGAAGTTATAGGTTGCTGCGAATAACTTCGTAGCGTAACACGCGTGTAACTATGTCTGGTTACAGTCTAAACGGTGTTTCTATCAGAAATTAATGAGACGCGACCGAGTTGATACCGCGAGTTGCGTTGTAACATAAGTTCAGCCGCAGACTGTCAGTAAAATAAGTTATAGGTTTGATGTTGGATTAAGTATACATGATTCCTTTGTTGTTTGAGTGACGAATTGGAGGAAATAAAATGTCTGATATTCACACGTTAAAATGTAATCAGAGTAATTTCAGACCGTGAGGTTATAGACTATTGATTACAGTGAGGACGTGAGGTACGTGTGATGAATTGTAAATAAGTTAACAGTCACTCAACAATATATATTCGATAAATAAGCAACGATTAAATACCAACAAGCAACAAACGGTATCAGGTAATAACGAGTAGTAGTAAGAGCGTCAAAGATTGTGCGGGTGTAAACGTGACGATATGAAAATCACGAGTGTCTCTAGTGGCGCGATGATCAGTGTTTTTATGCCCTTTTTGGGAAGAGATAGACGTAGGAAAAGAAAAGGAGAAGTATACAGTTGAAGGGGTGGAAAGGAAAGTCAACGGAAACTTAAGCTCGCACAAATCTGGATGCCAAATGTGCAATTTGACAAAGACCAGGGTTGCGCGAGACCTTGGAAAAAACAGGAAATTGAAGAATAGGCAGGAAGTGCTTAGCCAAACTCAGGCAAAAGAGAAAGTTAGGGATAACGTCATGGCGGACACGACCACAACAGATTATGTATCGTCGCCATGAGTGAAATACGATTCAAGATCAATTATCAAGTTCTGGAATAATTTCGATCGGGTTCTAGAAGACGAGCTACGGAGAGAGCCTTTTGCTTTCCTTTTTAGAAAAATGTATTTAAAAGAGGGTCGAAATATTAATAGTGTATCGATTATTACGGAAGAAGTTATAGTCCCGTGCAAATGGAACAGGCTCTACCTTCTAAACGGCTATAACTAAATATTATAGCTAAAAGTTAAATGGTACCTACAATATTCAACTAATTACAGTTGCTTTTGTGCATCGACGAATCAGAAAAATGCGACACTGTTTATACTTTAAATGGATATCTATGTTTCTGACTGCATCCGTTGATGCAGTTTCTCGATCTTTGCGTAAAAATATTAACCCTTTCGCGCCGAGCGCCGCATATATGCGGCATCCACTCGACGACATGTGGGTACGAGCACCGCATATATGCGGCATCGAAATTGTGGCGACCACGCATGAACGCCATCTAAGCAAGTGCACTTCGTAGTTAATTGTTTTTACATATTCTTTACGTATTACTTATTACATTAGAACAATGATTGTTTTATTCAACACAGTTTCTATTTAAGACTTAGAACAACATATATACAGAAACCACGCGCACTGTGCATATTTTCGGCGCGAGTTTCCGTTCGGGGACGGTACTTCGGCGGACGGGGAGCTCGGCGCGAAAGGGTTAATATAATATATTATAAAAAAAAAAAATGGTACTTTTCCGTTAGCCAAGCGCAAAAAAAATATAATATAGAATTCCGTCAAATTTCTTACAACCATAAGGTTCTTTCTTACAAAGGTTATTTCTTACGACCTAACCTTACCTATCCAAATTTCTTATAACCATGTTCGTCTGGGGCCATGTGCTCTCTTCTCTGAAAAATATTCAAAAACAAATATATAAAATATATAAAAAAAAAATATTCTATTCTATTTTATTCTCTAATATTTGTTTATAGTTGAACGTTTTCGACTTTTATTCCGTTGACTGTTTTGTCATTTGCTTCGCTTAGCGACTTGGCTCGCACTTGGTTCACAATTGGCGACATTTGCGCCCGGCTAACGGAAAAGTACAAAAAAAAATATGTATATACTCTCCTGGACAAAATTAAGTGGACATTGTAGAAATGTAAAAAATGTTTTGTTTCATTACAATGTTGTAAATAAATTTTAAATTTGGAACGTGGGATATTTTTGTAGATTTGAAAAAACATTTATTTAATGTATATAATTGTGCAATAAAGTTTTGATTTATAGGCATTATTAGTTAAATTAAATTACCATTTTGTTATTTATGATACCTGTCCAATTAATTTTGTCCACGACTGTATATAAACGTTAATATCAATATTAATATATTAGGCAGTTACCAATGCTTAAAGTTCTGTTAATTATTTCGATTTCTGCGCAAGTGTTCCGAACTACCTGCGTTACGTTCCATCACAATGTTTATAAACACGAAGGGGCTATCGGTATCAGTCACCGTGAGATTGAAATTTCCATCAGTTTATATTTACTACCCCTGCGCGATCGTTTCGACATTCAGTGTTTTGAAATCGTGGCGTTTAGACGTAGTGAAGCAGTTGATACATTTATTTCGGTTAACAAGTGCGTTTAAAATTGTACCGGGGCTGCAAAGCTGTATCAAGACACATGTTCCAATCGGTAACAGCCCTTGCGTTCGAATTTTTATAAAGTGCAGTGCGATTTATGCCAGTACGGGTTCTTCGACGAACTGAAACGAAATGTGCCAAAGCGAGTGGTTCAAAATGAAGGAACAGTAACATCAGTGAAAAGGATTGGTACACGAGGACCGATGTTATGACTACTGCGATCCGGATTTCGTACACCTCGACTTCTTTTTATGGGGTTCTCTAAACGATGGCGTGTATTCGCGCTTCGTTACTAATCTTGAGGAGCTCCAACAACACAATCAACAGGAAAAAACTGAAATGAAAAAGGACATCACAACTGGACTGCAGTGGAGGGCCGTTCGAACACTTCTTGTACCGGAGGTAAGTACTCCGAAATACTTGCTTCGAGAAATTTGATCTGTAAAGAATTATACGCTTTAATTGAAAGATGCTAGTTACATAAATATTATATAAATCTAGGCACCTTAATATGAATTTTTATTTATTACCATTGTGTTATTATGTATTGTCATCGAAATACTTGATTTGTCCTTCATGCTTTTTATTTCCAATGTTACATTTAAAAGCACTAAAATATTTAAATATATTTTTCATATATATATTTAAATATATTTTTAATATATTAAAAAATATTTTTCCTTCAGATAATTACAAATAAGTATTGAATTGTATTTTATATAAAGAAGAAAGAGCTTCTCAAGTTGTCTAGAAATTAACAAATGTTTAAATTTTAGAATTTTTATATTAAAATATGTCCATACCCATAAAGTTGAAGATCAGTAAACTAGAAAATGTTGTTATTCGGTAATGTGGAAAGTTCTGATTCGCCAAATTTAACAATTGAATAATGCAAAAAATCCTCGGATCTAACATATCGAAATTAAGAAATCTAAAACTCAGTAAATGTGAAAATTTGAATTTTCCACGTTTCTCAATTTGAAAATATTTTAACTCGAAACTTTCTAAATCCTTAAATTCGATAATTTCCAAATACTTTCGTACTAAAAAAACTCTGTAAAATTAGTATGAATTCCTTGCATCGTTATTTGCCGTATATAAATCAAGTGTGGCATTATACGGCGAATAGATAGCACAACAGTTACCGTAGATATTCTTGACTATTTATAATTCGGGACACGATCGCCCTAAAAATGGCCGTCACAAATTGCACCATCAGAACGAAATACCGAATTCTATCAGACAAAACTTGATAGCAATGGCGAGTCATTTTGATCGTCGAATCGTTTTTGCATTCTAACGGTATCGTTAATCGAACGGCAATCACACACGAGATCGATTGACCCGACGTTGTCGCATTAACGATAAGAATAACCCGTGGCAATCAAAACCTCGACACGTTTCTATTTCGGAAAATAAAAATTCATTCGATTGGCAGATCACGGGGCAAATGTTTAGCTACGGTAAGCCGATTACGTGAAAAATTCATGCGGAAAGTTCGCCTCGTCATCTGTGATTACGCGATTATACGTCAGAATGGTGAAGACGGTATCGATTCAGTGAGGCAATAATTTCAGTCGGTCGAGCAAACGCAGCTCGAATGAAAAATATAATTTAGATAAACGGCCCTGCGGGGGTGCTTATTTATTGGCTAGTCTATATTTTACTGATGCACGAACGAGCGAGAAAATCAATTGACTTCGTACATGGACGTAGAAAGGTACGAAAGTTTGATCGTGATTTGCAGGAGGAACGTTGCACAAACGTTTTCCATTTCTTTTATTCATTTCCGATGGATGTTAAAGCATTTATTGCTATTGCGTTAACGTTTATTTTATATTGTGACGAAATAAGAGGTAAGGTTGCTGCGAAGATAGAGAGACAGACATATACGCATTTTTAATATATACTTTCCCAAGAAATTTACGTAAAATTCAATTGTACGATCGTGGCAATTTATTTGAACTATTTCCTGTAATTTCGAAGATTTTAGAATTGAAAATTCTGGATCTTTTGAATTGTACATTTCCACACTTTCAAATTTATAATCTTTTGTGTTTGAATATTCGAAAATTTTTAAGTTTTGTTCTTATAAATTTTCAAACTTCCAAGTTCCTAATTCTCTGAATTTAAGAACTTGGATTGTTATACATTTATAAATTACAATATTTCAAACTTAAAGTAGATATCTCTACTTTTTATAAGGTTAAAATTTCTTACTTTTAACTTAACAGATTTGTATATTTCGAAGTTTAAGAACTTGAGGCTTACAAGTTTCTAAACTTTTAAATGACTATGTTTCTTATTTTTTCAATCTGGTAGAGTAAGGAGCTAAAACTTTGAGAATTTGAATGTTAAAAATGTCAGTATTTGATAACTTAGATATCTGAAAATTTAAAAGGTAGTACTGATATGATACACATACAACTTTTTGTATCTATAGATTTCTAAGTTTGAAATATTTGAAATGTCTAGATTCGTGTATTTACGTATTTAGAAATTTAAAAATGTAGTATATCTGCATTTACAAGTTTGTGTACCTAAAAATGTCTTCATTAAAAATATTTGAAATTTAGAGCATTTAAACACGCGAATATTTAAATATCTGAATAATTGAAAATTTGAAAATGTTAATACCAGCATATTTGAAAATTTAGATATCAAACATGTATCTTTATAATTATTCATACCTGATCTGCCCATCACTGTTTTATAATATTACGCGCTATAAATATTTGTTAATTATTATTTTCACCAATTTCTAATGCAAGAAAGTACAATCTCTACGTCTACATTGACTTTACGAATCAATTAACAAGAAAAGCTGTAACACTATTTCTTCTTAATATACGTATAATCTTGTAAATATTCCGCTTGTAAATTAAATTTAATTATATCAAACTGTGCCACGCAGAAAATATGCTCGAACGATTCTTCAATTATCGACAGTAGAACGGGTTTAAGGCGAATCTACCTGTAACCTATGGACAGGTGTTCCATAGACGCGTGCCCATTTACATGTAAAACACGTGGGCGTCGATCCCCGGTGCGAAACAGGTGCGTTGATTAATCGAGGCAGAGTAATGCCTCGTCTCCTTGATGTTCTTATCGTAAATCGGTTTACCTTTCCATTAAGCTGGATGTCAATTACCACGCTTAATCAATGCGTAAGCGACGATGTATCCATAAAATCAATTACTGGCCCGAATCAAATATCTCTCTATGTAGAGTTGCATGTCTGCGACGGAAATTGATTTAGGCTCGAATGCTTCGAACAAAAACCGCTATAAAGTGAATAAATTGAGATTACGCGCTTAACTGATCGTTACGAACTATTTTATGTTTCATTCACGTTCTTCAATCCGAAGATTGTTCCTGTATTGTATTTTTATTAAATAAGGATTTCTTTCATATTATATTAAAATATAAGGATGGCGGGACAAATGAACGATAAAGTTAATATTGTAATTAGTATAATTACTGCTTAATATAATTACAACTGCTTGAACATATTTTTACTTGCAATTTCTTTCCGATGATACTTTTACTTGAAAATAATATGATTAATTGAATCGGTAACGAGAACGTTGTACCTTCAATTCTAAATAATTCGTAATTTTTTTATGAAAATTTTGGTGTGATTTGATTTTGAAATTTTGATTTGATTTGTTAGAATTATAGAAACGTAAAAATCGTATTAATACAACATTATGTAAGAGAGGAAATTGAATTTTCTTAAAAATTTCAGTTTCTGCCATTGATGATAAATGATTCAATTACTAAATTAACGAAATACTAGAAATTATGGTCTTCCTCGCAGTTCAATTATTTTTACAAATACATATCAATGGACTATTACATTAAATTTTTTCAAAATGAACTACTTTGTAATACAGACGAATTCGTGAATGAAAATGAAATCATATGTTAGTAAAAATGTTATGTAATATGTGTTTTGAATATGTCTTGATGTCCTTTACAACATGATGAAATAAAAAATATGTATTCCTGTTTGTAAAACCTAAGATTACCTACAGTCGTGGACAAAATTAAGTGGACAGGTATCATAAATAACAAAATGCTAATTTAATTTAACTAATAATGCCTATAAATCAAAACTTTATTGCACAGTTATGTACATTAAATAAATGTTTTTTCAAGTCTACAAAAACATTTCACGTTCTAAATTTAAAATTGTATTTGAAACATTGTAATAAAAAAAATTTGTTTACATTTCTGCAATCTCCACTTAATTTTGTCCATGACTGTATCTACTAGTGATTAAAAAAGTCCAAAAGTGTAGATGGCTAAAAGTCCAAAAGTCCAAAAGTCCAAAAGTCCAAGTCCAAAAGTCTAAAAGTCTAGAATTATAAAAGCGTAAAAGAATGAAACGTTTCACCAATTACGCAATTAACAAACTAAATACGACCCGAGTATCATGATTAAACAATTTTGTCCAGAATTAAAAAATTTGTCTGTCATTTAGTAGCAACAAGAATAATCGTCTGTCGTATTAGAAGACACACCCTGTATACCGCCTCGCTTCAAAATAAATCCCGTTGACCTTTCTCTGGCAATTTTATTTAATCCATCGCTAGATTAAACTCACTTCCGTTCATCTTGAGGCTGTCAATGTTCGAGCGAGCAGAAGTACGGCTACAAATTACGGGAGACAGGTGTAAGCTAATAAAAAGCGAGTGACTGGAGTATCCCGGTTGTAACGCGTCGGATATATACTCGATAATATACATTCGTAGGGTAGTTATGTTCGAAGGAAACCCTAGTGGCGTCGAGAATCAGGAAGAAAATGGAGCCTCGGTAACGGGGATTATTAATGGCTTAGCCGGGGCCCTTATTCTCTCTTTAGCCGGCCATTTCGTTTTTCATGAAATCTTCCCCGATCTGTCTGTTCGTTTCTTCTCCTGTTTCTCTCTCGGGTTGCCTATTTCGCGAGCCTTTCGACGAGTCGGCACGCGGACGCGGAAGAACCGTTTTCTTCAGGGTTTCCTTGTTTCCGATTCTTCGTAAACTCGTTATCCGAGCCACCTCATGAATTATTTATGGCCGCCACTGCCGAGGCAATGCGGCGGGGATCGTGTAACCGCGAAATCTCGATTGATTCCCGAGTAAACGTGTGATATTCACCGCCGTCCGTGTCTGTCAGCGAAAACGGATTATTACGATTTGTTGCGGGCCGAATAATACGAATTGCCACGCTGCAATTTTTACAGTCGCCGAACGTATTAATACGCTGACGCTATTGGACATCGTATTGCGCGTTGTTTACACGTGCGCTGCCACGGTGGTTGTTCGGACTTGTATGTTTTAGAAAAAAACATTGCAAGGAACAACGTCAGAACACATTGTACATGTTATAACTATACAGGGTGTCCCACAATTATGGTACGAGCCGGAAAGGGGTGGTAGGTGGGGCTATTCTGAACAACTTTTTCCTTTGCAAAAATATTGAACGACGTTTCATTTTTAAATTATTCAGGAAAAACACCGACCAATCAGAACGCGAGGATCGCGCGCGCTCAGCTACAATCAGTTAGTTCCGACTGACGCACCTGGCAAGTAAATTGTAAGGCAAGAGATTAATTTATATTTAGTTGACGTTTGTTGTATAACGTTTCGATCTGATATTTTAATTTGTATATTTGAGAAACAAATCGTCGCGTGGCATTGAATCATAGTTGACGTTATCATCTTATCTACAACTTGACAATATATTTCTTGTCTAACTGTGATGATTCATTGAATCATACATGGTCCATAACACTTCAGAGACAAGAAATTTAGAAATTTTCGAATATGTGAAGTTTGATTTATACATTCACGAAAGAAGTTTAAAACTTTGTATAAATTTACAATCTACACTGTATGTTATCGATAAAAGATATCACATAACGAAGGAAATGATAAATAGCCATCGTATTATAATATTTAATAATGTTAACATGTCCACTGTATTTAAACGATAAAGAATTATACTTAATACGAAGAATTCATTAACAGTCATAATTTGACAATGTTATATTTAGATGATATTTATAATTACATGATATTTATTTCATATTTATTTGATATAACAATGTTAACATGTCAATGTCAATGTAACACTATTAATAATATTAACAATCTTAATTGATAATGTTAAATTTATTAACATTATTAATTTAAAACTGATACAAAGTATATTAATTTAAAATCTATTAACTTAAGATTAATGAAAAATTAGTTGAAAATCATAAATGAATTTAAGACTTATTAATTAAGAATATATTAATTCAAAATGAATAACGTTAATAATATCGATGCAGCGAATTGTACAATACAATTTATTTATTTAGAACACTAGAGTGTTAACTTCAACAGAAAGGTCACGTCCTTCTAATTATAATTAAATTAGAATAACCTGAAATCGTAAGGGTCTGCAGAAAAATATAATCGGGGGCATCGCATTTTGACCGATCTGAATACTTTCCCTTGCTATATATTTTACATAATAGCCGGAAAAGCAAATATACTGAATTAAACGAATAGTTTCTTGCGGGTTGCCAGCAATTCACGTGGCTCAGAACTCGTTAACGAATGGTCGAGAGCGAAACTGCCCGTTCGGGCTAGGATCAACGTTCGAAGAAGTCGGGGCAGGAAAGAAAACACGACGATTCCCGTGGTGGAAAAAGAATTCTGGCATTCATAAAGTTCGCTGGAGCGCGTGAACGCGGATCCCAAACCGCTCGAGAGCATCTCAAGTATCTTCAACATTCCCCGGCAAAGTCGCACGATTCTTCTTTTCCCTTTTTTCTCTCTTTTTTTTTTTTTTTATTTTCCTCTTCCTTCCCATTCGACGTTGGCTTTGTGCTCACGAGACCAGAGGACGCGAATAAAAACGATGGGCGGGAACGACAACGACCGCCAGTGTAATTAATTGTTTTCGGTTGTAAATTATCTAGCATAAGGGCGAATTGCTGCATGCAAATGCCAGTTGACGATGGTGAACGCGGATGTTCGGGTATCGTGGATTCTAGGGACACTTTACTTCTGCAGCTCTGATATTGCTTGCGCCATGTTGTTACCGCGTGGGCCAAAATGATCAGTTGAAATATGTAAGTAAGTGTTCCTTTGAATGCCCACTTCACATGCAGACTTAACGGCGAGTGAATTATTGGAAAATTGTTAATTATTAAATCTAACACTTAGATGTATTGAGTAACAAGAATTTTTATGGTAATTTTCACAAAGTTTGTTTGGACGGCTCGTTTAACTTGGGATATTTGGTCTTGACTGGTTGAACTTTGATTCTGATCTGACTCTCTGTCGCTAACCTTTCCTTCGTAGTGAATTTATTTTGAAGGAGGGGGTTTTTTGTAACATCGTTTCTTATTGGTTACTCGAATTTTTAGAAAGACCTTGGGAAGTGGAAGCCGTTCCACGGGGACTACTGTTAGACACAGGTAGGGTGATTTGACCTTAGGCAGCGTACGCCAGTACCAGTAATAAACCAATTTCACCCTTCCCAAATGTGCTGCTGTTTGAAAATTTTTAAAGTCCTTGCAAACAATAAGTCGTAAAATTTGTTCGTTTTAATTATTTCCAACACTTATTGGGACAGGTCTTTAAACTACCCCTAATAAACGCTATACTAACAGAAAATATTGTTCTTGGTTGCTAAGAAGTAACACATGTGGATTTACACAATTATGAGAACAATACTGTCAGTAGGGAAAATGGCGAAGTGCGCTAGGAAGTTCGCTAGTAAATTGTTATTAAAATTCATAATATATCACTCGAATAAGAGTACAATTTCAAATCAAAAGAGCTTGTAGCTTAATTAATCAACTAATATTTAGCTCATAATTTCCATCTATCAATAATTAATTTGTAACTGTTAATTGATTGTAAAATAAACTGTTATTTATAATAAAGCCATGAATATCGCACACGAAATGTGCAGATGAGAAAAATACATACGCTAACACTTTTCCATCGCAGCGTTAGAATTCTAACAAGGTTAGAAACAACGTTTTCTGTGTAGAATCCAATTACAGTTACAGGAAACCTCCATTCGAAGTTCTAGAAGACGCAGACATTAATTTCTGCTTATGTCTGTATTTACAGTCGTTCGACATAGAACATCGGTTTTCTACTCATGAACACCTATTGTTTACCCGACAGCGCAATTAATTCTCGCAAAACGGTGAAATACTTCGAACAAAATGAAGTCGTATTTCTGTCTAGTTCACAAGCAAAATATCGTCTTTAAAGGTGAAGCTGGAAACAGTGAAACGTATTCGTTGAAACTCGACGTTGTGTCGGGATGTGTATCGTGGAAAACAATAACCCGCGGACGTGTTAGCTTAGAAAACAATTCAGATAAGCTGAGCCACGTGCAGCGTCGTGGAAACGTAGAGCTCGATAAAGAGAATTTACGTAATCCAAATATAGGGGCAATTGAAACGGCGTTTAATTCAGTCGACGCGTCCATTAGGATTCCAGTGAATATATGGACTCTTATGAAACGAGTACAGCCACGTAAAGAGGCCACGAAGAATGAAATACTTTGAATGTTAAAAGAAATAAGAACGAGGCTGCAATGTACGACTGATTTAATAAATGTTGATCTACTTTTGAAAACTATTTTATTCTCTTTACATTATAAGTATTTTTATAATTTTTGACAAGGGCATGATGCGAGGTCAATTAACGAAATACATTGACAAGATGAATCAGTGGATGAATTTGTACTTATTTATTAACACAGTGGTTATTTTGATGGATATCAAAGGTGGAAGACATAGAAACTGTACAGCGAAGAATAGAAAGATTTGTTTTCTTGAATTGAAGCTTAAAATAGGCTATATTTCGAGTATTATGTGTGAATTATTGGGAAATATACATCAAAATATGGGTACTTTTATAGATATTTAGCAATGTCGAAGTCTTAGTACTTTTATAGGCGTTTAGGAATTTTTACAATGATCTATGAATATAGGAATTGAAAAGTATAAAGATTTGTAGAATATAGGAATATGGGAACGTAGAAGATTAAAAATACAGCAATTTGAGAATAGAGTGATTTGAAGGTATGGTGGTACAAAAATATAGAATTGTAGCAAGTATAAAAATTCAAGGCAGATTTGATAAATATACAAATTTTTGGATATAGAGGTTAATAGAATTAGAATTATTATTAAATTAATGACAAATGTGCAAATCTTGTAACATACGATATTCGTCTATGTTTCCATGTATTTATTTATTATTCTAAGAAAAGGACAATAATTGCAAGTAACAATGCAAAGACAAATTGTAGAAATGAATAAATAATATTTCTACTATTGTTGGAAGAATTTCTGCAATATTCTCATAGTGATAATCCGAAAATCTTGTTTTTTGATGTGCAATACTTTAACTCTAAATTTACATGCCTCATCCAAATCTTAGATTTCTTATTTTAAATTGCAGTAATTGCTAAGAAGTTTTTGTCAAAATGTACATGAACTTTTATCGATATAAAAAATTATTGCATAAGTCAGTTTACGTATCATCCCTTGTTTTTCTACTTGAATTTCAATTTAAAAATAGCCACTAAACATCCGTAAATTTCTACGATGGTTACTGATCATAAAGGTACGAAATATCCATTTACAAAATAAACAGAATAAAGCTACTTTCAAACCGTAAAGTTATCCGCACACGTTTTACCTCAAAAAACGGGCGTTTGTTCAATAATCTACAATATCGGGTGCGGGGTATTTACACGGTATTAATTCTTCTGCAAGTTGCTACTCACCGTTAAGCCGACGATTATTACACAATTTCCCAAATACGGCCACATTTCCAAAATAGAACCTGGCGGAAAATAGAAGGGCAAACAACAATTGTAACCTGCGAAAACGTTTCAACGTAACCGCGAGTTGTTTGCGTTAATTACGTCCGGCGTTGAAACCAGACGCAATATGTAAACCGGAATCGTCGACAAAGTCGAATTAAAGATCAAAATTCCGGGAAATGATTATGCAATTTACGCACGATTTTAATCGAGCAAATTAACACTAGATTTACGAAACGAGCCAAAATGACACATAACATATTTTTTATTTTAAATTACCAACACTATGAAGAAACTTTTATTAAAATGTATGTCAAATGTTGTCAAGATAAAGGATCATTGTATAAGGCAGTTCACGTATCATACTTTATTTATTTTCTTTTCTAGTTTAGTTTTAATGTAAAAATAAATGATCATTCCATAGCCGTAAATCTAGTGTTAATATTGCGAATACTTTCCAAACAATAGTATACGAACAATAGTATTAGCCACTGTATTTAATGTAACAATAACTTTCATTTATTACAATCACTTCGCCAACAAACTATTTAATCAGCAAATATTCACATGCTCAATAAATAATTTATTTCATGAATAGTTTAACAAATAACTTTTATTAACAAGTCTTCTTATACTTTAATAAAATCATTCCATAGCCGTAAATCTAGTGTTAACAAATTGCAATGGCGCAGACATTTTTTCGCGTTTCGTACTCGCCCTTTTCTTGATTCGCCGATGCTGCACAGCAAAATGTCGCAGGTTTATTTTCGCGTGCATGTACGATTTACCGTGCTAGAACAGGACGGTGAAAGATTTCGGTACAAATTTCGAAATTTCTGCTCCGCTTCGCTTGTTCCGCGAAACCTGCGTACACGGACGAATATTAATTTTAGTCTAAATAGAACCCGGGAGACGAATGAAACGCGGTGGACGCGGTTAGGCGAGAATTCACAAGAAAAAAGACTGAAATGCAGCATTCGAAAGACGTATCTACGAATTTTATCGCGAATAATGTGTGGGAATTTTGAGAACATCGATTTAATAGTCTGGTGATGAATTACGTTTACGGAAATTTGAGTTCGATAAAGCAAACAAAGCAGAATTTTAACATCTTGGCGAAGTAACCAAAGAAATATATCTTGCTAAGCTCGGTGTATCAATGATGGATTACTAAATTAGAAATTCATTCATGAAAATTCGCAACTCATAACTTTTCAAACTTGCAAGTATGTACTTTCAAATTAAAATGTTTGTACATATGTATTTTGTAACATTCGCGAATGTACATTCCTAAATTAAGAGATTTGTGGGAACGAGTTTTCAAATTGAAAAATTTAAGAATGGGAACTCTAACATTGAAAAATTTATCAGAAGATTCGTGAATATGAAGCTTCAAATTAAAAGATTTGTGAATATGAAGCATCAACTTAAAACATTTGTGAATATGAATTTTCAGTAATTATCGTGCTCCGTAATTAATGTGGAATTACTATGTCATTGCCGTGAAATACAACGCATCCTGGCAGGGGAGATATATAAATTACATTGCATTTTCCGGATTTTCCCTTCTTGTAATTTTAACAATTATTTATTAAAGTCCCTGCGACCAGCGTGTTACGTAAAACGATTTAATTATTACGATAAACCGTTTATATCATCGAGAACAATATTATGCGTTGCTCTGGCAGCGTTTCTCGTTTAATTCTCAACACGCACACACAGACACATACACTAGTGTGGACGTGTAACGAGCGTCTGCGTTGTTACCGAAACGAACTAGCTTCAGCTTGCCTGTCTCGTCTGGTTCTTTTTTTTTGCCCATTCTCGCTCGTACTTTATCCACTCTCCTCTATTTCGCGTTGCAGCAAGAATTATCGAATTTTCTGGGACGCAAAAGATGGGTGGTAGTTGCTGCATGGGAGTACACTATTATGATAGCAGTAAAAATGTTTAGTCATTTGCGTGTGAAGAATTCGCGTCGGAATAATAAAGCAATCCGAAGATAAAGGTAATAAAAATATCGTTGTACATGTACAGCATCGCATGAAATTATTGTAAAAGTTTGTTACATTCATCTTCCTGGGAAAAGCATATATCTAGGTGTCGGATATTACAAACACGGCCCCCGCCAAGATTATAAACAAATTTAATTTTTTACTTGTTTATAATACATCAACGAATTTTACTATACTATGCAAGAATTGTTTTTTAACCCCTTCCCGTGCCATTTATTTGTCAGATGCGTCAGACAGAACTAACTATTCATAGCTATAATATTAAAACGAAGAAAGGAAATTTACAATGGTACGAGTATTTTATATTCAGCGATCTTTGACTACACGAATTATAATCGGATCGAAACTTCAAGTCGAGGAGTATTCAAAATTTGAGTAAAGTTTGTTAGATTCGAGCTGTGAGTGCGTCACGAGTCAGACTCGTCAAAGTACGGGAAGGGGTTAATATTCCTTAAACATGCGAAATTAAAATGATAATCACATTTATTTTGATAAGCGAGTCGAGCAAAGTTTCATTCCTTTAAAATGTTGATTTCGGCCACTTTTGCGATCACGAGAAATATTGTATACTTTATACCTTACAACGTTTATCCTAAACCAGTTTTTATTAGATAGCTGCAAGTAGATGAAAAATCATGCGTAGCATTAGAGGTAGTAGTGCGCATGCATAAACATATAAAATAAGATTGAAGTGTATTAAAGAGTTCGAGTAAAAATTGTCACCTTTGAACCACGAGTACACAACGATTCAGAGTATACAGGAGGTTAAATAAAAAATCTTGCGTGTCAGGTGTTTAACAGTCCCTAAGGGTTTAGCAAACTTTTCCAAGACACACGGAATAAGGTTGAAAAGGGAGTATCTTCTTATCTGGTTCCACATGTGGTTATTTTCATCCTTATTCATGTAATTCTCCGCACACGTGCTAGCGACGAATCATCAGTCACAACGCGAGCTGTTCAAACACAAGTGCGCTTTCGGTGTCGGAATCTCTTCGAATAACTCCTGAGACCGTTCTCCCAAACCAGCGAATACGTTGCGGGTTCTAGCGTCTAATAACCCGCTCGTCGATCGCAGTTCCGTGTAATTATGGATCCACCGATACGCAACGGGTGTGCTGTACCGGGAAATACATGCTCTAACCAATCTCTAGTGCGGCAGTGCACGTGCACGAAACCGCACGCTAGAGCACACGCGTCGACGTAGGAACGAGGAAAACACTCGAGGTACAGTCAACAGCAAATTTGCTTTATATGCCAAACATGTGGCAGTCTAGGAGGAAGAATTCGACGATGCAGAAATTTGATAACCTAGAAATTTGGAGATCCAGAGATTCAAGACATGGAGATTTAGAAATCTTGGAATTTCGAGATTTTGGGGTTTCATAATGAAGGAATTCGACGATGCAAAAATTTAGGGATCCAGAGATTCAAGACATGGAGATTTAGAAATCTTGGAATTTCGAGATTTTGGGGTTCCATAATAAAGGTATTCGACGATGCAAAAATTTAGGGATCCAGAGATTCAAGACATGGAGATTTAGAAATCTTGGAATTTCGAGATTTTGGGATGAAGATATTTGGCGGGGTAGAAATTTGTTATCCTAGAAATTTGGGAATCTATGGATTTGGTGGTATAGAAATTATAGATTTTCGGTATACAGATTAGAGTACTTTTTGTAAGTAATATAGGAGTCTATGAATTTGTGGCTCCCAAATGTTTATTAAAAAGATCGTAACACATATGAAATGATAACGAACAATCTTCTCCTTCAGTACCACGCAGAGTTATCGGCTTTCATATTTTTTTAATACCTTCTAACAAAGCATTCAAGAGTCTATGTTCATATAAACATTATTTCTTACCTCTATTTATAGAATATTTTATCAAATATGTGTGGTCAAAATTGAAACACCGTATATGTAATACCAAACAACAAAGTGATATGTCAATTTGTATTTTTGTTAAAAATTTTCAATAAAATGCTCGAAACCATATATTGATATAATCTACTTTTTTATTCTTGCAAGTAAAATAAATTAATAAACTCTAACAGTACAAATCAAGGACACCCAGTATGTTCATATTCAAAGTAAGCCTACGTTGCACCCGAGTGTACCTTCGGATATGTAGGAGGACACTATCTCGAGCAGCAGACGTCGTTGAAGACGTGGCAGGGGTTGCTCGAGAGTTACCGTCGGTTCATTTACCGGTATTGTTGCTCGCCACCCTTCCCTGTTCGCAGCATCTCGTACCTGCACCCTTACACAACCTCCCTCCTTCTGCCTCGTTCCGATGCAACAGAATCTCGCGTTTTCTCGCTCAAACACTGTACCTCGGTCGTCCTGTGCCCTTCGGATGCCCCGCGTTCACCAACTTCCGTCGCGATGCGCAGGAATGAGCACATTGCAACTTTACCGGATGACGATAGGATAAATAATTATCACGTTGTACTTTCGACTGAGTTATTTTATTTAACACTTTGACTGCCATGTCACCGATATACATATGTATGACACTCAAATTTCTAAAATTCTCTTAATTTGAGAATTTGGGAGTTGATATACTTTGATAATAGAGAATTTTGGAATATAACGATTTGGATTCTTGGAAATTCTGTACTGTTCATGATTGACGATATATTGATATAAGAACTTCGAGGTTTAAGATTTCGATATTTGAAAATTTGGAATTGAGATATATGAAAAATCAGAAGATTTAGGACTAAGAGCTTAGGGATTTAGAAACTTGTTAATTCGTAAACTTGTGAATTTGCAAACTTCGACATTTGTAAACTTGGAAATTTCTGTACTTTGAAATTTGTAAAATTGTACATTGGACATTTTTAAACTTGGAAATTTGTTAATTTGTAAAATTATAAACTTACAACTTTTATATGTAGAAACATAAAAATTTCACATTTAAGTCTAAAAACCTATTGCTTCGGAAATTTAAACAATATGGAAAAACAGTAACGGTGATATTCTTCTAAGCTTGCGGCCGTTATCTAAACGCAGTGTAATTCGATTAGACCTTTAACCTCCATTTCTTTATTCCACACAAGATGTTCACAAAGTAATCACAGCCCTTACCACTGCTAAATAGGTCGAATGACCCTTTTACAAATTTCCTATTTTAAATGACAAAATTTGTCAAAGTAGTTCTCTTAACATCTGTACTGATTGTCATCGACATAAAGAACCAATAAGTGTATTCATTTCTGTTTCATCGTTTGTTCATTCATTATCAACTTCATTTTTAATTTCAAAATAATTGTGCATTATACATCGGTACTTTTAGTGTTAAATTCTTTGCACAGCATACTGTGTAACTGTACTTTATTCAGCGTATTTTTACAGCGCTGTAAACAGGTATACCAAAAGCACATTTCACAATGAAATGAATAACATGCTGGTACAGCTAACATTGTGGCGGAAGTGGTACTCAAAAACCTGCTACCGTATCCGTCCATTCTGAAAAGAATAGGGCCACAGCATACCGCCGAAGGCAGAGCAAAAGAAAAAAAAAAAAAAAAGGTTTTTATTGGTGACAATAATTAGCGTGCTCATCGAGGCGCGCATCAAAGCATCTCCAACTCGGACCCCGTTGCATGAATTTAAACTTTGTCCCACTCGTGATGCGTTCGCCTTTTGAAATGCTGAAAAATGAAAATAAAGCGTCCTCGGTAAAGCCAGGAAACAGAATCACGGACCGAGCCACAAAAACCGTATAATTTTTTGAATTCAACTCCAGTTGCTAGCAATTTCGGAGCTCGGTTTCGAGTACGACAGCTTGGAAACATCGTGCTCCACAAATATTTCATAACTGGACTGATTGAACCAGAAAACCGAATTAAACATTCCTGATACCTTGTCCATTCCTGTTTTATGTAATAGATTTACATATTTACGAAATATGAAATTACTTGGTTTCATTTATTAAATGGTTAATGTTTAAATTAATCATCAAGTCGTAGTTCGGTGGTCGACTTTATTATTCTATAGATGTTTCAGCAAGTTAACATACTTTCATTATTAATTTAGTAATATCTTAATAGATTATCCGGTATTGGTTCATTAACTCATTTTATTATCATATAAATATAGTATTAAATTTTGCAAATATTATAAATATTACTATTACCAAATTTTAAGTACAACAAATTTAGTGTCGCTGTTACATACTGTACAAGGGTAGTAAATCTCCCGGTTCATAATTTCTGCAATTTGTGAAAATGAAAATTTGCCCGTATGGAAATTTGTTGGATTTTTTATGTAGTCGCTCATGTATCTGGCAAAAACAAAGTGACGCCCGAAGACAGTAATCAAAGTAGATATATATTTCTCTTTTACATATTTCATGATGCGATTTGCTCTGGACGTTCGAATCTGTAGGGCATATTTTGCGTTCAAATTTACATATCGAGGACGCGAAGAAAATTCATAGATAATAACGAGTCTACTTCGCGGCGTCCACATCGGCATACGGCCATAAATAGCGGTTTAGAGCAGGTCTCTGGGTCTATAGCAAGATCGTGAAGTATTTATATCGTCCGTCGACGTAATCGTATAAATGTTGCAAGAGCACCGTTTCCTAGTAGATACGATCGACTGGCAGGCGGTGCCTTCAGGGAGTAGCTTATGGACGCCAAACGGAATAGGAACACGCCCGTGATGTTTCATATAATTGACGATATCCTGTTTTGTAGAAGTCGAAATACTGAAGTGGATGAAATATTTTTTACATGATCCTTTCACGACATTTTTTATTATTTTTATTCGATGGCTTTTGTCATCTTTTTCATACAAATAATTTATATAGGGAAAGGGTACGTGTTTTGGAAATTAAAAATTTACTTTACATTACGTTCTAATTCAGTTCGACCTTTTTAAGTTTATCGAATAGGTCGGACAGGATGTTTTACATTTTTAAATTCATTTTGCGTGTGATTGGAAGTTATAGCTGTTACTGTGATGATATGGTGATTTTAGGAAATTTGGGTAGCACAGAAATTAAGCATTCAACCTTTTTAATTTTTAAACTTCCGAGTATTGGAAATTTCAACAAATTTTCAACTTGCTGAATTCCAGTATTATAAATTTTTGTATTTTCACAAGTGTTTTTATACTCCGTGGTCTACGCACTTACGAATTTTCAAATTTTCAATATTCCAATCTTTCTAGTTTCTAAATTTTCTAATTCTCAAGTTTGCAAATTTTTAGGTATAAGAATTCTAGATTTGTCACGGTTTTCGTATTCGGAAAGTTCCAAATTTCTATGCTTCCTAGTTTTCAATTTTCAAATTCTCAAGTCAGCAGGGCTGTAAATATCCAAATTTTTATATTTAAAAATCTCTAATTTTCCAAATTTCCACATTACCAAATTCACAAATTCACAAGTTTCTAAATATCAAAATTGTCATATTTAAAAATCCCTAATTTTCCAAGTAATACATTACCAAATTCCAAGATTTCCAAATTTCTGCAGTACCACATTCTCACATTGTCAAATACCCAAATTTCCAAGGATCTAAATTTTCAAATTACCACCTTACCATGTTTCCAAATTTCAAAATTCTCAAATTACCAAGTTAACAACTCTCCTAATATTCACATTACCCACTCGAGTTACCCACTACAGTGAGTTAAGTTCTAACTGCTATTAAATGTATAACTGAAAGAAATTATATGTTTCTCTTCAGTTCGTAAAGTTCTATCTAATTCTTCACACTTTTTCGCCTTCGGTGGTAGACTTGAAAATCCACCCCCTTCGTCTAATTGGTAAACTGGAAAGTCCAATCATAATTGTGGTCGTATGACTCCTCTCTAGTTTGTGCGTTTGAAACGCGATTTGTCAAAGTAGGAGGAGGCAACGAATAGAAATGAGAAGGGATGATTTTGACGTCATGGAATTTCCGCCACGTTTGAGTCACGATACCTGACCAGGTCGACGGTCATCGTGTCCGTTTTTAACCCTTTCACAGTGAGGTAAAATTACGAATTCTGGTCTAAACACGTCAAGTTTTTTCATATTCCTAAATACTTGAACATGTAATCAAAAATGTAAAGAAACATGTTTTATATGTGCCTTGTTAGTAATTAGTCCGTGTATAGTAGATTTTAAAACAAGACATACATACGGAATAAATACAACGGGATAAACCGTTTGGTACTTGACGCTCTGCCCGTGACTGTCACGGGATACACTGTGAATGGAAATTCACGTTCATGACACGTGCAATTAGTTGTTGAAAGAGACCTTAAAAGCGAAGATGTATTCTGTTGGATTAAAAAATAAACTAACTCTCAAAAACGATTTTAAAGATTTGCGTGTAATAAACGTGCTGGCAATCTGCACTTTAAATGTTGTTCCTTGTACAAATTGCTAGCCATCTATAGAAAATAAATGTTTTCTATTTCCATATAGTTTGTAACGGAACTACGGGTATGAGTGCTGAGCCGTAGTTTTATGATTTTTTCGTATAGTATTAAGATTTCACGTTTCTATTGAATATGCTCCATGAATTTACTACAAAACACCCTACAATTTACTTGTTTTGTTACATCGCATCGCGACGTTACGCATCGAACAAGCGACGACGTAAATTTGAAATTCACGAGAGAAATTCCGCGTTACCCGAAAGCTGCCCGAATGCATAAACAGTTAAGGTCGCGAGTTAAGAGTTGTGACGAGGCGGCGTACTTTTTTTTCTTGCTACATGTTCAAAAAGTATCTCGCGAGAGGGGGGAAATATCGGTTATTGGTAGTCGGCGTGTAGGGCAAGTTCGTCTGCTGCTCACGTCGCGGTTTACGCCGGGACTCGCGAACGCTAATTTCGCAGAAAATCGCGAAGACTATCGCCAGGTCCGTGGTGAACGTGCACAGCTTGGATATCTTCCTCCATCAAAGTGTCCGTGCCCGGAATGAAGCTGGACATAAATGGAGTAGCCGGACGCGTCCTCTTTTTGGCGAGATTTTTCCCGATCAAAAGATCGACGCCGGCCTGCCTCCGTCGATACACAGCCAGCCGAGTTTTATTGGCGGCCGTGGCTATCTATAAAAGAGAAATACGGAACGTACAGCCGAATAAAGATGCGCTAACGTTCGCGGGCTTTGCCAACGCAAGCAGAAATCAAATATTTGAAACACGCGCCGCTCGCGGACCCCCGATCGTTCCGTCTCTCTTTTTCTTCTTCTTTTTTCGACCGTCGCCATATTTTCTAGCTGTTTTTTCTGCGGGATGTGTTCTGCGCTCGCTAATCCGCCGATACGAGATTGCTTGGCCGGTCGGTCGAGTTAAAGGGACGCAAGAAGCATCTGCAAAGGAAAAGGGTTCGATTAAAGGGGGTTGTTTCACTAGCCACGTTGTCGACCAGCTCGTAGGAAAAGGGGTTGGTCTTTCTCTCTCATTGACAGGAGACGCATTACATTTGGCAGCGATTTCACTCAGCGAGATTAAGCTTATTTTCGCCAGGCCGATTTTTCTGGCACCGTGCATCCTTCGGTTTTTTCGGATGCCTTTTTCGTATACCGCCCACAGCGCACTTCTTTCCCTATGGCGCTACTATTTGTCCGTTTGTCCATTCGGCTGATCGTCCTTTTTCGGCATTTTATTTTTTCCGGAAACGTTCGAACCTTCGCCTCAGTTTCCCGGGGAGCGTTACTGTCGCTGGGGCTCAAGATTACATCGCGAACGTTGCAAGTTTTACGTAGTAAAACGAACGAAGAAATTGCGCAGAAGGGAAAAGGTCGAACGAAAAATGATATTCGAATCACGGATTACGTAATTTATGTTTTACATAAACTATTTACTTAAATTAAAAGTAACATTCTAAAGGAAAAGGCAGAAACATCCATTTACAATATGCATTTTTTTAAACACAAATAACAAACCTTCATATATTATGTGAACTAAACATTTCAAGTATAAACATTAAGTATAATAATAAAAGTCAAGTTTTTAATAATAATCGATATGTATACAAGTTTTTATATACAAAATTCAGTATAAAATTTGTTAAGTATACAGGTTAAAGGCAAAATCTTCGAAGAGTAAACTTTGAATATAAAAGTTAAGTTTAGATGTTAAATATAAAACTTTTAAATACATTCACTATAAAATTTGCTAAGTATAAACGTCGAGTATAAAATCTTCGGTAAATAAACTTCGAATAAAAAAGTTGTTAATTATAGATGTTAAATATAAAAGTTTTTAAATACATTTAGTATAAAATTTGCAGAGTATAAACGTCAAAGGCAAAATCTTCGAAGAATAAACTTTGAATATAAAAGTTAAGTATAAACATTCAGTGTAAAAGTTTTTAAGCATGAACGTTTCACCAGGCATTAAAAAGGGCACTCATTATTTAACGCATTCACAGTTCCTCAAAAAAATGCTCATTGTAACATTATTCACAAGAAGCAGACGCTTAATTATCACGTTGTCTTCGTTTACCATAAAACCACCGAATCAAAGCAATTTCCATCCGGAGTCTAAAGGCGTCTTTTGGCGTTGGTCTTCGATGATGAAGACCGAATCGTTACCGTGATAAGACTGTAAAAGGATGCGGATTCGGATTATTGTCTAAAGCGACTCTCCTCGTGGAGTGGATGTCATTCAGCCGGATAAAGCCGGACCGGAAACGACAGCAACGAGGGTAGGTCGCAATGGTCGAATAATGGACCAGCCATCTTCTTTGAAGTCCCCTTCAGAGTTTTGGCGTTAATTGATGCGAGTCCGGAGTTCGAAAGATCGTCCAGCACTTCCAGCCAGCTTCCTTGCTCTCTGGCGAACCCTCCTCCTCGCCCTTCGTCCTTAACGAGGGGAGATTACGTCGACGGTTACGGATCTACCCTCCGTGACGCTTCTTCGGGCTATCTTCATCGAACTGTCCGGGTTCATCGAAGTTTCGTAAAATTTTCGTTTTCGCTTCGTAATTAACAGATCGTTGCCAGACGGACCATTCATTCACGTTATAAGATTGTTTAAACGGAGAGTGTGTTCTTCGGGATTCAACTTAATGAACCACGAAGTAGTTAGGTTGTGGAATCAGTGAATCCACTCGAAAGTCAAAAATAACCAAACAACTGGCGAGGGTAAAATGTGTGTGTTTTATTAAAACTAGAACTTGTAAGAAAAATAGTGGCTCCTTGGAAACTGAACGACGAATTTTAAATATAAATATAAATTTGGTTGTGTTCTCTTTGAGAGTTATTGGAAATCTACCGAAGAGAAAAAGTAATGTTCTCTCCAGAATAAAGTATGTAGCGGGGATTTGCGTGCTGTCGGGGGTGAACAAGCGACTAAGTTAAAATTAAACTATTTCATATGAAATTGTAAGACAGCCCACAATAAGAATTGATGCAATTATAATTATAAGCTCTTTCTACCGCAACCGTTTAATTTGCTACCTTCTATTAATATTAACTATTGCCATATATTCACGAGTCTGACACATCAGGCATTCGCACTTAAACCGTGTTAAATCTTACTCGAATTTTTAATACTCTTCAATTTGGAGTTCAAGTCCAATTACAGCTTGCATAATCGAGGATTGCCCAATACAAAATTGACATAATATTTCAACTTTCATTGTCTGTTTTAATATTGTAGCTGTAATTACTTGGCTGCCTAACGCACTTGACAAATAAATCGTAAGTCAAAGAGTTAATGTAACACTAATTTGTATGTTAAGAAAACCCTCCTTCCCTTCAAAATTATTTCTTTTGTCAACAAAATTATCCTGTTTTATCAAATTGATGTCACCACGATATTCAACATGTAAATCGTTGTGTGTTCTTTGGGATTCAACTTAATGACCTCGGATAAAAATTACGAAGTCGTTTGTCACCTAACGATTCGACACTCCTAAAATAATAAAGCGCGCGGCTATCGAAAATCGTGCTAAATTAAAAAGGGTTTAAGAATATAAATTGCACGTTGTAAACAGCTACAGAGGGCAGTTGTTAATTATTCATGAATGTCCTAAAGTTAAAAATTAGCCCAAGGGCTTTATGATTCTGTGAATGCGCCGCAACACGGAGCTAACGCACTTTTTTGCGTTATTCGCTGTTTATGCTCGCTCCCTTTCTTTCCTGTTCGCCTATTACAAAAGGTAAAATCGAGGGTAATTCTTGTTCCGAATTAAATCCAACCATTCGACGGAACGGCCGTTGAAATTCCACGCTGCCAGGATGAAAAAGGGGTTCGTTCGACGCTTGATCATCAGCCTTTTCGAAACTTTTTAGGCGAAACTAATTCACTTCGCCCCGGCAGCAAACTTTCCGCCCAACGGACCGATTCAATTGGCTTAATTAAACGCTGCCCGATTCGTCTATTTTGTGCCCAAAAACCCGGAGAGTCTTTATTAAGATGACGCTGCCAAAGCAAACCCCGAACTGACAAGACTTTGTTCCTAAAGTAACAATGAGAATCGCTCGGTACTGACGGAAGTGTGTAAGTGGATGGAGTACATTTTTCAGCAATTTGAATACGAGGGATTTTTTAGGGGAATTTGCAAATCTGCACCTTTGGGAATCTGGGACACGAAAATGTTGGCATTTTGAACATTCGAAATTCGTTAACTTGGTCCTTTGATAGGTTCGTATTTGAGAATTAGAGACGTTTAAGATTTTATAATTTGGACATTTGTGAATCTGGAAAAGTAGAATTTATGGGATTTTGAAATTTGGAGAGTTTGAGACTTGAACACTTCGAAAGCGTGGAAATTGGGTAATTGGAAATTTGTGATTTAAAAGCTGGAATTATCAAATTTAGATATGACAATTTGGACATTTTGTATATAAGAGTTTTGGAATGTAAAAATTTAAGAATTTAGGAATTTAAGAATTTAAGAATTTAAGAATTTAAGAATTTAAGAATTTAAGAATTTAAGAATTTAAGAATTTAAGAATTTAAGAATTTAAGGATTTAAGAATTTAAGAATTTGAGAATTTAAGAATTTACGAATTTAAGAATTTAAGAATTTAAGAATTTAAGAATTTAAGAATTTAAGAATTCAAGAATTCAAGAATTTAAGAATATAGACATTTAAAAATTTGAGAATTTAGAAATTTGGAAATATACGAATTTAAAACTATAGAGATACACAGATTTGGTAATTTTTAAATTTGAGTATTTGGAGATTTATACATTTCAAAATTCGTAATTATACCGAATAGAACATTCGAGAATTTAGGATTCAAGAATATGAGAACTTATGAAGATTGGGTTACAAAATTGAAAAACATCTAAATCTAATAATGCGTAATTAAAAAAATTCGTATATTTAAAAACTGAAAACTTAATAACACAACGAATTGTAATTAAAAACAATTCTTCGAATAAAAATTGTCATAAACAACGTACAACCCGCAGAAATAGATAAATTTTATGACGTACTAAAAAGATGTTATTTAAACTTTGTATACCAATACCATAAATTACATAAAACAATAGCTACACCGTAAAACTGTTAACAACGCAGACTCCCCGCGAAACGATTGTAAAATTCAGCATCCGAATTTATTTCCCGCGATAAAACATTACAGAATCGCATTGATAAATTGTAAATTCGCGCGGCGATAAATGACCATTTTATTCGAAACGAATAATTGCAACAATTAAACAATTAACCAATTTCAAACGAACAAATAAAAGGCGCAACGTTCAATTTGACCGAACAATCGATTTAATAGATTCCGAATATGTTCGAACAATTCCACGATCCCGTGATAAAATAGATTTCAAAATTTGTTCCACTTAACAAATACATGCTGAGCGTGTATGTAAGAATTGATTCGTTCCGGTACCATTTTCATTCGGCTAAAAATGGCGCGTCGCAACGCGAATATTTCATTGTTTGTCGCTTTATCAACCAGAATAATTCTCAATTTATGTTCTTGGTGTTCTCCGCTTGTAAAAGTAAAGCGAATCAGCGCGAGGCGAATAAACACACAATAAACGCTTGATGCAGCCGCGCGTGTCTTGCATGTTATTACACGTTCAAATAACTGACCGCAACGTTTCAACGCGCCTGTTACCTTTTTATTGGATGGATTTACCGGCGAGAGCCACGGTAGACAGGTAATATTTAAACGTAAATGTTTATTATCGCCCCGTGAATCGAAACGATAGACGGGAAATTTTCGCGTGACGAATGGGAATTCGAATTTGGTCGACTAACGACGTTACGATGCGCATAATGATGCGCTGTTCCGTCGATAATTTAATGGCGACGTTCCACGAAATCGTAATTGAAAACGTTTCCCTTCCGTCCGTATTTACATACGTTCAGATGTTCCCGAAATTCCGGTTCAAAAAATTGTGCGAAAAGAGATTGGTGGTTCCGCCAGATGGAACAAAAATAGTTCGGAAAAAAGAGAGAATGGTCAGATCTTTTTCCCCTGGCAAAAACGGACGCAAATGTGTGGAATATTCGGTATTTAGGATTTTGCGGTGTATGGAATTTCATACTCGGGAATTTGGAAGGTATTTTATTGAATTTTTTTTGTTTTGTTTATTTTCTTAAAATTTGGAACGAATAAAGCACTTTGAACACATGGAATATTAGTACGAACTAACATGGTGTTCCGCCACTTGTAAAAGGCTAATTTTGCATGATAAAAGATACTTATATTGAAGAAAATTTTGTTATATGCATTCCTTATACTTTTTTGTATACATATGAATTTTATGTTTCCTCTTATGCAGGTCAATGATTTAAAGTATTCTGTGAAGAAGTATTATAGTGTAACATAAAAAGAAAAAATGAATTTATGGGATATTTAAATTAAAATATCAAATACCACGTGCGAACAAGTTGAAATATATTTCTCGAATCATTAAGAATTTTGTTATTATACTATTTCTTCTTTTATGGAAAATATTCAAGAGCATCCACGGAGAAGAATATACATCATTTCAATTAAGAATTCAAATATGAACCTAACCTTTGAATAGGAACTCCTATTCACAGTGGTTTCTGAAATCATTGCAAGGTTAAATAGGTAAAAAGATAATATAGCAGGCGGCCGACAACTTGGCCGATGAGGACTGCCGATTGTTTACAGTTTTAGGGTCAACTGGTGTGTATGACCGCTCAAACCAATAAATTCCGTCGCAGAAAATGCGTGAGATTCGATACGACCATCTTTTTTTCTTCGGCCAATTACTGCCGTCGCGTCGGAACGTCTGGTCAAACCTCCGCACCGGTCAAGTTGTCGGCCGCACAGTATATGTACTATTCAATATCGAACATCTTTTATTTCGATCTTATTTTTGCATTTATAATGAGTTGAGGAACAACCGTACGTGTATAGTTAAAATGAATATATTGAATGTGAAAAAGAATGTGCATGCAGAAGAGTACAGGACAAATTGAAAATTCAGTTTCAGAGTTTTTTTTAATTTTACTGTCAAATTCTTTGATTATAATCGAAATACCAGAAAAAGAAAATGGATTGTACTTTTCTTCTATGTATTTGATCACTTTGGTAATCGAATTCAAGTGTCTCAATAAATATTCAAGTATCTCAGCGGAGATCACTCGCTGTTGCAATTAAGTGACTCAACTAATTACATAGTGATGATATTTCACTCACTTCGACAACTGAATGACTTATTTATCTCGATGGAGATAGATTGTTCACTTTGGCAATTGAATGATTCAAGTATGCGAATGCTTCACTCAGTTTGGGAATGAACCCTTTGCACTCGAAGGTGTTTTTACTGGTAATAGACTTAAAAACTTTTTTGTTGGAAAATTTGATGAGTTCTTTCAGTTATTATTTCTCTATTAATTAATTGCCACTATTAGCTGTGGCTAACATTATCTGTATACATCATATGTGCAATGCTATAGATTGAGGCAAAAAATCCTAGATTAAGGCAAAAAGCCTATTCCAAATTGCTGTATTAAAAAAAGAGGTGAGTGTGTATCTCGATACAGATAATATACACACTTTACCAATTGATTGACTCTAGTATCACAGTTGAGATACTTTATTTACCTTGGCAACTGAATGACTCAAATACCCGAGCATCTCAGTGTCTCGGTAGTTCAAGTGTCTCAATGTAGGTCATTCTACAAAGCGATCCAAGTGTCATCGCAGCTCTGAAATTTTACTAATTGATTGACTCTAGTGTCACAGTTGAGATACTTTATTCAACTTGGCAACTAAATGACTAAAATATCCGAGCATCTCAGTGTGTCAGTAGCTCAGGTATCTGAATGTAGCTCATTCTGCAAAGCGATCCAAGTGTCATCGCAGCTCTGAAATTTTACCAACTGATCAACTCTAGTATCACAGTTGAGATACTTTATTCAGCTTGGAAACTGAATGACTCAAATATCCGAGCATCTCAGTGTCTCGGTAGCTCAGGTATCTCAATGTAGCTCATTCTGCGACGCTATCCAAGTGTCATCGCAGCTCTGACATTCCGATGCAAATTTATTTCGAAAGTGTCCCCGTAGAACAGAGGTACGAAAACATTGAGTCGCATCGACTTTCAAACACAGGTGAAATACGTAAGCGAACAAGATTATGAGTAGCTCCGCGTGTTACCCGAGAAGGCGTTCTCGGATACAGCCGCCCACGCTTCGATACTTCGGAATAACTTAAACCACGTAACTGGATCTCGAGGCTGTTCTTTGAAGTGCTGCGTGGAAGAGCAGTGTCGTACTCTGTTCTCCATCGCGTGATAATGATAACCCTGGAGCGGATCGAGATTCCTGTAGACGGCTCGACTTCAGGAAGCCAGAACTTGGTTTCGACGGATCGATTTTCTGGAATGTCGTGCAACTTACAGCTGAGACCGTAATCGATATACATATTATAACACCTTGTTTATGAACTACGATTCAACGGTGTACTCGTGCAAACGCAATTCGAGGCCTCTTATGTCACCTTTCGACTTCCATTTATCTTCTTCTGCGCCAACTTGGACGTTTCGATGACAGTATGATTTTATGGATATCTGAATTATCGTGAAGTTGATTCGGTATCTGAATTAAAGTTATCACGATTTTACTAACCTTAAGGTGTAAAGATTATGCGAATGTACTGGTATCTTCCGATAAGCGATTGATCCCAAAAGTCAGATATTCATATTCCTGTGTCGGTTCTTAAATTTTATAGTTAAGTTCATTGAATTATTTGATCAAGTAATATACACTTTTTTTGCCAATTTCGAGAGTTTTCGGCATGATTTATGGATCACAGTGAAAGCAGTTTGTATAATTAAGATGTGGAATAATTTGCTGCATTAGTTTGCTGCAAGTGAAATGATCAATTTCCTAATGTCAGTAATCAACTTTATACATTTTGCTATATTTTGTATTTTGTGTAAAAAAAGTATTAGATTATGAAATTATAAAAATTAACATGAGATGTTTTTAATTTCATGGCAGGTTTTAAGTCAATTTCAAAATCATGTACATCAAACTTAGGTTTACATCAGTGTAGTAATTATTTAAATGAAATTCAAGTTTCGGATTAATTTAGCAATAATTTAATAACAAATTCAGATTTGTCATTAATGTTAAAGATCATTTAAATTTAACTCGGATTTTGAAGTCATTTAATAATCATTTAAAACAACCCCAGATGATGAATCAATCAAGTAGTCATTTAAATCAAACTTATTAGGTTATAAATCAATGTACAAATCATTTAAACCAATTCACGTTTTGCATCAATATAATAAAACCTACCTAAAACTCAGGTTTTAAATCAATTTAATATATTCATTAAAATTAAGCTCGGACTTGTATTACTTTAAAGATCTGTTTATAAATTATTTGTGATCGTACAAACGGTACAAACTATTCATGATTAATGAATCATTTGGTACAGAGATAAGCTCGCATAAGATTATATGAACGCCAACTAATTGCTATTACATGAAAGTGATACAGTTGTGGTTATACACGGACACAGATACTGTACCGAAGTAGCATAATTAGGGTTCTCAACATTTTCTGAGGCTTTTATTAGAAAATCAAGTACGAGTCAAATCCAATCTCAGGACAATTCTCAGGGGCGTAGTTAACCCAGATACGCCGTACGTGGTAGAATAGCAGAATACGCGAAGCGTTGCATAAATTAAAAGGTTAGAACGTAGGACATTTTGATCGTCGTCGTTTCTCCACGCATATTAAATGTCTTGTCCTGGTCGTTGAAGTACGTCAGAATTCCTTCGTCAGCTGCCACTTATCGCCGATTTTAGTATCCAATTTATGAGAACCTTATTCTGCCGTGAGCATTGGTAGAATCTAATTGTGGACATGTCTCGTGTATCAAGTGGTGTAATAAAAGACGGCAAGTCTAATTATTTTGCTCCCTTTTACGAAAACGTAACGGTTCTTGAAGGTTTCTATATGCGTCACATATAACCACGAAGAAATACCCTAATCACAGAGACTGTTAAATATTAATGTCACTTTATGGGTTCCATGAAGCCAAAATAGTGAATTTGATTCCACAGGTAGATTGATTCGAATTTTTGCAAAAAGAGACGAAGGAATAGCCCCAGATATTATTGAAACAAAATTATTTGAATAATACAGGGTGTATATATTTCTCACATTTCTAAATATATTTTCACAAATTGTAGAAATTGCACTTTCAAGCATTGTAGAAATAGTAAAAATAATCAGTGATTTGAAATAATTAATTATTTCAGATTTTTGTTTTTAATTTTGTCTTTTTTATGTCATTGAAATGTTCCTTTTATTTTTCTTAATAATAGTTTATGTTTAGTACAAATGCAAAAACAGTTAGTTTTATTTTATACATTTGCAGTAACAATTTCAGTGTAGCTGTGATTCAAGCTATGTTACATAAAAGTAGAACAAAACTATTCAATTTTCGTGATTGTACAAGTTCATGCTCATTGCTGATTTACTGTTGCTGGAGAAACCAATATACAGTGGCATATAAATTATTCATTGTATTATTGTGTACAGTATGAATATTTCAGATATTGACCTGCCGAAACATGCACTGTTAGCTGTGTCAAGAAATAAATTTCATGATTTATTTAAGTTGTTAAATTTTCAACCTGATTAAAGGATTTTATCTAATGCTTTACAGTTCATTTTATGATGTTAGAATGAAAAATAATCTCCTTTGTATGTCATTATATTTTACTTATTTTAAACTGTTTTTAAACTATGTCTACGTACGTATGTAACCATTAATTATTAAATAACAAAATACCATGTTTCCATGTATGTCAGATTTCAGCTCAGGAAGAGGTTATGTTTGGAAAATATAGTTATAATGTTCGTTGGGTTTTTGTATGAAGTACAGTCTTATTATTTTGTAAATAGTGTAAAAAGTCTTAAAGATTTTAATAAAAAAACCCTTATTTACAGGCGACACTCGGAGACTTTTCTTACCCAACCGACTAAAATCATAAATCTTATACAATACAATTCAAGATATACACTGCCGCTCAAAAATATGTGGACACTTCCATAATTTTTGTAACTACCTAACAAGGTTATGATGTCTTCGATAAATTTGTGGATGGTCGGGGAACGCATTTTAATAACGATTTGTGAAATATACTATATTATTTGTTAATAAACACGTACATTATATATCGCATATTTCATGATCATGGTAGATATCCACATATGTTCAAGCGACAATGTATGTATGTATGTTCATCAGTGTGAAGTCATTCGTTCAATTAGTGATATTGTTTGTTAATAAGAATGTACATTATATGTCACACGTTTCACGAACATGGTAGGTGTCCATATACATGTGGGCAACCGTGCATCTGCATAAGTGTGAAGTCATTCATTGAATTAGTGATATTATTTATTAATAAGAATATACATATGACACATGTCACGGTCATGGTACTTACCATGCACACCTGTCCTCGTACATTTGAATGGCAGTGTATGTGCATTTGTGTGAAGTTATTTATTAGTTAGTGATATTATTTCTTAATAAAAATGTACATTATATAAAACGCACATTTCTCGTACAAGATAGGTGCCCACATACATTTGAGCGACAGTGTACATAGTTAAAAATTGAAGACAAAATACAAAATCAAGTAAACTGATAATAAATACTAAATTGATGTACGTATTGACTGTTCATCGCAATAAAGATAAGCACGAACTGGAAGGAAAGCATCTCACAGAGCTTAGCAAATGAAACTAGCAGCGAACCAGTCTCTCGATCTGTTTGTTTTATTGTTTAAGCGCAATTCCCAAGTGACTTGTTCAATTAACATCTGTTCTCCTTGCCGAACATAAACCGTGGCGAGCATAAAAACACTCGAGCCACGGTACGACTCGCAAGAGGAGGAAGCGGCAAGAAAACGTTATCGTGCTCGACGAAACCGAAACGCTTCGTCTGTCGTGCGTTCCCGAGCGAAAATATTCCAGGAAGCATCACCGATTTTACGACGACGCGTCTCCCTGGTTTTCTGGTAAAAAATTTCGAAAGCCCTCGAGCAGCTTCGACTTCTTTGCTTTCAGCCAAAGCAAAGTCTGCTTGATCGTTGTGGGTTAGCGTGCCGAGATTGCTCGACGCTTGAACCCCGTCCCGATAGCAGCTCAAATACGCTTTCGGCTCTCAGATTTTTTCCTTACGCAGCCGTGAAAATCGTTCAATAAGTTGTTCGGCGTTAACGAGGGTTCGCCGCCGTTCATTTTCCCCGGGTGCGTCTAAATCCACCCCGGGGAACATTCAGTTTCGATTACATTTGCCAGAAGCTCGTTCCCGTTGGGCACTTAGCGCTCGCACATCCGCGAACCGCTCCGCTATTTGCGCGCTCGTTAACACATTTTCGACCGTATCCTCTTCTCGTCTGGTTTCCCGTTTCCTGGAATTCCACCACCAAGGAATCCACGTTAATTAAAGCGTCCCAATTCTGCCGGGCGCTAACGACGCTCGCCGATAAACTCGGCCGACCAAGAAAGTCTGGATCCGTTTCGAACTAGCCTCCGTGAACGGAATATTATGTGTCACTGCGACCAGCTACCTTGCTTCTTCTCGCTTTAAATGCCTGCAAAACTTTCTTGGACTCCGGCGTCTACTTGCTCTTTCATTTCGCCGCGACGGCTAAATTACGCTCAGCTATATTTCGAGTAGACCGTTCAATTTCGGCCGATTCTACCGGTTTTAATTTCTGTTTCGGGAAAATTACGTTGCGCCGGATTGTTGGCTCGCCCGAGGAGGAAGGAGCCCGAGTTGAATCAAATTTTCGATCGTGGTAATCACGCCCGACGTTTCGTATCCCGCGTCTGTCATGCTATATGAATAGCGATAAAAAAAACGAATTCGTCCGGGGTATATCGAAACGATGCGAAGAAAATCCCGGTTCGTTCTCTGCGGCTGCAAAACTCATTTGTCGCCGGACGCAGGAGATTCCTCGATCGTCCGCAACGACTACGTCGGAACCGTGGTGCATGTCAATTTTTTTCGCTCTGCAATTAAACCAGCCCCGTCCCATCGTGGATGTTCGATCCTGCGCCACGCCACGACACGACGCCACGCCACGGCTAAAAGCCATCTCTGTCGAGTCTGTCGGGGCTGTCGATTTATATTCGAGGATCGTCGTAATCGCGCAAAGTACGGAACACGAATCAATTCCCCTGGCTGGAGGGTCGCAAGGTGGTGCTGGCGGCTGGTTCGAGGGTGAGGGATGGTCGTTCGTACGAGAAACTTTCCGGCAGTTCGCTTAAAGTAGCCGAGATCCTTTCCTCTCTTTCTCTCCTCTGACTCTCGAAAGCGATCACAAAAATCGGCTTTCGACTCGAGGAAACAGTCGAACCGATTCCGGTTGCTTTCCAAACTTTCCTTGATAATTGATTGTTTAGCCAGTGGTAGGGACCGTTTCCTCGATCCTTCGCTAGCCTACCACCTTTCGTTGTGCACTCTTGATACATCGTATGTGCTAAGGCTTACAATGCCTTTATAGTTACGATAGATTAAAAAATTCTAGTGTAGATCCCGAAAAGCTGGTGTGTTGTGCAAGCGTGAGCTATGAAGTTGTGCGAATGGTATAACGAGAATATCCAGCAATTAGGAGCAAAACAAATGTGATTTGTTCTAAGGATCGATTTCGCCAGCGAAAAATCTAGAACGAAACAGTTTATTGCAAGATGTCCGATGATTAATATATACATATAATTGAATTGTGTGTCGCGAACTCTTAATTCTTAAGTAATTGTGTGCTTTTTCCTGTTTACCTTTTTCGTTACTAGTTGTAATAAATAAATAAATTAATTATCTCGCTTTCGGTTTAAGCATACACTAGGAGGTAATAAACTGAGGAAGCCATAAAGACTCGCGAGTTTCCCTGTTGTTTTTATAGTCATCGTTCGCATTTGGTCGCCAGATTAGTATTTTTACCTTCCGAGACTGCTATTTCTAGCATGCTTAGTCAAAGTCAGCGCGTTTCCTGACTTTATTAAATGTCACGGTCAAAGAGCAAATTTTGTAATATTTCCGAGTGGAAGGGGTCAAGAAGGCCGGAAACCATTTGCCTCCTTTCCACGAACTTTTGTAGTTTCTATAGCTAATTAAAATGATTCACCCTCGTCAAGACTACCTGACCGAGGTGACATCAAGAGAACAAATTAGACAGTAAAATGGAATAGAACAGATTGAATCGTAGCACAGATTAGACTTCAGAATACAGTAGAACATAGCTAGATACAGTTATGGACAAAATTAAGTGGACATTGCAGAAATGTAAAAAATTGTTTGTTTTACTACAATGTTTTAAATAAATTGTAAATTTAGAACGTGAAATGTTTTTGTAGACTTGAAAAAACATTTATTTAATGTATATAAATGTGCAATAAAGTTTTGATTTATAGGCATTCTTAGTTAAATTAAATTAACCTTTTGTTATTTATGATACCTGTTCACTTAATTTTGTCCACGACTGTATATACTGCTACGCTAAATTTATACCATAATATTTTTATTGTAAGCTATAATGTTTATAGTTACGCCCTAAAATTAGAAAACATTGATTAGAATATAAAATATAAACAATTATACAAGGTGTCCCAAAAGTGTTAAACGAGCCGGAAATGGGAGGTAGATGGGATCATTCTGAACAACTTTTCCATTTGCAAAAATGTCGTATGGGGCTTCATTTTTAAATTATTAACGAAAAACACCGACCAATCAGAACGCGAGAATCGCGCGCCACGCGATTCGATCGCGACCGGGGCCAATTATAACTCGGGCCTACACTTCTGCCTCCGAGCGCGCGCGATTCTCGCGCTCTGATTGGTCGGTGTTTTTCGTTAATAATTTAAAAATGAAGCCCCATACGACATTTTTGCAAATGAAAAAGTTGTTCAGAATGACCCCACCTGCCTCCCATTTCCGGCTCCTTCAACACTTTTGGGACACCCTGTATATTAAATAATTTGATTAAGTGCGAAATTTAAGGAAAGATTTTAAAGTGTCCAGAATTAATTCCACTAGTGTATGTTTAAATTGAGACCAAATAATGGACAATACGTTAACTAACAAACACAATGACTCTTTGTTTCAACGAAGGATAACTTCCATTTTGATAGAAGCTTCCTACTAATTTTCATAATTTAAAATAAGAAATTTACGATCCGTCATTTTGACGGGGTCCGTGAATCTAGTGTTAAACCGGTTATAATATTGGATACGAAAATGTTTACTATTAAAACGACGATGGTTTTTTTCGGCCACGAACGAGTGCTTTTTGATATCGAATGAAGAGATAGGATCGCATAATTGCTCGTTATCGTGTTACCGGCAGGTATCCAATCGTTTTAGCGAATCCAACAATAGAAATTATAATATGTTGCATGATTGACTTCGTGGCAGATGCGATTTGCGTGCAAACGCGGACGAACTGACGCAAGTTAGGGAGTGTTCAAAATTATACGCGACGAACGTGCAAACTCGTGCCTTCTCCATTTGGAGTATCGGCTCGATGTGCCATTGAATGCATTAGAATTGGTAACTGGTTCGCTTCTACACGTACATCAATAAAGAGCACCTGTTAGTTCCCTTGAATTCGCGCTTACGATCGCGATGTATTATACAATCGCGTTCGATGCGTTTTATTTTTGTGAGAAACACGATCGAACGAGAAAAGTCGTCCGGGTTTCTCTTCTCGTCGAATGTTGTGATTTATTCTTCGAGAATGTTTTAATGTATCGAGATCGGGTACAAAATATTGTTTGTAACGGCATAGTAGTAGTATTAATAGTATAACTTCAAATATCGCGAGAAAACGAGAAATACAAGTATGTATTGTAGAAGAAAAATTAATTGGTAATATTTTTTGAAACACTGGGCTATTTAGTTGTATTTTTGTAAATTGTGCTTTAGTTTGTGAAATTAATTTATATATTAATGAATTTGTGATAAAATTAATTTGAATTGATATTATACTTTTCGTAATATTTTTACTTATACATTACATTAGTTAATAATATCATATTAATTTAATTCTCAGAAGTGATATATTTGTTTAGATACATGTATTGTACATTCTTAAATTTATTGATACATATACATATATATGAATTTTATATTAATATGTTAATACAGGAATTTATATATTAATATGTAATATATTTGTAATTAAATTAATTTAAATGAATGTTATGTTCTTAGCAATATTCAAAGGTTTTGAATTTTTGAACAAGAATTTTCAAATTTATAAATACTGAAATTAAGACATTTAGAAATATAGAAGTTCAGTGATTTGAAAGTTCGGAAATATGGAAATGAAAAAGAAAAACAAATATAAAAAATTACAAATCTTCAAATTCGAAAATTAAAAACTTCAAATATAAAAACGCTGCATTTCCAAAATTTCAAAATATGGAAGCTCAATAAATTCGTAAATATCGAGATCGAGAAGTTAATTATTCATTAGTGCCCCCCTGTACAGTGCTAACACTAATTAGAACAAACTAAATTGACTATTTAAACCATAATCCAGAAATTCAAATACTTTGGAAAGTATGACAATTTCTGTGTAATGAAGTTCCGTGAGAAGCGTCAGGTCCGAGGGGTTAATTAACCGCGTTTCAGCCACGAGTGAGAAATAATATTCGCGTTATCTCCTTCGAATTCGTTGCGCGTGGATTACCGGCCGTGAATTAATTCCTGTATGCGTAATCGGATCACGAATTCGCATATATAATCTTGGCATCTCGCGGCTCGGCAACATCCCGACTATGACCGCCTAGATATTAAAAATTACCCTGTCCATGGACAAATTTTATTTTCAACCGATGAAGCGCCGTTCCGGCAGATCGAACGTGAAAAAGTAAACAATAGTTTTTGAAAATGCACGTAACACGGACAATGGAGTCGGACAAAGAGAGGCTAAACGGGGTAAACGTCGGTAATACCGTTATCAGGGTGCAACCGTGTGTGTCAGCTCGGTAATGAGCCAAACGAAAGTCAATCAACGCCGGTAGAGCGTTCGCAACAACGCCGATAACGATTTTGACGATTTTACAGGTTATTTTCGTTCCACGAACTTTCTGTAGGAGTTACGAGGCTGCACACTGAATCACCCAGCTGCCTATCGAAGGTTTTTATACGGTACCGTTTATACAGCTACATTGTACATACAGTCATGGACAAAATTAAGTGGACATTGCAGATATGTAAACAAAATTTTCGTTTTATTACAATATTTTAAATAAATTGTAAATTTAGAACGTGAAGTGTTTTTGTAGACTTGAAAAAACATTTATTTAATATACAATTTATATATTTAATGTATATAGTTGTGCAATACAGTTTCGATTTATAGACATTATTAGTTAAATTAAATTAACCTTTTGTTATTTATGATATCTGTCCACTTAATTTTGTCCACGACTGTATATGGTCACATTACAACGTTGCATATGGAATATTAAAGAAATAAAATTAACTATTTGCAAATAAACCTGTTATGTTACAAAATTTTGCAAGCACTTCTCCAACATCTTTTTCAAAGAAATAATCCTCATGGCACAATCGAAATTCCATCCATCGAATTTTTACTTTTTATTAAATATTTAAGAAAATATGCAATTATATAGTATATCACTAATTTTGATAATTATATCAGAATTTTCCTACAATTATTTTAAGACTAAACTAATAAAATAATTTATATATAATTGATAAAATGATATATGTAACTCAGTCCGTCTATAGAATGTGTATGACATATGAAGGATTAAAATAATATAGAACATTTATCAAACCTTCAGTTTTAAATTTGTCTGAGTTGTATTTCAAAGTGTCTGCCGTTTTAAATTAGTATTTTTCGACAATCGCGCGATTTTGCTATTTGTGTCTCATGTTCTACCACTCATTGATATATCCGACGAGAGTAAACCTCCCAACCTAGCACACCTTTATTAACGCGCACTCCCGATTTATTTCGGGGTCGATTAATCCTTCCACGAGTCGAGCATCTAGAGAAAGAAAACTAAAGCTTCACGGAAGTCTATCGTACCAGCTACATTTATAGCGGCCTCTCGACTCGTCACGTTACATACTGCTTCGTCGTTTTCTGCTCCGGTCACTTACGCGGAAACAGTGAATGAAATAACGAATGGAATCGCTTTGCGCTCCAAAACCAACAAGCTGGAATGACACACGAATATCTATCCTTCAAAATATATCGTTTTTATTCTAACTCTTTACATTTCAAATATATTGCTTGAATGATTAATTCCAGAAAATATTTATCTATATAAATTGATGAAAATATTTATTGAGCGGATGTATGACGTATACGATAAATTTAGAAAGTAAAACAATGCTCATTAATTACTCATAGATTATAGTTTAATAATTTGAAATAACAATAAAACGTGTATGGTTCAACCAACTGGGTACACACCTATTAGGGAATTAAAAATGAAGATGAAATATAAATATACGAACAACGAAACATAAATGAATTTACTCGATGAAAATGAACGCAGGCATAATGATTAATAACGATTTTATCAATTCAATAACGATATTAACTTTTGTGATATGAAACGAGGAACATGTATGCTTTAAAGTATATAAATTTGTATAAGGTTCATTTGACCGCGCTGGTAATTCTACTGTTAAAATTGTCAATTTTTATATTTACCTTTCCTGTTCTTTCATTTCCATTTGTTTATAACATATTCCAAAGCATGTATGTTATATCTTTTAACACTTTGAGTGCCATGTCACCCACATACAGGTGACGTATGAATTCATGCATAAAGCTATCGCTAATTTTAGTTGAAACATTTAATATAACAAAGTATAAAAGTTTTGTAAATATATTAAAGCTTATCGAATAAATCAGGGTAGAATATGATGAAAATTGTCTATAAAATTTATCAAAAATAAAGTTACTTCCTAAAAGAAATTAAAACTGTTTTAACGTGGTACTCAAGGTGTTAATGTGAAACGTGTCACGAAAGACGTAAAAATACCCAAATATACTTTTTTAGTTTATCCTGCCTGAACGTAACTTTGCTCGCTGAACATCCCCATACTTATAAACAAACATTTAGAGCGCTCAAGAAGAGAACGAAAAAGTTGTAACAATATCTAAGAAATGAATTACGTGCCACGTCGTGTTAGACAATAAAACGAAGTGGTTGTAGAAAATATGTCTTTCAACATCTCACGCGAAACGGCACATTGAATCGCATGGGAAGTCGCGTTGGCAAATTCAGGTCTCCCCGCGCATCTCATTCGGAAGTACTTTGCCGGATTCGAGCGTAAATTAGTGACACGACGCCGTTACGTCGGCATAACCACCGTCGTAATTTCTTCGGAAGTATGTCGGAACACTTTTCGGAAGTTATGGGAACAGGGGACGGAACGTAACCGTCTCCCGGACGTTTGACGACTCTCTAAAATTCACTCGGGCTCCGATTACGTATTCGAAGATTGGCGCTAAGCTAGGCGTTCCGCGCTGAAAATACGAAATATCTGGGTGGTTACCTGTTCCCAGAGGGCAGTACCCGGTTCCGGTAGGGTGCAGTAAGCCACGGAAAGTTCACGGGAATGTCAAATTTTCGAGCGTTCTCTTCAAATCAGTGTCCAAATAAACTACCCCACGGTCGACGTGGCTTCTTCTCGTGGGGCCTGGCTCTCTTGCTTTCGCATTCGCTTCTGTCTTATGTTCCTTTTCCCGTTGGAATCCCTGGTCGCCTCGTTTCCACCCTCCTCCTCCGCTTTCTCGGGCTTCCCTCAGGATTCAGACGCGGCGCCTTCCACATCGACGACCATCCACCGTCAACGGCTAAGACGTCTCACTTTGCTCGAGATGCAGGCTCCGCCGGATGTTTGAAAACGTTTTCTCGCCTTCGCGTTCCTTCCCCGTCTATCCGTTGCCTCTTAGCAAGCATCTTTTCGTGACAGATGGAAATCTCGCGACCGATTTGAAGCCAGAAACGTTGATGAAATGCTCTCGTGTTCTGCGTTGTCGGTTAGTCATACACTTTGGTCTAGACGATTCTTCTTCTTCGTCCGATCACGCATTCTTTCCTGTGCATCGCTTCTTTCATACTACTTTCCGTCTGTCTGTCCCCGTTCGTTCTGGACTTTATACGAGACTTGGTTTTTGAACTTTTGCACGATGTTCTGATGTTTCATCGATACACGCTTCGAGACATGTTTAATCGATCTTTAATACTTGCTTCGAACTTTATGTAAGACTTGCTGTACGATGAAATGATAGTTCTTCAACTTTTTAAAGTACTTTGACGTTTAATCAACGTGTCTATGCCGGTTGTTAGTACTTACTTCGGCCTATATGTAAAACTTGCTGTACGATAAAATTATGTTTCCGGAACTTATGAATGTGTTCTGATGTATGGTTAGTCAACGTATCTATGTCAATAATTAACGTTTGTATAAGTTACAAATAACCATATTGTATAATCTATATGACAATATGTTAACTGTTCAACAGAACAATCCACATGTTCATACTACTCCAGCACTTGTCTAAATTGCTGATAGCTTCATGGTGCTGCTAATATTAGTAATGTACTATATTGTATTAGGTGTAGAAATCGTGTAACTCATAAAATTATGTTACAAGTCTTATATGACAAGTATTTAGTTTCTAGTAAGTTCATTGTGTTGCCTATATAACAGTGTGTTAGATGTATTTACCAATGAGTAATCCACATCCTTATATTAATTGTAACCTCCTGCATAAAGTATTGATATCCTCATCGTATTTAATCGTATATGACAAAATCTTAGATGTATCAGTTTATAATGTACACGAGTATGTTAACTATTAACATCACAATGATGCCGCAACAAAGAACCGTGTCATCAAACAACATTGTTACAATGACCTTTAGCAGAAAATAACATCGTAGCAAACTAGAGCATCAAATTGCATCGCAATAAAGAACTGAAGCCTCAAATAACAAAACAAGTACTGTGTCAGAAAATAGCATCATATTAAAGAATTCTAGCCTCAGATAATGTTGTACCACCGAACTGTATCATCAAATACGATTGTAACAGAAATCTGTATCATGAACTAACATTATAGCAAAGCACTGTATCGTCAAATGACATTCTAGCAAAGCACTGTATCGTCAAGTAACATTACACCAAAGCACTGTATCATCAAATAGTGTTATACGCTTCCGCGACAAGACCGAACCGTTGCAGCTTGCGACTATGAGGGTCGTAAATCCTCACTCGATTATTCGATATCGTTAGATAGCGTATTTCCTGACTAGTAAATTAATAGAGTCAGGATAATTCTTTAAGGGTTTGTATTAGAACTTAGACTTGTTTAAACTTAACAAATATAATTTATTCGTAAACGAGAGTAATGTAAAGTAGAGAATCGTGTCGGCAGTTAGTTGTAGTCTGTTTGAGTGTTATTGGTATTCTAACTTAGAGACGAATAAATATCGTAGAGGTAAGCTCGTCTAGATGTGCATGATGGGGGTGTTCTCTACGATTCGCGGAAATGGCGTTGAAGGTGGAAGTAGAGAAAATCACCTGATTGGTATGGAAATAGTGGTGTGGGGTCTTGAGTGACCGCCCAAATGTGACGTCAGTCGTTTCTGGAAAAACCAGAAACTCGTGACGTCGAGGTTTTATAGTTTTGGACCCTTGACCATAGCAAGCATTAAAGTTAGGATGCGCCTTGACGTTAAGAAAGCACATTTCTTAGAATAGCGAAGAATGAATGAACTATTATAGGCAATAAACATAGGTAAAACGGTGATTTTAAAGACATCCGCGGAGTACGTAGTGGCTTCATGAGTTTATTGCTGCTATAGAGGGTTTTTAGCTCGCAAGGGCGATGGTCGAGATGGGTTATAGGTTTACGCGGTATTTGTCCGCGTAACAAATAGCATTATAACAACACGCTGTATCATCGAATGACATTATATCAAAGCATTGTATCGACAAATAGCATTATAGCCAAGGAAGTATAATCTCAAACAACGTCGTAGCAGAAACTGTATCGTCAAAAAGCACGGCATCAAAGAACTGTACAATTAGACAGAACTGTAACTCAGGACTGCTCCATCGAAAGGTATATTCGTTGATTATCGGCATTTCCCGCGTGTTCGGTTGAAATCTCTGTGCCGGTTGATCCTTCCGCACCTAACGAGTAACCAATGAGAGCTCTCCATCGTTGTGGAGGGTCGATACATCAGGTAGATCGGGCAGCAAGCGTTCCAAGCTTGCCAAAATACCGAATGCTCGAAACATATTCCCGCAACCACCGAGGGGGTCAGAGTATCGCGGAGGCCACGGCTCGCGCGCCGGTAATCTTAGCCCGTTGAACAGCGGTAGCGGTAATATTTCGAGCGAGTCGGGAGAGCCGGATCCAATCGAATCGCAATCAAACGGGCGCGGCTCGAATTAATTCCGTAAGCGGCATTCAATTCGAACGGTCGGTATCTCGTCGCGAGAGCCGGCCGCGCGCGTTAGCTTGCTTCTAAATCAAGACGGATCAGCCTGGAATCCTCGTACGTCAGAGGCCGTGAGCCCGAGCGTCGCGTGCACGTGCGTGCAAGCGCAGTCACGTGTACGCGTGCAAATCTATAACCGGTTACAACCGACACGTTGGGGTTGCTCGCACTGCCGGTTGGAGGGTCGAAGGGCGAAGGGAGACCCGAACGGATCCGCAGGATCTCGTTCTACATGTAGATACAACGTAGATTTCATTTGGATTATAACGTAGATTGCTTCTCGACAAGGAATATCAGATTGAAAATTTTTAAGGAGGGACCTCTATGCAGAGAGACGAAATTAAGCCGATTTTCAATAATTATTTTGAAAGATAAAGAGCGAATAAATATTTTGATGGTTTTGACGGGACTATTTAATTAATACTTCGAGTTCATTTTGAAATTTCTTCGTTGAAATAAAATACTAAATGGCGGAGGTACTAACATTCCTAAATCACTAAAACGCTATATACCTGTTAAGAACTCGAACTCTGATTGATCGAGTCCTTCGGCTATAGCAACTTCGAGCGGTCTGTAGACGAGGGACCACCCAATGACTTGGGAATAAAAAATTCAGAAATACCTTTGCTAACTGTTTACTAAATTCTGAACTGTTTCCTGCTCAAGGGTTTTTCTAAATCTGACCTATTCGCTAAAATCCGGACTCACTGACCCCTGGAATCACTCCCTCTCCATAATGTACAAGGAAGGTGAGGCCTCAAAAACATAGTTTTCTAACTTCTTACAATCTACGGTGACCAATCCCTGGAGCTGGGGTGACAAAGTCGTTGCGATGGTGGACATATGTTTGGCAACATCGGTGAAATTCCGTCAGGTCATCTTTGCAAACACTTATTTCTAAAATTCTAAGGGACCCTCTGAAATACGACTTTATGATACCTAGGCTAGGTATCATAAATATGTGCCACATATTTGGCCGGTCTGCTGAACTAACGAAGGAAAAACGAACGGTTTATAAATGAGTATAAGAATATTCCACCATATCGTAAAATTGTTCCCTTGCTATCTTAACATCGACCGTACGTCAAATGTACGCTCGGTCTCCGTGTTCGTGCATGGCTGCACATACGCGCGCAACTACGCTCGTATGCACGTACACGATCGAGAGCGTACGTTCGAACGTGCATTACGTGCATCCACACGTGTTTCGAAGTTATCGGGTGCCTTTTCGGTTGTGCGGCGCGATGCAACGCCGGTAGCCTAGCGGGTGCAGCGCGGCGGAATGCGAACGCTCGCATTATTTACGGTAAATTTGTCGGCGCGCGTGGCAAAACGCAAAACGCCGAACACAAAATGCAAAACGGCAGGGTAGACGTCGACACGGGGCAACGAAGGGAAAAAGAGCGGACGAACGGGAAGGCGGAAAGAGAAGGCTACGTGGTATGCAGCCGGTCGAGTTCAACCGATTGGAAACCAGCACGGGCCTCTGTAATCTCTCAAATTGTTCGCTCTGTTATTTTCTGCTTTCGTCCGACGGGCTCGCCAGACCCTCCCTATTTCCTCCTCGTTTTCTCGCGCAGTTTTCTGCACAACCCTGTCGTATAATATTCCGCCAACTGCGCCGCCGGAAGACGGTTCTCTGGCTCGGAAGGGAATCGAATTGTAAATAGAAATGGGGCTCTCGCGGATGGAAATGGCGCCTCCGAGTATCGTGAACGCGGATGCGAAACAGAACCATGGAAATGTTTCGTACAATCTGAATGTTGTGTGTTATGTCCTTGCGTAAGTTAACCCCCTGCGCCCGAGAGGCGACGCGACAGTCGGTTTGATGCAACAATTTCACGCTAAATCTATTATGTGCACTTAACGTATTGACTGCCGCATTAACTCTTTGTCTACCGTAAAAAAAAAACTTTCATTATCTACCATACTGAGTCCAATGGACCCGTGTACAATATACAGTATATTTATTCACTTTGAACTTATATATTTAATAACTTTACAAGTAATATAAAAAATAAGAAAAGTAACAAAGTCATGCAACGAGAAGATCCCAAGAATTTTAAAAGTTTAAATAACCGCAGTACCTACATACAGTCGGGTCAAATGGACCCGCTTGGTAGACAGAGGGTTAAACCTTTGTGTTACGATTTATTCGGCAAGTACGGCAGACATAATGATCTTTTCACTGTTACAACATTAAGATGACTAAAAGAAGTCCGACTGTCAACTGTTTTGCAATTAGCGATTCTCGACCGTGCAAATTAGAAGCGAACTGAAACTGAACAGTCAACCTTATTAAAAATATTAACAAGGTTTACCATATTTAAACTACGAGTGTGTCACGATAGTAGCTCGTGATTATAGCGCAAATCATATTAGATAGTATATTTATTTTGAACAAATCTTACCAAATATTTCCACAACAATTTGTTATATTTATTTTCCATTAGCTACAATTGGCTACGCGTTGTTGTGACTTAGTATGGTTAAATGGGAAAGGAAGAATAGAGAAAGTCTGTGTGTGTTGATTTAAAAAAAGCATGGTTTACTTGTCATCAGTGTGACACCTTCATATAATGGGTATGTAAAAACATACCCGCATTTGAATGCAGCGTTATATCAAACTGTAAAAACAATTGGTGTAAAGCTTTCGGAAATTTAAGGTTTTGAACAAACGAACATTTACATTTTAATTCATATGAATAGTTCCAAGTAGTTAATCAAGTAATATTTTCAATTCGGTGAGCGAACGAGTCTGAGTAACATATGTGTTAAATCTGCATGGAAATTTCAGTATCAGCCACATATTTCGATAACATTCTATCTGTAGGGATCTTGGTGACAGAAGGACTTGTTTTAGAACAAAAAGATATTTAATATATATATATAAAAAAAAAACAAAATACAATATACGCTCGCACAATTTCTCTCTTTTGACACTCACACTCGACTTGTCTCTCTTAATTCTCACACTCAACCTCTCTCTGCTAATCCTCACGCTCAACTGCCTTTCCTTCCATACTTACAACGCTTTTCTTTTCCCAAATCCACTTATACACAGTCACACCCACTGACCCATTCGTACCACACGCATTCCCATTGCGAAGAACTGTCACACGATCCAAACACTTTTTATTGACACTCTCGGCATCCGCATCTCGCTCGAACATCCTTATCTCACACCCCACATATCAAAGCATTGTATCATGAAATAATATTATAGCGAAGCACTGTATCGACAAATAGTATTCTAAAAAACTACTATATCATCCTCATGACAAAGAAGTATAATCTCAAACAATACTGTAGTAGAAACTGCATCATCAAATACCATTATAACAAAGAACTGTATTGCCAATTCCATTGTACCAAAGAACTGTATGTAATATTTTCAATTAGGTGAGCGAACGAATCTGAATAACATAGGTATCAAATCAGTATGGAAATTTCAGTCTCACATATGGGTGACACGGCGGAGTGTTAAAGGTGGAACACACGCTATCGTTTCTACCACGAATGTAGGTGCGATCGAACGGTAGTTTTAGCACAGTATGTGTCGTTCCGCGGTATGAAACACAAAAGATCTAAAAGTAGAAGCATGTCATGCACGGAATCATTGCCACGAACGTGTCTTCTGGTTACACCGGTACGACAACCGTGGCATCGTTTGATTCACAACGCGATTTCACCGGCTTCGTCACGCACGCGTTAAAAGAGATAGCACGCTCGACACGCGAGCCCCTAACATCGTTCGAACGTACGAAGGGTATGAAATGGCCGATACGAGGGTGTCATTGTTTTTACGCGTTGATAAGGGCGACGTTTAATGGCCTGTGGAATTTTCAAGCGACCGGTGATTTGTCCTCTCTCGCGCTTTGCATTGACACCGCCGGTAATCCACTCGTTATCTCTCGCTGCCTCTTTCTCTCGCCTGTGCCATCCTAATCGCGTCTTATCGTTAGTCATAAATACGTTTCGCGCGAACCGTGATCACCGACGCTTCGGCGGTATCTCATGCTCGCGAATAATTGATGTTCCGTTTAATTACATTTTTTCGACCGTGCCACCGGACGCGATACTAACCACGCGGATTATCGAACGTTTTAATTGATCCCCGATTATTTCGGGGCTTAAACCTCCTCTCTTCTTTGCTGTTGGGAATTTACTGTTTGGTTTGCGCTCACGCGAAGTATCGGGAACTATTTGGTAACATATTTGAACTCCGTAGAAGTTTCTGTTATTATTTTGAGAGGAGTAGAGAAAGTGTAATAGACTGCGTTTATTTTCTTATAAATATACGTATTAGATTGTATATTTATTGTACATACGATAGATATCGCTTATTAACCTTGGTAATATGTAGTTAATAATCTAGGTAATTGCTAAACCGTATGGATTTATTGTTATGTTCTCTTCAGCTTCCATCGTGACCAATTCGAATGCCGTGTAGGAACTTGAGAATTTATGAGTTTGGAAAGTTGAACATATGGACTTTTGAAAATATTGAGATTTCAGAAATTGGGAGTTTGCGAATTTTGACATTTGGAGAATGAGGATTTGGATAATTTAGCGTTTGGGGGATTGAGAATTTGATAAATTGAACATCTAGGAAATAAAAAGTACGGAGTACTAAGAATTCTTCTTAGGAATTGAGCACTTTAGAAATTTAGGAATTTAGGAAATCAGGAATTTTGGAGTTTAGGTATGTAGAAGTATAGGTATTTATGAGTTTAGTGATTTAGAGATATATGAATATTGGGATTTTGGCAATTTGTAAATTTGAAAGCTTGTAAATTTAGAAATTCAGAAATATGGCAACTGAGCTATTTGGCGATTCGGTAATTAGGAATTTGGAAAATTGAACATTTGAGGATTTGGGAAATTGAGAATTTAGGAATTAAGCGTTTTTTAAATTTTGTAAACTGTAAAGAATTTATCATTTAGGGAATTCGGATAATTGAGAAATTTGGAAACTGAGAATTTGTAGAATGAAGAACTTGGAAATTGAGAATTCGAGGAATTCAGATTTTGGAAATTTGGAAATTTAGGAATATATAAATGTTGGAATTATAGAAGTTCTGAAGTTTGGAATTTAGGAATATATAAATGTTGTAATTATAGAAGTTCGGAAGTTGGGAATTTACGAATTTGAAAGTGTGGGAATTTGAGAATTTGGGAATTCGGGAATTTGAAAATTGTTGAATCCACGATAAATATCGTTTCATTAACATTTTCTCATTAAACTCAGGAATAATCCGTTCATTCTCGATTCTTACGCAAACAGAAACGTACAATTAGATCGGCTCATTGAAATTTCACTGAAAGATCAAACGATCGTCGTGCAACGCAAACATCATTGGACGATATCGGGCAAATGGTGTTCATTATACATACTGTGTAGTTAATTACCGTATCAGTGTCGGTGAAGTGTAACCTTTCAACTTATTTCACCTGGCCTTCCTTTTATGTGTTTCTGTGCGTCGTAAAGTTGCAGGTAATTACACGGTAGTCGGGTGTACTATGATAAACTGTAATCGATGCATGCAAACATGCGAGCGAGTCTGAAGCTATGGTGTTTTCCCTGCGAGCGTTCCGCGATCAGCGAATATTCGTTCTCCGTTATTAATACGCTGCTAAGTGGCTTTTTGCTAATTGCTCGGTTGCTTATTATCTTTATTGCCTATCGACTTCGCCGATGCTAAACGTTCGTGATACACCTCTATTTACGGTGGCTTCGATTACGCGTACGATAATTCGCGTAATGCCTCTGTACAAGTAATTCGATAAGACAAGATATTTACGATTAGCCGAGCTTTTAGGAAATCGAGTAATATACTTACATATAATGTCGAAAGGATATAATCCGTACGGTAAATTACGCGGAACCCGTTCTTCCTATCTCTTTTCTTCCGCAATCGATAGTATCGGCTTTCGTACGACAACCTGACAAATTACTTAATTAGCATTGTGTTTTGAATGGAACTGATCTTGCCAGGATTTCTTTCGTATTTGGAGAACACGCTTGAATACTTACATTCGTAATCACCGTTTATTTTCCTCGTTATTCAGGTACTTATTTACGTCGGTTTATTTTTGTAATTATCTACGCTAAATTTGATATAAATCAAGTTTACGCGAAGATCTAGGAGTTCGAAGACTAAGGAATTTGAAGATTTTTCTTTGTTATTCATCGAATGGTAGTTATTAGAATAATAAGAATTAATAATAATACTTTATTTACATATTTCTTCAATCCTTCGTTGACATAAATCAATTTTTATATTTACGCATTTGTAATTAGAAATTATGTAAATTACAGTCTACTTCATTTTACATTGATTCGAGGTAAAGATACAAGTACTATAACTATAATAGTTTGTGTGTTGGGTTTATTCAAAGAAATTATTTTTTTTCTTCAATAGGGTTTTCTTGTTGATGGCGAAAGTTAGTGAAAAGTACATGCAATTCTGATATATTTGTTATCAGTCCTGTATACGTGTGCAGCTATTTATACCTAAATTGAACAATTACAAATTACTATAATACAATTGTTAATTTCCATCCAACTGACACACAGTTTACACACAGTTTCTTTTCCAAAGAAAGAGGTAGTGTGGGGAAAAGAAATACCATCACCGTTGGTTAGCTAATTTTTAGATTTGTAACAAAAATTAATAATTAAAATATCTCGTAAACTAATGATTTTTTTACGCAAATAGATTAATACTCTTTCGTAAAGAATATGAAGGAGCATCATCAGATGCAACAATAAATATATGATTCCATTGAAAAAAAGATTAACGACGTTCATATGTCCTTTATACGTCCACCTACAAGAAAATGTACTATCAGAATATACCCCTCTCCAAACCATTTAATGACGTAAATCTTGATGGCAAAATGTGGCGACCCACCCTGTATATAAACATGAATTCACACATATATCCGTATATCAATAATTGTAAAATTCCCCGTCAAAATAATTAGATAGAGCATGTAACAAGCCAGAATTAAACAGAACGTCGGTAAAATAATTTTATTACGTTTACAATCCAATCTTCTCTCGACTAACCGTAATCAAACTACCTCTCCGGTTGTCCATTTATCCTCATCGATCGAAGTATCTCATCCCTTGTATCCTCGAAAACTCTCTATATCCTTTGTGCGGCATTCGGACGAACGGCGAATAGTCGATCACAGGTAATACGCGATAATAGAAGCGTATCGTTTTCCCTTCAGATCTCGCGTTCCTTCTTTCGTCCTGCCGTTTATACACGAATCCTTTCCACAGCGGCTGGTTCATTTAGTAGGGTAGTTTCGTAGTTTCGCAGTTTCCCGGGGTTTCGTCCGTGGCTGTGTTCGTGTAGCGGCGTCCATTTGTATCGGGGTAAAACGGCTTCGGGAACTCGGAACGCTGGACCGTGGCCAGGAATTTATCCGATCCCTTTCCCTAACTCTGGCCCACTCCTATAGCTGCAGGTGGACCTGGCTCGGTCTCCGTGTAAACGCTGTATTTATTACCTCGTTCCCGATGTAAATGCGCGTGCCGTGGATTATTGGGAACTGATCTTCCACTCTCGAGGATAATTCCAATTGTAGCCGGGGCCCTTTGCTACCCCGTTCGCCCTTCTTCCAGCCCGCAACGGAACATCGTCACCGATCGACCGGATCGGGTGTCCTTGTTCTGGCAACGGGTCCCGGCAAATAGGATAGATACGCCGGGAGAAGCGAAGCGAGACGGCCGTGTAAACTCGCTGTACGAGCAATTGCGCACGTGGGCCTCGCGGCCACAGATAATATATCAATTGCTCGTTTGATGTATATGTGGGATCGCGCGTAACCGGACCACGCGAGCCATAGCCCTTAGGCTTAGCCCTCGATCGTCGAATCGCTTCGCTGCTGAAACCGATTGCCAGCCGACGCTCAGATGAATCGCTACTGGGTTCAATCAGGACCCAATAATGGCTTATAAACTTCGCTTGTCTGCGTACGACATGGATACGTAGAAATACTGCGCGATCTGCCGGAAGATACTGATACGGGAACGATGGAAATATTGCGTCGTAGAACTAATAGATAAAAAAGTTCGTAATTGTTGGGGTCCATACGTTTATTATTCAAAAAGAGATGTGACTCGCGAAGAAAAGACACGCGTGGTCCAGATGAGGGTAGTCCGTTCGTCGTGCATTCACGAAATTGTCACCAGACCTGGACAATCTCTCAGATCCTGAAATATGTGTACAAGAAAAAGGACCAATCACGTATATACGATTTGCGAAATTTAATCCTTTTTCTTCTCCGATTCTGTTTCTCGGTCTTGTGAGTGCGGTGTACTTCAACCAGAAATCATCAGAAAATTGTGGCGACATTTTTACGTGGCGATCGTTAAGATTGGTGATGAAATGAAATAAAATTCTGTGAAAACTATGGGCGTGTACATATATACTAGACCATTTGTAAATACTGATGCATCTGTGAGAGCGTAGATATACGTTTTTTAATAAAATTTATTACACTGTCACATCATAAGTTCGTCCCTAGAAATGAAGTTTAACTGCCATGCCATCCATATATGGGTGGCACTCAAATTTCTGTATAGATTTAACAGCCATATTATTCAAAATTTGTTCACTTTTATAACTGTAAATATTCGCATTACTTATTTGAAACTGTGAAGAACAAATATAACAAAGTACCATAAACATATTTGGTAAGATTTGTTCAAAATGAAAATACCAGCTAATGCAACTTTCAATTGCTTTCATGTGGCAGTCAACGTGTTAATCCGTAAGCTAGCTATGTATTAGCTACAACTATCACTCAACAACTTCAAAATTATATATACACTGCCTTAAAATGTAAGAAAAATTATAAAGACTTCAGGAGAGATGAAACTCGACGCAGATTAAATGAAATTCGCAACGAACCTAAGTGATCGATATACTTCCGAACTTATGAATCTACAACCGGTCTCGCAATCGGACATTGGATGACAAGAGTGCTACCTTCGTGTCGAATCGAAAAGAGTTCCGCTGTTCGAAACGGCAGAGTTTAAAACGTATAATTGCATTAATTTTCCTGGGGGCATTAAACCGAAGTTCCGTGGTGTCCACAGCGAGATACTCAGCGACGGGTTCATCCCGCTGGCTCGAAATCGAATTTCTGGACCGCGATATCGCAGCGGTTAGCGGGCCGTTCGCGTCCGTAAAGTTGTCCGGTGGTTTACTAGCCACTATCAAAGATTCATACGTTGCAAACACGGCTGGGTAGGAATCCTGCGTGTTACATTAGACGCGTTCTCCTCGCGCGAGGATCAGCTGCACCAGAGGAGAGTCGGTAACAGGCCTGACGTTAACATACCGCGGGATTGTCCGGGTGGTGGTCGCGGTTGGGCAGCACTGCACACTGCACACTGGAGACCCGATGTCTGTGGTTAAGTCGAAGCTCTGGATATCAAGAATTCATGACTGACCTACCGTGCCGGTGTACGGAGTTAGGTTGTACTGCGAGACCGTTTCTTATGGTTATTCGATGCTCGCATTAACACCGCATTTACGAACATTTAGCACGTTGGCTGCCACACGGTAGCAATCCAAGATTGCATTAGGTAGTATTTTCATTTTTAACAAATCTTACCAAATATCTTTGAAATTCTTTGCCATCTTTTGAAAGGATGGCTTAATAAAAGTCTCAGAGAATTATCTGTGATATACAGTAGCGGACAAAAGTTTAAGACTAAATGGAAAGAATAAATAATTGATTTACTGTTCATAAAAACTATAAATAGTGTTCTACTTTCAGTGTTAACTAAATACACATTTATTTATACACTTATAAACGAAATTTCATATTGATATTTTGTTCAGTAGCGAAGTTACAAAATGAGGAACGAAGTTAGTATAATATTTAAAATCATCGTCTTAAACTTTTGTCCGCTACTGTATGTTTAATGTTTCCCGGACAATTAAAGACTGAGCATCAGCTCTCGGCCGTCTCTTCGAGCGCAACGGCCAAAAGACAATCGTTTACAAATCGATATGTACAAAGTCGAAACGCACTGAACACCAAAAACCACAATAAATGTCAAATACTTACAAACAATGTCAAACATATATATAAACACGCACAACGCATACAACCATTCAGCCACCACACACACACCACATACAGTTATTCTTACAATTTATTTTTCGTAGTTCCAAGTAACTAATACGAGTATCTTCAGTTATAAAAGAGAACATAGTTTGAATGATATACAGCGGGCTGCCGACAACTTGGCTGGTGAGGACTACCGATTGTTTACAGTTTTCGGGTCAACTAGTGTGCGTGACCGCTTGAACCAATAAATTCCGTGGCCAAAAATTCGTGAGATTCGATGCGACCATCTTTTTTTTTCGACTAATTACTGTTGTCGCGTCTGAACGTCTGGGAAAACTTCATCATCGGCCAAGTTGTGGGTTGTCGCCTGTACCTGTTAAATCTGTATAGTAATTTGAGTGTCACCCATGTATGGCTAACATGGCATTCAAAGTGTTTGACCGCCACGTTAGCTACATATGGGTGACGCTTAAATTCCCATATGAATCAATCATCTATTTAGTAACAATTTGTTCCCTTGTTTAATTGCAAACACTAGTAGTAATTACCTGGAGCTATGAATAATAAATAAAGCAAAATATTGCGATCTTATTTGGTAGGATTTATTAATCATAAAAATACTATCTAATAAAATTTTCAATCGTGTTTGCGTGGCAGTCAACGTGTTAATGGTCACTTATATTTCTATAGAAATAAGTGAATAACGGATAATACGTGGACTAGCTTATACGATGAGTCTTTATCGCGATGAAGATTGACGCTTTAACAATATCTTCTTGATAGGAAGAAATCTGAGATTCGTCATTTTGACAGGTTCCGCAAATCTAGTGTTAATGCTTGGCGTATTTCCATGCTGTAGGGTGCCTTTAGGCGCTGTACAATCATTTCCCCATTTGTGTTTTCGAGTAATACATCAAAATCTCGAGGCTTTCAAGGCGTAGATTCATACAATTATTGCCGCTTCAAGTGTCCGTGTGAAAGTTTTGTACTTTCGATCAAGTCTGTGAGAATCTGACTAAATCAAATCCATTCATCGTTCTTATTCGTATTTGATTTGGTTTCTGCCTTTTTCGAAAAATATGATTGTGGTATTGAAATTCATTGGCCAGTGCAAATTCATTTAAATATGAATACATGTTGGACTTTGTCAATCAACATACTTAATCAGAATCATATATACAGAATTTTGGTCGTTTGCCTATGCTACATAATTAGCATACTTTCCAAAATGGTTGAATTCCACTATTGAAATTGATATCGTCCAAAAAATTATATCTTTCGTACGTTTCTTATATAAACTTTTGTATCTTTTTTGGTAGTAAAGATTATTTCATTCCTGGTAGCATTTAATGAAATAGTAAAATAATATTAAGTGCGTAACCCATTTTGAGGTTATTGCATCTCTCATAGGAGTCCCTTTTTACTTCTTTATCTATGTATTTACATACAAACATTTTATGCACAATTTTATTGGATTTGGGAAATTTAGGAAACTTTGAATTTGAGATTTTAGGATTTTGAATTGTGAGTGATTTGGTAATTGTGAGATTTGAAAATTTTGGAATTTGGATATCCGGATATTTGGGACTTAGGGAATTTCGAAATTTGTGAATTTTTGATTCTAGTGAATGTAGAAATTTGGAAACTTGGAAATCTGGAAATTTAAAAATATGAGAATTTGTGAATTTTTTAATTTATGAACTCAGGAGTTCAGGACTTTGGAAATTTTAGAATTAAAAAATTTATAAATCTGGAAGTTCAAGACTCGCAAAATTTAGAAATTTAGAACTTTATTTTTAAATTTAGACATTGAGAAACATGGTAATCCGAAACTTAGACACTTAAACATAAAAAAAATTCCTAAATTATCAATATTTACTCACTCGTGTAAATAGTGAGATCTACATTCCTTACATAATCACTTTTCCTAATAAGTTTTTCTAGTCGCATTACGATAACCAATAATTTCCTATATCATTAGGTCTCCATTTTCCCTAAATAAGCCTACTTAACCCAAGTTCTACAAAAATCCTAATAACGCCAATATTCGACTACAAATACTAATAAATTCTAAAACAGAATTATCAAATTATCTTGAAATAATTCACTAAAGCAATTATTTGCGATTAACTCGTTCCCCCACTTTTTCTGCAAAATTAATCCTGTTATGCCACGTAACAATTTCACCGTAGTATTCCAACACCCAAACGTATAAACAATTAATAATGGCTTTAATGTTTGATTTTAACCGTTCGTTGTTCCATTCCCTGGAATTACCAGGAACGTATGGGTGTCCGTTCGATCGACTGAAAGTTTTATGTTTACCAGAAGTTTGTTGTGAAGGCGATACGTTGCACGGCCTCATGGGAAAATCGATCGGTTAAGAATGCCTGAATTACAGTGGCCCAAAATAAAACTCGGACAGTTGCATATTTTTGTTTTATAAGGATATAATTAGTGTAAAATACGAATTAAATGACCGATTGAGAGGCTTTTATTAAGCTGCAGATACACCTCCTCAGTTACAAAGAAAAAAACAGAAGAATGTTTTCTTTATTTATTTGGAGTTAAGAAATGAAACGATAAATGACTTCCTGCAGCCCCTTCATAATAAAATCTTGTTACAACGCAATAGTTCGAGTTCTTTAAATACAATTAATCCCATATTCCAATATCTCAATTGGACGAGTAATTTCTAGGAAAAAAATTCGTGAATGAAGTCTATTTTCGCAAAATGGGCAAGAACTGCAAATTTTGAAGGCTTGTTATTTCTTAACAAATTCGAAATCGGCAAAATGATGACTTGAACCCCCCTAATATCACGTGGATCATAATATATTATAATTAATGCAAAATCGCAGATGGCGAGGTCAAAAAAATGATCGATTTTTGAAGGCGGCACGGTAGATATTACCCTTTAGATGCTGGTAAAGTCGCGAGTATTGGTTTCGCGAGTCAAATGAAATTGTCGGTTATATAGAATTGATTGAAGTTAGATTTTATTTGTCTAAGTTCTGATAAATATGGTTAATTGGTTAAAATGACATATATATTCGGTTAGATCTTGCTAGGAAGATTGTAAGATTGTGTCGGTTTGAAGGTTACTTGTGTTCTCTTACAGATGCAAAAATGTCGTGTAGGTAAACTCGTATGGATGTGTATGATGGGGGTGTAGTCTATGATTCGCGGAAATATAGTCGGCGGCGGAAACATAGAAAAAGCACCTGATTGGTGTGAAATAATGCTGTGGGATCTTGAGTGACCGCCTAAATGTGACGCCAGTAGCTTTTGGAAAAACCAGGAACTCGTGACGTAGAAGTTTTATAGTTTGGACCCCTGACCACTGTCAGGTAAACTAGAAATTTGGCTGTTAGGGTCGTCGCGTTTACAAGGTGTTCGTATAATAAAATTTCCGCTGGTCAGAATTTACCTACAGTATGCTAAAATGGTCATCGGATTTTTTACGATTGCACATAGTAATAATTGGTTTGGAATGTCCCCAATATAAGGGACGATACAATATCTTTACGTAGCCAATATATGATATACGATGCAGTTAATATAGTCAATACGTGATATATGATGCGGTAAATGTCGTCACTATATGACATACGACGCAGTGAATGTTGTCAATATATGATATACGATGCATGTTACAGGATTAAGTCAAAAAGGGTGTAAGTCGAATTATGGTCGTTTCACCGCGCAATCGCTTCAATTAGATCCAGTCCATTGTTTACCGCGGATCCGAGAGAGCTCTCAATCTTGGCGTGCTCGTTTCTCGGTCGATTTCGTAATTCGCGCCTATCGAAATCGTCTCGAAACAAGAACGATCGCTATCCGATGGCCCGCCGTAAATCACCGGCCGATTCGATCGCAGCGAAAAGCTCCGCATCATCCGTCTCTGACAAAGTGTAGACCTGCCAAGGGATCTTCCGCTGTTGGGAACTTCCGCTCGTTATTTACGGTCTAGATTGTCGGGACTTCGATCGAGTTTCGGCGCGAAACGTGAGGTCGAAATCGCAAATTGATCTCGACTCGTTCCAGAGCAGTCGCCTTTTATCGTTGCCCGCTACGCGCCGATATTACTCCAGAAACGTTTCTTCGGGACGAAAGTAATTTTCCTGGAGCATCGCGTTATGTATCGCGAGTCTCGCCTGCTGAAACTCGGTGTTAATTTTCACTCGAGAACGATACCGTTTGCTATCTTGAATGTTCTTGGATATTGTAGCGTCCCTTATATTGGGGACATTCCAAACCAATTGTTACTATGTACAATTGTAAAAAATCCAATGACCATTTCAGCATACAGTATGTAAAATCTGACCAGCGGAAATTTTATTATATATAAATTTTATTATTATATATATATAAATAATATTATAATCTTGTCATAGTTTCCAGCAATCGACCGTGTGATGTTATTTTATATAACACCAATTTTGTTCATGCTTTCCATAATTACAGAGAACGCCGAGAGTAAGAAATTCGCAAAACTGTAGCACGCAACTTTTCGAAATGGGGAACAAATTTACGCTTATTCCTCTTATAAGTTGTGTTGAACTTTGTCTAAGAATATTACAAAATGAAGAACATACTGTAGCTCGATGGAAGTGGGCCAAGTTTATTAATCAAACGGTTGCGAGTTCGGAACTCGTTAAAATTGCGTACATTTATTTTATGCTGTTCTGTGGATAATTTTTCGTTAAAACTAAATAAGAAAATCAACAATTGAAAATACGCGACGTCGTAATATTTAATGTATAGAATATTTTTATAATACTTATCATCCTAACTATTGTAAGCAATTTCTACTGTCCTCATTTTTATTTTAAATAATGAAACATCCACCCATTCAATTTTAATAAGGAAATATCGATAAACAGTGAATTTAAGTAAATAAAGAATTAATGTTCATAAAGTCATAAAATGTTCTTGTTAAAAAAGAAAAGTGAAAATGTGTGTGTTCATGAACGATCATTTTTTAACGTATATTTCATTTTTGTTGCAGGTAAGGCAATCAGTACGTTTTAACGTCCCGCTTGTCCGCAAAATCGGTGAGTTAATCGAAATCATTAAAAGTTTCTCCGATCGTAACCGACGATGGATACCGATAATTCGTTATAAGGTCCATAGAACGACTATGGATTGACAGTTTGATTTTGTTTCAAAGGTCCGCGTTGTAGCTTGACGATTACATGTCTCGAGCGTCATTTTTTCTGTGGCCCGAGGGAAATCCATCCTCCCTCGGCACGAAAAACACAGAACCAGAGAATTTCACGTCCTCTGCGGATTCTAGTTTTCCACGCCAGCGCGTAGATGGCAGTACCGTACACTTTCGTGTTTAAAAGCTGTCCGATTATTTTTTTTTTTACCCGTGCAATTGCGTGCTGTTTCCGGTTGCTGTTGATTGTCTGATCGTTGCTGGATCTCCTGGAAAATTGAATTGCACCGGAATAGGGTATTTTAGCACGTTGTCTGCCACAGTGAAAGCTGATGTGTGTGACCAGACACATTATAATTATTATTAACGCTTCACGACCGGTTCACGCAAATTCACGTCTTTCCATTTCGACTTTCTGAAACCGGAAATTTTGCAAAAACACCATTGATCAATGTTTCCGTTTATTTTCTACGACGATTCATACATGTAGAATGGGAGCAAGAAGATGAGAAACAGATTAAAGTGACGAAATATATGTTTTAATAATAAAAGGAAATACAGAAGAATTAATCGACTTTACAATTCAACGGGTCTGTCGCCACTGACTTCTCCACGCTTTTAATGCTTTATATATTCTCACATTCGCATTTCTTTTGTCACACGCATTCTTTCTCTCTCATACCCGCATCCTTCTTTCCGATCATACTACGAAACCACACACACACCATCGCTCGTTATCGATCCCCACATACATATGTATGACTAAATCTTTATATCCATTTATGTTAGATTTCATCCCTTGGATATGGATTTTTAATACTAGATTTTCGGAACCCGTTAAAATGACGGATCTTAGATTTCTTATTTTCAATTAGGAAAATTATTAAGAAGCTTATGTCAAGGTGCATGTTAAGCTTCGTCGAGATAAAGAATCGTTCTATAAACCGATAGATGTGTTATCCATTATTTCCTTATTTTTATAGTTCATCTTCAATTTAGACATAAGTGGTCATTAATCGTTCATAAATCTAGCGTTAAAAAGAAATAATAATACGTATCATACATTTTTTAACGTAATATTATATTTGAACTTCATCAAAACGTGAAGGAAAAATTTGGTTGATATGAAAATTCCATTAGAAATCCCTTTTTAATATTTTTATTATTCTAATTTTACATTAGATATGCTCTATTAATATTTGTTCAATGTAACTAGTATAATTAACCTCTTTATAATTTCATTAATATAGATAATATAATTAAGCTCGTTAATCTCTTTAGTATGACTAATATAAAGTAGTTTGTAGCTCATTCGCTACACCGTTTCTATCTACACAAATTATTCAAACTTCAATTCCTACTCACAAATTTTTAATACAGTTTATAGCTTAAATTACACACTACGAAATTTCTACAGCTATAAATTAAACATGAAAATCTATTCATAAATTCCGAGTAAAGTTTGTGGCTCAAACTATACACCACGCTTTTTTTTATCACCAAAGTTATTTACACATGAATATCCATTTTGTAATAACTTCAGTTTTCAACTGAAATAAATACTGTTCAATTGCAGTTCATAACTGAAATAGCGCAGTTTTTGTTACTAGAAGTTTTCCGAACGAACCCAGTTTAAAAACTAGTGAAATCCGAAACGACAGTTCTTTCGCCGAAAATCCAAAATCGTCGTTAAATTCCCATACGCGTTTCTCTCATTTCTCTTTAAAGCCGTCCTCGATTTCTATCGCCACTTGTTTCAAACAAAAGCCACACGCAATTTGGTCAGTTTCTCCCTGGTTTTATGTTCGGGCAGAGGAACGGTTCGGTCATTAGAAACCGGGCGATTTAGGGGTTTCTAACGCGAGCTACAATTGCCTCCAGTTCCGATTACCTTCGCCAAAATTTGGTCAGCAATAAATCATTTTTCTGTATTCGCGGCCAGACACGCAAACAGAAATAACTTTTTTTTTTCACGTCGGTGTACGTGCTATCGACTCGATACTGCGTCGTCGGCTACCAGGATTTCGCTATTTTCCGACGTTTCTTTTTTTTTTTTCGGGCCGCGCTCGAAAACTCGAGCCGTCGAGAATTCACAATCGTGCTGACTTCGGCCACGATTGTGTTACGAAATCGCTAGCGAACAATGCGCGGCAATTAGGTCGCCGATTACAATCAACGAATCGCTTTTCATCCCTTCCGCGATCATAATTCGCGTCACGGGAACGCGAAAGTTTATGCAACGAGATATCTGATGAAAATGACGAACAACGAGTAAATACAATGGCCGGTACATGATATTTCGCATGGGGAGATTTGAGAGGGTATTTGTGACGTTTCAAATTTCTTAATCTGCAAATTTGAAAATGTAAAAACTTTCGAACCTGGTGAATTTCTTAGTTCAAAGATTTTCAAAACTGTGAATTTGAAAATTTCGAAATGGACGAACATTTTCGCGTGTGAACTCGGACGCGTATATAAAATTTAGAGTACCTCATGCAAATACAATGTGTCCCACAATTATGGTACGAGCCGGAAAGGGGTTGTAGGTGGGCCTATTCTGAACAACATTTTCCTTTGCAAAAATGTCGGATAAGGCTTCATTTTTAAATTATTAAGAAAAATCACCGACTAATCAGAACGCGAGAATCGCGCGCGCTCGGAGCCAGAAGTGTAGGCCTGAGTTATAATTGGCTGTGGTCGCGATCGAACCACATGGCGCGCGATTGTCGCGTGAACAGCCTATAGTGAACAGACAAACGCACAAATGCGGATTGAGACGTTCAGGAAGCATCGATACGTTCAACAATTTTATGTGTATGAAGTCTGTTGATACGCCACACGAGATGAGAACATCATTTTTAACTGATCTTATCTTTTACTGATTTAACTGAAAGTTATGCAACACCACATACGTGCATAGCGAGAAAGAATTTTCTATTTGTTAAGAAAATATAACTTTAATAGAATGCTTCTTAATAGAATAGAATAACCAATCTGGCCCTTATTTTTTAATAAAATAGAAGCAACAAGTGTTTTGTGAAGAATAAAAATGTGTGTTAAAACTGTACTCCCTCTGTGCCAATACTATGTTCTTTTTGTATCAATAATCTGTTTTTTTGTATTAATAAAATGTTCCTTCCGTGTAAATACAGTGGTCGGTATATGATATTTTGCATAGGGAAATTTGAGAGGGTTTGGAAAGTTTCAAATATCGCAATATACAAATTTGAAAATGTAAAACTTTCATAACTGTAAATTGGAAAACTTTCGAGTCTGCAAACTTGAAAATTTGAAAATTTCAAAGTGTACAAACTTGAAAATTTCTAAATCCCTAAATATGAAGATTTGCAAATGTCTAAACTGGAAAATTGGATAATTTGTACGTCGACAAATGTGAAAATGTTCAAAACCGTGATTTCGAAAGTTCCACAATTTGTTGTACAATCCATTTATATATAATTCTGATTCGTATGTGATCCCGTTCTCCTCTATCTATACTTTATTTATAAGCGCATTCACTCGCTGTTTGAAATTGTATAATTAATATACACTTCTCATTGATCGCGTACCATTTGGTAATTATAATTCATCTCCCACTGGAATGTTTTACTTCTCTCATGAAACAGGCAGTAATTGAAATTCGGTGTTTTGCAAATTTTCTCACGCGTTACGCACACATCTTTGTCTATCGTTGCCTCTTTGTCTCCCCTATGCTTGATTTACAGTGTTGGCCAAATCCAATAATTAACAACACTCGATAATTAATTCCATTGAAGTTCGTTTCGTCCAACGGCGGTGTCGAATTGTTGGATTTCGATGAGTATTGGGTATGCTGGTATTGTGATCATCGGATCATGAAACGCGGTTCGTGAATTATAGCTTTCAAATCGTAAATCAATTGCTTTATGTCTTGTCCCTTAATAATATTTATCAGAAACTTATTATTTATTTATACTTTTCCATTCTTCATTCATTAACTTTCATCGATTTTTATGTTCAGTCCAGGCTTCAGATTTAACGCTGTTATTCCGTGTTAAATTTAAATTTGTTACTTCGTTATGAAATATTGGATTTTAACTTGTTTCTGTTTGAAAATACACGATATGCATTGGTATTATAAAAAAATTTTCAGCATTGTTTTCTTATTTATTCGTTTATGTATTTATTCACAGCTAGTTAAAATATAAACTCGATATGCAAACAAAAGAGTAAAAATCACAGAATTATTAATTTTCATTCAGAATTATGAATTTCTCTAAGCTCATAATTAAAATTTAATTTTATAATTATTAGTTGAATTTTAATAACCAGGTGAACTTTTTCTGTACGGGATTTAGTTGAAAAATAAATGTCAATTATTGATTAAACACGTTTGAATTAAGGATTAAATTTTCAAATTTTTAATTGGAAATGGTTTCAATTAACAATCGAAAGTAAATTACGAATTAAAGAGTTTGTTCAAAACATGGTTTCAGTCTTTAATTTATCAACTCTGCATTGAAAATTAGTCCTCAATTTTTAATTTATATAACGTGCAGTTAATAATTACAGTTTAATTTTTAATTTAAGAGGAGTTGATTAAGAATTACATGTTAATTGTTAATTTGTTTGCACTTAAACTAAAAACTGTATAACCTGTTTGAACTGGTACATAATATTCTAAATAATAGTTTCTTGAAGTAATCAATACAGACACTAAAAAAGAACAATTTCAATTATAAACTCGTTTACTAACTGAATGTTATCTTATTTATGATTTTATTTACTTGCGATCGCATAATGAAACACAACTATGATTCCTACTTGAATTTTTGGAAAAATCATATAAGTGAATAAGCTGCAATAATTTTTAATACGAGACATGGTCAACTATTAATTTCTTCGTGCAAGGCGTTTCATTTAAGACGAACGTCAAAATTATTATCATTGTTATTAACTATTTATTATATAAATATACAAGATTTTTCGCTCAGTTAGTACATTTAAATTATTTTCATTGCTACTGTACATTACATAATATACAGTTATAATAATAATTTGTATAGAGTTTCAGTTAATTCCTGCATATAAATTACTTTTATTCCCCTTAAAAACTAGAAAGAAACTAATATCGCATGCGTGATGCCCGAAACCAAAAAAGACGAGCCTGAAACTGTATGAATTTCCGTCAATTATATTTTTCAATCTTGAATATCAACAAAAACGATCGAGATGTTTAATTTAAGCGACACGCCAGTAGTTTTACCGAAATTCAAACCTCGTAGCAGCTTTTAGTCCGTGTACCGAGGGTAATTGGAGATGATTATTTGACCCGAATTGGCTCGATGATTTTTCGATGATCGCGCGAAATGACGTTGCAGTAACGCGAGTTCGCAACGGCGCGTGTGCAAAGATCAATACGAGCCAATTAATCGTTAATAAATAATCAGTGGTGCACGGCTGGAGCCAGCCAGATTGCAGCTCGTCCTTTGTTTCCAATATGGAGCCGCGGCCGCATGTGTAGGATATGTGCGCTCGACTATCGGTGTGTATATCGATATAGGAATCGTATATTAACGGCATTACCATATAGAATTCGACACGGAATTGCGAGATTTTGCAGCGAGCACGATTTGCATGATTGATTGCACTGTAGTTTGCGTGGCTCGTCGTTTACTCCTCTAACCTCCTTACTTTTTTCATGTCGAATTTATTCCCTCTGAAACGATTAAAATATTTAATACCCTTGAACGTTTCACATATTTTTCACGCTGTAAAGGCCAATGACAATGTCGTCTGTACCGAAACAAAGATCATATTTAAAGTACAACGTTTATTGCGCCAGCTAATGGCTGTTTTTAATAACATAATCGTTTATTTGTGACAATGGTTCATCATATACATATAATAATAATAATGTGAATATATAGGGTATCACATAAGGTCCTTACTTTTTCGACCTGACATAAAAATGCACTTCGACGAGTATTTTGAAAGTAATAATATACTTGCAAATAATTAACACTATGATTTCAGAAAGAGTAAATCATGATTTTTCCTGTGGGATGTAAAAGGGCGATAGAGCAGAACAGTTCATATTTAACGCAGTAAATCAACTTAAATCAATAAACATTATCTATAAATTTCTATAAAAAAAGAAAGAAGCTTACACCGTAATACGTCTGATGGTTCGACATATATGATATTCATAATAATAATATAAATATATATGTGCAATGGTTCATCATTTGTAACATATAATACCAATTTAAATATATTATGATTCATCATATACAACATATAATAATAACTTGAATATATAGTGATATATTATATACAACATATAATAATAACTTGAATATATAGTGATATATTATATACAACATATAATAATAACTTGAATATATAGTGATATATTATATATAACATATAATAATAATTTGAATATATAATAATTCATCATACATTACATGTAATAATAATACGAACATATAATGGTTCATCACATATAACATATGTATAATAACGATATACAGTCGTGGATAAAATTAAGTGGATAGGTATCATGAATAACAAAAGGTTAATTTAAATTAACTAACAATGCCTATAAATCAAAACTTTATTGCACAATTATATACATTAAATAAATGTTTTTTCAAGTCTACAAAAGCATTTCACGTTCTAAATTTAAAATTTATTTAAAACATTGTAACAAAACAAAAAATTTTTTACATTTCTGCAATGTCCACTTAATTTTGTCCATGACTGTAAGTTAGCTATAATTTCAGTTAAACTTACTGACTATACGGAACTTGCGATCTTTACTGAATTTCTTATTGAAAATGACAGAAAGTTGCGGATACTTTGGATTTACAGTCGATGAATAAATCAACATACCGAATCGTATAAAATGTTAAATAACGCTGTTCCAGTTTGATGATTTCCGTTGTAATGCCAGAGACATTCAGGAACTTTGTATAATGTCGCCACATACTTCGGAACAATGGAAATTATCGTTGAAATTGTACCGTAGGTTAGATGTTTCGCATACTTTTCTGCGCTGGCAGAAACTTAAACCGAAACTCGAATCGGTAAAACGTAATTCGATTCCGACGAAGTTACATTTGTTATCTATATGGAAATAGCTATCGGGTTCGCTAAGACGATTTTTGAAATCGAATTGTCTCCGTCGTGACTTTAATTTGATTTCCCGAGTAAAATTCGATTCCGCCGTGCTGATGTACGAGCATATTTTCTTGGCATACAACCCATACGAATAAATCTCGATTCCACGCTTTAATGGGATTTCGTTCTCCATTCTATTTCCCGTCGTTCCGCTAAATGCATGTTCGTATTCTCCTCGTACGATCGTGGTACATGTATTTCGTTCTATTCCATTGAATACTTAAGTGAACAAATGAGTAATCAAACATTTTATTCGACTACCCTTATAACCCCTTTTTATCACGGAGTTTTACATCCCCATTGTGCAGCGTTAGACGGCATGATCTTGAAAAATTATTACTTCTTGGTAGGGGAGGAGCGGGGAGAAAAATAACATTTTTTTACAATTTACATATTAGTTAATAACATTTTAGAGGTATTCCTTTCGATACGTAAAGACCTTTTCAATTTTTACCAAGACTAGATATATTGACGTCCGATGTACGGCAACTTATAGATTATTAAATAAAATACAGTAAAATACACTCCTGGACAAAATTAAGTGGACATTGCAGAAATGTAAAAAATGTTTTGTTTCATTACAATGTTGTAAATAAATTTTAAATTTAAAACGTGAGATATCTTTGTAGGCTTGAAAAAACATTTATTTAATGTATATAATTGTGCAATAAAGTTTTGATTTATAGGCATTATTAGTTAATTAAATTTACCTTTTGTTATTTATGATACCTATCCACTTAATTTTGTCCACGACTGTATATATAAGGGATGAAACATAAAGTAATGTACACAATCATTCTACATTTCGAAAGACTTTGATAATTTCTGCAATTGAGGACAAGGAATCTAAGGGTGTTAAAAACATTTGACCCGGAAGGGGTGAATTTTTGAGTGAACCATCGCAGTTAACCCTTTGCACTCGAAAGGATTTTTGTTATTAGCAAGTGCTATCTCGAAAACTTTTTAACTGAAAAGTTTATTCAATCTTCGTAAATTATTATTTTCTATTATTAATTGCCACTATTGCCCAATTCACTATGTTTTAACGCCACATGTATAAAATATGTCGATATTATTTTGCATTCTACAGTTCGTACATTGTAATATATCATAATTATAACACATGGTCACAATTTATAATCGCATTCAACTTTAACCCTTTGCGGTCCTACGTCGAGTGTGACTCGACTTGGTGTTTCTCTTCAATCACAGAAATAATTCAGATATGTAAATAGGTTAGTTGCAGATGTTTTCATTTCTTCGCCATTGGCAATCAATTAAAAATATGTTTGTTACGCATCCTGCATTAGTGCGATGCATTTTATTGTAAACTCGCTTCTTGATCTATTTCATAAATTAATTAAGGAGCTGTAAGCAAAAGAAATTACGGACCGCAAAGGGTTAAGCGTTCTTTCTTAATGCAAAACGTAACTTATTACCTGAGTTGTATGAAGTTATCGTGTATATAACACTAACGATTTGGCTAAAGAATACTTGCATAAATTGTTCTATTAGATGAAATGATGAGTGTGAGTCACGGTCGGGCGCAAAGGGTTAATTTATTCCGCTGGAGCGGTGTATAAATCGAAATAGTTAAAAAACTCGTAAGCAGCTCAGGAGAGTCGGCCACCGGTATCGAGCATCAAAGTAACCTCGTTCTCTTTTCACCTTCTCGTCGTCTTCGTGAGATTGAAAGGGAAAAAAGTAGAGTCTCGACTCAGTGCCATTGCTCTTCCTTTATCCCGGTATCTTGTTCCAGTGTTGCGTTCGCGTCGCGGGTAAGACAAGTAAGAGAGAAATGCAACCGTAATCCGACACGACGCGATCCAGTAATACCGGTGCACCGTGTGTAATTTCAGATCGGCATTCGGCCGCGATTTAATCGCTTCAACGTCGCTCTCGCCAGCCCGTTTGCTCTTTCGCTCGTTCGCCCGCGAATTAACTCGACGCGTCGCGTCGCGTCGCGACGGCTCGCCTAACGGACGTTAACCTGATTTGCGAATTTCTGCGCGGAAAATAACTGATCGACGAGCAGGGATAAACGGTTACGATAACTCACGGGATCGGGTGTTGAGGACGGGAACGGTTTTCGGGCCGCGCAATTTATTCTGAATGTAACCGAATAACGTGATTTTCTAGTACGTTAAATATAACAGAAAAACGGGATTTTATAATATGTTGAATTTATCAGAATAACGAGATTTTATAATCACTTAAATATAATAGAATAATATGATTTTATAAATAGTATGTTAAATATAACAGAAAAACTTGATTTTATAATACATTGAATTTAACAGAATAACGTAATTTTATAATCACTTAAATATAATAGAACAATATGATTTTATAAATAGTATGTTAAATATAACAGAATTACGTGATTTTATAATATGATCAACATAATAGAATAATGTGATTTTATGAAAGAATACGTATAATAGAATAATATGATTTTATAATATGGTATTTATGTGAACATATTGGAATAAATAGCCGAGAAACACTATGTAATAACATTACATAATAACATTGTCATAGTAACTATATGATAATTTCTTATGGTGGTGTCCTATTCGTAGGAGTTGTTTCCAAAAATTAGATTAGCTTCTAGTAATTAGATTAGATTTACAGGTGTCCGAAACGATAGATGGATTCTTTTTGCAAGGTTGATGGCGGTGTTTTTGCGAAAATAATATCTATAGAAGCGTATGTGACTCGTTTGTAGGATAAAGTAATGCTGAATAGCACCATTATTTCGAATAATTAATTAAACTTCTAGTTTCATTGAGCACTGATTAATGCTCAGTGTTTAATTCACGAATAAGTTTCTCTTAATTGAGAATTAAATTTTGATTAGTAATTGAATTAATTGTTAATTGATAATTATAGGGTGACTTTCTGTCCAAACTTGCTAGATTAAAAATTAACGAAAGCATTTTTACTGGAGGCTTTTTTAATTACTGATTCACTTTCGATTTAAAATATGAACTGCTGATTGATTACTAATTAATAATTATGTATTTCTGAATTAAATTTTGTATAACTAAAAATAAATTTGAATTCTATATTGTAATTTCAGTAAATTGATTACTAGAACTTGGAAGAAATGTAATTAGAGGATATTGAAAACAATAAAATATGATGATCGAAAGTAGTGCTTATTTGTAACCTTGTATATAAGTAGAATATTAATGAAACTTGTTTGAATTTGACCCATAAAATATAATATTATCGTTTATTACTGTCGGGAATGATAGAAATAACTCAGTAATACGAATATGTTAATATTAAAATCACTACAATTACATTAAAAGTGTTGTAAAGTAATAAAAAATATAATAATAAGAATAATCATATAAAGTTACACCTACAAAATGCGTAGAAAACTGTAACAAAAACATCAATGTAATTCGAACTTAAAAGCTCAGTGAATAATTAATGAACGATATCTTAATTCTCAGTCAAACGTGTTATAGTTAACATAGTCTTTAATTAAAAATTAAATTCAAATTACATAACAGTTTGGAGGAATTAGCATACATAGTAAAATGCAAACAAAATTAAATTTGTACAAAATGAAATCAAAAAGAAATATATTTTAATCCCCGTCGGTAAACACGAACCATAAATCGAATTTTTATTTTTCGTTAGAATAAGGTCGAATACAGCTGCTTACAACTGTTAGATACCATCTTCAATCCACAAGCTAGCTTAACATTAACCCTATCGGCGTAGAATGCACGTTTATTTCAAAATTAAAAATAGAGTTAAAAAATAAATAGATGAACGGTAAAATACAAATTGGTGTACACATTAATTCTTTCTCTTGATGAAAATCAATAAAAATTTCAGCAAAGTCACCTTAAAATTATAAACTTGTTCAATGATCACTTTGACCGTTTTGGTACGTGTAGTGTTAATTTCTCTCCTTAAGTAAATTCAAAATTAAAAATAAAGAATTTCTGCAAGACCGTCTAATTAAATTTTCGCTATCATCAGCGTGGCGCTCGATCTTCGGTTTAATCCAACCTTATAAATCCAATTCGCCGCGCCGTCGAACGAGCGGAGCATCCAAAATTAAATTTACATTTCCGAAATTGTATCAATTCTCGAGTGTGCAAACGTAGCCGAGCAATCGGTCGAGGTCCTCAAACACGCAGCTTTTCCAATTCCACGATCGAATGAATCAGCGTCTGGCGTTCGCATCCGCCGACTGCGAGGATCTCCCCTCGAAGATTATTTTCCAGGCCGTGTGGCGATATTGTTAAGATAGCAATGGGGCAATTTTACGACATGGTGGAATATTCTTATACTCATTTATAAACCGTTAGTTTTTTTCCTTTGTTAGTTCAGCAGGCCGACCTGCAGCCAATATGCGGCACATAAGGGTCATTTTAGATATCAACCACTGTCTATTTTTTTGCTTTAGCCTAGGTATCATAAAGTCGTATTCCAGAGGGACTCTTAGAATTTCAGAAATAAGTGTCCGCAAGAATCTTGACCTGGTTGAATTTCCCCGATGTTGCCAAACATATGTCCACAACCGCGACGACTTTGTGATCCCCGCTCCAGGGATTCACCGAGCTATGGCCCACTGGAAGGGGATGAGACAGGATTGGTCACCGTAGATTGTAAGAAGTTAGAAAACTGTGTTTTTGAAGCCCCACCATCCTCGTACATAAACCTTTGATTACTGTTGACGTCTATTGACGTCAGAAACATGTTGGCTTCCCGGTACTGTAGGCGCCAATTGGCGTCCAAATCAAATTTCGCTTGTTTCGCCCGTCTTAAAATTTTATAATTGCTCTTATGGTACTTCCTCAGAAATACATGTCTAACGAAAAATTTCGCCGTACCCAGTGGACGTCGGGAGTGAATTCGTACCGTACCGTACGACCAGTGCGTGCCAAAGTCTGCCGTAGTCAAAGGGTTAAGGAGAGGGTGTTAGTGCACGATGTACACGCGTACTTCCAAATGCACTCTGATATTTAATGAACTAAGATAGTTAACACTTATACCAAGGAGAGTCAAAGGTTTCTATGGTTTTAATGCTTATTTATTCTAACTGTGAGCTGATATGATTGTAACAACTGATTTACTCCTGATTGAGTATTCTAAATTGTTCTATGATTGACTGACTTGTTGTTTCTAACTCTGGTTTGTATCTAACTGTCTCTAACTCTTGTCTGTATCTGACTGTAACTTAACTCTCTGACTCTAACTTGATTCCGACTGCAACTGATTGTATCTGACCTTAAATCTTGATTGTAAATGCCTGTCTCTAAGTTTAGAACTACCCTTGTCGACTTTTCGTCGACATCCCACCTTTGCCACGAGGATGACGGTGGTGAGAAGGCGGTCCTTGAAAAAAGCGAATAATTAATCAGCCACCGAGATTGTCTCATCCTTTCCAGTGCGCTCGTAGCACATTGAGTTCCTGCGTGGGTGGCAATTCGGCCGCGTGTGGACACATGCCCGAGATACTGAAAAAAGCCTTGGCAATAAACCGTATCGCGAATTTATACCGTCATTGAGTTGTAAACTTAACGCGAACTTGGGGTAGCACTTTATGATGAGGCCGGGTTGGGTTAAGCAGGGCACTTAATTGCATGCTGCTCACCCAAACCGGCTAATATTAATATCCCTTGACCTGGATATAGACAAGCCTGTATACCGTACTAAAGAATGATTCTTATTACTTTATGTATCTCGAATACCGTACTAAAACACAAATTCCTATGTCTTTATGTATCTCGAACAGAGGGAGTGATTCCAGTGGTCAGTGAGTCCGAATTTTAGCGAAGAGGTCAAATTTAGAAAAACCCTTGAGTAAGCAACAGTTCAGAATTTAGTTAACAGTTAGCAAACTTATCCTTGAGTTTTTTATTCCCACGTCATTAGGTGGTCCTTCGGCTACAGACGACACGAAGTAGCTATATTCGAAGGACTCGATCAATCGGAGTTCGAGTTCTTAAGGTATATATATCCATCTCCGCGAAACCCGTTCCGCAAATTGGCGCCGGAGTACACGAGCGGTCGCTGACAACCACTGTCAGAAACGTGGGGAGGTAAACAAGAAGGCCGGAAACGTTCGGACGGAAAGAGACGGAAAGACGTAAACCGCGATAGCTGGCGGATATTCCAAGAGGGGGTCGAGTGGATGCGGATACTGCAGTCGGCCAGGTTCGATTCTGCCTGAACGGCAAGTAGATACGCCATGATCCAGGAACTTCCATTCCCTCTCAGGGTTGCGCGAGTGTACGACTAATCTGGGGTTAAGCCTGACAGTCGCGAGACAGAGAGCGAGCGGAGAAAAGGCTGAGAAAGGATGGGAAAGCTCGATGAAGGCCGCGGGGCTGCAGGGGGGTTCGAATTAAGCCGAACCCCGACGCGGGTTCGACCCATAACCCAACTCGCGGAGCGTATACCGGAGATGCATTAGCCTAACTCCACTTAAATTAAAGCAATCTATCCTGCGGAACTCTTGCGCTAAGCCGGCAGGTTAAGCAACCGACTGCCGCCTACGAGGAGCAGTCGGTGTCGTTTTCCCAGCTGTCCAGGAAAACCGCTTTCCTTTACTTTCCGCGTGAACACGTTGTCGTCTCGTCCTCGAGTATTTACCTCCTTTGCGCTTGTCGGCCACCTGCCACCTTCTTTCTACGCGGCTTCGTCGGGTTTACGGTGAACGCTGAACGATTGCTCGGCGATGTTTCATTGTTAAATCCACTCTGTTCTTGGTTTCAAACATGTCTGCACATTTTAATTTAATGTTGCAGACATTACGGAGATTTCATACGGAAGTATGTACTTAGATGTCTCTATTTCTATTTACTTGAGTGCTTGCGGACATCTCCACCAGTTCTTGGAAATACCTATAGTCGTGGACAAAATTAAGTGGACAGGTATCATAAATAATAAAAGTAACACAACAATATGCATTAAATAAATGTTTTTTCAAGTCTGCAGAAACATTTTACGTTTTAAATTTAAAATTTATTTAAAACATTGTAGTAAAACAAAAATTTTTGTACATTTCTGCAATGTCCACTTAATTTTGTGCATGAGTGTAGTTCCTATGGTTACGTAGCTTAACCCATTCGCTACCACGAATGGGGATCGCCCCATTTGGAGCAAAATGTAACTTATTATATGATTTATATAAAGTTTTTGATACTGTGTATTTATTTTTTGTATTAATATAATTGTGCGTAATTGTTATTTGTACTACGAATAGTAAATTAAGTCGTGATTAATTAATAGTACATTCATTGTGAATTTATCTTTAGAGATCACCGTTCATTAGTATTACTTTATAATTTTTTTTATATTTTTATCTCTTTTAATTTCATTGTACAGTTTTCTTTTAAGATATTAAACAGAATTTTCTTATATGAGGTTAATCATGAACTCATATCCATGACAAATATCCTCAATATTATCATTATTACATAGTAGCAAAGATATAATAGTAAATTAGAATATAAAATCATCTTCAGATAAAATCATATTATGCGTGTATACAAATATTGTATCTCTTTATGACTTTATAAATGTATATCGTGTTTTAGTAAAGTATTAGGATGTTTAAATCTGTAAATTGCTTGCTAGTTCATATACACGGATGAGTATTTACCAGCTTCATCGTATCGTACAAATTTTTAATTTTATTGTACAACGTTTTTGGTCACAAAACAGAATGTTATTATGGAGAATTAATAATGAACTCACGTTTCTGACAAATATCCAAGTGAACATCTACTTAATCATCGTCCTCAACCGAGTTTGCGCGTGGCACAATCAATTTCCACTTCGAGTTTTCAAATTTTCGACCCGTGCCTGCGAGCAATCGCTTTTCGTACTTCCAATTAAGTTCTTCCGTGAAATTGAAGTTTCATGTAGAAATTAATGGGATTCTAAAGTTTGAAGTATCTCCGACGGTTACATCAGACAAACGAAGCTACAAAATTCGAAATTGTCACGAAACGGAATTTCCCGAAATACGCGTAGCCGATTTTCGCCGGTGAAAACAGGGAATCGGCCGGTACAGGTTGTCGGTGCTCGGGAAAACGGGCTTAAACCAATTATTCTGATCGGCCAGTTAAAAGAATTAAATAGAAAATCGTGTCGCCCAACCGGGCTCGATTTTATTTCAATTTTCCCAAAGCTGTCGCGTCGCTCTCCTTCGGGTCATCGGCCGAAATTAAAATGCTCAAACCGCCTTGAAATGAATTTTCATGCAACGCGTTACCGTTGAGAAGGACATCGGCCGGAAAAACAAATCTTTTTCATCGTCGGCATTCCGGACGCGATATTTATTCTCACCCCCCGTGCCGTCGAACGCGCGAGCAACAAAAATTCGCCCCTTTTTTTGAAACTGTAAATTCATGCATCGTCTGTTCTCCCTTTCGGTCTGTTCGTTCTTTGACACCGTCTTTCTCTTTCGCGCGGACAAACAAAAGTCCGTTTGATTTTCATTTCCTTCTGAAAGCCATTTACCGACGGTGTTTAAACGACCTCACGTGCGATTTGAACGAACGAGTTTATACGACTGCCCATAACATTCCGTAATTCTTTCGTTTACTTTTTCATTGCTCCCGTTAATAAATCAATAGTTGTACTGTTGGCGGGATAATGAGAGAAGGTGCAATTTCACCGCCGTGGATTTCATTTAACAAACTAATTTCCATTGCTGCGGATTTAAAGGGGGTTTAACGAGAGATAAAACAGGGGAATTTATTTTTGCCCTAAATTGTAATGTTCGGAGAATAATATTCTTATAATATGTATTATAATTATTCTCCAAACATTATAATTATTCTTCGAATATTATAATTATACAATAGTACAGAGTTTTATTGCATGAACACGAAAACAATTATGAAATGTAGTAGAGAACTGTAATATTCAAACACTAGGAGGTTGTAATTTCGTTACAGAAAAATTTTATTTACTCCCGATGAAAATTGTTTATGGATATAATATACATAGAAGAATGTAATAACATTTTAGACCGAATAACCGACAAAAATAATTTATAATATACTTGGAAGTTCGAAGGAAGTTACTTAGAACGGTTTCTGTACAAGATATTAAATAACTTATTGAACATAAATTAAAAAAAAAAATTTACTTAATTAAAGTACCGTTAAAATTAGACATTGTCTTATTTAATAAGTTTTGAACATTATGTAACAAAAGCAGGAAGTGTTATTTAAAATTTCATTAAAGCACAACACCTTCTTAATCAGCACTTTCATTTCATAGACAACTCAAGCAAATACAAGAATTTCTTTCATTCTTCCATGAAATTTGAAAAGCATACGAATAACACGTTTTAATTACTTTTATAATTAAATTAGAATGAAATTACTATAGAAAAGATAAGGGGATCGGTGGAAAAAATAATGGAAACAAAATTTATGCATATTCCATCACCGTTAAACGACTGAATATAATAAATTGATCTTTTTCACCGCGTCCCAGTCTTGCCAAACTTTGAACGAAAATTTCTCCCTTACCGAACAAAGTTGCGCGGTATGGATTTGCAAATTTATTGTCGTGGACATACTCTATAATTACTCAAAGTTTGAACAAAATCGATATTTCCTAAGTTGCGAAGTTCTCACATTAAATGCTACAATTCCGCATAACCTGTTAGAAATACAGGAAGCTATATTAGATATATTCGACAGAATATTCGACACAAATATTCGACAGAATATTCGACACAACTGGCAATAAAAACTTGTAACCAGGATTCAATAAACGACTACTGCGATTAAATCAAAGTGCAACGATTAGGTCCAGGAATGCTTGAACATTGCGCATAATAAGCTCCGTGTCGGAACGCATAAAGATCTTGATCGAAGAAAAGGAACTAAACGGGCAGCTTATCCACGGAATATTCAGCAGCACAATCGCGAGTATAACTATCGACTTACAACGGTCGCGAGCACGATAACGAAACCACGTTCCCTGGAAATGCAAACGAAACGCGACGAATCGAGCTGTCGTTTCGGGGCGTGTCGATCCACCGATCGCGGTATGTATGCGCGATCGTCACAGTCGAAATCCGCGAGAATCAAATATTTATATTGGAGAGCTCGTCTAGGCTGCGGCTCTGCACGCCCGAGCTGCTGGCCGCCTGCTCGATTTTCAAGCGGCGACTCGCGTGAAATACGCGCCGCGATATATCACTCGTCCATTGGGATGTTCGCAGCTACAAGCTATTTTTCCAGCGTCCCTGCTAAAATTGATCGCACGCTCGGACGCCTCTATTTATCGTCAAGAAATAATAACCGTGCATATTCTGACCCAGATAATCCGCCGCGAATAGACCGTGTACTCTGACCCATGCCTCGTCGACGTAAATTAAACAACGTTCGACCACCGCGACCGGGATCCTCCTCGAATAGAAAAATACACCGATGCTCGGTTCTGATTCGGATTTTCGAATTTCGATGATGTTACCGGGTGTATACAGAAGTTTTTTCCGGTTGAACTAAGAGATGCCTCGAGCGAAATGTACTGTAAGATCAAAAGGAAAAATGGAATGACCGATGAAGTTTGCACTTCACCGAATAAACGTTGTGTGGGCGTATTTAAAAACAATAAGTTCCTTTATTCACTCTGCTCACGGCAAAAGCCAATATAAGAATGTCTTCAGAGACGCATATTCGTACCAAGGACACCCTCGTTAGTATGGTCGTTCTTTAGGGCACTAGGGCCCGGCGAAACACCTCTGAGGGAGGGGAAGCGCTGACGAAAAACATATGGCCTGTATCGACTATTCGTTGATTTCTAATTTTCTTACAGTGCTGTTATGGATGACACATCATCATCGATGCCTCATCCTCCACAGTGACATTATTCTTCTATCACCGCTAACTAGAGAACAACATCTTCGTCATCATCCATGAGTCACAACCGCCCTATCACTCTACGCATCATACCCTGTTTTGCAAAGGGCATAAAAATCCTGAACATCTCCCCAAAATAGTTCTGCTACCGTTTATCCGCCGACCTGTGACACAGTGCTCTGTACGTGATCCTGAACCTTTGTGAAATAAAAGTTAACTGTGTGAAGCAACTGCGAGTCTCTTCACCCCGTTCCCGTTGCCACGGCTTAACAGTACGCAGCGTATTAAATCGAATCGTACGTCATTATGTTCGTCTGACATTAAACGACAAGCACGTACAAGTTGTGTAGGATTTTTAATAACTCTCTTTATTCAATGTGTGTGGACAAATACTCTTTATTACTCTCTTTAACTCTCTGTACTCGCTAACTACTCTTTTCGCTCTGCACTCTCTCGATTCTCATTTACGACTGCCTCGCTCTCTGCATTCACGCACCTTTTTATCTTATAACCTAAACATTCAGCCCTCGCACCCCCCAATGTCTCCAGTTCGATCACGCAGTTCCAAACGCTCCTCTCAGTCACTGGATCTCTATTGCTCGTCCATAAACACTTTTCATTCGCACCTCAATCTCCCTAATTCGGTCACTCGGTTACAAACATCCTTCTCGGTCACTCGATCCCAATTACGCGGTCATAAACACTCTTCATTCACACCTCAATCTTCCTCACACCCTACAGTTGAGTCCGCCAAAATCTAGTGTCTTTGTTTTATCGTTCAGTGATCATGCCGAATTTTGTGCCCGGAAATGAACATTCACGGCGCGCATTGCTTTTCTTATTCAATCAGAAGGAAAAGGCTGCTGAAAGTCATCGTTTGCTGGTAGAAACATATGGTCAACACGGTCCACCGATTAGAACATGTGAGACATGGTTTCGCTGATTTAAAAGTGGCGATTTCAATGCAAAAGACAGTGAACGATCTGGCAGGCCACATAAGTGCGAAGACGAGCAATTGCAGGAGTTATTGGATGATGAGCCAACTCTAAGTCAACAGTAATTGGCGAAACCATTAAATGAAGTTCCCCGGTCTTTTATTGCTGTTATGTTGAACCTTCAATATTCTAAACTTTCTAAGATCTATAATAATGTCTATACTCTTGAAAATTTCAAGTTTTAGGTTTTTAAGAATCGAGGATATTAGCATTTGGGATCTTTATAATTTTATCACTTTAGAATTTGAGGATTTTAGCATTTGGGGATCTTCGAAGTTAAAAATGTTATGATTAGAAAGCTTTGAATTTGCCGCTTTTAGAATTTAATGACTTTTTTATGTAAGCAGGAATTCGAGTATTAGGTTTAAATTAGATCAGAAATATTTCGAGATCGAAGGATATGTAGCTTGAATGTCTACCTAATTTGATATTTAGAATTTTTGTGATTTATGAATTTGAGAATCAATTTTAAATTACTTGCCCTACAAATGTTAGGAGAAGTACAGATTCCAAGAATTCTATAATCCCGAATTAATCTAGGAACAGTCTGAGGATAGGAAGGGAACAGTGATCTTAGGTTAAGCTAATTAGTGCACTTTTTGGGCACACTAGCTAGGCATTCTGAAATTAAAGTAATAACAAGGATAATTTATGATTTGCCAATCAGTAATTAATGACATTGATGTGAAATAAAATAAACAGGAAAATAATAATTTAAACCGTGTCACTTATTACAATTTATACCAAAACAAGTAAGGAGAACGCGAGCTGTTATCGAACACATAGTTGCTCAGGAGACCTGTATGTTTCAATATACTCGCTAAAAAAATGCCACCATTATTATATCAATTATAGCGTTAATAATACGCGAGGAATAAACTAAAGCGTAATAAATTCATCCTGAACGCGTCGATGGTACAACGAATTATGAACGAACAGCTCGATTGACAACTTGGAAGAGTGACCAAACTCGTTAATCCTCTTCGACGAAAACAATTTATTTTACCATCGAATTACGGCAGCATCGTTGGTTGTCGTACAACGAGCATAATGAAGTACACGCTGGTTCTCCAAAAAGCCCAGGAAATTGATGTAACCACCAGAATGGTACCGATCGAGGGATTTTCTCGTCGAACGGTTCTTTTCTGGCCGGTTCGATGATCCGAACGTCGAAGATCGATGATCGGCACCGTTTCACGGCTGATGTCGCATCAGTTGACTGCCGCTGCCTCGAATTTATCGCGTTTACGCGAATATATGCGTCGCTCGCGGGAAAAGTGCCAGGATGAAAAGTTGCCCTTCGTTACACACGGAAAATCCTCATGTACCGAATTTAAACACCGATCGCTGGCCAACTCGTGAAAATAAAGAATACTTACGAAAGTTTACCATACGTGATTCCATCATTCGGTTTGCATTTTATTGCAAATTTGCTATCCGAAATTGACTGATAATAAACTGTAATGACAACAATTATACTATAAATTATTATATGGAACCTACCATGATACGATATTAGTATTGTTTTACTGCTAATTATGGCTATGTACTATATTATACTGTATTCATACTATATGTATATTAATGATAATACTACTGTACGGTTTCGGAACTCGATTCTTCGCTGACGGAATTATCGAAAACTGGGACCGGTGTGCTCGACGGCAAATTAATGTCGTGAGGACGTTTTTGGTAGATGATGTGGTGGTGAACGAGTATTTAAACTTAACACTTGTTTATTAAAAAATAATGTCGTTAAACACTGTTGTTACAAGGTAATGTTTTAGAGTGTAATAGTGTGTCGTGTGGTGTTTAAATGTGAACTTGGTGTATACTTGTTGGTGATTGAAATTAGTCTTAGTGTGTACTTGGTGGTGGTTTGATGATTCTCTGTATACTTGGTGGTGGTTGAAAGTGTTCTTAAGTGTACTTGGTGGTGTTCAAAGTTGTCCTATCTTTGCTTGAATCAGTTACCAAAAATGTAAATGATTTTGGGGTAGGAGTCGATGGTGAATTGTTGGGAATGTACGAAGACACTTGGTGAAAAGAGGGAAATTTTGATCTATGATTGGATTGGGACTTTTGGAAGATGGAAAAGTTGTGTGAGATGGTTCGAAAAATTTGAAGTAGGTGATTTCGATCTTAAAGACACACTCTAGGTGGTCAACTTTGGTTGATGCCGATATCGTGAAGACTATAACATGGTCCTTTTTGGATAACATTGCGTCCTTTTTTGATAACATTAAATAACTCGGTTCCATGAATTATTTTGGATCATGTACGGAAACTAGTACTGATAGATTGTTGAATGTATTAACCCCTTGCCTTATAATATCGTCTCCCACACATGACGCACATAATTGTTGAAGCGCGACAAACTTGGCTGATATTTTCACCGCGATTGTATTTCGAGCTCAATCTTAATTACAACCCGTCCATCGATGATCGTGGTGTTCAAAATATTCCTAATATTTGAACATTCTTTGTCTGTCTCAGCATTACAACGATAATTAAATCGCTCTGTCTGGCACACTCTCCAATAAAAGCATAAATTAAGGGGTCAAAAACTGCATCATTTTCTTTCCCTTCATAAACGGACAGAACCTTCTGGTAGACCTAATATTATCCATACTTATAATCTCGAAGTGTGAATATCACGAGAATCGAACTGTGATACCTCGATATCGAAGCCAAGGAATAGGGGATCACTTAATATATTTAATTAACCCCTTCCCGTACTTTGACGAGTCTGACTGGTGACGCACTCACATGTCACATGTATCAAATCTGATTCGAATTTTGTATACTCCTCAACTTGAAGTTTACATCCGATTATAATTCGTGTAGTCAAAGATCGCTGAATATAAAATAGTCATACCATTTAAATTTATTTTAGTCGTTTTACTATTATAGCTATGGATAGTTAGTTCTGTCTGACGCATCTGACAAATAAATGGCACGGGAAGGGGTTAAGGATCCACAATTCGCGGAATGTGCTAACACTTGTATTATTTGCACTGGTTGAAATTACAGAGAACAAGAAAATACAGATGTGGTTGAACTAAGACTAACTGGAGAAACGCCGACTCGGATCTTTTATGTGTTTTCGAATGGGATGGTTTAGAAGTGAAGGGGAAGGTTGTTTTGCAGGCGAAGGGATGAGTAATGGCAAACTTGGTGACTGTTTAGCGATTAGATTTTGGATGAGCAAGAGGTGACTAACGTGAGAAAAATATTTGTTATGAGTGCATAACAGAACGATGTGATTCATAAGTGATCCGAAATCGGTCGTGAGAAATAACGATCGTTGATTTACGTCACTTCGTTGTCCCGGTGACCTTTTCGTTTCATGAACTGTCGTCTGGTTTCGCCCGTTATTTCGTTCGTGTCATTTCTTTTCTCGTCTGCGGGTTGGCCCGCTAATCCGCTCTCCGCAATCGTCGAAAGTAACGCAGATTATCGAGCTGGTCGTCCGAGACTTTACCCCCAACCCTGTCATCTTCATTCTCTTTCGCCTCGAAGGATTAAGACCTTAAAACCTTATCTTCGGGGAACACGATGCGCTCGTGGATCCCGTTCGCTCGGAAGTCGGAAATAACTCACACCGTTCTTCCGCAATGTCGACCGTCTCTGTGAAGGCATTTAAATTGCTTGTTTTGGTTCGCGTCGCGTTTCTTCGCTCTAATATACTCCTGAACTGAATCATGTGCCATGGAACGCGTGTTCGAACATCTTTTTCATGTTTTCTATAGCCGTTTTTTACAGGCGGTATGGGTCAGATCCTGATAGTTTGTAGACACTAAGTGCGTTAACGTGAGGTTAGGTTCGTTAAATATCTTGAAAAACGTGAACAAATGTCAATCGTTTTGAAATGTTACATTATATTACCATTAATATTGCAAATGTTATAACATAAGTGTTGGCTATGTTCAATATTTCTTTAGTTATATACTAAATGTCACATGTGTACTGATTATGTGGTTAAATCGATCGGTGGACTTTCAACGAATTGCTCAGTACGTACATCGAAATTTGAGATTACTGTTGCATGCAGTGTTTAAAATTATGCTAAATTTTATAGTATCTGCATTACTGCCCCGGCGTACAATATCGGATTCTGATTAAGTTTAGTTCAGAGAGAGTGGTACTGCACCTATTTAGAATTTCCAAATTTCCTAGTCATAAAATTTTCAAGTTCCTAAATCAGTAAATTCTCTGATTTCCAAGTCAGCAAATTTACATAGTATTAAAGTTCTAAATGTTCGAGTTTGAAAATTTGGAGATTAAGAACTTATATACATCTGAATTAGAAAGCTTGTAAATTTGAAAATTGAAAGCTTGTACGCTTCTAAATTTGAAAGCTTGTAAATTAGAAGGTTACAAATTTCCACATACTTGAACTTGAAAACTCGATAATTTAAAAATACAAAATTTCCGCATATCTAAACCTGCAAGTTTGTAAATTTGAAAATACAAAATGTCCAATTACAAAGCCTGCAAAATTTAAAGATAAGAAATGTCTTAATAGAATTAGTGTATGGTTTGAATAGTTTAAAATAAAATATACACACTAAATGAAATAAAATTGAGGCTTTATTCTGCTAACACGAAGGATGTCTGCACTGTACGAAAGCTAAATTCGAAGTAAAAAGCTTGGAAGAGAAAAACCTCTATTGGGCCCTCTTGAAGAAAACTCAGAGAAGTGCACATGTGTTGTTTACAACTCGGACCTTTCCGGAGAGACAAACTGCAGGCCTTCAATTTCTGACCTGAGGACTGTTAGGTTATCAAAAGACATTGTTACTGTCCTTCGAGACTCGAGTTATTTTTGCAGCTGGATATTCCAACATGTCTACATATCTGAACCTGTATGCTCGTAAATGTAAAAACTACACATGTCCGCATATCGAAACACAAATCCTACAAATTTGCACGTTTAGCAAGTAAAGACGAATGAGCGGTGATACCTGTTTCTCGATCTACGTCGTTTTTCCAAGGGAAACCAAATTTGCTCTCGACCATACACGAACGTGTATAGTTACCATACATTTGTGCACCGTGGTCTGGAAGCGCACTGTATCCAGATCCACATAATCCTCGTAATAGACTAGTATATCCTCTATTGTGTCTCCGAAAAGGTCAACAAACAGTCGAATAACGCGATAAAAGTTCTACAGCTTGGCAGCACGAACGAAAGAGATCGTACTGTTTTACGTCGGGGTTTTATTAAAAATCGAAGCAAGCGAAAGATGGAAAGAAGGGGGGAAAAATAGGTGGATTTTTCATCGCGGTAGTTACGTCGTACGCGGTAGACGTCGCAACGGAGAACCATTAAAGCCAAGTCCACGGGTGGCGGCGTTGATTGTCATCGGGTGTTTTACGAAGCATCGCGTTGCCGGCTCTTGTTCGTTCATGGGATTGATATGGGGGATAGGGGGCTTCGTCGTTACGGCCGATTTTATCGCGGTCGTCGTGCTCGGAACGCGGTTCGTTTCTCCCCTGAAATACGAGTCACCGGGTTGTTCAGCAAAAACCGGATTGCTCGGCCGAACGATGCCGCTTGCGATCGATACGCTTCACGCCGGTTAGGTTTAATCCACCGATCGATCTCTCCTCCTACATACTGACACCCTCTCTCGTATTTTTCCAAACTGAAATTTCTATTCTGCCTCCGTGAAACGATTAACCGTAGCGTGAAGCATCCGACACTTTTTCTCGCCTTCGTTTTACGCTGGTTGCATTGTTAACACAATTTATTGCCAAGGTTTCTTCGACTATGATAACTGTTGCGTGAACTGCGCGCATTCGGGCACCCTACGCCAGTTCTGACCCAGCCACAATTTAATGAGCCTGGATCTGGTTGAAATGCTCGCGATTTACAGTTTTCGATCGCGATATTGATGTAAGAGTTTTGTTCGATAGTTGTAAGTGTTCGTGTTGTAATTTTAACCCCTTGTGCTACGATTTATTCAGCAAGTGCGTCAGACATAACGAACTATTAATTGCTACAACATTAAAGTGATTAAAGAAATTTCGAATGTCAAGATTGTTTCCCATTTAGCGATCCTCGGATGTGCAAATTACGATTATACCGAAGTTAAACCTTCAAGCGTATTAAAAATATTAACAATGTCTACCATAATTGAAGAGCGAGTGCGTCACGGGCATAGCCCGTAGTTGTAGGGCAAGGGGTTAATCGCGTTCTAAGTTATTTGTGTTCTATTCGTGCTGTTAATAAACTCTATTCGTGTTGTAACTTATTCTAATTCGTCTTGTACTTGATTGTGTTCTAATTTTGTTCTTAAAAGTGTTCTAATCGTGTTGTGATTTTGTTCTCTCGTTTGTCGCGAAAATCACCGTCGACGTCACCTTCGATTTGAAGATTCGAAAGGGGGCGAGGTATACGATTGGCTATGACTTTTCAGAAGTTGTCGCCCTCGTAGAGGTGATGGTCATCCCTGGAAGTGGCAACGACTGAGGGAGGTGATCTGCGACGGATGTCCGAGTGTTTTAGGAGAAAACCCGTAACAGGTAATAAGCTGGAGAAACGCTCTGACTCTGAGTACGAAGGTTGAAATTAACGGAATCGAAGATTAGCATGTTGGACCCCAAGTAATAAACTTGGGTTGTCGGCGCGAAGGTATTTTTTCTGGAGAAAGATAGTCACTGGTTTCATAAACTTATTGCTGGTACGGGTCGATTCGGTTTTCTTTGGCTATTGCCGTTCAAAAATAGAAATTCCGAACCTGGAGATTTTCGAGGGGTCTTCGAGGTATGGTGTCGACAATAGTATGTGAAAATTGATGCATCACTCTTTAAAGTCATGCAACAATAACGATATATATATGTTTCGAGTATGATAACGATATGTATACACTCATGAAGGTTTCGAGCTCCTCATGCGGATCAATGTTTGTATCAACATGGGACCATCACTTATCATCTCTTTCTATCAATACACCTCTCTCTTATTATCGTATATCGTGTGTACAATATAGGATAGATGAGATATGAGAAATCTTGTATACGATATTATCGTACATCTTAGATAAAAATTAAACACTGTTAACACATTAAGGACCCCTCACGAGTTTTCTCGTGTTATGATGATTTTAGAACGTGCAAGTTTGCCTAAAAACGCGCGGTCCCAGGCATATGTCTTACAGATTTCTATGCAGCCCTTAATGTGTTAATTAAACACTGTAAATTGAACATTAATAACTAATCCCTTGTCTTTTAATATCTTGTATCGTAATAACCCTTGCCTCCCACACGTGATGCACGTAAGTGTTGAAATGACAGATTTGTCACATATTTTCACTACGATTGAATTTAGAGGTTAATTTTGATTACAACCAGTTTATCAATGATAGCCATATCCAAAATATCCCTAACACTTGGCAATTCTTTGTCTGTCTTATCATTACAATCATAATATAAATTGCTCTGCCTGACGCACGACAATATCATAAGTTAAGGGGTTAAACGCTATTTATGTTCTTGATCAACGAGCTCAATTGTTTTCAATTAAATTGTTTTACTTACTCATTAAACGAAAGGTAGATTTCATTATGAACACGAGACTTATTCAACATATAAACAAATAATAAATTTTTTGTTGGTGTACGCGCATTAATGCATTGATTAAAAGAGGAGGATTTTTGCAACTCGCAATCTGCATAAGTTTAGCGGACAACATATTTATCAGTGTGGCAAGCGAGCAACAATCGAGAGCATCGTCATTTACAATATTTGATGATACAATGTCATATTTGCCAACATGACAGCGCGACCACATGCTATTGCGAGATGTATGTATGCATATTGTGTGTACACGTGCATTGCTGGCACGCGTGCATCTCTCGTATGACTGCAGCACAACGCAGATTGCAACGGGACTGGTTTACGATGTAACACCGGTAGCAAGAGTTCCGGTGTTCTCGTTTGTCGGCGTGGCTGTCACTAATCAGTGTAACGGACCATTGAGGAACTCGAATTGTACATACCTACAATAAATACATACATACATGCATACATTCATATATACATACATACATTCATACATTCTTATATGCATACATACATTCTTATATATGTACATACAGTGACGTGCAAAAGTTTCCAGCCAGTGACATTTCGTACTCCAATTTATTTTAGAAAAAGATAATGATTTTTAATTATTATGAGATGTCGTTATGAGATATGAGAAACAAAATAATATAGTAAAAGAATATTATTTATGTTTGTAAGGATATATAATGACTGGTTACATGTGCCATATAATGGGCCTGGCCGGAAACTTTTGCACGCCACTGTACATACATTCATACATTGATACGATTGCTCGTGATTAATTCAAACTTAACGCGTCGCTGTTTTCGATATTAATTGCATCTCGTTCGCGCTCAAGGCATGACTTGTGCGAGCCCTTCTGGAAGGAGTAGGTGCAACAAGAGGCGACATTCCGGTTTATAGTGATTGTATATACGGGCAGCTAGTTACATCATTTAGGTATTTGGTTGCTTAGGTTTCTGGTTACTGTCGGATATAAATGTGTAATTATTTAGAAATGTACTTATTTAGGTACTTGGTTAGTCAGAATTTTAGTTATTTAAGAATATGTTTAGCCTGCGATTTAGTTACCTAGGAATTTGGTTATTTGGATATTTAGGTATCTGGGGATTTGGTTAGGTTAGGAATTCAGCAACTTTAGAATTTGATGGGGTTAGAAATTTAATGTTTTTGAAATTTTCTTAGGTCAAGCATTTCTAGGTATTTAGATATTTAAGACTTTGATTACTCAGGAATTTCGCTATTTTGGCATTTGGTTATTTTGAAATTTGATTACCTAGGAATTTTGATATTTTGATATTTAGTATTTAGGTACTGAAATGTTTAGAAACTTGGTTACTTATGCAATCAAGAATTTAAGAATTTAGGAATTTAGGAACTTAAGATTTAAAAAATTTGATTATTTGGTACTTTAGAAATTTAGTGATTTGGAAATTTGAGAGTTTAAGAATTTCAGAACGTAGAATGATAGAAATTTAGTAATTTAATCATTTAGTCCTTCAGTCATTTGAACATCTGAAAATTTGAAAATGTATTTAGAAATTAAAAATTCCACAATTCGGCAGTCCAGTAATTTAGAGACCCCACAATTTAAACATTTGAAAATTCGAAAATTTGAGAAATTTTTATCGATGATGTACAATAGGTGCCCTTTAAACAAATGTTCTATTTATGTCAGTGAGTGTGGTACATGAAAATTTGTGTAACCCAGTGAAAGAAACACAACAGTCTTAAATGCTCAAGTAGCGGTAACTTAATTCGAACAGAATGACAGCGAGCTTTTCCCTTATAACTCTTTGTTCTTTTAGCAAGATTTCAACAGAACACAGAACCGGCGTCGTGAACAACCAGAAACTCTCAAACAAAGCTGACTGCAGAAGTAGACTGTTTTTTAAACGAGTTAAAGGAAACTCAATTCTCCCTGTTTTTCATTCACAACGCCGAGGCTATAATCAAAGAACGTTGCCGAAGTAGCGAAGAACTGAAACCGTGTTACCATTTAATTTCTTTTCTTATACCACAAAGAAACCTTAAGTTATAGCGCGAGAGTGCACGGTGCCGGAACGTTGAGATCATGTGGATAAATAAATTTCAAACACTAAGTTAAAGGGAAAAAAATAATTGTAACGGGGCTGAATCATTGCATAACGGATCTTTAATGATCGTTACGCTCTAGAAAACGTCTCTGCATTTTATGTATATTATTTTATATTGATACTGACAATACTCGCCAAGTGAAATATCAGGTTTGGCAAAGAAACATCTTTGTCAAGCACGCTTTTTGTAACGCATATGGATCAACAATTCATTTTTTCTTAATACAAGAGCTGTATCAAGTAATTGTATAAAAAATGTATATAGTTTTATCTAAATGCATAGTGACCTTGAAATTTCTGGAACTTCTTCCTATGTTCATAAATCACATTTTTTTTCGTCGTTCGAAGTATTAGTACATTTTATTGAGACACCCTGTACAAAAAGCTCGGCACGTAAATTAAGAAGGGACACGATTAACAGTTTAATCGCCGTAATAAATTCGTGACAGTCAGCAGCCATATTTCCAAGGAAATCCGTTACGTAACAAACGAAGAAAAATCGGAATGAAGCGACATTAACCCTTTGCACTCGGAAGGTGACACATATGCACCATTTTGTTTAATACGGCAATTTGGAATAGATATTTTTTAACTGAATCTATGATGTTGTACATACTATAATTACTCGGTTAAAGTAACTTATATATATTTGGTTAAATCTTACTCGGAAGATTATTAGATAGTTTCGGTTTAAAAGTTAGATGTGTTCTGTTTATAGGTTACTTGAGTTCTGTTTGAAAGATGCAAAAATATCTTGTAGGTAAACTGGTGTTGGTGAATATGATGGGGGTGTAGTCTAGGATTCGCGGAAATGAAGTTGGAGGTGGAAACATAGAAAATCACCTGATTGGTGTGAAATACTGGTGTGGGGTCTTGAGTGACCGTCTAACTCTGACGTCAGTAGTTTTTGGAAAGACCAAGAACTCGTGACGTAGAGGTTTTATAGCTTGAACCCTTGACCGTTGTTGTCGCGTTTACAAAGTGTTCGTATAATGAAATTTCCGCTGGTCAGAGTTTACCTACAGCATGCTAAAATGGTCATCGGATTTTTTCCTATTGTACATAATAACAATAGATTTGAAATGCCCCTAATATAAGGAAGCAACACACCATTTGGTCGAAATAGGTATACAGAAATTCGTGGTAGAAACCGTGTTAATAACATAGCGATAATAACTTCGAAACAATTGATCAAACAGTTTTACAGTCGCTATCTGCAACCAGTAAAAATGTCATACCTTCGAGTGCAAAGGGTTAAAAATGAGTGAACCATCTCCGTTCTGTCGTGGCGATACGCGAACCGACTAGTTGTCTCCGTCTCGGGCGTTCGCCGCAATTATTCATTCCGCTTCCGAGCGTCGTAGTTCACCAAACCTGCCGACAGAATCGGAGAATATTCTGCGACGCGTTCGTGCCGCGACAGTTATTGTTTTTTAATTGAAAGCAGCGCACGCGCCACGAAAGTCTGCCGGTCCGCGTGAAAGGCATCCACCACTACCAGAATCGCGGCCTGTAAAAAAGTTGGCGTGGAAATTTTTTCAATTAAAAACCGTCGGCGCGTACCGCCCGACGAGCTTTAGCGACGGCCAGAAGCCAGGATGGGACGCGGCTCGGTTCGTCGTGGCGTGGCGTGGCATGGCGTGGCGTGGCGTGGAACGAACAGCCGAGGAGCGGACAGAGGGGTTACTTTTAATTACTGTAGCATCGTTACGCATGGCCCGCTTCAGTAAGACCGAGCTAGAAAAATTCTGGCGGCAGCTGCGACTGTCCGCTCGTCCCGTGACATGTCCCTGGTATAACCTAAGAAGATGAACGGCCCCGAAAGAAATTAGGTTACGGCCGTTTTCCGGTTTCTTTCAGACGCGATACGTTCTCGCTTCTTGGCTCGATATGATATTCGCGAATGTTACCGGTTGTTAACATTAAATCTACCAAAGGGGTTAAATGACTCTGTTACAAATTGCCTACTTCAGATGACAAAATTTATTAAGATAGTTTTCTTGACACTTATGCTTTAGAATAACGTGAGTATTTAGATGTGACACTGGTTAACAGACAACAATATATATATATTTTAACAAAACAATAACAATAACGATAATATATAACAATTAGATGTTTGAACGGAATGACGGTAATAAAAACTATGGATATAAAATACGATGTGAATACTACGAGAGCCTGTTGCCTTCTGCCAGGATTTTCCAAACTCTCTTTGCCCGTTAGAAAAACATGTGGCATCGAGAGCGACCCTGACAAACAAAAGCAAGGGCGTACTTGCAAAATGTTGGAACGGACCTTCCAAGCACTCCAAAAAGGTGGAAATTTACTAATTTGAAAACTTGAAAAAAAATTCTCATTCATAATAATGCAGAATCGTAAAAATTTATAAGAACGTCATAGTGGCGACTATGAAATCGTTTGGTTGTTGTACAGTGTTGTTATCGTTGGTTCGTGGGCGCCTGCAATCGCGGGAAATTATTAAAAATCAGTGACCACCTCGGCAGCCATAAGTTTACGATAGAATGACCCATATGTGTTGACGGGCACTATCGAACGGTTCCGCAGGGACTCATAAAGAGGTTTATAGCGGCCGGTGAACAGTTTTTCGTGACTCGCGGATGGGTTCAAAGCGCTTAAAAGGGTTAACGAAGCCGAGAAATCGTGCCGTGGCAAGCGGCGATTGGAGCAAGTCTATCGCGGCTACGTGCTTCTGAAAATGTTTAACGACGGGCTCGGTTGACGGAGGTGAAGAGAGCACGAGAATACAAGCACGTCTGTATATTTATAGCGGAGTAACGGAGGTCGTCACGTGGGAATAGACGCCCGGCGTCCATTGACGCGATAAATGTCGCCGTCAGCCATTAACGACGCTCGCCTTGCCTCATAATCAATGGAACCTATCTGTCCCCTCGCTGCTTCTCTCTTCCTTCCTCTCCTTCTCTTTCTCCCTCTCCCTCTCTCTTCTCAACCTGTCCCCGCAGTTTCCACAGAGTCGAGCTCGACGAATTAATTTTCTCCGTTTTTCTGCCTTCCAATTACCGCGCTGCCATCGGATCACGTTGTCTTCCTCGGGAAGGGGCAGACTCGATTCAGGGGTATTAGCGGATCCTCTAGCACGACATTTCGAGCCGGGGAGAACCGTGTCGTTGCCATTCAGATTCGGTGGAACGTTGCTAAATCTGTTAACGGGCTAACGCGATATTTTCCCGATGTTACATCGTGCAACGGAACGCTTTCGTCGCTAACACCGTGTGTCTTCGCGTTGCGCGTATTTATAACGCAGCGATGAACGAGGATGATATTCCCGCCACCATGGGGGAATTAACATTGTATCGAAGAATATTTTATGCGGCCATTGCAATTAAATTAATCTTGGTTTTTGTTGCATTAGTTTCCTCTTGTCTTCGTCCTTCATGGATTTCTCTAGGAAACTTTGCTTCGATACACATTATCCATGATATACTCTGCACTTAATATCAGACAACATCTAAAATGATTTTAAGTGTGGGTATTGTAGATTTACGGACGATTAATGACCATTTATATTTAAATCGAAATTAAAGTATAAAAACAAGTAACAGATGAACGATACGTAAACTAACTCACACAATGAGTCTCTATTTCGACGAAGGATAATTTACATTTGGACAGTAACTTCTTACAAATTTTCGTAATTTAAAATAAGCAATCTAACATCTGTCATTTCGACGGGTTCCGTAAATTTAGTGTTGAGTTGAATCCCGACTAACACACACAGCTCATTGTCAGCCGCCTGCAAGATATTATGCACCAAGTTGCCCGGTCATAAAGTATCCTAAACACACTGAACCTTAATAACAATGTCTGAATTTAGTCGGATCCCACGCGAGTAACATAACGGCTGTACAATTGCGGCGCAACAAATGGAAACAATCGTTGTTAAGACACCGTCACATCAGACGACACAGCTCCACGAGCAATATTAAAGCATGTTCGACGATCGCTCAACCGTTTATACGTCTACTTTACAGGGCATTAAAAATTCCTTAGAAAGGTATAACGTCAATTTGTTCAGTGGACGTGTTTTACAATCCATTCGCGAGCGAGTGTCCGCTTAACGAGGCCTCCTCATCTGGATACGTATCTCGGGACGTGGACAGGATCGCTGAGAATCGGCTCGGTTGAAAGCCGGGACCGGCATTATAGGCGCCAAGAGAACTCTGTCTCGCATCCGCCGTTAACAAGATAATAACCGCGCGATTACACGTTTAATTCGCCGTGCTTAAGATGCGTGCCGGCGATAAGACGTGACAAATATTGCCCATAACCTCGACATAACAGCCGCCCACCGTGCTGACAGCCGCGCGGCACCGAGATAAAGCGAGACAAGGCGCCGGAGAAACGATGGAAAAAAGAAAGAGGGAGATAAGGAGACGCGCGAACACGTGTGCACTCGTGCGTGCATACGAAAGAGAAACCGTAGAGGACGGAGAAAGAAACCGGGAACCTGTTTCGCCATTGAGACGCGGATGCTGGCTCCCGGGGATTGTTCCACGATCGTCTACTACCTGCCACGATTAAAGGATACGCAGATCGCACAACCAGATTCGCCGATTGGAAATCGACCTTGCCCGAAGATCAAACTCTGCGACGCAAATAGTTGCCTATACAGAGTGGGTCACCTTATTTTGCCACTTAGATTTACGTCATTGTTACTACGCATAGCGAGTGTTGTATACTTATCACTTTATACATCGTAATCTAGATTTAATTGTTAACCGTCCGTGAACAAACTTATGGCGGAAGGTGTTGTATGCCAACCTAAAATAATATATGTAGTTATCCTGTCCAACTCCAACCTAAAACAATATACAATAGATACCCTAGCCAACTATTCAATATCTCCGATGACCTCACCCTTAACTCCGAATCATACTGTCAATACTCAGCCCTGCATCATCCTCAACCTTGCCCTCTGCGTCATTTTCGAGCTCCGGTCCTACGAATCCCTACTCCCTCCACTACTTTTCAACACATTATATATATCCCTCTATTTTCCAAAATCTTCAGTTATAATTTCCATTTCTAAGAACGAGCTTTCGTACGTCTACACGACAAAATATCAATCGGTCTTACTGTACGCGTTGAATAAAGCATAGCCTAAATTCCGTTTGGAATCAAAGACTATTTAATATAATAATCTTGATCCCTGCGGAATACAACACAAGCAATGTTTCGGATCACTGCGAATATTAAAATTAACCCATATATTTTGGAAATTAAAAAAAAATCTCCGAATTCTGTGACAAAACTGAAAACAATAACTCCATCAAATTATACTGGATCCCAGTAGTAGACAAGCTAACCAAAATGGTATCAAACACAGCTCCGTCAGGCTTCATCAAAATTCTCTTTACAGATTTCAGTGAAGCTAAAGCGACATCTATAAACGCTACTCTTAACATCATCACAGACATAAGACTAATTAAAGGGAAGAATTATTTCGTACACTTTCTCAACACCAGTGCCAAACCTTGGTTCCAATGGAAAAACTAAAAGCGAGAAATCATCACGGCAGTCAATAGGTGTAGAACAAAACACTACAATCTGGCCTACTCCTTAGCACGAATAGTTATTATGAACGATCTGAAATGTCAAACTCGGCCATGAAAGGCAGGACATCGACCACGTCTATGGTAATGCCATTTGTTTTGTGACCAGAGAATACACCTGATCACTATATTACATAAATTGAGCTACCAACTTCCCTTGTCATGCAACGTTATACTTTAAAATCCTACAACAGCTGTACAGATAATTCTTGCACTCCTACTACATGATCACATTAAATTCAAAATCTTGACCAGAAAGTCACGATTTCTTAACACATTAGAATTAAAATACCTCCTAAACTAATGATTTATTTACACAAATATGTTAATACTTTTTTAATAACGACGTAAATCTAGGTGGCAAAATGTGTGGCCCACCTTGTATATAATTTCGCTCGCGATTTATCTAACAGCGAGCTGCAATTTTTGCGCATTCTCTTTTATACTTCCCCTCTGATGAAAATTGAATCGTTCGACTATCAATTTTTATTACTTTCTTACATCGGCCGCGGGTTATAACGAGATAATTGAAAAACAAATTGCCGAAGTTCGTGTAGTTGTTGATCTTGATTTCTGAGAAGGCAATTTCTGAAAGGCATTTGAGCTGAAGTCTGGCAATTGTGAATAAATCTGAATTTAAAGTCTCTTAAGTTTCGATCGTCTCGGTACGAAATACCTCCTTGTTTTCTCGATGTTCTTCTTGGACGATGTAATGGATACAAACCTTTGTTGCGTACTGTTCTCTTTATGAAGGCAGTGACGGTAATCTTATACCGGCGTTCATATTGAGTGCGCGTCGGGGAAAAGGTGGTGAGAGAGTTATGAATGGGAGTGTCGAGTTGTGCGTTGCTTCAGGCTTTATTTGAGGGGATCTTAAGTTTAATATTGATTAAAATTTTGTTTCGTATTGGCAGCTACATATAATCCATTTGTTTCGAAAGTTAACACTAAGATTAACACTTTTACTTAAATTTATGAGTATACACTTTTATTCTCAAATGCCACATATGTATGTGTAACGTAAGAGCTATCTGGGATCTAGCATTATATATTTGCAAATTTGGTATAATTTTGGTATTATTTGTCTAAGGACAGATGAGAAATTTTTTGCAATTATACAAATTGGGGAGTAAAAAGTTGTTTAGTCCTAACGAGTTTCTAAAGTCCACTAAAAGAGCTCTTTTATACGCAATTGATAAAAAAACCATATCACATATGTAGAACATCTTTCATATCATTAAAATTTAATGAAAAATTTGTATAATAAAGAAAGTACAATGCTCAACTGATGCAGATTCATCAATCGCAGTTAATTTCTGTGTTTTATTTGCTGCGTTTTACAAACAATCGTAGTATATAAAAACAATAGTTGTAATACTTTTGGCACGTTGTAGAAATTCGCATTGCACGAGCGTTCGCTGTACAATGCTAACAAATATTCAACCCAATCGTTTTTTAATTCATTTTCGATGGAAACTCTACCATTTGCTCGTACGCAGAGGAGAAAACGATATCGATAACCAATCGGATAAACTGATAAATCGGGACTTTCGAGAGCGATAGTAATCGCGGGACGTTTGCGCCTTTCGCGTCGAGAATTTATCACGATCGCATAACTTTTGCGCCAGCAGCCGAAGTTCGGGCAAAGAATTTCCCAGCAGCGGGCACAACGAGGATACAAGCGGTCGTAATTCGAGTTGAACCGGGAATCGCATGCACATAAGTCGAGTCAGCGATTCCCTCGTGAAAGATTACAACGTAAGGGAAATAACGACGTAGATAGTATGGATAGGTTGGAGTATGGGAGACGGTGGAGAACAGGGAGATATAATGGGTTAAGTTTCATCGTCGTGCTTCGACGAATTTCCGGGTCGAGCTCGCGCTAACGCGGTACTTCCAAGGGAGTACCAGAGGCTCTTCTTGGGTAACCAAGTTAAGTTGTTAATTTCCACTTTACGCTTGGCTGGAATTTCTTATGCGAGCCTGATATGCAACACGCCGCGCGAAAAAACTTACTCGACGTTTGCATAAAGATTCAGCCACGAACGCGTTTATTTCGGTTTGGAAACTCCTTGGTAATTTTCTACGTTACGATTATGCTGATACCCTTGAAAACATTGAATGCCGTCGAGCGTTCATCTTTTGTACACGAAAGGCGACTAACATTCGCCATTTGAGGTCAGTGCAGCAATTTTATAGTAGACAACTTTGAACTTTTATATACTGTTTGGGACGTTTGCCTCTAATTTTATATTATGTAATTTCATTAATACTTGAATAAAGAGTCGTCGATGATAACGACACGGCTGCTGCCTTTTTCCCTACGCACCTCCTAGGTCCCACGGGTGGCCTGAGTAGCTCGTCGTCTAGGGGGGCAAGGGAAGGAGGTATCGGTGTCGTTAGACAATAGTAGTCAGTCGATATCGAGCTCGCGACCTAATCGTTTAATCCGTTAATCTCTCGCGAGTCCCGGTCATTTACCGAACCTTCCGGCCAGCGTTTTCACGATCCCGGTACGAGAATCCAGAAAATCCGGAAAATACGGAGCATTTTCCATGCTCCGTGTCTTAGCATCCCGGAACTTTCCCTGTAGAAGCTCTTTCAATTCTATTTTTCTTTACCTTTCCCTGTCAACGGATTTCACCCGGTTCGCCACAGGAAACGGGAACTCCAAGACACATACATTGTAAAAGTATATTACTTTTACTTTTAGATACATTGTTATGTTCTTACATTTTGCGTTATACTATATCGTGTTTTACATATATCTCTGGTTTACATCTATATACCAATTATTTATTTTCTAAATCTAACTGTATCTTAGACATCATCAATTATTCGCGTTTCATGAGATATGTTATTATTTCTTTTATATGTTTTTGTCATTTAAAAATTGTTTAATATCGGCAGGTAATTTCTCGCTAACTTTAATATTTGCACCAATTGGGAATTTCAGTAAAATATTTTTAACAGTTAGCACTGAATTAAAATTTTCACAAAGCGGTCTGACGGATTTAGATAGTAAGTATTGATGGGTTGGTTTTATGTGACCTATCCTTAGCCTTGTTAATATAATTTGTTCGCTTTTTGTTAGGGAGAAAGCTGGGTTGTTCGAGTATATATCATCTCTTACTTCGTGTAGCTTTGTTGGGTTAGCTAATATCCCTTCCTGGTTCCACGTGTTTTGATATTTCCACTGGAATTGATATTTCTTCGTCGTTAATATTGGTTTCTCTATTAGATTCTAGCTGTTTTACAGTATTATACACGCGATGTTTGATCATAGTGAAGTAGACACTATTGGCTGTTAATAATAGAAAAATAATAATTCCAGAAAAACTCATCAAACTTTTCACGTAGAAAGTTTTACTATTGCTATTCGTCAAGAGTAAAAATGTTTTCGAACGCAAAGGGTTAAATCGTGATGCGATGATACAGTTTGTGAATCAATTATGTACTAGAATAGTGACGGTTTAATTTCGGTGTGTTCCAGTAATTGGTATATGTAAAATAAATATTCCATGCTGTGAATTAACTTTAAACTTTTTTTATTTTGCACTGTACGAAGAAGCGAGGTCCAAACACTTTGAAACCCATCAGGGAACTGTCGTAAAGAAAATATGGTCTCAAGAACTGGGGCCAAAATTACTCACCAGATGGCAAGAAAAGTCATTAGGCGGCAAGAAAAGAGCTATAAAAAAGTCTCAACCCTTTAGATCAGTTGTAAACTGTTTATATGAATGCATTCCCTCGCATCGTGCGTATCGAATGTCGATTAGTATTGTTGAATTTATAGTCCAACAGTACAGCCCTTGAACAGAATTAATATTTCGTATGGAATTTATTTGTTACGATTAACTATTGATGATAGTACAATTAACTTGTACTGTGCGTGTACTAACTTGTATGAGTCTACCAGAATCATTGTACAAAACGTATGACGGTAAGGTGATTCGATATTAACCCTTTGCACTCGACAGGCGACTCCCGCTCACCATTTTATTTACTACAGCAATTGGGAATAGGTATTTTTTAACTAAATATATATGCTGTACGTGTGATGTATAAATACAATAAATCAGCTAATAGTGCCAATTAATGATAGAGAGATAATAACTACGAAAGAATTCATCAAACTGTTCAACCAAAAAGTTTTAGCCCTTTCACAGTGAGGTAAAATTACGAATCCTGGTCTAAACGTGTCAAGTTTTTTCATATTCCAAAATACTTGGACATGTGATAAAAATGTAAAGAAACGTGTTTTATATATACCTTGTTAGTAATTAATCTGTGTATAATAGATTTTAAAACAAAGGATACATACGGAATAAACACAACGGGATAAACCGTTCGGTACTTGAAGCTCTGCCCGTGACTGTCACGGGATACACCGTGAATGGGTTAACCCTTTGCGGTCCTTAATTTCTTTTACCTACAGCTCCTTAATTAATTTACAAAATAGATGAAGAAGTGGGTTTACAATAAAACGTATTCTAATAACACATATTGCGCAACGAATATATTTCTAATTCGTTACAAGTGGCAAAGAAATGAAGATGTCTTGAATCAAACTATTTATCCGAATTATTTCTACGATCAACTAGAAACGACATGTCGAGCCACACTTGACCTAGGACCGCAGAGAGTTAAAGTAGCTATCTGTTACCGGTAAAAATATATTCGAGTGCGAAGGGTTAATGTATAAGTTACAAAGAAACAATAACATTGTTTGTCAGAAATTTTGTTGACATTCTACGCAAAAAATATGGGCGAGAGTCTCTTCGTGTCTTCGTCTTACGCGATTAGCGTTGGTATGAATCTGTCGCAACGGGAGGGTTAATCGAATGGAGCATCATTTATAGGGTGGACAAAGCATGGATGAAACCTCAGGCATCTTCGTGCGAACAATCATCAGTTTATAGGAGCCAGGCAACAAGGCTGCACGTTCAATTCCGCCTGATTTCGCGACAACCGAAGGCGAATTGTGGTGAGACTCGGCACGCTCGGCACGAGTTTAATTCACCTGTAGTAAACTATGGTGACCATTGTCCATTATCCTCTGTCCTTTGTCCCGTCGTATTCGGCTTCTAGCAGCGACACGCTTCACCGGACCTTGCACGATGTTTCCCCTTGGTAATTTTGGAACGTCGTTTGATCCGCGCCTACCACGCATCCGACATCGTTTCATCTTGACGAAATCCACATAACGAATTAATTACCCTTAATTGGATCACCCGGTTTAACAATTTTGCAGATTCAATCTCTAATCGAGTTTAGAGCCTGAAAGAGGTTATGTAAGAAAATTCGAAGAAACTGGAACGCAGGTCATCGGTGGTTTCGTTTATGATCTTCGAAGGGAATCGCTGGACGGCTAGGACATTAACTACCAACGAATAATGTACAATTATTTTGATGTTAAAAATGAAGTTGAAAAATGAATGAACAAACGATGAAACATTAATGAAGGCACTTATTGATTCTTCATCTTGATGACGATCACAGATGTCAAGGAAACCATCTTAAATTTGAAGATAAATTTGAACCATCTTACGTTTGAAGTAGGAAATTTGTAGCAAGGTCATTTGACCCCTTTGGTAGTTTGCTGACCATACTGGTGTCGCGGCCAGGCAAATGTGGTCTAGCACCAATGCGAATTTTCTCGATTTCTTACCGTGGTAAGGCAAATAATCGTGAAGAACTTGAAGATTTGATTTTATTCCTGAATGACAGGGTAGCGCATTTTTTTAGAATCCTGACCCTCTGTTGAAATAAATGAGTGCAAAGCAAATTCATGTTCAAAAATGGTAGATCGTCGCCGTTACTTCTGTAATAAAGTAATTTAAGAAAACCCATGGTCAAACGTAGACCTATGTTTATTACATGTACACTGTTAAAAAGGCTGACCATATTAGCCTGTGATTCTCTAAGACTGCAAGTCTATAAACAGTTCGTTAGGAGAATCGGTATAGGCAGGATCAAATTTGGAAATCAGTCAGGACAAACCTAGATATATTTGTCTCCCATTTATCATTAAAATTTTGTTATACTAACTAAGTGGTGAATAAAACGACAACAGTTATGAATATGCAGTACATTTTTTATTTAGGATCAATTATCTCGAATACAGAGTTTGAGTAACTCGTAAAATGTACAATTCGAAATTTCTGTAATTATTCGAAAATATACACAATTTGAGATTTATTGCGGCCAAGATTAAACATGAAATTAAATTCCGACTTTTAAGTTGTTAAATTGATGTAACAATAAAGCAACACTCGAATTCCAGTACATCGTGGAGAAAAAATTCGACGAAGTCCAAAAAGACCTCACGGGGAGCATTAAAATCGATTAGCGTCGTTTTCCCACTTTCCCCATCGATCCACAAATTAAATCAAACGTAATTTCCCCAGAAACAACTAATATCGGTACATAATTAGCAAAAACGAAGGGTTTCGGACCTTGTCGCGGCGCGGAATTAAATTAAACGCGGCCGACAGACGAATAATGGAAACGAACGCGGCCCGTGATTAAAACGCTTCGTTTACATTCGAACGTAACGAATATAAATCGTGTGAACGCTCGAACATTCGATCATCTTTGAAGCACCGAAATCAATCAGAAATTCAGGCTCGTGTATTTTTCCGTACGCCATCGAACACGGTTGGAAAAAGTTTGTGATATGGAGAGAGGTTCGTGGAGATTGAAATATAAATTACATTTTTATAATTTTACCATATACCGATTTTCATTATGTTCTGTGGTAGATTGTTAAAGATAGACAAAATTTTTAATTTATAAATTTTTCTTTTGTTTTTACGTATGTTGGTATGACCTCATTCGTAATCAAAATTTTGTTAGAGGATAAACGGGGGTTAACTTGTATCTAAGGGGGAATCATTTGTTTTTGATTGCTTTGTGAGCACTTAGGAAATTTGGAAACTTGACAATTTTTTAACATCGGTGTTTGGAAATTTTAGGAAATCAAGGATTTTCAAAATGTGGAATTTGGAAGTTTGGAAATCTATGAGTTTGGAAATTTCTGAATTTTTGAAGTTTGGGAAAATTGGACATTTGAGAGTTTAATAATTGGGACATTTATGAATTCTAACATATCTGATGTCGAAAATTTTGAAGTCCCGAAATGTGGAACCTGGGTGATTTGTAGATTTATGAAACTGAGATTGTGAGAATTTGGGGACTAAGAAATCTCGGAATTAACGGATTTGGAACTTTGCGAATATAGTGATTAGGTAATTTATGAATTTAAAAATATAAAGTATAAAACATTTTGAGGCTCTATATTTGTGAATACCAGAATTGCAAGGTTTGCAAATTTGGAAATATGTAATATTTGCTCCTTTGAATGTCTATTAATACAAGAATGCCAAGATTCGACAATTTTGTAACGTGTAAATTTCGGAATTTATAGATTTGGAAACTAAGAGAGTTAGGGGTTCGTTTCTTTAAAAACTTAGAAATTTATTAACCTAACCACAAATGTAATATTATACACTAAGTCACTATTTTATTTATCAAATTTTTTCACTAAACCACTATTTTATTCATCAAATTTTTGTCACTAAATCGCTATTTGATTCATCAATATTTTGCATTAAATCACTATTTTATTGATCAATATTTTACACTAAATATTTTGCAATCTCCCGGATCCGGTCAGTTCATTCATTTTTCTTATCAAAAACTACTATTCTGTTCCTTCTATCCACATTAATTTCCACGAACAAATTCATTCTCCCTTTGCGCTTCTTTAATTACCACGATCATAGGTTACGTTCGTCCCCATAAATCTCTATATAAATACCCGCCGCGACCATTAATATCGCTACTAAAAACAGACAAGTATTTACCGCGAACTTTTTGCATTTGGAACTGGGTACATCGGGATGGGATCACAGAACAAGATCCCGTCGGTGGTATCCGCGGTGAAACAGCAGTCATTTCGCGGAATCCCGGAACAGCGCAATAAAGCGCGAGCGCGAGGACGCATAAGAGGCGGATTTGGGAGAAAAATCCGCAATAAGCGGCGATAAAGTGTGACCACGTCGCATCAACTCGTAACGACTAATTGCCACCAGCAGCAATAATCGGCCGCGGCCGTACACCGCGGCCAGCAATTATTTTTACGACGACGATGATATTGTCCATTTATTTACCGCAACGCGGACCGACGCCCGCCTCGATGCCAATACCGCGTTAACCGCGGTATAAATTCGTGCGATTTACACAGCCGTGGATAACTTTATTCCGTTGGAACCGCAGCTTCGAACCACGGCGAGCTCCTTGCCAGCTTTCTGTCGATTTCATGCGCCGATTTGTACCAATTTTATATCTTGAGTGATTGCGATACTTGCGCGATTTGGTCCGCGTCCTTGGTTAACACTGGATTTACGGCGCCCGTTGAAACGACGGATCTTAAGTTCCTTATTTTAAATTACAAAAATTAGTAAGAAGCTTTTTACGTGGACAAATACCGCGTAAACCCATAAACCAACTCAACCATTGCCCTTGCGAGCTAGGAACCCTCTATAGTAACAATAAACTCATGGCGCCACTACGTACTCCGCGAATGTCTTTAAAATCGCATTTTTACTTATATTATTACCTGCAATGATTCATTCATTCTTCGGTGTTCTTAGAAATGTGTTTTCTTAACGTCAAGGCGCATCCTAACTTTATTGCTTGCTATAGTCAAGGGTCTAAAACTATAAAACCCATACGTCACGAGTTCCTGGTTTTTCCAAAAGCTACTGACGTCACATTTAGGCGGTCACCCCACTCCATTATTCTCACAGCAATCGGGTGATTTTCTATGTTTCCGCCTGCAACTTCATTTCCACGAATTGTAGAGAACACCTCCATCATACACATCTGCACGAGTTTACCTACATGACATTTTTGCGTCTATAAGACAGAACGCATCAAACCTTTATACAGAATACAACTAACTTCCGACGAGAATACATCACACACGCAAAGGGAATACAAGTAACTTCTGACGCGAATACAACATACATTCAAAGAGAATACGAATAATCTTTATACAGAAAACATCAATCGACCGACACGATCCTACACTTTAAATTCATCTCTTTACGAATAAAGTATCTTAAGTTAAATAAAGTCTAAGTTCTAAAACAAACACTCAAAGAATCATCCTGACTCTATTAATGTACCAGTCAGGAAATACGCTATCTAACGACATCGAATAATCGAGTGAGGATTTACGACAAATTTACAAATGTACAAAGATTTTATTTGTTACGGGCTTTGAACAGCGTGAAAGCCGCCAAGAGATTCAAATGATAATTGTGCCCATAATTATGAAAGTGGTCTAAGTCAAAATTAAAAAAAAAAAACGAGGTTATCAGTGATTTCATGCCACATTATTTTAAGCTAAATTAATTCAATGCAATTTTTGCGATATAGTAAAAAATGAACCATTAGATAGTGGTTGTTGTTTCGACATTATATGGAATTCATTTCGTGTTCATTATGAGAATTGTCTGTGACAAAAATTCAAGAACTTGAGTTTATCACACCGAAGATATACGGAAATATTAATTTTCAATTGAAAATTATAAATTAATAAGAGTGAGTATGTTCAAAAACTTAAATTAGCAGGTTTGAATAGGTTAAAAATCTTAATAAGTTCGATTAAGTTTAAAAATGCAACTTAATACAATAAGTCCAAACTAGCTCCAACTAAAATTTTTTACCTTGAATAAATTAAAACAAATGTCTCTCATATTTCCGGATTTTAATGAAATGTTATATTTTCACATGTCCTTAGCAGAGAACGATTAGCATGCTTTTGCGAAGACAAATATGTCCCTTTTGTACTGTACCATGTAATCTTCTTGCAAACTGTCCTTTATTTCCATAGATAATACGGATGTATACATTCTCTTTCATCAAATTAACTTGGATCTTTTACAAAGATAAAGTAATGTATTTCTTGTAAGCTTGAATAATCACTTTATCCCCTGATCGATATAACGCTTCTTTTAAAACCTCGATCAAGTAGGTTATCAACGGTTCTTGTATCCTTAAATCCTTGAAGTTTCTTTTGTACAAACTGCTTCGATTCGTGAATATTCTGCTGTCGCTGCAGAAGAGATTTTATTGTCTTTTGAATGGCGCTATAGGAAAACTTTTTCAAATCGCTCTACGTTTACCGAACTCATCGCGGAAAATGTTCTTCAACGAGTTTCAAAGATGCTGAACGGATCTCATTACTGTACATTCTAAATGTTCCATTGTCAACGTTTCTTTGAAAATAAAAAAAGTACTATGCTTTTGTACCATAGACTGTAAAACGGGTAGTTAAATTCATTTGAAACGACTAAATATACACCTTGCCACTTAAAAATTTTTAAATACTATGAGACAACAATGCTTCGCATTTAACGACACACTTTTAGCTAAAGTTTAAACGTTAATATAATTGCTTTTTGATGGTAATTTTGTGTGGCCAGTGATAGATTTTGTTACTTGGATACTACGATATTGCGATATTTTATATTGCCACAAATATGTTCCATGTTAGGTGAAGTTATTATATTAAAACGTTGCCTCGATGAAACATAGTACACCGATGGGCAAGATTATAAATTTGTTCACTTCATAAAATTATAACTTTGTTCACTTATAAATTATAACTTCAGTCGCTTCAAAATGTAGAATCCTTCATCAGGAACGGAATAATTAATTGTATTGTGCATACAAAGTATCCACATTTCTTCTTCTCAAAGAAGAGATAATCAATTGAAATCAATGTTACGCTATATTATAAGAGAAGAAGGTACCAATGTTAATCATGAGAGTATACTAAACAGAACATTAAAAATTGAGAATGTTTATAATTTTAACTAGTGTTAATATTAATACTTATAATATCGTGTCACACTTGACGTACATTATACATCAGATACAAGAAAGAAACATCATATTCGCATCAGGATTGTGTCCGGAGTCTAATACAAATTACACTTTGCATAATGAAGAACCCTTATATCCAAATATACCTAACATTCTAATTTTTCTTATTTCTCATACCACTGCAACAATAACTAGTTCAAACACACGCAACTACTGTGTTCGCGCCCAAAAGATTGTGGAATGAAGATGTATAAGTTAAGAGGAAAAATTCTGGTTTTATTTAGTGGACTGTACAAATGTTAGACGCTTGAAATATTAACCCTTTGCGGTCCTATGTCGAGTGTAACTCGACATGGCGTTTCTTTTTGATCGTAGAAATAATTCGGATAAATAGGTTGATTCAAAACGTTTTCATTTCTTTGCCACTTGTAACAAATTAGAAATATACTTGTTCCGCAATCTGCATTATTAGAACACATTTTATTGTAAGCCCACTTCTTCATCTATTTTATAAATTGACTAAGGAGCTGCAGGTAAAAGAACTTAAGGACCGCAAAGGGTTAAGGGCCTGTCCCTTCGTTAAATTACAAGACTGTGTGTCCGACGGTCGGAGCAACACTTGATAGCACAGTGCTAGTCAAAATCAATCTGCCCGAAACTCCAAAAAGAACAAGCTAACTCCCGTAGCTTCTCCTTCCAGGTTTCCTTGCAATCCGTGATCAAGGTGGGGTTGACGATTTTCCTATTTTCTACGTGCGGCAAAAAGTGCCTTCCGCGTAGCTGGCCGCTTGTACTAAGTGCGCGCGGTTTATGACATCCCTGTCCTCGAATTCGGCCCTGGTACCGGCCCGGACCGATGGTCATGTCATAAACCGATGTGTATGCTCTTGCGTTCTTCGGAATTCAACTTAATGAACCACGAAGTAATTAGGTTGTGGAATCAGTGAATCCACTCAGACGATAAAAGTAACAAAACAACTGATGAAGGTAAAATGTTTGTGCTTTATTAAGAATAAGACTTGCTTCAGCACTTAAGAAAAATAACACCTCGCAAACTGACAACGGACTTTAGATATAAAATTGATGTGGCCTCTTTGAGCGTTATTGAATATCTGCTGGAGAGAAAAAATAATGTTCTCTCCAGAAAAAAGTATGTAGTGGGGTTTGGCGTGCTGCTGGGGGTGGACAAACCACTAAGTTAAAATTAAGCTAATCTGATTGGTTATAGAAAATTGGAGAGAAGTGGACAAGTACCGCCCTTAACAGATGCTCCTCGCGAGGTCACTCTTTACCTGAGTAACCTAAAGTAAAAATACGACGTCGTTTGTCCCTTAACGGTTCGACACTCATAAAATAATAAACCGCGCTGGCTCTCGAAAATCATGCTAAATTAGAAAAAGTTTAAGAATGTAAATTGCACGTTGTAAAGAGCAGCAAAAGGCAGTTGAATATTCAAGAAATTTCTAAAGTTAAAAATAAACCCAATGGCTTTATGATTCTATGAGTGCGTCGCAACACGATGAACCCTCTAATACAGTCTTAACATACTGAGAGAATCATTGGTTAAGTGATGAAGGTAATAATGTCATTCATGGATGTAAACCGAAAGTTGTGGGGTGGTTATAATTTTGACCAGCAGCGTTTGCTAAACAATTCGTGAGTGACACTCAGGTGTAATAGTTTCTCGTCCTTTCTCCAAATTTTCCATCATAATTATACACTGCGCAACGAGCACGTACAATTACTCATCGTTGTCCCAGAACTGTCATGCTAACGCTATTCTTCACAGCGGACACAGGAAAACTTGATGGAAATAATTACCTTCACTACGCGTCATAGAATAAGCGACGCTTATTAAGCATCGGCCAAAGAAGAAGTCGCGTAAGTCACGAAAGAATCTCGACCTGATACAAGAAACGAACCAGTGATTGCGGTTTTCGTTTCTTTCACGACAGCACCGTTGTTTTCTCCACCCTTTTCCTTTCCTCCTTTTCCTTTTTCCCCCCCTGTCCCTCCCGGCTTCTGCTTAGCCATTGTGTCTTCGCATTCTTTGTATTTTTCGCATTTTTCTCTCTGTTCCTCCATTGTCCCAGGCTCTGCTCAGATTTATGGCGCGTTATTACACGCCGCGATTCGTTTTGCTGTGTTGCTTTGTCGGCCGACAGTCGCGGATAAAGAGATAAATATTCTGGTCGATGCATAATTCTTGGCCAACAGCGTTCTGCGCAAATTTAATTGGCCATCGCCGCGATGTTTATTCGGGAAACTTTCATGGTAACGGAACGGCTACGCATTGACACAAATCGATCGACGGTGATGTATAGCCGCGTCACAGGATGTGAATCGGTACATATGTTACGCGGAAGACGTAGGACGATGTATGTTTGCATATTTCCATATTTTCAAAGTTTCACGTCTTTCAGGTTTTTTGATTTTCGTATTGGAAGTTTTAATATTTTCAAAGTTTTGTGTTGCATGGTTCTAAATCCCCTATACAAAATTAAAAATTTTTTATTGTCATTCAATTTGCAAATTTCACAAGTTTTGTATTAGAAATTTTCAAATTACCTTATTTTTATATTACAGAGCTCGAAAGCCTACAATTTGCATATTAGAAACCTAAAAATTTTTCAATTCTAGAATTCCTGACACTTTGGGTTATGAATTTCTCAAATCTTGAAGCTCTCAAATTTCCAACCCCCTAAATTCCAGTATTTAAATATTCTGAAAGTCTCAAATTTTCAAATTTGTAAATATCCATATCTTCGAGTTCTCAAAATTCCAAGTTTCTAAACGTCGAAATTTAACTCTTCAAGCCCTCAAGTTTCCAAAATTCTAAATTTCTGATCTTCTTAAGTCCTAAATTTTCAAATTAATCAATTTCAGAATTGTTAAGGTCCAAAAGTTCTAATTTCGAAATTTCTACGTACCAGGTTACCAAATTTCGGAAATACTAATTCCAACACTTAGGTTTACATGTTTTCTAATTTTCAAATTTTAGAACTTGCGAATTTTCTAATTCCTAAACGTTCTAATTTTCCTTATTCTCTAATTAAATTCTTTTCGAAATTTCTTAGTTCCTAAATATCCTAATTCCTATATTTCGTGATCCCTGAATCCTTGAATCCTCAAATTTCCAAGCTGGCATCCAAATGTTGACACTGCTACTAAATCTAAAGTACCTTGCCCCTTTCGTACACAAATGCCGGTTACACGAACGTGGTTAAAATAAAAAATAAGTTGTTCGCGTCACTTACACGCACATATATCACATCTCGACGGGAAAATACGACTTTGCGAATATAATTATAGGCAGTGGGTTTCGAAACGGTCGCTGAAATAGGCGCATAGTGCGGTCTATGTGTCAGAACTATTAGTCAAAATCAAAAAATAACTTTGCCGTTCTGATCTGCTCATCTGGCACCGATTGCACGATGGCGAAATTAGGATCTGGCTTTCAACGTATCGATTACTCACGATCGCGCTAGATTGCCCTGTCACATTGATCAAAATGCAACTAGAGGTAATTGAAATGCAAGAAACTGTTGCAGAAATCTTGAACGTGCAGTCATTGCTCGAATTTATCCGTTCTACAAAATAATTGTTTTCTTCGACTTCGAAAATCTCGGTTATTCAATTTCGAGCTTGCACTCTGCAGTTTTTGATCTCGGGTTACTTTAAATTGGAGACAGTTTTATTCCGACTATTCCTGCCTTGATAATAGGTTTTTAGTACATAAACAAAGGAAATTGAATTTCAGTCTGTCAATATTTAATTTAGTACATTGACTGGTCAAAGTTTTGATCAACGTAACGCGCTTGCACGGTATTTTGTTTTAATTGTAGACCAACCGCGTTCGGTGCTTAAAAGTATCACGAAAGTTGATTCGTTTTTTGTCACTTCGCAGTTTGCTTGAATGTTTTTGTTATTTGTATCAATAATGGATTTTAATTCATGAAGTAAAGTGAACAATAAATTTCTTTAGCGACAGCTAAAATTTTCTTCACTTTACTTTTTTACAATTTGTGAAAATACGGTTGGAAAATTGAAAAAGCTAGGAACGAGACAAACTTTACTGGTAATATTAATGTAAATATTTATTCATTATATTGTAAATATTAATATTTACTGAGAATTTTGGTCTGTTACAAGAGAAAAGTAAAAATGTTTCCTTTTTTATTTCTAATAATTTTTGCACTGCTTCTTACTTGCGGTTCTTGATCAAAATTACCACTAATACCGTTATCGTTATTAATTTTCAGGATTATTTCATTGTACATGTTTCTTATTTTTACGTACATTGTATGTACATGATTACGTACAAGATTATAGAAGTATTTCATAAAAGTCTGAATAACGCAAATGTTTATAGAAATTTATCATAATATTCTGAACTCCAATCAGGTACATCTAAATATGTTCATTAAGAAAATAGCTAAATACATTATAATAATAACGAACTGCCCAAACAGTACAATATTCGCATAATGGTAACCGAGATAATACAATTTCTCCCGTACTCCATTCAAATTATGTCAGCAACGTAATTAAGCTTCCTATTATACGTAACTTTTACCGACAACTTTGGATTAAAATTAACTCAAATTTGCTACCACAGCAATGTGACAGAATTTCAAGAAATAGGGGAAAAATTAAAAATCTTTAAGTCATAGGATTACCTCCCTTTATATATACATCTTTTGTAAAATAATATTATGAGCTGATAGGAACTATAATAATGATTAATCTGCTCACAAATGTCGGTAATTGATATTTTTCTAACAAAAATTTTAAATCGCCTTTTAAATTTTGTTGATATAAAAAAGTAATACCTTCTAATATCTAAAATTTGTTGCATCGATTCTGGTAATTAACAAACAATAATTAATTATATACACGTAGTCCATTTTTAAACAGTAATTGGTTAAAAAGTCATGTAACTGGTTTTTCTTGTTGAACTGATTATTATATAGACTTAAGTATATGTTCCTTTTTATGAAAATAATTACTCAAGTTATAAACAAAAAAACTGCAATGAAACAAATTATACAATTGAAATCTATAATTATTAATAGAACCCATATTAATTACTATAATTATTGGCACACTGTATATGAATCACTATAATCATTATCATGCGAATTTAAAGACTTGGGTGTTATCAATTTTGAAGTCTATGAATTTGGGACTATAGTCTATAAATTGAGGATTGGGAAACTTTATAATTTGAGGCCTGGGAATTTTGTGATATTTGGAGATTTGGAAAGTTGGGAATAGGGAAATTTGAAAATGTAGATATTGAGAAATTTAAAAATGTAGAAATTGAGAAATTGAGAAACTGAGAAACTGAGAAACTGAGAAACTGAGAAGTTGAGAAAATGAGAAATTGAGAAATTAAATTATTTAGTATTCTGAAATTTAGAACCTGAGATATTTAGAAATGAAGACGTCCGAAATTCAGAGACTCCGAAATTCAGAAATTTGAGAAGTTTTGAATTTAGAAATAAAGTAATTCTAAAGTTTGCAAATTTACAAATTCGCACATTTGTAGACTTGTGAATTTAAAGTTCGAGCAAACAGAAATTTAAAAATTTGGAAATTCTGATATTTGGAACTTGTAAAGTTTGCAAATTAATTACGTTTTCTGAAATTTTCATTCTTCGAGATGAGAACGAAACGATTTGAAACGATGATCAACGGTACGCGACGGAAACGTAACGAATGTTGCAGCGGGACCCAGTGCTATATAAATGCAGCGTTGCTAATGTTAAATCGTCAGCCTAGTAATTACATGCAAATAGCGGCGGCCACTGGTTAAACAGCGCTGCGTCTGCAGCCCAGCGTCGATCCTCGTTTTCGTTTCGACCAACCGCCACCATTTTAAAAACTCCTCTTCCTGCTCCATTTTACCTCGTAAATTCGAACGTTCGTTGTGAAATGCCGGATTGACGGGGCGCGGTATCTCTTGACACATTTGAAACGCAATGCACAACGGGAATCGCAAAAAATAAAAACGAAATTTAACGTGCCATTTTTTGCGTTCAAAATGCCAGATCTTATTACTATATTTTGCAAAATGATTTAAACGCTTGTTAAAACGCTTTTAACCACGTACTCGCAATATGAATATGCATTGCACACTACTTCAATCAAATTTCATACTTCCTCCAGAATTATGAGAGGAAAGATATACCCATGGAAGAATAATTGTCTAGAATATTTGTCTATCATCGATACCATCGATGTATCATGGAGTATCAATAAAGTTCCGATATTATATCGACAATCCATAGTATCGGCGCTAGTTCAACATCGTACTTGTCACGAAAAGGCAACGAATCTCGTTAACTAGAATACGTTCATTAACCATCCATATAACGTAATTAATTAAAGCCATCCGAAGAGCAAAAAACTCTCAGTTGTCTGTGAATTCAGCAATTGAATCGTTCCCGTTCCTTTCTTCCTGGGCGTATTTCATTCCACCGCAATTCTGTCCAAGTGAAATTTTCTCTATCTAAGTTGTAAAAACTTTATTGTTACACACCGAAATAGTTAATCCAGAAAGACGCATTAACCATTCCTTCGTCTCCACGTCGCAACGCAAAGTTCAGTTTTTGAAACCTACAACTCTATTTTCTCATCCCTAGTTTCACTATCTGTGTATCCATCATAAAATCAGTTTTCGGTAGAATAAAGTTCTGTTGTCTTGCGTAACGTCAATCTTTAATTACGTTTATCGAAGTGTTACGCCAAATCTACATCAGTTGTACTTGCAATTTGTAGAAAAATCCCACTCTGATAGTTCTGTTTTTAAGACTTTACTTTAATGGCTTGGAAGTACGTCGTCACTCTACGAAAACTGAATGAAAATTGAAAACGATTCGAGTACTCTGTGAAAATCTGTCGACGCTGTAATGTGTTTATTACACGGTCCCACGAGGCTAAACAGAGGGGAGCCCATATTGAGACCATGGTGTCCCAAGAGTTACTGCATTCAATAACTTAACAGCGTTTCCCAACACGATTCATTGCTGCTTCCAAAACTAACGCGTTAATTTTAAAATAATCCAACAAGTTCGTAGAAATGTATGAAAACCAGCGGTTCCTCGAATTTGCTGAAGGAGCTGCTTTAATCCTTTGCGGTCCTTCATTTCTTTCACCTACAGCTCCTTAAGGGGTTAGGCCACTCAAGCATTTTCAAAAAGACGAAAATTTTTTTTTTCGCTTAAAAGGTGCCTTAGGGTCTTAAGAATAAGCTCCAATATCATTCATAGTCGGGAAAATTTTATAAGTGCCTTTATTGAAAATCGGAGGAAAATCTTTTCCGGCCGCAGAGGTATTCCAGCCGAGCAGCGTTCTAGTCAACCAGCTCCTGAACCGCCATTTTGTTTTCAATTGCTTCATAAAAATTTAGTTTAATACTTCGATGTATAGGTAATAAAGACCCGTAAACATATTTTTCATATTTGTTATAGTTTGTCCGGAAAAAATTCCTGAAATTAGGTAACTTTTTGGCGCTCTAGAGTGGTCTAACCCCTTAATTGATTTACAAAATAAATCAAGAAGTGCGTTTGCAATAAAATGTATTACAATAACAAACATATTTTCAATGTATTACAAGTAACAAAGAAATGAAAACATCCGCAACCAACCTATTTATCTGAATTCTTTCTATGATCTAAGAGAATCACAACGTCGAGCCACACTCGACCGGAAAGGGTTAAAGGATGCGCGCAGCTGAGACCGCGCGAACATTCCGTCGAATGGCATCGTGTAAGATGTAATTTCGTCTCGATTCTAGTCGTTGCTGGACGAACAGAAGCGTGGTTGAATCTCGCTCGAACACGCCATTCTTGAGTTATAAATAAGCAAGACCGAAGACGGTCCACGAGAGAGAGAGGTTAGGAGCGCGTACACGGATGAATACAGGTAAAAGAAGAGGAATCGGGAAAGGAGATGCGCGACAGAATGGACGAATGAACCGGCCACCTGACCGCGTCGCTCATCTCATTGAGATTCTTATAACAGCTGCATCGGTCAATGGGGAGAATCACCTCGTGGATTGACCAATTGTGGCCCGGACTTAAATTAGCCGCACCAATGACGACGACGCCGCTTTAACGTGGAACAGCTCGGACCAACCCGTGCCCGACGAAATTGTTAGAGAAACTGGCCGTTCTGGATGCGTTTCCCCTCGCTTCCCCTCCTGGCCTGCGTGGAAAATTCATTGGAACCGCGACCGACTCCAACTATAGTCCGCAACTTGCCTAACGATGCCCGATCCGGTTCACCGCTCGCTTCAACCGCTTTAAACGCTTCCCCTACGTTACACGCCATGAGCTTCAGATGGATACTAAATGCGGCTTATATGGACAAAGGCTGAAATTCATAGTACGGCCTCGAAATAAAACTTCGGAGCTGATTGAACCATTCAGAGCCGATTGACCGTCTCATAACGTTAGGGTAACTTGGAGTGTGATGGCCTCGATAGCGGAACTGTTCATAATTTTTCATTTAATTCTTAATATGCACTCAAGGTGCACAGTATTGTTAGGTGTCCAGTATCATTAAGTACTAGTATTTTAGATGTCCAATATGTTTAACTACCTGGTACTTTTAGGTAGCTAGTGTCGATACTGATTCTCCTTCGATCGATTTTAAGCGAGCACCATGCTCAGTCAGAATTCGACTGATGTTTCACGAAGATACATCGGTACCCTAATGTAAACATCGATTGGTAGCAAAAAGATTCCATGCTTCATTGATATTTAAATATGGAATGCATCGGTTCTCCAAGAAAAAAGTTAAATGCCAGAACTCAGGAATATACAAAAATTCAGCTGACAGCGAATCTTTTTGAAATAATCTTCTCCCGATGTTTCTGAACTAGTATGAAACCTCTTGTTATATCCAGTAAGTCCTCCAATCATATCTGACGTAATTATCTTCAATGAATCTACCCACAAATATGTACTAAAGTGTTTCTTCCTTCTTTGATATGACATAAAAGTGCACTTCAAGAAATATTAATTCCCATTAATTTTAGACAGAGTAAATAATGATGTTTCCTGGGGGATGTAAGAGGGCGATGAAGCAGAACAGTTCACATTTAATGCAACAAATCAACATTAAACAATAAATATTGTGCATTCGTCTCTATCAAGGAAGGGAGAGACTTAAGGGTCACCCTAATGTAAGCGACATATATCTTGTGGGGCGCACTGGTTAGGATACTTCAAGAGGGAAAAAAGTTGTGTCGGGTAACATGTTTCTGGTAAGTCCAATATTCGAAGTGGCTGCCGCACGAGAACTAAGTTGTTCCCAAGAATTTCGCTCGTTTCTGAATTTTTGTTCGTCCTGAAAGATGCAAAGCGATACGTCAACGGTTACTTTTAATCCGTATAGTGGTTCCTGTATTTTCCACGGCTGACGAATTCTTTGAAGTTCTTCTGTTCGGCCGAGATTGAAAGCAACCATGAATAACAAAGTACCAGATTCTGTTTTGCCTCGTAGCGACCGAGTGATTTTTCCGACGTCTGAGTGGCCCGGGAAATGTACCTGCGTTTCTGAACTTCTTTTTACGGAAACGTAACAAATTCGCAGAATTTACGTGGCACGAAAAATGTGCACGGTATGTGTCTGGGTACGAAACACGTCAGGCACGAATATTTTGCACGGAACGTTCAACGTGACTGCTTTTAAAGTAATGAACACGTACATTTCCCCTCTAAATCTGGTTACTCCCTGCATCATTTATCATTGTACCTTAAAATCTTCGTTTATACGTAATCTAAACCGCGTTACATAAATATTCTAACTATTTTCGGCCTTTGTTAATCTCAATCCTCGGAAAGTTATGACCAATATTCTAGATTTACGAAAGATTAATGACCATTTCTATTCAAATTGAAACTGAGTTATAAAAATAAATACATAATGGACAATACGTAAGCTAACTCGCGCAATGATTTTTTATTTTGATGAAGAACAATTCATGTTTTGATAGAAGCTTCTTACTAATTTTCGTAATTTGAAGTAAGGAATCTGAGATCCGTCATTTTTTCGGGTTCCATAAATGTTAAGTACTAATTAGTACAAACAGAGGTATAATGAGTTTGTTCGTTTTTGTACCTCTACACTGGCACAAGGAAAATATGCAAGATTGGTGTATTCGTAGAAAGCATGGACATCAGGCTTTTTGCAACCAAGTTTACCATTTAAAATAATATATCCATTTTCATTCATACAATTTATTCTTCATATATTACGAATTAGTACTTTATCCTTTGCCACATTTTCACGAGTCTGACACGTGTCGTACTCGTACTTTACACGTGATAAATTTTACTCGAATTTTTATTATGCTCCAGTTTGAAGTTCGAGTCTAAGTATACTTTGCATAGTAAGTATACAAATTTGGCATAACATTTCACCTTTTTTTATGTATTTTAATATTGTGGCTATGATTAATTAGTCCTCAGTGACACACCTGGCAAATAAATCATGCAGGCAAGGGGTTAATGTTGAGACATATAAAGAAAGTTAAAAGTCGGACACATTTTACATTCAGCGGTCCTTGATTACGGATACCATAATTGCAATCAATACCAAAATTCGATTGCGGCGAAGCTACGAATCTGGTTTCTCATGTATGATCTGTAATGTGCGTCACGAATATGACACCATATTGTAGGACAAGGGAGTAGGAATTCCGAGCGTGACTTTCTACCGCAAACTCGCGGTGCTGAAAATACGAGGAATCGTGATATTTATGCAACGTACTGTACCGCAAGGTGGATAAAACGCTTTCGATTCAAAAGTTTAATTAATTTCCGCAAAAACATGTCACGCATTACGCGTTTAAATCGCGTGCTTTGCGAATTTCTGATTTTAAGGATTCAGGGAGGAAGGATGTCACGGTAACATGCGAGGATGACACGAAGGTAAACGAAACGACCACGGTGTCGGCAGTGTTGTAAGACAGATGAGGGGGAAGGGAAAAGGGTGCACGGAAGGGGTGCAGTTTTTGTCCGGCAAAGGAAGAGGGTGGTCCTCGCGATCGTGTAATTTCTGTGGGGGTAATAAAACTCCGACCCGACAAGCAATAACATCGGCTAAATTATCCGCAACGAGGTGCAATCCTCTTCAAAGGGCCCATAAGAGCGTGCACGGGCATGTTATTTACGTAAATTAAGACGCGGTCGTGCTACAGAACCCGAATGCATGTCGGTATCCATGAAAGAATAAATTGCACACGTCGCCCGGCGAACGTGTACGACGACTATCATGTACTCGATGTGACATTCAGCTGGAAATAATATCGGTCGGTGGACAGTTTCGCGATGGAAAATTGCGACTGAGACACCGGCCATTTCGTGGCTGAATTTAAACAAACGTCGGAATCGGACAAATTAAATGTTGCTGTTTCTACAGAGATTTTCGTCCTTTTTTCAGACGCGAGTTATGCAGTTTACGCGTTTCATAGAAATCTGAACGAACGGACGGTAAAGCGAACGCGTGTTGTGCCGATGAATTTTACTGTGCACGCTGGAAAGTTTACAAGTTCTATCCTCGTCGGAGAAATACTTTGATACTTTGTACTCAATGGTTTAGAAATTAACGCGAAACGCTTTTACAATTTTTCGTGAAGCGATGTAACTACGATGTGTACAGTAGCGGACAACAGTTTAAGACTAAATGGAAAGAATAAATAATTTATTTAGTGTTCATAAAAACTATAAATGGTGTTCTACTTTCGGTGTTAACTAATTAGACATTTATTTATACACTTATAAAAATATTTCATTTTGATATTTTGCTCAATAGCGAAGTGACAAAACAAAGAACGAAGTTCGTATAATATTTCAAATCAAATATCGTCTTAAACTTTTGTCTGCTACTGTATGTTCTTTATCGAGAAGAAGCAAAGATGTGAAAACGAATAGAATCTGTGACTCCAAAGGCGAACCACGCAGTAAAGATTTTTTTACCAGTAAAGTGTTTCTTTTGTGCTATTATTTCTTAAACTCTTATTTCTTGTGTATTGTAATTCGCTGTATTCATAACATTATACTAACAATAAAGAATTGTAAAGTTACTGTTATAACAGGAAGTACAAAGACTATGTCGCTAGCATTGCAAAGACCAAAGGCGCGAACTATGTGATTTGCTTATGACGAAATTAGAATTCTTCGCACTTATTGTATCAAAGATAATTCTCGACAGAGGGATGATAATGAGATAGCAAGGACACTCTGTGCAGATTATTTTCCTGCCTCGAAAACGATCGATTTTGTCGATTAAAGTTCAAAACAGCTCGCAGAGGGGAAAAAGAACAGAGGCGAACGGATGACAAATGTCAGGGAACCGGCGGAGGGTCGATGGAAAACGTTTTTCATCGACAGTCTGTAAATCGAATATTACGCGATGGCGAACGGCTCGTTCCACATCACCGATCATTCTTTAATCCCGACGATCGACGTGAAATTATTTAAATCTCGATTTCCGCTTAATTGCCGCGGATTTCAATTCAGTCGCGATCGGTCATCTACAAATTTCGGGATCAATCGGTTTCGCTTATTGCACTGTACGTTTGCGCGCGACGTAGGCTCTTTTGGGATAACGACACGTACCTGATGTTGGAAGATTTTAAATTGCAATTTTTTACATGTTCAAGTGCCAAAATGTTTAAACTTTCAAGGATTTTTGAACTGTCGAATTATTTGGATTCCGCGTATTCGAATTTTCATATTTTCAAATTGTCCGAACTGTGAATTTTCGTATTTTTAAATTCCTGAGCTTCCGCATTTTCGACTTTCTAAATATTTGAGCTTCTGAATCTTGGAATTTTAGAGCTTTCGTATTTTTGAGTTTTCTGACTTTCCAGTTTCTTAATATTTGAATTTTTGAAATGTCAAATTTAAAAATTTTCGAATTATTAAACTTCTCATGTTTCTACACCCTCACATTGTCTAATTTCTTGATTTTTACACTTCGAAATTTGTTGAATTTGCAGGTTTCCAAAACCGTAAATTTCGCAGTTTTCCAAATTCCAGACTTGTAATTCTCTAAATCTGCAAATTTCTAGTTTACTAAATTACTATATTTTCACATTTCCAAATTCTTAAATTTTTAAATCCCGAATGTCTCCAATTTCCAGTTAAGTATACAAATTCATACATCAATAATGTATATACTAAACATACATACTTCCAAATATATACATATATTAAATTGTCTCATAAATTTCTTCCTTTTTGGGTAGTAAATGAATAAACAATATTTATTACATGAGGTTAATCTGTTGATTTAATATGAATTGTTCTGCTCTATCATCTCTCATCTCGCAGAAAACCTCATTATTTCTTCTTTCTAAAATTATTGAGGCTCACTTACAAAATATTTCATATCGAAAGAGGAAGGAACTTATGGGACACCCTGATATATACATTTTCACCGTCAAACAATAAGTAATAAATATATCATTAAATAACTAGGCAATAAGTAAATAAACAGATAAACTTCAAAGTACCACAAATTGCCACATTCGTAAACTCGTTTAGATATCCAAATATCTCCATAGGTAGATTGCATCTCTAAATGTTAAAATCCCCAAATACTCACGTGTTATATACGAATTTGAAATTAATAGAATATAGACTTATCCCTTATCGTACACCTACACGCGATACATACATTGTTCGTTTTTGTGGAAGCAATTGCAATTTCTGCGAATCTCATTCGAACCGATGGGCTTTCATTTCTCCCGGCAGGCCAATATTTTCCAGGATCGAACTTCCGGCAGCCAGGGTCACGTGTGCGGAAACCAGATACGAAATTACGGGAATTTAATTAATTCAAAGTTCGCGGCTGGTCGAACTTGCCCCCCCTGCAATCGCCATCCCCGTGGGCCGATTGTTCTTGGATTAACGCCTTGCACTATCTTTCGTTAATTGAAACCCGTGGCTCGTCTTTGAACGGCAGCCGAGTTCACCTCGAATCGAAAGAAGGCGAATCAAAAGGTCCGGTTAAGAAAGCGCCGGTAGAAGTGGATCGTGCTGATAAGGCAACGTTATACGATCGAGAACGTTCACAAGTTTCTACGCAGCTATTGTTGCCCAGGAGATTCGTACTTCTGGTATTTGAGCGAGAATCTGTGAGGTTTTCCGTCTTCCGTGAGTAAGTGAAGAGGTGTTGGTGCAATAGGTATTCGGGTTTTGCTACTGACGTTAATGATTCATATTACACGAGAATAAATAATTGTCGGAAATTAGAGAATTTTGAAATCTTATGTGTTGGAACTTTGAGAATTTGCAAATTTAAGACCTTCATATTTAAGAATTCCGAAATTTGAGTATTTAAGAATTTGAAAATTGGAGAAATTGGAAATTTTAGGAATTAGGAAGCTGGAATATTTGGAAGTTTGAAAATATGAGCATTTGAGAGTTTTAGTATTTGGAAACTTGCGAAACCAAGAATTTAAGAATTTTGGAATTTGAGAATTTGAGAATTTGAGAATTTGAGAATTTGAGAATTTAAGAATTTGTAAATTTTAGAACTGGAAGGTTTGAAAATTTGTAACTGTGAGAAGGTAGATTGAGAATTTGCAAATGAGAAAGTGGGGAAATTTTTAAAATTGAGAATATGGGAATTTGTGTATGTGGAACTTTAACAATTTGGTAGTTTGTCAATTAAAAATCTGGTAATTTACCAGATTTTACTTTTTAGAGAGTGGATTAGTGACTCCAATATCTGTCCACATATACCACCGAATACTACTCCATTTCTTACAACAAGATCGCTACAAAGTCAAGACTCCAAACGTACTTAACCTAAAAAGAAATCTTTTTCATGAACATTTTGTAACTTCCGTATGCAAGTAATGTCTCGAAAGATTTCTTTATAGCTTCTTTACGTTAAGCTGCCTTACCGTCGCTGAATTACGAGCGGAAATGAAGCGGAATTTATTGTATCTTGCCGTTGGTAATATTTCAAGCAGGACGCGAACGTACACAGGTGTGACCGAGCGTGAAGCATTAGCGTTCGTAATGGAAATATTTAGTTCGCATTAACGCGAATGCTTAGCGGGACGGTGAGGAAATGTAAATTGGTTTTGGTTTATGGATCCGCGTCTGCGAAAAAGCCGGTATATCGTCAAGTGGCCCCATTTAACTGAAACCGTTCCACCATCGAAACGAAGAAATTACGGCGACGATACGTGTAAAATAATCTATTCCAGTTACGAGCTCGTTAATGGTTCTCGTTAAATGGACATTACCTATCGATTGCCACCTTAAGAAGCCAGCAGTCAAGCTGGGAATCACTTATCGACTGGATGCTTTTCTTTCGAACCCGTTTTATGGCTGAGGATGTCTATTTAGATCAGGACAGGAAATTGTCCTTAAACATGGGGTGCGCGGACACATAAATAGCGGCATATCTACGATTGATTAATAATTAAATTTTTAAACGCATGACTTTTATGTTTCTGAGTACCTGAATAGCCGATGATTTGGAAAATTAATAAGTTCTTAAAAGCGTGAACCTAAATACTTGATACCTTTATATTTGAAATTTTTGCTATCGAAATTATAAATTTCGACATATTTTTTAATTTTGGAAAGTGGATGTATATTGAAATGTGGTATTCGTTTATTATCAGGTTTACAAATTTTTGTGTTTCTGTATTGTTATGTATGAGAATTATTAAATCTTCAAGTTTTCAAATTAGTAAATTTATAAATTTGCAAATTAATAAATGTTCAACTTTTAGTCATTTAAAAACTTAGAAATTCACTCAATATTTAATGTTTCTGTGTTTCTTACTCGTCAAACTTCTAAATTTTCGAAATTGCCTACTTTCAACATTTTTTAATTTGAAGTTCTTCTAATGGCAGAATTTCACATCAATAAATTCTACAGTGGTAATAGAAAAGTGGTTGTCAATATATTCAAAGAATTATTATCTTCTTAATATTGTTATACATAGTTGGCAATTTTAAAAACACGAATACATTAACTATTGAAATTGTTCAAGTTCTACAATAATTTAATCGAAACATCAGTGATATACCTAAAAAAGTATCAACCGAAATGATGGTCACTTCCACTGAAAATTACTTCCCCAATTGTTATAAATAATTTCACGGCAGACGAAACACAAAAATTACAAACCTAATTACCAACCTAACAGAATCAGTAATTTATCCTACAAAAATGTACTAATAATTTTCTATAATTTCATTAGACAGACATTCACCAGCCAATGCAATTATGTCTAAATACGAGACCTTTCGACGCGGAAACTATGATTAGCCCGAAATCTAACTATAACCCACCGATCAAAGTGCAACCATGATTTAGTTCATCATATCGCAGAAAAAGGGACGATCGTTCGCCAAATAACCCCGATATAAAACACGTCGATTTGGCATGTTTCCACATTAACCGACCGAAAGAGGTGATAAATATCGCGAACGTCAGGTATTCATTAGAACGGGACCCTAAGTGTTCCATCAATATTTAATCCCATCGAGAAGTCTTTACAACGTGTAAATCTGCTTAATGTACAACTTTTAATATTTCACCCTGGGCCGAACCGGACATTTAAACGAAATTTATGAACTCTTCTTACGATTCGACTGTCTTAAATAGTGGCCTCACTCGTCGCGTAATAAAGTAGCTAGCACCTCCGGCAGCGGTGCTCTTAGAATACCCCGTGGCAGAGGCCATCGATAAATCAAGTCGGAATTCGTATATTAAGTGAAGCCGAGTTCACGTGTTACAACGACCCTGTAATTAGATCCTGCATTTATTAGAATGCAGATACGTTAGCTTGATGCTTCGAGGTTACCTACACTTTTCGTGAAACAGTCTGTTTCTCATTGCACGAGACGCGTCCTATTTCTTCTGATTAAATTTCTGTCGTAGAATTTTCATTTTGTACAGTTGGTTAGTTCGATTGTGTGTACTGAAGGTTGCACTCGTGATGTGACGCGGGTGGGCTAATAAAGGACACTCACGGACATTAATATTCCGTTAGGTCCTTAGAATCGAAATTTGGAGATTGGTTAATGGGAAGGTTTGGTGTTTATGTAACATTATGAATATCTACATTTTTAAGTTTGTTAGTTTGTAATTTCTATATTTTACATTAAAAAATGTCAAATTTCCATATTTTGAAATCTGAAAATGGGGAATTCTGATATTTTTAAACTTGAAAATTTGTAATTTGTATAATTTGTATAAATTTGTAATTTGGCTGTTTCGGATAGAAGCGCTTCAAACAGGGGTAATAAATAAACCAACTTTTGATCATTACTCCCGCACGCGTCTGGGATCGGCGCGAAGGTGGATCACATGTATAGGTTCTTACGTCAATAGCTTTGCACTCTACTCGAAATACCAATGCGTTTCGTATTCTATAGGTTTTAAAGTAACTTCTTAAACAAACAAACAAATGACTTTTTCGACTCCATCTACATGGAGGTCCCTCCTTAATTCGACGCAGAATATTGTCGAATTGCAGCAGATGTACAGATTCGAGTGGGCGTGTTGTCGTCGGATTTACAGCTAACAAAGAACAGGTGATTATAACTGACAGATGTACCTTGACTACCGTAGTCTCCCGGAAGTGACGAGTGATGTCCAGAATAACTCCGCAGGACATTTAGAGGCCCGAAACACGCTCATAGCCAGAAACCTTATCGCGATTCGGGTGAGTCGACGTGACGATTGGTCCAAAGCCAAGAACGGTGACCTCTTGGGTATCTCGATGTATATCCAGACGAAAACGAAGAAAATTTGATGTCTGGACGCGTTAGAAATTTTCTGACCGTGCCTTTTGATCTTATTTCAAGAGCGTATGCTTTATTTTCGTGATCGTGCCTCGAATAGCGAATTTCACCGGCGCCACTGTCGATTCCTTTGCCCCATTTTTCGTAACGCCATTTTAGCACGGACATACGTTTCCTTTCGTGATTTTTATCGTCCCTTTTTCGGACAAGATTAACCTTTCGGCGATTTTTCTGCTCTTTTTTGATGGGCGAGGAAATTGTTTAAGATATTGTGCGTGGATGTGCAACATTTATTACTCTATAGGATCGAGAGGTAATTAATTTGTTAATTTCAAAACTTGAGAGGTTAAATTATTTGCACTTGGTATATATGAATTGTTGAAGTTAGATATTTGGAAATTTTAATAATTTAGTGTCTATAAATTTTTAGAGCTTCAATTTCTTAAATATTCATATTCTGTATATTACATTTATATATTTTAATAGTGTTTAATTTTTCATTTTCCGCATTTTTAACTTGAGAATTTTCTCATTTCTGCATTTATATATTTCTAGATATTCAAATTATTTAGTTTCTTCATTCGTACTCTTTAATGAATATTTGTTATGTTTAACAGCTGTTAGGACAATTATTTCTACAAATTTTCAACTTTCTACGTTATTGTACATCAAGATTGATAAATTTTATAATTACGAAAGTTCCAAACGTGCAAATTTCTAAATATCTAAATCTCCGAATTTCTATATTATAATACTAAGTTTTTTGAAATTTAGAATTCATATTATTAACTGAGACTAAAGACTTGTAGTAAATTTGAAAATTTGTAAATTTGGCAGTTCTGAAGTTTGACGAATTGAATGTTCCACAAGTTGTACATTTGTGCGATTTGCAAATTTGACTATTTATAAGTTCGTCAATTTGCAAACGTGATGATCTACAAATTTAACAATTTGCAAAATTTAAAACGCTGTAAATCTGATTATTTGTAAATTTAACAATTTTACAATTTACCAACTTGACAAGTTGTCAATTCAGCAACTCGACAAGTTGGCAGTTTCACAATTTCCCAAATTCGCAATTTATATACTTGAAGATTTCATAATTCAAAAATGTAATAATTCTGAGATATAAAAATAAATAACTTTCAAACATTTTGTATACATATGTCTTAATACTTATAATAAAGAAATATTATTTTTCCTGGAATGAAAAACTGAAATTTTTTCATGAAACTGCTGGTGAGAAATGAGGTTGAGGGATTATATTTCTCAAGTATTGATTATAATTTTCCGAAATCCACCACGATATAGTTAGTAGTGATCTAGGATGCGCACCTGCGCCCTCTTTCTATTTGTCCTCGCAATTATCCCGTTGTCTTTTCAACAAAACACGACTTACAGATTCGTGTAATTAAGCTGGTTCAGGAATTTCTCATTCGCGAAATCATCGTGCTACGAAAAGAGAGGAATGGAGAGAAGTAATCCTTTCGTTCCTATCTTTATCTTTCGACCTATTCTTCTCAACTAGAATACAAATGCCCTCGGCGTGTCATAAAGCGTGATAGCGGGTGATTAATAGCGATGAAAACTCACCGTTCGTTTGTCGGCGACAGAAATAAAGGGAGGCTGAGGGTGAGAAACTGGGAGGGTGAAGTGCAATCAGCAACAAACCTGGCTTCCATAGGTAAAATATGGCAATCGAAAGAGGAGAAATCGTGCAGTAGCTAATTTTTAGGGATTTTTTTATAGATTGCAAATTTGTGAATCTCGTGACTCGAAACTTTCGGAATCTACGAATATAAAAATAGATTTTATGGCCTAAGAATTCGAGGATCTACAAATTTGGAGACTTTCAAATTCGATGTTTGAGGATTTAAAGGTCTAAAAATTGGAGAATTACATAATTTAGGTATTCGGATATTTAGTCATTGAAAAACGTAGGATTTCTAAACTTGGGAATTTAAGAATATAAAAATTTGTTAATTAGAAAATTTGAAGATTCAAAAATTTACAGATTTGGAGAATTAGAAGTTTGGGAAATTGGAAAGAGTGGTAGAGGAATTAAAGATTCAAAGTTTCAATTATCAAATTCTCAGATTTCTAAATTCGTAAATTGTCCAAATATCGAATCTTCTAGTTCTAGAGTTAAAATTTCTGTATTACTAAACTTTTGTATCTCTAAGTTGTATAGTTTCTTTGGTTTACAGATTTTTAATTTTCTGGTTTTTAAATCTCCAAATCTTGAAATTCCTAGATCCGCAAATTTGTAGGTTCACAAATTTCAAGATTTTTGAATCCCTGAATTCCTATACTAGTTAATCCAAAAATATCCAATTTCCCCAAATCCGATTTCCCCAATTCCCCAAATCTGTATGTCCTCAAATTGGTGCATCCCCAATTTTCTCGATTTCCAAATCCCTATATTCCCTATAACCCTTATATTCCGTTTCAAATACCTAGATCTTAAAATTTGTGTAACTTCAACTTCCCAAGTCTTCAAATCTCACGTTTCTAAATCCCTAAATACGCAAATCCCCAAATATATGATTATAAAAATTTCTATATCTCGAAATCCTTAGACCCACAAATCCACATTTCCAACCTTCTATATTATCTATATTTCTCGCCCTTGAAATTCCTAGATTCTCACATTCTTAGACTCCCATAATGTTTATATCTCTAAATGCCAAACACATTTCTAACTGATCCTCAAATTATCAGATTTCCAAAATTGATAAGTGATAACAAACGGAAGATCTCTTCGCTACTTAGTTTCCGCAATTTCTCTAGGGAAACCTGATTTGCTCTTAACTGCACGAAGAAGCGTCTTGAATACCGTAAACGGTCGGGTCGAAACGAGTTTAAAGGAGAAAAGACAGGAGAAAAATCAGCGGTTACGATGGCTACGTCGTAGCTTAAGAAAAATCGAGCAACGATTCCGGTCACGCGCGTTCGCGGGATTAGGTTCTGTTTCCACGAGATGGCCAACCGCGTATTATCTCGCGTTGCAATTTACACCGTGCGATTATTTTGCAACGAGATACCGAATTCCGTTGCTATCACCGTTACGTTCAGCAGTTGCCGGTGTTACTAAACGCTCGTACGACGCTTTAAACGGTCGTTATTGAATATCGATCGAGCGAATCGGTTGAATTAAGCTCGATCGTTTAATTTATTCAATCTGGGTACCGATTAAAGATTCTATACAATGTATCCGTAGAAGATTTTTATTGAATGCCCCTCGACTGGAGCATCGAATTAATGTACTTACATTGTCAGGGCATTTAGGTTCGTTTATGATTGCCAGAGAAAAATAATTTCGTTTTGAAAATTTTTCATTTGTTGATAAAGAAATATGAAAAGGAACTTTTGGATTCCTACGAGCAATAATCCCAAGAGAAATAAATAAGAATTTTTTTTTTAATTAATTTAAAGAGGCATTGCATAATGTAGGAAATTTGCAATATTTTAATTAGATACGATAAAAAGAATAATTATATTAACACTAGAACTACCAACCAGTCAAAATGGCTGATTTCGGGTTTGGCATCTTTTATTACAAAATTTTATTGCCGTCCTTTTGTCAAAATGTCTGTCATGTTTTATTGAGCTAATGAATGGTTGTATATGTTAGATGATGCTGCAATATTTATTTATTTATTTTTCTACTTTATTTTCAGTTTTGATGTAAGCATGCATTTAATGTCGGTACTTCTAGTGTTAATTACGAAATTTGAAAGTGAGTTCTGCTTTTCTATTTTTACAATTACTGAACTTATGATAAATTATTATTTGATGATCATTATTTCATTAACGATAAAATACAGTTATTTTATCTTCTTCAATCTAACCTCATCTAGCTATTGTATATAGAACGATTACAACAATTATATACTGTAATGTATCGTCAAATTTGTAAAGAACACCAGTTGCTGTTTGCAATAAAATTTGCAAGACCAAAGATTCGTTCCATTACTAAGAGTTAAATAAATGAGCATCAATTACACGGTAATCTTTCATTTCCGTTGCCCGCGGCATTTAATTTTCCCGTGGCCCCGAATGCTCCCGTGGGAGCAATTATTTAGCCAAAAATTTTATAAGCTCTCGCCGTTCAAGATGTTCCTCCTCTTAACGATGCTGTTGCGCTAATTTCCTCCCGGCGAGAAAGAATGGCGTGAATAAATAAACGTAAGCCCGGAAGAAATTCGTGGACGAGTATAAAGCTTGTCGTGGACGTGCTAATGGAAAAAGGTTGCGAGTATTAGGAAAGTTTCTTTACGCGAAGCCCGTGCTGGCACGTTTCGGTACTTTCGCGAATATCTTGGCGAAGGAATGTGACGAAGTTTAAGCACATCCAACGCAAGAAGCCCGGAATACCGTGAGCCAGTTAACCAAGGAATTAAGATAGTTGTCGAAGAGCCCTTGTTTTTAATAATAAATTCCTTGAGCACGCGCCGAACTGCTCGACTCGAGTGAGACTTATCTTTCCATTCTCTCCTCAGCCGGTTAACGGCCAGTTATTTTAAACGAGAGGCCGTTTCCGAACGTTTTCCGCAACTTCCTCGGGATTAACTCTCGATGAAGCATCCGTTTTCCCGTGGTTTAACTATTTAGGGCACGGTGGAATTAAAAGTGCCCCACGTTTTTGATGTAATTCACGGCATGGTGGGACATTTCTAGTCCCACCTCGAAATCTTGTAGTAGCTGCATGTGCATAGGTTTATATTTCGTAAAGCAGTTAATAATGTCTTCAAGCGATGTTACAAATGTGTGTAACTTGATAATAATCGCGAGAATCGCGCGCGCTCGGAGGCAGAAGTGTAGACCCGAGTTATAATTGGCCCTGGACACGATCGAATCACGTGGCGCGCGATTCTTGCGTTCTGATTGGTCGGTGTTTTTCTTTAATAATTTAAAAATGAAGCCCCATACGACATTTTTGTAAATGAAAAAGTTGTTCAGAATGACCCCACCTACCTCTCATTTCCGGCTCCTTCAACACTTTTGGCACACGCTGTATACCGACGACCTCTTGACTTTTAAAACTAAAGTGCTCGAAGGGACGAAAAACGATGTCTACCGTATTGACGGAATCTTGGATCCACGCCTAATTTTCTCAATTCCTATTATGATACTAGGACCCAACATCTTCAAGAGTCCCGAGTTAAATACGGGCATGCAACAAAAATATTGATGATTCGTGAAGAAATACGGAACAAAGTGAAACTACGAAGAACCCTAACTGCGGAATCGTTTGGCTCGAACATAAATTAATATTCCAGTGTCTTTCAAGGGTCAGGGGAAAATAAAACAGCTATCGCTCGTAATTCTTCGAGCGTCTTTTAATCGCCACTCGGTTCGCCAGCGTCCGCGGAATCTCGTGAAGCTCGCACAAGGACGTTTTAATCTGGACGACCACTTAGAAACTCGCCGCATAGATCGTGTCGCTATCTTGACGGTCAGATCAGGGTATTCTAGGAACGGAATAAAACTTCTATGAAATTTAATAAGTTCCTCTGCTGGCGGTCGTAAGTTTCCCCGCAAACGACGGAAACAAGCGGCCTGCTCTTTGCGCACGGATTAAGTCACTAAATTTAGGGGCGTTCCTTTGCATCCGTGCTCGACTCCAATTTATCTGCTTTACAGAGCCTATTAAATCGAGCACACGATTGCTCGTTGCGGATATATTTCGTAGGATCATGCGTGACAATCGGATATCCAACTCGTCGAATCCATTTATCAGCGAGAAATATGATCGTCCCACAGAATTACCGAATATAGACGACATTTGATTAGTGTCGTAAGTAGTTGCCTGCGAGAAGAATTATCGTATATGTGGTTGTGTCCAAAAATAATTCATTTATACATGGTTATGTGCGGGATTATATAAACACGCTTACTGAATTTGTGGTGGATAAATTATCGAACTTTAGTCGGCCTAATAATGGATACCAGTCTTTAGTTTAATCAGTGATGTTAGAAACTGTAGCCGTATGTGGTTCACATGTGATCGTACCCATGGATCACATGTCTGCAAGATCCTTCACTAAAATCCGAAATTGATTTCATTGAAATAATAAAATATAATATACAAAAATATTAAAAATTGTAGGAAACTAACAAAATCTCATGTGGATATTAACAAATAAACATTGAATATATATGGGAATATCATTTTTTAATAAATGTATTATCTAATCGTTATGCGTGTAGAGTAATTTGTGACAAATTCGGGCACGTTATAGCAACGTTTCGTCCAACTTTATTACTTTCGTTTAAGACTTCATTATAAACAAAATTTGCGCATTCTAAAATAGAACGTATAAACATTAAAGGCATAAAAACCTTCCACACTTCTTGATGGATATAATTTCTCGCCAAATTTTTATTAATTCTACCATAATTTACATCGATCAATAAATAATTAGTAAACGGTGATGTTGTATTTGGTATCTATTATTAACAATTAATTATGTCATTAATTCATTGATGTAATTAATTTTCTGTAGCATATTTGCAATATAATGCAGCCAATAATTAAACACTATTTTAGAACTGTACGTTCGTGAAGTTCATTGAATACATCCTTGTCTTCTCTCTGGTCATTAACAAAATAGAAACACATGAAACAATTACCATTAGTCTTCCGGTTGCACCGTATTGACCGAGCTTTTTATACTGTGCACCGTTCCACTTAACCGGTTGTAACTAGAGTAATTTCTCACATTGCAGTACTTCTATCCAAGAGTATATTCCTTGGTATAAAACGTTCGAAAAACGATACAAAAGAAACATTTAAAAAATCCAATAATATAACATAGGAGGACAATAATAATAATTGGACGGTTTTCTTTTTGTTTCAGGTGAGTGACGCTAATGATACTTATTGGATACCAGTTATGCTGATTGATGCGTAAGTTTTAGCAGCTTAAAAACTTGCATTTTAAGTGAAGAACACTGAAAAGTTGAAACTTTAATTTACTCTTTGATTTACTTCATTTTTTTCTTATGCTTTATGTTTCCTATATATCTTTTATTTATTTTACTCTCTAATTTCGTATTAAGATCACAAGCAGAGGTGATCTAATTTTATTATTAAAGTATTATATTTTACTTATTTAAATCATAGTTATATTTAACTTATTTTAAACTAGTAATAGTTAAATACAAAACTTTCAGTAGTATCATAACAATAAGATGCGATACTGTTAGCTTATGCAATTATAGGTTTAGTATTATTTAGATTTTAGTTTCAACTGAGTTTATAAAGAAATTGAAACTACAAATATTCGTCAGTGTTCTTGAAGAGATTAAAGAGTCCTAATGTACACTTCTGTACGTACTATCTCTTGCGATATTTTTATTTTTACACTTTCACATACATAGAACCGCTTCTGAAGCACAAAGACAGGAATTTGTCTCATCTCTTCTTTTCTTGGAATTGAACGTACCAGCATTTCTATAATCACTGCGATGAGATGCTACGAGAGGAATAATAACAATTATTGCAATGTAATCATAATAAATGAAGTCTGATGAGGTCGAACGATCATCAGCGAATTCTTCGCTGGGAAATCACGTTAATTAGATGCAATTACATCCAACAGAATTTTTTTACAACGTCGTTCATTCCATTCACTGAAATCAATTCGAGCAAATCGCTTTCTCTTCTCAAATAGCTCACTCGTGTATTTTACATGTTTATTCGTATGAAACTAATAGCTGTTTATATCAGAACATTATATTTCGCTGGATTATATTGTATAATGTGAAAGTCGTACAAAAAAGTGGATTGAATATTCACTGACAGGTTCAATAAAAGGATATGACGTCACGAGTTTTTCTTAGAATTTAAAAATATAGGTTAATGAAGCGCTGCAGTTTTCAACAAACACGTTGTGAAATTTATCGGTATAGATACAAAATATTTAATGAGAAATAAAAGACGATGCAAGAAAAAATCATTTAAAATAACTCTCATTAAAATAGAAGACAGTTTGTATTAAATATTAAAGATATGCTTCAGAAAACAGCATCGTTAACAAATATTAACTTGATGATTTCCATTTTTGATTCCTATTTTTTGAACATACGAATTTTATGTATTTCATCGCACGAATAATTAATATTCTGTTGATCGTTAATAACAGTTATTAACAGCAGAAATTGATTTTGAAGTACAAATTACTGTTATCAATGATAGAAGTTAATTTTGTTTACAAAAAGCTATTACCAGTAATAATATTCACTTTCGGTTACAAGCAACTATTATCGATTACAAAAATTTCATTGCGGTTATCATTAACCAATATACGTGAAATAAAATCTGTGATTACCAATAATTAGGTAAAATTCTAATCGCTAAGTCGGATAAACTAATCATTGTCATTTCAGATAACTAAAATTTATTACTTACGTAGCTTGTGTTTTGTATTTATAATGTACCATAATGTGTAATTTAAATTTCGCGCCACGATTTTGCTAAAAAATGGCAGCACCTGTCTCGGCAGTCCGATTTCGTACCTCTAATAAAAGGGTTCATAAAATGTATTCAAATCTTAACAATTCTATGTAATTACTGTAGCATATCAACTGCAACCAAGGCAATTATTTTTCACGAAGAATAACACAATATCAATCGGTGGTTCTCCATTTTTAACAAAATACAGTAAAGGCAGTTCCATATTAGTCGCAGCGACGATCGCATAATTGACGCAATAAGGAGCGGGTACAGATGAGCCCCAAGGAAACATGCTAGAACGTTCATATTTTCCATTCCGTTTCACCATGATCGACTTAACAACTTCGTTGATAAAACCAACGTCGAGGGACCTCGTTTACGAATCAGGATGTCTCGCTCGCTCGCAGCGTCGCGAAATAAAATTAACGTGAAAAGAGGAAGCGAGTCCCGAATAGCATGGATCCCGAGAGGGAATAAACTGAAAGTGTTGCATCGTGAACGCGACGTTCCCTAAGACGGCATCTAAGTGTCTATAAACACCGCGGCAGTGCCAGGCAAGACGCAAAATAATTAATTCGCCAACGACCCGGCTGCACCATGGAAGTTTGCCGTCGACGTGAAACTAGTCCCTGAATCGTCGACTAATGCTCGGAGTCTCGCGAGTGGCTAATTAGGTATTATAATGGCGTTGAATCGGTATTGAGTCGCGAGAGACGAGACGGGGACGAGGCGAAAACGCGAAAACGCGACGCTAAACCCCTTTTCCCGAAGCTGAATAATCTCGCCGACGGAAATAATTAAAAGGTGAGATTTTAATCAACCTAACATGCCGCAACTTTTTCAACGAATTGACCCGGTTCCAGGCGCGGAATCGATAATGTTGCATCGGCCAGATTCCGCGAGCAATTAGAAAGATGCACCGTCGAAAGAATACAGATTTTGTTCCCTTCCAGACAAAGATATCAAGACTTTGCAATTTCTGACGGAAGAAGGAATACGGTTTTCGAAAAATTTATTCATGCTGGATATTACGCGCATGTTTTACTTCGATCAAGATTATTGACATATTTACACGTAGTTTGAGTAGGATAAATATCTATAAAATATGAAAATATATAAATATTTTCACGTTTGTGGCCAAATGAATATAAAATTTTAGAAAGTTTTCCGATAGCCATGTTTTTTTTTTTAACTGAATACATGCACATCGAGCAGAAACAGTTTTGCTACATTTAGGGAAACTTATTTTGTTTATAATAGAAGTAAGTATATAAATCAACAGAAACAAAAGAGGTTCACATATGTGGACAAAATTTGTATGTAAAGATGCAGTATTATACATTTTCACAGTACTCATTACACAACACTTACAGCAACGAGTAGTTACACTTACAACAACCAACTGTAAATTTAGTTTTAAGTGTTAATACATTAAACATTTTATTGAACTTTAACAAGTATACAACAGTTTATTTTCAACAACATATCACTCTATAACCGTAAAACGCTATAGAGACACACGGGTTCGGATTTTAAGAAAAAAAAACTCTGATCGTGTGTAACGGAACTGTTGCATTGAAGAAAACTTTGACTCAGGTCTAATCCTCCCGCTACAATATGTATTCTAAGATCTAACAGCACGAAGGATGACACAAAATAGGTGCGAGGTATCGATGATAGGAAAGGTAACGAGGATTCGCAATATCAAGTAAGGGTTGCAGAACTGGCAGTTTAATTCGGAACGGGCCGTTCCGCGTTAACAGAAGCGAGGCGGAAACGAATGAGGGAGTTTAAGTTCGGCACGCGAATGCGGCTCTCATCAATCTATCTTCCCGAGCCGGCGTCTGACAGTCGTTTCGAATGCATTTAAGCTTCCCCTCGCGCTCCAACGGTTCTGGCTTCTATACAGCTGAGAACATTACTCGACTCGATCCTCCTTACATGACGAAGTGAACTCGCTCGAGGAAATTGCTCCGCCTTCCTGCTATCCAGAGACAGACGGCTGCTGGATGATTTGTCGAAAAATTCCTCTCTGTAGCGCCTGCCCCGATGAAATCGAGCGGGATTTATTAAGACAAAATTCCGTTGACGCTGCCCGCGAGCGTGTTCGCTCACATGGCTGAATGTAGCCTGTTGACTTTCGATGAAGATGTTCGCTTTGTACGATGTCACGTGATTCTTTTGCACAGATTAACCCTTTGCGGTCGAGCGGCAACCATCACTCGCGATTTGATTCGGTGCTACAATTTTTTAATAAATAACTTTTAACTGCATTTGTAGTATTATGCATGTAATGTTTGAACACAGTGAAACATACAATATTGGCAATTGATAATAAAGACATGATTATTTTTTAAAAAATTGTTCAAACTTTTTAGCCAGAAAGTTTTACAGTTGCTATTTGCTAATGGTAAAAATACTTACGACCGCAAAGGGTTAAGCGTCACGTAGCTAAGCCTCCTTAGCATTTTATAAATTGAATAGCATTTTGTACATTTATGTTTTTAACCGTTTCTGCCGTAGCAGCAATGATGTCCAAGGAACCAGTACTTAGTCAATATAGTTTTATTATCTTTTTCTGCATTTGACCAGATTGACCATGGTCCTCAATTTTATAGTTTCCACGTGTTGGGTAGAAGTTGAGGCGATCCTTGGATTTATTATTTATCACGACCATGAGTAAAAATTTGGACACCCTCGTAAAGGCACTCGAGGTACAACGGTACCTCAATTACCATGATCGAAGAGTGATGATCCCCACTGAGTTAACGTACCACCACCCCACTTTGGAAAAAGACACTTGCAACCACCAATAGCGAACGTGCCCACCTTTATGAATGTCTACTGAAAAGTTCATAAATACGTATACTCAGAAACCGAAAGACAAATTTTAACAAGATTTCAACAAGAATTCAACTAGATTTAATATACTTAACATATTCCATAGATTGTCAACCAATAGTTGATATTAGACATCAGCGAGCCTTGAAATAAACACATCACCAAATTTCCTCGAAATTCACTCATTCATCATTAAATACAGTTCACTAATATCATGCTAGTTGTACGTGTGCATCGTAGGCAACCGTTTGTCCCGCAAAATTAGAAATTTAGAAATACCGAGATCTTTTAATTTTGGAGGTGAACATTGTAAATAGAAATTTCGGATGTTGGAAATTTACAAATCTTGGAACCTGTAAAATTAAAAAATGCGAATACATACAGAACTCCGTTATTTGCATAAATATACGTAATGACGTTCCCATACTTCCCACAAAAGACATCAGAACGAATCTTCCTCAAATACGAACGGACACCAGGTTATACATCATAATCAATATAAAAAAATAGTGTGTAACTGTCATCCGTTTAATAAACGCAGAAAAACTCCTACCCTTGTAGGTACCGATAGAACTCTCTCAAAGAATGAAAATGAATTTCATGTTCGAGTAATCCTCTAAAAAGAGGAAGAGTACGACTAAGACGGTCCGATTGAGATCGGTCAATCATGCGGGACGATTATGCGGAGGATCGGAGCTCCAACTGCGGGCTTTCCCCTATCATTTGAAAAATTAAATCGGCCGATTTATCATGAATCTTTTCCCGCTATATTCGGGGCATCGAGGCGGGTTTTCATCGAGGTAAAGGGAAGGGAAGTGCATCGGATCGTTTCACGGGATAAAGAACGCGCGGGTAGAGGAAAAGAAAGAGGGAGCCGATTCGTTTCCTTTCGCCACGGTCGATGAGGGTGGTGGAGGTAGATTTATAAGAAGGAACCCTGTTTGAAATCTCATGCAAATCAATGCAGAGTAGAGGTGCCAGCTAGAAACTGGCGGGGATAGTAGGCGGAACGTGTTGTCGATCGTTCTCTGCAGATACACGTAGATACAGCCACGACCTGGAGAGCGAAACAGCCAGGGCCGCCGTAGGTGTGTGACTGTATTATATATCCCCTATCGCTGGTTTATGCAGCCATAAATAGCGTTTATACGCTCGGTAAAGTATTCCCGAAGCACCGGCGGGCCTGGCTTCCCGCCTATCCGCTATCTATTCTATTATGCCTCGACATAGTACCTACCTACCTACACCTACCCCAATACCAACTACACCCTGCTATACCTCTCCATCTCCACCTCATTCTTTTATTCCTCTTTGCTTTTCCATCTACCTACCATCGCCGAATTCCATCACTCGTTCAACGATAAAATTGTACCAGATATCTTCGGCTTGCTCGCTGCACACTGTACCGCTTCTAGCGATCAATCATATTTTATTAGATCGCTGCTCCAAATTACGCCGATTTCTTCGAATTCGACTACGACGGTTTTGTAAACTAAGCAAAATGGACAATTTGAACGGCTGTAGAAGTTTAGCGTGAATTGGTATTTCGATTTACCGCGTTTTGTACAAAGATTGTAACGAGATAACGCGGTTGACACGGCGGGTACCCCAGACTCTACGAGATTTAAGTTTCATGTTGTATAATACAGCAGAACGGAATTTAAATACGAAAATATTTGGTATTAAGTTTGCTTAAGGGGTTACACCACTCTAGAGCGCCAAAAAGTTACCTAATTTCAGGAATTTTTTCCGGAGAAACTATAACAAAGATGAAAAATATACATCGAAATGTTAAACTAAATTTTTATGAAGCAATTTAAAAGAAAATGGCGGTTCGGGAGCTAGTTGACTGGAACGCTGATCGGGGGGAATACCTCTGCGGCCGGAAAAGATTTTCCTCCGATTGGAAATAAAGGCACTTATAAAATTCTCCCGACTATAAATGATATTGTACCTTATTCTTAAGACTCCAAGGCAACTTTTAAGCGAAGTAAAAAATTTTCGATTTTTTGAAAATCCTAGAGTGGTGTAACCCCTTAAGTTTTCAAATCTGTATTTGACGTGAAAAGATATACGAAATAAATGAAGCCAATCCAACCTTGTGATGACTTCAGCATCGCAAGTCTTATGGAGAAGTATATGCAGCGGTGATTCTACCCATCTTACGAATTTAAAGATTAAGGGAACGTGAATGTGTGAAGTCAATATCCTTAAGTTGATAATATTTTTCATTAATGTAGAAGTTAATGCATGAATACATTTCGGGTTATGATTTATAACACTTTTAAATTCACCTTCACCAACAGGGGGATGCGGGCAATTAACCTATACTCGTATTTCCGAATTCTCCGTCCGTATTCAATTATTATTGAATATATTTGCTGCAATATTAATGAAATACTGTAATATCAGCTGCAACATTAACGAAATACAGATAAATATTTACTGATATATTATATTCAGATTAAAGTTCAGATCAAAGTAATATATCATCCAGTAGTACAGATCAAGCATGCTACGACACTGATGATGTATACTAATTGTCCTGTAGTGGAGTTAGATGATGCAATTACAAAGTTACATTTAATTTTGTATTTCTGTAGAAGATTATACTTTATATTTACGTCAAAGGAGTATCGAACAGCGAAATATCAAAATATTAAAGTATTTAAATATTGAAACACAGAAATGTTGAAAATAATAACATTGAAAACATTGAAAATATTGAAGTATAGACAATCTATACCTATTCATAATAAATTTATAAATTTATGATTTTTGAAATATTATATTTTGTGTCTTCATAAAATATAATATATCACTGTTGAATGTTTAATTTCATATTTCACTCGTTCATTAAGTTAACAGTAATTTCGCTATCCCCTTTATTCTTTCTTAAAAGTTTCTTAGAAATCCAAGTATGAAATAAAATTTAGTAGAATTGATATCCAATATGAGACGGTTCTTCGTGCAAGAGGAATTTACCGACATAGTTACCCGCCGCGAAAGAGGAAATCGTTCCGACGAAATACCTCTTCGATTTTATGGACTCGCGTAAAACGTGTCTTTCGTGATGTACCCATGCGTTGCATGGAAATTGTGAGGAAAAAAAAGAATTGTGAATCGGTCTTCTAGTAAGGTTTAATCGAGACGACGAAACGTATCATGTAGGATCTTTAATTGTAACTATAAAGACTTAGACAAACTGATACCAGTAGCGTATACGTAGAGGGTTCGAGGGCTGTCTTCCTTCACTTAAAAGAAAATAACTACTTTAATCGATTTCTATATTATTTTATTTTAATTCGTTTTGAAAATATTGGAACACTTTCTTGTATTCAGTTACAAAAACAAACAAACCTATAATGCTATCTCAGCCTTTCTAGCATGCTTCCCATTTCTTAATACCTCGATGCACGTTTCCGGTTTTACTCGACGAACAACTCCGAAGTCAGCAGCCAAGGAATTTTTAAGGGGGGGCTTCTATGTAGACGCAGCCAGAAAAGTCATCTTTTGTTTTGTTTAAAAAGTTACTTTAAAACCCATATGATACGAAACGCATTGGTGTTTGGAGTGGTGCACGTAGCTATTGTTGCGAGAACCTGTACATGTGATCCACCTTCGTTCCCAACCGAAATGCGCGCGGCAGTAATGATCATAAGTTTGTTTATTTATAATCCCTGTTTGAAGTGCTTCTATACTTGTAATAAGGTTTAGTCAGATGTTTCGCAAGAAGTATTTACGCGGAATTTTCAAAGTAACGGTAGATATAAAAATCATTCAAATAATAGCAAAACAGCCAGTAAGTCACAAAATCGTCCATTTTTGATCTTACCGAAACTTTACACGCGATTTTCTTAAAACTTGCTTTTTTGCCAAGTTGAAAATCGGTGTACACGATTACTTAAAAGTTACTCCACCGATTGGCCTGAAATTTTGCAATTTTACAAAATTTGCATTAACAAAAATTTTACACATTTTAATAGTAGTAATGTCTCCGGGAAGAAATTAAGAGTAACTTAAAATCGCGGAAATAAACATTTCTTTTATTTCAAAGAAGACAACGATTTTTCTATAAAATGTTAAGCTTTTCGTTCCGAGGTCTGCCATTCTTCCAATTTTGAATCTTTTTTCGGTATCTCCAGTTACTGCGACTACATACTAATAATGTTTCTTCGTTTTTGCTGTTTCGGATAATAAGAACCGACACTAGAGAGAACACCGTTTCAGAAATCGCTTTACTTGCCTCGGAACCATTTGCGTCGGAATGACATGATACACGTGTGACGCACTTGCGATTTAAGCACCGTAATTCTTGTCTATATTTTTAATACAGTTGAATGTTCCATTTCAATCTAATTGTAACTTGCATAGTTGCGAATCGCTAAATGCAAAACAGTGCCGACATTCGAATTTTTTCAGTCATCTTAATATATTAGCAGTGAATAGCTCGTTATGTCTGACGCATTTGCAGAATAAATTCCAGCGGTGGTGGTTAAATAGTTCTTGAAACTGTCCAAATATTTATTCGCTTCTGACTCTTCAAAATAATGATTGATAATCGGCTTAATTTCTGCTTTCTACATAGAGGTCCACCTTTAACGCTAGATTTACGGGCGTTCAATGATCACTTATATCTGAAGTGAGAATGAAATATAAAAACAAATAAATAATGGATAATACATAAGCCGGCTTTTATAAAGATTCTTTAGCTCGATGAAGGTTAACATGCATTTCGCAGTAAGTTTTTTAATAATTTTCGTAATTGAAAATAAGAAACGTAAGATCCGTCATATTGACGAGGTCCGTAAACTTAGTGTTAAGAAGCTAGCCGAGCGGAAAGGATGGTCGAGGAAGAAACAGAAGCAGGATTGCGGTGGAACACGCGGCTTCGCGTGTTCCGATTCTTCAGGAACGAACCGAGGTTGCATTTACTTCCGAGTGTACTCGGTCGGGTTTATTGAGGCTTCGAACGTTCCGAATCCCCGTTTACCCCCGTGGCGGGGAGGTGTGTAACGAATTCGATCTAATGCATTCCCGCAATAAAGTTTATTGCCGTGTTGCTTGCGTACGGGGCTGTTTCCATTTCTCGCGAGCCTAGGCACCGCCACGGTGCCCGTGCTGCTCGCGTGTTTGCTCGCCGCGCCTCTGTGTGTGCGCGACTGGGAACGTGGCTAAAACCCATGGAAACTGTCGCTGAAACATCGATGGAAATGGGAAGCGAGCTTCTGCATTTGCATCGCAATCGAATCGCGAATTCGTCCTCGAGCGACGCGATTTCGGTTGCGCGGATGACTTGGAAAATTTTGTGAATCGTAGGAAATGCGACGAATCTTGCTGGAATTTTTAAAACGCTTCAACTTGAACTTTAAGTCCAACTATAATATAGCCAAAAAAAATAAACATAACGTTTTAACTCCTTTAATTCGTTTTAATATCGTAGCTGACGAATAATTTTGACCGACACACGTGAAAAATATATTGTCTCAAGTGGAATTAATTTGTGACTACTATAGATGGTCTGATGGACCGCCAGTGTTTATTACATTAACGAATTTTGTATAAATAAAAATGTCGAATAAAAGTGAACCGTATTTCTTTTTGGTTCATAAATTAACTGTTAATTGGTTAGCGATTAATATGTTAACTGCTAACAAGTTCAGAGTGCAATTGAATAATACAAAATGTATTCAACGAAATATATTTTGTGACGATGAATTTTACTGGAAATTTGATTATTTTCTTTGAATATGAAGAATGGCGTCAGATTGTCGATACTAGTTAAGCATCATTCAGCATTTATTATATTTAGGTGATTCTTGAATATTTCAAGATGATTTATGTATTCAAATGTAGAGAAGTTTTATTTTTCTGTGGTTTTTGATACTTTAATTAAGTGCTCGTCCGTTTCTTATTGTTTGGTATTCCATAACTTTACAAGATATTATCAAAATTAAATAGATATACTTTTTACTATTTTACTATTTTACTATTTTACTATTTTAGTATTTTAGTATTTTAGTATTTTAGTATTTTACTATTTTACTATTTTACTATTTTACTATTTCATTATGCTACTATTTATGCATTCTATTTTCTCACTTCGCTGCTACTGTATTACTATATCATTATTCCACTATACTACTATTTTCCAATTGTAATATCGAATTCTTCTACTATACTATTATTTAACTATTATATTACCCCATTCTCTTAATTCGCTATTGTTCGACTATATTTCACTTTTTTACGTTACTACAATATTATGCTACTGTCATAATTATAACTTCATTACATTACACTTCATTATATAATCACTGAAAATCAGACATGTACTGCATTATTATAGGTGTAAAACACTTTATAAATTTCTATCGGTATCTATAGATGATTCAAAAGTACATAATTATAACACGAGGAATAATTAGTAAATCAAACCAGTCACTGATTTAACCCTTTCATATTGGCAAGTGACATCTCGAATACTTTGTGACTGAAAAGTTTAATCAATTTTTTTTGATTAAAAAAAAATGTTTCTTCAAATTGTTCTATTATATTCTCCACTTTGGTCACATTTTAAAGCATCTCTGTTCAAACCTGTTTACACGATTGTAATGAAAACCAAAATCATAATGTTATATATACCGTCATCATAAATATCATCCGTACTTCATCCGTACTCATCAGCTAAAACTGTCACATTCTAAATAAAACCGATCACTGTCCTTCGCGATGTTCCCTAAACATTCGCAAAATTCCGTTGTTCGCAAGGGCCATTAAACATTTATCGCGTTATTCACAAACTATTCGCCACTTTCGTCCGTCCAGTGTTTCCCATTTAAAAAGTTCGCCTCGGTTCCCGCCCGGGCGATTCCTCGGCGAAACGCGCGTGCATTCGTCGTCTGCAATGTACCGCGACGAGTTTAAGCGTCATTGCCGAGGCAGCCTCGTGTAACATGCGAAAGTTTCGCAAAGTAAACTTAGCCCGGTGCGAGCTGCAGGGCTTCACGGTTAGCAATCGGCCGTCTGGCTAGCTGGCTGGTTTGCTACTCGTGGCGGTTTTGTTGCTTCGACTCTGCTCCCTTCAACAGCCTCTTCTCGTTTCGCCGGTCCCATTCTGTTCCTCCGCTTCCCTCTTTGGCCAAGTTCGTTTCCCTCGCGTTCGACCGCCTCTCTGTCGCCCCTTCGTCGAGTTACTGGCATCATTGTGTACCGGTAGCTGCGTAGAAAAAAGAAAGAACCCATGTAAATTACCCTCGAAGAACAATGCTGCCCCCTTGCTCCGTCGTCGCGATTTCTCCTTCAATGGCGCAGCCTTGAAGCCTGGAGATAGCGATCGACGTCGCGGCTACTCGAACTGCGAAGTTTCTTCCGTTGCCCGAAGATCGACGCGATCGCTTACCCGAGGGAGTTGACCAACAGGATCACCGATCAGGTCATGATGGAGTGGTTAATGAAACACATCGCTCGATAATAAACTCGTGTACGAACAGAGATACCTGTCGGACTGTCGTGTTCGGGTTTTGGAGACAAGTGATGCGTAACACCATGTAACCATCTTCTATGCTTAGTATCCGAAGGATCGAGATTTGCTCACTGATTTGTAAATGTACATGTTTGATTAATTCAATCACATATAAAATTTTATTATTCAATTAGGTATATATGTTGTATGTGTTATATATCACTTTATTGTAAATGAAAGGTAAGAACACGTTATTGGAAACGAAAGAGTTGGCAAGCTATAAATATTGACACTTGGAAATCTGAAATATTATACATTTAGAAATTTGATTGCTATGTGATACATTACACAATGTAACTACCTTTATATTAGTATCCGAAGGATCGAGATTTGCTCACTGATTTAGAAATGCAAATATTTATTTAATTTAATCATATACTTTTTAGTTTTATTATTCAATAAGGTGTATAATGCCATTTATCGCTTTATTGTAACTGAAAGATAAGAAAGCTCTATTGGAAACGGAAGAGTTAGCTCGGTATAAATGTTCACACTTGGAAATCTGAAATATTATAAGTTTAGAAATTCGATTGCTGTGTATTTGAAAATTTCTGACTTGAAAGGTTGAAAAGTTTTGTATCCCTATATATCTATGGTATATTCATAAATTGCTGCATTTGTAAACACAGCAGTTTCAAAACTTGTTACCCTGTAATACGGTAAATTTCAAAACTTGATGTTGCTATACTTCTAAAGTTCTAATTACCACGGTGTAAAATTGTATTTTATTCCATACACGAGTGTATGATACCTGAATTTAATTGCTAAGTATTTTGTAAATTATTAGTAGGAACGGGAAGATTAAGTGATCGTTAAATTGTTATTCGCTGTTATAACATAAACAGTAAAATGTTTTTATTGCGGCCGTAAATGAAAGCAAAGAGGAAGATGCAGTAGAATGTAGCAGACATCGGAATCCGTGTAGCCCAAAGATTTATAGGATACGTGTATTCGCGTATATACGTAAATCATGCACAAGTGCTTGAACCCTTTCCTTTGTGATATCGTTCACTTTGTAATCCCAGGTGTAACAATTGCCAGTTAAACACGTATCTTTCCTTCGACTAATTTCAGAACTATTGTAGAATTACTTCAGAATTATTGTGCAACAATATAATTTATTAATACAATAGGCGTCATTGTCTGAAAAGTAATAACAGCTATTGCGGCAGAACTATTGAATATATTAAAATATTTGATAGTACTACTGATTCAATTTTGTTCAGAATGGGGCAGTTTTTTCATATTTCATATATTCCAGATAAAATTTGTGTACAGATATATATTTTATAAGGATTTAAAAAGGTGGTAATTTGAAAATTTGGAAATGTGGAATTTTGAAAGTTGAAAGGAATGAAACTGCGAAATGTACAGATCGAGAAATGTGGCAATTTAGAAAATTTAGAAACAAGGGAATTTGAAAAGTTAAGAATTTGAAATTTTTTGAATGAAATATTTGCAAAGTATGCAACTCATAGTAGTTTTCCATTACTATATCTGTCTGCTAGCAAATCCTAAAGTCCTCTAATCTCAAAATCCCCAAATTCCAAAATCTTCAAAACTCAAAGTCCACAAATGTCAAGGTGTTCAAATATTAATGTCTTCAAATACTAAAGGCCTCAAATCTCGATGTCTTTAAATACAAAACACTTCATACCCCAAAATCCCCAAATTCTGAAGTCTTTGAATCCTAAAGTTCTCAAAACCCAAAGTCCTCAAAATCTTCAAAGCTAAAGGTCTCCAAATCCCAAGGACTCAAATCTTAAATACCTCAAGTTCTTAACGAACCCCCGAAAAACTCTAAAAATAAACAGGCATAATTCTCTTCCCCATGTTATCCACGCCATTCCCAAGAGTACCCAGATTAGTTCACGAGCGTGCAATTACTTTGCTCAACCGCGTCGTCAAAGTAATCAAAGAGTTCGCTTTCCATCGCAATTCGAAAATTCTCAAAGTCGATTATCCGATAAAAAGAGCGCTAAAAGTCCCGTTTGTTCGAAGGTAAATCCAAGCTTAATAGAATCGCCAGAAACGTTCCCGGTGAGTGAATGATTAGCCAGGTGTCTCGTCAAAGTCATCCGTTCCAATCTGGCCGACGTATTCCCATTAAATCTGTTCGGAGGCAAACGGTACACTGGCGGGGTGGGGCGGAACAACGAAGCCATTTTCATACAGACATGCAGCGAAACTTTTCGATCTTCTAACTGGCATATGTAACCTTCGTTCCTGTATCTGACAGCGGGATATCGCGTAACCTTGTCTCCTCGCGTGGCGAAAGTCTGGACACGTGTTCCGTCTCGTTTCAGCACGCGAACAGACGGGCCCGAGTCGGCGTAGATCGATCCATCACAGTGAACGCGCATTTCTCATTAAACGCTGGCCGAGAAATTATGAAGCGAGTTTAATTGTTCCGTCCGACACCGCTCCGCCACCCCGCTCGTCGTTCTCGGTCGTTTTTGGCAGCCGGCTCTTTTCCACTTGTCATTACACCGCTCGATCCGCGATAATGACTCTCCACCGTGGGGATTTCGCGCTAGCGGAGGCCAGGGCTCGCAATTTATACGCGAACGAACGGGCGGCAAACGCTTTTTAAATCGATTTGGAGCCGCGCCAATCGCGCGAGCCGATTTTCTTCCGGCTCGTTCGTCTCCGTTCTTTCTAGAACGTTTTTCGCGGCACGCCTAATTGGTTTTATTATGCTCCGAGAGCCGGACCGATAGCGAGGCGACTGGCCTCCCGCGATAAGGAACGTCCCGACGACTATGCTCGGCCCTCCACCTGGTCCGGATCGCACGTCGGATAAAGCCGGCCTCGAATAACTCTCGAAATTGATGGCAGAATTACGAGCGGATGAATAGAGAGCTCCGCGAGTTATTTCGCGGCCGCGGCGGACCGACGTTAATGCATGCAATCGCCTGATCTAACCGTTCGTCGCGGAATATACGCTCGAACGCTCGGGAATGTGCCTCTCCTTGCATCTTGCCCGGTTATTTCACAAGGGGACATAAAGGTCGACGGGAATCGGATTTTCCTAAATCTTCCAGTATTTGAAGTTGTCGTACCTAAAATTAATTAGGCTGAGGACGTGAGGTATGTGTGAATGAATTGTAAACGAATTAACAGTCACTCAACAATAAATATATATTCAATAAATAAGCAACGAACGGTATCAGGTAGTAACGAGTAATAAGAGCGTTTAAGATTGTGCGGGTGTAAACGCGATGGTAGAAAAATCACGAGTGTCTCGAGCGGCGCGATGATCAGTGTTTTTATGTCCTTCTTGGGAAGAGATAGACGTAGGAAAAGAAAACGAGAAGTATAGAGTGGACAGTTAAAGGGGTGGAAAGGAAAGTCAACGGAAACGTAGGTTCGCACAAATCTGGCTGCCAAATGTGCAATCTGACAAAGACCAGGGTTGCACGAGACTCTGGAAAAAACAGGAAATTGAAGAATAGGCAGGAAGTCCTTAGCAAAACTCAGGAAAAAGAGAAAGTTGGAAATAACGTCGTGGCGGACACAGTCACAAAGCGAAGCAATAGATCACACTTCTCAAGATTTTCCAAAAAAATTACATTTGTACATTTTTTACTTGCTGATAAGGAGTTTGCGTTAAGTATGAAACAACGAGTTGATTGCCCGAACGCGTAACGTAGGAGATCGACAATCCGTGGATTGGCAGTTCGATCCCCGTTGTCGGCATTATTTTTTTTTTTTCTTTCAATTCATACCTACGTTAGCTTCAAGAGTAACGTGTAGGAAATCTACGCTAGTTTTTAACTTTTTAAATTTAGCCATTTCGAGTTTCTTCGGAAATAACTGTTCAACCCGAAATTGCCGAAGGGTCGACCTAAACCTCGTACCTAAACCTGTATCAAAGGTATTAATTCTGTGATACCAGAGAAGTATTTACGAACATTAACGAAGTATGTTTCGCAAATTATTGCTTTCCATATTTTTATGATGAGTATCACCCTACCTCTTGTCATAGCACGTAATTAATAAAGGGAATATGAAACAATTAAGTACATAAAACATTTAATATTATTTTTATGTTCAACCTTTTTTCGAATGCCCACAAATAAAAACCACACATTTTCTATTTAAGAATTAGGTAGCTATAAATTGAAAGAAAAAAAATAATGTCGACAGCGGGGATCGAACTGACAATCTACCGATTGTCAATCTTTTTTTACCGGTTGGCGACCTTGATGCCCCCTTGCCAGAGATAACCGCCATTCAGTTGATTTTCGACGGTATCGCGTAGCGAACCTTTCTTATTACGAAATCGTTAAGAGATTGTAGCGACCTTTGACACCCTATACAAAATAAAACTTTCAAACGTCACTTATGCTTCTCTGAAATCAGTATGAATAATTGAATTTGTAATAAAAAGTGTAGAAATCACATTACCCGTTTTGTGGAATTCTGGAACGGTCTCGTTCATTTATCCACGCAATAACCGAGTATAAACGAAGGCTAATTCGGCTGCGGCTATGAATCTTGCCGACACTCAGCAACAAGCAAAGTCAAGCTTGACCAATTACAAACCGTGCAAAATTCAACAAGTCATTGATTGTTACTCTCAGTATCTTTCAACATTTGCAACAACTCAATTCCCCGTATGATACGTTTCATCCAACACGTTCATCCGACAGTTTGCAATTTCTCGACTATAAAACGCTTCTTAAATTGACTGAGATTTCTCACCATTTATGTTGCGACCATTGTCTGCGACTAGGTCTCTTAAAATATGGAACAATGTTTGCCTTTCCTTTTCCAACATACAGATAACTTATTTCATGTAGTATGGAGGATGTAGAGCGTAGGATAATTTATGATATAGGGATTTAGGTATTCAGACAATTTAGATATTTTTATATTTGAGCATTCGCACAATTTCATCATTTGGGCATTTGGACATTTAGGCATTTAGGGATTCAGAAATTTAGACATTTAGACGTTTGGACAGTTCGAAATTTGAACATTTGATAATTTGGAAATTTAGAAATTGGGGAATTTGGATATTTGGACATTTGCACATTTGGATATTCGGATATTTGGATATTTGGACATTTGGACATTTGGACATTTGGACATTTGGACATTTAGGGACTTAGACATTCTGAGATTTAGATATTTAGACATTAGGGCATTGGGACATTTAAACATTTGGTCCATGTACATATCTCGCTATTCGTTCAGGACTCACATGCACCTTATATTCATTCTTACAGTATTCTTGAAATTTAGTATGCTATCTTGAACATTAAGCATTTTCTATAAGTACTATGGCAGTGGGTTAAAAACAAAATTGTTCATAATTTGAAACAAGCGATAAACAAATTGCGATAAATAAATCTTGAAAAACCCATAGTCTACGGTTTATACGGCGCAAATCTTGATATAATTGCATAACTCCACAAGATATAATCTTTCATTGTCCAAGAGAGAGAGACAGTACCTCAAACGCTATCTCTAGAACCCCTAAGGAAAAACAGCTACCACCAAATAAATTACTACAGAACAAACATGCACACCCTAATGATCAATGGGCCCGTGTTCGTTGCAATTTTCTTCTATTTCGCGATTGTTATCTTTTTCTAACACGCCGCGCAAATATATCATACCGAGAAAAATAGATTGGAAGCTGAGGCTTGTGCACAGATTGGCGTATCTAGCAACAATCCCCGCGATCTCTCGGGCTCGATATATCTGTAAAGAGCCGTAATTACGTATCATTCGCGGCTGCGGGCTATAAATTCCGCAGATTCGTCCGCGAGATAGCAGGACCTCCGGCACAGCCGGACAATAATTCACCGGACGGCCAGTGGGAGTTGCATCGGCCACGGTTAAGAACACAGTCAACAAGTAGCCATGGATACACGGACACGCTCTGCCAAGCATACAGGCTGCCAGTGCAAAAAGCATTACGTTAACCGGATGCCTTGTTAAGCCGGTCGGTGGAAGTCGCTTTGATCGCGCGGCCACGACACGCTCAGGATGTTTCGCCATCAGACGCGGAATCCGAGTTACATCGTGCTTGGCCGTGTTTTTCCGCGGACGAACGATCGACCTTGCCGCCCGGTAATTGAAGAATACTTCTTGCACCGTAATTGAAGAATGACCGGGGCCGAACCTGCACTTTCTTTCGTTACGACATCGGGTAATTGCGCGGCCTTCGCGCAACAGGCGAATTCGAGGGAGAAATGATGCAGCCGAGGACTAGAATAACTCTTGTTTCAACTGTAGGTGTTAAGATGTATGTTCTTCGGGATTCAACTTAATGAACCACGAAGTAGTTAGGTTGTGGAATCGGTGAATCCACTCAAAAGGCAGAAATAACCAAACAACTGGCGAGGGTACAATGTGTGTGCTTTATTAAAACTAGAACTTGGTTTAGCTCTTACGAAAAATACTAACATCTCTCAAACTGATAACGAATTTTGTAGATAAATATAAATTTGGTTGTGCACTCTTTGAGATTTATTGGAAATCTACTGTAGGGAAAAAAGAATGTTCTCTCCAGAATAAAGTATGTACTAATGGGCAATACTAAAAAATATCACTTGATAAAGATTTTTATAATAATCAATAATACGTTTAAGAATTACCAGAATTGTTTGAAATTTATAACGACGTCCGATTCTTTCCAAGAGTGACGTGAACTAATATCATAGTTTCCGACAATTCTGTCATTGTAACCTTTACAAAATTCACCGAAGCGCATAACGTTATTCAACAATAATATTATCGACCGATATTATTAGTATAATGAGAATGATCCGTTCCGTCGGAAATTTCTTTGTTGCGAAACGCACGCGAAGAATCGCTGGTCGTTAACGTCCATTATTCTTTGCGAAGTATATTTAGCCTCATCCTCATTGTAAGGCGTGCTCGCGCAAGAAACAAATTCAGGATTAATTACGTAAAGCACGCGAAACATGTGGTATTTTAATGGCGACGCTCAACCCCCACGATTTATGGTGATCCGTGACGTACGACGAGGAACACGGACTCTTCACGCGTGAACTCATTTCGACGCTGTTAAACGAATCGTTCAAATCTCCCGCGAACTGTTCACATTGTAGGAGCGTAGTAACTTCTAATTACGTGCTCCGCCCTGTGAAACACTTGGCTCATTACCTTCAAATTCTCGGTATCATCAGTCTTAGTCGCGACTCGCCAACCTACCTTGCTGTTCTGGCTTCCTTCTGACTTCCTAGTCGGAAGACTTATTGGTGTATCTTCTTAAACGCGAGCTCGTCTTTTTTCCACGATATATCGACTAGCGGACGTTAATTTGAACGATACGGACGCGACCGAAGGAAATGGGAGATTTACAGATTGAGATCTTTGAAACCTATGGTCGCTCGCTTGTGAAGATCGTTCCGCGTGAATTTTGAGGTTTACGGCGAGCATTTAGAATTAGGTGCAATGATTATACTTACACTGAAATGCCGCAACATCGATCTCCGTGGACATAATTAGAATAGATCTGGATAAGCAGTAGTCGGATTAAGTGTAATTTTAATTAATAATTAGCGTGTGAACATGTGCTTGAAAACTGATTTACTTATTTAGAAACTGGATGGAACCGACACTCCATCATGAACATTTCATGCACGACACTTGATAGGTTAATAAAAAATAACTGCGTTCGAACGATCACACTTTTACGTGACCTATAACGAGATCATTTATCCCGGCTGTTAGGAAACACGAGACGACGTTCGTAAATGTCGGAAGCAGTATATTAACATTATCAGAAGGTGAAACCGACTATCCCGCAAACGCGGTGAAATTAACCTAACCCGACCGAAATCACGTTTATCTCCCCTCGTAGAGTAGTCGATTATGGCGAGTGACGTCTACCCTTTAGCGCCAAAATGTACATCGTAACAATCAATGACACGGAGATCGCATCAAAGAGATTCATCTTGCCGAGTAGACTCGTTTTCCCTCCGTTCTGTCCGCCCTCTGTTTTCGTCCTTTTCATCGCGATCCGTCGAAATAGCATGGAGAATTTAGCGGTCTCGCTTGGGAAAAGGTGGGGAAAACGGATCTACGGGCTGGGTTCCGGCTGATGGCGGTAGACGAACGAAGTTAAGTAGATCGGGGAATTGAGGATCATTTTAATGCTTGGTTAAATTGCGTAATTGTGAGTGCTGGTTGCGGGACCGAGCGAAACGGCCGAACAGAGAACGATATTCGACAGCGGATAGAACCGACAAGGAACGAGAAGGGAAACGGGAGAGTTTGGGCCGGTTGAATCTTGGTTAGCTTCGTATTTACATGAGAAAGAGTCGGAGATTTATAACCCGTATTAAAGTTACTTCGGATGAGCCGGAGAATGCGATTACGTCACGATAACAGCGAACAGATAGCTGTGTTCTTTCGCCGGATTTCGACGCCTTTATTAGTTTTACTCGATTCTTTGTTACAATTAACTTATAGCCTGCAATATCGAGCACAGGCATGCAATTGCAGACTATGGCGCGTGAACAAACAGAGGACATGCATTCAAGAGACAGTCATGGACACAATTAAGTGGACATTGCAGAAATGTAAAAAAAATTTTGGTTTTATTAAAATGTTTCAAATAAATTTTAAATTTAGAACGTGAAATGTTTTTGTAGATTTGAAAAAACATTTATTTAATATACACTTTGTTTATTTAATGTATGTAATTTGGCAATAAAGTTTTGATTTATAGCCATTATTAGTTAAATTAAATTAACCTTTTGTTATTTATGATACCTGTGCACTTAATTTTGTCCACGACTGTATGTACTGCAAGTTTATCGAGTTAGACTCGTCACAATGGTTAAACATCCCGACATTCAAAATATGCTTATCATTTTAACTTCCTGAATTTATCTTACCATTACAGTAATAAATTAGTTAACTCTAATACTCTTATGTATTATAGATATTATAGGTTGACATATTAGTACGAGTATGTCCGTATGAGTGATAAAATTTTCTGCAACATAACAGAAAGATTCATACGAAAAATGAAATGTCATATCATACATGTACGACGTGGCCGGCAAGAAAAGTACCGGAGAAGGAAACTTTTCAATCTTTCCACCAACTTCCGGCCAAATCGAAGGTAATCCCGATTTACGGCCAGATCGTCCAGTGAATTTTCGCGCCATCTCTTCGCCCTCATTGCCGGGGGACACTTATTACGTCGTAATTGCGTTTGCCGCGTGTTTACACAGGAGCTGCATCTCGCGAGCGTACGAGAATGGAGAGAGGGAGGGAGACAGTAAGGGGGGATAAAAAAAGAGGAGCCGTGTAATTTACAAGCGCACCCATAGGAATGCAGCGTGTTGTTTTTCACGGGGGACGTAAACGAGGGTCCCTCGGTGCTCGAAGAATCTTGCGCGTGCAATAAACTGCCCTTCTCCCCGCGTGCCGTGGCACGGGGCTGCTTGAGTGCCACGGCGAAATTCACGTCGCGTCTTATGAACCCTGTAAACCGACTGGGAGCGACGCTTTAGAGGTCCACCGGCTGGCCCACGGAAACAAAACACTGCCATAAAGTATCACGGAGGCAGTGCCCGGGTGGAGAGCACGTAGGCCTTTATAAATTTCCCTTGAACTCGTCCCGCTCGCGCCAGGGATACTCTCCTAGTTTTTCAAGTATTCTCGGCACGTGCTGTTCCATGCTCTTTCTTTTTCTTCACGATATGGGAAATGCGTTTACGTACACTTTCATTCGCTTAAGCCATTGGTTGGGCTCGATGCAGGTGTAACACAGTGCATAATACCCACTAAAAAATCCCACCGGGTATTCGCGGAATAACCTCCGGGTTCCAAACTGTTTTCGGTACGGGCTACTCCAAACGCTTTCGCTTTTATAAGGGGTTAATTTATGAAGGATGTATGTGCGTCGCAACGTCAGCAATGTTAAGTGACGATTAAACAACGCGTGGGATCAGTTGATTCCCATTAAGCGAGAACGTAGACTGTGTCGAAATGAATGGATCAGACTTCGAGTGACTAAGACCTAACGAAAGTCGTGTCTTGCAACGTGTCTCTGTCACGTGTCTAGTAACATATCTAGAAACATGTCTAGTAACTTGTTGAAAAAGCAGCCTGGCAACTAGTCTAATAATTTGCCTAACAACTACCTGTATAGCAACCGGTGTAGCAACTTGTCAAGCTAGTCCTGTCTAATAACCAGCTTAGCAACTTACCTAACAACCTGCCTACCAACATGCCTAGCAACTTGTCTATCAACATGCCTATCAATTTATGTAGCCACCTGTATAGCAACTTGTCAAGCTAGACTTGTCTAATAACCGGTCTAGCAACTTACCTAACAACCTGCCTACCAACATGCCTAAGAACTTGCTTAGCTACCTGTGTAGTAACCTGTTTAGCAACTTTCCTAACAACTTGCGTAGTGCACTTGTATAGCAACTTGTCTAGTAACTGCCCCAGCAATTTACCTAGCAACCTGCTTATCAATCTGAGTAACGACCTGTCGAGCAGCTTGCCAAAGTACCTGCTTAGCAACTTGTCATGCTACCTGTTTAGCAACTTATCTAGCTATCTGTCTAGCAACTTATCTAACAACTTGCCTTTTTTTTAAATGTAGAAACTTCACGATTTTGCGTGTCATCTTTGTGTAGGTGTCATGTTAATCCTCTCTGTAGCATTCCAATTTGATATGCACTACCGAAAGAGTATAAGTTTATACTTAATCTAGTTTAACACAATCGGACGGAACTTATGTAAATCAATTCTGTTTGGAACTAATGGTTCATTGAACTTAACCAATACTATGTAAATATACTTTTAAATAATCACATGCAACTTAACCTAAGCTAACTTGAATTGATCCAATGTAACTTCACTTGACCTATTCTATCGAAACCTGTTACGTTTGAACGATAACGTATATTTATACTTTGGCGTGAGATTGAAGTAATGCCTCGATCTCACGTGTCTCAGCGAACTCTGAAACAAATTAATGTTTGAAGCTCAATTTAATAATGTTCATTATATATGAAATAACTAGTCTGTAATAAATACTGTACTTAATATTATGTGATGTTTGATACCAGTTACAATGTGTTATTTTCTTTACTAAGTTCCATGTGTTTTGAATGTCTGCTATTGGTAGAAAATGAATTTGAGATGTGGTAATGAACGGGAAGTTTGTGCTTTGGTAGGGTCATGAAGTCATGATTTGTAGTAGAAGTGGTAGAGAAAAAGTAGGAAAGAGGATAGAGTGAGGACAGTAGAGTGAGAAGTTATTTTCCGCTTTTGTCGAATGGTTTTAAAAATCATAACGACTAACAGCTGGAGATACTAATAAAAATTGGATGGGTCATAGTTTACGGTAAGTGGTGAATGTTATATGTGGGCCTGTTTACTGATTGCCGTGACCTAAAGGATCTACGAGGCAACAACGTACAACTTAACGTAACATATGGAATAATCTAATCTGTCCTAACTTAAATTGACCTATTCTATCTATACCATTTTTTATCAAATGCATGAGAAGTTGTGCCGTTCCCTGTTCTGGCTATGCCCAGGAACACAGCCCCGTTTTGCGCTGGTTCCAGCTGGCAGCCCTTTTTTTCAAGGGTCGCGTTCGCAGACAATCGCCACTCGAAAGGAACCTAGGCGAGAGAGCTCGACCGAGGTTCATCCTATTCTTCGTGGAAGGATAGCTCGTCGATTCCCGATCCTTGGCCGGCTGAAGGATAGCTGCTGCTCGAGCCCGAATGATCCGTTTCCCCATTGTCCACGGATGACATTGTTATCGATGATATCGAGATTAGAGGTTGGCTGATGAATTCAGAGCGTCCTCCAGGGACCGTGTTCCCCTTTCTTTCATTTTCTTGCGAACGACCGATGGGGTGTCTCGCCCGGTCTACTCATGGACCGTGGAGAAGACCGACCCGACGGATTAGACTCGTTACGTCGATACGTTAAGTCGAAGAACGCGTCGTTAAGGACCGGCGAATCCTGGGTGGGGAAAACTACTTTGGAGACTGGGGACGATTGTTCCAGGCCAATCCGTCTTCCGGAGTGTCCTTCGTCCCTTTTCATGGCTACAACCGGGACCTGGGATTCTCTTTTTTTTCCGGGAACTTTACTGATCTATTCTCGGGGATAAATGCGACTACCGACGATTCGTAATCGGACGCTGGTGTAGATTTATCGGCGAGGGGCAGCTCTGTGTTCTACTTCTGCAAAGAATAATGGATAGCGGGTGAAATTTGTTACCGCTGTGTTCTGGATACAATTAAAATTTCTTATATAATGCAGAGTTATGAGTATTATCGATACTATAGTCGCGGAGCGCGGGAGATTGTTATGGAGTATGTGGTTGTGGCACGAGGATGTTATAGTGTGAGACTATACAGTGTGGCTGTGTGTTATTTTATTAAATAAATAATAGTAGTGCGCGGGAGATATAAGTAATAACAAATATACAAGACGAACTATAAACTGACAATTAGTTGAACGCGAGAGGAAGACTTGGAAGACTGTTCTGATCTGACTGTTCTAAGTGCTCTGTTGTACTCTAGGTTCTGATATTCTGCATTCTCGTATTGCATTCTATTCTGTGATATACTCTGTTCCGTGATACTACTATGTTCTGATGTACTCTGAATGTCCTGTACTCTAACTGACTTTTAACGCATTCATCTTCCTCTCTTGTAACTTGGCAAGGAGAGCGTTACCACCTCAAACGCTGAGGGTGAAGTTTGCTAGTTCCTCAGTCTGGGTCCTGACTTTTTGGTAGAAATTGCTGATAATGTTGCCCATTCTGCCGAACACATAATTCTGTTCCTCTAATTAAATTTCTGTAAATGTATTCTAACATATTCTGTTGTTTTGATGTATGGAAGGTTACTATAATCTATTCTTTTAATTGCTGACACATTATGATTTCTTCAGAATGCACAATTGATTTAATATGATTCAATAAATAAAAATCAAGCAGAGGGAGGCACAGTCGGTTATACACGCACCTGGTAAAAATACAAAGTCGTTCCTCTTGAAGACAAAGCTTCTCTTGAAAAATTGTTATACTGTATCTTAGACTTATTTTTTTTTCGCGTGGAATCACATCCTTTTCACGCGCACCGCCAGTTACCGAACACCCTGTATACGAAACATTATCTTCATGAAAATGTTTAATTCTTGAAAACTAACTTTTTGTGTAGAATTTATAAATGTTGTTACTTTTGTCCGCTAATATCACTATAAATATTCTTTCAACGATGACAATCACAAATGTTATACTAATAATCCAAATATCTGATTTAAATGAGACACCCTACGTATGGTCGATGTTTCCTTTCGCTTTTGCAGCAGACAAAAATTAATTTCGAGAAGCATAACTTTTAGTATATCGTTGAAGTTGTACGATTCGTCGATATTTGGCTCGTCCACAAAATAAAAATCTTGACATCGAAATTTTCGAAACCATCTTCAAATTCTATTACCTTCTGAATAATGCATCGCACAATTCTGTCGCAGCTACAGTTGCATTTCTACCGCTTTGAAGCGCAGTGCGTGCAATATCTTATAATTTGTCTAGACGATCTGTATTTATGCGTTCGTAGCTCAGGAAACCCCTATTACGTACCATATTAGGCAACTTTATCCTGCAGTTACATTGCACGTTAAATGTAATTACGCGGAATACAAAACGGAAATTATGCAACGGTCTAACACTTCCCTTTGAACGCGATAATTTGATCTCACAGGTATCACTGCACTAAAAAAAGCAAACTCATTCTTATTCCCTAAGAGAGATCCTTCAACGTTTCCGTTTGACGTGTACCATTTTCGTTATCTGCCAGACGGTCTGCCCTATACCCTTTCACGTCTCCTTCAACGGATAGGTCTTTATTTGCATTTTCCAGCAGGTATCGCGTCGTTAACACTGTCTGGCCACGGCGGCTTTCTTAAAGAGATTTTTATCGACACCCACATTTTCCATTTCACCTGGAATAATGCCGAGCGATCCGTATCGATACCATCAGCCATAATTTCCCGTTCGTGCTACCAACCTCATAAATCATTCTTCCGGACAAATTGTCCATCTGAAATTATTCCTCTGCTTGAAATGATTCGGGCGAAAACGATGGCAAGTGACTCGTCAAACTCTTCGCTCGTTTCTTCGGTCAAATTCTCGCTATAAATTAATCGCTTCGAAAACAATTATCGCGATTTTTGGCCGACAAACGCCGTGTACATTGCTGGATTTATAAGTGGAATTTGTAGACTAATGTTTAGGATACTCAATTAGGGAACCATCATTACATGGCTATGGGTATGCAATACGTTGTATTCTCACGAATGAAAGTTTTACATGTTGGAACTCCATGCGTTACACGTGTTAGAATTCTATACGTTGTTACAATAGTATCGTATTGTTAGTATACCATACCACTTGTATTGTTACTGTTGAAATTTTATGAATTGTATTCCCATGCACTGTGTATCTACTCGCACTGTATTCTCACACGTTGTATAGCTATGACTTTATTGCAGTACGTCATGTTGAAACGCGTTGTATTGTTACACGATGCATAACTGTATACGCCATATTGCTACGCGTTGTGTCGACACATTAAAACACGACGAACTATATAACTACGTGTTGTGACGCAAATCGTTGAAATTCCTCGCGTTATATTACCACTTATTGTACCACTACGCTTTATATCGCCACGCGTTGTACCGCAGATCATTAAAATTTCTCACCGTCGTACATTAATATATCTTGCCATTCATTATCACGAGTTGTATTGCTATGTATTGTTATATTGCCACCTGTTATATCAACGCGTTACATTACCGCCATGTGTTGTAACACGCGCTGTATCGCCACGCGTTGTATGATTGCATGCCCTATATCGTCACGTGTTACATACTACTCACGCTATTTTGACACATGTTGTGTTGCCACGCGTTAAAACTTGATAAGTCGTAAAGCAACGCATTACGTCATTAAAATTCATCGCGTTATATCACCACCCGTCGTATAGCTACCCGTCGCCTGATACTTGTAGACGCATTTGCAGTCTCAGGTGTCGGTTCTGCCTTGCATATGAGAAAGCTAATGAATAAAGATATAAAGTAATGGAATAAAACCGAATAAAATGTGCAAAGTGGAATAAATTTAACCAGGTAGAATTTATACCGTGTATAATTGCGCGCATGTGGTAAGTTGGAAGAATTTTATTGCATATACGTGTCCGTATAATTGGAGTGCTTTTTCAGTCATTATCGCTATAGCAAAAGGGTTAAACAGAGAGTAGAGTACGTTCGCTAAAAGTTTGCCAAGTTGTGGTATGTAACGGTTACCCTGTGGTTGCACGTGGTCGTTTCGCATTTACATGCGATTAGTCGATACACATGGTGGAGACTTTTAAGAGGGAAAACCTCTAATTTTTGGAGACCGTATCATTAATTCTACCTACCATTTATTCTACTCGCTAATTTTTTTCGTTCACAGAGTTTTATAAGGCAAAATAAAATGATTACGTGAAAAGGTTTCTGTTAGGATCCTTTCATTCTTTTGTCTCCGATATATGTGCATACACTACAGTATTACACTTGTAAAAACATATATAAATATACACTAGTGGAATTAATTCTGGACACTTTGAATAAAAATATTCTTTGTTTCATGTTATGGGCAGAATATGTATATACTGCTACGCTAAATTTATACCATAATATTTGTATTGTAAGTTATAATATTTATAGTTACGCCCTAAAATTAGAAAACATTGATTAGGATATAAAATATAAACAATTATATATTAAATAATTTGATTAAGTGCGAAATTTAAGGAATGATTTGAAAGTGTCCAGAATTAATTCCACTAGTGTATATTTATATATGTTTTTACAAGTGTAATACTGTACTAAATATTTGTACGTATCAGCTCTAGCTATGTTGCATAAACTGATTATATTTATTTATTAATATGATATAACATATCATAAAATGGAATTTAGGTATTATAATTCCTGTAATTGATAGGGATTATTCGTAACCAAAATTAATTTCGGTTAGCAATAATTAAGATGGAGATAAAAAGATTGTGATTATCCATGATGGTCATTTTATGTAAAATATATGCTAAGGATCATATTAATATATAAGCAAAATTGTTTTATTTCAAACATCTCCAATAACTTTCAAGGTCTTCCATGATCCCGGGATTTGATGGTATCCCGTTTTGTAGCTACATACGTATTGTTCGGAACGGTACAAATGTTGATCATTCAGTTAGAATCGTTCAGGAGTTGCTTGGAAACAACATAACCGTTGAAAGCAGCAAGGAACAGTAATCATTAGGTAGATTATTCGTTGCTATTGTTTCGGAAAACATGTCGCTACGTTCGACGAAATGATTATCGGAAGTTGAAGGGATTAAGCGAGATAAATTCTTCGTCACATTGTGTTCGCAACAACTCTACGCTCAGTGAAATGGTATCTGATGTCTCGTTTAAATGGAGATTCATTGTCTGCACTGTCTCTTTCATTTCCCGCTCTTCTTGCATAAAATGTCCTTTGAACTCCGACGTTTTTCCTATATTCCTTGGCATAAATAACGGATATTCGTGAAATGAACATGTTTGCGCAAATTGTAGCCAATTATCCGGCCAATGTGCTCCGTAAACGTCCTTGTGAAAACTATCCATTATGAGACAGAATTGTTAAATTATCCTTTCGTTAAATTAGCTGAACGTCGTTTTATAAATACGTAGCATGATTAACAAGAGAAGACTGTTGGTATTTCGTCGCTATCTCGATATAATTAAAGCATAACTGCTACAAAATAAATTCATATAAACGTACTATAAAGAGTGTGTCTTATTCATATGAAATTATGTAAAAATTATTTAATAACTTTTCAATTGTACGGTAGAAAAATGATGTACGTATAAATAATAAATACTAATTAATAATTAAATAATAGTATACTTTATTAGTATTCATTTGCTATTATTACTATTAAAGTATAGTAATAATATTAGTATGGTTTAATACAAATACTTATTAGTAACTTATTTCTCACAAAAGTATTAAGATTTTTTTTAATTTCATTACTTTTCTTCATATTCTTTTAACGTTTTAAATCGGCAATTATAAACTGATGCAACTAATAATAATAATAAATGGCGCTCTTAGAAAGTGTACAAAATTTAAACGAGATTCTTTTAATTAATGCACGAATTCACTAAGTGAAGAATAACTAAGACCGAACTTAATGAAATAACTTATCAATATTTCGTAACTTTGGATAAAGTGAAATGAAATAACAACTAGATTAAACTTGTACATGTGAAAAAGGAAACTTGTTTCACTGTTATTTTCGTGAAATCTTTTTATAAATCAAGGATAGAACCATCGTAAACAAAAGAGCGCAAAATACAAGATACAAATTCTGTAACTTCACATTTATTTCCAACAATAACGAACAAATCTATATAAAAAAAAATTGACATAATGTTACAAATTTGAAATGAAAGAATCTATAATCTATACACTTATACAGAAAGCATCTTAAATTACGAAAGACGACAAATATTTCTAATAATTTTATGAATGTTTGTTGTTCATTTCTATCTGATTATGAGAACAAATTATATATTATTGTAATTCGGAAATTTGAAGATACGAAATGTTTAGGAGTTGGGAATTTGGAAAATCCTGCCAATCGCAAACTTGGATATTTGGAGATGCCAAAAATTGGAAAATTAGTGCGATTTGAACTTTGGAAACTTAGAAAGATTAGGATGCCGGGAGTGAAAAGATTTGAAGTCTGAAAATTTGCAAATATCAAAATTTACAATATTATCTGTATAAAGTATCACATGTCGTTCAAACAACATATGAAATGACAGTCCATGTATGAAACCAGACTCACCTTACATTGGTAATTAAACTAATGCATAAACACAAAAACAACATGCCCGCCCGTGTATATACGCATGAAATAAAAAGCTTAGCACACTTTTATCATAATTGAATATATATCACAAACAAAAGTACCAATTCATATTTCATGTAACTACAGCTCCGTATTTTACTAGGCTATAACTTTCAATTGTTCGTATTCCATTCCCAAACATCTACTACATGGTTAATCCGCCTTCGTTTCATATCAGAATAAGTTCATCGTTCTCAGCGGAACCATTTCCACGTACCGAGCCGTGCCGCATCCCTGTTTACACTTTTCCCACGAAATAACGGTCGTAAACCGTTTAGAGACACACAGCAGTGACCCGGTGCATCCTGTGTTGCTCGTTTGTTCGTTCTTTCTTCTCCGAACGGGAACTTCATTTTTTTTCCACCGTCATTTGCATTGTGCCGGTCGGCCGCGACGTTCGACGTCGCGACAATGGACGTCACAATGCTGCAACGTTTAAACGACGAGGTCTAGTTCGAGCAACGAGGGTGGAAGGGAAGAAAAAAAACAAAGGGAAGAAACGGTGTGGCCAGGTAGCGAGAAAAGGTAGAGACGGCGAGCGCGACGGAAGAGAAAATGTTGAAGGTTAAAGGGATGACAGAGATAGGGTGAAGTAGATAGGGATGAGGGTGAAACGTGTAAAAGGGGTGACTTTGCAAGCGATTGCCGGCGCGCAAACCAAACCCTAGCTGTCGCGAATATTCGACTTTTGTTTTCCGAGCGAGGTCGAAGGGCGGCTGAAAGGGGTCGGAAAAAGGGGTGGGACGAGCGCGCCGTTTGATCCGATTAAATGGCGTTTGATAAATTCGCGCGAGCACAAAACGGGTTACATCGACCGCCAGCGTGATAATTAAAACGTTGCGACCACTCCCACGAACATAACTCTTATTATTCCCTTCGGCTTCCTACGGGGCCGATTTTTATCTGGCTTCACGGGCTCGTAAAGCGTGAACGCAAATATGCGGCGAACGGAATCCGAATGACACGGCCGTGAAATTACCATCTGACCGCCGAAACTATTCAGATAACGGAACGGGTTCAAATTTAATGCGATCCGATGGAATTATCCTGTTATCGTGCTTGAACGCGCAACTTTGGCGAAGTTCGATCAAAAATATCGGCCTGGCTGATTTATTATTGATACTTGCGGCAGGGTCGAGATTTCGATAACGACGATCAGATTGACGGGATCGAAGTTCGTTGTTTAACACCCTGTTACATTTTTTACATTCCATTGGAAATATTAGTGTGATCGGAAAGTAATGTCTTTTTTTGCACTAAATTTAAACAAATCAATTTTTAACACGATTTTATTTTTAATCGATGATGTGATCAACGTCGTTATCAACAACCTTTTACCATCTATTGTACAAATTTTCTATGCTGCCTTTGAAGTACACAATAAGCTGATAAATAGCAAACGAATATTGGCATCCGTAGAAACGACATTACTTTTTGGCCCCCCTAATAAAAATACCACCTGTTTCAATGTGGCAGTCTACATGAAACGCATTATTCTTATAATTTTAAACCATTCCATATAAATGCTGAGCATAAGTTTGTCCCCACCGTAAGATTATAGTCACCTATATTATTAACAATTTATTCAGTTACCTAATTGAAAATACTCGTATTAACTGCTCAGAACTAAGACCAACAAATGTAACTATGGGAATGGAAGGTTTCAATTAATACTCGTGCGTGATCCAGTAACTCCGAACAACTTATTCCGTAGGTCTATTCGACTCGTACGACAAGAAATGACTTGATGATTAAACTGTTCAAAACTGCATTCATACGATCTTACCCTCATCCTCTTGCATTCCAACGCATTCTCTTCCAAAATCATTCCTTCTTCTTTTAAACAGAGTCGCTTTTACTCTAAACCAATCCTTCCACGCTACACAAGTATTCTCAGGCATTCCTGGAACTAGATGACCCAGCGCGACACTCGAATCGATCGTCCAAACGTTCTCACGCAAACACTTCAAGTACCCACTCAAAAAAGTTCACGCGTTCGACTCATTTACCCATCTTTCTCATCCGCTATCTTAACACTATTTCTACCAAGAGGTGTCAAAAGACACCTTACAAATTTTAACATAAAATTATTCTTTATGTTGAATCGTTTCTCCACAATTAATTTCTTTACTTTTCATACAATGGTTGTTAAATTGATTCAGCGATATCATTTTACTCCAGCTAATATTCGCTAATTTCCCTTGTTGCATTTTAGTGTACACCACTGCATTGATTGTATATTAGAGTGTCCCATAAGTTCTTTGCTTTTTTTGATAGACATTCATACAGAATATTTATAGTTCAAAGTTGATTCGTTGCATTAATTGTTCAGCTGTATCAACCTTCTCTATCCCGCTATCCCATTTTGTGTCATATTACAAAAAGGAAGAAACTTATGTGATCCTAATATATTGTAGCGTGATGAATTAAATAATCTCCAATAAATACACATCAGTGTATCAATAAATATATTCCTCAAATTATCTACGTTTAACTCATAATTTGAAATCCCAACCAGTTTCGGCAATGATTTGTATTCAAAGGGCGTCAAAAGACACATTTTGGTTGAAATAGGTATACAAAAAATCGTGGTAGAAATAGTGTTAAAGCTAGGTTAAATAATTATGCTATGGCAGGAGCGTGGCACATAACAATACATCACAACAGATAGTTGATAAGATTTATTGAAAATAAAAATACCACGTACTCGAACTTCCACTTGCTTCAAAGTGACAGTCCACATGAAACGCATTGTTCTCACAATTTTTAACCATTCCATATCAAAGCTGCGCATACGTTTATTTCCACCGTAAGATCATAGTCACAAATACACGAAAATAATGGAAATGCACGAGGACCAAATCGAAAATTTCCCCCGTGAAATCGGGTAGAATCAAATATCGTCGAGCAAACCCGACGTCGTTGACGATTCTGAATAAATCTTCGATCGAACCGGTGCGCGGTCCAGGGGAATAAAAGAATGACCAAAGTAGACTAGCTGAAATACATTTTCACTGATTCACCGTCAACGTTGGTTGTCTAGTGCTTCGGGAGCTGGTCGGTCGGCTCTCTCGCGCTGTTTTTCCGCATTGCCGACGAGGGTGAACAGCGTGGACGGGCACAAAAGTTGCTGGAAAAACTTTCCGACCGTGGGCCAAATGCAGACTATCCGGAATCGCTGGTGCTGCCGCTGCTAGATAGGAGTTTCAGCCACTCCGAAGAGGGTGAGGGATGACCGAGGAGAGAGTGGCCGTGGAATTGCGGCCCGCATAGCGAAGTCAAAGGCGTGTGCTGTGCTTTCGGATCCTCCTGCTCGACTATCGCCTTTGTACGTTTGAGGTTTCGTGGCCAGTAAAAACTGACGGCGAATCGGGGGCCCGAAGTAACGGGAGGCAACGGGGTGGCAAAAGGTAGCGGTTCGAGGGCTGGTCAGGTCACGGGGAAACATTTCGTGTGTTTCGTGAAACCGGAAGGGTCAAACACTGGTCGGCTTAGATCCGCAGTGGACCGCGATTTTGTGGCACAACAGCAGGAACAGCCGGACGGAAAATCGAGCAAGAATGTACGGGGATGATCCCGTGAAAACATCGAAACCTGTTGGAACGCTATCACGAATGTCCCGTTCACTGCGGCGGAGAGTTTTTTGATTCAATTGATCGGGAAAATAGTTTTTTTTTTTCTTCAAATAGCTGTTGGATATGGTTGTTTTAGAACGTGCGCCGCCGGGGACGAGATGCATGTGGTACACGTGGCTTACGCTCGCGACCACCGATGGACACTGAATTTCTCAATTTGCTAGTTTTTTTTTATTTAAAATTTGTGAACCTGACGTTTCTGTTTTTCAAGTTTGGACATTTGTACCGTTCTATGGTTTTATGCTTGTGCCGTTTTGCAATTTTACGTTTCTGCGGTTCTGTGTTCGTGCAATTGTACGTTTGTACGTTTCTATACTGTTGTATTTCTATATTTCTAAATCATGTTTCAAAGTTTCCATATTTCTACTTTTATGTATTTCTAGATTCGTACATTTCTGCATTTTAACGTTTCAAAATAAACAATGCTTCAGATTTTCAAATTTATTATTACTGTGACACTAAATCTCTCAATTTCCATGTTCTTCAATTTAAAATTACTAAATTTGTAAATTTATAAACTTTAAGATTAGTACGTTTTTTTAAATTTCTAAATTCGAAGATTAGTAAGTGTCTAATTTTGTAAGAAAAAGAATTTTTGGAAATTGGTATGCAAATTAAAAGTTATTTGGATGCATAGGGAGTTATAAAACATATCACTAACATTTCGATTCCATAGCAATGCATTGCTTGACGTAATTTATTCTTTTTTTTTTGAGCAATTTATCATTCATTTGTTGATGCAGTGTATTATTTTTCATTTGATGCAACAATTACAGCAGAACAGTTTCGTAATAGATTCATTTTCTCAAGTACTTCAAGATCTGAAAAAAATACTTCATTATCATAGAATATGGTTACCTAAGATGGAATCTAACATGGCATCATAGAATATGCCTATCTAAACATGAAAATCATTTTCCTGACACGATTTTCCAACCCACAAAGCCCGATGTAATGTTCAGGTTTCATGTTCAGAACAAACGAAATAAAATGTAGAATATGTAAGACATTATAGTAGAACCAATTACAAAACTAGAAATTAGTTATAGAACTACTTCTTGAATTTAAACCACCCCGTGCTTTTCGATCTTCTGATTGCGAAGAGACAGGACCCGTATCTATAAATTGAAAGTGTACTCAGGTACGAAAACTCAGATATCATCTTCAAGTACATTAGCTTCAGATCGCGAGATCGAGCCAATAATTTAAACTTTAATTTCCATTCTTCCCATCGACTACCAACAAACTCGGTTCTCTGAAGAACTTGCGGCCGAACTTCTCATCAGTTCGAAGAAAAACGTGAGCTGCTCTGTTCACCGCAGGAAACGAGTCCCGTAAAATGTTCCTAAGAAGTTAACCCTTTGCACTCCAAGTTACTTTCGCTATTTATAACTAGCAACCAAAAATTTCTAGTTAAAAAATTCTAAGAACTCTTTGGTAGTTACTATTTCTCTATTATCAACTCTTAATCGATCAAATAGGAAATTCACATTTTCATACTAAACCTACCAAAGCGGTCAAAATGACCATTTAACAAGTTTCCAATTTTAAGTTACAAAGTATGTGTTGAAAATACAAGTTACAAGATGAGTTTTATGGTTCGTTCATTTATTTATCATCTTCATTTTAATTTCAAAATTAACGTTCAGTATACGACGGTAAGTTTAGTGTTAACCCTTTGCGCTCGAAAGGTGACTCACATTCACTATTTTGATTAATACAGCAATTTGAAATATGTATTTTTTAACTAAACCCATAGTGTTGCACGTTCAATGTATACATATGATGAAGCAGCAAATATTGGCAATTAGTAATAGAAACACAATGACTTTAAGAGAATTTATCAAACTTTTTAACCAAACTTTTTTTAGAGTTTCTATCTTGTACCATTAATGATGCCTTCGAGTGCAAAGGGTTAACATTTTAATCTACAATTTTCTACTTAGCTGCGACACTCGGGTTTAATTGATCATTGCTTCAAAACATTGTTAATCATTGCTACAATGGTTTGTAACAGTATACATATTATTGCTACAACGATTTACAGGAATGTAAAAATAATGATATTACAAATAACGTCGTTAAAGTGCCACATTTTATAAATAAATAGATTTCAAATTTGCGATCTTTGATTGCGGAAATTATAATTACAATCAAGTAATACGAAGTTGTCCCATAAGTTTCTTCTCATTTCAAAACGATGAGTAAATTTTCACCCCTAATTAAACCAAACGATACCTCCAATTAAACTCAATAATACCTCTAATTGAACCTTTTATCACGTAAATGAAGTTACTGATGTACTTTTAATATACAAGTGGTCCATCTTTCTGTGAAATAACTGTTATTTAATAATATCGATACCTACACGAAACAACCTACCTCGAATAGTACCGCGTCCGAACATCGACACGAAGAATTTCAAATTTAAAAGCGAAGGAAAACGGATAACATTATCGCTGAAGATGGAGAGGGCTCATTCATCAAGGAGAAGTTTTCGAGTATTCTGGACACGAAACAGCCGGCTGAATTTGACGCTATGCAACCCAGTTCCTTTAAGTTTCGAGGACACTCGTAGGCGGGCGGTTCGAAACTAAGTCGAAGCGTAGGAATCGCATCGGGAAAGCGGGTTCGCTTTGATTTACTGCGACGGGAAACACAAACAGCAAAGTGCGGGAAGAAAAATAGTAGCGAGCGAAAGACGGGCGAGCATCCTCAAGAAACTGTTTTTTACGTAACACGCGACAACACTGCGACTATACGGTTCGTAAGGCCGAAGTCATCGGAGGTCGTCAATCTTCGACCGACTTTTTAACCAGTTAACCCCTTGCACTATAATAACGAGTTACACTCGTGACGCACTTGAAGTTCAAATATGGTAAACTTCGTTTGTATTTTTAACACGGTTGAATGTTCACCTTCAGTCTCATTTTGATTTGCACTGTTGAGGATCGCTGAATGCAAAATAGTCTTGACATTCGAACTTTCTTCAGTCGTCTTATAATTCTAGCACAGACTACTTCGTTATGTCTGACACATTTGCCAAATGAATCATAGTGCAAGGGGTTAAGTGTGTTTGACTATATCTGTTATGGAGATGTGGCTGAATTTTTTGTCACGACGAGTAGACCCCTGAATCACAGCTAACTGGTTCGTCAAATAAGTGAATATTAGTAATATAATTGTCTATTTTATAAGATAGACCCATCTTTTTGGACCAATATTTTGAACACCGACAGTTGTTTCGTGATTGACGAGTATACTTACAAAAGGGAGCGCCACAGTTAACTGGTTAACCGACAATTTATCGCGCGTGTACCTACGACCGTTTTACAGGTGTAAGGATACTTGAGGGTATATAACTCGATTAGGTGTCGAGTAATTGTGGAAAACGTAAATTAAAATGTAAATAAATGTGTAAATTAAATGTCGAATAGTTAATAAATAAAAGAAGACTGAATGTAGGATACTAGTTATAAAGTTCGAGAGATTGAAAGAGATGATACGTTTCTCTGTAATGAAGGTAATGTAAACTGAAAGAGGGTAGACGTTTTCTCTTCAGTGAGTTAGGTGGTGACTATTAAATGTATAACTGAAAGAGGTTATACGTTTTTTTTTCAACGAGTTAAGTTCTAACTGTTGAATGTATAACTGAAAGAGAATAAATGTCTCTCTTCAGTGAGTTATGTATGCAACTGACTCTTCACACTTTTTCGACTTCGGAGGTAGACTTGAAAATCCACTCCCTGTGTCTGATTGGTAAACTGTGAAATCCAATCATAAGTGTGGTCGTATGACCCTTCTCTATTTTATGCGTCCGAAACGCGATTTCTCAAAGTAGGAGTCAACGAATAGCAACGAGAAGGGATAATTTTGACGTCATGGAATTTCCGCCAGGTTTGGGTCACGATACCTGGCAGGGTCAAAGGTCATCGTATCCGTTTTTAAGACCCTTTGGAAATTCACATTTGTGACACATGCAATTAGTCGTTGATGACGGAGAGATCCTGTATATTGTCGGATTAAGAAATAAACTAACCCTCAAAAACGACTCTAAGGATTTGCATGTAATAAACGTGCTAGCAATCTGCACTTCAAATGTTGTCCCTTGTACAAATTGCTAGCTATCTATAGAAAATAAATGTTTTCTGTTTCATTATGTTTTGAAACGGAACTACAGGTATGACTGTTGACCCGTAGTTTTACGATTTCTTTGTAATATTGAAATTTGATTTTCCATACAATATGCTCCGTGGATTTGCCACGGAGCAGAGGCTGACACAAATAGAACGATATCGACTGGTATCGGGACGATGCTCGTAAGCTTGAGAACTGGAACGGAGGAGAGACATGGCGCGAAGAGGATCGTGTGCCGGGTCACGGGCAGATACGAAGGATTCCCTCGTTTTGCCATCTCGAAGGTGGTTACATTAAGTTGCACAGCCCTCGCTGCATCCACATGTTTCCGCAATATCCACACGATGGGTTAGGGGTGGCGGTTAGGCCACCGACACGGGATCCGGGTTCCTGGAACACGATTGTTGCATTATTCGAGGGACGCGGCTTTCGAACTTGCGGCGTCGGGCTTGCGACGCCCTCGTTCCGCTACGGAACCGCCATGAAAGAATTAACCTCTTGAATACACGTCAACCAGCGTCGGCTTTTAGTCGTTACCGCTGTTCTGCTCTCGCGGCTTCTTGCTCTTTTTGGGCTTCTTACCCTTTTCCTGCCCGTTCGTTCTCCGCACCGGAGGCCCCCCCCCCTTTTCCGCGGGTTTTTCGTCATTTCCCGCGGCCGCGAAATTGCGAGAGGAGGCTGCGAATTCTTTCTCTTTCTCGGCTCGTGGAAACCGATCTGAGAAACGACTTGCGTTCCTTCTTTGTAACGTTTGCTGGTTACTTTGCTTGTTGTTGTGCTCTGTATTAAGTGGTAGCATAATTAACTTCCTCTTACTGGATGTACGATGCAACCGGGTTCTCTTCCACTGCTTGGAACTCGTGTATCTTGGACAGTTTCGAGGTTTATACTGTTGAATTATCATTACATAATTAGCAAAAATAAATCTATGTTGAGAGTCACTGGGTCTTCAATAATGGAAAGCTTTAACTCTGTCACCGAAGTCACTGGGCTTCAGTCCATGTCTATATCTAAGATCCAATAAAGTCAGTTTCTTCAAAAGGACATTCAAATTTATTTTATTTTTAAACAAATGCCCTCCTCATGTCCCAAAACATTTCTGAACTTCAGTATTTATAAATCAGAAATATAGAAATATAGAAATATATAAACATAGAAACGGGTTAGGTTAGATTAGGTTCAAATCATATAATAGAACCAATTCTGGAGTAAAATGTGAGATATGTTTTTGTTTAAACCCGTATATGGTTAAAAAATGTCTTTAATTTATTAAATTGTTACAAATCAAACTCCTCAATATATAAACTCTTGTTCACCATTATTTTCACCACTCAACCATTCTTCTTCTTTTGAATAGAACCGAAAAATAGGATCAAAAGATTAACACGTAGAAATTATACGGTGGATATAGGAAAAGTGTCCCTTTTATTTACCCTCATGTATTCATAGGAGTAATTGTATAAAATCCAAAAGTTTAATAAACTACTACAACACAGCAGTTTTGAAAACTATCACCATTTCACTAATTCTATTCATAAGGTCAAATGCGAAAAGCCTATAAGTCTATTATACTACCATAACAAAATAGTTTCGAAAATTCCCGTAGACAACAAATTACACGGAAACTCGATATTATGTTTTTGAGAGGATCAAGTTCGCGGCGTACCTTGCCGTGCAGGAAGCAACTTTTCCAGTTGGGAGAAAACGATTAACCGCGACGAATGTACTATCGCGATTCATTCCCTTTTCCCGCGGAAAAGCGGGGCAGCGAAAACTATGCAAACTTGAGCGCGTTCGCGTGCAGCAGTTTTAATTTCCAACGTATATTTAAACTCCTTAAGCCGGCTGTTTTTGCGTGCGTTGCTGTTCGGTCGCATCGCCGGCATTTTCTTTTTTTTTTCCTCTTCCGCTCGTGTTTGCCCACTTTGGCCCGCGGCGAGCAACAGACAAACTCCTCCATACGGAAAAGGAAACTTCCGTCCTGTCGGCGGAAATGAAACGTCGAGGTTCGGCAACCTGCCGGCGTAAACGCTACTGTTCTCCTCTTCCTGCTGGAATTCTGCTTGTTCGCTCAAAACTGTTCCCCATCTACCGTTTTCGATTCGCCGTTCCATGACGATGCAACAACGTCGCCCCTTCAAGAAAGAGAGACGGAGAACGTGACGTACAAATTGTCGAGGATACTATTATATTGCGTAAATAATAATGGTTTTATTAGCATTGCAAATAATCCAACTGATCCTAAAAAGGTCTAAACATATTGAAATAATGTATCATTTTTAGAGAGAACAGATTGAAAAAATGTAGTAAAATTGAAATATTGTTGAATTCCGGATGAGGGAAGAAGTACAAGACTTATAATATGAACTCGAAAGCTTTATTCAATGACGATAAGTTCCGCACGCAAGTACAAATTATGGAAGACTAACTAAATGTAGAAAAAGGGCTAGTTATATATATCTCGAGATGAGGATGAGTAATCGAAGTACAAGCATAGTGTAAGGGCAGAGTACGTAGGACAGGATGTCTGAGAAGGCTAGATAAATGGGCGTTTGAGGAGTGAAGCCAGGATGTTTTTCGCAGGTTGATTCAATGAAGTGATAAGTTATCTTGTTGTCTATGAGTTGGTCGCACAACAATATATTTCAACAGGTAATCAGTTAGCTGATGTGTTCAAAATTCCCGACGTTTGGAACTCGAATCGGCTTAGAACAAATTACATTTAATCACCTATGTTATGTCTATGGATATGTTACCGTGAAACACCGAAATTGGAAAATGTCGACTTTCACCGGTGAATGTCAACACATACCAAATACGTCGGTGAAAGATCAAATATTTCATTACATTCTAGTACATTCGGAACCTCACCGGTGTATGTCGACAATTAGTGCATGGTGAATGTCGACATTTACCGGTGTAAGTCAGAAATAAGGGTATTTAGCAAATATTTCGGACATACATCAAGCGACTATGTGAATGTTGACATTCACCGGTAAAAGTCGACATTCTCCAGATTTCGGTGTTTCACTGTAACAGATATACAAATACAGTTTCAATTTGAATGGTCTAATCAGGTTTTCCTGGGTTTCTCTGATTCTTTGCAACACAATTTGGGGATCGTGGTAGCAAATGAGTTAAATGTATATGCCTAAATTTCTATATTCTTCGCTTCCTATGTTCCTAAATTCCTTTTTATATTCCTACAATTTCATATTCCAGATCCGTGCAGGAAAAAACCGGGTCGAATTATCCTGTATATCTAATATTTTATTTCGGTGGGTCCTTAGTTATGCGAGGACGCTGTGCTTCAACCTACTGAGCCTAATTGTGAATCCAGTCCTGGATACTCAGCCCGGGCTCGTTAGTTTCGTTTGAATAATGATGAACAGCACTTTGACTCGCGACTGGCGGATGTTTTCAAACGGACGCTCAGCAACGACTCAAAATAGGCACACGATGAGAGAGCATCCTCGTTTGTTTCGGTAGTCGTGCATATATCTTTATGCCGCGCCTGGTACAACCGGGAAGTGGTTATTGAGACACATTTATATCGATATATCATTTCTGTTTTTCTTTCTCGCCTGAATTGAAAGTATACATACAAGCGATTAATTTGAATGCGCGGCAGAAAATGTATGGGAAAATTATTAAGAAAAAAGAGTATGAGGCATAGCACTCTGATATAGGATTCTTTGAATTCGTCAATGAAAGTATTTTTGGTTACCAGGAAAATGGTTGAACAGTTTTATAAATTACACCTGTAGAACTTGTTTGATAGTTTGTATTTACTAGATTGTAAATTCTTTAACCCTTCGTTGTATTCTGCGAGAAATATGGGATTTAAATTTGCGTTACGTAATATATGCAATATTCGATTATTATATATTTATTATGTAGTATATACAATTTTTTATTGTTTTCAGTAGAATGTTTTGCAGTATTTTATATTACACAGCCATTATATCGTATAATAAATGTATAATATGCAATATTGTAAATCATTCTACTGCACCAATAAAAAATTTGCTATAAAATTCTGTACTTCGTTCAATATAGACGAATCGCAAATTTTCCAATTGACAAATTTAATACAAACATGTTTTGTTCTTTATAATTAGTTTTTTGTTGTTTCTTATAAAAATGTCTCCAACTTACAGTATTGCTCAACTTTTCTCGAAATGAATTCCTTTGACAGAAAATACTTAGTGTTTGTTTATTGATAACATCCATTGAAACGCATTTTTTCAACGGCAAAAGAACCACGCAACGAAGAGTTAATCAAATTCTTTGATGTGAAATTCAGTTATTCGATCGAAGATTTATTGGACCAAAAAAGGCAAAATATTGCTCGTATTATTAAAAGTCTGGTACGTTTTTCGAATTTCATCACACGATGTAAACACGCAGTAAATAACAGAAGCGATGATATCTTGACACAAAAAAGGGATACATCTTTCCAGCGAGAGAATGATATACGGCCCTCGTATTTCAAAACTACCAAGATTTATGAAGTTTCATGATTTCGGAGATTATCAAAGTGGTAATAACTGCACGCTAGCAAATATATCAAAGTAAGGTGATTAATAACGGCAATTTGTTGATATCACGGGGTTAAAACGGTCCCGATTGCATCTCATCTCGCAACATGCGGCCCTAAATCGAGGCAAGCAGGTCGAAACGAAGATGAGAATGTCGGTCCTAATGGAAATGTCTCGCAATGTCCGATAGATTGACCTTTGGCGCGCATTTTCATTCACGCTCCCGTTGAAACACGCTAAATGCGATCATTGTCGACGAAACATTCACTCACTTTTGGCTGAAAAAGAACTCGTATCAACACACTATTACATCCTTGGATATTTATCGACGTTAGTACCATTTAATGCAATTAGTATCGAAGTAGTTAAATATTTTATCAGCTTTAGTCAAGGTCGCACTTTTATTTGACTTTTAACCCCTTCGCTACGAATGTTTTTATCAGAAACCACTCTGGTTTTTATATAATATTAAACCGGCTAATTCAATATTTGAAGTTGAATCAAATATTTAAACTTGTAAAAGTTAATTGTCAATGATACATTTTTTAATATACTATTTTTATATCCAATTGTACTAGCTAAATTTTCATTGCACGTTTTCTATTTCGAAATGTACATTCCTTATGAATTATTGTAGTAGTAAATGACACTGCGTGATTATTTCATGGCGGATAACTATATTCGCCTGTATAATAATAAATGAATTAATAGATGAACTTTAACAAATATTTATGTATTTCTTTCAATAACGTGAATCATATTTTGCGCAATTTAATATGTCTTTGTAAACGCAACTATGATCGCAGACAAATTTTCCAAGATTTATGTTTTATTTATATAACACAATAGGTATAATGTGTAATACATATTTAATGAAGTATGTATGTTTTACCGAAACTAGAATTTTACTTCTGACAATCTTTTTGACATACGACATAAAAGATATGAACTTTAAATTTCTATTTGACCACCATTGAGTTCCTCCTTCTTCACAATTGTATTATGCAATTAAGGTCAGTTTTTAAGCTCTTTAGGGGTTGTGTTTTATGATTATAGAAGGAAATGATTCAACATTTTGTTGGAGCTATATTTTGTTAGTTTTAAGTCTGTAACAATTATTATGGTTTGATTTATTTGAGTCTATAACAATTATTATGGTCTTATTCATTTAAGTCTGTAACATTCCTTACCATTTCTTATTTATTAAATCAATCAATTTAACAATTTATTCCTCATCCGTATCCTTTATTACTCATACGTTTCATTTTTATAATATTTTAAATAAATTTGTCATGCTAAATCAACAGTAATATTCACATATGTGGTCTGTAGTTGACGACTTTCAAACTAAACGTCTACACATGTTTAAGTATCCTCGAGGTCAAATAACAGAATGGAAATAAACTTCCCTCAAGAACATATCAGCACCAAATATCATATGAAGACTATTAATTAATATCCCAAAATTGCGTTGTATAAACTTGCATACTACAACAAAAATGATTGCGAAAATAATTCTACTATCAATTCGAAGTATGAAGCTAAAGTCTACGTTTCATGTAATACTGGAAAGTAAAATGATGAGATTATTAGCGTTGTTTCGCAAGTATGCTGAGGTCCATTAACCCAGCAGCGTGACACGAATTTCGAACAAAGTCTATAACTTTTTTTTTATCATGCCGCGCAAGGATTATCGGGGCTAATAGAGTAGGTTGCATCAGGCCACCAAGCCACGCCAAGTTTAGCAGCGTGGAATCCAGCCCAAACACGACCGAAATAAATGCTAATCGCGATTCTTAATCAACGGATCCCGGTCTCTATATATAAAGACCGTAATTCTATCGCTGCCAAATCACTTCGAGCCTTGTGGATTATTTAAGGTAAAGCCTGTCAACCCCCGGAGGCTTGCAAATTGATCGTTCGCTAGAAATCTCCATGATTTTCACGTTGCTTCGCACTCGACAAACTAAATCCGGATGGCTGTGTAACGTTTTATGAATCGACGATTTCTGCAGGCCCTTCCACAGCTTTCTGCGGTTCTATTATTCAAGATGAATCAAGATGCTCGTAATTAATGCCATCAGTCAAGTCATGAGACCGAATTAAAGCAATCGACATATTCGGTCTTTCATTATAAATTTAGATACTTAATTTTAACTCATTGCACTGGAAAACATTTTTACTGTTAGCAAATAGCAACTGCGAAATTTTCTACTTGAAAAATTTGATAAATTTTTTTGATAATATTTTTTTTTATCACTAATCACCAATATTGTTATTTGTATGTTCAAACATTACTTGTATAATACTATCAATCTGATTCAAAGTTATTTATTTAAAATTATTCCATTAAGTCAAATGGCAAATGTAAGTCGCCCCTCGGATGCAAAAGGTTAAATGTGTATTTGGTCGTAAGTCGTTTACAATTGCATGCGAGCTACTTAAATATTATAATTCAATTTTATTAAATTGTATTCTATAATAGAGTATGTGAATTAAAATCTGCCTTAACAATATCCACTTACAATAATAAATAAAATTAATTAATTGTATAATTGAATTCTAATAATTAATACTGTTACAGATATAATAATATTCGTCGAATAATATTCAGTGTTTGTTAAATAATAATTTAGGATTTTTTTAATAGCGATTAACGAAATATCTATTCCTGTTACGCGACAATTTTAAAGTTCTATTTAAGTTAAAACCTTCATTTCCAATAAATTTTTGTCATCAATTAACATATGAGGCGAGTACGCTTTTTATAAATGTTTACAAATTCGTATTTTAAGCAGAATGCACTGAAAACTGCTATAATTTTTTCGATCCTTACTGGTAATGGTAACGATGTAGATGATCGAAATAGATGAAAATGGGTCTAAATAGACCGAAATTGATTGAAATTGATATAAATCGACCAAAATTAACCACAATCAATTTTAATTGACCGAAATTAGCCGAACTAAACCGAAATTAATCGAAGTCAGCCGAAATCGATCTAAATTGACTAAAAACGATCAAAAACGATGTAACTTCAAATGCAGTCGACAGAAATCGATCAGGATCGACTAAAATCGATCAAAATCAATCAAAATCCATATATATCGACTAAAATGATCTGAAACTAGTTGAAAGAAACCGAGATAGACTGAGATCAATCGAAATTGTCCGAAATCGATCCAACTCGTCCAGAATGGACCGAAATTGAGCTAAACTGTTCGAAGTAGCCCGAATTGGAAATAAATCGACCAGAATCGATCGAAATCGTCCGGAGTAGGCGGAAATCAAAGTAACTCGACGAAAATCCGTCTAAATCGATAGAAATCAACAGCACTGTTCAAGATGAACATGCAAAATCGCGGATGGAGTGGAACCAACGAAGATGGGCGCTGAAAATCGTTCATCGGCAACAGGATGATTCGTTCCATCATTGTCGTTGGAGCATTCTCGTTACACAGATATTAACGGATCGCGAATCACGTTGCACAAGTGTGCTTGGCATAGTTTCGTCCACGAACGATGCGAGCGCGCGTTGAGTTCCCTCTGCTCGTGACGCGGCGAGTTCAGGCCTCCCCTTAGCTTCTAATTATACGTGATCTATGTTTGGACACCGGACCGATACTTTCTGGCATTGACAGTACAGTTTCCCCTTTTCTTTCTCGTTGAACACGCGACGCGAATCGATTCGATTCGATTCGATTCGCACAAGTGAGTCGAGTCCGTCGAATCCAAATTCGATTGCTGGTTATTCGCGAATGGAAATTTATCTCGGACACATCGATTGTCCCCCATCCCCTTGCTAGTCAGCCATTTACTTGCCACCACGAGGGGAGACCGGACTTGGCCGATTACGGTGATAAATTTCACTCGAATATGCGATGCCGGCAAATGGAAATGAAGGATTCAGAGTTCAGTATATTCAGCTCGACAATTTTTATGTAGTATTTTTTCTTTTCGACGATCGTAGGTGCGAAAGAGGCATTATGTTTAGATTATGTTCCGATTGCTCGGTTTTTATTTGTAAAATATTTGTAAAATATCACCAAAATAGATATCAAAATTGATATTTGGAATAAAAAGAAATGGACAAATAAACGCTGTAAAAATTAAATGCTAGATTTATTTGTGCTTCGCTTACAAGAACGGACAATTTGAACAAGAATTTTGGTGAACTCGTGTAACCGTCCATATAAGAATGCCATCGTTTATAATTTTAACGTTTTTATGTTGTAATGATTTTAATGTTTTCATTGTAACTTCGTAATGAAACATTTGCAGCCCTGTATTTATATATCTATTTCTTACTTTTACTCATAGCATGCACGTAAAACTGAAAAGAGAAAATGAAACTGAAACATGCTGTACATTAATATAAAGTCAAATTGTGCATCGTTATATTAACAGGAGGAGCATATATTAAACAATCACTGCAGTTGTGGTAAAATCGAAAACGAGAAATATCTCATCGTTCCATCTATACACAATTTGCTTATTTTCTTCGCAACCTTTTGATAATAAATATCGATTACAAATAAATGTAATTTAACAATGACATATAACCAACAATATTATTATTAAGTGTATTTTTATGCAACAAAAGGAATTGTCTGTTATTTCTCCTACATAAAAGGCACGTTAAGTATATATAAATGGACAAATAGCTGAAAGTAATGTTTAAAATAATACTAAAAATATTAATAAGAATGAAGGAAGATATTGAGATATTTGATTTCAACCGAGACACCCAGTATATCGCGTTGCAGCTCGAGCGATAAAAATGAAAATGTATGTCCATGGAATATCGTTTCGGGATTACAGTCAACCTAAATACATGATGCAACAAATCACGATTTTTTGTCCGAGGCCCTTGCGATACGGATATTGGCGTTAAGAAAGAAACAAAACTGCCGAACTGATAGAAGCTTGTGGAAAAAGGGGACGAGTCGAGTCGTATCCGCGCATAGATGTTCGAGTTAACCTCTGTTAACCCCGACCGTTCGGTCTCGTTGAATTCAATGTATCGGTGACGTCAAAATGTTGCTTTAATTCGAGCGTATCGGTACGGATGTCTGCATCCTCCATTAATGTCTGACGAAACGTAAAATTGAGCCTCTATTCATGGGTGCCGCTTTAATACGCCTATAAATCTATGGAAACATCCTCGTATTATCAGTGATATCAATAAATTAGGAACGATTCGTTCGTATCATTAATGACTGTTAACGATCTTCTATGGGTGGAACTTTTCATCGAAATTTCGAACTCTGAAATAGGCATTTAAATTTAGAATTCGGGAAATTCGGATCCGTGGATACACATTAACCCTTTGCCTTATAATGACGTCTCCCAGGCGTGACGCACACAACCGCAGCAACGCGACAAATTCGGCTCCTATTTTCACCACGATCGAACTTCGAGTCTAATTTTAATTTGAACCCGTACACCGATGATCGTCATATCCAAAATATCCCTAACATTCGAGTAATCTTCATCCGTCTTCACGTTACAACGATAATTGAATCGCTCCGTCTGACGCACTTGCCGGAAAAATGATAAGTTATGGGGTTAAGGTAACACGAACATTTTTATTACGAAATGCACGTATGCAAATAACACGTGTGTTTAATACGAAATTCATAGTTACATATAACATGTACATTTATAATACGAAATACACGTTTACGAATAATATATTTTTAATACGAAATATGTATAGCATAGGCACATACAAGCGTACATAATATAAATTTAATTTGTTATATATTTATATAACATATTAATTATATATATAATAACAAAACAAAATTGTATATAATGCTAGAAATTCGAACGATGAACTTCTTAAAGAATCCTGATCGGTAAAGACCAAATAAATAAAATAAAAGTATCGTTCCGCTGAAATGAATATCAGAATGAAATCGCACGAATTCGAAAAATTCATACATACACAATATAAGTTCAATTTGTTACATATAATATGGCATATTAATTATATATATTAATAACAGAAATACTGTATATAATACTAGAAATTCAAACTATGGACTTAAAGAATCCTGATCGGTAAGACAAACTTAAAGAAATAAAAGCACGGTCCCGATGAAATCGGAATGAGATGGCACGGATTTGAAAAATTCGCACCACCGATGTTAATCGATACAGCTTTTGCAATTATGCAGAGATTTATGAAGAATGTGGCAATTTAATAGAGCAACGAGCATCGGTGGATGAAACGAGAGAGGAGGCCAGAATGAGTTGAAACGCAAATAAAAACGAAGCGCGCGCCAGTGAAATCGGATTAAGAAATCGAGCTGGATATTGCATTTTTGATCGGGTTCTGCCGGTCGAGTGGTTTCCGCGGCTCGTAACGGTCCGGGCTTTCCTATTGGATTGAATTATTAAATTCAATTTTTCGAGTACTGAGAGATTTGAATTATTAAGCCGGCCTTGGCGCCGGAGACTTTCTTTGCAATCGCTGCCGCCGCGCCGTATGCGCCCCTTTTTGTTCGCCCCTCTTCCACCCCCGATCGTTCTACGGTCCTTCGTGTCGCCTAATCCTACCCTTTGTACAGTCAAGAGCAAATCTCCTTTATCTATGAAAAATATGGTGACCGAAGGCATCCTGGCCGATAATTTTTAGGGATATTTTAAGACTTGACAATTTGGGGGTGCGTTATGAACACGGATACGTTGGATATTGAGAATCTACAGGATCGAATACTTCAGGATTTTAGAGTCTGGATCTGGAAATCTAGGGATTTGTTAGTGTTGGAATATCTAGCTGCAAAAATTAGTCGAGTGTCGAAGGACAGTGATAATGTCTTTTCATAGCCTAACAGTCCTCAGGTCAGAAATTGAAGGCCTGCAGTTTGTCTCTCCGGACAGGTCCGAGTTGTAAACAACACATATGCACTTCTATGAGTTTTCTTTAAGAGAGCCCACTAGAGGTTTTTCTCTTCCAAGCTTTCTTTTTTATTCTTACTTCGATTTTATCTTTCGTACAGTGCAGACATCCTTCGTGTTCATAGAATAAAGTTTCAGCTTTATTTAATTTAGTGTGTATATTTTATTTTTAAACTATTCAAACCATACCCTAATTCTATTAGTTGGTTCGGGAGTTTAGGAACGTACAAATGTGGATATACATATAGAGAATTTGGGAATTTGAGGACTTTAGAGTGTAGGGATGTCGAAATTTGAGGATGTAGAATATTGAAGACTTCTGAATTTGAGGGTCTATACATACGAAAATCTACAGATTTGATATGTAGAGATTTGGGAACGCAGAAATTTGAAAATCTGGAGAGTTGGAAATTTATGGGCTTAGAAATGGGACACAGAACTTTGAAGATTTAGGAAGTTGAGTTAGTGAGGATTTGAGGATCGATGGATGTGGAAATGTAGGGATTCGACGGTCGAGAAATTTGGGAACCTAGAAATTTTGAAGTTTGTAAGTTTGAAGACGTAGGAATGTATGGATATAGAAATTTTGATATGTAGGGAATTGAGGACCGCGAACTTCCTGAATCTACGGATATAGGAATCTAAAGGTACGATAATCGGAGAATTTGGAGACATACAAATTTGACTGTCTAGGAATTTTGGGGTTTATAAATTGAAGGTATACTTTGTAAACCTTCAAGTGTTTGTCTCTAAAGATGTGGGAAGTAGGACGTTTAAAAATTATGATACTTAGAGTACTCGTAAAGAAATTATATGTTTTCGTAAAATTTGAGTACTTCAACATTTGAAACTTTGAAAATGTGCAAATGTACTCATTTGAAATCTTTGAACTTTCATTTGTTAATTTGTAAGGTTTCAAATTTCTAATTTCTCAAATTTACAAATCCCTTTACTTGTATATTTCCAAATCTACAAATTTTTCAAAATTACCAAATTGTCGTATTCTTATATTTTTAAATATTAAAATTTCCAGCTTTTCCCATTTCCAAATTTTTAAATCCTCAGATTCCTATGTTACAAACACTGGATCCACAATTCCAAAATTCTCAAATACTAACAGTCGCAAATTCTAATGTCTCAAAATTTGTAGATCGGAGATTCTCTAGGTCTATCAATTCCTATATTCCTAAATTACTAGCTCTAAAAATTTGTATACTGCAAAAACTCTAGATTTCCATATTCCAAGATGAAAATATTCCAGACTTCCCAAATATCTACATGCCAAATTTCAATGTCTTCAAATTCCTAGACCTTTAAATCCTCAGATTCACCTATACCTATGATTTAGTATTTTTAACACTAGATTTACGGATGTTTAATGATCACTTATGTCTAAATTCCAAATGAATTGTAAACATAAGTAAATAATGGATAATACATACATCAGATTATAGAAAGATTCTTTATATCGATGAAGGTTAACATGCATTTTGATATAAACTTTTTAATAATTTTTGCAATCAAAAACAAGAAACGTAAGATCCGTCAATTTGACGGGTTCCGTAAATCTAGTGTTAAACAGCTAAGTCCCTATGTTCACAAATTCTGAAACTTCAAACTCCCCACACACCCGTAACCCTATGTCTCCAAAAACTTTACCGAAATCCCAGGATCCTCGAATTTCTGTACGTTCCGATTCTTATTCCTTCTAATTGTCAGATTCTTAAAAATCCCCAAAATTTAACTCGCGATAGACCATTTTCTTTTCCGTTGTCAGATTTTCTCCTGGGATGGCAGATTTGCTCTCGACTGTACTCCATTGCGAAGCCGGTTACGGGGCTAATACTGTATCGTCCCATTGAAAATGAAACCGCCAGATCGTAAGGGGTGAAACGAATCAGTGCGATCGTAGCGCCGAGCCATCGTCGATTTCTCGAGAATTTAAGCGAGACACTCGAGTATCGATACGTGCAGCTCTCCAATCTCTCGTCGACTTTTCGCAGGGCTAGAGTCTATCGGGTTCATTCACGGCGTTGGAAATCGAAAAACGCTTTACGCTCCAAACTGGATATTTCACGGACAGGACGAGCGTAATATCGGAGCCACAGAGATATCCTGCGGATGTCCTTCGTTTCTATTTCACCGGTTCTGTTCGATCGTGACGATCTACTTCACTGTATCGATAAAAATCGCCTACTCCTTCGTTTTTCCGACGTTTATTTGCTTTACGTGCATTTTAGGATGTCTTTCGAAACCTGAACATTCGATTCTCATTTATTTGATAAAAATGTAATATTCTGAATATTGCTTACAAATTGTGAGCGTTCATAAAATGATTTGTGTTTGATGATCAGGTTTTGGAATAATTTCGGTTCGATTATGAGAGGATGTTGTAATTGAATAATGTAATTATTAAGATTGATAGTGTATTGTCAATAGTAATTTTTTTAATAGTTGTGGGTTCCATTAATTACTGTGTGTTTAATTAAAAAATAAGAAATGCGTTTTCTATAAAAAAATATTTTCTATAAAAATAACAAAAATTGTTAATTTTTAATTAAGAATTCTAAATAAACTTTTAAGTGTTAGATTTATAAAATTACATAAGAATTAAAAATTTAAAACTATTTTCAAATTCGTCAATTTTCTGATTATTTCGTTTTTAAATTTCTTAAATTCAAAAATTGCGAATTTACAAAATCTCAAAACTCTGAATTCGCACGTTACCGAGCTTTCAATTCGTACCACTATTTCTTCACATTCCAAATTTCTATGGTAGTAAACTTCTATATTTCGAAATTTCAGAATTCGCGATTTACCGAATTAGTCAAATTTTCCAAATTCTCAGGTTTTCAAATTTCGTAGTGTCCACATTCCTAAATTTGTGAATACCCAAGTTTCAAAAATTCTTCACTTGTAAGTCCCTAACTATTCACATTTTCAGATTCTCAAATTTTTTAATCTTCAAATTGCTCCATCACTAAATTCCTAAATTTTCAAATTCCTTGATCCTTATTTCAATATATTCCCAAACCTGGAAGTTGTTTTCAATATACACTGCTATTAGTATATTAACAATGTTCCAAGTTATTTGTTATAAAATTTTGTTTTACAGATTATTGTTATAAGTTATTTTAGTAGTACCCATAATTATATTTATTGTTCCACAAAATCTAGTGACTGAAAAATTAACGAAAAATTCGTTGAAGGTATCAATCTCTTTGCCGTAAATGTCTGTCCACATATTTCGATGTAATTTTATATACAATTTTTTCAAGAACAAAAACTCGTATGAAACTACATTCATTGTGTATTTTTCATTAATTTTTTTTCGCGTAAAATTAGTTTCTTACTGTATCACCTTATTCACCCCTTCGACCGTTTCTTAAACGAACGACTAACATTATTCCCCCGCGTACAATTAATTCTATACCGGTTATAACACCACTTTTGGTACGACCTGTAGATACAAAACAAAGTAAGAGCGCGGTAGCGCAAATGCGTTAATTGACGCACACGATCCTTCCACGGTGATAACGCATTAATAAAAGCATTATATGTACCTGTATCTGGATGTATGCAGCGGCGTTTAAAACAAACGTAGGTTGATTTATAGATACCGGTATGAATCGTAAGCGGCTGGCCGTACATTTTTGTTTCTGTTTCATCCCATTGGCCAACGATTAAACGAACGGACAGCGAATTTATAGACGACCGGTGCGGCGGTACGAATACGTTTATACTTTTTGGCTGTCGGATCAACCAGCCACCGTTTGGTCTAACGAATTTCATCGTGGCTCGTTTGCTTTGTTCTTCGGCGAGTTTGTAGCAGCGCGTTTTCGAGCGGAGGCGAGCATTTTGAAAGCGAAACGGGATTTGGCGACGATGAAGCGTTTAATGCGTGTCGCGATATAATATGCCGTGGCTTTCCTCTCTCTCTCTCTCTCTCTCTCTCGCTCTCTCTGTGTTCCCGTTGTATTGTGCTTTCCGCGTGAATCGGGAATGCCCGTTTCCGAAGTCACCGATTCACCGAGTCGGACAGCGATTCCATTGTTTTGTAATAATTCGTTTATTCTTTTGGCCCAGGTTACACGGCTCGATTTGCCGTTGAATCAAATAAATTGAAAAATATTGCACGACCGAGGGAAGAATCGTTCTTTGTTGCGCTTTTGTCGGTCGATGAATCCGATCGATGAACGCTGGTATTGCTCCGATTTTAATTCGTGCGCGATCGCGCGAAAGAGTTAAATTGCTTGTCTCTATGAAAGTTTTGACGAACATCGAGGAAACCGTTCCGTTTCGGATTAACGTAATGAGATTCGGTAGAGGAAGTGCAGCATGTTTCGAGACAAATAAGTTTCGTCGATTTTGTTTGTGGACAACGGCAAATCCAACTGTTTATCGTGGGGAATTAGTATATTTTTGTATTAAAAATACAATTTCCTTTCTGTGATTTAATTAGGCAAATGTCTCAGTATAAGAAGAATTATCTTACGTAAATTCCAATTTCCTGTTTTAAAATTTACTTGCAGTAATCCCAAATTTCAGAGTGTAATGTAACGAGCGAACATTAAAATCTAGATTGAATACTATTTTCGTGTTAGTGAAAAGTCGATAAAAATAATGTTAAAATTGATTATATCAAACTTTTTTGAAGACTGCTTAATTTCATTTTCAAAATATTTGTACCACTAATTTCCTTTTTATATTTCAAGTTTTTGAGTTTGTAACGTTTGGAAGTTCGAAATTTAGAAAATCAGCAATTTCAAAGTTTTATAACTTATTGTTAGAAGTTTTGGAGATTCAGAAATGTAGAAATTTTTAAATGTCAAATTTTCAAATTCTCATATTCTAAAATATTTCAATTTCCAAGTACTTAAATTTAAATTAGAAATTAAAAAGTTCAATAATTTGATAAATTCATAATTTATAAATATAGGTATTTAAAAATTTGACAATATGAACGTTCAGAAATTGATACTCTCTGAGGTTTAATAGTTTGTTCATTTAAAAATTTAGGAATTTCGAATTATTAAATTCCTAAAAATTTTTTCTTTTAATTGCTCGCAACTTGTAATTTCGTCAAAATAAATGGGGTCTAAATTTGACCACAAACGAAAAACTAAAGTTTATTTTGTAATTCGGATAATAATTCAATAGATGAGATTTATCTTGCAATTCATATAATTCAATAACTCAGTAGTACAAACTTGTAAATTCTCACAAGAATGGGATATGGAAGTCAGATTTATTACTACTAAGTGACTTCTATTACCACATTTGCCTATCATTCAAAGAACTTTGTCCTTTTTACTGCAAGTGTGACACGCTCACCATTAATTTTAATAAAATAATTTGAAATAAATAATTTTTCACAAAATAATATTCAATTTATTCGAAACACGAGAACACAATATTGATGAATATTCTGCAGATATTGTTTCTATTTACACATCGTAGTCTCTAAAGTAAGCACAACTCATGCAACTAATATACTACTCATTATATACGTCCAATAATGTATACCTGATTTGTAAACCTCCATATATTATAAACCAATAAACATTCGTAATGGACTGATCAATATTAGAAAACGACTAATTTAATCGATGTTTCAAAAACATATCTCCGAATTGTCTCCAAAAAAATATCTTCGATCATAAAGAGTTAATTCCCAAACGGCAGTGTCCCGCAGTCGCTGCCATAAAACGCTATTATTCAACGAGCGTAGGATAAAGCGAGTTCCCGGACGAAAGTAGACAATGTCCCTTAATGGTGTCCGTCGTGGTGAGACGTACGAGCGGGCAGAGGCTGATGGAAACGCGTTGGAGAGGATCTTTACTGGCTAGTTTTCCGCGCGATTTCCCGCGAGAAAACGAGAAAGGATTGAGGGCCCGAGATTGGAGCGGAACGCTCGCGATCCTCTTTCTCGGCGCGGATCGAAGAAGTCGAAAAATCTCGGCTCGGAGCCCCTTAAGTTGGTCGTCGTGAGAGGCGCAAGAAAGAGTAGAATCAGAGAAACGAGAACAGAAAGAGAGATCGTATAAGTGAGACGCTGAACAGAGTGGCTTAGCGAGGAGCATTATCGTATGAGAATCTCTCATCGAATCCAATAGTTCGAGCGCACGGACGTGGAATAAAGCTCATCAAGGATTCAGCCTGCAATCCGCATTCGATGAATTAAAGATGTCGCCAGGAGTAACAAGAACGAAGCCCTCCGTCTTTCTTCTTTCGACGCGGGTCCCGTTGCTTCCCCGTTCGTCTTCGATCCGCCATCTCTTTTGCCGACCCGTGAAATTGATCGGACACTTAGCCGTCTCATTACGAATAGGATTAACCTTGGTCAGTGGTGCTCGCACGATCTGATTCACGGGACGGAAATCTGCTATAAGGGAAGCTGAATTTAGACGGATAAGCTGTCTCGGATCAGATGCGTTCGCTGATTGGATACACCGGAATACGAGAGATTCCGACTGTCTTCTTGGCTTTCGTACGGTCCCTATCAATTTTATGCACCGCTGAAACATTCTCGGGACGTTTCTTCCTGTTCGTAAAATGAGATATGCTTTGAGGAGGAAACCGGTAGGTAGATTGGGTTACAGCAGAACGATCCGAATCCGGAAGTCTCGTTCACCTGTTGCGATCGAATAATTATATTTCCGAGTGATTGAATCGTTGGCAGATCTTGACGCATTTATCGACGGGGATTGCAATTATTTTTATTGAAATTTTGTGTTTTATCGAGGAACACTGATTTCGTTTGATCTTTGCATAATTATATTTTACACTAAAATCAAGAAGTGTGTGCGACCATAATGCCCAATTACAAGTAATAAGGGAAGGACATATGTTCGGAGTTCTTGTAATATATATATAGCTGTTCGAGAATAGTATTAAAATTAAATTATAATTTAAGAGAAGAACGGTGGGTTTATTAGGCGGGAGTTCCAGACTAGAAAAAATTACGTATATAATTTTGTTAATTCTTTATTTATTCCGATTATTCACGGAAACTAGAAAACAAATGGTTTTAACTCATCTGCTAGAGTTCAACGAAATACATTTCCCTGAATTTTCTATTTAATGGAAGGAAAATAATTTTGTCTATTTTATTGTTTTCAAATTTGTTCTATTTCGTTACTTTCAAAGGTATAAGTAAAATTTAGATTAGTTAATAATGTTTTACTTCTTTGCACTGGATGCAATTTTTAATATATTTAAATACTTTTTAAATTTTTAGATGTTTAAAAATGTATGTATGACGCTTTAAATTTGATAAATAAATCTGTAAAGTAATTTCATTTATGATTTTCATTTATGTAACGCAGTTTCATTTATAATTTGAAAAGTTCTAGCTGTACGAAAGAATTAAATATGGAATTAAAGAATATTTAATTCTTGATCCTAGTTTAAAAAATGAGGTTTCTAAAAATAATAGAGTACGTACTCATAAAGTGTGACCATTTTGTGCAAAATAAATCTGTCGTGTCTTAATACTTATAGACGCGTGTGTACATACGATTTTATTATACTTCAAGGCATATGATACCGTATATACTATGTTATATATTGCATCCTAATGTCGATGGATTATCATATACGATTTTATGTATTCTTCCAGCCGTGTGATACTGTCCATATTATGTATTTATATGACATAAATACATTATACTTCAATCATTCGGTACAGTATATCCAGCGCCCCAGTTACACACCAACACATATCCATGCTACATTAAACACCTCAATTAAAATGATTCAAAATCGGCATTCAGTGACTTCGTAACACTCTCTATCTGCAGCACTTCGATCGTAGATATTCACCACATCGGGTTGTGCAATGGAAATGGGTCAAAAGTGGGTTAACCGCGAAACAGACGCGAATAGCAGAATCGAACGGACAAATAGATAGAGCGGATAAAGGGTGGTTTGGAAAAAGAAACACCGTATATACGAAACATGGACCAAAAGGAGGAAGTAGCCCGAGGATGGGGTTCTATCAACGAAAGCGGAAGTGTCGCGGTGGCAAAGAGCGATATCGGGCCAAAGTGTCAGCAGAAAATCGCTGGCTGAAGGAACGTTTAGGGCAGAGAGGGCGCCAAAGAGAGTGCGGGTAGATTTGTACCTGCGTGGTTGCCATCATTAGGATGGTGGGCCATAGCTGCATTGCGGGCACCCATGCGACCGAGTGGTGGGGCAAACACTGGGTTCCCACTATGCACTCTCACTATGCACCGACTATGCACTATGAAGAGAGGCGTAGTAGTGGGGTTGGCCCGTGGCCAGGTAAGCTCCAGGTTCTGTCATCCCTCCTACGTTCCGGCCTATGTGCGCCTACGAAATCAAGCAACCCTCTGTACCCCCTTCAACCCCTCGCTATGCAGATCGGCCCTCGAGGAAAATGACTAACTAATGTGTCTTCCCCGTGGTTCACCAAAGCCCACGGAGCATAAAGCACACGCGAATGCTTTTATCTTTTTGCGGTGGCCGGCTGCTCGCAATTTTCTGCCATTACCGATATTAGCGATCCTCTTTTTATTTTAAATTCCATCCATTCAACGGCTGACCTCGCCACAGACCGTCCTTCTCTTGCCAGATTTTGTCCGGTTCACTGAATTTTCAGGGATGGTAACGACGGTTTAAATTTGTAGCGGGTTTCGTGAGGATGGAGCCCGATAACCTCTGGCAGGAAGAATTAATTCGCCCCTCGGACGTGTCTGAAGATTGCTGAGAAAGGAAGAGATCGATACAGATTCGGTTATGTTAATAAGTTTTTTTCGTTTTTATAGGTAGACGACGTTCAATTTATATGTCGATGCTTTGTCTTGAAACGTGTAAAGTCTCTTGCTTTTACATTCGTGGCCTTCGAAGTTACGTTTTACGCTAGCTTTGTTAGGAAGAAGAGTGCTCAGTAATGGAGTTCTTCGTGTGGCACACGTGGTTAAAGGGTTTAATTCAAAATTCGATTAATTTGTTATAGTTTAAGTTGTAAATGGTGATTTGAAAGTTTGAAGATTTGGAATTTGGAATTCCTTGGATTTAGAAGTAGCAGATGTTGGAAATTTGAAGATTCGAAGGTTTGGAAGCTCGAGGATTTGAATGCCTAAGAATTTTGGACAGGTTACAAATTTGAAAATTCGATAACTTGGAGATTTGGGATTTTGTGGATTTAAGACTTTTTAGAAATATATAAACCTAGAAATCTAGAAATTTAGAATGTTAGAAATTTGAAAATCTAAGATTTTAGGGCTTTGAAAATTTATGACTTTGAAGATAGAAAATCTCGCAAAGTCTTTCAGAATTTCAAAGTGAACAGATTCAAGACATCTCAGGTTTTACAATTTCTGAGATCCGAATGTTCTGCAATTTTCAAACTTGTAGATTCAGAACTATAGTACTAGTGCAATCATCTTTACCTCCATCCGCCAGAGCAAAATCTTAACGACATTAACCGTTTATCGAAATATCGACGTTCCAATATCATTGGCATTTATCGATAACGGCCGTCGATAGTCACATTTTAGGTAAAAATTCAATTAACCCATTCAGTGTCGACCAATTTGACGTAATTTCATCACAACGAAAAGTAGCAAAGTCGGTATTTACAAAATTGTAGAAGGAAAATATTACCAAACAAGAATGGAATAAGTGAATGCCAATTGCATTCGAATATTTGTTAAAAATCATACCGATTATATTTCTTCAAAACGATACTGTTGGAATATGGGATTAATTGTAATGAAATAACTCGCATTATTCCGTTATAATAAGATTTTATTACGAACGATTTGAAGGAAGTCATTTATCGTTTTATTTTCTTAACTCGAAATGTTTATTAGGTGGGAGTTTCAGACTAGTAAAACATATGTATTTTATTTATTCCGATTTTTCAAGAAAACTAGATAACAAATGGTTTTAATTCAACTGCTACAATGAAATGAAATACACATATAAAAGGAAAGAAAATAATTTTTCCTATTTCATTGCTTTTATGAATGAATAAAAAAAACTTTCATTAGTTTAATATCAATGTCTCTCATTGCACCATTCATTTTTGCATGTACGAAGAGATTAAGAGATTATAATAATCCAACAGATACGTGTCGTGAGTGTTACTAACAAGGATATGCCACTGTTCGGCAGTGAAAGGGTTAAATCACGATCTTCCGTGCTGACAGAGTTCAACAAACCCTGCGACTGAACGGGCACGCTGGATTTCGTCGAGTTGTCCGAGGTGGACGACAGCAATTAGCCGACGACGCCTGCGTGTCGTGTACACCGAATAAACAAATAAACATTGCTTCGTTGGCCGGACTAGGAACGCAGCCAGTCACTTTACCACCCTATCCGTTCACCTCGGGCTATATTGCTCGGGATAGCCGTAGACGAAGAAGAAAGGGGCGAAGAGGGTCGTGCTGAAACCGTTTCGCGTTGCTCTCGTTCGCGTGCCGGTCTATTTTCGCGAATACACGTAGTATCCCAAAAAGACCCACGCTACGTGTACCAGCCGGCTTTTACGCCGGACCATTAACGGCGTTGTGAGTATAAACTTAGGACAATCCAGCATTGACTGCGTCACTACCAGATGAACATCGTAAAATTTCCCGTTCTTGATTCATCGATGATTACCGAATGGATTTACGCTGCGTTCAATAAATATACAAGCCTCCTTTGTTTTCAGTAATCGCCTGAAAACTATGCTCGATATTCGTAATCTGTGAAATTATATTCTTAATCGATGGAAAATTAACAATTCGTTAACTTTATCCGCTCTGAGATCAAGTTTTCGATTGACGTCTACACGCGTCGAATGCAATTTTTTACAGTCACTTATGGCGAAGAATCGCTCAAGCTTGCACCGAATGATTCGATAGCTTTTGAGAATTTTAATCAGAACAGATTACATTAGTTGAATTAATTCTGGACACTTCGAATAAAAATATTCTGTTTCATGTTTGGGCAGAATATGTATATACCGCTACGCTAAATTTATACCATAATATTTTTATTATAAGCTATAATGTCTATAGTTACGCCCCAAGATTAGAAAACATTGATTAGAATATAAAATATAAACAATTATATATTAAATAATTTGATTAAGTGCGAAATTTAAGGGAAGATTTGAAAGTGTCCAGAATTGATTCCACTAGTGTAGATAGTTTGGAAAAATTTCAGTCAGAACTCATTCGATAGTTCTTGAGTATTTTAATCGGAATTGATTCTACAGTTTTCAAGAATTTTCATCAGAATTAATTCTACATTTAATTAATTAAATTAATTCTGCTTTTAACTCTTTGCACTCTGAACCATCCTGGATGTTATCTACCAGATACACGGCGCCATTTTTTCGCGAAAATTGTATTCACGAACAGTCATATTATATAGTATAGTTTTGGGACCACTTAAAGTATTATAATGATATTGTATTTATATGAATTTGAAAAAATCGGGCAACATATATTTGCAAAAAAATAAAAATTCATTTGTTGTACGAACATCTGACTCGGTGATGCCTTCCTCAATCTTTACTTACTCTACACTATTTATATTGCTACCACTATCTATGGCATTTCTACATCGTCTGATTGGTTGAATAATATCACATATTGCTACTGTTTTTCACCGGATTTATTTTTTTCTAACATGTTTCTATAAACGTTTGCTTAGATCATGTTTTCATTGCTACATATATGTATAACGAGACTCATTCATATATCAAAGTAATTGTACCATTTTTTGATTTGATTAGTTGTATCATTTCAAGAGAAAACTTTTGGGAAACATGCATTTCAAAAAAGGTTGCGCTAGAATAAGTTGATTCCCAATAATCACTAATGAATTTCAATGTTCACTCAGAGTGCAAAGGCTTAAGCAAAGGCTTAAGAATTCTAATCACGATAGACTCGATAACTTCTAAGATTATCGAGCATAAACTGACGAACAAACTTCTCTATAATAATGCGACAAATGATGATATTATTTATAAGACAAACAAATGGACACTTTGCTTCATAAAGTTTTAATCCAATCGCTACGCTGCTCACCATAAAGAGTTTACCGCGGCATCGGAAGTCTTTTCCTCGGGGTAACACAGCTCAGGGTATTCCCTTTTCGCCAGAGGACATCTGGAGCCATTAATATACTCGCGGCACGCTCGTTGCTGTCTCTTTCTCCATCCGTCTATTTCTCTATCCGTTCTCTTCGCCGCGTTTTCTAGCTCGTAACACGGAACAGTAACTCCGCGTTTATTCAAATGATGCTTTAGGTTGAGTCTTGAGCGTCCTTTGGCGAAGGATAAGTAATCGTAGCTGGTTCGCTGGGTAGAGGAGGAGAGAGAACAGGAGAGCCGAAAGCGTTCGAGAGTCACGAGGAAAAAGACTAAACGAGGAAAAGAATCGGAGAGACAAAAGAGGGACGAAATCGGGAATATAGAGAAAAAGGAGCGACAAAAGACGAAAGAAAGAGGAGAGGATAAGGCCATTCGTTTCAATGAGGGAGCCGGCCCTTCTTCTTCCCCTATCCCTACTCCCTATCCGCGTTCTTACTATAGAATGGGATAGAACTCGCTATATAGAACTTTATGCGAGTCCTCCGTGAATAGAAAAACACTCGAGAGGACCAACGCTCGCCATCTCTCTTTTTTATCCCCTTTCTTTTCACCATCTTCTTACCTTCTTAGCCTGCCTCTATGCTATTGCCCTCTCGTGTAACCCTTCTTCGCCCCCCCCCCTGGTTACTTCTCTAGCCTGGATCTCATTTAAATGAAACCCACCACCCTGGCATACCTTTTTCTTCTATTCACTATCGCCCGGGTTAGCTCGGGCTCCTCAACGGTACCAAGCAATATGTTCCGAGGACTCGATTTCACGTAGGCGGGCTGCATGATGCGAGACGGAAGATCCTTCGAGAGGAAAACGGGCAAACTGGAGGGTAAAAAAGGTGGCAAGGAAGGAAAGGAAAGATTGTGAACCAACATCCTCGGCCTGAATGGTAATTCCGAATTTCCTCCGCGGGCCAATCTTTTTGGAGACCCTCGAATTGATAACTGCACACGAGCGTGGAGGCGACGTGAAATAACGCCGGTGCCCCTTTTCTTCGATCGCATTCATTGTGTATGAGAAATCGATAGAGCGTTTTATGTATTCCGTGGCTCGATTCGAGATCGATAATCTGTAAAGCAGACATCATGCGTGACCCTTTGCTGAACCCTCGCGACAGGTGAATATTTCGTCGAAATGTTGTTATCGTTACGGTTTACGACGAACACTCTGACGGGAAAGCGAATATATGTTGTGTGATCGTCGGAATTCAACTTGTAAAATTGCACATTTAAGAAATTTAAATGCGAAGTTTGAAACAGTATTCATTTGCGGTTTTAGAAAAGTTAAAAATTCTGGGGAGTCAAAAATTCCTAAAGAATTTCAACAAAGAATATAGGGTTTTAGAAACTTGGAAACGTAAAAATGTCAACGTTTAAAAAATTAATAATTTCGGGATTTGGACAACTTCGGAATTGTGGAGATTTAAAAATTCAGGTTTATCAAATTTGTTCATTTCTCAATATTGACGTTAAAAACAGGAAAATTGAGACAGTCAGAAAATTTCAGAGTTTGAAGATTTGGAAGATTTAGAAATTTTCGGTATTGAAAAAGTGTTAATTTAAAAAATTAGAGGATTTAAAAACAGGTGTAAAACTTGGGTATTTGAAAAATGAGGAAATTTGACAGGTTGGAAGTATATACATTTGAGCTATAGAAAATTTAGAAATTGAGAGGATAGGAAAATTGTAAATTAAATTTAAAGAATTTAAAATTTTAGGAACTCGCAGATTTCGGTGGTTGGGCAGTTTGAAAATTGTACGTTCTTATAATTTACAAATTTGAACTTTTTGAAGCTTGTAATATTAATAGTACATGAAAAAGTGTAGCAGAAATTGAAAAACTGAAACATTGACGAATCAAAGAATTGTAGAATCGATGAAATGAATTGAAGAATTGCACAATAGAAGAATTAAGGAATTGAAGAATTGGAAAATGAAATAATTTGATAATTCGAAAATGCAGAACTTGAAAAATTTAGAAATTCTATGTCTGCCACACATTTACTTCAAAGTGATTCCACGTTATACTCGAGCGTACATAAATGACATAAAAGTTGCCATTTTCAAATGGCCGCACTTGTCAACGGTTTTCTTGGCCATATAATTTTCAACAGGGCGCACACATTCGAAGCACACAAACTCGAGATATTCGTAGTCGACACGAAACGGAAATCCAGATGGCAGGTTCTCTTTCGATTCCTACGGGCAGCATTGTGACTCGAAAACAGTCGCGTGTCGACTGGTCGTTTCTCTTCTACCCCATTTTCTTTTTTTTTTTTTTAATTCCTTTTCCTACGCGAAACGGAACGAATTACTTTGCCCTAAAAGTGCCTTTTCCGATCCGTGATTCCCGACGTGCTCATAGCCCGGACGAAATAATTCAGCAAGTTCTCGGTTTTCGAGCGCTCTCTTCGCGAGAATCACGCGCAAAGATTGCCGTCGCGTTAAAATATTTAAATCCAGCGAGCTGCCGCGTTTCCCGCCAGAAGTCCCACGGGAATACCATCTGTCCCGGACGGATTCCCAACGCGGGCACGATCCCTTTGTTCCCCGTAAAATTTTTCTCTTATTAAAAAGCTGTAATTTGACGAACAACGGGTCAGTTTAAGGAAATTACGTAGCACGGATTTATATAAGAGCGTTTCAATATTTCACTGCGGGTTACCAAAAGGGATGCCTGCCTTTTCATTCCGGGGAATCTTTCTCGTTTAGAAAGCGCTCTCTGTGGAATATGGCAACTAAGAGCGAAGATGAATAATATGGTTCTTTCGCGAATTCTGCTGGAACGAGTATTTTCATTTTTAAAATGATACGGTTTTACTCCGTTAAATGATTATGTTGCGCAGGAAATCTTAACTTCTTTTCGGTATCGTGTAATATTGAATAAGTAACGAGGCTGTTAAAAAATTTATTTAAATTTATTTTGTATAATTTGGGTTAAGGTCTCTACTTTATTTGCGATTTGTTTGGATATTTTTTTGTATGAGATTCAATTCAGAACGTAGGTTCATATTAGATTATTTAAAATAGCTTAGGCTTTTTTAACGGTACATAAAAAGTGATAGTTTGACTACAGTTAAGTAAATCGATACAGGACGTTATAGTTTCTTCTATAATTGCATTAAGAATTCGGGGTATGTGTTATTTTATCGTTTGTATTTCGTTGTTCACTATTTTCTATGTTCATTTTGTTATTGGACATTTTATTTATATCATATTTTTACGAGTAAAATAGAGATAAATAACTTCGCCTTACTGAGGTTTAAAGTAAAAAAGCACGGTGAAGCAGTAAAACAGTAAAAGGAGAAAGTAGTAAAAAGGTAACATAATGGTAGAATAATAGTCAAAAATATCATAGCAACAATGTAACAGAGTAGAATAATATTAAAATAGCAAAGTAGCAACACAGAAAAATGGTAACATTCTAGCATAGCAAAATACCAAAACAGGAAAATAGAAAGTTTACAATCTCATAGTACACTAGTACAGTAGTAAAATATTAAAATAATAAGATAATGTAAGAATGCAAGAGTAACAATATATACAAAGTAACCGAATATAAAAAAATTGATAAAATAGTGAAGCAGTAAAGTGACGAAAACGCCCAAATTATGAAAGGCGACAAAATGATTAGTTACGAGCAATGATTCTGATAGTAATTTAGCAGTTGATTCTACAAATTCAACCAGCACTTAACGATACACCGTCATTATTCCACTAAACTCTCATAAATAGCAGATTACCGCTGTTTACGAGCCGCTAAACGTTGAAGTTGTTCAATAACTTCGCGATACAATATAATAACGCGAATTCCTTTCGATACCGCGTGTCTATTTATAAAATTAGCCCAATAGAGACCAGTTAGCCGGTAACGGAAGCCTAAAATATTCAAGTGGTCCATCCTCTCGCATAATTCTGCCGTTCAAGTAAATTGGCACCATTTGGCCCGTCCAGCCGGTTACCTCGCACCGCGGATTTACGATTCCGACGTGTTCTGCCATCTCTCTTCCTCCCTTTCTCTCCCTCTTCCTGGCTTAACCGCACATTTTGAGAACTTCATTCCGAGAAACAGAAGAGACGATAACTGTTGACGAATACACCTAGCCCGGAACAAACCCTGATTGCGGCTAAACTTGTCAGGTGTTATGCTAGGTAGCTATGACGATTGACTGTGGCGATTGTGATAGTGTCAGGAGAAATTCTAATTTCTTCGGGTAAAAGTATGGTAGCTGAGAGAAGATTTTTGGGAATTTTAAAGGATTTTTAAACATTTGATGATTGGAGGGTGGAGTAAGGATTTGGACACTTCAGGATTTGGTGATATATGGACATTGGAATCTGGGGATGTAGTGATTCGCGAATATTGAAATATAGGGATTTGCTAATCGAGAAATACGAAATCATAGACATTTTATGATATGGATATTTGAGAAAGATTAGATTAGATATTTGAGATTAGATACTTCAGGATTTTACCGTCTATTGACACGAGAATCAATGGTCTTAGTTGTCTAAAACTTGTAAACCTAGAAATTCTGAAATCTTTAAAAGCCTAGGAATATAGCGATATAAGTCTTTAGGGAACTCGGAACTTGTTGATTTATATGAGGGTATGTGTATAGGGATTTGGGATCATAAGAATTAGGAAGGTAAGGAATTTAGGGATTTACACCAGTGGAATTAATTCTGGACACTGCTAAATTTTTACTTAAATTGCATACATTACATACTTAAATTTCATAAATTTAATACATTGTCATTTATATTTTTTACTCTAATCACTGTTCTATACTTTTAGGGCGTAAGTACGAATATTATAGATCAAATATAGATTACAATATTGGTGTAGTATAGCAGAATACACTATTGTGCATAGAAATGAAATAAAGAACATTTTAATTGAAAGTGTCCAAAATTAATTCCACCAGTGCAGGTATTTGGCGATGTAGGTATTTATGAAACTTGGCATTTGGTAATATACATATATGAGAATCTTGGAAGTTGGCAGTCTTGAAATTTAGACACGTAAGGATTAGAGGGATTACGAGTTTGAGAGTTTAGGTATTTGTGGATATAAATATTTAGGAAACTTGGGATTTGGTGAATTACAGATATAGGAATCTAGGAATTAATGTATTTAGCAGTTTAGAGACATTGGAATTTACGAATTTAGACATTTAGAGGCACAGGTATTTAGGGACACTGGAATTTGGTGGTATACGAATATACGGATTTTGTGGTCTCGAAATTTATATTATTATTCAGAAGTCGTGCAATGTGAGAATCTAGAATTTACGAATCCAGAAATGTGAAAAGTTATCAAGAACAATTCGGTAGTTTATTAATTGCGGAACTTCATAATTTGATCGTTGATTTGAAGAAAATTTGAAAATTTAGTAATTCAAAAACACGAATGCGTAAAAATTTTTAAGTTTAAAAACTCAAGAATTGGAAAATTAATAAATTTATAGGCTCATAAACGTGAAAATGAGAAATTCTTGTATATCAGTCCTTGTATTTGAGTCCAGACATCATATCAAGATTTGTTTCTTTTCACTTTCTATATTTGTGTCTCGTATAAACATTTTCCCGCGGGCTTGACGATGTCTCTCGACGTCCCTGTCGACAACGCCTCTCCTCGTTGATAAAATAATTCCCCCAGTTATTTATGCTCGTCGAGTGTACTCTGCACCCAACGTGTCGCTAATTCGCACGAGATTAACGATTGCAAATCGTTTTCCACGCCAGTACGATCGCTAAGTGAACGTGTCGCTTGTCGGTAACACCTGTGGCTTTCTTTCACCCTGTGATGGCCATGACGTGTTACGTGCGTCAGCAGAGAAAAAGAGATACGATGCTCACTAAACGGTTTAAGAACTTACATCAGTTTCAACGTCCATATTTAACGTAACCAATTTTAGTTTAGCAACAAATTTCGTCTATATTTATGAAGAGTATAAATGTTTGTTCATTCCCTCTTTCTAATTCCTTATTTATCCTTCAAAATGCTTTCGAGACGTTCATTACACGCTCAATTTGTATTTTCTTAAAAAAATTGAACAACCACCTATTATAACATATATACAATATATTATAAGATTAAACTTAATATATCATTCTTCGTCGTGGATGTATGCTACTCTTTGTTACAGTTTGTTTAAGGTTTTATTAAAATCAGTGAGTTAACAACTTTGAGGATTCTTTATTAGTTAGGTAACACACCATCATATCGGTTATGAACGCACGTTAAAAATGGATATTGAAGTTAATTTTATTTAAATTTTGTATTACAAATTATTGTTTGCTCGTCTAACTATAGTTCGGAGGTAGAAACTTGATAGAGTCCTAGTTGATCACAAGCTATTGTTTTAAATATAAATGAGAATGTCGACTTCGTAAAAATTTGAAAAGTGATCTAATTTTTTTTAAAATGCAGACTAAGCGGACAAAAAATTATTGTTTTGAAGATAAACAAAAATGTCGACTCTATACAAATTTTAAAAGTAAATCTAATTTTTATAAAAATCGAGTCTATGTTGACAACAAGCTATTGTTTCAAGATAAACAAAAATGTCAATTTTCTGAAATCTTGACAATGATATAACTTTTTTAAAAATGGAGTCCACGTTGGCGGACTTAGGTTAGCAAGCCGGTGAACTTCGACGATGGTATAGTATTGTGATCGCGGCAAATGCAAACGTTCGTGACTGGAAATTGTCTAAGCACCGGAGATTAAATGGGTACGGATTCCCTGAGCTTGTCTTGAATAATGCGTAAACGTTCTGGGTTTCGAGGATGGAATTGGGTTAAGAGGTTCTATACGAGGACGATCTTGATCTAACAGGTTAGGTGAGAGAACACGATGTTTAATTTATCGCAACCTGCAGTAGATAAGGATTCGTAACTGCATCATTGTTATTGTTGTAGAATAAAGATTAAGTTTGAAGTCCTTTTAGAGTAACTTGTTTTCATCTGCTACTCGATTGCTTTGTATATCCGCAGTTGCATATTTTGCAGTTGTGTATAGACATTTTCCTGGTACAAAAATTTAAAACCTATATAAATGATGAAATAAACAAGATTTTTTGTATGTGGTTAGAATTGACATTTCCTATGGAATCCTAATTAACATCCTATATAAGCAATGTATACAATTCTTTCGTATGCATTTTGCATTAATATTCTGCCTATAATCAACATTCTTTTGTTTGTAATCAGAACTAATATTCTGTACAATAATTAAAATTCTTTTGCACGAAATCAGAATAATATTCTATACAATAATCATAATTCTTTTGTATGAAATCAGAATGATCATTCTGCGCAATAATAGATACATTTTGTATGTAATCGATACTAACACTGTGTACAATAACAAAAATTCTTTTGCACGAAATCAGAATTAACATGTCGTACATAAATAGAACTCTCCTATTTGCGATCATGATTAACATTCTGTACAATAATAAGAATTCTATCCTATGTAATTAGAAGAAAAATTAAAAGCAAGAAAATAATCGTAATGAAATTCTGTTGAATAATGTGCGACGATGTTTGAATCAGTATCGGTGACGCAAATAAGAGTTGCAACTAATTTTCCGAATGCGTTTGAGCTACTGTAGAATTCATCAATTGCAACTAACTTTAAACGAGTTTCAAGACATTATGTAATCGTGTGACGTAAAGCCGTAATTCATTTGTCATCATTGATTTATTCGCTTGTGTATGTTACGGAAGATCATTTCAGATGCGCGTTTTGCGCCACTAAATTTATCCGATTAAAGTGACCTCGTTACTAACTCGTAGTAAACTGGGGTTACAATATGTAATAGAATTAAAGAATAATAAATTTATTATAACAGGTGCTCAGAGATTGTGAAATCGACCGAATAATTTAACGTTGCTTCTCTAAAAAGTAAAACCTCTTTCTTTTTTTTTAATCCTTGCTTAACATTTTTCCTAACCTTACTCTTTTTAACCTTAACAGATAGGGCTATTATTTTTGTTTAAATACCATCCGAGTCGATCAAGTATATAATAAATTTACGTAATTTTGTACATAAAGATCGACATTTTACTTAACGAGTATGAAAAAGAATTTATTAGAAAAACTATTATTTAAGGACGGAAACACATTCGCGGAAAAGAAGTATAAGGTTGTTTCTCGAGATTCATTGCGTCGATCCGAATGGCAGAAGAAAAAGTACATCGATGGTGAATCCTCGCGTGAAAAATAAGTTCTACCCGGGAACAATTAAGGAAATAATACCCGTATATTTTCGTGAGTCACGGTAATGTTTTAAGAGTGTCTCCTCGGGAACGACGTAATTGCTTCCATCAATCCACATCCGGGACAAATTAAAAGAGCATCTGTGAATGTGCCTAGACTTCCTCGACTTTAACGACATTTTCATAGTCTCCGTAAGAATGAACAGTCTCGCGTTGGAAACTCGGCGGGGATGCAAAGCGATATTGCGACTGAAATGGTCGAAGAAAAAAAGTGGCACGGTGTGAATCCGCTTTTATTCGTTTTAGACAACCAGCGGCAATTTTGCGACCTCCCGTTTCTACAATGTAGAACGGTCACAAGAAATGTAGGAACGTTCCCCATTTCATTCAATCAAAATTTTTTGTAAAAATTTTTACATTTCACCGATTCCCTTCATTAACACGTCGACTGCCATGTCACCCATATGTGGGTGACGCTCGAATTTGTATACAAATTTAATAGCCATATTATTCAAAATTTGTTCGCCTTTCTAACTCTAAATACTTGCATTAGAGATACTTGGAATTGTGAAGAACAAATGTAACATATTATCGTGGACATATTTGGTAAGGTTTGTTCAAAATGCAAATACTAATGCAATTTTCAGTTGCTTTCCTGTGGCAGTCAACGTGTTAAAGAAACGATAATAAACGTCGAAGGAAACGATAATAAACGACGAAGGAAAAGATAGCAAATTTCGTTTCTACGAAAAGACTGTAAGTTTAACCATTTTCGGACCGTGCTTTCTTTTACCTACAGCACCTTTAATAATTTAGAAAATAGATCAAGAAGTGGGTTTACAATAAAATGTATTGCAATTATGCAGGGCGCATAACAAACATATTTTTAATTTATTACAAGTGGCAAAGAAATGAAAACATCTTCAAATCGATCTATTTATCTGAATTATTTCCACGAGCCAAGAGAAACGCGATGTCGCACGTAGCTCGACATTGGACCGCAAAGGGTTAACGAATGAAGAAAATTGCTGTGGGAATATTTTCGTGAAGAAATTTTGTTTCATTAACGTTCTGTGTAGAAAGTAAAAAAGAATGATCTGGTAACGTATTCTAGAAATATCTTCGACATCGTTAGTTAGCAGCCGTTAGTTACTGGTAAAGGAGAGCCGCCTTAATTTTCCGAGAATACTAATTAAGTATCACTAATTAATTCCGTAGCATGATGTAATTTATGCGAACAGCTCGTTACCAAACGGGTTGTGTTCAGCGACTAATGACCTGGGAACACCAATAATTCATTGATTAACGCCATCTATTGAATAAACAATAAGCACTCGACTTCGCCGAACCTCTCCGCCCTCGTCCCTCCCGATTCTTTCCCCATTAGTAGACAACAATCAAATTTAATAAGATACTCCGATAATTCACGACGGACGGCTCGAGTGCCGGGACAGCGGCGGGAAATATTTATTTTCTCCGAATATCTGCAAAAAACTCGATAGGTTTCGTTATTTCTCGATTGCGTATTGGAGAGTGCTTCGACTCACCCCCTTCGACGAAGAAAGTTACCCAAAGATCGTATTCGAAAACAATGTCAAACCTGCGCCGTTGTTCTCTTATCCTCGAACGTTTCTGTTTCTTGCATCACGTGAACGAAACGAACAAAAGAAAATGGCCGAGAACGTACGATATTGTCCTTGTCGGGATATCGCGATGGCGCATCTGCAATTTATCGAAGTCGAAGACCGTTCGCGACCGAATAGGCAAGTAACTGCCGAGCATTACGAGCACTTCACAACGATCTGTATAAAATAGCGTATAATTAGATAGGGTGTAAGATATATATTTGGAGCGTGTCCATTTTGGCCCGCGGCCAGAGTTCACCCTTTTGATATATACCTACGAAGGAGGTCAACAGGGTGACTCCACGGAGGGATAGCGCGAACGTGTTCGGCTACGTTCAGGATTGATTGAATACGACATAAATTGCCGGATCATATTAACACTTAACGGACCGGCCAAATTTACGTATTTCCGCACTAACTTCCTCAAACACGGATTCACTTTTTCCTTGAATTTTTATTGAACCGTGTTTTTTCATTTTTATGCGCATCGGGACTTTTCCTTTTTACTATTAACACGTTGACTGCCGCATGAGAGCAATTGAACACTGCATTAGGTACTATTTTCATTTGAACAAATTTTACCAATTATGTACCCGATAGTTTGTTGTATTTATTTTGTATAGTTCCAAGTAACTAATGCGAATATCTTCAATTAGAATATTGAACAAATTTTTGATAATACAGCTGTTAATTCTCGGTAAATATTTGAGTATCACCCATATATTGGCGACATGACAGTCAAAGTGTTAATTGTATTATTTGTACGTTGACCTACCTTGTGTTCCTGGTATCTTCTCTGACTGGTCATTATGTGAAAAATTTCACCAACAAGAACAAAAATAAATCTACCACGGAAAGAATGAAAAATAGGTTGGGAGACGCGTAGCAGCACGGTCTTGAGTAAATTGTTTGGAAAGGGAAGGAAAAATATGAAAAGTCTGCGGCTCAAATAAAAAAAAAGGCAAGCATGACAAGATAGAAATAAATGAAAACGTTATATACACGGTATTATTGTTTATTTTAATCAAAATGGTAACTTCGTGGTATGGCAATTTCAATGGTAATCTCGCGAAAAGTTTCATGAACGTCTGTAATTTGTGCAAAAATAAATGACATGGAAATGCTGGCACATTTTTAACGGAGAGTGTTTTGTACTTTGTACGAATGACGTAGAGGAGGATCCCGTGAGTTGATTTTTCAGCGCTGTACATCAAAAAATTGCACGCCACTTTTTTCCGTTTTCCTTTTCAAGGATGTTATTTGTTCCTTTCATGCGGTTTTCCAGCGAAATATTTCATATTTCATATAAAATCTCGAATCCCATTGCGTTACGAATTGAATACGTTTATAACAACGCGAAAGTTCGATATCGGATATTTCTTAATTACTCGTTGCAGCTTAACCTATCAGGAGGGATTAATTTTCTGCGGGGTTAAGTTAAGCCAAAGCTCTCCCATAAATGCACGAAGCGTGTTCATAAATGACAGGGGATTACCCTCAGTGCCATCGACGAACATTGTTATCTTATAATTCTAATTAGGATTAACGAATAACGACGTTGCATTTGGTTCACCATTTCGCGTTTTGATTGAAAACATTTTGCATTTTTATGTAGCTGGCTTGAATATATGTCGGATTGGAAAATTGGGGAATTATTGTAATCGATATTAAATATATATGAAGGAGAAATCATTGGTTATTAATTTAAGAATATTTCATGGAAATGATTGAAGATGTGTTGGAAAACTAAGTACTATAATACTAAAGATATTTAAACTAAACGAAGAATGTTAATTACAAAAAATATCAGTTAAATTTGTGTCAGTTTAAATAGATATAAAGGAAGAAATAATAATTCATAGATAGCATAGTGTTTTACAGCAATTTTTCATTATGTTACTTCAAGAATCTTTCTTTCCATTCTTGTTATTTAAAATTTAAAATTTATATGTTAGTTTATGAAAATTGGAAAGTTAAATAATTTAGACGTTTGGAAATATAAAATTGGAATATTTCGTACTAACAAATTTGGAAATACAGAAATAAGTTTTGAAGTTTTACAAGTTTTCAAGGTAAACAAAATTGAGATTTTTAAATTAAAAAATGTGCGATTTTGAATTACCAGATTTTCAAATATGGTGACTGAATCTAAAAAATATAAAAACATGGCAACTTGAAAGTTGGAGACTTTAGAAATATGACAATTTGGAATTAAGAAAATTTGGAAATAGAACAATTATTTTATTAAAAGAATCTAGTAATATGTCAGTTTAGAAATACAAACATTTAGGAATATAGCAATTACGGTACTAAAAAAAATTAAAAATATCTCACATTAGAGATTAAGAAGTTAAAAAATATGATAATTATGATATAAAAACAATTGACAAATGCGTCAATTTAAAAATTAAAAAGTCGGAAATATAACAACTATAGTATTGAAAAATTGTTTAAGTACGACAATTTGGTTGTTAAAAATTCAGAATTACGTCGGTATCGATTATTATGTCAATTTTAATTTGAAATTAAGAATGTTGAAACCCATCAATTGTAAAATTGCAAAATTCAGAAAAATATAGATGAAAAATTTACAAATCACAAAATTGTCGATCCATCATTGCCCGCGAGCGCGTGTCACATATCAGTGGATGCCCTCGCAGATTATGATTGCCCACATAAGTGTAACATTTATGTTCGCGTGCTTCGGCGTTTGTACCTTCATTCGCAAAAGGTCCGGTCCGTTTTGAGTACATACATCCACGATTTTGAACGAGTAGCAGATAAGAGGTTCGCAATTATTCACTGCTGAAATTCAGTTCCCTAGCAATGGCGCACCAACGAAAACTCTCCACGAGCGACTGATTTGCTAAAATTATTCTTTAGGTTACAGGTAATGAGCGTGGTGTTGCCGATAACCGACAGGAAACGGCCACTCGTAAATTTTCCTCGTATCATATGATTCACGAAATGGTCTGGTAGTTTCATTATGTTCCATGTAATTGGTGACTCGGCTGGGCTGCGTTCCGAAAATGGACCCTCCTTTCGCGAAGATAACCAACAGTAATAAATCATCTGCAACGTAGAACTCATCGAAAACTTTACTTTTCTTTTATCCTTTTCTCTTTCAACTCGGTCTACCACTGTATACACCACCTATACGTGAAAGTTTCATTTTTCTATTCTTTAACTGTATTTTGCTGTTTGAGGTTAGGTGGGTTAAATTGAATCCATCTGTCCGATAAATAATATCTATAACATTCCATTCAGTCCTTACTGTGTGATTAAAGGCATATTGGGATATATTATTTTAATAATATTTTTAATAATTATTCTTAGAAATCCCTGTCTTCTAAGTAACCCTGTTAATTTTTTAATAAACCATATTAAAGCAGAATGATGTTTTTTATTCGCTCATTCTATTTTATGATGCATTCTAAATATATTTGCTGTAGTAGCTTTATTATTCAGTTAAATTTTCATGTTACTTTCTATACCTGTAATAATTAATTATAATACAAAAAGTGATTGAATGAAAAGTAATTAAATTTTAATTTAATTTATCATACCTTTAATAATGAATTATAATCTAAATGGAATGAATTTTATCCAATTACTTAATTAATATTTTGAACGTATTTTTATTACGTTAATTTGATTAAAAATACAAATAATCGGTTATTTTTAATCCATTAACTTTGAAAACATGAGAGAAACCAATTTATTAATTAATTAATGATCTGGATGAAGCATATGTTTCGAATGCATAACAACGAAATTATATTTTCTCTTAATTTAAACATAGTTTATTATTAAGGTTTGAATAATATAAGTTAAATGCAAATAAATTATTGTAATTAGTAAATATTGCTTTCAACACAAATACATTAATTCTACGAATTGAAATTATTAAATAAACGTTAAATACAAGGGTTAATATTAGTGAATGTGCAATAGATATTATCGCACCTTCTTACTTTTCTATGCATTGTGGGATATATTTGAAACCCCTTCCAAAAATTGAAGTTATGCTAAATATTTGATATACACTGTCTCATTTTTTTATACTGAAAACATTCTGTGCAACATACGTTTCTATTTTCTGTAACATTGCGTACGGCAAAGAATTATTGAATCCTTATTTTTTGTATAAAAGGATAATAAAAATGTCTATAAAAAAATACCTGTAGATACAGATGATGCTAATGTATAGGTGCTACGTTCGCATTTACTATAATCGAAAGCATAAACCGAACGCTATTGTATTTTATCTAGCCACGTTGAACGACTATTTTGTGAAAATTTATCAGACTTATCAGAACAGCGATGATTCAACGATCGTTTTCTCGTTTCAGAGAGCCTCAGGGAGTACTTCACCAAGTATGGGGACATCACAGAAGTCATGGTCATGAAAGATCCCACCACGCGACGATCAAGGTAAGCCACATATTTTACGAAACGAGCATCGCGGTGGTTAAAAAACGTTCGCCTTCCGGTATGAAAAATCCGATACGCGTATCAAATTTATCAACGGCCACTATCGACGATTTTTACATATTACTAGGATAGTAATCTGAGAAGCGTCCGGGGTTTTTAATAGCAACGAGAGTATTCACGGTAGCTTATCTTGCCGAGGTTTTATGGAACGTCGTTCCCTTTTGATCCTGAATTATGGGAGTATTTGATGGTCGACCATGAATTCCTAGACCCCTTATTAGCGGCATAACGAAATTCCAGCTTCGCGTGCTCACGTTTCCTTTCCACCGCAACTGTACGAGCTACGTTCTACTCCCGATCATTATGCTAATCGTGTTCCGAATTAAAAAGCCGTAAACGATTGCGGATTGTTCCGATAACTCATTGAATCGTGTTCGTTGTTACACGCAGTGATAACCATCGTGAAAGTTTGTAGGTTTGATTCATAAATCTGTTACGTCGATAGCTATTTGTTATATCGATACAGATTTGCTATATGGTACGATACTCCATGATATTTTGTGTATGATACATCATACAGGGTGTGCCATAATTACTGTCGGAGCCAGAAAGGGGTGGTAGGTGGGGCTATTCTGAACAACTTTTTCCTTTCAAAAAATATTGGATGGACCTTCATTTTTAAATTATTAAGGAAAAACACTGACCAATCAGAGCGCAAGATTTTCGCGCACTCGGAGGTAGAAGTGTAGGCACGATTGACCGCCGTCGTGAACAAATATATGGGAATCGCGATGATAACTTATCGGATCGGTTACCCAACGATAGGTAAACGATAAGTAACGCCAGATATCGGTGTAATAGAAGGCTATTAGATGAAAGCCGGTTAAGCAGAAAAATCGGAATAATTGTTGAATTATTCTTCATTCATGAATAATAAATAAACCAATTAGATTTGGTCACCCTGTATATAATATACCATGATATATGTATTGTGTATGATACATCATATATGATACACAGTGATATTTCACGTATGACATATCTCATATACACTACGATATTTCATGCATAATATATCATATGTGATACACCATGATGTATCATATGATGCAGCATATATTATAACTCATGAATTTTTAAAATCTCATATTTAGTTCGAGAGAAATTAGTTTAGAAATTCATTAGCACTTTGAACTATAAATGGTACTTGATATTATATGGTACTGAATACTACAGGAGTTAGTATTTCCTTTCCAATTTTTCGGGCAGATTGTATTTGAACTTCAACTGCGTCACGAGTGTAACTCGTTATTATAGTGCAAGGGGTTAACATACTTTGGAACTTAAAATTAGAAACATATAAAACAGTCGTTTCACTGCTTTGGTAGGTTTAGTGTTAAATTCGCGATCAACACGAACAATCAGATCGCGAGCAAGCAGTAAACAGCGAGCGCGTCTCCTCGATGTGAAAACAACGCTCGCGAATTCGTTCCGCGACGAGCAACGATTGTCCAGGCCGGAAGATCTCCGGGAAATTGCTAATCGAATTTTCGAGCCGAGCTGATAACCTATTTTCGAGTCGGTCGGACTGTTTATGATAATGTCCTGCGATAGATGCGGGAAGGGATAACAGGCACGAAATCCGCTCGCGCACAGATGCAAGCGGGCTATCTGGTGCAGCGAGCAGCGAGTTGGTAAGTGCGATGCATCTGCGGTAGATAGCGAAAGGAAATAATGGGCGCTTGGGATCGCATCGTGGCTCGTACAGGTAAAGCTAGCTCGCATTCGTTGTCACATTTATCTGGCTGATAAGTCTATTCTTGGCTAACGCATCTGACCCTACTATCTTCGAATACGCTGCGCGTGTTGGACGCCTATAAGCGCGTCGCGCGACGACTTAACGAACATTCCTGCAATTATACTCGCGTGTGTCCTCCTTCCAATTAGATGTCTTGGGTGATTATTTTTTCTGGGGCTTTTTGACGTCTTCGCCGATGTAGGAATGGATAATAACGTGATACGTATACTTAGCGTGTTAGCTGCTGCGGTTAAGATTGCCATGTGATACAGGTTGAACGAATGCGTGGATGTGATAGTACTTTTTCAAGTTTATGTCAAGGTTTTAGCGTCTTTTCGTGGTAGGATGGTGTTGGAGCGATAAGGGTGTGCATAAGAGGCCGTTGGAGGGACTATATAACGAGAAACTATTGTAATTCGTATTTGGAATATATGTTTCATTTTTAGTTGTTCATTTCACTTGGATATGATGGAACTAATACTCGTCCTGTTCATTTAACTAATTTTTCAAATTCGGAAGTTTACAAATTTGGAAATTTAAATCAAGATTTTCGAATGATTCAAGGACCAAATCTTCAACTCTTTAAAATTGATAATTTTCATGTCACTAAGATTCGACATTTGAAATTCCTACATTTTCGACTATTCAAATTCTTCAATTTTGGATTTTCCAAATTTTTGTATCATCAATTTCCAAATTTTTAATTTTCCAAACCTCCTACTCTTCGAATTCCCAAATTCTGAAATTGCGTAATTTTCAAATTAATTCCTACATTTCCAAATACACAAATTTACACATTTTTCCGTTCCTAAATGTAGAAACTTCCAAATTTTTAAGAATCATGTTCATAATATCAATATTCTATATTCATTTATCCTCAATTGTCTCAATTCCCAAATATTTAAAACCTCATCTTCCCATACTTCTGAGTTAAATAAAATGTTATTACGTTGCATGCTACGAACAAGTTTTAATATAAATTAGTAGTATTACAGTAGCACAGTAAAATCTTAAACCTGAATGCTTAATCATTATTATAATAAAGTATATAGTACAGCATACACTAAATGTATTAATTAAATGATAAATGAATTCCAAGTATTATTATTCTAAGATACATAAATAATATGATAGAATAAATTGAAAAATTAAATTGCAGAGTTGATGTCCGTAACTAATTCTGTTGTGCTATTGCAGCAGCACGAGGGTGACTGAAGTTTCAAAAGTATTTGAATCTCAATTTGCATATGAATTGGAGTTATTTATGAATATGCATGTATCACTATGTACATCAAATAACTGCAGTTTTATCTGGGATTGCTGAGATGCGTTTCATAGACCCTTTGCTTTTTTATGAATCAATTTTGAATGTTGAAAAGTTTATATAAAGGCAGGAATTAACAGTTTTTTAATTTTGAAATTCCGACATTTTTCAATTTTCGATTTCACATTTTCATATTTTCTAATTATGAAATTTTCAATTTTCGAAGTTTCGTATTATTAAATTCTACAATTTTTAACTTTTTGTATTTATAAATTTACAAACTTTGAACTTTCGAATTTCCTAAGTTTCAAACTTCAAAAATTTCCAAGTCCATCTTCTTAATATCTAAATTCTCAAATTTATAATATACATTTTAAATTTCTCCAATTCGAGACTGTTTCAAAACCTAATTTTATAAATGTCTGACTTTCTAAATTTCATTAAAAATTTTCGAGCTTAAAAACCTCGACATTTTTAAATCTTTCACCTCCCAAATTCCTAACCTTTAATATTTCTGTTTTCTTAATGCTAATTTCTCAAGTTTCCAAATTTCTAAATCTCCAACTTTCTGGATTTCTAATTTTCCAAAAACCAATAATTATCGCTATTAATACTTCAAGTGGCATCATCTAATCATGTAAAATCTGTTAGTTCAAAATGTAGTAAGAAATTCTTATAATATTTATCTGTTCCTTATTAAAAATGTTTTTGTATGTTTAATAAAATAATTAATAATTCCTAATATACAATTGTTTCCAATATAACAAGTGACAAATCTATTGTATAAAACTTTATATATTTTCCAGAAATTGTATATACATACCTAAAGTGTTAATAAATCTAGAAAAAAAATCCAGGAATTTCTCCTGGGATAAATCTGTATCCACGAAAGAGTTCTGTATAGTTACTTCAATAAATGTTTTTCCTACAACAATAGTGACAAGTTTTCAACATTTTAAAGAAATTATGTCGAACTAGCAAACCTTAATTTTAGATTTTAAATTTTAAATTAAAAATTGTAAATTTATTTCTAGCAGTAGTAACTTTATTAAAGAAATAATGACACAATATGGAAAAAAATCCGTAAACAAAAGCTTGTTGGTTCAGTTAACCTGAATTCATACAAAAACCTACATTCCTTAGAAACTTTCTGCCCACAATTCTGCTCGTACTAATACAATGATACGTGCTATTAACGTACTATTATACGCGCAATAATAACACGTACCATTACTTCTCCAATTCTGCAAATATTTTAGTTCTACGCCAAACAACTCGCATTTGCATTTATTACAGATTCTATTTTAGCGTCTTTGAACTTAATCTCATCGTTTCAATTCTACCGACGCCCGTTTATCTTCGAAGACTAAACAGACATTCTCTAAATATCCTGAAAATCTACTCTCGCCTCTAATTCCAGCAGTTGCAAATAACTGCAAGTTCACGTGGATGTTCGCGTTGACAAATATTCGTGCTACTGGACATTTTAGTTACCTCGGGAAATATTGGCCGGTCTCTCGAAAACGCTCAGCGTTCGCGTGTATCGAGCGGAAGGTGTAAAACTGTTCGGTTGTCGGCGGAACCGTCGAAATTTATCGGCGTAAAAAACATTGGTATCCACGGCGGCGATGTCACGAGGAGGTCGCAAAGTTTAGGAGCGTATTAACTAACGCGAATTTATCGGCCATTTTCCGGTATCCGTTTGTCTCTCTTGTTCTGGTTGCCGCGAACGGTCGTTTTTCGCGTTCTCGCCGACGGAACTAAAATAATCTTCCACGGATACATCGATGACGCCATTGGCACGTGTGGCTACTGGAAATTCCCTCCTCGTGCATTGACATAGGTGAGCGGGAACACCGGCTAATACCGCGGAGAATGATTGACAGGACGAAGACTGACGTGTCTATAAATAATGCTACCCTCTCAACGCTTCTCAGCGCCTTCTTACACCTGGAACGTGTTCGTTTTACAGAGAGACTCTCGACAGCTTCAAACATTCACGCGATTCTCCCTCACTGTTTTTCTAGCCTCCCTTACTGATTTCTTAACAGCTTAAGGGGATCTTCTAGGTCGATTAAATTGAATACTCTTGTACCGAAATCGATCTGACGAATTTGATTCAGACATTCGACGTTCGTTTATCGCATTCACATTCTAGTTTGATATTTTAGGATAACGTGATGTAAAAGTACGTAAATGTGACACGCATGTAAGACAAATACGGGAATGTAAGATTAATACGTAATACGGTAAAATAAACGCGTATAATAACGACTTGTACAATATCGCTAAATGACTATATATTCTTTAAACGACAAAATGTGGGCGATGTCGCGTTCTCAATGATTCTCCAAAGAATGCCCTTCCTCGAGGCTGCGAAGGCTTTACTGCCCCTCGCCAAAACTCAAGGGCCTCAGTTGTTTACTGCCCTGACGTCACAATATTCGGGTCCCAACGCCTTGGTGGTCGTCGCGCTGGGACCGTATGCGTTCTATTTCGAGTTCGAATGCAGGTCAATTTGGAATTTTCTTACAGGAAATAATAATAATAATAATAATTCCTTTTCTGACTTATGAGTTTAATGGGTGAAATTGCAAGGTAAGCGCGTGCAGTAACGACTACGCGGAATATCGATAATATATATTTGTTCGTCAGGGGCCAAAATATAGACGATGTAGCGTGTTCGACAGATCTTAGAAGAATGCCAATCCTCGGGGTTGCGAGAGGTTTCCTCTCCCTCGCAAAAGGGCCTCGTTGTTTATAATCCTTGGCGACGTTAGGCCGGGCCCCGGCGTCTCGGTGGTCGTCGCGCTGAGCCTATGTCGAGTATTATTATGGGTTGATCCGGAATTTTCTTACACACATTAACAGACAACAATATATATATTTAAGCAAAACAATAACAATAACGATAATGTTGACGATATTTTAGATTGTAGGAATTTAGCGTATTGAAGGGTCAGCGTAGCAGCAATAAAAGACCAAGGAACCATTACTTTGACCGTTTTACTCAGCTGGTAAGCACATTGAGCCCGATGTTGGCATAGTTGTATTTTTTCGGTTCCTTATGTAGTTTGAAATGTCAAGGCGATCCTGGGATTTATTACTGTTACGGTAATTTATAGATTGTCGTGTGTCGAAGGGGCCACCGGAAACAGTTTGGGCCGGATGACCGCTGGCGGGGAAATGGGGACTTCTCGCGTTGAGGAAAGTCACCCCTTTTCCTTCTCCTTGTTTTTCCTTCCCCGGATACCGGGAAGATGGATATATATTGTATGCGAGCGAAGAACGGTCTGTCTGTCTGTATCTGTCGGTCTGTTTTGATGTACTCGCGGAGTAATAAATGTCACTTTAGTTATTTGTTATTTAATGGATTGTTATTGATTTATTGTTAACTTATTTGCTCTCTCTCCTCGTCTTTCGGTTCTTTCTCTCTTCATTTTCAATTTTAAGTCTACAATAATATATAACAATTAGGTGTCTGAACATTTCAAGGTCATGTATGTGAAATTAGAAGGGATTTTGATAGGTGTTTTCCTCGAGGCTCGCTGATGTCTAATATTAACGCTTGATGTTTAAATTCTCAATGTATTTGACTTCCCACAATATGTTTCTTACTTCCAACAATATGTATTCCAATTCTAACAATAATTATTCGAGTTCTCACAATGTGTATTCCAATTCCAACAATCTATATTCAACTTCTGTCGATATGTTTCTGCGTAGACGTATATAAGGGTTTTTTGGTAGGCGTTTACTAAATTCATCATGTTTGCTATTGGTGTTTGTAGATTTTCTTTTGCCAAGTGAAGTGGGGGTATTCTAATAAGAGTGGGGTCTTCGCTAGCTGTAACTTAGGTACCCCAAGTACCGCAAGTGTCCCTTCGAGGGTGTCTAAACTTTGACCGTAGTAAGTAATAAAACCGTAGATCGCATCGACTTTTACTCAACATGTGTAAACTATAAACTTTAAGACTATGTTCGAATGGTAAATTTCACAAAAAGCTCATAAAACTGTATTTACTAAGTACCGGGTCCTTGGACATTATTGCTGCTACGGTAGAAACGCTTAAAAATATAAATGAACAAAAGGCTATTGAATTTACAGAATTCTAAAGAGGGTTCGCGATGCGACAAATAACCGCCTGAGAAATGGTCGTTCAATAAATAATCGTTTGATAAATAGCCATGAAAACAGTCCTCTGCTCCTTTGATATATCCCGCGCCTACGTACGTAAATGCGTACAATCTTTTGTACCTATTACACATTGAATTAGGTTAATGTAGAATGGAGAGTTCGAAGTGATAACTCGGGATACGAAAGTTCCGCAATTTCTGGCTACCATCACAATACCTACATTTTACCAAATGGAATGTGCGGTTCCAAATGTTTCGAGTGCTAAGTTAAAATAATTCGTGAGGTACGATAAACTTTCATTCGTTTCGGAAGATTAACTCAAAAAAGCGCTACGAAAGACTTCGTTCGCGTCATCGGCTTAATTCGCGGCTGTATCTCGAGCTCAAAGCGTTTTCATTTCATTTATTCTCGGTAGTTACGAAGTTTATCCGGAACCATAATGCTTTTGCACCGTTTATTGCCCCACTAATGTATTCATTACGACTCTCGCGTGACATGGCTCGCGAAACAACCAACACTCCACGTTCCTCGCTCGATTTCTCCCAGCTGATCGCGACGTTTCTGCTTATTTTTCACTTAATACCCGACAATCATTGTTTCACGATAGCGAAGGAATTTCAAATAACGGAAGGATGCACGTTTTGCGAGTTTCTTCGTTAATTGAGATTCAAGGCTACTACATATAGCTTTGTTTAAAAGTTTTGACGTCACAAAGTTTGAAACTTGTTAATTTTTGTATAACGATATCGAACTATTTGAAACTTTGTAAGTTATTGAATACGCAGCATCGTAAACTTCTAAAGTCTGCATTTACGCATTCAAAGATTTGTACATTCTTAAATATTAACATTTAATCATTTAAAAATTTGTAAATTATTAAATGTGCACTCTGATGCATTTTTACAAATTTTTATTTAGTTTCATTATTCATGCATACAGATACATATATAGTACAGTTGAAACGAGAAAAGTATATATACAAATTTCTAAATATCTACATTTAAATAGTTCAGAACTTTTAAGTTAAAATATTTGAGTATCTTTAAGTTCTTCAATTTGTCAAGTTGCAAATTAAAAAAGATCGTATACTCAGTAAATTGCATCTTTCAGAAACATGGGAAGATAAGAAAGTGAAAATGTGTGGACTTTGAAACACGGAGATTTGTGAACTAGTAATTTTAAAAATTTGTAAACTTGAAAATTTACAAATTCGTGAATATTTATACATTTAAACTTAAAACCCTGAAGAACGATTTCAAAAGTTGAGCCCTAAATTCAAATTTTAATTCAAACAGAAATTTTCTAAAATGAAATATCTCCAAATTTGAACGTTTGATCATTCCACTAAATATAAACGGAAGCCACATTCCTTCCACAACCAGTATCAAATAGAACTTCTCACAAAATTTGTAGCGTCTCATTCTAACAATATCTCAACAGCCGATTACAAATTACCCAACGTTGGATACAAGATTTTAATAGCGATCGTCGTCGCGTTACTCGGCAATCTTGTAACAGTTTAATTATTTGTACCTACGTTTAAGTGGTCCATCAGGAGCAGTTATTTCGTAGGTAAGAGAGCAACAGTTTCGACGGTGGCAAACAGAAAATCCACACGACGATACGAACGTTAAATACCGGCATCAGAGTAATTACCGGTTTTTAAGTGGAGGAAACGAGGGGACGACAACGAACGCGACGACGACAAGGGTCGAAAGTAGGGGCGAGATCGACCAAGAGGGTGCGTCGAGCCAGCACAGGTGGTTGTGTATAGCAACAGCTAGGGGAATGGGTTGAATTTGAAGTGCAAAGTGCTTTTCGAAAGTGGATATCATTCGAGAAATCCTTGAATCACGCGATACTTTGCTCCAGTTACGTTTCAACAACAGGCTTGTTTTAAGTTTTCAAGTGCAATACGGAAGTCTTTGCTTGAACGAAAAATTTCTTTCATTTTCAGTGAAATATTTCTTTGGAATTGACGTACGACGATTGTTTAAAAGCTTTTTGAAATTTGGAAATTTTTAGCGTCGACAGGTTAGATTTTTGTGTATTTGGGAATTCGAACATTTTGAAGTTTACGGATTTGGAGCGTTGTGAATTTGGTAGTTTGAAAATTTAGAAAATTCAGTATTTGGGTATGTGGATATTTAAAAATTTGAAAATTTCAAGGATCATTTCTAAATTTACACTCATGGACAAAATTAAGTGGACATTGCAGAAATGTAAAAAAATTTTTTGTTTTGCAACAATGTTTTAAATAAATTTTAAATTTCGAACGTGAAATGTTTTTGTAGACTTGAAAAAACATTTATTTAATGTATATAACTGTACAATAAAGTTTTGATTTATAGGAATTCTTAGTTAAATTAACTTTTTGTTATTTATGATACCTGTCCACTTAATTTTGTCCACAACTGTATAGACTTGGGGGATTGAAAATTTGGGCATTCGGGAATGTCGGAATCTAGTTTATTTGAGAATATAACGATTTTCGAATCTACGAAGTAGCACAATTGAAAATTTTGAAACACGAAAATTCGTAAATTAGGGTAGTTGGGTACTTTTAAACATAAAAATGGTAGAATATGGGAGTTTTGGCATTTGAGAATTTTAGGTTTCAGTTTTTGTTTCAATTGTAGTATTATCTGCAAAGTTTGGCATTTGAAAAGCTGGAAATTGAGGAAAAGTTAAATTTGACAATTTGGAAATTTTGAAGTTTTAGAACTTGAGAGTCTGGAAATTTGGAAATTGGGTGTTACAGAACCTTAAGGTTTGAAGACTCAAAAGTATGAGAGTTTAGGAATGTAAAAATTTGTGAGTTTGGAAAATTGAGATCTTGAGAATTTGAAAATTGTTAGGGTTTGCGTATATTCGAAATCAGGAATATTGAAAATTTGTTCTGGCTACATAAATCACTCCATACACATATATCAAGAGTGTCATAAAATTATATATGAATTTACACAGTTTAAAAATAAAAGATATAATAACATGCAAAAAATTCCTGTCACTTTTTAATTATTCTTACAAAGTTAAAGGGCCAATAAAAGCACGGTACATGATGCTGGGCGAGTATTTGACGAGCACTCATACGGTGACGCGATTTTCTTGGTAACGTAGCAATATGTCATCGGATCAAAACAAGACAGGCATCGTCACGATGATATTCAACGTCTTGTCGTTCTTATTTCCGTTTCAGTGTCAAGTAATATGTCAAAGTGTCCGGGACTTAATTCCCCAACTAGCGAACCGTGATGTCGGTTTCGGCGCGTCTAGCATTCCTGCTAGTTGCATGTTTATACCATGCTTTGATCACAAGTCATTCGAGGATACATCAAAAGGAGAACCGTCTGTTTCCTGCTCGCACGGCGTAAGCATGAATCATGAAAGCATGGCACTTCGTGAAGAGCATTACCCTAAGTACGACACAACGAATGCAATGAATTATCAAGACGACCGCTTGAGCTCAGAATCCACGATATCTGAAATATCTGTTTAGTATAATGCATTGTACCGAATTTGATGCAATAAGTGCGTTACTTTGTAGTTCAAAAAATATGTAGTTGAATTATTGTCAAGAAAACAAAAATAGAACACGTTGACAAAATTTATAATTTATCTCTATGGTAACGATTGAATATTATTACTGATCGTGATGTGTGTAAAGTTTAAAGTGTTTAGAGAATCTTGTTGTCTTGAATTGTTAAGAGAATCTTAATGGTATTAAGTTTTAAGAGGATCTTGATTGTATTGAATGTATTGAACTTTGAGAGAATCTTGCTTGTCTTGAATTATTAAGAGAATCTTGTATTGAAATTTTTAACACTAAAACCACCAAAAAGAGGTCAAATGACCCTTTTGCAAATTTTGTACTTCAAATGACAAAATTTGTCAAGATGCTTTTCTTAACACCTGTACTGATGGTCATCAATATGCATAATCTATAAGTGTTTCATTTATGTTTCATTTATGTATTCATTTATGTTTCATCGTTTGTTCATTTATTAGTGAACTTCATTTTTAACTTCAATATAATTGTGCATTATACGTCGGTAGTTTCAGTTTAAAAATCTTGCTTGTATTAAAATTTTAGAGAATCTGATTTCGTCGAGCAACGACGACCTTGCATAAGATTTTAATTGTTCTTCACAAGCTTCCTACAAATGTTTGGCATCGGATTAACGTTGAAAGCATCCTCACGCTTTCCGCGTTTCTTTTGTACACCGTGTCTAACCCCGGTGGTACTTTTCTGCTCCAATGCAGCAATTACGGGAACGCGTGGAGCAACAGGAGAGGCGTTGGAGCGAAAAACTATAAATATAAACGGTTCAGGAATTCAAGCGGCGCCCTAACGGTAATAGAAGCTCTCAAGCTGTGTTCGTGATTCGAAACTATCCAGAAATTGGCCACGAGCGGGCACAGATTGCGTAAATAGCGCAATGAACAGCGAGCAACATCAGATTACGGAATTCATGATCGGGCAACAAGAGGAATCATTAGTATTCCCGGAGTCGTTCGAATCGCGACGGGCGAACGGTGAATTATTTCCGTGAACGTTTATCTCGGTATTCTATTGCCTTACACGGTATCTGAAATTCATTAACGCCAGACTACGCCGCTAATTGGCGCGTTTCTATAACGGCGCGTTGTTAAAGGGATTGTACAGCGATAATCACAGTTAAATTGTCGCGTAACTCTTTAAATTATCCTGTCCCGTTTGCTCTAGCGCCGGTTACTCTCTGCTGCCTTGCTCTTCTCCGTTTAATTAATTGGCCAGAAACTTTCAGCCGTCCGGGCCGAGCTCTCTCTCTCTCTCTAATTATTCATTCCATTCACTCCCGCGAGATCCGGCGAGGAAAGGAGAAACGGTTCGAAGCGGAGGAACGGGACGAGGACAGGATACAGCTGGACAACAAAACGAAACACGGGACAACTTACTTGAGCCGGAGTTATAAAGCAAAAGCAACAGCCGTGCCTATTCACACCCGCTTATTATACGGAAATAAAGCCGGCGGAATCGAAACGCGGGCCTCGTCTTCCGTTCGCGTTTCTTCTGTCATGGCTGCCACCGTTAGCCGGGGATAACCCAAGAGTCCAACGGCAATTACGAATTCCGCTCTTCGACGTTTCTGAAGGGAGCCTCAATCGTGAACACGCTTCAGGTATCTGGAGAACGTTTTTCTCTGTTGGGAAATTTCATTCAATTCGAAGGTCGCGGTCCCGGGAAGTAGGAATTTTTTACGACGACGAGGGAAATATATGTATTGAAGTTTCGTTGGCTATTCCATGTCGGAAAGTATTCGACCGAAAAATTCTTTCTGCGATATTTTTAACGGGTTCTCGATTGTGGGCGTGATTTACGGAGATCGTTTGGCACGAAGATGAGTTTTCAAAAAGTTTAAATTGCGATCTTGGGAGTTTGTCGGTTTTTTAGTGTATGATTGCGGGAATATTTCTGTTTCGCGAGACAACGTTGGAACATCATTTACAGAAGTAGATTCATGGTTGCAGGTTTTTATGGAAACGGATATGGTTGAAAATGGTGAATAAAATTCGAAGTGTATGTACATGTATTATACAAAGGAGCATAACTTGTTTATATTTATGAGTATTGTGACGTGCAGTACACTTGCATAAGTATAATGATGAAGGGAAAAGAGGATCAACCACTTGTTGAGTGTTGCTTGGTGAATTTTTTAATTTGCAAAGTAAAAAATTGTTAAACTTTACACTTACAAAATTTAAAAATCTTAGAGTATAAGTTTAGAAGTTTGTATAATTTCAAGTATGGATATTTAGGGGTTTTAGAATTTGAAACTTCAGTATATTAAAGTTTGGGAACTTGGATATTTTGAGATTTGGAAGTTTAAGAATTTAGGAATTTAAGGAGTTATATACTTGAGAAATTAGGAGCTTTTGACATTAACAGAACAGTTTGTAAAGTTGTGTTTTTGAAAATTTGAAAATTTGAGGATTTAGGGGTTAAGAAACCTGACAAATTATTCATTTATAATTTCAGAGAAGTTGACATTTGTGGATTTTGAAAAATCAATCTACTCCTCCGTGTTATGACATAGAGTCTGTTGTGACACACATTTTAGTTCAAATGTAACAGACCTATCTCATTTTTTCCAGAAATAAAAATTTAACTGTACGTCTAATTATAGTCGCAATCAGTGATCTCTAAATCCAAAATATCCCTAACATTGCAATATTCTTCATTTATACCAATATTTAAATAATAATACGTTATCTTTACTATATGTATTTACTGTATTTTCCTAACATCGCGGTACATATTTGGAATGTTTATGTGTAGGTTTTAATAGCCAACAACTTTTTGGCTTAAATAAGGGTGTAGGGTCAAGCGCAGAGCAACGGTGTATGTTATAAAATAATTTCGTCTTGCCTTCGAAGAATTTACAATTTAAGAACATGTCATCAAGATTTTTCGGTCGGCCAGAATTAACAATCGTAAATGGATTTCAACCCGAATCTTGTACACCAGTTTAAAGCATCACGACCGTTCTAAACGGCGTCTCTACCGTGTTCAAACATCACCACGGTACAGGATAATCAAACGTCGAATGAGCGCAAGAAGCTCACCCCTGGAGATGGTCCAATTACTTTCGGACAAGCGTGTTCCCGTCTGCGGCACGTTACGCGGCATTAACCGGGACGTGTCCCCGATAGATTTAAATTTCTTCCCAGGAGATCTGGGAAATTTCTCTGGCAGGTAGAAGCCGCTTAAAGGGGCGGCTGGACGGGGAGGGTGAACGAGAACGACAGGCAGGAGAGACGGAGGAACCCGTCGCGACGCTATAGTGTTCGTGAACAAGGGTGGTTGAATCCCTCAGCGCCACGTCGTAGCTCATATCTGCCGCAAAGGGACGTGGATCCTGTATGCAGGGGGTGAACCGTGGGGTTACTCTGCGGGTTGTAAATTAATGGTTAGCCCGTGGCACGGGGGGGTTCGTCCTAAGGGTTCTGCTTGATCTATGGGCGGCGGGTGTGCTAGGTCAAACGGATCTTGCTCGCTGATACGAGAGCTTCGCGAAAACCGTCTCCCTCTTTCGTTGATCGTCCGGAAATCGATACCCGGCTGTCCACGCTCGTCGTATTATCGTGTTCCTACCTCGAACGCACCCCGTCGTGGTCCATTTGCCGCGTTATCTCTTCCATAATCGGTGCCGCCGAGGGTAAAGTGTCTGGATCGAGCCGTACGTATTCGCGTTCTCGAGGATCCCGTTTCACGATTTATACGATCGGCTTCTGGTCCCGAAAACGATCGACACGAGACCGTGCACGGAGGCAGTTAAGCCGAGTATCGAGCCACTCGGAACATGACCGACGAAACGAGCTACCTCGATGCAAAAGTTGCTCGCGATCGTCCCCCGCTGTTTGTCCCTCGTGCGCTCAGATAAAGGCATCAGAAAGTACCCTGATTTCGTGTTCCGTCGTTCCACTAGGAAAATCGTCATACTACCCGGTGGTCGGTCTATTACGGCGTCTTTGTGGTATGTAATTCACTAAATCGTGCTCTCGCACGATTTTTACGATGGGTTCAGATCTCCGGATGGCCGACGAAATCGCTATCGAACGGCGATTGAATCTGGAGGAAGTTTTCCGTTCGGTGCCAGAACGGTACTCTTCAAGTACCTGGAAGCGACCGTTATTCCGCCGTTAAATGAATCGAAATCCTCCGTTCTGGCGATTTTAACCTCCTCCCCGTTTCGAACGACCGTGAGATAGGGAGAGAACAAGGGAGAAGTGGAACGAGGCGTTCTCCTATCGACAGTCTCATTTCCTGCTTCGAACTTATCAAGACAAATACACGCTGAACACGCTCGCCCATTCTTCCAGCAGGTCTCTCTCTCTCTTTCTCTCTCTCTCTCTCTCTCTCTCTCTCTCTCTCTCTCTCTCTCTCTCTCTCTCTCTCTCTCTCTCGCGGTCGGAAAATATCTCTAATGAACAAACTATCCGATTTGAGCCCCGTAGCCCTGCCAACCGCATTGCCCGCCACGCTGCCGGCGCCATGCTCCTCCCATCAACTTCGAGGAGGTTGGAAGTCTTCGATAACCAATCTCAATTTCAACGTGATGTGTCCGTTACGCGATGCTCGGCCTCCATTTTCTTCGTCCTGGCTCTCGAGTTTTTACCCGTTTTTCGTCCCGCGGATGGGCTGTTTGCTGTGTGCGGACTAGCTTTATCGGAAACACTTAGAAATTGCGTCTTCTTTGCGGTCTCGACTGGATGGCCCGTTGGCCTGGAAACGTCGTACGATCTCGACGAGAGTTTCGAGGTGAAACGAGTTGAACTGATTTTTTTCTCGCGGGATTTTTATGATCGGGCCTTCTGCGTTAAACCGTTCGTCCGTTCAGCGACAACGAGACCGATTTCGAAAATGAAATTTCATTGAATCGCTTTTCGAACATCCATTGTTCCGCATGGTGGGATTCAGTTTCCGTTGGCGATTTTTATTTGGGACAAAAGAGCAGAGACCGGCAGATTATTTGCTACTCGAGTTACAGGAAATCGAATGGGAACACATTTTGAGGAAATAAAAGAGGCGAACTTCTGTTTGGAAGCGAAATAGATTGCGTACGTTTGAATGCGAAAACGAGTTTAGGAAGAAGGTGAACGAGTTTTCTTGCTTTTTCCTCGTATTTTAACTGATAATGTAATTAAAATTCCTTCTTTCCGCTAAAATCTAATACTAAAATTAACTGATGAAGTTATACTTCGTTCAGTATCATATGGAACTGTTCATTTAAACTGCGGCTGCGTTTTATTTGAGGCGAATTATAAATTAGGAAATTAAGTAACACATTATTATGAAGTTTAGTATTTTCATTTCAAAAATAAGATAGGAGGTATATTCACGTGAACTAGTTCTAAATAGTTGTTTATTTGAAATAAGTTATTTGGGCAAAGTAATGAATAACCTAAGGTGTTATAGTGAAATTCCTGTTATTTTATTTGAATAAATTACACTTCTACCTAATCACAAGAATAAATATAGAACGGAGGAAATATAATTTGTATGTTGAAATAAAATAATGTACAATTAAACAACATCGAGTCGAATGAAGTAACAATTGCCCAATATATTATTCAAATATATTAATTTTTAATTTTGCATGTTTCCAAATTTAAAAAATCCAACATTTTTAAATTCCTGAACTCTCAAATTTGTACATATCAAAATTTTCACGTTGCAAGATTTTTAAATTCTCGAATGTCTAAATTTTCAAACTCCTTAAATTTCACATTCCTAAATCGTTAGTTTCTAAATTTTCAAAGTCTTTTAATTTCTAAATTACGATGTACCTATATTCTCAAATGTCTAAGTTTGTCTGTTTTCACGTTTCTAAATTTTCAAATTTCAACATTTTTTAATTTTTCAAGGAGTGGTTCATAAAAATTATATATTGCATATAATATTTTTCAGCATGTATGAATTGATTAACATTGAAGACCTATGTCTGATCTTTGATTAAATTTTCTCCATTAACATAATTGGCAATAATAAAATTGATCATCCTTTTCGATATTACTTGAAGATTTTCTACTCTATATGTCACAATGCTACAAAATTAATCCATTATTGATATACACGGTTTCAATCAATTTATCGCGTATGTTACTAGATATGTTTTTTAAACATTTTGGTTTTTCAATATACGCATTGCATGATCAGCAAAATACAATTAAACGTAAAACATTATTTTACCGGAACAACTATTCCATCGAATTCCATCACTATAAATCAATTTTCACACTTTCTGAACATACCGTACAACTCAATAAATAAATAAATCTGATTGCTCGAAACGAAATTTTAGATTAAGATATCAGTTATGGCATCCAGTAAATTCTTATTACTCTCCAATATCTTTCAGTACCACTCGCTGACAAACAGATACGAGCCTCCAGAAAACTGTGTCCTCGTATTTAAATGACAATCGGGAATCAGGATTTCTCCACGAACAATCGCGTGCAGCCTAACTGCGCAATCGGGTCTATCCGTCAGCAAGAAAGCAATTTTAAAATCGGCGAGTGCCCGATAGTTTCTTCGATTACTTCAATCACAGGCTCGTTCATCTTACTTGCAGAAAATCCCATTACCTCGTACTCTTCTCTTTGGGGGCATCGAAGTCGCTGCAAAGAAAGATAGCGGAGATTCAACGAGACCGGTCGTCAGTCGAATCGTACTTAATTCCCGTGTCCGTTCGCTTTATAACGAACTCGAACTGCGAATTCCCGGGAAACTTGGTTGTCCGTTGTACGAAATTTTCGGCCGTGCAAAAGAAAAGCGGAAGTGTACCGGGAACGCCCGGGGCCAGGGGCGGAGAATTGAAGATTACAGGAGCGTCCTCCCGCCGGGCAATCTGTTAATTCGATCGTAAATCGTCGTTAACGGAAAATTTAGTTGGAACTTAGCGGCGATAATTACACAGGTTTTGCAGCGGCGGGGGCTCGAAAACGAGACGAGATGGAACGGAAGAGGAAAAGAAGGAGAGGGTGGTGGTGGCAGCTGAAGTAGAATTTATTGGGCGATAAGCGCCCTGCAACTTTCTTCCCTTACGATCGTCATTCTTTATCAGACCACTCGTGGTCGACACTAACGTATCGAGCTTTGGATACTAGGCTTTATGAATCGGGATTATTAACGTCCTTGCTAGATCATAAATCTTCCTTGCTTGTTCCGTACTTCGGTGTAGTCTCCAATTGCCAATGAAAACGTCATCCTGCAACTTTCGCTCCTTTATTTTCATACACCGAACATAGACAACGTCACTGTTGCTCGAAATCGTCTCTGCTTCCTATCCTGCCCTCCGTTATTTTTCTTTGTTTCCGCTTTTTAAGTACATCTTTAAGGTTCGTAGAGCCTTAACAAAGTTGAACGAGTACGTACTTGAATAATATCTATGATTATATCTATAATAACCAAGTAGATTCTATAGTGAATGCTGACGCTTGTGGAGGAACAGTATTGTCATGTTTACCATTTATGAGAAATTACTTTTCTCAACCCAACTTATGACACACAGTGTCATAAGTTTGCTTAATGTAACATATATTTTTAGATACTACCATAATACATTATACGATTCCATAGATGTGTGACTCATATTTGGTGACACATGTATTGAATCATTAACATGAGACTGAATAGATATGACTTCACGATTCTTGAAAATTTTATACATAATTGCATAATATTTCAATGATCGAAAATTTCTCTTTATTTGTCATTTAGTTAAACCTACATGTTCAAGTTATTAACCCCTTGACAAATTTATTTGTCGGACGCATAAGTCGAAACTAACTATTCGTAAATATAATATTAGAACAAACAAAGAAAATTAGAATGCGAGTATTTTATATTCGGCGGTTCTTGGCCAAACAAATTTGACGCAAACTTCAAGTTGAAGAGTGGTAGAACTCTTAAAAAGTTTATAATATTTGAGCCGTGAGTGTGTCACGAGTCAAACTCGACAAACTACAGCAGGGGATTAACAGGGGGAACAGAGCAAAATATATTCAGGTTGTTTAAAATATAATACAAAGTAATTTTCATTTTTCACTTATATTTATTTTATCTTTCATTACTGTGTTCCGCTTAAATATTTGTAAAATTTATATACATACATTATATAACACAACAGCAATGGTGACAAAAATAGATAGATAACATATATGTTATTAAAAAATCAATTGAATGTATAAAGAAAAATGACGAATGAAAATTGGAAATGTTATGTGGTAATACATGTTATTATGTACAGTGACCGTCGTTATTTTTGTCCCAATCCTTTTCAATATTAAAAAAATAATTAAATTTTGAAACGAACATAATAAGCGATAAACGCGTAACAAATTTTAAATGTGTATAACATTTTTATGTTATTAAAAGATTAATTGAATCTATAAAGAAAAATGACGAATGAAAATTGGAAATGTTATGTGGTAATACATATTATTATGTACAGTGACCGTCGTTATTTTTGTCCCAATCCTTTTCAATATTAAAAAAATAATTAAATTTTGAAACGAACGTAATAAGCGATAAACGTGTAACAAATTTTAAATGTGTATAACATTTTTGTGTTATTAAAAGATCAATTGAATCTATAAAGAAAAATGACGAATGAAAATTGGAAATGTTATGTGGTAATACATGTTATTATGTACAGTGACCATCGTTATTTTTGTCCCAATCCTTTTCAATATTAAAAAAATAATTAAATTTTGAAACGAACATAATAAGCGATAAACGCGTAGCACTGAACGATAATAAACGTATCATTTTGAGCGATGTAACTCGTGTTGACCCCATATCTTAAGCATCTCTTTAGCTCCGTGTTATCCTCAACGAGGACGAAGGAGCTTGGCCTCCGGTTATAAGGTTTTCCGGTTGATAGGCTTGCGCGGTCTCGAAACTAGCACGGGAGCGATGGATGAGAAAGGTGTTGAGTAATTTATCAGCTGGCTTGAAAGGTGTGGGTTGAGATGGTACGAGTTCTCGTCAGTAAACGCGCGGATCAGCGTAGCGTGAAGTCTTATCTGGCCAGCGGGAGTCCCTAGGGTGATCATATCCCCATTGCACTGGTCACGATAATCTTCTTAGATAGCCGGCGACAGCAATGGAACGTCATAAATCTGGTATCTGTTACCGGCAGGCATAAAACGTGGGACAACTGATTTCTCGCGCACGATAGGTTTGCGATTGCAAACTTTAGATGCTCGGGCGCCGTTGTTGTTGACAAGGTACCTCGAGTGTAAACTGCTTCGTTACTCCCGATTGCAAGCCGAGCATGATCCGCACAAATTTCTTGATTCCGTATTATTCGCTTAATGCGATGAGGACTATGGTGGAGGAAGTTGATAAGGTTAGGAGAAAGATTGATTGCGATGTTATTGTCATTTCGTTCATACGATTTTATATTCTTTTTATTGAGATATAGGATTTATTTAGATACGAAAGTTGTTATAAATTAAGTTTAAATGTATTGTACATAAATTGAAACTTTCGAGTGTGGATGTAGTATTATATTTATCGTATTATACCGAACATGTGGATGTAGATTCGTGAGACGGGACGAGTTTCTCTCCGCAGATGTGGGGAATATAAATATGTTGATGAAGAATGTTTACTTTTACCGATAGTTTTATATTTGATTTTCAATAAATTATCAATGTTGTGGGATAATTAGGGTGGTTCATGAAGGAACATCTTTTAGATCTGTGCATTTTACTGACGTTTACATTTGACACGCATGCGCGAGGAAATGCATCCCGTGTCATGACTGTGGCACATGTGTTGCAAATTTACTGCAACTATCTTCAGATTCCTATTAGGATGTCCCATAAGTTTCTTACTTTTTTTATGTAAAATGAATACGCCATATTCATTTTTAAGGTTGATTGTTGCATTAAATATAAATTATTCTCTTCTGTTTCCCTTTTCCATAGTCAGAAAACCTCATTATTTTCATTTGTTAAATCTTTTGGGGCTTACTTTCAAGATATTTCTCGAAACGCGTTTTCATTTCATATCAAGAAAGGAAAAAGCTTATTATCCAAATATATTCCTAAATACCTATATACTAATATTCTTATATTTGAACACTCTTAAGTCCCTGCACAGCTGGAATCCTATATTCCGTGATCGTTGTAGGTCTATATCTCTGGTTCATCAAACTCCTACACCCAATGTCTATAAACCATGTCTGCAGTCATGGCAAAAATTAAGTGGATATTGCAGAAATGTAAAAAATTGTTTGTTTCGTTACGATGTTTTAAATAAATTTTAAATTTAGAACGTGAAATGCTTTTGTAGACTCGAAAAAACATTTATTTAATGTATATAATTGTGCAATAAAGTTTTGATTTATAGGCATTGTTAGTTAAATTAAATTAACCTTTTGTTATTCATGATACCTGTCCACTTAATTTTGTCCACGACTGTATATCTCTATATTCTTACATCCTTATATCGCTATGTGTCTTGTACTCTATCTCCGAATCTCTACAGTCCTGTATCCCTAGCGCAATTAAAACATAGGAAACAGTGTATCCATACCCAACTGACTGAACGTTCCACGGAGGGTGTAGCAACTGTAATTAATCATTGCTCGAGGAACTGGACGTGCGTGATCGTATCGATACCAGTCATTCTCTATGGCCGCCGGTAAAAAAAAGCCTCTAAGGAGGCCTATACCGTTGGAGGAGCGAAAATCACAGAAGATCGTGTTCCGCTTTTTCTTTCAGCGGTTCTTCAGGCCAGTTGGAACTCTCTTTCTGCCGTTTGAACCGACGGTGTTCCGTGTTTTGTGGCGGGAACACGCGATTCCCGCGTTAACTCCCGCAGGGCACAGTGGGTGTCCTCGCGCGGACTGGCATTAACCCACCTTCGCATCCTTTTCCACCTTCTCCCGTCATCCTTTCCACCCTTCGAGTCCCTCAACCCCCGTTAGGCTCGGAAGAACGCGCGTACAACACGCTGGCTACCTTGCCGCTATCTCGAACTCGCTCGACCGTGTGTACGTACGTACGTACTTACATTGTACCCACCCTCATTTATTCTTCGACGATCCGTGCTGCAGATGTGGCGGAGTTTAATAACGCATGCACGCATCGGCTGTTAAATTTAACCCTGCGGAAATTAAGAGTTTACCACGGGTAATCGCTGCGCTGTTATTCACGAGCACGCGATCCCGCCGCGAAGAGCGGGATGATGCGACGTCCGACATTTCTGCATGAAAAATGACCGAAATCTCGCTGATGCAGGTTACGGCTTACATTGATTGATAGCAATTTCGGTTGCTTGTCGACGATTTCGATCGCCGGTTTAATGGGTTGTAACGGGTTTTAATCGTATCGTGGCTAAGCCAGCTCTTAAACTTAACCCTTTACGGTCGAGCGGCGATTCTCGCTCGCCATTTGATTCAGTGCAATAATTTTGATAAATAACTTTTATCTACATTTGTAGTATTAAGCATGTAATGTTTGAACACGGTGAAACGGACAATATTGGCAGTTAATAATAAAAATATGATAATTCCAACAAAGTTGATCAATTTTTTGAACCAGCAAGTTTTACAGTTGCTATTTGCTAATGGTAAAAATACTTACAACCGCAAAGGGTTAATCATGTGAACCTTCCGATGTTGATATATGTTGAATATGACACTTGTTGAAATATTCGACGTATAATTTTTCTTCAAGTGCTTGAAGTTACATTATTTTCTTATAACTTAATTTTTACGTAGTGTAACGAATTGTAATTTGATTAGTAGGTAACTTGTACCGGCTAAATGATCCAGATGTGATCTTATTAATAAACGCAATTTAAACCGTACTGGTTAAATATAATCTAATTAACAAGAATTACATATTAGCTCAATCTATTGAGATTGATATTAATTATTAAGAAATGTCATACTAATGTTAACGTGATTATTAATTACAATTGACACATTAATATTAAATCATTAAATAATTAGAGTTGGCATATCAATATTAATATGATTCTGTAATTAGAATTGATATATTAATATTAATCTGATTATGTAATGAGAATTGGCATATTAATATTAACATGATTATTTAATTAGAATTGACATAATATATCATCATTTAATCAGTAGTAATATTAATGTTAATATGATGATCAGTAGAATTACTATCCAGTAAAACTGACTGGTTCTAGGTTTCATGTTTTACATTACAAAATTTTGTTTCCTCGTTTTTGACGATATATCTTAATATTTTGCTGGACATACAGAATAGTTGTGTATCTTAATTGCGTATGTTAATTTTCCACTTTATTTTCAATTTAAAAGTAAGTGCGCATTTAATGATCATAATTTTACGATTAATTAATTAAAACTGATATATTAACTAATATTTTAAGATTGACAAATATGTACTCAGCTGTCGACGAAGTAAAGTGAGAATTCGAGGTTCAACATGTTACCTCTTCGCACTGATTAAGAGTTGTAATTAACCCTTTTCACTTGAAGGTATTCTCACTGGTATCAGAGCAGCAACTCTACAACTGTTTAGTTAAAAAGTTTGATGAATTCTTTCGAAGTTATTATGTGTCTATTATTCATTGCTACTATTAGCTGTTTCGTTATGTCTTTACATCATATTGCACTACACTGTCACTTTAGTTAAAAAATACTTATTCCAAACTGCTGTATTAAACAAAATAGTGAGCATGAGTCACCTATCGAGTGCAGAGGGTTAATAGTTCCAAGTGGGTAAAAAAATGGAGCCTCACACCGGGTAACATTCTGCATGTAAGAAAGTATAAAAATTATAACATTTTTTGTATGTATGAAGTGTGATGTTCATTGGGAGCATACATCGAAAGTGATGGAATATTCTAACTTGTCCTCCCGAAATATGTGGAACACCGCAGAGATTGCATTGTGAAATGTAATTCAGCGCAAGTTCATCAGAATATGCAATTCGAAAGTCAATATAATTAACCGCCAAAACGGAATGAAAGAGCTTCTTTATGCTCGCCGCCATTTTCTCAGAATATTCTCTCTACCATGAAAGACCGCACAATGCGATACGCTTACAAACGCAATATTCTATTACACTAAATTACCACGCCGAGTTTGCGAACTTTTCTTTACATTTCCCGCAAGTATCACCGCGTAGAATTTCCTAGGATCATAGACAAAAAAGGCCCATGGATTTTATGGAAAGCTCGTGCATCGTTTCAAAGTTATCGACTGTTTAACAGCTCGTCTTTATGGCATTCTCCTGTAATACCGATGTCAGATGGTGTGTCAGCCACGGGGATACGCTGCAACACCGTAAACTCCACATAACACGTCCGTTGACTTGTCCCTCCGCTATGACGGACCGGTGACAATTTATTCGCTGAAATATCATCGAGAACATGGCTCCCCCATTTCTTTATGACCATCATAAAGTTATAAATTCCCCTGATAGAAGTCAGCAAATGGAAAATTACCGTACTTTATCGCATTGTCGGATCATCCACGACCAATGTCCTATTTATACCCGCGATTCGATACGAACGCGACTGAAATTGTTACGCAATTTCAGGGAATAGAATTGTTAAGGGCGATGTTAATTAATTAACCCCTTAACTTATCATTTTGCCGACAAGTGCGTCAGACGTAGCGATTCAATTATTGTTGTAACGTGAAGATGGATAAACATTGCTCGAATGTTAGGGATATTTTGGATATGACGATCATCGATGGACAGGATCAATTTAAAATTGAGCTCGAAGTTCGATCATGGTGAAAATAGGGGCCGAATTTGTCGCGTTGCAGCGGTTGTGTGCGTCACGCCTGAGAGGCGTCATTATAAGGCAAAGGGTTAAGGCGATAGAATTGTTGAATTATAAATAAATCCTGAGTGCACTGTCTCAGGATTCGTTCGTGTAAAAAACGCGCCAATAATGTTTGAGCAATCGGTCGATACAATTGTTACTGTTGGTTGCTAAGCTAATTAAGCTGAATTAGAGTGCAGTTACCTGTGAAGCAATTCCATTGGTTATTTTCAACCGGAAATCTGGAACGGAGCCGGTCGACCTCAATACCCGACATCTCGGTAAGGCGGAAAATGCCGCAAATCCAATTATAAATTAAGGATCTCGGGAATAGAACCTCGGCGAAAGACTCCGAGTATTCACGGGTATTCCATTTGAATAGCCGAACTTTGTTCTCTTTTAATGGACCCCACCGCCGAAAACCATGAAACGAACTACTCTGTACTCGGACCAGAAACGTTACAAAGCGTTCATGCGGTCGTACAAAACCGCAACGTTTGCGTGTAAAATTTTAACAAACCTTTTTACCCCGAATTAAAATTATCATTTTGTTCTTTTAATTATCGGTCGTATAAAATACCTTTGATCGTGTGCAAAATAATCGTCGAAATTGTGTACACGAGTGATATGTCGCTTATAAAATTTTTATCGATATTAAATTTTGCTTAGATTATAATCTTGTGCAGACATTATAAAATGATATTGTTTTAAGTATAATATTGCAGCTTTAGGTAATAAAGAGTAATATATGACGTGGCTTGGATTATTATATTATAGGGTTTACATGATAAAAATGAATATATGATATAGTTTAGATTATAATATTATAAGATTCACATAGAAGATATTCATGTATAATATAGAGTAGATTATAATAATGTAGTTTCACGTAATAGAAATGAATGAATAACATGGTGTGAACAAATGGATTTTACTTTACTTTTCTATTCTGTAGCACTTATTATAATGTACCCATACTGTTACAACTTGCAATAAATATTTCTGTACCTACATTACTATTACACTAAGTTAATCCCTTTCCGTACGATTCATTTGTCAGATGTTTCCATCAGAAATAATGACAGGTACAACATTAAAATAGATGAAGAAAGTTAAAATTTTATTTTCAACTTTGCATTCAGCAATCCTTGACTATCTAAATTACAATTGGACTTAAACTCTAAAGCGTATACAAATTGAAGCGTACTAAATATTCGAGTAAAATATATCATGGTTGTACTGCGAGTATGTCACGTGACAGACTCGTGAAAATATGACAAGGGTTTAATGTTTAATATAATAAATAGTCAGTAGAGAGGTTAGGAAAAATCAAGAAGCCATTATTATTACACGGAAACCACCATAGCTCTGCCTGTACATCCATATCACCAAATTGTACATACTCGATTCCACATAAAATTCGTAATCGAATTACTTCGTCATACGATGTGTATTTTGATTTCCATACATTGTAGAAATCAAGATTGTGATTTCCTGAAACGGCAAAAACCCTGCCCGTAAATTAATCAGGCAGTGGAATGTTTATAGATCAATTAATTATCTGCGTTCTTAGGGGTTTAAAGATACAAGTGAATAACAGGTCGAAGAGAATACACCTGTGATCACACATATCGCACAACCACGTTGCAGCTCAATAAGTAGAGGAGGTATATTAAGCAATTAAGTGTGTATGACGACTATATACGTCATGGACATGTGGCAGAATTTATGTCACAGCAAGTATACACCTAAATCATAGCTAACTAGTTCACCAAATAAGTCAATATCAGTAATAAAATTGTCTATTTTAGACCCATCTTTTTGGCCTACTATTTTAACACTGACTGTTAGGGTGAGGTCAAGACCCTTAATATTGCACCGTAATATAAGACCCTTAATAGTGCCGTCTAAATTACCGTCGAAGGACCACCCAATTTTGGACGGAATTGGGACCGTTAATAACTGTACGTGGTTGTGTAACAAACAATAACTATTTATATTCTACGTTAACTAGTGGGTGTGAGTATTTCTATTTCTATGCTACAAGGTTCTGTCTGTACTATTCTATACTAAATCTCTCTGTTCTACATCTCTCATGATACTATGTCGCTTTTGGCATTTTTGCCCTATTTGAAACATCCGTTGCTCCCTTCCATCGCGCCCTTAGCGTGGTACCTTTCTGGGAGGGGAACGGGTTTCCTACACGCGGGAGGATGGCGGATGCTCGCGGAAGTTTGGGTTGGAAAAACCTAAATTCCGTGACGTATGTCTCACGGCCCTGGAAGGTAACGGTTTCCAGGGCCAAGTTACCCTTCGACCTTTAGGTCTTCGAAGTTTATGACATGTCCTGTGCCGCTGAAGCCAGAAAGGACTCTAATAACGATTGTTGCATGAATAGATTTGTTAAACTAAAATATGTCACGTACCATCGTACTCTTGGCACACAGACGGTACGGATAATAAACTAAAGCATTTCAAAAGTGGCGGTTTTTCTGCCATGTCGTAAACCTCATCTGTACGAAACTCGAACACTGACACTTATTTTATGATTGACGAGTATACTTACAAAAGGGAGCGCCACAGTTAACTGGTTAACAAGTGTCAGGCTCGATTCGCGTTAATAACTAAAATCTGAAATGTATGCACAGGGCGAAATCGTGTTGCGTCAGCAAAAAATCGCGAGTCTTAGGGAAATGGTACAACACCTGGCGAAATATCTAGCATCTGCGTTTCTCTGAAAATACCAACCGCCATATCGTTATGCGTCAAGTGTATGAATGCAGTCGGCAACGTCATTAAGCAAATCATGCGGGCCGGTCTCTCTGAAATTTAATGGGTGTTCGCTCCATCGAGCATGCCAGACCGTGGTTTCTCGTTTTCTCCTCCCTCCTTTGCAACCCCCTTCTGCCGCCCTTCGCCACCTACGTACAGCCATCGTGAACGCGATAAATTTATACGATTGTACTTTTTTGCGGAGCCCACGACGTACTAGCAATTTATGGAACGATATTCGTTGTTCCTCTTCGGCAAATTCATCGTCGGACTCACCTTTTTGAGAAACGATGGTTTCTAAAACTTTTGTTTGGATGATTAGAATGTTGCGTACTCCTTAACTCTTTGTTTCGTGATATTTTCAATTTAGTATATGCGTTGTTTAACTTCGATATATAATACTGATAAGAAAATAAAAATAAATAGATTTATACAAATTTCAGAAAAGAATGAAATGTTCTCTGCTTCAGTAATTGAAAAGAACATTATGGTCGTAATAAATCCAGCCAGAAACGATCTCATGTATCTTGTATAAGTAATAGTTCTTAGATTCCGAATATTATTTTTGATTTTCCAAAGATTTTATTTGCGAGGCCTGTTCGTCGTTAGCGACATAATTTGTGGCAAAATTGCTATTTCAAGTTAATCTAAATAACTGATGTAGATAATGTTCGTTGTAAAATAATCACTACTGTTCACAACATTCAAATTCCTGGATTTCATCGCTAACTTCTAGTCTAAAGCGATCTCGTACAATATATATATATATATTGTGGATTCACACAACGTCAGAGTCTTACTTAGTAAGCTAAGTTACGCCGGAAATTGTACGTACAACTTCTAACGACTGGTGTCGTTATTTCTGACCGAGTGAAACAAGAACATTGTACCGAGTTAGGAACATATTCGAGAGCAAGATACTCTGTAACTTCGAAACTTTAACAAGCCAGCCCCCGTGTTATACAACTTGTATCTTTACTTGCATTCTCTACTGTGATAGCCAAAAATTGATAACTGATCGTTACATGTCAGATAAAAAAACCATTATGGGATCACATTTTATCGTCTACTTATGACAATTATTGTGTAAATAAGACGTTTTGGAATTCATCTGAATTCATCACAAATGGTCAAACAAATCGTGACGTTCAAAACAGTAATCATTACTTAAATATGTTATAACTGACGGATTTCAAACTGTTTTCTAATAGGTTGTACGATTTTTCTTTATTTAAGGTACGATAATCGATATTTGTTTAGGTTAGATTAAGTTACATAGAATTAGGTTAGGTTTAGTTACGTTAGGTGAAGTTAAAGTTACAATTAGTGGTAAGATTAGATTAAATTAGGTTATGTTATAGGGTATTCGAATAATTTTGGCTCAGTTAAGTCAAATTTAAGACAAGTTCCGTCGGGTTCAGTTAGATCCGATTAAATAACGTTTGATTTGTTAGATTAGATTGTGACAAATTTTGGTAAGTTAGGTTATTTAAACTGATTTGATAAGGAAGTTTATTGAAACTGATTATGCGATGCAGTTAACGCATCACATAATGATTGCTGCCAGAGTAATTTACATCCCTCAATAATGTTTTCATTATCGCAATAGTACAAATTATAGAGATCACAAAGAAAATTATCATGGACGAATTCTCAATAACTGCTATCATAATGTGCCTTATCAAACATATATATTTTTGTGTTGGTTAGGATTCAAATTAATGAACCACAAACTAGTTAGGTTGTGGAATCAGTGAATCCAGTCGAAAGGCAAACATAACCAAACAACTAGCGAGGGTAAAATGTGTGCTTTATTAAAACTGAAACTGGCGTTAGCACTTAAGAAAAATAATAACACCTCGCAAACTAACAACGGACTTTAAAAATAAATAGAAATTCGGTTGTGTACTCTTTGAGAGTTGTTAGAAATCTACTGATGAGAAAAAGTAACGTTCTCTCCAGAATAAAGCATGTAGTGGGGATTGGTGTACTGCTGGGGGTGAACAAACCACAAAGTTAAAATTTGGACTTCTTGACATTTATGCTGATTGCCATCAAGATAAAGAATCTATAAGTATATTCATTTATGTTTCATCCTTTGTTCATTTATTTTCCAACTTTATTTTTAATATCAAAATAATTGTTCTTTATACGTCGGTAGTATTAGTGTTATCGAAATTGAAATTTTCTTTCCGTTAATGGAGCATTGCACAGTTTATCCGAAAGTATCGATATACCCAGCCGAGTTCACGGTTGCAGCCGTAATCCTCTGAAACCGGTACAATTGCATTGTTACACAGTCGCTGGTGTTTCGTAACCAGCATAAAATCGACGTAGCTGCAATGACAATTAGCCACGGCAGTTCAGCCTAACGTTTTAATTGCGATCGACCCGAAAGCCGTCGCGTGTCAACGACGCCACAGGCCTACCTAGTTAACCAGTTGGTCATCCTGCGATGGTCTCCACCATCGAACCATCGCCCAGAACTATCCTCCATTCTGGTATTTGCAAACTAACTCGCCTGCCAGACAGGATGCCCGTGTTCGTACACACGTGTCGCGTACATCAGCATGTTGGCTTGTTGGCGGGATAGATTGCCGCGGACCCGTTGTGAAGTTAGTTTGCCGTGTGTTTCGTGCCGCTGTCCGGGGAGTAATTCTGCTAATTAAATCGACGGGGGCGGAGGGGAGGCCTCGAAGGGACCGCGGAAAAATGTTGCTTTCGACGAACGACACACTGGCGGATCGCGTTCTGGGGAATTTTCGGATACGAGTTTTGGTACTGTTACGGGATGTTCTGTAACCGCAAGCGACGTCGAAACTTGTCGCGGCAGTTTCCACTTTTTAATTAATCCACCACACTTATTTGGAATCGTAACTTACGGCAATGTTTATACTTATATTATTCATTGATTTAATTGGCTCGAAGTTGTTGTGTATTTAGAAATGTGGGATTATAGCTTGTTCAGAGTTTTTTTTTGTTTTGTTGCATGTAAATTTTTTTTTAAATATTTATTTTTTTATTTATTTTGGACTTCACCTGGGATGATGAGACGCACGTGTTCTGCATAGGAGTTAGTTATGACACGTGGAACGATGAGAATGAATTTTAATAAGTGGGATAGAATGTATGGACCGTTTCGCTTTTGTTGATCCTGATTTTGATAAATGGTATTAAATATACAGGAGGTTTCGCATATTGAAAGCAGCAAGTTATAAAATGACAAGAGCTTGGATGATTTCACAATTTTTTATTTTCAGTAAATATACATCCTTAAACTATATAATGCATGTATTTTATTTATTTATTTAATGACTTGACTATTTATTTCAGCTCATATAAATACATCTTTCAGCAGCGGATGTTTAACATTACATAACTATTTACATAACTAACTTGAACTGTATAAAATAAACTACACACTTATGCTCACAAATACGACAATGATCAATAATCTTATTTTCTTATCGACTTACTATGTTCGATGATTTTAAGTATACTTACAAATATGTTACTTTGTACATATATACATTGGGGGTATACTCTTTCCATTAAGGAAGCATTCATTGAGAAGAAATTTTTTAAAATTTATCTCTGCAAACCAAAAGTGGTTGAAAAGAGGAATTGATAGAATTCATAGATTCATCCGTATCTTTATACAAAACAAACAAAGAAGTAATGATGAATTAATGAATGAAGATGAGAAAAGAAGTGTGTTGAAATTCAAAATAATTGATAAATAAAACACAATCCACTTAGATATTTTTCTCTTGTGCCAACTCAATTCAAAGAACTAAATCAACACTTTAACTAACAATAGTAAACTAACGATTGACGCTAATAGTAAAGGACAGAAAATGTTCAATGGTTTCATGAACTCACTAGAGTCATTTACAGTATGAACAACTCTGAAGTGTTTTATTATGTGTACCGCAATAAACAGAAACCAGCGACGATGAATTTGATTTATACCGCGATTATTTTCTAAGTATAAAATTAAGAAAAACATGTAAGCAAAGGAACCACCTTCCCTGAAATATAAAATAATTTCGTGATGCATTTTTCACTAAGCCCGCAGGGTAAAGTGATAAAACAGCAGCATCGGCATTAAAATATCAAAGCTCGCGATCGAGTCGCGGCCCGTAAATCGAGCGTTCGCCCGAACCGTTCCATTAATTAAAACCGGCTGAGCGTGGCAAAAATTTTCGCCGAAGAATATTCAAAAAGAATCGATGGTAGGGGGATGGGCTCGCGTGTTGGTGGAGACAATGGTATCGCGAGAATGGATGAGAGTTCCATTATACGCGACGGCGAGTGGAGGAACGCGCGTCACGGTGGTTCAAAGAGGGTTCAGGGGGTGTAAGAGAAAAGGGGCGCACGAGAGCGTGGATAAAGGGCGAGTCGACGGGGTCGGTTACCGGCGCATAAACCTGCGCTGCACACATTTACAATAACTAATCGCATTGTTTTCGTAGCAACGGCGCAGGTAATATGTTGTAGCGGTACGTGGGTCGCAGCGTCTAGGGAAATATCATTGACCGCTTTGCTTAGGTATAGCCAATTAGGCCTATCCTGAAGTCTGTAAGTTGGCGAAATTATTTTACACTTTTTAGCACGCGTTTAGCTACATAGGCTACCCATCGTGAAACGCTGCCAGCCATGTGCTGTCACGGTTAGTACGGTCGCTTGACCATCGCGACCCAAAGATTGTTACACGTGGTGACCACGTCATAGTAAATAACAAATTCTATCCCTACCGAAAAGTCAGGGCGTTGACAGAGGTACTAGCAAATTCCACCCTCAGCGTTCTGAGGTGGTAACGCCCTCCTTGTCAAAGTTATAAGAGAGGTCAGAATATAGAATTTTTCAGTATCGAATAGAGTTAGCATCCAGTTAGAATACGGAACAGTTATAGTACAGAATATCCAGAGTATCGAATAGAGTACATCAGAATACAGGGTATTTCACGTAACTTGACCACCTTAAATATATCGCTAATTTTGTATGATAGAAAAAATGTGGTCACGTGACTGTCAACATATTACACCTCTTTGGATTCGTCTGTTTATATGTTATAAGATTTTTGTAGTAAAAACATGCAGTGCCATGAACAAGAACAAGATTTAACCCACATTTTTTCTATCATACAAAATGACGATATATTTAAGGTGGTCAAGTTAGGTGAAATAGCATGTATAACAGTCCGATCAGAACAGTCTTCCAAGTGCAGCCTTCGCAGTCAAGTTAATCATTCGTTAATCCATTCGTGCATTTGTCATTTGTTATATCTCCCACGCACTACTGTTATTCATTTAATAAACAAACAGTCACGCTGTATCGTCTCACACTAAATCATCCTCGCGTCAATGACACTCCATAACAACGTATCCTCTAGTTCTGCGACTATAATGTCATAACATCCAAACCAACCCCAGAACAAACCCCTTGTGACCTTTTGCTTAAACCATGGGCCAGCAGCATATTCTCCCAGTTCGCTTGGAAATTGTTGGGCCATGTGACGGAGAAGTAGGAAATTTGTGTTGGCCACGGTGAACGCACAGGCTGGTCGCGTACGATGATGACAGACGGACATAAATACGTGATAGTGTTTACGCGTGAGCCCTCGCCGGAAACTTAACAGCCGCCATAAACTGTCAACCATCCAGCCCGCGCTTCTGTTTCTGATTTACGATCGCGCCAGCTTTGTTCTCCGTCCGTTTTCTTACTTGATCGATGTCCGCCCACGGAACCGACCATTTCTTTCTCGTAATTTGTCCGCGGTTAACGTGGCAAATTAATTCGTCGAGCGATCGCGCTCGATGAGGTGTTGACTTGCGATTCCTTGAGATATTTCGCGTAAACTGACTAATTCACTGACGGATTGAATGAGTAATACGCGCGTGGGCCGCTTTGTCGAGAGACGTGTCTCTACGACTGACACCGTCGAGAACAGGTCTGCCTTCTCTGGGGATTATGTGACAACCAACGAGGATTTTTTTGGAGATTCAAGTGTTTGGAGATGGGTTATGAATTCGGGGACGTACGACATGGAAGTTTTGTATTCGGGAGTCAATGGACTTGGAAATCTAGTGATTCGATGGTTTAGGAATTTGGAGTCACAGCAATTTTAGTTTACAGAAATTTCGATAACATACGAATTTGTGAGCGTGGGAATTTTAGACAGAAGAATTTGAGGATTCAGGAGTTTGATGATCTACCAATTTGAGGCTTTAGGGACTTGTGGATCTAGGAATTTGACGGTTGAAAGATTTGGTGATATGAGGATGTAGGACATAAGAATTCGGAGACTCGTGGATTCGGTGACATAAGAATGTGCGTAAGAATTTGAATAAATCTAGGGATTTATGAGTCTGTGGTATTTTAGATCTAGGAATTTTTACCCCGAAGGAGTCATGGGCCTAGGGATTTGTGATCTAATACGTTGGGAGTCAAGGGATTTGGATATTTAGCCGTTTGAAGATCTATGAATTATTTAAGGATATAGACACTTAGAAGTTTAAGGATCTAAAGATTTTAAGATTTATGAATTTGTCATCTAGGTATTTGGGAATATTAATAGGATTGAACAAAGAGGATTCAGAGTCAACGAAGAGTAAACAAACCGAATCGAGCTAGCATGTCGGTTGCATATTGGTCTCCATTTGATTTTATTTTTTTTGTTCGACCACGTTCGTCATTTCCGATTCGAAATCAAACATGCAAACGACGCCGACGAAAAACCCGTGATACGTATCAAGATCGTTGTCTAACGGAGAACCCTCTATCAACAAATTCGTGCACGAACGCGATGTTAAGAAATGCCGAATGAAAAATCGACTGGGGTTTTACAATCGACTATTAGCAATCGACAGAAACTGGCGCACAGTCGAGCGAAAGGTATTTTATTGCAGCGATTTTTACACCGAGACTGTTACCTAAAGCGTTTTAGTTGTTGGAGAATTTCGTTCTGTCGACGATTTATTGATCTATAGACTCATTCATTTGCAAACATTGCGCCACTGTTATGCCAAACTCTTTCCCCGCATCGGCGTTGTACATCAAGTTTGAACCGGTTGTTGCACCTCCCCCGATATCCCGTTCTATTTTTCTGCCTTTCGCGTGCTCCGCGTTCATTTTTCTGAATAAACCGAGTCGTACGTTTCTTCTCATAAATTGCTTGCAAATTGTTTCCGGCTTTTGAAGCCTCGATAATCGAGCGCCGCGTTTTGTTTCGCGAATAAAACACTGTTCTGATAGAATCACAATTATCGCGAATTATTCTTGTACTATTTTGTGCGTCCACCCGTCAAAATTAGACGCAAGAGATTTTTTCCTCGAATGAAATTACGGCGGATAAAGCTTGTTATGAATTGCTCGACTTAAAGTATATACATATAAGATATATTCTGAGTCAAAACTTATACAGTTTGAATCAAATTTGAACAAGTTGAAGGATATCGGTTTTAGTTTATTATAACGCTGTTTAAAGTAGACTGAGAGTGAAGTGGATTATTTTTTTCCATTTTTACTTAAACTGCAACCTATATTAGCTCTCGGAATCACCCTGTATATATATTTGCTTCAAACGTGTTCTTATTTTGATGTAAAGGATACATTATCAAAAGTTTAGTATTAAAATGAGACACCTTGTGTTTATGTTTGGTGTCGATATTTTTTCTTTTTGCATATAGAAAATGTTGATGATGTCTGACCGTAAAATGAGACTATTCTACATATATAGATGTTTAGTTTTAATGTATGTATTCTTACTTATGCGCATGCAATATGTCCATAAAGTATAGTGGTAAAATGAGACAGCCTGTATACATATTTATTGTCAATGTATTATTTTTGCATATGAAATATGCTAATAAAATTTTCCAGTAAAATGACACTTTGTATATGTATATACATTTGGTAACAATGTGTTCTTATTACGCAATATGACGGTAAAGTTTGTCGGAAATACGAGACATTCTGTATAGTTAGAGTATTCTTACTTTTTGGTATGGAATATGTTCATAAAGTATAGCAGTAAAATGAGGCAGCCTGTATATATATCTTTCTATTATTATGTATGCAATGTGTTGGTAAAATTTGGTAGTAAAAATCTGACACACCCCGTAGATATATCGATCATCGACAATTTCCTCAGTCCCCGTTCCTGACACTCGAAGATCCAATTAGACAAAGCACACATACCGTCCATCTGGTTTTAATCTGAATCAAATCGATCTCATGAATTGCGTAACAAGTGCTTCGTACTGATGTAGAATTAACCACTTCTACGTTATACAATTCGTTAGCAACGAACATTTTCCCGCAGCGGTTCCAATATTGTTAAGGTCTAAAGTGGTGCAGGAATTCATTGGCCAGCCCAATAACACGCATCGTCGAGCCGTAACGTTGCTTCCTGTCCGATGGAACTGTACCATTTTTCCGACGTAATCACGTCTCCCATTAACCCTTTCGCTGTGGCGTGTTTCAACCAAAATTCGCTCGCTGCATGCTGAACGATAATTCCATCGCGCGATAAAGCGATGTTTAGCTCACGATGTGTTGTGCGTAAACGAAACGAACGTTAAGTCATTTAATCTCGAAACGTTAAATTGAATTTATGAAATTGTATGAATCTGAGAAACTCGAAAATTTGTAAAATCTGGAGAACTTAAGAAATTTAAAATATCTTAGAAATCGAAAAGTATTGAGAAATTTGAAGAATCTGAAGAATTGAGGGAATTTGAGATATTTGGGAAATTTAAAGTATTTGTGTACTTTGAGAAATGTTGAAAATTTGAGACACTTAAAAAATTACACGAAACTGAAAAATTTGACAAATGCGTGAGATTTAAGGAATTTTCGAAACTTGAGAAATTTGACAGACATGGTGAATGTGAGAACTATTAAGAATTTGTTTAATTTGAGAGATATTAGAAGTAATAACCAGACAACTGGCTAGAATAAATGTGTGTGCTTTAACACTAAAACTCGATTTAGCACTTAAGAAAAATAGTAACACCTCGCAAACTGACAACGGACTTTAGAAATAAATATTATGGCCTGTACTCTTTGAGAGTTATTGGAAATGAACTAAAGAGAAAAAGTAATGTTCTCTTCAGAATAAAGCATGTAGTGGGGATTGGCGTGCCGCTGGGGATGAACAAACGATTAAGTTAAAATTAACCTATTTCATTGGTTGTGGAAAATTGAAGGGAAGTGGGCAAGAAACGCCCTTACCAAATGCTCGTCGCGATGTCAATATGACTTCAGGCAAAAAGTACGAAGTCGTTTGTCACCTAACGGTACGACACTCACAAAATAATAAACCGCGCTGGCTCTCGAAAATCGTGCTAAATTAAAAAAAGTTTACGAATATAAATTGCACGTAGTAAAGAGCTGCAAAAGGCAGTTGTTGATTATTCACGAATTTTCTAAAGTTAAAAATAAGCCGAATGGCTTTATGATTGTACGAATGTGCCGCAACAAAAGTCGACAAATCGTCCTTATCCGCGTGAGTTCTCCGTTGCGTTCAAGCGTAGATACACGTCACAGGTATCGAACGGATTAAACAGCAATCAAGGATCGTCCGTGCTCGCGGTCCGTGTTCGCATTGGTGGAGTATGTAGATACGATTATGCGTCGTGCTCGATGCTCAGTTCGCGATAATGAACGTTCACATTAACGACGACGCGGCATCGTACGATTTCGGCTTGTTACGATCAGCCGATGACGCCGCCGGTTCCGCGGGCACGGTCAATCAGTCGATTCAGACTACCGTCGGAATCGTAGCGGCCCGGCCGAGAATAATCGCGTTACCTCAACGATTCTGATTAGCGACGTTAATTAGAGAATAGCGATGATGCGTTGCACTGTCGAGGGCTTTCAGTGGCCGACGCTTGGCCGTCGGCCGACGGCCTTCCAATTCGCGGAACTTAATTATCCGATTAGTCTATCTACGAAACGCCACCCTGTTCGTGCTCTCCTCGTCCTTTATACGACTCTTGCTGCATGCGTGTTTCTCGAGCGTCTCCTCGATCCACTTCGCATCTTAACGCATTGTTGACCGCCAGTTGCTCACAGAAACTGTCTTAAGTCACCGGTTGTTACGAACTCGAACTATGATTGATCCAGTCCTTTTTGAGTATTGCAACTTCGTGCCGTCTAAGTTCGAAGGACCACCCAATGACTTGGGAATGAAAAAACTCAAAGATATCCGACTGATTGACTGTTTACTGAATGCTGATGTGTTACTAACGAGTGTTGTTCTGAATCTGAAGTGTTAATAAAAGTTATTGTATGGTCGTTGCAGCGTCAGCAGTATTAAGTGACGATTAAATAACGCGTGGAACGAGTAGATACTCAATGCACGATAAAAGTGGACTGTATCGAAATGAATGGGTCGAACTTCGGATGACTAGATTTTATTTTGATGTGTACTTGTTAACTGTCGCGTCGATAGTGCCTCTCCGAAGACGTCTTACATTTTACCAAGACTCGGAGTAGGCGTACAAAATTTGGGAAGTTGGTGAGGGAAAACAGGTTGCTATTTTCTATTGGCTAGCTAAATTCGAGAGGAAATGTGAGTAGCGACTAATAAACTTCAGGAGTGCCTCAACATGAATGGGAAACTGCAAATAAAGACTCTAAGGTTAGGGCTAAGAGTTCTGACATCCAGGTTTGCCTGACTGTTAAATACGATTACCCAAAAAAGGAGTTGAAGTTTTGTAGGTGTTTTGCACGCTTGTGCCGACAATTAACAATATTCTAACTCGAAGGACCACCTGAATACTTCGGGAACTAATTACACTCTTCCTACGCTATTCTAATGCTATTTATTTCTATCCGCGAGGTAGATTTTGCCTATCACACTGTACAACGGTCTACCGATGTTCTATGTTACTAACTATTGTATTCTATTCTATCTATGTAGCTATGTTTCACGAGGTCTCAAGTCTAGTCATAGTATGTTACTATGCAAGTTGTTCTATTCTAATCTACTAGTTCATTTTGTTCTGATCTGGTCTAATTTGTTCTATTTGATGTTACCTCGGTCGGGTATCCTTGACGGGGGTGAAACATTCTAATTGGCTATGCAAAATGTACAGAACTGTGGAAGGGAAATGCGAACACCAAATGCGAACACTAACTAGAAAAACTACAGGGAAACTCGCTGGTCTTTATGGCTTCCTGAGATTATGGCTACCACGGAGCGGTTCTCGCAACCCTCGACAATCTTATGGCTAATTACTAACTAAAAATTCTAAATCTATCCAAAGTGTAAAGGCATTGTTAGCCTGAATACTGACAATAAATCAGTAAAAATCTCGTTAGAATGTAATGAATCCTCGGGTCCTATTTCTGCTACTGGTTAAGACTATTATTATAAACTACAAATGTATCTAAAGAAACGAAAAAAACCATTGAACTATTATATTGAAGAAAACTTTGACCGAGGTCTAATCCTCTCGCTACAATATGTATTCTAAGACCTAACAGTTATCGAGGCCGAATCTTTCGATCAGCAGTGTTTGTCGAGTAATCCCATTCGAATTCCTGTCGTTCTCCAAACAAGTTTCAGCGTCGAGCGATTCCCGAACGAGCCGGTCACGCATTTGTTCGCGGAATAAGACGGCCGTAACGTCGAATCGCCTTTTATTTGCACGGTTAAGGCAGCATGGCGGTGGGCGGCAGGGCGTCGAAATGACGGCAGATAAGGAGCAGCCGCGCTTGTAAGAAATAATTGAAACGTCGGGGACGTTTGATTCATTTCCCGCGGCTTTTCTTCTCATTTTGCACAGAGCCCCCGCGGATCGGTGGCAGGCGCCGCGGTCAGGATTCTCCTGGCTGAGTGCTAGAAATCGAGGGTGGTTGGAGACGAAAAGAAAATGGAGACGAGGGAGAAAGAGGCCGCGGAAGATCGCGCGATACGACATGAGAAACGTCAAAGACTACGGTATATCTGATTGGACGGGACATCTCGGCTCTATAGGAATGCACTTATCCGATTGGCTCTGCAATTCAGCCGTGTCAGCTTCTTTTCCCGATGCGTCGTGCACCCTGTCTCACCCCCTGGCCGTTTCCTCTGCGCTATGACGGCGAACGACAACCACCCGCCGCGTAGTTGATTCTGTTTCATATCAGATACGATTTGAATTTCTTTAAAATAGTGAATCCGTACGGCGACGCGCCTTCCAGACCTCCCTGTTCCCGTCGGAACGCGTCAAATGGCGAAGTTTCTCGCATCGGGAATTTAAACGCGTCCTGACCCGATTCCCGTCGCGATTTCACCCGTTCGAGGCTCTCGCTGCGCGCTTTTATTTTTTTTTTTTTGAAGCTTCTTAAAGGATTTCAGCTTGTCCCGAGCCGGCTGCGACTTTATTTTCATTTCATATTCAATAGCCCTCTAGGGCGGCGCGCGAATGAAAAATGCATCGCACGGTTGTTTCGAACGACCGTTGAAAATGCCTGGAAGATAAGTCCTGTTTTAGCAACCCGTCCGAACAATACTTTCGTACTTATCGAGGAATGGAGTCGTTTTTTCGGCAAACTTTTGAGACGGTGCTCGCTGCGAATAGCTTATGCATGCTGTTACGGCGATGCAGTTTTGACCTTCCTGGAGTGGTGCAGTTGTAGGGGGATGGGGTTGCGATGCAGATCAAAAATTCTTTGTATGTTCCTGATTTAATGGAGGAAAGTTGGAACGAGGAAAGTTGCAGCGAGGTTTGTTCAAATTGGACGTTGAAGGATTTTGGAATTTGGGGATTTCGTGACTTCGGAATTTGGAAATTGGAGAAGTCGGAGTTTGAAGGGTTTGGTTATTTGAGATGTAGAACATTTACAGACTCAGGAATTTGAAGGTTTGGTGTCTTTGGAATATCAGGATATAGGAAATTTGAGTAGTTAAAATTATGGAGTTTTTGGACATATGGGAGTACAGCAATTTTGAGATTTAGGAGTTCGGAAGTTTAAGAATTTTGGGATTTGAAAGTTTAAAGAATACTGAAATTTAGGAATTTTAGGGTTTGGATATTTGTGATTTCAAAGACTGCGAATTTAATGATATGGAAAGTTGTAAATTTTGGACATTGAATGTTTAGGAATGTAGAAATTTATAAATTTGCGAATATGCAAATTTGAGAATACGTTAATACTATACTTTAATAATTTGATAATTCGATAATTTGATAGTTTGAAAACTTGACAATTCGATAGTTAGAATTTGAGAAATAACTAAGTTAAAAAATTTGAAAATCAAAGAATATCGAAAATTTTGAAACAAACAATTGAATTAGCGAATAAAAAGTCGCACAACTTGTCAATTCTGATACATCGCTCATCAATTTATTCATTGGCACTTTCCAATCTGCTGCTAAATTCAATGCAAAGCGAATTCTACCTAAACAAAAGAGGTCTTGTTGCTCATAAACACCATCGAAGCGCGTATGGCGTTTCATTAGGCAAGATAATGTGTTTACTACAATTCCAACGGTACACCATCGTAATCTAACGTTATATGCATACCGGAAACCATGAACCTTGCTACAACCACGTTTCCGTGTCATAGTTCTGTCTCTTTCTCCCCTTCTCATAGACACTTGCTCATACAAACACATGCACGTGCACACGCACAAACGTTTGTCTGTGCCGGTGAACCTTGGCCGAACTAGTCATGAATAGTGCATGGTGGTTCATGGTGGTACATGGGGGCTACGCACGCTGTAGCACAACAACCGAGTAGTTCCAGCTATCTGCACGGGCTATATCTACGTCGAATTGAATGGCACACGTCATCTAGTATACAATATGTTCCACATGGTCCATGACGCGTTATGTCCTTTTGACTTGTCACTATTTATGACCGGATTGTATACTGCTAGCGTCATATGCTTCCTTACGAAAATTAACGGTATAGGGGGAAGAGACCTTGCGGATTGGTCTGTAGTTGACAAATTTTTAAATTTCTGAAATTCTGATTTTGCAAACGTAAAATTTTTCAGGCTTATAATTTTAGGAATGTCAAAGTTTTTATATTAACGATGTTTAAATTTGAAAATTTTCAACTTATAGGAATGTACAGATTTTCGAAGTTATGATTTTAGTATTTTGAGAATTCAAGGGCTTCTATGGGTTTTGGAATTTAGATGTTTAAGAATCTGGAAATGTCAGAATTTATGAATGTAAAACTTTGAATTGAAAATTTGCACATTTACAGATTTTGATATATGAACATTTCAGAATTTGGGGATTTAAAAATTTTGTAATTTCAGAATCTAGAAATTTAAAACTACGAAAGAGAAATTTGCACATTTTTATGCTAGTAAAGTTGAACATTTGAAAACTTATAATTCGTAATTTAGTAACCTCGAAATTAATAAATTTCAAAATTACTTAGTAACGAAATACTTGTGAAATTTTCCAATTTTATAATTCTCCAATTTATGTACATGATTATGAATCATAATATTAATATTTCAACTCTTACGCGATTGCACGTTATATTACACGAACAATGTTAAACGTCTGGGTCCATAAATCGGCGAAAAAACATAAAATTCAAACAAAGCACGTGGTTACAGCGATCACCCTACTTTTAACAAGCTCGACACCGCTTTGAAGGGAAGCAGCTCGAAAAGGGTGAGCGCGTGTAAGAATTTGCTACAATCAATTCCACGGCAGCCACCCCTCGCAATCCCGGCTTTCGACCCTTTGCGTAAAATATTAACTTGCTCGTCGGTGGTATCCCTTACCTTTATCCTACCAATAAGCGTCCGCTTTGCTATCACGTCCTATCGAAAGTGGGTCGAAAATAACCTAAACTTCGTGGTGATTTCAGCAAATTTTTTTAATTGTTCTATAGTTAATGTCTATAGTTTTCTTTAATTTTCATTATATCCGCCGATCAACATTTTCTTGTCTCTTTCTTCGACACGCATCGAAATGTAATAGTGAAAAGCAAAATCAAAGGACACATCCGCGTCTGTTTCCAAAGAGCATTTGGCCCGTGCAAGAGATCAGACTGGGTCGGTTCATGGTGTTGGATGTCTAACCTAGTGATTCAACATAGATAAGCATATCGGAAGTGATGTACTAAAAATATGCTAGTCAGCCTTGTATTCGCATTTCTTATCTAAATGTAGAAAGTCGAAAGTATTTTTCTTAAGTTCGAAAATCCTGCGATCTCAGATAACCCCATCTCACTTAAGAGGTCTAGTAAGTATATGAGTACTAAAAGTTTCAGAAGGTGGTAGAGATTTGTTTCGATAATTTTGCGCGAAGGTCTGTTTGTAAATTTGTACATCCGAAATGATCGAAATATATTTGTGATTGCACAAATCGATCAATCGCGTTACTCGTCTAGATTCCAACATGTTTATGGCTCAGATCCCATGGCAGGGACAATTAGTGGGCCTTCGGACCTGTGCCACGCGATCGGTTTCATTTCTGGTTGATAGAAAGAAAAGTGCCTCTTAATGCAACATTCTTCCTCGCTAATTTTAAAGATATAATCTGAAACAGCCGAATAACAGCGAACGTATACGGGTGTCCGTGTTCGTGAGTGACCTAGATTATGTTCGCGAATATATTTTTGCGGTGGAGCGTGAAATCGAAGGAAATATGGCCGAGGCGGTGTAAGGATTCAGTTAAATACTAATTTGCATGTAATGCAACCGCAACGTGAAGTGAAAATTTTGACCGGCGGCCTGGAATTGGCGTTACAATAATTTGCATACAATTTTTAGATATCGAGTTACGATATCGAACGCGAAACGAGACAGCGTGACGTCGTTGTACAGGCGCGTGCAAATCTGGTTTCCTTATACGACATATAGTATGTACTATATATGGTAATCAAGGGGAAAGAAGCCTCACATCCACTGATATTTTTAGAGCTTTTGGAGACTAGAAAATTTGGAGCCATTGCAATTTGAGGAGCATGCGATTTGGCAATTTAAAGGTGTCGGAATCTAAGGTTCTCCGTGGTTCAGAAATTTGGGATTACAGGAATTTGTGAATTTAAGGATTTGGGATTTCAAAAATTTGGGCTTTAAGGACTCCTCGGTTTAGGAATTTTTGATGTTTAGAAATTTAAGAGTATAGAGATTTGTGAGTTTAGAAATGTGAATTCACAGGGATTTGTGTATTTAGAAATTTGGAATCACAAAGACTTGCGAATTTAGAGATTTGGGGAATGAGAAGTTTAGGTACGTAGAAACATAGAGACATAGATATTTGAGGAGTTTATAATTTGAAGGTCTGGATTTAGAAGAATTTTATGAATTATGAGTCTATTAATATGGAGATGTAGAAATCTCGGAACGTAGGAATTTATTAATCTAGTAATCTGAAGAGCTGGGAATTTGGGGTCTTTAGAATTTGGGTTTTAAAATTGATACAATGGGAACATTTACAAATTTCGATATTTAGAAATCTGGTAATGTGAGGATATTAAAAATTTAGAAATATCTTGTAACCTATAAATTTTAACATGTAAAGAGTTAGGCATTTGGGAATTCGAGGATTTGGAAATTCGAGAATATGAAAATTTACAAAGTCTTGGACTTATACTTTGAAAATTTGCAGATTATGGAAATAATTCCGAATAAAATAAGTAAAGAATGTGATGGAATAATAAATAATATCTACAGACTTATACAAATTTATTAAACAAATTTATCTGAATTTGTACAGAAATTATACTATAATCCATAAAAAGGAATAAAAATTTCGATCTAATAAAATAATTAAAATGACTAACAACTACAAAAGTAATAAAAATGTTATCTTAAACTAAAATATAATTGTTGAGCAGACACTATTATTCTAATTTAAAGTTGAAAATCTCAACAGTCTCATGCAACGGTACAAGTGAAACGCCATCGAACGGAGTCGTGATATATTTAACGCCATAGTACATCAATTCACACACGTCTTAGAATGCAATACCAAGCGCAATTACAATTTTGCGTCGTTGACATTTACTTCACGCCCATTCGTCCAGACAATATAATCTTTAAACTGTGTTACAACCCATGCTGCAGCGAGAAGCTGCTACCAACACGTATTTATAGTTCCAATAAATTTTCCGCCCAAGTATCTTGCTCGAGTTCCGCTAAAATCAACGAGCAACATAAAGAGAGGATTAGGTACAGCGTAAATAACAATGCTGAGAATAAAGAGGAAAATACACATGAGGAATGGGAGAAAAAACGCAAGGTAAACGATATGGCGCATGTTTATGGATACTACATAGGCTTTTATCGATCAAAAATGACTCTTACTATGATTATTGTCACTGCGAATAGGTGAACTTTAACATCCTTAAATTATAAAATTTCTGGAGGTTCGGATCTTCAAATTTTGAATTTGTAAATTTTTAACCTTGCAAGTCATTCAAAAAGTCCTTCAACTCAAATTTTTACATTTTCGGATGTCTAATTTATAGATTTTCTCATTTCAACTAAAACAAGCTTCAATCAACAATCAAAGAAAATTAAAATGTAGCTATAATTTTGAAATAGTGATCCTTGATTGTGCAAGGGTCATTCCACGCCGAATCGATCACTTTTTGACCATCTGCGATTTTGTTTTCATCAAAATAGGTTATAGTCTACGTGAAATTAGGGGGGGGGGGTTTAAGTCGTCATTTTGCCGATTTCGAATTTGTTTAAAAATTACAAGCCTTCAAAATTTGCAGTTTTTGCCTATTTTTGCAAAAATGGGCATCACTTACGAATTTTTTTCTCAAAAACTACTCGTCCGATTGAGCTAAATTTTTTTTTGTTTTATTCATAAAGGATTGGCCAACTATAAAATAATTTACAAATTATGATCAGTGTTCAACGCATAACTCAATCATGGTGGCGATAAAAAAGCAGATTTGTCACATTTGAGCTCTTAAAGAGTATCACAAGTGTGGCTCGATATTTGAAAGGTTAAATTAAAAAACAATTTAAAGGATTGAATTGAAGAATAAGTTAAAGACTTAAATAAGTGAACCTGCATTTCAAGTACTTTAATAACAGGTTCATTTTCACGTCACTCATATACGATAAATAATATAAATCTAAGATGAATCACACTCATATCAACTATTTGGGAATACGGATAACAAATACAATAATGCACACGGTTTATTAGAAATAAAAATACGGCATAATTAAATTTTCAACTGCTTCGACGGCAGTCGCGTTGAACGCGCGTTAGCGAACCGAACAAAAATTCAGTGTAAACAGTATCGCGGCACCGTATCCCGCATTTATTCACAGGTTCTCGCGTATTTGTCAATATTTTACCGTTTCCCGGTTATGCTCGGCCATAACTCACAGGCTCGCTGCCGATTAAGCGTAGCTCGCGACAAAAACCGGCCGGGCAGTCGATCATTCCGTGGAACTTCAATCATCCTGTTACAAAATTCCCGCGTATCACGCAAACACAACGCGGCGATTAATCTCTGCTGGCCGCGTGTCCGGCAAATAATCCGCGTTCGCGTTTCTTTCGCCGTTTACGTTCGCGAGCCGCAACTTGTCCCGTTTCGGTTCTCCCTTTTTCCTTCGGCGACGATTATTTCCGCGCCGTTTGCGCCGTCAACGCGGGCAAAACTGCTCGAAACGGGCAAACAAACGGAGGACAACGGGGAAGAAAAGTATTTGACTTGCACGCCGAAGCGAGCAAGAAGAGTCTCGGGGTCGCCATGCGTTTTAATTACACTTTACAACGGCCAAATGATTTCATAACCGCCACTATTGCAATTCTTATAGATTTTTGCGAAATGAATACGAACCTGAAATACGTTATTCATTAGGACGTACAGGCTTTGAGAAAATGAAATGTTTAAAAATTTTCAACTTTTGGAATTTTTTCTGCTTTTACCATAGCAGCTATTCAGTGGTTTTTTTACACGGGAAAAATCTGTGAACTTTCCCGAGTAAAACGATATAAATTGTTATGATATTGTACATTGAAATATGTTTAAACAATGCTCAAAGTAAGAAAGACCCCAAAAATGCACCAATTTTTGCTGATATTTTTACATTTATGTAAAAAACTATGAGTCTAGGCGAAAATCTAACCATCGTACGTGATAGAGCCGACATTTCTGTTATGAAAAGCATCGAGCGAAGTTTTTGTTTTCATTTTATAAGCAAAATAGTTCAGTGGCATAAGTCACTTTTTCAGAAAAATCGAGTTACTGGTAATACTAATTACAATTGAACGGTATCTTTTCATTTAAAAAAAATTTGCAATCAATAATATGAGAACTATTAAGATTTGTTCGACAGAAGTTTTGCTAATTAACGGTATAACAAACATGTTTAAATATATCGACTTAAATACAAAGTGACTTATGCCACTTTCAAAATAAACGGCTCATATAATAAATATTGCAACACATTTTGCTGAACACAATTATGTATTACAAGTTTGTTCTCTTACAATTGTTTGGTCGCGAGAATACAGTGTATAAGTTTCTTGTACACTCAACTTTCTTGTCGCACAGATTTGACGCATTGGCAATGCGGGGATACAACGTGAAGTTAGTTGAAGTAATAACAGTAAATTATAAGGGACATGATTTAATAAACCTGTACACATTTAACTTTCCCCCATCTGCTTAGCATAATGCAAGAATTCAAACAACGCTTAGAACATTATCGTTATGCCCACATAGAAAAAGAAATCTCAGGCTTTGCCAATGCTTTCCGACGAAAATTGTCATCGAGGAGGATAAGAAGAGTGTCGTTATATCGTTCAGAGGACCTTGAGCGCTTTCATCGATCGTAACGAAATATCGTACCTATTACTCCGCTTCTTTCCGCGGCTATCGATGCGATTATTTTACTCTCTATATAGCCCGCGCCGCACAACAATCCTTTTGAAGCGCTTACAAAGGATGTTTAAGAAGGGAGGAAGAAAAATGTTCCGGCGTTAGCGAAAGCGATCGTGCAAAGCCCCGCTCCGTTAGAAACAATCGTATTCTGTGGACCATATAACGGACATTCAAGAAGTACGGATTTACGTCCCTTGCGCCACAAAGGCGAGGCGAGTAGAACGGTGAACGCGGTGGTTCCGGTTTCTTTCGTCGGATCTCGCCAGAAAGAGGAAATCCAGGCGTCCTTTGTAGACGTCCCGTGCTTTGAGGATTCCGTAAGCCAGGACTCCGTCGTCAAAGCAAGTTAAATGCCGAACGAGGGAATCGATGAGACGAGCTTTTATTTATCGACTCGACCGAAATATCCGACGGAAAACTTAACGCTCGTGACACCGGATGTTTATTAGAAATGCAATTTCGGGGTACCTATTCCACCCACTAACAAAAATTCGCTGGGATAAAATAGTGAACACAAGGATCAGTTTTTACATTTGTTCATCGTGTGTGCGTCGCAGTGTCAGCAATATTGAGTGACGATTAAACGCATAGTGAATCCTGTTAACGAGGATTGTTAAAACGATCCTTGAATAGCCTTTTGAAAATTTTATGTTTTTGACCGTTTCTACCGTAGCAGCAATAATTTCCAAGGAACCGGCACTTAGTCAATTTTTATTAGCAAACAGTTTTATTAGCTTTTTCGGAATTTGACTAGTTTGAACATAGTCCTAAATTTTATAGTTTCCACGTGTTGGGTAGAAGTCGAGGCGACCCTTGGATTTATTATAAAATTATACAATTCTAAACTGTTGAGGGATATGAGAGATGGAAGCAGGTTGATAAACGTAATCTTAACAGTGAAAAAAAACTTTAATATAAAATGCGTAATAGTAATAACCCAGGCACAGCGTACTGTCCTGTCCTAACCGATCTTAACATCGAACTGCTGAAAAGCAGACGGTCGCAAATACTTATACCTACGAAACGTACATGCGGTGTACCTTTTTCAGGTACACGTACATCTATTTTTAGCTTTCTCGAAAAGCGTTACCAGCAATAAAACATCTCGACAGCCGAACCATTTTATTGCTTCTCGAGAGTTTGTCGAAGGGGAGTTTTCTTAATTACAATATTACTTCAACATAAACTACAAATGTATCTAAAGGAACGAAAAACCGTTGCCTTGCAGAAAATTTGGACCGAGGTCTACTCTTCTCGCTGCAATATGTACTCTAACGAAATTAAAGCTGTTAATTTTCGTTAAGATCAGCAAATTAATATATACCCCACTCTATATTTCAAGATTCCATTATTTATTCGTTTATAGTTGTTTCAATTTAAATATCAGTGTGCATTATGCTCACTGGTAGGTTCGGTAGGTTGAGTGTTATTGTACAAGTTTGGATATATTTTCATTGAAAAAGAAATTATTGTATAAATGATATGTATTGCCATATAAATTTCTATTATTATTTAAAAAAATGTATCTTATTATTTATTACTATATATTATTATTTACAGTAATTAAAAATAAATTTCCGGCATGATCTCAACGATGTTCATGTATTACTATTTACAGTAATTAAAAATAAATTTCCATTTCATCATAAACGTGTATTCGCAAATTCTACTCGGTAGTCCAAAATTCATGTATAAACGTGAAATCCGTGTGCTCTTGTCATTTCGATAGAGGTGCAAACGATTTATGTTTTTTCTGCCGCGATAAATCGAGCAACAGGAAACAGGAAAGTTAAAACGAGGATTTGGAGAAAAGTGAATGAGGCGAAGATCGAGCGAGCGCTTAATTAAAAATTGAACTCGTTTCGGAAAACAAGGCAACAGAGAAGCTCTTTAGTTCTGGAGCTTTCTGTTGTGCAATTTAAAGGATCAGGCGGAGAATGACCAGAATACAAAGGCGAGGTGGTCAGCGAGTACTCTTTGCCATTTGGGTCTTCTCCGAAACACAACTGCGAAATCCGCTTAACTACTTTTTGAATAATAACGAATGGCGCGTATGACAGCGGTATGGAGTGCAGTATTAAGGGCAGGTCAGACTTTATTTCTTTCTTTTTTTCCAACGGAAGGAAACTTGTCTTAACGAGCTACTACTGCAAACGTATTCGACTTTAAGATAAATGATCCTATTACAGGACATACAAGAATATGTTTACAGTCTGATGTTATTCACATATAAAGATTCTTGGGTTAGGTACTGATTAGCGGATGTTGATCTGTCTAAATTCTGTTGCAAGTCAATTTTTAAATAAGATATTTAATAATGAATGTTGCGAGGTATTCTTTAATGACTATTACGATTTTTCGTAAGTATATAAATATTTTTGCTTCCTTGCTATTTTGCTGTTAATTGTATGCTTCTTGTTCATTTTTAGTAACTGCCTCATAGACTTATACATTTCCTCTTTATCAAATGGTGATTTTAGAAATATTATATATATTTGACAATTTATCTTTTTAAAATATTTATTATGTTTGCCAATGAACACTTTAACATAAAAATAATCATTGAGATGGTAATCATTTTGATATCATGGTTGTAAAAAGAAATGTCAAGAATTTTTGCAATCATTATATTAAACATTATTCTTTGTTTAATTTCCAAAAAATAATTTCATGAAATTTGAAGATATTTAAGCAGGTATTTATAATAATACGTTCAACTATTTTTTTCTAATTCAGAGTCCTCTTTTCATACATCTTATATGTTCTTCTGTAGAATATTTATACCGATTATTATATTACTTGTACGTTATCGGTATCTTGACAAAATAATGTGCATTTTTAAATACAGAACTTATAAAGATTCGTAACGTTTTGTTTTAGATGCCCAAAGTAATGTGAGTTTTTTCCATGCATGGTTTATATAAAGTATCATTTTGTTAATATGATACATTGAATACCCTATAGGTAGTATCTACATATAATCATAATTCTAAAAACAGAAATCGTTTACGCAAATTTTAAAAATTTAGGGGTTCACAAATATACCAATATCCGTTTTCAACGGAGTATAGTCACACGAACAAAGAAGAAAGCCGGCGATAAAATACAGGCATCCCCTTTCATCCGCAGATCGTCGTCGAATTTCAAAAAATATGCTGTCTAGCCAGCCACGATAAACACCCCGCCCGAAAATCTACTCGAATCATTCCCTTTTCTCGCCCCTCGATCGTCCGCTTCCTTTTTTCAAACCACTCGTTTCGCTTTCATAAATACGCATAATGCGCATGAAACTATAATCCGCAAGAAATGTACGGAAGATAAATTTCCTCGAATACGAAGGGCAATGAAGGGCGGAAGAGTTCTAACGATACTTTTTCTTCTCCCCTCAAACTTCCGATCAAATGACGCGGCAATAGGTATACGTATACACGTCATTGATGGACAACTGTACACGCAAAGGCGTGGTACACCGGTGGATACGCCCTTTTTATTCTGAAAATTTCAAAATTTTATGTTCCCGAATCCTCAGTTCTTCATATTTTCAAATTTATTAATTTCCACGTTATTTAATTCTCACGTTTCCAAATTTATTTAGCATAAAATTACTAATTATTCAATTTTCGAGTTACTGACTTTCTACATTTTTTTTTCTACACTGGCTTCTTCAATTTTCAAATTATCAAACTTCTAAATTTCGAAGTTACTAACTATTCGTACTCCTAATCTTTTGAATTTGGAATTTTTTAAATTCCTAAATCCTGATATTTTTAATGTTCTCTATTTTCAAATTTCCGTTCTTCCCGATTGCTAAGATTCTATATTTCCAACTTCACAAAGTTTCAGACTTTTAAAGTTCGATATTTTCAAGTACAACTTTTCACATTCCCACAATTTTTTATTTTTAATTTCCAAATCAGTAACGTTCCAAATTTCTAAATTTTTAACTTCCCAAATTTTCTGACTTTTAAAGCTCTATATTTTCAAGTACAAATTTTCAGATTCCCACAATTTTATATTTTTAATTTCCAAATCAGTAACGTTCCAAATTTCTAAATTTCTAACTTCCCAAATTTTCAGACTTTTAAAGCTCTATATTTTCAAGTACAAATTTTCAGAGTCCCACAATTCTGTCTTTTTAATTTCCAAATCAGTATCGTCCCAAATTTCTAAGTTTCTAACATCTCAAATTGTTACATTCTTAAATTTCTAAGTTCCTAAATTTCCAAATTCCCATATTCCCAAATTCCGAAATTCCGAAATTCCTAAACCATCGATTTCAATAATTAAAATTTTCACCAACGAAAGAAAAGATTCTTAATCACTACCCCTATTTCTCTTTTCACCATTGCTCGCGCCGAGTACGGCGAATACACGTGAGCTCATCAACGAACACTTGATGCGCCCATCACTGGCACACACCACGGCTGCGACACATTTTTGCCGCCACACGCGCATGATTATTCGAGAAAATGCTCGCGAAAAGTACGACGAAAATTTCGAGGGGCACGTTAATGAAACAGCGCAGGAAAAAAGCAAGAAGTAGAAATTTTTGTTGCGTGGTGCCGGCTTATATTCAAGGGATGAGTCTCTCGTATATGTTTAAACTAATACAAAAACAAATTGAATAACTTGGTCTGGTAGTTTCACGTGTCTCAACGAGCGGCGTGAAAATTGCGATATCACTTTAACAACGATGCAGTTGCACCCTCGCTTCCTTGCTGGCTTTAACGCAGGATAGAACTAGGGTGCGAGGAGAAGGGGTTGATTCTAGTTTTCTCGTTTTATTCTTTTGTCACCGCGCTGTTGTTTTACTTTTAGGGCAGCTGTGTATGCATGAACGTTTAAACGCGTTAAAACAGACATTGTAATTGTGTACCTAAAGTTTTACAGGTTATTGTGCACAATTTTAAGGTAACATAACCTTGTGCAACGTAAGATTGTACCTAATTAATCTTAATACTTAATGGATGGGTTGTTTTTTCTTTCGTTCTCGGTTTCCGGGCATTTTTTAAGGGAATTAACTAACCGTGTATGTATAGTTTTAAAGCGGTGCAGTTTTATTAAATCAGCACTGTTTCTGATAAAATTGTACAAAGTTATTTGTTCGCGTGTCCGATGAACCAGTAATAGAAATTTAACCGTTATTAATTTCAATTGTTATTAGTTACCACTGTAATTAGTAATTAACCAATGTAAATATCAAAGTTGTAGTACGACGTTAGGCAGCCATGAATAGATTCATGTATGATAGTTTGTGTATATTGGTTAATAATAATCGCAGTTTTCATTCAGTTCCGCTATTAAGAAATCATTTATAATTAAAATTAATTACTGCCAGCGATAATAGTTATGATTGTTCAAAAAGTACTTTAATCAATTTAAATTTGTGTAATAAATTCGTGTAATGAGTTATATATGAAGTATGTGAAATTTGATCAATATAATATCATATATGTATGTATGAAGTATGTGAAATATTTGAAACATTTCAGTCATCAAATTAATTTTTTTTGATCGCAAAATTTTTCGACAAATTTCTACGAGTTTCAACGGCGACTATTGTCTGTTTAAATAGGAATAATTTTCCGCTCGTTGAATTCTTGTCACGAAAGTTTAAAAAACAATGTTCATTTTGAATCATCGTTTGATAAGCATGATGCAGTCCAATTTTTTCGAACGCGTTTATCTGTCTTACTCCATATTTAATGATATGATGTGAACAGAATGGTGGAAATTATGCTTTGAATCCATTACAAAGTTGTACGAGAACTTTTCAAACGGGTAGAAAGAAATGGGTCACTGGATGGAGGTAGACTGAAAGGGGAAGCGAAAAAACGCTTGCACAGACTGAACTAGACAAAAGTCGAAAGCAAAAAATGACGCAGAACCGGAATGGTAGAAAGTTCTACCGATGAAAAGAGCGAAGGTGATAAAGGATGAAATAAAAGGATAGCTGCACGCTGTTAGGCTGAAAAATAAAATGAATAGCTGCAGATTCTGTTGCTGCCGCTGTGTGATATTTACGGTTTTTTATCGCGGTAAAAATGTGTGCTTTAGTTGTTCAATTTTATTATCTTGTTATTCCACATTTTCCTTTCATACTCTTTTTTAATATTTAATAATATTTGTTTAATATTATTTAATTATTGTTACTTAATTGATATTGTAAATAATTATCTTGATGTATTTAATTTTATTAATTTTATTGTATCTTACTGAGTTTATAAATTGACGACTGCAATTAGCGAAGTGTTGGTCAATTCAAGTATATCTTTGCCATTTTATCGTTTTACTGTTTTGTATCATTTTAGTATTTTGACTATTCCGTTACTCAATTATGCTACCACTCTATTATTTCTTTATTATATTATTATTGTTATACTATTGTTTTACTGACTCCTTATCATTAGATAATTACTATAATTGTTGTAACATTTTAATGTAGCGTAATTACATTGTTATCTTATGATATACTACACTATACTATGCTGTATACTATAGTATAATTATTATATTCTAGTGTATTATAATTATTTTAATATTCTATATTAGTATATTCTATCATACTATAATACTATTCTACGTATACTACTATTGTAATGTTATAGTAAACTTTAATTACATTACAGTATATTATAACTATTCTCATTAATCTACTACAACGATTTCTGTTACAATTATTAATCATATTTGTAATTATAACAATTATAACAAAAAATCAGTAATATAGTGGTACTATGGTAATATATTATAATTACAATTACAATAGAATAACTTATTTAATACAATAATTGGAATTCTATTGAATATAACAATTGGCCCAGTTATGATTATAATCTTTAAATGAAAAATATTATACAGTTAACCAATACGTCTCGTATAAAAGAACAAGCACCTTATTTCATTCTTAATAATGTCATATTACCAATCTGCAACGTTTCAAATATGTAATTATAATTACTAAAAATAAGAAACGTCTTCAACAATTTTATTAATTATAAAATTTGCTGTTTATTAACATATTTAGAATAGAATGCAACGAAAGATTAACGAATGTGTATCTACAATTGCTTACAAATAATAAATGAGCGATTTAAATATTAAAAGATTACGATTAAATGTTAATTACATAAATTATTTCGCTCTTTTCTAACAAATTCCGAAAATGTCGTTTTCAATGTCCACTGGGATCTTTCGGTGACAATTTAAAAAATTTCTGTTCCCCTGTGTCATTTTCAATTAACAACGCTCCTATACGATCCTCGTCGGGCTGTTTAATCGGGGATGCCGTTAATTTCATTTTTAACCAGTTGTAATGCAGCAATTACGATGGTCCCGGCTTACTTTAATTTACACGTAGCGAGCGACCGTTCGCAATAAACGTTTCACTCGTTTAATTTACAATCGCCGCTTCGTGACGTGCCCCTTTATCTCCCTCGAGGTGCGAAATTAAAATTTTATGACGTACTCTAATTTCCATTAGTCGAGGACAGTAAGTGCATGAGTCGTGTTGACCGAATGTTATGGTCTTCGAATGTAACTCGATAATCCAACATTGATTTAGCGAAACCAAAGAGCTGCGTTATCGATGCGCATGGAAAGATTAAACGAGGATTAATTGTAGATGATCTCAGTTTTCACTTTTTCATTTGTTCTCGCGCTGTATCACTGAATTTATGTAGAAAAAATTGTGGAGACTGTATACTCACAATTGACATCGCAGCGTTTGAAATATTTTAACGACTTTTGAAATTGTTAGAATTCTACGGTTGAAGAATTATAAAATTGACGTAGATAACAATTGCATAAAATTATTGACACGATAAATGTATACTTTGAGCAAAAATCATTAATTGTGAAATTTCCATAAATTTGTGCACATCTAGCTTGCATCTATCAAGCACATGAGCTTGCAAGATTGAAGTATTCAGGTGTCAATATACTTGGAAATTTTCGAAATTTAATAATATGAAAATTTCTAACTATCACAATTTTCAGAGTTATTCATTAAAAATTTTGAAATATAGAAATTGGAGAATTTTTTAATTTCGATATTCAGAAATAATATAATTTTGAAATGGATAAGTTTCGAAATTTAGCAATTTGGTAAATCGGAATTCATAAATTGAGAAATTGAGTAATTGAGAAATAGGGAAATTTAAGTATTCAGAAATACTAAAATTATATAATGAAGGAATTGGAAATTTAGGAATTTGGTAGTGTGGAAATTTAGAAACTGAAAAATGAGGAAATTTGGGAATATAAATGTTTGAAAATTATGAAATCTTGAAATGAAGGAATAAGGAAATTTTCGAATTTGATAGTATGAATATTTAGATATTGAAAAATTCCGAAATTGTGAAAATAAGAAATTGAAAATTTTGAGAAATTAAGAGACTAAGTATTATAATTTTAAGGTTACAATGTTTGAAAATTGAAAAATTCTGTAATTTGTAACTTCAGATATTAGATCTCCCAGAAATGTATAACACAGTAATTTCGAATTTTCAGCACAATAAATCCGCCACAATTTGCATTATAAAATCAATTATTCATCGAACGTACGCGACACATTTGCAGTTGATTTTGTCAGATCATCGTATGACCATCAATTATACCTCAATCGAGCTTACCAGAAACTACGAAACAGTTTTTCCAATATTTCCACTTCTTGCCAGATTTAAACGATAAGATGAGGCGACACTTGATCGGAATTCTTAAATGACGTGTCCTCAAACCTCGAACGAAGAAAATCCCTCCTGTATTTCGTGCCGATCACGAAACGGAGCAGGACAGGGCATCGATGTTCGTCTTTTGTGAATTAAATTGGAATCGAAAGGCGATAATTACAGCGGCTTAATGGTCGCTTTAAATACGGACAAGCACTCGATCCTTTTCGTTCTCTCGTTCTGTGGCACCGCGAATAATGTAAACTGACTGACAGACGAAGGAGAGACCGAAAAAGGGGTTGGGACACACAATGGCTTTCGATGCCTCGAAGGTAGACGATAAAAGGAGTTGGGGGGTCAGCAAATGGATCTCCTCCGCATCCCGGGACCGGAAATGAACGAAATGGCCGCTAAGCGAAAAGGGTTCTCTTCTTTGAACGGTTTAGGGATGGACAGAACGAGCCTCTGATAACTGTTACCGCGTGAAGACTGAATTCTGATGGCTGATGTATTCGAATATTTATTTTTTTCTACATTTCTTGTAAGTTACATGTCTTATTTTAACACTTTTGGTTAGTATTTACAGTACTGTTTTTTTTAGTATTCTCAATTACTATTCTTAGTACCAGATTGTTTTAGTACACACATTTAGTATTTTTAATATTACTTCTTTTTTAGCTCTTTCATTTAGCACACTCAGTATTAATTTTGTTTAATTCTCTTAGTACTAGTCTTTTTTACTACTCTTATTTAATACTTTCGTTGCTAGTTTGTTTGATACTCGTATGTTGTGTTTTCAGTGCTAGTTTCCTGTAGTACTCTTTGTTCTTTTTTATTACACTTATTTAATACCTTCAATACTAGTTTCTTTGGTATTTACATTTAGTATTCTCAATACTAGTTTTTTTTAGTACTCTCATTTTGTTCTTGATATGACCAATTCATATTCCAATGGAATGCAATTATATTTTTGTACTTACGACATATTTCTACACTCTGAAATTTTCAAAATTTTTAATTTCCTAATTTTCTAATTTCTATATCGCCGAATCCACGAATTCCCAAATCCACAATGGAGTTGAAAAATTCACGAATTCATTTGTCTCAAAAAACAATTCCTGTACGAACAAATTTCATTCCCTATTTTCGAATAATTTTTTTGCATAAAAGTCCTTGTCCGGTTGTATCACCAATTATACGACACCCCTTATAAAGAAACCTGCAACAACTTGCATCTTTTTCAGGTTGCTACGATCTATCATCTTGCAAGAGCTCAATAAAATATAAGAGGTATGCCCGGCACGGTTTTGCTGGAGCGATTTAAACTGTTCGTTTTTTATTCCACGCGACCACGACCAGTCGTTTTATGCACTAGAGGGTAGTAATGACTACAATAAGGCCTGAAGATGATATGGCATTAGTGTCGAGTACGATGACTCGCGTATTTGTCAATAGGTGGCTGTTAATGACAGGGTACCATCCCTCGTCTCGTAATCCTCCCCGGATTCACCCCTGTTCTATTCACCCTTCTCTGCTTCCCGCTTTCACCCCTTAACCACTGCACGCTATCCTTGTCCCCCATCGTGCTAACCCCACTGAACCGACTACTTATCTGTCCGATTATAATCCTTCTAGGTTTCAACTTATTAATTACGCCAATTTGAGGGACAGCTGTCGAAGCGGTTCGCGCGACCATCCCCTCGTGAGCAATAACTTCAATTACTTACGCGTTTACATTCTGACGTTCCACCATTTTGTACATTTGTCCCTTCGTGCAAATGTTTTCTTCTGCGTTCATGTTTTCATTTCAATACTGTTTAAGTCGTAGAAATATTAAAAACTATATCAGAGAGATTGAAATTCATTCGATGAACTGTTAATGTAAATAATACAAAATGAATTGAGGAGAATCTGAAATTTATGTTTTAACGAAGATCAGTTTTCGGTTATTTTAATTATTAAAGTTATGTGACATTGTAAATTAGGAATATTTGCAAAATGCGCAATGATAAATTCTACTTAAAAATTAATTTAAACTGTTCAGAAGTTTCATTAATTAAAAATTTCGTGGAGACTTTATACTTGACAAAATACTAAGTTGTCGTTGTGACACGAGTGTAATAATATTAATTTGTTAAGTGTGTATGGTATGTTTAAGTATGATCTTTTGCAGCGCACTTGCAGTACAAAGGATTAATGCCGAAGCAACAAGTAATCAATGATTCCTCGAATTTCCCTGCTCGGATCGCGGGCAATTAACACTGTGTTGTAAAATCCTCGTTAATAGAATGCAAATGAAATTAAATTCGTTTAAGAGAGGTATCCGTTCATCCAGTTCAGGTACGATGTCGATCATGAATGCAGCTTGATAACGATCGAGAAACTTAACCCGCATCAAGACGGAGCCTAAGCCTGGCGCTCATAAAGGCTGTTCTCGTTTCATTGCTGGTTGGCCAAAAGGCAATAAAGCTACTACGTTTAATGCCTTATTGACGCGAGGAATGTTTAGAGCCCTTCGTGGCATGATCCCCGTGCGTCCTGAGCCCTAAGTTTATTGCTTACGAGCTACCATCCCCATCTGTCTTCCCGTTATCGGTTATACCTTCGTTACAGGACAGCTGGTGTTACACCTCGAGCATCGACAATTCCGTTTTACACAGATGAATTTTCGTCACTGTAAAGGGAGATGTTATTCTATAACAGTAATTATCGAAATGGAAATTATCGAAATGCAAGTTATCGTAATGGGAATTGTCGAGATAGGAATTACTGAGATGGGAAATATCGAGGTGGAAACTATCGAGATGGGAATTATCGAAGAGGGAATTGTCGAGATGGGGATTATCGAAGTGGGAATTGTCGAGATGGGATTATCGAAATTGAAGTTATCGCAATGTGAATTATCGAAATGTGAATTGTCGAGATAGGAATTACTGAGATGGGAAATATCGAGGTGGAAACTATCGAGATGGGAATTATCGAAGTGGGAATTGTCGAGATGGGATTATCGAAATTGAAGTTATCGCAATGTGAATTATCGAAATGTGAATTGTCGAGATAGGAATTACTGAGATGGGAAATATCGAGGTGGAAACTATCGAGATGGGAATTATCGAAGTGCGAATTGTCGAGATAGAAATTATCAAAATGGGAATTGTTGAGATGGGAATTATCGAAACGGAAATTACCGAGATGGGAATTATCGAAATAGGAATTATCAATGTATAATAGACTAATTCAAATTATCGAAATGTATAGCCACTAGTGTCGCGATAAAATACTGCTTCCGAATGTGAAACTGGGATTTTTTCGAATTATTAGAATCTAAGACTTTGGTGCATAACAATTCTGGAATATTTTAATTTTTATATGCTAAAGATTAAGAAATTTTGAAGTTTTTAAACGATTCAATTTTGGAATTTAGGAATAGTGGAATTTAGTAATTTCGAAACTCTGAAATGAAGAGGGTTGAGGACTTCAAGACTTGGGAACTTTTAATTTTAAGGTTCTAAAATCTTTAGAAACTTTCAAACTGGGACGTCCTCATTTTTAGAATTTTTTAACTCTTTTGCACACAATACATTAAATAATCAACAAAGCTTAACTTCAATTATATTCGCGTCTAATATTAATTGATCAGTGATTATTGCAAACGTCAACCGACACTCCATTTAACTTGCCGAATAGCCGTTCACAGTGTTTCGATAAACAAATCGGTGGAACACTCTCATGGAAATCTGAATGGTACACCTACATAAGGATTAGAACAATGGAAACAGAACTGTACGACGAAAGTTTCGACAAACGTCTAACTGTGAAACGGAGCAAACATTGCAGTAAATGTATGGTTAGTGGAAATGGCTAACAGGAAAGCAGCTTCTTCGTAGATTTTAGTTGGTCGACTTTGAAACACGATGTTTGAATGTAAATTGGATACTCACCCGAGAAGTTTCACGGTAAACACATTTGGTATGGGGTCGTTTAGCAATCGTGTTATTTTTTCCTGAGGCGGGCAAGTGCGATTAAAGCGCAGCCAATTCTTTCACGGTTGGATGATAACGATAAGAGATCGCCCATCGAGTTTGGCAAACTTGAAAATACCGATTTTTATGACATGGTCAGAGTGAAAGAATCCCTTAACGCGTTATACCCTTCAGCCATAATGACGAGCTTGTGACACGTCATCAACACGTTCCGGAATAACGAAGAATTTAGAAAATAAACTAATGTAAATACAAAATTACAAATAAGTACAAATTCACACAATGTAAAATGTGTAGCTATTGCGTTACATAATTTTGTAATATGCAAAATCGCAAAACCTTCGTTTTAGCAGTTTTTTTACATACTCAAGGTGTACAAAAAATTAACCTCTCAGGCACGGCTAAATTTTTCGCGGGGCTATTTCTCTGTACGGCAGAGTTCAACGCGAATTACGCGTAAATGATACGGCGCTGCAATGTGTGACGGATAATGCTGTTCTTTACACGAGTACATTGGAATGTAGTGTTTGATGATTAAATTATAATTTTTCTTAAAGATATGATACGCGCATTTTAACTTTAACAATTTATTCTAATAATTAATGATACAATTCAGATGACATCCACGAAAGCCACTATAGTGGCGCGTCGTACTGAGATATGACATCACGAAAGCCACTATAGGGGCGCGTAGTGCCTAAGAGGTTAAGAGATACACGTTATCCTTTGGGGAGTGTTTTCACCCTGATAGAAATACTTGCCTAATACATCGAATTCATTGACGATCTTGTAAGATCTTGTATGATCTTGTAAGATCCGCTAGTATTTCCCAAATTATAAATTATCAAATATTTCAATGAAGAGTATCGTTTGATACGGTGTTTTCGAAATTCGAGCAAAAAGTTTGAAATCCACTTTGCAGTTCGTATTCCGTTATCGCGATAAGGAACATATTCGTTACGGTAGTAAATATTCGGTTGGAAGTTCTCGGAATTTACCTTTAAAAAAGTATCTAAGGTTTTATCGTAGAATCGCTTCACTTTCCTTACCTTGACTCCTTTTGTGAAACAAGCTCGCTGATATCGTATAACAAGGTTCCCGAACGCCATTAGGGAACATCATCAAGATGGAAGGAGCAAAAATAATAAATCTTAGATAAAACGGTAAGAGCGTTTGTTCATCTTCAACCCTCCATATTCTCCTTGACATTGTTACAGCAGGAAGGAGCTGAAGCCACTATCTGGCGGGACCTCTTCGAAGGAAATCTCGTATCTTCCGAGGCAAAGAAATATTTACATAGCTGAAAGCATAGAGGAAAACTCTTACGGACGTTCGGGTTCGCAACGAATTGCAAACCAATGCAAATTCCACCCTGACCGCACTTTTCAGAGTGGCTTCAGAGTAAACCCGGGGGTTCGTGGTCGAGTGCTGACTTAAAAAAATCAATTAAACCACATCTCACCGTTTGTCTTCATTCCTTTAGTATTCCTGTCGCTCTTCAGTTGTTGCATTTCCATACTGGAACTAGATTATGGAGCTGAGAAAAACTCTTCCCGTGCAAATATAGCATTTAACGTGTTTTATAACGTTTTATAACGTGTATCCGTTTTTAACTGTTATTATCATTATATATGATTTACACATATATTATATATGATTTACACAATTTCTTAATGTTACAATTTAGAAATTCCAAAATTTAAGAATTTTTAATTTTAAGAAATTTTTCAATTTGTTGATATTTATAGTATAAATATCAAACTTCAAGCTTCTTCAATTTCAGAACTTTTAAACATGAAAACTTGAAATATCTTCATATCTTCAATAATTCATACATATACAAATTCTAATGATAAGCTGTCTCTCCCCTGTTAGTCACTGATACTGCGTGTTAAAAAAGCAGTACATCAGCATTATCATATTGTAAAACCACACTAACCTAAGTCAATTTTCATTTCAACTAAAATAAGAAAAATATCAGATTTATACATTTCTTACATAAAAATTAGCCTAATAAGGGAAAGAGATAAAATTATCAGACAAATACTTAGGTCTCAGAAGCACGATTAAAGATAAATATATCACTTCACGAATGTTTAAACTAATGTTTCATTTTATCTCAGTAGTTCAATTATATTTTCATCTTTACTCTCAAATTCTCCATCTTCTGTCTCCTCATTCCTATTACTCATAATCGTTCGATTTTATCGGTTTCCCTCTCTTCCAGCAACCTCTGCCGACTATTCCAGTTTATTCTGGATCATTAATTTGCATTCGCGTTAACAATATCTTTATATACTTCTGTTTCCACGTCCTCATCTATACCTTCCAATCCTTCATTTGTCTCCTCGATCTTTTTACCCATAATCGCTCGATTTTCTCGGTTTCCGTCTCCTCCGGTAATCTCTATCAGCTCTTCTCATTTATTCGCGGGTCACAGGTACGCGAGGCAGGATAAAGTGGCGACGAAACCGGGCGGAAAGCGCGCGTCGACGACGCGTACAAGAAGAAGAATACGAGGGCGATATAGAAGAAAGACGCTGGTAGATAGTGCGTCGTTTGCGCTATCAGCGCACTTAAGATCTTGCGGTTGGCAAGGGGATCGGTTCAGGAGGCAGAGAGAAAGCTGAAGAGAATCCCGAAGAGCAGCTTGAGGTCGTAGTTACGCGATAGGCGAGCGTAGAAACGAGCAGGACGATGGTTCGCAGTTGCGACGTCGACGTCGTTCAGAACGATGGTGTGGCGATAGGAAACGGTGAAGATGGCGGTGGTGCCGATCGTGGTGCAGACTCGTAGCTGGCTTGAATATTCATTCGCGTTACATATGGATCAGCTCTGAGCGCCATGGCTGGAACGAGCTAAGAGGAAGAGAGCGTGGCTAAGCGTTCGAGAGGGTATGCGCCGACTACAGATTCAACCTAAGGGTTTGAATATTGCGTCCTGCCTTGTCCTCGTTCGGCGAATAGTCTGCCAACTGTGGTGTCCTACAGAAGAAGGACAATCATCCCGATCATCGACATGTGCAGATGTGTCCGATTATCACTAGATTTACGGACGATTAATGACCACTTATATTTAAATCGAAATTAAGGTACAAAAATGAGTGGACAATACGCAAACTAACTCACACAATGATTCTCTATTTCGACGAAGGATGATTTACATTTGGACAGCAGCTTCTTACAAATTTTCGTAATTTGAAATAAGTAATCTAACATCCGTCATTTTGACGGATGTAAATCTAGTATTAAAAGAATACGCTTTTAGCTAAGTTATCTACCTATGTCGGTATGTGGTATTATCTACCACTTCTCAAGTTAACGCTGAACCTATCAGTGTGCGATGTACATCGATGTACCAGGATGTCACTTATTTGAAAATGAAAAATTATGGTGTGTGAGAGCGAATAGAGCGAACGATGGGATTAATGACCGACGTGACGATGACCGCAGTCGTCGTCGATAGTCGTATGGTACAGCCACGAAAACAAAGGAAATTTGGAGTATTTTGGCCTGTATGGCAGCGGGGCTCGCGGGGATCGTCCCCACGAAAACGCTTGACGAAGCGTGGCGACTTCACTTGTTATACGGATTGACGCGGAAACGGAGCAGTTTTTGATCGAATAAAAATATATTATGTTAAAAAGCTATTCTTTCGTGACGATTTATTTTTGAGAAACCCAGCCATCCTTACAGATGGATGAACATTATGGTAATATTTCTATATTGTAACAAAAGAATAAAACAAGCGAAATTCGGTTGCATTGTCCTGCGTTGATCGTGATAAGAATCAATCATATAGTGACCAACGCACATTCCTCACATATCGAATGCCACACTAATTTTACATGGATTGACCATCTGATCGAATTTCTTCACATAAATTTTTCAATCGGTTGTGATGGAATGTTTGCAACAGACAAGTTTATGTGTGTAATCACACGTGATGCATTTATCTCGTTAGGAATACACCGGTATCCTCCACGGCGTTCAAATGCATTTTGTTGTGTTTGCATTCTACTATATCGTGTTCTCCTCAATGATTTTTCAAAAGCAGGACGACATTTCACACCCAATATAGGCGGGTGGAATAGGTTGAATTTTTGATCGGTTTAAAAGAATACGCAAGATATATAAATTGCTGATTTACTTTATTCACCGTCGGTTAAAGTATGTTGAAGTGTTAGGTTTAAATGCTGAAACGATTCTACGTTATTTCAATTTGGTAACTATCAGGTAAACAATTTTTAGGTTACAGAGTGGTGGCTGTATCAATCCATTGTTAGGTGTATATTAGGTTGTCCCGTAAATTCCTTTCTTGTTTGATAGAAATGTATACAAAATATTTATTGTTTAAGATTTGTTACATTAATTACAAGATGTTCTACTGTATTACCTTCTTTCATCCCTCAGTAAATATCATTTACTCCTTGATTACTTGCAAAATATTCCTCGAAGTGCGTTTTTATATTACGTTAAAACGGGGAGGAACTTATGGGACAACCTAATACATAGAGGGAGAGAGGTTGAGTTAACGGTTGCGTTTTCAGGTAGGTTCAAAAAATTTGTGATTTTTAGTGGCAAATTTACCAGCAATCGAATACCTCTCATGTCCGAATCGTAAATACGGTTCCCTAAAACGTTCATGGGATTATCTGGTCATAAGACGTTACACATTGAAATTCGTTGGTCATCGGTGATCTTCGAGTCTAACTCAACATCGAAGTCGATAAATGTGATATCGAGCCACGCTCGAATTGAAAATGGTTAAGAATCTCAGCGCCAGAAATTGTGTCCGTAAACAGTCGATGAAAATGGCAAAATCGTAATCGAATTTTCGTCCGCAATAAATCACGTATCAACTTTATTCGCGAGAGGTAAACTTCCGGGAAAGGTGAACACGCGATTCGCATATTCGTGATCGGTGAACAGAGTTCGGAGACAGCTGGTAATCGATGGCGGAAAGGAACACATGCGTATCTCTTTCGAACGGACGATATCAAAGCGAGCCGGAGCGCATAAAACAATTTCTTGGAACAGATCGCATAAAGTCTCACCCAACTACCATAAATTTCTTTCTCGGTGCGCTGCAATGCTCCTCCAACTTTCAACCGTTTCTACTAAAACCTTCGGGCCCCCTTGAGTACCGTGAGCTCCTTCGAGTTGCGCTCGCCGAGGATCGATCCTCGGAAGCATTCAAACAAAAATTATTTTCTCCGGGAACTCGTGTAATCGTCGACGAGGCGAACGATTCCGGCGATATTTCCGAGGCTTGATTCACCGACGGATAGAAGTTCGCTCCGTTTCTTTCGCTGAAATCGAACGGGATTCCACGAGGAAAAGCAAACGTGTCACGCGCTCCTTCTGACGGAGAAGTTACGTTTTCAATAAGGATCGAATCCCGAGCAATGGTCGTAGACCAATCGCTTGAATCACTCCGGCAATTTATACCGTGCGACATGCTCTTGTGTGCGACCTTTATCGATAAATTCAATTTTCAAATGTCCCCTTGCCCACGACACGAGTACACGGTAGCATTTTAGGGTGATACGTTTAATTCTTCAAGTACTATTATATGTATGCTGAGTACTCAGAGAAATAAACTCATCACGACTTATTGCCGAGTGTATATACAGTTGATGTTGAAAATTGATATAAGAAAGTGTATCTTGATTTATAATTTTCACACCGTTAGTATGGCACCATAAAGACGAAAATGCATTATTTCAAGCAACTGTGATACAGAAAGTGAATAATTATCGGGCAGTGTCAATTTATTGATGCGTATCGAAAGGGTTAATTATGATGTCAGGAGATATGGACATTAACCGTTTGTTCTTGAAGGTATTTTTCTTCTTGAAAGATGACAACTTTTAGAGATTTCTAAATGAAAAGTTTGAACAATTTATGTAGAAATTACTTCCCTATCATACGTATAGCAGTATGCAGTTAGTAAAAAAAATACTTAATTAAAAGTGTTATATGAATACGAGTGACGAATGTGAGTCGCTTTTAGAATGATATATGAGGCGGCTGTACTTCCATTTATATTGGGATTCGTATGAAAAAATGTTCGAATTTTAGTTCCGAAAAAACAATTGACCTGGTTTTAGAATCAGTTTACAAAAATGGATAGCAGAATCTAATTAAGATGGTAATGGTAATGCAAGGTTTGCTTATAAATAAATCAGTCGTTTTAAAATTGTATTCAAAATAAATTATTTGTTTTTAAATTTATTTCACGATACATCATTCACTTTAAAATTTATTTCACGATACATCATTCACTTTAAAATTTATTTCAAGATAAATCGTTGGTTTCAAAAATTTATTTAAAAATAAATTATTTACATTAAGCTCTACGTCCAAATAAATAATTCACTTCGAAATTTGATCTTGAAGAAACCATTTACTTTAAAATCTACTTCAATATAAATAACTCGCTTCAAAATTTATAGTACAATGAATCATTCGCCTCGAAATTTGTTAAATATTGGCAAAATTAAGTTTAAAAATTTAATAAAATACGTCACGGTCTATAGAAATCATGCGAGTAAAATAAAAGAGAGTTATTCGAAGTCATCTTTTTACAAATTCATACAATTTTTCAACTAATCAATATTTATGGAAGCACAATAGTAATATAATCTCATACAAAATCTGATAAAAAGAAACTAAAATGACGAAAATCCACACAGTCGTTTAATTGATATAATATTTATGGAGATATAAGAATATAAGAAATTAAATATATATCTTGAATGCAAAACCGAATACAAGACAAAAATAATTAAAATCCGTATAAAATATGAATTACAATTTCCATTTCATCAAAATCCAAATGAAAATTAAATCGAGATACCTCCTGGAATTCAATCAAAATATCTATGTTATATTTGATTAAACACACCAACGATACATTTAATTACATGTTATTCAGGAATATCTTTGAAACCAGTCTCTGCAGTGTGATAATAAACGAAAAAAGTAACTCATAATAGCTCACTGTCATCAAAATCGTTAAGCTTTTCCTTTCGACCTCAAAGGAAATAAAGATTGTAACAAAAACACGAACATTTGATCGTCTCCTTACAAGTCTTTCTTTCCTACTACACATCGTTCACCCTGTTGACAAAGCGAAAACCTTAGGAGAAAAAAGAATAGACAGATATTCGCGGTATTCCCGGTATGTTCCAAAGCTGGCCCGCTTTGTCCAAATTTTTCCGTTCATTTATCTACACACCCTGCAATCCCCATGGTTTCCACGAGGGGGATGGGTGTACTGTCACCCTCTTTCTGTCAACGGTTTTCATTTCTGTAGTCAGCACGCGTCTAACGAGCCTCTCCGGTCCGTTCTATCCCTCGAACTCAGAAATGCCTTTGTTTTTGCTGACTACCTTGCGATAGTGTCCTAAGCGCGATTGCAATTTCCACGGGTTCTTTTTTTTTTTTGCCACCCTCGCGACTCCGTTACCCCTTCCTGCGTCCCGGCTCTTGGCCCGTCGGACCGGCGAATTTTTTTGCAGAAAGAAGCGTGCGGATCGGCCTATCATCACCCTTTGTAACCTTTTTCTGTGGTCCTAACCCCGGGTCGCGTGGAATTTTCGATGAGAAATTCCTGACGCGGCGGGGACCCGGACGAAAAAAAGTGATTGCGGATGCTAGTTGCGGTTTTCGCTGCCGGAAGACCGGTCCCCCGTGAGGAATTACTTTTTTTACGCGAACCAGCCTCTTGGCAACGATTATGGTTGGATAGGGGAAATTTTAATGATATCAAATATGCACTTTCAATATTCCCCTCCTTCTATGCTTTGTGCCGCGTTGAATTGAACATTGTTGCTCGTTTATTATAGAAATTTCCCTTTTACATCACTAATTATGTATGATTTATAGCATTTGGATACCACTGTATAAAGAATTGGTATAATCAAAATTGAATTGGATATCGCTGTAACTAATTATGTGCTTGATATCACATCGACGAAGGCTTAAGTTTGATTTCTTGCTGCAATGGCAGGAGGAATTATACATTCTTTTGTAACATGTAATTATAATATTAATGATAATGTATAACATAAAAAATATTCATTATGTAAATTGATGCAAGCTTTCGAAGAATATCGAATTTCATGAAAAATGTAAAATATTTTAGTTTCAAAATCGATACATCTGTGGTGAACGAATTCATGCAATGTCAGATGACGATATTTGTAGATAAAGTATTGAAATTGATTAAAGGTTTATACACTAAACACAATGTTATTATAAATTTGAATTGATAATTTTCGAATAACCTCAAATGGGATACCTTCATTGGTAGTTGACATTTTCTGTGCACCATAAATACATAGTTTGTTTTTAGGGAACTATTAGTTTTCTACGGAAAGCAAATTATTAAACCCTTTATAGACTTTAATAATATCATGGACTCTTAGGTGAAAATTAACAATGAAAATTATTTTCGTGTTATTTTTCTTTGTGTTTCAGTTTTTCTGTATGATCTATGTTATACAGATGTTCAGACGTGAGGAAAGTAGTAATTGAAATTTGAATGTTACCTTTCAGGTATGCTCACTCCGCACGCCAACGTTAATGACGAACGGATAAGTTATTTTTCGGATAGCGAAAGGTGTTGAAAAGGGTCGCATATGTAACAACAAATAACTGTGTTTATTAATAATTAAACGGTGCGTTTAGATACTCTATGGTAACGACTGAATATTATTGCGAATCTTGATGCGTGTAAAAGTTAACCCATTGACTGCCAAATTTTCACTTTCATTTTACCGCACCAGTTGTATATTTACATGCCACACATTTGTAAAGGTTAGGCGACATCGAAACGGGAAAATAATTTTGAAAACTATAATGTAAGTGTTCGCCGAATACACATTTCATTCGATATGATCCTATTGCGAGTAACAAAAAAGAATATATATAAAAATATATACTGAAATCGTGGTAGTGAATGAGTTAAAGTGTTTACAGAATCTAGTTGTATCGAATGTTCAGAGAATGTTGATTGCATGCAATTGTATTGGAATTCTTGAGAATCTGATTTTGTCGAGCAACATACTCTTCTGAAATCATCTCGGTGCGGGTAAAGTGATGAGGATGACAGCTTGTGATTGGCTAAATTATTATTTTTTGGAAAGGTAGCCACTTACAAGCTGATGGAGGTGAAAGCTTGCGATTAGTGAAATTCTGTATAGTTTTTGCAACGCAACCGCCTACAAACTAACAGTCACCCTCAGGTAATATAGGTACCCACAAGTGACGTGTTTCTGAATTCCCAACGCATCAACCGTGTCTGGTAATAGCCTTATGAAGCCCTTCGAACTTACCAAAACATGCTGAGGTTAAAGAAATACGCTGACAATAGTAAGTCACAAAAAAGGAACAATTAACACTAAGACAATCGTAAAGGCCGGAAAATGGCTTCATAAACTTATTCTTGCTGCAGGTCAGTTCAGAATCTTTTAGAATGGCTAGAGCCATTTAGATTATGAAAAACTCTGAACTGTTTTATTATGCTCACCGTAATGAACATAAACTAACGATGATGAATTTGGTTTATAGTGCGATTATTTTCTAAGTTTAAAATTCTACGATTTATTAGTTTGTGCCGCAACAACAGATTTTAGTATCATGAGAAGCAAGATATTTCGAAGGGGATCCTATCGATCGGGAGGCAATAAATCGAGAGTCTAGCCAGTTCTCGATCTCCTGCTCGGTACACGTGTACAAGTACCTAGTACTGCCGTGGTATTGTCGCGAACAACATTGATTCTTGGGTCGTCACCTCGCAAGCTCACCAGTGATCGATCGTTTTAGGGTTACCGCAAACATACGAGACACGGTTCGCTTCAATTCCTGTCGGGGCTCAGCGGAGGCAGCGATCTTGACGGTCTTTGATAGTAGTTCATGAATGTGTAAAGTAGGTAGTCCCAGGTTTCTCCGGATTCCATGGGCTGTCTTGAGACTAGCAAGAGCCGGGCTGGGTCCAACGTCAACCCATGCTGGATAGGGATGGTTCACACGGTGGTTCGATCGGTCGCGTTATCAGGAAACAATGACTGTTTTGGCTGGCTTTGCTCGACTTTGATCGTTCCATGTCAGACGAAGTTTGTCTTACCTGAAACCGGCTCCTTTGAACGATCGCCCGCTATCGAAATACGCTCCTAATGGACTATTTCAGTCGGCTCCCCCGTCGAGCCGTGCATTATCAGACTCTTATTATCGTGTTACCATGATCCCGAGAATCTCAAGTTTCGTGACGGCTTACATTAAGGAAGTTTCTTCCGTAAACTCGTGCTGTAATTACCCGTGGAAATTCTTCCATTTTCTCGTGTTTTTTTTTTTTCGTTTCTTTTATTCGTGGCGTTATGCGATAACGGCGAACCGAGTTTCTTTTGTTTTTTTTTTCTTTTTGCGCGCCAGGGCAAGAGAGCGCAGATTTTTAACTTCGAACTTTATTGCTTCACGGGAAGCGGTAACAAGGTGTTCCATTTAAAGCGTTAAACGCTGTACGATGAGGTCTTTTATGTGATAGAAAAAGTTTTGAAATTAATTTTCAGTGATTACGATTGGGTTCATTTTCAAAAACATTGTTTTCCGCGTTTGTTATTATCGGTGGATTCTTACAACAAACGATAATATTACCTATACAATTATTTCGTTTCAGGGTTTTTGTTCTTGCAAGAAAAATTCTTGCGGTGTAATCTTTCAGACATCCAGATAAAAAAAGGCATTTTAATAAAAGAATGGAACACGTTGTTACGTATGAACAGCCTAACCTAGCCCATTTTGAAGATCAGACGTTTATATATTACCCCACTTAAAGCAGAAATAAAAGAGCATCCTTTTTTGCTCCCGAGGGAGCCACGTGTATACCCCTATAACCATCTAACGAATCTAGTACGAATCTTGTACGAAAAAGAGTGTTACCCTTATTCTTAATCATTTAAACGTAACATTTGTAAATGGCATTAAGTAACAATTTCCATGCACCACATTTTCACGATATATTTTAGAACCAATAAATTCAGACCATCTAACTTCGGTCGAAAGAAACAAGGAAGATTCTCAATAAACTGAGCCTTCGACGTGAAAAAATATCTCGCATCATAAATTTAGTAACCCTTGTCATTTGCACTTTCCATCCCATAAATTTTTCCTTCCTTTACGCCTCACTTTGCAGTTTATTGTAGCTTCAAAAATTATATTGTCCAATCATTCAATCTTATATTCACCCTTACATTGAAACGTTTTTCAGAAATTTAATGTTCGGCCGTATTTCCTTTATATTTCATTATCACGCGTGAAATGTTATTCTGTCTTCGTTTTAATTCTGAATTTTAGTGAAATTTAGGTGTGATGAACTGAGTGGACAAATATTTGACATCCCTATTATTTGCCGACATTGTTCGTGTTTAAGAGGTGAGGATGATGCTTAGAGTAATAGGGGGAATATCGTAATTAAATTGAATTAATAATGGTAGTATGAAACAACCTGAAAAACTTCTAACTAATCTGTTCAATAGTTTGAGGACGATGTTGTGAAAAAAGTACTTTGTGGCTTTTCGTGGTAGATTCCTTTATTCGACTCTCTTTTTTTTGTGTATCCTGCATATGTAAAAGGTTCGGAAACCTGTTCGTGAACCCTATATTGCGATTTTATGCGTACAGATAAGTGAAGATCTGTAATCAAAAGTAATAATTACCTTCGCTTTCTAATTCTGTGTCAAATTCTTTTCAGACATATGAACTACTCTGTTGAAAAAGGGTGTTAAGTTTTACTAATAATTGTATTGATAATAGTTATTGATAATACAGATTTTATTGACGATACTGATTGATAATATACATTTTATTGATAATATTTACATAAAATGGAGACGATAATCGTTATGAAACCAGAAAGCAGATAATCCTACAAGTAAAAAACTTTCATAATGATGTCGTGTATGATCGTTAAATAATTTTGAAGTTATGTATGATTTTCAATATTACCCTAAATACCATGTTTTGTATTAGTAGAATAATCAAGAAAATCAACAACAACTGAGAAATGTAAATAAATAAAAATATTATCTATTAGTACATATTAAAACTTGTTGCTCGATTCTGAACAATTGTAATAATACTTTCAAGCATATTCACTGCCATAGCATTTTATATAATCACCTTTTCGTGTAAATCATTTTAATTATTTTTAAATGTTGCATCAAGTATACATCAGTTTTCTAAAAACTGACGCTTATGGCTTCACCCTCCGAGTATTTCTGACACAATATTTTCACTCCGCTGAAGTGATACACTTGCATACTGAAATTTTAAAACGCACTAAAATTACATCGAGACATAGAAGCATGTTACGGGACCATTGACAAATAACACTTTTCCACCTGGGAATTTTCTTCGACCAGTATTCGGCTATGATTATTGCGAAATAAACCAACGTTCACGGAACACCACGTCCCTCCATTTCAATTTCCTGACACTGACATTTTTCTTCGGTCCGATCCCTCGTCGCTCTAGAATTTCAGCAATTGGTTCGAGGCGACGAGAAACGTTTTCTTCTGGCAGGTCTGTACCGGTAACACGGTATCCATTAACGAGGGATGTTTTGTCGGTCATCGAGCGGCTAGTTCGCGTCATTAGCGCCTCTGACCGATCCACATCAGTCATCCTTACCCCTGGATGACAACCGAATCGCGATGCGCCATTTCAGATTGATGGATCTATCCGTTTCTCGGTACATCCTTTGTCGATCCTGGAAAATCCTCCATACTTTTCGCAGCACGCACCCGGCATCGTGGAGCGTCGGCAATCCGATGGCCATTAGTTATCAAATTATTTCGTTTGCCCGAGCTGGACGTTAGGAAACGTTTATGCACGCGTCACGATGATTTATGGAATACCACAAGCTTCTGTATGTCCTAGGCACATCCTGAGCCCGTTACTCGGAAATAATCGATGATGGGAAAATTATGTGGGTCGGGCCGCCTCGACCTGGTTCTTGAACGATTCTACTGAGAACGTTTCAAGGAATTATTGTGGTTGGATGATGGGATGTTACTTGAGTTGAAGCGAAGAGATTCTCTTATAGTGCAACATAATTGTAGTATCAGGCATATTTAGTTACATTTGCATTGTTGGAATTATATAACTGATTATTATATTTTGGATTATTAATGCTATACAACGATATGGATTGTTAATAACGTACAACCGTACGAATTATTACAGTTCATGATAATATATGATAATATTCTTTGATATTGTTACATCGTAGACACTTCAGGTTACGCTAATCACTAAATACAGTCATGGACAAAATTAAGTCATTTTAACAAGTCATTTTAGCATCTGCTATAATTTCAATGTCAATAAAACTACGTTTGACTGCCTACATAAAACCTAGCTTCACATACTGTCTTATTGTTCTGCGCTATATTACCGCGTGTTATATCGTCATTTTTCTCACGGTCATGATATGTGCATATTCTTACATGTTATATCGTTACACGTTATACATATTGCTCATTTCTCGTACTAAATTGAATTTCCGTTGTCGGGTACCAATGATCAACTTAATTGTGAGCGTGTTAAAAAGATACAATGAATTGGCAAGATTGTTTTGGTTAGATTGATTCCTTTTACACTAATAAATTTTAATGATACTAGTTGTTTGTAAAATTATATAGCCTAATTGAACACATGAAATTAATAATCTTGTAAATATAATTTTCAGAGGATGATATATTTCCATCCACTGAAGTTACAGTATAGCAATTATAATTAAATATACATTGTATCAAAATGTAATTATTATTAGATTGCATATTCCACTAAACATAATTATAATTAAATACACATCATATTAAAATACAGCTACAATTAAACGTACATCACACTAGAATTTAATTACAATTAAATGCACGTCACTGCAAAATGCAGTCATAATTAATTACATAAGACACTAAAAAAATTAAGATTAAAAATACATAGTATTAAAATACAATTAAATTAAGGCGTGCGCCTCATAATTAAATCAAATTGAAGCAATGAATTAAAGTAAAGAAAAGGTTAGAAACGACCGTTCAACGGGGGAATCATAAACAAATAATTCGTACGTTATGTCAAATGATTGGTTTAACACTTTGGGCGCCATGTCACCCACATATGAGTGACGTATGAATTCATACTTAAATCTGCCGCTAATTTTAGTTGAAACATATAACACAGCAAAGTATAAAAAGGTTGGTAAATACATTTATCGAATAAACAAGGGTTGAAAATTGTCTAAAAATTTATCGAAACTAAAATTACTTCTTAAAAGAAATTGAAACTGTTTTGGTGTGGCACCCAAGGTGTTAAACACAGTACCCGAAAGGGAAAACCGTTCTTCTCGCCGGAAACCGCGTTCTTCAATTTTAAATATTTCCGCGGAATCACTGATTTCCTTTAAGCAGATTTCGAATCTCGGAAATAAGGTGATTTTCGTGGGTAAATCGCTCTGAGAGGCTGCCAGCTCTTCTCTTTCGAATTTTTCGCGATGAAAGTTGAACGCGCGCCCAGATTTCCCGATGCTGGCTCGTGTACGCCTCGTCAATCTGTTATTTTCCCACAGGCGTATGAATATTCTCAGGTTCCTCGAGCGGGAGGAACTGTTTCGACGGTAAAAAGAAGCTTAAACGTACGATATATAAAGCTACAGTCTGGTAAGGCGCACAAAGAGGAAAATAACGTTCACAGTTTTCCCTCTCGAGCAGCTCAAACTCAATATTCCACGATTTTTTTGCAAAAATAGAGAACCTATATTACACGCATCAAATTGTTTAAAAAATTCAAACAATTTTCATGTATCGATTTAGATATTCGATATCGTCCAGATACAATACGTCCGAAAATGATAAAGTCACGTGTGTGTCTTTTTCTAATCTTCAAAGAAAAACTTTGCTCAAATTTTTAATAGTTTTCAACTGGAAGTTTAGTTCCAATTATAATTCGTGTAGTCAAGGATCGCTGAACATAAAATACTCATAGCATTTAAATTTCCTTTGATTGTTTTAATATTATAGCTATGAATAGTTAGTTCTATCTGACGCACTTGACAAGTAAATGGCACGGGAAGGGGTTAACTTACTATAACAATTCTTTTCGTCATCCATTGAACACTTTTATTCAATATTTGAGATAATTAACTTCCTTCGACTTTTGTTTGTGTCGAAGGATTTAACTTGTGTGTAGATGAGCAACTGCACTTAACGATGTATAATACTTTCCTGAATTTATCCTAATTTCAACCGTATGTTAAATGATACAATCACCTGAGAAAAATACTTTCGTTACCTGAAATCTACTTGCGTTACGAATATAATTTTCTGCAAACACTTGTTAGACTACGCACAACAAATTTGAAATGGACAAAATCGTACGTCTATAAACCTACAAAAAACAAGGGCTACAAAAATCGTAGGACATACAACAAATTTTGAGTAGAAGAATCGTAAATCTGTAAATATTAGTATATAATTAGAGTATAACAAATTTAGAATGGAAATAATTATTACTACATCATTATGTGACACACGGTATGTTTACGATCGTATTATCGAACATTTTTAGAGTCGTATGGTTACAGTGTCTTTACGTAAAATATCAGCACATTTCGGTACAATTACACGCCTCGTAAACGTGTAAACGCTTTCAGTTTGTTTACCGTCACATCAAATTATTACGATAACGCTCGGATGCGTATCAGCCGAACATTTTCACCTAACCGTTCATTCATCGAGCCATGAAACTCGGTTGTTGCAATTTGGGCTAATCGGCAGGAGTTCTCGTATTTCCAACGAATTGCTCGTCAAACGGGTAAGCGGTTTCGCGTGCAGTAAAAATAAGAAGTGCCTCGTTAGAGGGACAAGCCGTAGTTACAATTGTACCCGGTTCTAGTAATTTGACGGTCGTTGCCCGACGTAACTTTGGATGTCAAAGAGCGGCCGGTTTATTTAACGTCAAACCGACGGACAACACCGGTTTCCACGGCGACCTCGTGTACAGTGCGTTGCATAAATACACCAACCCATTTTGTTTGTATTAATCTGAATTTTCGGCTGAAAATTGCGGCCGCTATTTGCAGCGCGTATAAAATTAAATCAAACCTGTTTGTACGAAAACAAATTGTCGTAACGAAATAACGAATCAAATATTTTTATCGCGCTTTATAAAATTCTTTCGCACAAGTTTTATGAATATTACAGAAAATTTATCTATGTAGTATTGTTCGAATCAAGGTAGTATCATCAACCGAATCATTAACATAAAAATTACGCAAAATTATTACCGTCACAGTTGGTTCAAGATTTTTGTATACCACCCAGCGTATAATGTTAGATTGCCCGAAAAGCCATTACGCTAGTAAAGAGCATTCTTAAGTGGCGAGACACATTTTTTTTACGGCAAGATTCCGTAGACACAGTTCTAAAACTATGAGCACTAGTTTCACCTCGGATTTTCACGGTTCCAAAATATGCTCACATCCGAGAAAAACTCGCGCTCACGTGTGCATATAAGGAATAATAAATTCTCGCTTCCATGGTCCTCTTTCCATAAAATTTGAAGAACACCTCTTACACTGTCAGCTAGCGACCCACATACTCTAGTGGAACCTACTTCTTTTTTTATCCGTAATATCTGCCCACGGAGATGGTTCAGTCGGTACCATAAATTCCAAAGTTGCCGAATATGGGTATAAAATCATGTCACATTCATATTTTACGGACTCCGTGATAATCATACGGGGTGTGGCAATTAAATGACGAGACTATGCACTTTTTACCACGTAGCAGTATCAGCGACGTTGCCACTGGTAGGTCATTCTGATGCTTCTGAAGCAACTATTCGTTGTTTTGTCTATTTGCCTGCTTTTTGTACCGGGATCATGGTTGACGTTCAAATCGAGCAGCGAATTAAGCTGAAATTTCACCTAAGATTAAAAAAGATTGCCAACACAATGTTTGCAATTGTTAAATGAGGCGGTGGTACTATAATGTCGCGTTACCGTGTGAGTTCTAATGCTTCCAAGTCGAAAGTGTTTTCTGCCCGTTGAACATGTAAAGACAAAAACGGTATAGTCGTTGAAGAGGCTGACAACTGATGAATTACAGCATTGTTGTGAACAACGGAAGACACGCACAGATCGCTGTATAGATATATGAGAATATGTTGAACAGGACGAAGGTTAAATGCAAATTTGTTTACAATAAATCATATTTCTCTCATCAGTCTCGTTATTTATTTGCCGCACCGTGTACACATTGCAAAATGTTGGATTATTAGCAACACTGAATTTAACAATGAGTAGCACTGTCTGTTATCTGCAGAAGAAAATCGTACTGACATTATAATTTCTAAGAACGCGAGACTGTTTGTCACAGAAGGCCACGGCAATAAACAAGGTCGGGTATAATTTCTCTTTCACTTAAGTGAATGTCCAAATTTTCTTTTTAAGGACCTGGCGATGCTTCGCTTCTCGCCCAGTTCAGAGTTTCTTCTGAACCATATATAAAGTTCATAGTATAAATGATCATAAAAGAGTACTGTCTTCATCCATGCAATTTCAATACAAATTTGTTTTAATGACCGAAACCACGGAAGATGTCAATCCAGAACCGCGACAGATCTCGATTCAGGGCCGTGAATGCCCGGAGCAAATAAAGCGCGATAAAGATTCATGGGCAGTGCGCGGAAGTTTCATACGCAGAGCGTTCCTGCCGTTATTCAACCGGATGCCAAGAAGGGACAGGAAATTTTTTAATGCGTAGCCGGGAATAATTAAAATGCAACCGGTATGCGTGTGACGTTCGAGGCCCAATAAATCAGCGACACGTTTTGCACGCTCCCTCCCGTTAAATCTACCGACCACGTTATTTCCTGCTCGTGCACGCGCCACCAACACGCTCCTGTCCCCCTAATGAAATTATTTCCATTTGATCTTGCGGTTCGACTGACACGCCGGCCATCTCGTCTGCCCAACAATGCGTCTCTATAGAAACCGATACAACCAACGGCCGGTCAAAAATACATCGCAATCCGGAGTTAGATAGTATCAGTCGAGTTAATTGTCAACATCGAACCGGTATCATAGCTGCAATTGTATAAATCTGTCTCTTATATCTGCAATGATCTGAGCTTGTGGTAGGAAATTATGGTCAATGTTCCTGCGGGGATATGAAGCAGTTCGACGCGTTTGATGTGGAAATGGTAATAATATGGAATGAATTGAAGTAACAATAAAAAAATGGTCTATAGGCTTCGTGAAGACAGCTGCGCGTATCCAGATAGACCTTTGGAATTCTTAATAATTTGTACTCGAGAGACGACCCACATTCGACATTTGATTTAATTCAACTATCTTAAATGAGTAACTTTTAACCAAATTTATAGGATTATATGCATGATGTCTGAACATAGCGAAACAGGGAATATTGGCAATTAATAATGAAAAATAATAATGTAAAAAAATCATCACACTACTCCAATATAAAGTGTTACAATTGCTATTTGTCAAACGATTCACACGACGCTGTCTCGAAATGTAACAGCTTTTTCACCGGATTCTCCAATATTTACCGATCGAATTTTACGTAGCAACGCCATGTACGCTAAATACTGTATAAACCAAACACGTAATTATAGTTATACATCCGTATAGACATATTTCGGATGATTATAATTTCGACACCACATTTCTTCGATACTAAATTGTAGTGGGTAAAGTTAAACATACTGCATTAATTTTGAAATTGAAAATTGACGTATTATCATGAATTATCATTTTGACCGCTTTGGTAAGTTTAGTGTTAAATTCCCTCGATCCAGTATTTGATCTAAAATGACGAACACACCCACGAGTTTCCTTATCATCTCACCGCCATTATTTTTCCGTTTCATCTTCTCCTCGATCAAAGCGTTCCTCCATCGTGGCTTCCCGTTCTTCGATTTGTCGACACGCGCACACTTTCCACAGCCAGCACGTCGTTTATCTTTCATTCTCTAATTCTCCGTCTTCCACACATCCGCTATGAAATTTTAATATACCAAGATTGCGGATCGCGTTCCACACTATCGCGCACATTCACGAACGGTTCGGTGAAACGCGTGGAAATGTAGGTCTGGCCCGTTGACGTATTTCTTGGACGAGCGTAAAGCGAGTGGAGCACGAACGTTCGCCGAGAATGAAACAGACCGATTCCGGTAACGTGGCTTTGAATCAATTCGTATTCATTTAGCGCAGGTGTTGCTAACGGTGAAAAATCGTTCTTACCTTATCCCGGGACGTCCTGCGCGGCCAATGAAAGGTACTCGTTACTTCGTGCCACGAAACGAAGCTGCCTCGGAAGGGTGGATACAGTAGGTGGAACCTTCGAATGATTTATCGTCCGCGACATTCGCCTCGTTCCTTTGATAAAAATAGCTTCGAGTTTCTCGCTGGCTTTCGAGGGGCAGCTTTCGGGCAGAATGGGTGGAGCAAAGTAAACGTTCACCGAGATGTCGTCGAAGGGAAAAGCTGAATTTGTAGCCGACGAAATATGCTCTGTCATTAAACCGCGCTTACGGAACGCCTACCGCCGTTTTTTAACTTTTTCCTCCTCTTTTTTACTCTTCCTGAAAGGGGCTGCCCGTATTTTAACGCGAGCCGGGATCTCGGTTGATATTGAAGGAGCAATTTCCAATTCGAGTCCGTTCTTGAGGATTCTAATATATTTTGTGTCGCTTAGCATTTTCTAAATTGAATAGCATTTTGTAAATTTATGCTTTTAATCGGTTCTACCGTAGCAGTTATTATGTCCAATCAGCCGGTACTTACAAGGGGATATCAAGGTCGACGGGAAATGGATTTTCCTGAAATTTGCAGTATTTGAGGATGTCGTATCTAAAGTTAAGTAGGCGAAGCAGTAGAGCGCATTCCTCAAGGTTCTCCAAAAAAATTTCAATTAAAAATTGTTTTATTCTAGATAAGGGGTTTGAGTTCATTATGAAACAACGAGCCAAGTGGCAGAGTGCGTAGCGTAAAAGACTGATAATCGGTAGATTGTCGGTCAATATTGACTATAATTTTAGTCAATATTGTTTTATTAGCTTTTTCTGAATTTGACCAGTTTGAACATAGTCCTAAACATAGTTTTCACATGTTGGGTAGAAGTTGAGGCGATCCTTGGATTTATTACTTACTATGATCATTAGTCAAAATTTGGACACCCTCGAAAGAGCACTCGTGGGCGAAGAGTGAAGATCCCCACTCAGTTCAGATACCACCACCCCACTTTGGAAAAAAGCCGCTCGCAACCACCAATAGCGAACGTGCCCAACTTTGTAAATACCTACTCAAAAGTTCATAAATACATATACTCAGAAACCTAAGCACAGACTCCAACAAGATTTCAACAAGAATTCATCTAGATTTAACGTACTTAACACATTCGATAGAATGTGAACCCATAGTTAACATTAGATATCAGCGAGCCTTGAAATAAGCACGTCACAAAATTTCCTTCAAATTAACTCACTCATCGTTAATACGTTGACTGCCGCGCTAAAGCAGTGGCAAATTTTACTACATAGTGTTTTTATAATTAATAAATCCTACCAAATATGTTCACAATATTTTGCTTTATTTATTATTCATACGTCCAAGGAATTATTACTAGTGTTTCCAATTAAATGAACGAACAAGTTCTTACTAAATAGATGATTGATTCATATGGACATTTAAGCGTCATCCATATGTGGATGACGTGTCGATCAAAGTGTTAAATGCAGTCCACTAATATGAAACTAGTTGTACGCGTTTAATCTTCACCGCAAAGGAAAACGTGTACGCAACAATTTGATGTATTTGTATTAATTGTTTTTGTTGAACGACTGTACAGAAATAGAGAAGTGGGTCTGTGAACTTGCTGTAAAATTCGAATAAAGTTTTCGGAATTGATATTCAAATTTTGTACCGGGCGTATGTTTAGATAGTAGTAAAATATTGATTAAATATCGAAGTAGTAAAATAATATATGAAGGAATTAATCCGTTAATTGTGTTATTGAAGTTAGGAATACAGAAACTGGAGGTATACAAATTTAGCAATATAGATGTTTGAAAATGTGAAGGTTAGATGATACACTTTTATTGAGGTCCATATGAACAGTTCATAATTAATTTAACACAAGCACGGCATATTTCGGTAAAACATTCGCAGGATGATTTTTCCTTAAATATAAATCTGAAAATAAGACTTACTTTCATTCAAAATTATTAGCATTTGTGGCTAAACTACATAATAAAATTTTAATTGTATTTTAAATACAAGGAATTATAACTAATTTGACATTACTGTCAAGAATATATCTACAATAGTTTGTGTAATCTCTACAAGGACATATCTTTTTAACGTTAGAAAAAGCAATGTCATGATTCTGCTCATTTCTTTAATTTATCTTAAATTACCGGTAACTGAATAAGGAAAATTAAAAAAAAATTAATTAATACTAGGCAAAACAGAGTATATCTACGCGTTTATTATTGAATTTAAAAACTATGCGCATACAACTGTATCCTTGAAGGGGTTAAAGGAATAAAGTCGTATTTTCTAAATTTCAGCGAATTTACTTCGTAAGAAATTATTGGGAAACTTTCCTCCGTTATAATATTATGGTATAGCCCCTTTCGTAGAAAAACAGTAATTAAAGGATACATTAATTACGACGGAATCGCGTTCTGTTTCACAAAAACGGCGAATACGCGTTCCGTCAACCTCGTTATTTTGTAATTCGATGTTTGTAATTCGATCACTCATCATTATCCTTCTGTTTCCTTTGTTTCAGGTAAGTAATTTACCGTTAACCTCGTACCGTGGGGAAATCGCTTTTATGCGGTAAGTCTCTCGACCGTGAACGAATTGGTAACAATTAATGGATTTTCCTCTCTGCTCGATCGACCGCCGAACTTTACCACTTTCATTCGAGCTCAATGAAAATTTAACGCCAGCCGGCGATCCCTCAAAGACACTATTTATCAGCGACAAAGTGTATAAATAATTTAATTAACACGCCCGTTACCGCCGCTTGAAACGATCCAAACGTTCGCGATCAATGATACCAGAATGTTAGTGAAACAGAGGATCATAATTGTAATCCTGCATACTGATCGCTAATAAATCTTGACAATTTTTTGCACATTTTATGATTCGTTGTCTTTGATGGAACAAACATTACTTTTATTTACTACATAGTAGGGAAATGAATAAAGTAAAGTATAATAAATCGTTCAATATGAAGATTGATTGTATTATGTCTTGATGATGTTTGTTTTGAGTAACACACATAAAATCGGTATATTACTATAATAGATTTTTATTTTAGAAGTATTTAAATTATTCCTTTTTTCAAATTGTAAATAAAAATATTTCATTTTATATTAATATAGCATACTCTTAGTTGAAGACTTTAAGGTTCATTTATTGAGTTATACTACTTCGCGTTAGTTAATGGACACACACTTTTATTTAAGAAAGGAACCAGAAGTGCGGTTGAGCATCATAGTGGTAAATCCATTGAATTGTTTTAGTTGTATTATATAGATTTTATTAGGAGAAATTATTAAAAATTAAACTGAGTCCACAAAACAGCTTGACGCCTTGATTGTCTGATGGTCACCGATAACTGACGTTACAAACTTAGTTAAATTAAAAGATATAATAAATCATTAAATCATACAGAAATAATAAAAGAGATAGACTGCTGATTGTTCTTAATATTGGATGGCGAATATATATTGTCACAATGGAGAATAGAACTAAAAAATTAATTGCCTGTGTTATATCCGAGATCTGATCTCATACATCAGTTTTCATTATATCAGTCAATGTATTTGCAGTTTTTATCAAGAATCAAATTTCCTGTTAAACAAGTTACTTTTTCTGACGTTGTTTTGGTTTGTGAATATAAGAATAAATTAGTTATTAACAATATTTTATATTTATCTTGAAGCATCATTGACCATCACATATGACAACAATGCATAATTTTCGATTATATTGTACGGTACTCGAAATATGTAACTTGAATCGATCCGTAAATTACACATAAATTGCAACACAATGATTAAACTAATAATTAATGCCAGTATATTTAATTATTTATTGCAATATCCAGATACTGTAATTAACATTAATCAGCAGTTCACATCCTCCATCCATTTATTGAACATCAATATTGCAACATTAATTCACTTTATAGTCTTTGAGATTAAAAGCAACATTACAATAATTACAATATTATTTTAACATTAAGGACAACATTGAAATAATACAATATTGTATAATACAAAAATAAAATATAATAGGAAAATACTAAAAAAAAAAATATTTAACCTATTTGCTGCCACAATCCCAAAATGAATTTGAATAAACATGTTTACATACATTTTTCTTTTATCACTCGCAACAACGTTATATTAAATAAAATGTGTATTCGATAAATTCTTGCATTATGGTTTTTTAAATTATTGTTTCGTTCAATGTTGTCCAACTTGTAAAAGTATTTGATACATAAATTAACAACCAACGCAGTAAAGTTGATATAAAAATTTGGCAGTTAATGAGTTAATAAAATATATGAGGCACTTATACCGAGCACATCAAGTGCAAAAGGCGTACATCTTGTGACCAATATACCAGTATACTCCCTTAAGTAACACTAACCAAACTATCGGAAAAATGCGAATCAATCTCCCTTACACTATCGTAACAAGTGAAACAAAGAAGTAACGACCGGTTGGTCGATTCAAGCTGCCCGTGTGACGTGCGTCCCTCGGGGGCCGGAATTTGAGGGATCGAGTAAGGAGAAAGGAACAAGAGAAAGCCGGCAAAAAGTAGAAAAGAAAAGAAGGGAGAAAAACGAAACGGTCAGGCAGACTGCGGGGGAAAAAGAGCGTGGCGGAGACATCGTGAACCGATCGTCCGTGAAGCTGCCTCGACGAGTAGAAAAATTGTGTGATACACACGTCCGCGTCGGGGTTTGGATCTATCTCCTGCGAATAAGCCGGGCTTGATAGCGAAAACCGTCGATTCACACGCGACAGCGAGGTTAGAAGGAACTATAACGTACAGAGAAAGAACAAGAAAGAAGGATGGCCAATGTGGATGAAGGATGTACGAAGGAGGGAGAGGTTCGGGGTAGATGTAAGAGAAGGATTATCTTGCGTCGGGGCTTCGAATCTGATAGTGACTGTTCCGGAGGGTGTTTTCAGCGGTTGCTATGGGGTTAAGCGGGGTGAAGAGGTATGCTTTTAAGGTATTGGTCCCCCTAGCGAGTAAAGAAGATCGCTGCAACCACCTTCGCGAACATCCTCGCGTATCATACGTGTAAAATCGAACTTTCTTACTGAATTTCTGACCGTTACTTACTAGGAGCAATTATTTTTCGGTTCGAAATCAATCGTCGGGACTTCTGTTTCCAAGGGTTCGATAACTACTGACTCTTATTTCTGGTCGCTTTCTGTCATCGACCTTACGCTTTCTAACGCGCGAAGTTCGAGGGCATATATCCCTTTAATGGAGAAGGCTATTTCTTTCGTACAACGCTGGCCATCGAACATTAGGGCTCTTTCGGTCTTTTGGCAAACTTACGGCTCATTTATTTTACCATCCGTGTAACTTCTTGACCGGCAACTGAGTTTGACACGTGAACTTATCAAACCGATAGGGAGGATCGTTGCTATATCTTACCGATAATGGAAACTACAGAAGTGCATTTTTTGCTTGAAATCAATTTCCGTACCATACTCTTTAAGCCGTTGGCACTGTCATAGATATAATCTTGTACATTATGTATTTTTATCTTCGTAGTATCAAGTTATCATTAATATTCCTTGTGTATATGCTTTGGCCTGAGATTGAAATAATGTCCCGATTTCACGTGCCTCAGCGAACTCCGAAACTAGTTAGTGCTTGAAGCTCAATTTAATAATGTTCGTGATATGTGAAATAACTAATCATTAATTAACACTGTGTACCTAACCCATTAACTGTCAAATTTTTATTTCAACTCCACTGCGTGCGTTGTCAATTCACGTATCAAATACTCTTGCAAGTTGGACGACATTGAAGCAAAATATAATTTTAACAACCAGAATGTACCGACTACATATTTTATTTAATACAACGTTGTTGCAAGCGATAACAGAAAAATGTATATTCAAATACCCATTTGGGGATTGCGGCAGCAAATGGGTTAAAATTATGTTATATTTGATACAGGTTGCTATGTGGTATATGCTTTACTAAGTTTTATATTTTTGGATATTGCAAGAGTTCTGCTTGTCTCTGTTCGAACGTCGGAGCAGGGATCTCGGCATCGGAAAAAAATTTCTGCTATTGGTGGAAAATGAATTTGAGATATGGTAATGGATGGAAATTTGTGCCTTGCTGGGGTCAGGAAGTCGTGATTTTTAATAGAAGTGCAAGAGGAAAAGTGGGGAAGAGGGAAAGAGTGAGAATGGGAAAGTGAGAGGTTATTATATGCTTTTTGTCGAATAGTTTTACATATCATAACGACTTAACGGTTAGGGATACTAATAAAAATTGGCCGGGTAATGGTTTATGGTGAGTGGTAAATGTTATGAACCTATTTACTGATTGCCGTGATCTGAAGGGTCTATGAGGCCTTGCATGAGGTATTTTTAACGCGAAATACAATTTAACGCGAGCATCCGCGGATTTATTTCGAGGTAGACGTTTTGCTATCGCTTGAAATGCAAAATAGATATCAATTAATGTAGGATGGTTTGATATTGGAGAAAAATTAAAGTTTATTTATAACGGATTCCAATTCAACGTTTCCTGTTCAACGTCTTTTACAATTCTGATACAAAACAAACAACATCACACGCGAAACAAGCCACATCAAAATACAGTCCGCCGTATGCATTCTCTTCATTCATCCCTTGACTGTCTTCAGCCCAATCATCATATATACACGCGCATTCACACAGCACACTCATGCTCTACCATCCCCACATTAATGAAATTTATACGTTACACCTATCACGGACTCACTCGATACTGGCTGGAAGATGCAAAAATTTCTTCGTAAATTCTTATTTCTGAAAAAATATGAGCAGCTAGCTCGCGACTTCGCCGTATCGCAAGATTCGCATTACTTTCTCCCCATTTCCTTGACCTTTGATCTCTGGAGCGTCCCGTCGGCTTGGCCACGTGACTGCGTCCCAGCAGGTTATCGTCTACGAAAAATTGACAATGTGATTATTCGCGTAACGAGGTGTATCGTCGACAGACAGAGGCGAAGTCGACGCAACCCGGGAACCGCCATTCCCCTCGGGGCTAGTCCCTAAGTCGCAGGACCATCGCTCGTTATCGAATCTTCGGCAACGCGACTGATTGGGATACACACGCGGCGAGCAATTTAATCCCGGCCAAATTATCCCGCTAATTATCGCGGCGAACTTCCGAAAATTTCGTTATCGTTCGCCTGCTTGTCCACAGTTTGTTTCCAAACACTTTGTCTGCTCGGAAGGAATTGATTGGACGCAATGATATTACTCGTGGACGTGGTGTGGGTAGTATTCTTCATTACAATTTGGTGTATGAAGCTCATCAATTCGATATACAACGTTCATCCATTTCGTGTACATGTATTCATTAACTTTGTATATAGCGTTGGTCACTTTTGTGTACAGGGTGTTACCTTTAGCGCGACACACGATACTACACTCACTTGTAGCTATCTGATAAAAAAGTGTTTAGATTCACTTTTTACAGTCGCAGCGTATATTGTGTATAATATAATATATGTCAGTAAAGAAAAACAAATCAAACACAGTTTGTCTTCAGAACGAAATAAATTAATTTAACACTAAACCATCAAAAGGGTCAAATGATCGGATCACAAGTTTCTTGCGACAGGTTACGCAAATTTGTTAGAATGGTTTTCCTGAAATCCACATTGATTTTCATGGAAATAAAAAATTAATGTGTGCGTCAATTTTTATTTCGTCGTTCGTTTACTTCGTTTTCAATGTCATTATTAATCTCGAATGATGTGTAAATTATACGCTGGTAATTTCAGTGTTAAGCGAATGTGCAGGTAACATCGCGTCATGCCGAGCAAAATGTTAGCCGAAGAACAACTTCAATTTTCTCTTACTGGATTCAATTTTCTATTCTCTGGAACCGTAGATTTTGGCAGCACGAAAAGTTCGTTCAGCTTTTCCCCGTCGAAATTTCCAAAGGTTCGCTAACATTCGGTAGCAGGTTCGCGGCAGAGCAGCGATTTGGAACTCAGAGAATGCTTTCTAAATCAAGGCCCGCACGCCGGAAACGGTGGTGGCAGGTGTTGTTCGGTAGCCAAGATGATGAAAGATGACGCGCCGTCACCTTGCTTGAAGATCCTTCTGACTGGTGGTTTCCATCGACCCTGTCAGTTCGAGCATGAAATTACCAGCGTGAGCGGCACAACAGTGTCGTGGAACGAGTTGCAATCGAGCGACAGAAGGAGAGGGAGATGCACAGAGTAGGAGAGCGAATCGTGGTTGGGTGATAGTCGGCAGGATGAAGGGAGAAAGACGACGAAACGACGGGAGCAACCGGGAGCATCGAAGAACGGAGACAACGGGGGCGAATAGGGCGGGGATGGGGGATCAATTATTGTCATTCCAGGCCGTAGTCGCTGGATCCTGATGGCTGGTTTCGTGTCGTATGTTAGTCGTGCCAGTAACACGACAATTCGTTACCGAAGGCAACCTCGAATCGACCTTTTCGGCCATGTTCCTCGGCCCTGCCTGTTGGCGACGACGATTTCCAGCATACCGACGTATTACGTCCCGGTAATTTGTCACGAATAACGCTTATTAAGCGATTCAACTGTTGCCACGCTTGGTCATTTATCGGCCCGTCTGCGATACCGTAAATTTCATTAAGATCACCGGCTGGAGATTGCAAGCCGACCTGACATCGAGCTGGCAACTCTTCTCGGCTTTGGTATGCGGTGATCACTGCTCGTCCGTGGAACGATCGCTTTGGAGATTTGGCTGATTGCGGACTGATCGGGGACGATTAATTCGAGACCCTGGATTCTTGACAATGGTATCGTTTTGCATGGTTTAATAGCTGTTTGATGGTAATTGAGCCATTCGTAATCCGACGGTGACGTGAATCATAGTTGTAATGATCGGGGGTGCTGATGGGTACTGTTCTGTGAAGGGCATTGTACCGTGTTTGTATTATCCCGTAAGATGAATGTACCATTCAAATCTGAATGTAATGTTCGACTGCAGTCTGGACTATAAATGATGAATAAAATATTACTTATATGTTGAAAGACATTGTTTATAATTTGTATATGTTAATAGATGTTATTCATAATTTTTCTAATTAAGACTAGTACAATTGGGATCATTATTGGGCATTTCTATTATATGTAATAAATATAAATTTCGACGTTAATGTAATATATAATATGCTTATAATTGTAAAATTATTCAATGAAGTGTACTTCAGTTTTTGTTCAGGAATTTGATTCTGTGAATGAAGAAATGCTTCTGAGATTCCTGAAACTAATGTATATGTTGCGTCCTTATATTGGGGACATTTGAAATCCATTGTTATTATGTACAATAGGAAAAAATCCGATGACCATTTAACGATCTCTAGGTAAACTCTGACCAGCGACAATTTATTGTACGGACACCTCGTAAACGCGACAACCCTAACATCTAAGTTTTTAGTCTACCTGACAACGGTCAAGGGTACATACTATAAAAAACCTCTACGTCACTAGTTCTTGTATTTTCCAAAAACTACTGACGTCAGAGTTAGGCGGTCACTCAAGACCCCACACCAGCATTTCACACCAATCAGGTAGTTTCCTATATTTCCGCCTCCAACTTCCTTTCCGCGAATCCTAGACTACACCCCCATCATACTAACCTATACGAATTTACCTAGAAGACATTTTTGCTCCTCTAAAACAGAATTCAAACAACCTACAACTAGAACAAACCTAACATAGAGAACTAAAACAACCTACAAATCGAATAAACCTAATATTCAAAAAACCCGATCAACCTACAATTTTTTCACTCGCGAAATCGACAATCGCGACTTACCCGCATCTAAAGGGTACTACCTATCGTGCCGCCTTCAAAACTAAAAACGAAGAGCACGACACAACAGTATAGTTAATCTATCGTTAACTGTTCTAGTTCAAGTTATAAGTATGTATATTAACTATATTAGCTCATTGTTTGAAAAAAAGAAATAGTTACAATACAGTAAATAAATTTTATTCGAAGTCAAAGATTAAGCATTTTTAAACTATTCATATTATAACTAATTTCATGAAAGCATAGTTTATTAATATCTAAAAGCTCATTTGAGCTTGAATTATATCACTTCAAAAGATTTTCTATATCATAAATATGTGCAGATTAAATATACTCTTAGTAACTGAGCAATATAAGAATTTTGTATATAACAAAAGCTAATATCTCCATATTTACATTGCATCGCGTGAAAAGATTTTTTAGATAAGTAATATGTATAGATTACATACAATATTAATAAATTAGTAATATCCAAACTTTTCACATAAAAAAGCTGAAATTAACATGGTTATTATACATTAATTTTAATAGCAATAATTTAAAATTATACGAATATGTGTGATTTCAAATTATACAAATTGTATGAATACATATGAATGTACATGAATATTTAAGGCGAACGCACAAGGCCTTCTAAATTTTACATTCCAGAATTGTAATTACATGCTACAGTCGAATTATTCATGACATATTTTATTTCAATCCACATGAAAAATGTGGAACATGTCTTGTTCCAAATACGAAATTCAAACCCATCCCACGTTTCATATTAAATTTTTAAAGAATTATTCGTAGTCCAGTGAACGTTATTACAAACATTGGTCGTGAAGTACGGGAAATTCACTTGGGAAGCTGCAGAAAGGAGGTTATGTACAACATAAACTGTTAAATGTTGTCTTCTTTCGCGAAGATCCGATACACATTTCCGTCGTTCATGGGTTAACGACCGGCCAACCGACGATCTCGTCTTGCGTGTCGATCGCTGACGTCTTCAGGGATCACGCGATTAAACGATAACAATGAACGTAAATATACAGTTGTCGAGAATCGTGGATGTAGTCGAACATCCCCTACTGAAACGGCTGCAATTTTATGGCTCGCGTGAAACGCACCGGTGATTCTTCACCGAGGGAATGATTATATTACCGGCAATTAGACGGTTTAAAAAAACATGTACCGATCGCCTTATGTCATTAAATACACAGGAAAAAGTAACGACCAATGGTATAATTACAATGGACACGATATCGTATACATCAGGCGGTGAGAACACGTGGCTATCATTACCGCTTCTTATCGCGGTATTGGTGTTCTTCGTATTTGGTCTCGATAATTATAGTTCCTGTTTGATAATTGCTGCAATCGGGCCACTAATTTGTCAAGAGGTTCTGTTAGCCAGAATATATATCGTCGTGACACGTATTAGTTGTTAATAGGACACGCTAACATTATTGTGATGGTAATAAGAGATATTATGATGTTGCTGTGTCCGCCACGACGTTATTCCTAACTTTCTTTTTTGCCTGAATTTTGCTAAGCACTCCCTGCCTATTCTTCAATTTCCTTTTTTTTCCAGGGTCTCGTGCAACCCTGGTCTTTGTCAGATTCCACATTTGGCAGCCAGATTTGTGCGAACCTAAGTTTCCGTTGACTTTCCTTTCCACCCCTTCAACTGTCCACTCTATACTTCTTTTCCAACGTCTATCTCTAACCAAAAAGGGCATAAAACACTGATCATCGCGCCGCTCGTGACACTCGTGATATTCATACCGTCACGTTTACACCCGCACAATCTCTGACGCTCTTACTACTACTCGTTATTGCCTGATACCGTTTGTTGCTTGCTGTTATTTAATTGTTGCTTTTCTATTGAATATATATTGTTGAGTGACTGTTAACTTATTTATAATTCATTCACACATACCTCACGTCCTCAATGATATTAACCCTTTGCACTCGAAAGCATTTTTGTTATTGCAAACTGATATCTCGAAAACTTTCGAACTGAAACGTTCAATCAATTTTATGGGAATTATTATTTCTTATTATCAATTTCCACTGTTGCCCATTTCGTCACGTTAAAAGATCACGCACATATACGACACTATACATAGATGCAGCAAAAATATATTTGTTCAAATTGTTCTATTAGATCAAATGGTGAGTGTGAGTCACCCTTCGAGTGCAAAGGGTTAATACTTTTCTACATCGCATACCAAGTATGATGTGAAATCTTTGTATTTCATTAAACATATATGAATTGAAAATCTTTTTGTCAATAATTATTGATAATCTTTTTATGATTATTATATAATTGTTCGCTGCATCTTTTTAAAATATTGCAACTGTGCAATCTTATGTAACTTCTTTTGAATCAGTTTTTGAAGTAGAAAATATTTATTTATTGTTACTGTACCGCTTATTCAGTGTTATTTACAGATTATTTATTTATAGAATAGTTGCTTTATTTATCGGTTTACTATTATTCGCAGGAAATATTTACTTATTGTTAGGTTATTATTATTTGAAAGAATTCAAAAAGGAATTTTTATATCCTACTATTGCATTTGACAAAGAGACGTATTGCGTTTGTACAATATTATTATACTTTGATAAAGACAAGATTATCATAATACCTACTATTTATTTAATTATAACAAACAACACAGGGAATTTTTATTTTAATTTTATTTACATAAAGTTGTTCATATATCTTCCTTCAAGACATGTTTCACAAACAGCTTAGGTATATTCTTGAGACGAAGACCTCCATAACAACTTTCATTATGGAATAACCTACTTTATGTATACGTTACCGCTCAAAAGTTTAATTACACGATGCAAAATTTAATCATATACCAAAAACGGAAGATGACAAAATCCTGTATCATTAATGTAACATAATTTGTGTTTTTATCAAACCCAATTTCCCCTCTCTGGTTCGAACCACATTTCCACAGATGAAATTAAAAATTTCTCATAAACTTTGACAATACTGCGCTTATAAATGCAGAAACACGGTCAAAGATTTTCTTGGAGATTTCATCGTATGCATAAGCTCTTATACTTGGTTAACTCTGTTGTTATTAAAGGCAACAGTGTTTGTTTGCTACAAACAGACTACTGTATAGTACGAGTAACTATAGTCGCTCTATGTAAACCGTTTACATTTCGAAATGAAATTGATGAAATGGAAGTTTAACCTTTTCGTTCGAAATAACCACCGTAGTTGGTATTCCTGTTATAAGTATACTGCTGTGTACCAGCAATCACTAATTGGCGATTATATAACGATTTATAATTAATTACCGATGCTAATTACACGATGCTCATTGCGATGTTCGTATATGTGTATTTAATTGCCTTCGTATCGAATATGTGTAACCCTAATGTTGAACACTTGAAAATGTTAAATCTTAAAATTATGTGATTTTAGAATTATAACCTTCAAAATTTATAACGTTAAAATTGTAACTTCAAAAATATATTCTTAAAATTATAAACTTAAATATAGGTAATCTTAAAATCACAATCTTAAAAATGTATAATCTCAAAATTGTAACTTTCGAAATAGATAACCTCAAAATAATAATCTTCAAAATATGTAAAGTTAAAATTATAACCTTATTCTGTCGTCCATAATTAAATTAAAAATTATAACATTGACATATAGCGTACGAGAATAAATAAAACCTTTTTCGACATGCAAAAAATTGAGTGACATGTACACGTTAAATACGAAGATAAAATATAAAAATTGAAGTACAGAGAGGGAGATGGGATTTTGATAACATAATTTTTCTAGCGAGCGTGTTTCTCGTCAGTGGAACGAGACTCATTGATTTCACGACAAAGTTATTACTCCGCGAAATTTAAATATGCAACGCGTTAGGCGGGTCCGCGAAACAAAAAAGAACAAGCCCCGGGTCACACCCCTTCCTACGACACCACGATTCCGTGGAGGGAAAATTTTATTTCACAGCACTGCCGCTACGTAACAGCTTGCACAAAACGGTCGGTGATATACGAGGCCGTGCATATACCTGGAACGGGGCCATCCACATTAAAAATACACAGCAACGCCAAAATTGATGGACGAGCGGTAGCTGTAATTATTATTATAAATCATCGCGGTCAGTGAACACGAACGTCCGGTAACTTGTATTGTCTACTCGCTCGTGACGTTTTACAATTTATAAAATAACCATGCACACACTGACAGCAGACTCCCAACGTTTTGGCTAATCGAATCAACGTGTAAACGATCCGATCGAACGATAGTTTCACGACTAGCTACGTGAAAATACGACTCTAGTACAGTGATGGACAACTCTACTCGCGGAGGCGCGATGCATACATAGTCCTGTAAGTGACGTATACTCGCGGGATACTGATGGGTTGGCAATTTCTCTATCCGAACATTTGAAACTTTTATGTTTCTGTACTTCTATATTTTTGTGCATCTGTGTTTCTCTACTTTTACATTTCTATGTTTCTATATTTCCATATTTTTTTAAATTTTATTTCCTTATTATTTATTTCTATATTGTTGTATTTCTATACTTCTATACTTGTACATTTTAACACCTGTTCATTTCTACATTTCTGCTATTCTACATTCCTACTGTAGGATTTTTAATAACGTCTTTATTTAATAACGTGTGGACAAATACTCTTTATTACACTCTTACTCTCTATACTCTCTCTCAATACTCTCTTTATACTCTTTTGCTCTGTATTCTCTCGCTTCTCATCTAATACTCACCCGCTCGCTGCATTCACGCACCTTTTTATCCTATAACCTAAACATTCAGCACTCGCACCCCCCAATGTCTTCAGTTCGATCACGCAGTTCCAAACGCTCTTCTCAGTCACTCGATCTCTATCGCTCGTCCATAAACACTTTTCATTCGCACCTCAATCTCCCTAATTCGGTCACTCGGTTACAAACATCCTTCTCGGTCACTCGATCCCAATTACGCGGTCATAAACACTCTTCATTCACACTTCAATCTACCTCACACCCTACACTACATTTCTACATTTCTACACTTCTACGTCTCTACATTTCTACACTTCTACACTTCTACATTTCTACATTTCTACATTTCTACATTTCACATAGCAATATGGATTTATAAAAAATTTTGTTGCAGTATTTTCAATTTGAAAGTCCTAAATCCACAATTTTGTAAATTTACAAATACACAGTTCTAATTACTACATTTCGATATTCTTGACTCTGAAAATTTGGTTGCTGACTATTGCATTATTAAACATCTTTAATTTTTAAATGTAAATTTTTCATTGCCTAAGTTTCCATATATGGAAATTTGAAAACTTCATCGTTAAGAAACATAATATTTCTGTATTTTTAAATTCATAAACTTCTGAACTATTATATTTATATATTTATAAACATATAAATGTCTGAATTTCTGAATAGCCAAATTTCCAAGTAACCATATCACCAAATTTAGGAACTTACGGATTTAAAAATTTAAATGTTGAGAAGAAATTTCTATATTTTTAAATGTGCTAAGCAACATCGAATTCCTAGGTTTCAAACTTGTGAAATTCAATAATTAGAATTTCTAAATTCCAAGATTTCAAAATTCCAAAATTCCAAAATTCGAGCGTACAAAAATTCCGAAGTAGCAGTTTCGAAGTTTTCTAAAATTCCGAAGTAGCAGTTTCGAAGTTCCAACTTCTGAAACTCGAAAGTCCTAAAATTCTAATATTCTTAAATTTTTCACAGGAAACTAAAACTGCATTTTCTTTATTACACATTATTGTCTAAATTAATCCTTTCTCTTACGATAGATTTGTCAGTTAGCACTAATCCGCTTTTACAATCTTAACACAACATTGAAAATTAAACTGTTATATCAATTTTGTATCCAATTTTGTACAAAAGTCAAAGTGTACACCAAATATGCAGAAACCAAACCAGTCTGCTATTGCAAGCTTGAAACATTCAAAATAGTTTCGAAGCAAATTCAACAATTAAACCTGTATCGAATCGCGGGATGGACAGAAGATTCGGATTGTTATCCAAATACTTCACCAATTCTCCTAATCAACATTCTCTAATCTCTCTCTCGCCATCTTCCCGATCTCGCGTTCGTAAATTGTTTCCTTGTACGCATCCTCCACTTCCCTTTTACAGAGGAAGCTTGAGGGCATATGACCACATTTTTAAAAATTTGAACCCTGTAGGCCCCTCATTGAAAAACGTAAAAAAAGAATTTTTTAAACTTGTTCGTATTATACAACAAATTGACGAAGTCAGAAAATGTATTTTATAATAATCCAATCCTTTATTAACCAAAAAAGAAAAATTTAGCTCGATCAAACGAGTAGTTTCTGAGAATAAAATTCGTAAGTGAAGTTTGTTTTCGCAAAAATGGGCAAAAACTGCAAACTCTGAAGGCTTGTAATTTCTTAACAAATTCAAAACCGGTAAAATGATGACTTAACCCCCCATAATTTCACATAGACTATAACATATTTTGATTAAAACAAAATCGCAGATGGTGAGGTCAAAGAGTGATCGATTCGTCGTGGAATGACCCAGTTGATTTTTCACATTTTTACTCTGAACTGCAGAACAACTGAAAAAAGTAGGTGATGCTATAGTTATGCAGCGTATTTCCCGCGAAGAATGCTAATTCCCGGGGGAGAGAGAGAGGAAAATCGTACAAGCAGTTTTCGTCCGTTGATCGAGCATTTTCCGTTCGAAATTCGAAGATGGAAGAGAGGTCCGAGCGCGAGTTGTAGGCGGAGCGGAGTAGGACGTCAGGCGTGGAAGTAGGATTGGTCGAAGAAGCGGGGAATAGGAGGGCCGGGCTGGTTCTCTCCTAATTTGACGCTTTCGATAAATTTAACAAGCTCGTCACGAAGGAAGGGCCCTGTATGTCCGGGCACGATGCCAGACTCTTGCCGCGTCCGAGGCCGGGCGCACACCCGACACCATTACCTTCCGTATTCCTGACCGTGCGTCCCCAGGGACATGCCGGCTCGTCGACGTCCACTTGGTAATACGCTTCCTCCTCCAACCTTTCCACCTACTATTTCACCTTCTGCGACTCCTCGTACCTTCGCTTTACGCTGCCCAGACTGGCATCGTTAGGACGCTTTTGCTCGTGTTCCTGACCCTCCTCCCTCTCCACCTGGCATCCCGTTCCTTCTGGCTTCGTCCTCCTGCTCCTTCTGCTTCTTACATCTTTCGCTCGTCGGGAAATTCACCGTTAAGGCTACTGCCGTATGGAAAACTTGACAAGCGGTCCATGTACCCGTGGAAACACGTAAACCCGTGATTTCCTCGAGAGTTGACCACCTTGGGGTTTCAATCTTTTTCTGACGTTTGGACTATATTTCGAGAGCAACTTTTTCTACGCGAATTGTCTTATATGAAGATATTCCTAGATACATGTATATGGTAAATTTAATTGATTGAACTCGAGTTAAAGTGCAACAAATTACACAAATCAGTTACTTGTTAAATTTGTTACTAGGTAAACATATATATTTGTGAGAATTTTTATCGTGAGAAAACTTTCAATTAAATATGCAGTATCTTATGAATCCTTAAGTTGATTAATTTTGCTTAAAAATATATTTTCTAGCGATTTCTATAAGAATATACGTACAAATAGCTAAGTATTCAGTTACTTAGACATTAAGTTATTTAAGTATACTTGCCCACGTATGTAGGTATCTAACGGTGTAGTTAAATAATTATATGATTAACTACGAATTTAAGAAATTTAAGTATCCGAAAGTGTATGGTTCTAGATCATCAGAAATATATATATTTTGGAATTCCGGGACTGACGAATATACAAAATGTGCAGATACAGGAACTCCTAATTCTGGAGATATAAAAGTAGAAGTATAAACTACAATATAGTAGAAGTATAAAGTAGAAATATAACGATCTGAAGGTATAACAATATAAATATCTTGAAATTTAAGAGTAAAAGTTTCAGTATGATACATACATACGTTGTGGCTTATAATGTAAATAAATTTCTGTGATCTAATTTATAAAAGCTAGTAATATATTTATGTCATGAAGTTAGTTTTCCCTCTTTTTTGGTTACCGTCACGATTCGAGATGAAGTTTGCTCTTTCATTACTCCAGTGTCCGAAAGTTGCGGCTTCGGAGCGGTTTTAATTAATAAGGTGATTAAATTCTCGGTAAACAGCGTGTCCACGAAAGTTCGGGTAGTTTTTCGCTTCATGCCGTAAAACCTGGTGGGATTCGAGAGAGCGGCCAGTTAGTTCCTTCGACGGAGACATAAACAAAACGAGAGTAAACGAAAATGCTCAATATTTGTTCACTGTTTCGCGCTTTAACGCAAACGAGACGGAAACGAGACATCTGGTGCAAACAAGCTTTTTCCATTTTCTCCTCGTTGACGAAAATTTCACGTCGAAATACCGTTGATTTCGCGAAGAATGATTGTTTGATGTTCATGATGACTGTAAATTTAACAGAAACATCTGAAGTTCAAGGCGTTATCGTGCGATACGGAGTTTGTCCAAGTTCACTGGAACATATTTGGATAGTCCAAATCCGAAAGCTTTAATATCCACGCCTTTTTGGTTTTTATTTTAACTGAATTTTCTATGTTTCAAATTGTTAGTGTTCCAAGTTGTTGAATGTTCTAGTTTTCAGGTTGAATTAAGTTTTTAGAGTTATACATCGTTTATTTCTGAATTTTCGGTATTTAAAATTTGTGAGATCTCAGATTTCTGGATTATTATGTTTTCAAATGCATGGAGGATGAAATTTTCAAATTCGCACATCATCTAATTTTGAAGTTTCCAAGTTACTTAATTTGCAAATTTCTGTATTTCTAGATTTCTGAATTCCAAAATTCTTGAATTATCAAATTATCAAACTTTTAAATTCTCAAAGTCCCAAATTTTCATATCTCCAAATCCTGAATGTCCAAATTTTTCAAGTCCAAATATGTTGGCGTCCCCAAATCACTCGACCCGAAATGCACTAATTGCCAAACCTCTATATTAAATCAAATTCCCAATGACACTATTTCTAAAATTCTAAATTTCCAGATCTCGAATAGTCAATTTCCAATTGTCCCATATTTGAAAATATGAGAATTTGACAATTCGCCAATCAAAAACCAAAACTAGGAGACTTCCTTTACTTATGTCGCCATTTTCCATAGGGAAACTTTTGAGCTCATCAATGCACAATTTACAATACTTTCGATAAATCTATTCTTTATAAATATTGTTATCCATACCTATCTCTATAATTAACAATATTTGTTGTACTCGAAAATAATATAGAAGCTCATAAATAAAAAACAAACAAGAATCCTTTAGCTTTAAGATCTGATAACTGTATGGCTTATTACTACGAAAACTAGGAAATGGAAATTTTATCAATCATCTACACATAATTTCCCGATTGCAAAAACAAGTAAAAGTCATTCTGAAACATTGTATCTAATGTTCTGATCTTTCTTCGTCTTTACAAGTACGCCATCGTCATTCGTTTCCTCATTTCGACCATTTCCACCAAAGACTAGTCTCATTCTCTAGCGGTCCTTTCTTCTTGTTCATTCCGTGCTCCTCTCGATGCAGCTCCTCCCGATAACAGGCAAATTGCTCGATAACTCTCAGCCCACCACCCTATCGGCGCCTGGAAACTTTTCAAAAAGGAGGGAAACAAACCCGAAGAGTTCAAGGATCATCTGACAAGCAGCTGCTACTTCACCTACATGCAACATCTCCGACCAAGTTCATTTCGTCGGGACTTAATAAACGTTTTATACGCGCGGAGACATCCCTGTCTTTCATAACTTGTGCCCCTCCAGTGGACCGAATCGTTCGGATGCATCCTCGTTCACTTACGCGTTCTCCGAAGAAGGATGCTGGATATATGACGAATTTGTACCCCTGTTGGTGCCTGGAATATTACCACGTTGACCGCCACAAGTACGTGACCGTCGCTGCAAATTCGTTTAAATTAATTATTGACAGAAAGAATATACATATAAAAAGACTTTTGAGGATGCCCAATGTCAAGAAAATAATGTATGAAGCATGAAATGAAATTATTTATGTGAAACCTGAAAGTTATTTTTATAAACATCAAAATTACCTTTAGCTTTTGAATAAAACGCATCTTCCCCGCTCTGAATAATTTACAAGATATTCATAATTATCACGTCAGAGACTCTCCATAGATTATAAATATTTACTAACAGAATCTAGATATATTAAGGGTAATATTCAATGTATACTATATGTCTGTCTGTGTGTGTGTGTGTATGACGACGGACGTGCGACTTTTGATGGGTACTTATTTAAAAAAGAATGGAAGAGACCGTGTATATCGCATAAATATAAGTTGTATAAAATATAAATTTTATTGTACAATTTCTACTTCTTCGAAGTTCGTATAATTTTCGTACTTTTGTATAAGTTGCCTCTTAGAGTTTAATATATGTACTACCAGAAAATTCTATTAACCCTAATTCTGTAAAGTCAATTTTCTGAACACATAAGTTTCAAGGCAGTTGCGTCATTCATAGCAGTTAGTTACTGCTAAAACGTTGAACCAACTAAAGAAAGTTAAAGTGTTAGGCACATTATGCATTCGGCGATCTTTGAATATGCAGATCAGAATCAGAATTGGACCCAAAATTTAATTGCAGTGAAAATACGAGTTTGGTTTATCCCATTCGAACTGTAGAGTGCGTCATGGGCGCGACACGATATTATAGAGCAAGGGGTTAATATTGAATAATTTGTGGTTGGGTTAATGGGCTTGAAAGTGTTAATATTTTTTATTCGACGCTTTTTGGTAACTTTTGAGAAATCCTCGTACGTAGTCGCACGCGGGTGCTCGCCAGAAGGGTGAAGATAGAACGAAGAACGGCGCGTTGAAAGTGGCGAACTGCGAATTTCGTAGGAGTCGTCCAATTTTGAAGAAATGAGGCGGGGGTGGGCACGGCTAGAGCAAACGAGAGCGACGTAAAGAGGTAGATTGTAGGGGTGTGGAAGGTAACACGTAGACGGAGAGAAAGAGTAGCTGTCAATCGTCGAGAAGGTGCGCAGCCGAGGCAATTTCGCAGGGGTGGAAAATCAGGGTGATTCTTAAAGTCAGTAAATTTTCTCCGTCCCTCTTCGTGCTTCTCTCCGTTGATCGCCCTCCCTGTTCGCTGACTGTATATGTTTGCCGAAGAGGTCGACGACGAAAGAAAGGGGATGAAAGTGGCCAGAACGGGTGAGCGAGAAGGTAAACAGGATGCCGGGGCAAACGTACGTGGGCATAACCGGAGCAAAGTGAAAATTGCTGAAACCATTCGGTAGGATTGACCTTACGTGCCGCCCTATATCCCTGAGACCGTTCACAACGGACCCATATAGGCGTCCACATATCGTGGAACGTGGGTCTACCGTGTGCGTGTGTGCAGCGAGGAGGTTGTTCGGTACACATAAATGTCTAGGATTTTCCTGGCACGCTGGAAGCTCCTCTTAAGCCAGCTTTCTCTTTGGGATTGTCAAGGATTTCGTCGGATGCCCGGTGCGCGGAATTGCAGAAAAATTCGTTCGTTCATGAAATCGGCGGAGAAACGTTCGTGATGATCCCAGATACTCGTCCTGTCGAGGTTTGGTATTTTGAAACTTGTACGGATCACTGGTTTCGCATCCACCCAACAATCTATAACGGGCTTGTATGAGTAAACTGTATCAATTTCAGTGTTTAACATTAAACCTACCAAAGCGGTCAAAATTACCATTTAGCAAGTTTGTATTTTTAAGTTAGAAAGTATGTTAAGGTGGCTTTTTTGACACTCATGTTGATTTTCACTGAGATAAGGAATTAATGTCTAGTTTAACACTTTGAGTACCATGTTACCCGCATACGGGTGACGTATGAATTCAAACATAAATCTATCGCAAATTTTACATGAAACATTTAACATAACAAAGTATACAAAATTTGTGTAAATATAGTAAAACTTATAGAATAAACCAAGGTAGAATACTATGAAAATTGTCTGTAAAATTGGTCGAAAATAAAATTACTTCCTGAAAGAAATTGAAACTGTTTTAGGGTGGTACTCAAGGTGTTAATTCGTGTTTTATCGTTCGTTTATTCATTTTTCAACTACATCTTTAATTCCAAAATAAACCTGCGTTATATGCCGGTAGGTTTAGTGTTAATTGGCACCATCTAGTAGGAAAAGATATCGAGATGGGATACTAATTTTTTTTGTGAGGTCTTGCACAGTTATCGAACTTGCAACAATACGGCAAGTCTTGCTGAATTTTAGAATCAGACGATTTATAGTTTATACAATACTTAACAGTGAAGCTATTACTGGTGTTCATATAAAGAATCACGTCATTAATCAATCTTGGACAATTTTCAGAATATATTTCTTTGCACTCTTTCAGTTTTTTGAGAAATAAGTTTGTTAAGTATGACCTATTTGTAATTTTCAAATGTATTCAATTACTAATATTCTAAAAATGTATCAATTTTATCAATCTGGATGAAAATTGACAGAGGTAAGAGCATTGGAAGCGTAAAGATTTTGTGTACGATGTGCAACGATTTCACAGCTAGTTATTCTGTTAATTTGATTTAGTTGCCAAAATTGGCAGGAATGCAGTGGGTCGCGTTTATTCTGGTTAAATATTGTTTAATAATCTTTATTTTTGATTAACATTAATACTACCGGTGTATACTGCACACTTATTTTGAAATTGTAGATTCTACTAAAAAATAAATAGGTACACAATATAATTCTTTGTATTAATGAAAATTGGTTCATACTGCAAAAACATCGCTATAAAAATTGTTGTAATGTAAAATAAGGAACATATGAAATGGTCGATCCACGCTTTTGATAATTTTATTCCTAAATCACTCTATCAGTTTTTATCGAACTTCATTTAACCAATTAATACAATATTGACAACAAAAGTTAGCTAAAAGGAATAATGGTAGACTGAAAGAATAGTAAATTTTCCAAGTAAAACTGTGCCGACAGTCTAAAAAATGAGCTCGCATTAGTATTACATTCACGTCAACCCTTAAGGAGGAGCAATCTCTGAAATCTGTTAGTCATTCTTTTGAAAGTCATTCTAGAAATTACTTTCTACGGGGCAACCTCAATGTTCAATCAATCTGTATTAGTCTCTACAAACTTAGTTTTATTCCTGTCAACAAGCCCAACCTTCAGTTCTGAAATCTTGTGTGCAAACTTAATATCATTAACAAACAAATTTGTTTCTATACTAATATTCTTGTCTTTATACCGAATGGAAACAACATTTTACGATAAAATGAAAAACGCGAAAGAAATAAAATATTTTCCAAGTACAACAAGATCATAATCTTTACGAATTGCAAACTTACTAGAGTTTTAACTTAGTGGAGTTTACTTATATAACCCCGAAGGAGATAAAAATAGGAGTTACTGAAAAATATATCTAAATGTCTTTCCACGTCAAAACATGAAACGATTTCCACTTATATAACCGTTGATATTCCAAGTCGAACAAATACTGGCCATATAGCGAGACTCCACGGTATAAAACCTGGAATTCAACAAACTGCAGCTGTATCTACTGCGATTCTCGTAATTGAATGTAAACCATTGATACTAAGAGGTTCATTAGTTAACTAATTGCTTAAACGTCCCCCTTCACTCTAGTTTAATAATCGATCTCTTATTTCCTTCATTTTCTTCCCTCTCTGAACGCCCTATGTCCATGACACTAAAGGTCAGGACGCAGAATATCTTTTATGTCTTTTCTCCTTCTTTCTTTCATCCCCAAACGTGTCTCCTTTATCTCCGAAGAACAAGATAGGACAGTAGGTCTGCAGATTAGGTCGAACCAATAGTCCTTCGACGTGTACGTCCAACATTTCTTTCTCTTCGATCTCTTTCCCTTTCACCATTCTTTATAACATTCTTTCTCTGTCCTTCGACTGGGCAGACAGAGAGATATCTGAGATTCGCCTGACCCTCTTCTGGGTAAGGTCAGTAAGCTAGAAAGACAAGAAAATCAATGGATATTATAGTTTATTAGGGTGTCGTTCGTGCGAACTACCGGCTTACACCAAATCCATAAACCATCTAATTGTCACAATTCCAAATTTATTCATTTCCAAATTCTGCAACATTTAAGTCTACAAATTTACAAATTGTCGAATTGACGAAGCTCTATACACTCTAATTCACAAATCTACAAATTCCGAAATCCATATGTCCCTAAATTCTACAAATTTTAAGTTTGTAAAGCCATAAGTTCTCGAACATCCAATTCCAAAATCTCCGAAATTCTAAGTTCTCTAAATCTCTAAACCACTAAATCCCTAAATCCCTAAATCCCTAAATCCCTAAATCGTCAAAGTTCCTAATTCCAAACTCTCCAAATCTCCGTTTCATAATTTCAAAATTGTCGAGTTCTCAAATCGAAAAATTTTGAAACGTTCAAATTCTCAATTGTCCAAGTTTCTTATTTCTACATTTACAAAATTTCAATTTGGTTCCTAAATTATCAAATTCCAAAATTCCTTAGTCTTCAAGTTTTTTCAAGTACTTACATTTTTCAATTTCAAAATTCATAAATTCTCTAATTTTCGAGCTTCCAAACTTCAGATTCCCAAATTTTTTAAATTATAAATCTACAAATATCCAAATCCTTAAGTTCCTATATTCTGAAATCTTAAAAACTCTTAGTTTCTAAATTTTTAGATCCTTAAATTCCTAAGTCCATAAGTCCCTAACTTGCTAAATCCCTGAAACCTGAAATCTCCAAAACTTCATCTGCCCTAATTCCAAAGTCCCTGAATCTTCAAATTCAGAATCTGCTCCATATCCCAAATATTCAAACTGCGAAATCTGAAATTTCCAAATCCTCATATCCCAAGTTCGACAACTTTCCAAATTCCGCAATCCCAGTCCGTCGTCTACAATCGTCCCCGCACATACAGCTTAATCTATCGGTTGCCATTCAAAGAAGACACGGGGTTGATTCTAGTGAATGTAGCGAGTGTAAAAGCGAACAGATGATGAAGAGAGAAAAGCGGGAATAGGAGGAGGAGAAGGTGGAAGCAGCAAAAGTACGGGTGAGGGTCCAGCCACGAAGGAGGAGGACGTTCGAAGGGTGAGCGGGAGAAAGCGATCGGAAAAGGAATTCGTTAGTGAAAACTGCTGCCCCGAGGATTGGGATCTTTTTACTTGAATTGTCGTTCGGATAAAACGATGGAATGCAGTTACGTCGTACTCTCTCGCTCTGCAACCAACAAAAGGAATTCGATCGTTAGCTCGCCGGTTGGAATGAAACTGTTAGCCGGGCCTCGAACGGATGTACGATGTACGCCTCGGCTTCCGGAGTTTCAGCTCACCGCCGCGAGATGCTTTCCTCTTGCTTCCAGATAATCTCTTCCCTTGCTCTTGGAATTTCCGATGATCGTTCTCGTTTTCGTGTCGAACTATGCCCGCCGCGACCAAAAACGGAACACGCGTCCCTGAATCTTCGACCTTGTCCAACTGTCGCGTAGCGAACCCTCCTTATCATTTTGTAAATTGAATAGCATCTGTAAATTTATGTTTTCAACCATTTCTACCGTAGCAGCAATAATACCCAAGGAACCAGTACTTGGTCAATGTTGGTACTAGCCAGCATCTTTTTTTTTTAAATAGTAATTGTTAGAAGAAAATGAAAGAGGAAAAAGTGGTACTGTTTTCTATGCGCAACAAAACGACATATGCATTTTTGTTGTATTCACATTATTTTGGGAGAAACCAAGGTGACCTCTTCAAGTCTTAAACTTGTAAATTCGAAAATTGAATATTTCTATACTTCCATATATGTATATTTCTAAATTTTTTAATTTCTAGATTTTAAAATATTCTTAAGATCGATCAAGTAGATAAAATAATGATAATAAGATGATGGTGCAAAATATCGTTCCTGGTTTTGCTCATAAAGATCAAGTAGAAATCTACTGTCACGTGCGTCGCTATAAAATGCATTCGTTAAAAACTGCTATATACATTTCGGTGTTTAAAATTTCATTCGTGAAAAGTCGCCAACGGCGGAAGTTCCGAAAGGGTAAAGAGATCCGTGAAATTAGCTGAAAGAGGTTCTCTCACATTTGACTTTATAACATTCAATAAAGTATCCGGCATCCTTTAGCTCGCAAATTTCAGCGATTAGAGCGTTTGAACTTTTTCGCTAAAAAATGGAGAGGTCCAGCTCGATAGAGGAGGCAAGGTGAAAGGGAAGCTAGGAGAGAAAGGAGGATGAAGAGAACGCTAAGAGGCAAATCGAACTGTCAAAGAGGCTGATTGGCTAGTAAAATGTGTGGACGATGAGAGAATAAATCGTATCAAGTTGAATAATACATATTAATAAGAAAAGCCAAACCTTTATCAAGCTTGATTTATATGTGAATAACTGTCGCTGTTTGTGAATTTTTATGAGGGATTTAAGGATTTGATGACATAGAAATATACGTATTTGCATGTTTGGGATTTTGTGATTGAAGAAATATTGGAATTAGATGTAAATTAGAAGAACTTAAATTTGATAAATTGGCTGTTTGATAATTTAGAAATTCGGGAGTTTATAATTATTCAATTTGGGAATTCAGGAGTTTGACGACTTAAAAATTTTAGAATTTAAGGATCTAGTATTCAGGGAGTATTGAGGGAGTCAGAAATTTAAGGATATAGCAATTACGAATTTTTGGGAATTTATGTGTTTGGAAACTCAGGAATTTGAGAAGATAGGTTGTTAGGAATTACGTGATTCAAGGATTTGGGTATGCTGAATTTTGTGAGATTGAATGTTTATAGATTTGGAGACTCGGTCAAACAAAAATGTGAGAATTTGTAAATTTTAGAAGTTGTAAACTTGCGAATTTATAAATTTGAAGATACAGAAATTGTGAAACTCAGAAATGTGAGAATTTATAAATTTGAAAAATTTTTCATTTAAAAATTTGTGACTTTACATTTTCTTTACATTCACTGTCAACAGTTGTGCACAAAGTATTACGAATTGAACACCAATAAATTTTTCCATTAAATATCATATTAACTATTGAATTGACGGTATTCAGAATCAACTTCCTATATTCAAACTTCTCACTTCCGAGACATTTTCTTAACAAATTAAGCGACATAATAAATTAAGTAGTATTATCGTGTTCACGATACTGGTTTTCCCAGAAACTCGATACCTTAAGATAGTTTTCAAGCGATGGTGATTTTTTCCTTGAATCTTTATCAAGTGATTGCACCGCGCGAAGGAAACTCTTTTCGTAGGAATTGATAGATGTCAGAGTTTCAATAATTCATGAAACGAGATCGGATTTCTGTTTCTATTTCATTCGATTCTTATATTTCTGTTTACTCATTCAGAGATGAGCTCACCACCACTTTATGTATTATAAAAATATTCTAGTTACTAGCTGGTATTTATGTCGATATTAGTTTGTCCGGAAAGGTAATATGTTTCCCCAAATAAAACTTGAAGTTATAAATTGGTTATTATATTTCTGTCTTCTCTAGAAAAGATGGTGTTCGAAGTATAACATTGATTAAATTCTCTTCTAATTTTTATGTTCTTTTCCGAGTGTCATTCAATACATTTCTTCATTCTCAAATTCAAATGTTTCTATTTCGGATTGTGCTTTATGACTCGCGATACATTGATCTGTAAATAAGAAAGGCTATGAAAGATTGGAAATATTAGTCATTCTCTTTTTTTTTCAGGACACTTAATTTGTATGTTCTTCTAGTATTAAAAATTATAGTAATAACATTCAGATTTGGGCATTTTGTTACTTGGAAGCTTGAAGATTTAGCAGTTCGAAAATTTTGTAATTTTATAATTTGGAAAATTTAAGGTTTTGTAAGTTGAAATCTTCAGAATGTTGAATCCGGGAAATATAGACGTTTAGGAATTTCAAAATTTACTGATTTAGACATTTTTTAATGTAGAAATTTAATAATTTAGAAGTTATCTGATTTAAGAATTTTTCAATGCAGGAATTTTGAGATTTTGTAATTTAGAAATTTATGCCCCTAAAAATGTATTAATCTAGCGATTGAGGTATTTAGGAGTGTAAATATATAATAATTCCAAAATTTAGGTATTTAGGAATGTAACAATGTATTAATTTAAAAATTCTGGGACACGGTAATATAATAATTTAGAAATTAGTAGATGCAGAAGTTTAATAACATTGAAATTTAGGGATCTAGCAATATCACAATGTTGAAAATGAGCGATATAGAAATTTAATAATTTAAAAATCTCAGAATGTAAAAATGTAATAATATGAAAGTGTAATAATGTAGAAGTTTAGAAATTTGAAAAATATATTTGTTACACACTCTCTACTGTCGCCATACACATTATCGAAACACCCTTCCCTAATCTATTTGCGTTTCCTAATTTCTACATTAACCAATAAATTATTGATAAGTCGAAAATTATGAACTGTGCCAGTTAAGACCATCGTTGTTCTTAACATTAAAATCATCTGTAACAAAATTGCCCTAATCTGATCCAAATTATTCCCGCTAATAGCGTGTGTTACTTTTACAAATTTCGAAAAGACTAACAAACCATCCAGCAATAACTGACGAGAAATCTACGCAGTCCATCAAATATCTCCATTTTCCTCCTTCACGGCCATAATTCATTTTCTTTTCCGAATGCATGGAGAGCATAGCGGGGAAACAGTTACCCCGATTTCCGTCGTGAACGTTTCTCCATCAAAAGCCGGATTACCCGGAGGAATTTTATTTTTCGGCGTTCACATCGTGTTCCATTCTCGCACCGCGAATTCGAGCCGCTATTTGTACACTCTATTACCCCTCGGTTACACCCACACCTTTCAAACACGTGCGTACATAGGCACCCATTCGATCCATTATAGTAGGAAGCGAATTGTGACGCGCGATTCCAAAGGCTATTACACATAATAATCCACAATATTGACGTCTGCGTCAACTACCTGTGGTGATTCGTTATTTCCCAGCGGTCCGATTCGCAAACTGTAACCAGGAAGGATACGCGGCTGAAACTTAGACTTCAGTTCAATAAGAATATATTAGGTCAATCCGAAAGTTCCGTCCGTTTTTTTACAAACTGTAAAGGTTTATTTGCGAAACAATATCAAAATGTATGTTAAGACCAACAATGCCTTTACATTTAGAATAGATTTTAGAATTTCAACATAGCAATTAGCCGTAAGACCGTCGTACCATCGAAGGGTTCGTGGACTGCTCCATGGCAGCCATATAGAAATAACTATATTCCCTATTTCAAGGCATTCAAATCCCGAGATCCTAATGTTGATAGATATTCATATCTCTAGATCCACAAAAATAGCTATAATGTATTTCAATTTATAATCTATCCATGTTCTACAACCCTCAATTCTCAAGGTCCTCCAATACCGATGTCCCCAAATACCTACGTCCACAGGTTTGTAGGAACTTTAATTCTAGCATTCCCACTTTTATGTCGCCAAATTCGTAGACCGCCAAATCCCTAGATTCCTGTATCCCAAATCTTAATATTTCCAAACTTGAAGGTCGTTAAGTATCTATTCTTCAAGATGTGATATTTTACAAAATAATTACGATAGTCGTAATTGTCAATCTAATTTTCTGCTAGTCTCTTTCTGTTTTATCGAATGCAGGCTGAGAATAGTTCAAATGCCACAGTTTACAAAATAACTGATGCGCTGAGAATTACCGTTTCTACGTCCTCGCAGTTCCTCTTTCGTTTTTACTAAAGAATATTGAAAATAGCTTAACTGTTACAGTTTACGAATTACGGTGATAATAATTGCTGTTCCAATCTCTTCGCCACTCCCCATCTGTATACGCACCCGCGACAAGACCGAACCGTTGCGGCTCGCGACTATGAGGGTCGTAGATCCTCACTCGATTATTCGATATCGTTAGATAGCGTATTTCCTGACTACTAAATTACTAGAGTCAGGATAATTCTTTAGGAGTTTATATTAGAACTTAGACTTGTTTAAACTTAACAAATATAATTTATTAGTAAAGAGACGAATGTAAAGTAGAGGATCGTGTCGGAAGTTAGTTGTAGTCTATGTGAAAGTTAATGGTATTCTGTTTTAGAGATGCATAAATGTCCTGTAGGTAAGCTCGTGTAGGTGTGCATGTTGGGGGTGTTCTCTACGATTCGCGGAAACGAAGTTGAAGACGGAAGCATAGGAAATCATCTGATTGGTGTGGAAATAATGATGTAGGGTCTTGAGTGACCGCCTAAATGTGGCGTCAGTCGCTTCTGGAAAAACCAGGAACTCGTGACGTCGAGGTTTTATAGTTTTGGACCCTTGACCATAGCAAGCAATAAAGTTAGGATGCGCCCTGACGTTATGAAAGCACATTTCTTAGAATAGCGAAGAATTAATGAACTATTATAGGTAATAAACATAGGTGAAACGGTGATTATAAAGACGTCCGTGGAGTTCGCAGTGGCTTCATGAGTTTATTGCTGATATAGAGGGTTTTTAGCTCGCAAGGGCGATGGTCGAGATGGATTATGGGTTACCGCGGTATTTGTCCGCGTAACACCATCCTTCATTCCTTGTTTCGAGTAAAAGAAGTCCGAAAATTGTTCAAATGTCCGAATTAACGAAATAATTAACGCGGAGATAGTTACCGTTCCAATCTGCATAACACCCGTGTTCATTAGGCAAGTTGAAAGCAACGAAATCTCGCGTTGAAAAGAGGAGACCGTAAAACTGTGGCTCGACGAGCGACACGAAAAGCAGTCGACATGGGGTTGGTAAGTCGGCCAGCCTCCTCTAATGCATATTGATAAGGTAGAAGCGAAAACTCATCGTTCATCGTGGTCGAATCGACCGAATGTCTTCCGGGTGTTCTTCTTCCGGTCCCGATTGACAAAAGTGGTCTTGATACCGCGGCTTGTTCATTAAAAGGGACCATAATCGTCGTCCGAAGAGACGGCCAGACAACGGCTGTAATAATATTGCGAGGTAAATTAACGCTCAAGCATAAACAGCCGAATGATATTAGGTGGGCGATATCGTGGCTGCTTTTATAGCGTCGTGGTATTACGACTGACATTGCGAGATTAAAATGGGCTAGTGCAGCCATTTTGCGTGCAGGAATGAGTGCACGGTATTAGCATAGAGAAGAAAATGGTGGCGCTGGAGGGAGGGCGGCGAATAAAGGTTTATTTATAGTTTCAGCGAAAAAGAAGTTGTACAGAACGCGAGCGTGGTTAATATTTTGACGCTTGTTCTATGGAATCACTGTTTCTTTTTTAATACCGGAGGTAAACCAGTTAAAATGACTGGTTTCAGCTTTCGCATTTTATAGCGCGAAATTTCGTTGCCGTGCTTTTGTAGAGATGTTTCCAGATATATTTATATACACTTTTTTAGATGTACTTTATTGAGATAAAGAACGGTTGTATATGTTACTTCATGCTTTATTATTTACTTATTTATTTTTATACTTTATCTTAAATTTAAACATGAATGTGCATTAACGCCGGTTCTAACGTTGATTCTGCTATTAATTTTATGTGAAATAAAGTGACGGAGAGTTACGTTCGTTTTCCACGATCTGAACTGAATTGAAATAATTAGCACTACCAAAAACTGAGACTTTGGAGGCTCAGTAATTTGGTAATTTAAAAATTCAGTAATGAAAGGTATGAAACTTTGAAAACTCAGAGATGGAGAAAGATGGAAATTTGTGGTTCTGATTATATAGACATTTTATCATTCAAAAATTTGAAAAATACGGAATTCAGTGATTAAAAAATTTGAGAATACAAAATTTGCCAAGTTCACATATATATATATATGTAATTATTCCAGGTAAGTCTACACGCACACTAATATGTACACCATTCTTTATTTGTTTTATTTATTGTTAAATCTCCATTTACTGAATTTGTTGGAACTTCCCGTTTATTCAATTTGTGAAATCTCGGATACTAGTCTTACGTTTCACCCTCCTGCTATACGTTTTCCGGTGCGATCTATCAAAGGTAAACATATCATGGAGATGATTCGAGATAAATGCTGTGCAATTTATCCAGTCGATCGTGGAAAGGCGGTTGCTAAAAAGGCGAAGCATCGTGCCCGGGCTCGCGGAGAGCTGTAAATTGTCTCGGTAACTGAACAACTTAAATTCCTAAAGCTCTCGAGAAAGAACGAACAGCCTAAAAAGCGAACGACCATCGGAGCAAGAGGGAAGCTGGCGAAAAGAGAAGAAGCTGCAGCTAGGCGTTTCACATGGTAATCCTCTCATGAATATCCTCAAAGGACACTCCCTCTCTCGGTTCCGGCTCTTTTCTCGTATCCGCTCGTGAGCAAGACGCAGACACTCGATGGCTCGAAGCGTTACGCTTCGTTCTGAATTGCGTGCGAGGCCGACAGACGGCTGCGAGACCTCTCTCATTCGATTAGGTCGCTGCAAAAGCTTAGCGACATGCTCGCCCCGGCTCGAGCCGAGTAATTTGATTAAAGCTCCGATGATGCGAGTAGGTGTCGATGTCGAGGATCCGGCTGCGGGAACACCCACGGATACGAGCCGAAGAAGTCGTACGACCGCTTCTTTCGCTTCATCTGCATTCCAGCCGCGTTCCTCGACCGACTCGCCGATAGAACGGCTTGTTTCCTTCGAGATACGTCGTCTGACGATGCTGCCGACCCGCCAGGAATTTAAACATTCGAAGCGTAAGGTGCCCTAGGCTCCAGGGAAAGGCAGCTGTTGCGAATGTGAACCGTTTAACCCTTTGCCGTACGATTTATTAGTCAGGCGCGTCAGTCAGCGTTAACTGTTTGTCAACGGTTACAATATTGAGACAAATGAAGAAAGTTAACCCTTTGCACGTGAAAGGTGACTCGCACTCGTCGCTTTGTTGCTTGGTTGTTATAGCAATTTGGAATAGGTATTTTTTAATTAACACTAGGGGTGCCATATCACCCACGCACGGGTGACGTATGGATTCATACATAAATCTATCGCTAATTTTAGTTGAAAAATTTAACATAACAAAGTATACAACATTTTTGTAAATACATGAAAGCTTATCGAGTAAACAAGGGTTGAATATTATGAAAATTGTCTGTAAAATTTATCGAGAATAAAATTACTTCTTGAAAGAAATAGAAACGGTTTTAGGGTGGCACCCAAGTTGTTAAATGTATAGTGTTGCATGATTTATAAATAGAATGTAACAGGTAATAGTGACACTTAATAGTCAAAGACAATAATTTCGAAAAATTTCATCAAACTATTCAACCAGAAAGTTTTGCAGTTGCTATCTGCTAGCAGCGAAAATATCTTTGAGTGCAAAGGGTTAAGATAGTACGTCGATCCTTTATTCAGCGGTCAGCATTATTAGCTTTAAACTTCAAGTTGAAGCCTATTAATAATGCGAATAACATTTATCACCGTGCTTGCGTAACGAGTCAGACTCGTCAGGGTATAGTAAACAGTTACGAGCAATTGAGTAGATTAACTTTTTGGTTAAAGTTTAACTATTTGCGATCAAATGTAATTATACAATAACCATTATCTTATGGTGCTAGAATTATATATCACTAGTTCCAATATCGCCTAAGCTATCGAATTTTTGAATTCCTTGGTCCTCACATTTTTTCAAGTCTTCACATTTCAAAATTCATAAATTTTCTAATTTGGAAGCTTCGAAATTTTTAATTTTCTAAATGTCAACTCCCAAAATTTTCCTATTTTCAAATTGACAGATGACTAAACTCCAAAAGTCCCAAATTTTCTACTTTTTATATTAAATATTATTCAATTCTCAAATTCTCAAATACACAAGTTGTCAAATTTTTAAATTTTCAAGCTCCCAAATTCTCAATTTCTCAAATTCAAAAATTCAAAAATTTTCAAATGTTCAAATTCTGAGCTTCTTAAATTTCCAAATAATGACATTTTTGGATTCTCCACGGCCATTTCTAAATTACTAGCCCTCAAAATTTCAAAAATTCCAAATGTTTGAATCACAAAAGCACAACAAGATTTAACAATATGAAATGAAAAATCTGAAACCAGACTGGTGGTAGTTCTATTTAACATTGTAGCATCGAATAGTCAGTTCCGATTAAATAGATCATACGGCAAGGGGTTTAATCAAAGTGTGAATTACCAAAATATCTCATATTACATTACTTCTATACTCGAAGTGTGCAGTGTATGGAGCCGAAACGTAAGCCGGCAGGCGAATACGGGGGGTCCTTCCTTGCCCCGTGGCAAATATGAGGCGATAGGTGAGAGAACTGAACGAAAAAGAGGTAGGAAGACACGGGGTGGAAAGCGACGAGCAAAGCGTTCTTTCACATGCTAATCCAGCAGGCGGACTACGTTCATGAATACCTACGGTCAAAGCGCATCCCTCTTCCTCTCTTTGCGTATCCCTTGCACCCTCTCCCTTCACCATCTGTCGCTGTCTTCGTTCTTCTTTCGATTTCGCGTACCCGCTCGTTGTCCGTAGCCTGAGGTACAGTCAAGAACAAATTTGGCTCCGCTGGAAAAAAAGTGTGGTTACCGAAGAAGCGGAGACTTTGCATTCGTTCATTCTTAGGTATTTTTGAGGCTCTCGAATTTGGAAACGTATGAATACGATAGCCTTGAAATTTAGGATATCTAAATTTAAGTAGTGGAATATGAGAATCTATGGATGTCAGAATCAGGTGATTTATTGATGAAAGAATTTGGGTGGCTAGAAATTTTAGGATATCAAAATTTGAGGATTTTCGAATGTCGAGATAAAGGAGTTTGTGGATCTGGAATTTGATGGTCCAGAAATTTTTTAACGTTGGAATTAGGGGTGTTCTGGATTCGGGGATCTAGAAGTAAGTAGATCTAAGAATGTCACTATGTAAGAATTTAGCTATTCAGAAATGTCGGTATGTGGGAATTAATGGATATAGGGATTTGATAAGGTAGGAATTTGAGTTTCAGAGGTTTTATGAGTGAACAACTTGAGGATCTAGAAATTTGGGGATTTTGGGATTAAAAAACTGACGGGCTTTGAGATCTAGAAATTCGAGGATGTAGGAATTTTGCTGTACTAGAAGTTTGGGTATCGAGTAGTTTGGAAGCATGGAAACTAAGGGATCTACAGGTTAAGAGATTTGAAAATTTGGTAATCTATGAATTTGAAAATCTTTAGAGTAGGAGATTTTGCGATTTAAGTATTTAGGTATACGTAAGCAACGGATTTGGTGATTTGAACATTTGGATCCTAGGGATTTGAATATATTGTGAGCTTAATGTCTATGAATTTAGGAATTTAGGAATTCAGATATTCAGGGATCTCAAAATTTGAATATCTAAGAATTTAAAAAATTTGAGAAATTTATAATTTTCCAATTTGAGAGCCAGAAAATTTGAAAATACAGAAATTTTGTTTCCTGGAATTTTGGAAAAATAGATGTTTAATAATTTGGGAATTTAGGAACTAAGGAACTTACAAAATTTGAAATCGTTAAAAGTAGAAACTTAGATAATTTGACAGTGTAGGCATACGGAGACTCGTAAAATTGAAAATTTGCAAAACTTGAACATCTCGTAACCTACAAATTTTGAGATTTGAGAAATCAACAATCTAAATCTTGAAAATTCCAACATTTTTGTGTTCAAGAACCTGCGAATTCTAGCAATTGAATATTTACAAATTTGAAGTTCCAAAATTCAGAATGCTCGAACATTTTGAAATCCGAAATGTTAGATCTCGATAATTAAAGAATTCGAACTTCTAGAAATTCGTGAACACCAGAACTTGCGGAGTAAAATATTTTCAAATTTGCGTATATGCCATTAGACGGGAGGCTACGTTGCATCCGAGTGTACATACCGGTGCACAGCCATCCTCCCTCTCCACGGCCACCCTGTCGCGCCTACGAGAACCCTCTATGAGGCACCCCCTCGCTTTCCAACCCCGTGCGACGAGGTGGCATCGCTGCAGCGGCAGCAAGAAAGGCCCTCGAGAAATGGCGCCGCTTTGTGTCCCGAATTTGTGCCGCGCCGTTCTCCGTGTTCCTTTACGAGGGGCGATAAGTCAGGAGCTTCCCTCCCCCTATACACGCACACACTCACACACATACATTCTTTGCTCTCCCTCTCTCTCTCTCTCTATACTCGTTGGTACTCTTCGGTACACTGACCTTACCGCTTCATCTCTGTCCGTCTTCCTTTCTTTATCCACGTGCCCACCTGCTTTCTAGAGACTCACGCGTTTGTGGTACTCATTATTACTCGCGTATCACAATCGTGATTATATCTGTTAGGTCTTAGGATACATATTGCAGCGAGAGGAATAGACTTCGCTCCAAGTTTCATGCAATGCAATAGTTCAATGGTTTTTTTCGTTCTCCTTTAAATACATTTGTAGTAATAGAATGACAGCCTTTACCCGTAGCAGAGATAGGACCCAAGGAGTCATTACATTCTAACAAGCTTTTTATTAATTTATTGTCAGTCGTATCTGGGTGTCAGATGTCTTAGCCTTAACTGTAGAATCTCTTGTTTGCAGTTTCCCATTCACGCCGAGGTACTTCTTGGGTTTATTATTCGCTACGGTCATTTTTAAGAAAACCCAGATAGAAATCCCTTCGTACGTCATTGATATTTCCATTTCCACACGAATGTAGCTAGGTTGAAATTAGCGATAAATTTGGATTGTCGTTGCAAAAGTATTTTTATCTAAAGAAAAATGGTCAATGTCTTCATAAACTTATTGCCGTGACGGGTGGATCCGAAAATATCTGTCTATTGCCTTTAAAAATTGTAGATTTCGAACCTGGATTCTATGATTTGTCTTCGGAGTCTTGTACGGTTACTTATGAAGACTAAAACTGATGCGTCGCGCTCTAAGGTGATGCAACAATCCTCGTTATCCTCAAATTAGAACCTAATAGAATTAGGGTATGGTTTAAATAGTTTGAAATAATATATACACACTAAATGAAATAGAACTGAGACTTTATTCTGCGAACACGAGGGATGTTTGCACTGTACGAAAGCTAAATTCGAAGTAAAAATAAAAGAGAAAGCTTGGAAGAGAAAAACCTCTATTGGGCCGTCTTGAAGAAAACTCAGAGAAGTGCACATGTGTTGTTTACAACTCGGACCTCTCCGCGGGTCTTCAATTTCTGACCTGAGGACTGTTAGGCTATGAAAAGACATTGTCATTGTCCTTCGACACTCGAGTTCTTTTTGCAGCTAGATATTCCAACAGAACCGTTTTGCAGTCGATTATACCGAATCGTGGTTCGATCGAGTACTATGGTTCCTCGTGAAAAATGTCCTCATCATCGACGAATTCGAACACTTTCCCCATCGAGCGCGTAGCGTAGTCGTATGTCGAAAATGTCCACATTGTCAACAGACTGGAACCCTTTCGTCCCATGTTCGTGTTCCACTTTCGTTTTCCAGGACGGTATTCGTCGGACGAACGATATCGTCATAGGAGTCGAAAAACGCCGCGGTCGTTCAATTTCGTACCGCGAGCACGGTGTAATTGGGAGCATGCTCGGCGGGCTCGTTGCCGAGAATTTAGTTGCCGGTTCGCGGTAGGCGGTTCGCGGGTGTACCAGCGTCGGTGTGGGCGTCGTCGGCGACGCTGAAGCGTCGGTGTGTACCGATACGTGGCCGGGATGGGTCGGTGTGGAGGACAGAAGAGGAAGCCCGACGGTGTACCGGCGATGTCGGCGGTGGGGCTGCTGGCGAAGTGTGCGAAAGGGATGGCGATCCCACGTGCTGCGCTCCCATGCATAGAGAGGGCTCATGTTTCCCTAATGCAGCCCGATAAATATTTAAGCATAACGTAATCGGCTGGATTATCCTGCTGGCGGAACGGAGACGAAGGACGGGCCGGTAAAAATGGAGCGAAGAGGAAACGAGCGCGAGAACGAGGACGCAATCCGTAATGCTCGGTCATGTTCCCTATTGGCTCGCGAAATGGTGTCTTTCGTAATCCCGTACAACCGACCGGATTGGATATTTATCTAATACGACGCTTTAGCCACGCCGCAACGGCACGAATTTTTATTGGGCTTACGTTCGGGAAATTGTTTCCGACGCTGCGCGTGTCGAAGGGGACGAGCCTGGATAAACGAGCAAAAGATGTTTTCGTCGAGGAGCTGCGATCGACGCACCGACTTTGATTAATGAGCTGAACGGCGAATTTCGAGGGGAACACGGGCCAACCTTGATGAGCTCAAGCGTTGCTAACCGAGTGCGGTTTATGAGATTCACACGAATTATCGTAAATTTTCAGCGATCTTGTCTGTGATATAAATGTATAGATACGTTTTGCGATAGTTTCGATATGAGATGTAAGATGACGAAATTGTTGGTTATAAATCTTATACATGTACGTTGGAACCAGTTGCATCGGCCACGTAACAAGAAGAAGGGTTAAGAACCCTGAAACTCCCATGTATAAGGAAAACGTACACTGGAAAATTTTGCATACATTTCTTTTATTTGAAATTCATTTTTGTTATTTATACTGTATCATGTCTTCTACTTCTACAGTACTCATGAATGAGCTGTTGCGAATGAAATATTTGTGAAGTAATAATTAACATTTTTAAGCTTTTAGTTGTAATTTAAGCTTTAACAATATTGTAAGCTTCTACGTTCCTAATATTAATATAGAGTTTAGTAATTTATGGTTTTATGTTTTTCGTGTTATCTTCAGATTTTAAGTTTCTAGACTTAATTTATGTTTTTAAGTTTTTTATTTTTATTTATCCTTTAGAAATTTGCTTCTAAATTTTTCGTTATCATATACGTCTTTAATGTTTTAGCTTTAATTGAAGCTTTAGTAGTCTAAACATTTGCGTTTTTAATTTCAATTGAAGTTTCAGCCTTTTCAATTTATACGTTTTTTTTTAATTTAAACTTTATTAATTTAACTAACTCTAATTTCGTAAAAGGGTAACGAATTAAATTCAAATTAAATTGTTGATTTAATCGACAAGAGTATTGAAATATAGAAACTGTGACAGAAAATAAAAATAAAATCGGAAACTTTACATGGTACCTACTTCTCTATATTACAAAGCAAACATACTTTTCCAAGATGTACGTTACAAAGATAAGTACGTTCAAATTATGGTCCAATAAAATGCATTTCTTAATAATTTCTGATTTAATATAAACATTTTTATGATATTGATATTATAATACTAACATTTAGTTAAATTTATATGAAAAATATTATTGTTCGTAAAACTCGGCTTTTAAGATATAATGTCGAGTGCACTGAGTTGCGAAATAAATAAATTCATAACGCAATAAAAATACGAAAACCCGATACGTTATTGAAAGAACTCAGAAACAGAACGAATGTATCATATAAACTGTTCAAAATAAATGAACAACAGATCGAATGTCACAGCAAATCATTATAAAATGATACAGACAAAACGGGAAAAAAATAATATTATTCAGATAGAGTCATCATCTTTCAGTATAAGGTTCAAATCACTTACCGGATATAATTTCTAAGCTGCATCACGTTACATTTTCATTTCCTTAAAAAATTATCGCATTACATCTGTGTGTTCATCAGGATTCAACTTAATGAACCACGAACTAGTTAGGTTGTGGACTCCGTGAATCCACTCGAAAGGCAAAAATAACCGAAGAACTCGCGAGGGTAAAATGTGTGCTTTATTAAAGCTAAAACTTGATTTAGCACATAAGAAAATAGTAACACCTCGTAAACTGACAACGGACTTTAAAGGTAAATATAAATTTGGTTGAGTCCTCTTTGAGAATTATTAGTAATCTACTGAGAAGAAAAAGTATAATAATATTCTCGCCAGAAAAAAATGTGTAGTGAGGATTAGTGTGCTGTTGGGGGTGAACAAACGATTAAGTTGAAACTAAACTATTTCATTGGTTGTTGTAAATTGAAGGGAAGAGGACAAGAACCGTCCTCTCAAAATGCTCGTCGCGATGTCAATATGACCTCAGGTAAAAAGTACGAAGTCGTCAGTCACCTAACGGTTCGACACCCATAAAATAATAAACCGCTCTGCCTCTCGAAAATCATGCTAAATTAAAAAAAGGTTAAGAACATAACTTGCACGTCGTAAAGAGCTACAACGGGGAGTTGTTGATTATTTATGAATTTTCTAACGTTAAAACAAGCCCAAGCTTTATGATTCTATGAATGGGCCGCGAAAACATCCCTAAGAAAAATGTCAAACGTTGTACGTATACTCCGGGCCTAAATGTTCCGAATCTGAAATCAAACCGCACAAATACATGTCGAACTCCGCGACCGTCTTTGGCAGCCTCATCGTTCTCTGATAACAGCGAGTCGAGGTTGCTCTTTTTCGAATTTCATTTATCGTTCGACCATGGTGGGGGTATTGCCGCTTTCACGAGCGACAAAATACCGACCAATCTGTCCACCCTACAACCACAGCGGCAAAATAGTTCGGTAGAAATCGGCGATAGGGGAGTCGGTTATGGGAGGGGGTTGGGGGGTAGGCCGATGGGCGGACAACCGAAGGGGGGGTGACAGAGGACGGGAATGCAGCGGATGAGTTCGTCCAAAAGCGCCAGGAGGTGCACGGGGTGGTTAGGCAATTTTACGCTCTCCCAGTTACAAAAACCATTTACGCTTAAATGCTCTCGCGTCCCCCAAAGTCCCGCAACCCCTCGATGTCCGCCACCAGCCGCCCCCCTCCCCGTCTATTCGGCCGCCACTTTTTCCCCCGGTGTTCCACCCCGTTCTGTACGAAATTCGCTGCCGCCTACTCGCCCCATGCCGTGACACGATGGACAGCCACCCTCCAGGGGCTTCGATGTCCTGCAAATGTCCGGCTAGAATACCATGGATGTATCGCGATCGTACCGCATCGTCCCAAAAACGAAACCAGCTACCACGGATAGGATAGGGTTATCGTTAGCTGCACGGCCGTGCGGCTATAAAAAATTTGATAAAAAGTTGTCGGAGTCCGTGCATCGTCGGTGACGCTTGTATCCTGTAAATTCTCTCTTTTTTTTCGTTGGATCTATTAGACATCGCGCATTGCGTGCTGACGACTTTGCTGGACAGATTTTGTGATGTACCTTGCCCTTGGTCTTTTGTCGGTGATCAACGCGGTGCGATGCGCAAACTTTGATGATGTTATTAAACAATATAATCTAACGATAAATGAAATGATGTATTGAACAATACAGCATTGTTGTTGAAGTATTATATGCGGTATAGTAGTATATTAAAGTAAAGGGGGCGTTTAGTGTGAATTTGGGAATTCAGCAACTTGGAAGTTTAGATATTCAAAAATTTTGAGAATCGGTAGTTCCAAATTCGGGAATTTGGTAATTCGTGCATTCAGAAATTTTGGGACTTAGGAATTTTGGCGTTTAGAAATTTAAATATTCAGAAATGTAGAACAGTCGAAGTTAAGAAACTTTGAATTCAGAAATTTGGAAATTTGAGGACAAACAGAATTGAAATGGGATTTTATCGAATTTTTCAAATGTAGATGGCGTCGTTGTAACGAAATAATAATTAATAATTTTATGATAACGAATGAAACCATGCAGTCAATGTGTTATGAAGCATTTTAAAATGATGTCCAATTGACTCAAATAGTCTATAGTGGCGTTACAATAGTTTTCGAAGATCAAAGCTGCAATGGTTCCATACTTGTCTATACGGATTAAGTTTTGTGCTTGTGAACTACATATACGCATCAAATACAAACTTGTAATGTTTGACAACTTGCCCAAGTTATCCGAAACTGGAGCCTTTTACAGCCGAAGCCCTTTGGGGATTGGCCTTTACTCACCAACCATCAATATTTCAGAAGGATTATTGGTTTAATCCAAACACGCGGTAGCTATGGTCAGTATTGTTGTAAATTTCTGCTAACAGAAATTCTATACCACCGTTTAATCTCGTTTTATTCATTTTCCGTTGATCTACGACTACGTTCGGGTTTCAAATCATTGAAGGATTATCAGTGAATATAAAACGTATACAATTACAGGGTTGCGAATATCGTTTGTAGTTAGTTAACCCAAACTATGTGTATAATGATAATACTTCAAATTCATAATAACATAAAATCATAATAAAGTTCCAAACAATTTGAGTTAAGCATAATCTGCAATTACTGTACTGCAAATGTCGTTTGTTGTTAAACAAAACTACATATTACGTGTATAATGATAATAACACAAATTCATAATATCATAAAATTGTAATAAAATTACAAACATTTTCAGGTAAGCATAATTTGCAATTACATTACTGCAAGTGTTGTTTGTTGTGGAGCTAAACTGTGTATAATTATAATAATTCAAATTAATCATCGCCTAAAAACACAATAGTTTTTCTAAATGTATGTACGTATATTAAAATTATTTTTTTAAAATTGTATAATATTATGATTGAGGTATAAATATTTTATTCATATAACATTTAACTGTTTCCCTTTTGTTTATACACTTTAATAAAAGAATACTTTTTGCATACTATAATGAAATACTATTTGTACATACATTATCAACAAATACTATTATAAGCATAGTGTTTATATGCTGCAACAAAAGATAAATGCAATTCGTGAGTAGAAATCGAGCTGTGATTAGAAACGGGGGGCTTAACCTTATAACTAAAATACTGAAGACTTTTCCGAAAAATCCTTAGACTAAGGGTTTTCTTAACCTGTCCTAAAACTCACATAATCCAAACAATTTTAAATTGGTCAAAAATTCATTTCAACATTCTGCTAGCATCTGTCACCTACTTCCGATTTAGAATCTTCATTTTCCCCACTATTCTGAACACTGTCCACATTTCACCCCATCCACTTTGTCAAATATCGAGTAAAAATGAATAATGTTACTCTAAAAATTAATCTACTAGTAATTTCCGTTTACATTAAATTAAACTTTTCAGCACTGTTTCATCAGTGGACCCATCAGACATAATAATACTATTTGTAAGTAAGAATGCTTAAATCCAAAAATGGTCGGTCCTCGAAGTTCAGATTATAAAACTTTCATCCTGATCTATCTCCGAAATCGCGAATCTTCACGCGATCGAGGAAGATCTTCCGTCTAATTACAAGAGGAAGTTTTCTAAGACGAAGTTCGCGGCGCTACTAAAAGAAAATGAAGGCTAACGAGCGGTTAACAAGGGAAGAGAAACTGGCATCTGTACCGGAAGGCAGGTGTGTGTCAAGAACACCGTGCGTCGACTCGTGTAAACCTGGAAATCACGTATTCATCGTCGGTCCATTCGTAACCCGTTGTGTGGTCAAGAATGGGGATGAGAAGGGACAGAGAAGGAGAGAGAACGATAGGGGTGCAAGAGGGGAGGCGATTAATTTCACAGCGCGATTCATAATGGAGCCCCATCAATCACAGCCGCCAGTTACGCGGAGAATCGCGCATGGCGGTCCGAACTCGTACGATAATTAATTTCGAAAAATTATTAATCGCAATAATGTTCTCATTTACATAGCCCCGTGCCGGTCAGACTGTAGCGTTAATCAAGCGATTCGTTACAATGCCGTGCAGTTGTAGAATACTTGGTTAGAGATAATTCAGCTAATAGAGTACCGGCATTACAACGATCCATCAGTGACGTGGACTCGATGATACTACCATGTAAATTTTCTGGCAGCTTTCGTTAAAGTATGTTATATAGATTTAAGGAAATTTCGGTTTATGATGCATCGTTTGGAGAATCGTAATTTTAACGCCGTCATTCCAAAGATTCATCGGTGCGGATAATGTTACCCTCCTAATCTGGGCGGGTTATAGTAAATGATAATCGAGGAATTTTAAAAGTAAAGTAGATTGTTACGAATGGTACGACGTCGCAAATGTGAAGAAGTCATTGAAAGATAAAATTAAAGTTGAAATTCTAATTGTACAGTTAATTATAAAGTGAGCATGGTGGGTCTTCTTAACGAAAATGGCGATATAGGAGAAAGAAACTGCGTCACTTCTCGGTTTTTGATTAGTATATTTTCAAGTTTATAGAGGTGCAAATTCAGAAAATTGAACATACAGAATTTTCAAAACGTTCGAAATTCAATAGTTTGATGGTTTTATTTCATAATTTAGCAATTTGATGGTCCAGTAAGTTATCAAGTTGATGATTTGGTAAGTTAGAAATTAGAGAATTCAGGAACTTGTATGTTTTTGAATTTGGGAATTTAAAAATTTGGAAATTTGGACATTTACTTTCGTAGGGATTTAAGAATTTAGAGATTATGAAAATTTGAGAGTTTGAGGGTTTAGCAATTTGGTAAACTGTGAAATTTGAATGATTGATATTTTGGAGAATTGGAAATTTGACGATTCGGAGATGTAGACTTTTATAAATTTATAAATTGAAGAGTTTGTAAATTTGAAAATTTTGGGATTCAGACTTTCGAACATTTAAAAATTTAAGAATTCGGAAATCTACAAATTTAAAGTTTTAACAACGAATTTTAAATTTATTAATTAATAATTTAAGTATTTAGAAACCTGGAAATTTTAGAATATAGAAACTGGATACTACTGCATCACAAATTTCATCCTATACTGTTTATAAGTCTTTTATTAGAAATATAAAAGTGGTCACATAAAACTTATTTATGCAACTATATTATTCACATATGTAATTTTCACATACATTGTACCTTCTTTCTACATTAAACATTTTATCTGTTTCAGGTACGTAAACGGCCAAACACTGGATATCGCTCCATCTGCAAATCGGTAAGGCAAAGTTCTGCGCAATCCTCCTGATATATTGCCAAAATGCAAAAAAAAAAACGAACATACCAAATTTGAATTCAATCACACAAGTTAACTCGAACACCTCAGTTCATTAACCCTTTATGAACCGAATTTTTGTTTTAAATCCCAAAAAACTGGTGGAACGAAAAATCAGCAACTATAAACCTATATATGGAAACGAATAAAAATATTTCCGTCTAAATAACTTTATTACAAAGTATTCACTATGTGACTTTCAGATGACAACGGCCTATAATGTTTGTTTCTTTTACTATTTGATAAAATATCGATAAATTAAAATTTGACCTGAAAGTTACACAGGCCCATAGAGGGTTAACACAGTAAAATTAAGTAGCGCAGATCAATGTTTAATCAGTCACGATATATCACACATGTCCAATCTTACCTGACACATACAAGGCCGTTAAAAAGATAACAGTCTCTTGTCTCTCGAAGATACAAACGGTGTAAAACATACAGAAGTTGTTTTATTGCAAGTGAAATAACTTAAGTACGCTAACACACGACGAAAAGCGAGGGCCACACTGACAGGACGCGTGTGCACGTGCACGGGCAAATATATCGTGGCAGGAATGGTGGTTAACAGCCCGTGACGTCGTAAATTGATAGTAAATGTCACATCCGGATTGCAGAATAAGAACGTTCTCCTGTGGGAAAGCTGCTGCTGCCAACGATCACTTAGTCGTTCACTTCGCGAACCGTGAATGTCGTTCGCAACATTTGCTGACGATCGCAATTCCGAAATATCGATATTTCATTGAAAGTGTTAGTTGAACAAAAGTAATTTTCGCTCATGAATGATCACACACTCGATCCGTGAGACGTTATTATTAGATACCAGTGTACCAATGTAAATTTTTTTTCTAGGCTAGGATTTGCTTTTGTATGAAATTATTGTGAGAAGAAGGTTATTACCATTTTTCTGGGAATATATAATTGTCCAAAGTTGAATGTGTTGATGAATATATGAATAATATGAGCAGTAAATAGGAATATTGAATATGAATAGTAGATTCGAATAGTACTTTGGGGAAAGAAGGGGTGCAAAATAGAACTACATTGATATAATATTTTATTTTATGATTAAAAGTGTGATGTTCAAATTTATTAGTAGTAGTTCTGACGGTACTTCAGAATGAGAAGAGTTATTGATACTTGTTGAATTTTATGTACGTATTAAAAATATAAATTTTTAGTACCTTTATGTTACTATATATTTTTTCCGACAATACACTAGAATAAAATATAGTACAACAATACACTATTCACTATATATATTATTCACTAGACTGAACTTTGGTACACTAAACTGACATATAGTACAATGCTATATACTATACAAAAATATAGCACTGCATATACGTTATAGAGTTGGCAACCTTATATTAGAAGCATAATTCTTTACCACATATACGCTTGTAATATAGCATTGTTCAAAATCCAAAACTTCGTAAAATACCGAAATCTAACTACGCTTAAATTGAAAAATGTCAAAAACTTCAAACCCGAGTTACAATATTTCAAAATTCAGAAACTAGAACATTAAAAAGACCCATAGATTTTAATTTTTAAAATTTCTAGATACCATAGTTTCAAATTTCTAAGATCCCAATATTTTCCAATTTCTAAAATTGTATAATCTACTAAAGCGAATCATTCCGTCTATGCTACGCACACTTAACATATTGCAGAAATCGTAAACCATTTATTTGTCTTCGCAAGCTTGCACTTATACATGTTTCTCATGCTTATTGTTAGATTCGATACTAGTAAGTAAAATTTCGTAAAACATGTATCGATATCACCGTTCGTGTGATTTTATCGCAGTTTCAAGTAAAATATCGAAAGTTCGCGAACAAAACGCAGATTACGAGTCTCGGACGCCCGTGTTACGTTTTTCATTACCGGTCGGCCATTTCGCTTGACCTTTCACTCGTTCCGCTCGCGTGCACCGTGAAAATTAATAAAATATGAAAATTGCAGTCCGGTTGCCGAGGAAATTCCGCAGGAGCGTGCTGGATGTTGAAGGAGATCCAACGCGTGCGTTCAGGTCCGAACTTTATTTATTCAATAATCAGCCCGTTGTTCTTTTTGCGGTGTGGAGCGTGGCACGCGATCGCGCTATATCGCCTTCTGCGACGTTGGAACGCGTTTTGCATGGTAATCGTTCTCGCTGGGTAATGGTCTTTCGTCCATCCTTTTCAACGCGGAATGCCGGTGCCGGTCACATGATTTGTCGCACGGAGACAATGTTTTCCTTCGATACGTTGCGTTGGTATCCGCGGAGGGGTCGAGTAAACGAGCGTATTCGTCGAAGTAACTGCCAGACAATCGATAGGTCGCCTATCCTGGTAACGCTTCGTTGTGTCTCTCAATTTCGGCCGGGGGGCTCCATGAATACCCAATGGCCCGGCAGGAACTTCAAACCGTTCTAGGAACACCGGCTGGCACCGAGACCCGCTTCCATCCCATCGAAATCGAAGCTACAACACGCGATCTCGCGCGTCCTCGTTCGACGATTTCGACCGACCGCGGAGAACAACGTTTCACAAATTGTACGAGCCTGTTGCGGCGCAAACTAATAAAACAAAGAATTGAAACATAGAAAATAATCGCGCTATACGTTATAGGAGGATGGTCCAAAATAAAGTAAGAGTGTTAATATCGTTTAGGCCCACTATTAAGTTGTAAGGTTCTTAAGGCCAACAGTGCCTTTAGTATTAGAATAGATTTTAGAATTTATAAAATAAAATATTGAAATCCTGGAATCTCGAAAGCTCGGAAACTCGAAGGTCTCGTAATCTGGACATTCTCAAATTTGAACAATTGTAAATTTATAATTATGAAAATTTGTAAGTTCTTAATGTAACATATATCACACACACACACATCTCGGAATAACGAAATACTAATGTGTTATTCGACCAATCTAGATTTCGTCGCATCTTTCTTACTTTTTCTAACGGGCAAATCATCTACATTGAAAATAGGATCGCCATCAAAGGAAAGATCAACAAGGACATCCAAACATAATAATCGTTGTATCCCCACAGTTCAGTGGAACGAGAGAATAGAGATGGTAGCCAAATGTGGCTAGAGCGTCACTTTGTCATTTCTGCTCCACCAAACCAGAAAGTCTCTTTTTACGGCATGTGCACTCTATTTGCTGTATGAATTGCAAACATACGGCGAACCATTAAATTAAAAGCTCAATGGAAACAGATCGTCGCAAAGTTGTCGCAATAAATTGCGTCTTCAGAAGTTTCTTGAGAGGCTGCCGTGGCACGTTTAAGATATATGGCACGTTCAATAAACGCTAGTACGCGAATTTGTTGAGGCATCCGGTACAGAATTAGGTCGATGTCGGGTACTTCAATTAAATCTCTACCTCACGACTCATCCACTGTTCAGTTTCATTTGAGAGTCGACCACACAATGACCATTCCTGCCCGGAAGATCCATTTGACGCAAAGGACCCAGAGTTCCTGACTCATGGATCCTTCTGTGCGATAACCTCTCGATAATTGCTCCAAATGCTCTGTTCCTCATTTCGATCGATTTCTATCGATCAAAAACTTTCTAGGTTATGCCGGAGTGATTATATAATTTCATTGAGGTGGAGCTAGAATTTATGATTTTTCTGAAGGGAGAAGTAGATGCAGTTTTAAATGAGCAGCAAGGTCAGTTGTACAAATAATTTATCATCGAAGCTGAACAATGCGAAGTTCTTTCTGGAATAAATTGTTGCAATCTTCATTTTTCAAATTTTCAAATATACTGACTCTTAGTATTCCAACTTTCTGAGTTGGGAATATAAAAGTTTAGAAATTTTGGAAGTTAAGAATTTGGAGATTCGGAAATTCAATAACTTAGAAATTCGGAAATTTGATAAGTTTGGAATTTGGAGATTTGGAAATTTAAGAACTTGGGAATTTAGACATTTAAGAATTTAGAAATTTGTTGTATGAAGAATTTAGAGATTTGGGAATGTGGAACTTTAACAGTTTGGAAATTTGGGAAGTTAAGAATTTGGAGATGTGGAAATTTGGAAAGTCTAAAATTTAAAGATTTGGAAATTTAGAAAATCTAAAATTTAAAGATTTGGAAATTTAGAAATTCAACAATATAGAAATCCGGGTAGTTAAGAATTTGAAGATTTAAAAATTCGCAAGCTTGGGAATTTTTAAATACAAGAATTAAAAAGTTTTAGAACATTCAATCATTAATTTCAATCACGGCACAGTTTGCTACAGTTTGCTACAGATCTATGAACCTATTTTCAGATGCAAGAGAGTGAAAAGTTATGGGTCAGAGATTTATCCTGTAGATCCTGAATTATTCGACTCTATTGAGTTGAAAGATGCTTCGAATCATATTTCCCATCAGTGTACGCAATAACCTCGCATTTAATTCTCATAACAATGTTCCAAGTCGAAAAATCCATGATTAATTCTTGTTCGATGTACCATACCTTCTATTATGGACTCGCTGTTCAAAGTACGTAATTTGTACCATTTTCTTCGTCAGAAATTTTCGTACTAATGTTTCGAGTATTTTAGAAATATTTTTCGCCGCAGTTAAATGCTTTGTGCAAATATTTTGAAATTATTTTTACGTCGTTGTTGGTCAAGGTAAAAAGAGGGAAGGAGACGTTTTTCCGCACGAACGGCGCTGTTATGATGGGTGGTTTTACATCGTTCTTTCAACGTCGCAACCGTGTATACAAAGGGACGAATTGCTTGCAAAATAACTCTGTCTTTTTCCCCGTGGCGTTCTGCATCGTCGGATGTTCTTTAATGAAGAACCACATTCAGGTATCCGAACAGACGCGCACGCAACCACTCGAACTTCCGAGGTCGCGCTGCAATGGGTCAAATGAAGTTTACACAGAGCAAATTATACTCTTACAATTTGTTAATGATTCAAATGGCACGTGGACGCGCAAATACAAATTTTTTAAAGGAGACTCTTCATTGATAAGAAATTCTGTACACAAATTTCAGAGAATTTCCATTCGATGAATGTAGTTACAAAAAAATTAACATTCTTTACTCTCGGACAGAAAATTCTCGCACAGTATTAAAAAATATCCAGAAGTAAATGTTTCGTGGAATAAAATATTTAAGAATGAAGAAAAGTACATTTTTCGAGGAAAAAAATATTCACGAGTAAATTACAAATATGTCTAGAAAAATAAAAATGTTTAGTATTTATCCAAAGTATGTCAAAATGACAAGTATGACAAAATGGCTACCACCGAACTTAACGCGTTAGACCTAATATATATGTTTCGAACGATTTGTGTTCATTTAGAAACTTTGTAGATGGAATAATCTACTAAATCACTTACTGACGTACGATTGAAATCAACGCGTTACATTTAACATTATTTTTCGAATATCTTTTGATCTTTTAAAAGTTTTCAAGTTGTAATAATCAACTTAACCGGTTATTATTATTTGTTATTCTTGATGTGACAATCTACTTAACCACTTATTATTTATTATTTCTGATATGATACTATACTTCACCACTTATTATTATCTATTATTCCTGACGTGATAATCTACTTAGCCACTATTTAACATACTTAAAATCTACTTTACGTAATTCAAAAGCATCTTTCGATTGTAAGATGGCATAAATGGTTGTATTTTAATATTTTCCTTTGAAAACAACGGAAATAATGGAAAATATTTGCAAATTGAAATGATTCATGCGGATATTGCGAATGTTTCACGAGTCGATTGAAATGCATCTCGACTTCTCGGGCTATCTTCGAGCTGACTATCGAAATTTCGCCTGGTTTCTGGAGATTGGTCATTAACCTTAGCTACCCCATTGTTCTCGATTGCGAACGGGCTAAGACCTACACAATACGGTCTCAGGCTTTCCATTATCTCCGAGATTATCGCTGGTTGTTGCAGCGTACCATTCGAGTTCTTAACTTTAGCGAGGTCGATCTTTCTGCGGGAAGGATCTCAAAATTTCAGCCTTATCGCTCCGATGAATCTCGTATATAAACGACTGCTTTAATCGCGCTGAATGGTCAAATCATAGCGCATAATTGGACTGCGATTATGCTCGTGATATCGTCTAAACAGATTAAATCAAACTGATAACAGATAATTGTACTAACAATTAATAATATACAAAATTCGATAATTTAAATCCTCCTTCCTCGGTCTGATAATTCATGTACTTCTCAATTTGTAGGTCTGATAATTTGTGTACTCCTCAATTTCATTATCTGATTATTTGTGCACTCCTAAATTTTTAGGTCTGATCATTTTTTTACTTTTCAATTTCTCGGCCTGTAATTTGTGTACTTCTCCATTTCTAGGTCTGATAATTCCTGTACTTCTCCATTTCTGCATACTTTATAAATTTGGGAGCTAGATTTCACAATTTCCGAACAACAGACTTATTGAATTCTCAAATTTTCATATTTCCGACCTTTGAAACATCAACATTTTCAAATTCTTAAATTTCCCAAGTTTTGGATTTTCTGTAACTGCACAAGTTTAAATTTCCAAACATCAAAATTTTTACAGACCCTTTCGCAAGTTCTCGAATTTATAAATTGTTAAAACACTTAATTATTGTATATACGAATCTATAAATTTACTAATTCATTGGTTACTGCCCTTCATTGATTTAATATATTCCGCCTCCGCACATCAGTTGGAAGTACTTATATCAGATATTCGATAGAGTCCAGATATTAATGTCAAGCATGCAGAAATTATGTAAAATATTCTGAATATAAATTGATCAACTGGTTTCCGAAACTCGGAAAACAGAACGGTCAGAATAATTCTGGTCGCCGATCTTTCTCAGTTTGCGAACAGTATTCAAAGGTCAGCCGACCATACGGGAGACAGAATAGATTAGAACAACTTAGTTTAGGAATCCCATGAATTTCCAATTATCAAGTTGGCGGCACGCCGACAACCAGCGGCTATTCTCATTGTCTACGCTATGAATTTCATTCTTCATCCTCATTCTCATATGGAAATGTACCGTAAAAACTAATTATTTCTTCTGAAACTCATCATAAGATTGTACACGCTGCCGTCGATTAGTGTTAAGGCAATTACTCGTTTCAGCTTTATGGTTTCTCAGCAATATTAAATACCCCCAAATTAAACTCGCTAATAATTTATTACTTCCTCATCCTGGATACAGTTTGTAATATATGCGAGTGTTTTTGAAATTTATAATATACTTGAGTATTTTTGCAATATTTAATATACTTGAGTATTTTTATAATATTTAATATACTTGAGTATTTTTACCATTTTTAATATATTTCAGTATTTTTACAATTTTTTAATACTCGAACGCGTTTAAAATTACATGTACATGGCAAATTTTCTTATTAATGTACCATCAGAGCAGATGATCATCGTTGCAATAAAATTTTATAATTTTGTTTAATTTGCAGGTTCATGAGTAGCATTTTTTTACGAATCTCTTCCATTGGTAAGATAATAAAAAATAAAGGTGTTTGGTACCTGCATCGATTGTCCCATGGGTCTGAAAATGATCATGTTAAATTTTTCAGCAAACAAGTTTCATAGTATATCGGTATCTTCCCTCCGGTGCCGGAAATTTTCTCGTTTGTATCAAGTAGATCGTTGTCGTTTCTATCAAGTAGCTTATTCCTGCTTCTATCGAGTATAACATTGTCGCTCGTATCAAAGTTTCACTGTAATTACCTTGAATCCAGACACTTCCCTCGGAATTTATTCGATCGGGAGTACGGCGGCTCCCCACTTTTCCTGCGGGATCAGGAAAAAGCAAGAAAAACGAGTGAGCTCAGGTAATACAGAGGATGTGGGCAGGGTCGCGGAAAATAACGTAATTGGCTGGCAATACTTCGGCGAGTCGGCTCGTTAAGTTTTATTAATCTGATGCGAAATACAAGCGCAGAGAGAAGTTCGAATGCGAAAAGTCCCCGAGGATCACGAGGAGGGAAGAAGAACGGCGAGGAAAACGAGAAACACAAAAGTATGGAGGCCGATGCACGGATCGACCCGGGTCGGTCATTCTTAATTAAATATAATTGCGGAGGTCAGGTCGTCGATATGGGTATCGATATGGTTCGATTTCCTATCGGAACGAGTCCCGTCCGGGAAGCTTTCGCGAAGTTACGCCCGGCACCGAGTTTTTCCTTTTTCTTTCTAAGCCGATGGCCTTCGACGTTGCCGAGATAACCGATGCCCCCGAAAGCTTCGCCTTCGAAGATCTCCGAAACTTTTTCAATCGGCGACCTTTCCTCGATTCCGTGCCACCGATGGCATTCAACATAATACAAAGTGCTCCTCTATTTTCATTATTTTATGGACAACTTAAAAATAGCTGGATCGCAGGCCGTTATTATCGAAAGTTCTTCATGAAGTATACAGCATCGAAGGATGACCTCTGCATTCACACTGGGGAAAAAACTGTACTCGCCAACGAGTCTATTTCTCATTCGATTTGAGTGATCTTTCTTTTCAATAGAATCTAATTGAATTTCACAAGCGGACCAAATTTTTGATAAATATATCTGCATTCTAGAAAAGGTACTGCTTTCCTACAAATCTGACTGTAATTTTTAATACATAAAGTCTAATGGTTGTAGTAATTTTTCTACCACTTAAAAATGTTTGAAATAACATAAAGTGCATTTAAGTAACAGTAATTGTATAAAGTTAATTTTTGTGCTTCTTTCGTTATTTTTTTGTTGTTGTGTAATGATATAAATATTTTTATTTTTTTATTAGAGTAGTGTCACATTTTGACTTAGTCCGTTCTCTTAATTCCGAATATACTTGAGATAAATAAATCGGAAAGTTGTAGCGAATTGATTGAAAATTGGCGCGCTCGTAATCAGATTTCTTGGCCGCGAAATCTCGTAAATGGAGTATCTGATCTTCTCGGTGGACTACGGGGTATCAGCTGAGAGATTTGGTGGATGTCGAGGAAATAAGAAGAATGTGCGGGGAGAACCTCTGTATGAGCAGGTTTTCTGTTCTCCGCAACGACGGTAAACACTCCCGACCGGCCGCTATGGTGGCCACGAAACGAAAGTGTGGGACAAAAAGTAGATAAATGGTGACTGGATAGTAAGGGTGGACCAATCTATCACGCCCCAGGGGAGTGTTATTGACAGTGCAAGAACTGTCTAACCCTCGACCTCTCTTTCTTCGTCCCCCCGTGTTCCTCTTGTGGTTATTTCCTCGCTCCTGCACCCTTGTCTTCTTCTTTTTCGACATTCTACTCTTAGGACATCCTATCCGAACTTCTGTTTCGCGATCCACTTTTCTCTTTCGTTGGTACCACGAATGTACAAACAATGGAAGAACTTCGCACGGGGAATTAAGTGAAGTACGTTTGAGAGTTTGAAATTTGGATTCTAAGAGATTTTTTAACACGTTGAGTGCCATGTTACCCACATACGGGTGACGTATGAATTCATACAGAAATCTATCGCTAATTTTAGTTGAAACATTTAACATAACAGAGTATAACAAATTTTTGTAAATATATTAAAGCTTATCGAATAAAACAAGGTAGAATATTATGAAAATTGTCTATAAAATTTATCGAAAATACAATTACTTTCTAAAAGGTATTGAAATTGTTTTACGTTGGCACTTAATTAGGAAGTGGAATTTGAGAAATTGAAGATTTTTACATTTAGGAAGTTCAGATTGTGGGAATTTAAGGATTTGAGAGTTTAGAGATTTTAGAATTTAAGGACTTGGAATTTTAGGAATTTGAGAATTTAGCGACACAGAAATTTAGGAATTTGGGACTGTACGAATTCGGAATTTTGGATATTAGGATTCCAAGTTTTGAGATTTTCGAGATTCGATAATTCAGAAGTTTGCGAAGTTAGGGATCTGAGAAGCTCAATGATTTGAGAATTGTGGGATTCTGAAGTTTAAGATTCTAGGCATGTAAATCTATAAATCTATAAATTAAAAAATCTAGAAATTTAGAAATGTAGGGATCTATGAATCTGGAAATCTAGAAATCTAGAAATCTAGAAATCTAACAATCTAAAAATCTAAAAGTCCAGCACTCTAACAATCGGACGGTCTAAAAATCTAAAACATTTCAGGTTTCTTAATTGTTGAATTTGGAAATATGTAAGTGTGAAAATTTCAGAAGTAAAGTATTTGCGAACATGAACCTTGGAATGCTCGAAACTGTCTAAAATAAAATAATTCGAGAATACAAGTCTATTAATTCTAAAATCTAAGAATTTTACTAAAAGTAATTAGTAAATCCCTGAATTCCTAGCATGAAATATTCCGTTTGGACGTGCATCACTTAACTTCCACCGTAACAACTTCCATCTACCGATGATTTTATTCGGCTCATATTATTCATACAACCGTTAACTCTAATAGATTCAAACGAAATCAGCCAAATTGGGTTAAGTCAACAAACAGAATCAGAACATCACCGTGTAAATGGATCGGAAGGCAAAGGGAATATTTTCGAAATTTCGCACGACCCGTAAACTCGTCGAATTACATAGATTATTCCGCTGGAAATTCATCGTAATTCCGAATCAAAATTTACTCGAGCGGAAACAGAAGGCGCATCGGCGCAGCCACTCAAAATTCATCGTGGTCGACGAATTAATCCGTAAACACGTCGGTGATGGCGATGCAGCTTTTAAACTCGTCCCTATTAGTGGGACGGCAATTTTCCCGGAAGTTATTTTACTCCCGGACCGGATATTGACTTCTCGACGTGTAACTCCCCTTAAATGGCCGCAGTAACATTAGTAGCGTTGACCACTTGGACGCACGTGCGCCCTTCTGCAGGATGTATGGCGTTCATTCGCGAGGATGGGATTTCCTCCTCGAAACCGGAAGCTTAAGAGCGGTTCGCCGGCGGAGTTTAGCTAATGCCTAATGACGGGTCGTTTCAAATATTTACCGCCCGATTCCGCGAACTCCAGCCAGGACCGTAAACGCGATTACGCCCGACCATAGGGTATACTGCTAGCTTTCCTGCCTTAGAAATCCCTGTAAGAGCTGCCATCGATCCTGCGAATTTTCTCAAATAACGCAACCGCTGGATCAGCTGAAATGTCCTGGAGGCCAATCTAACTTTAATCCGACCGAGCCCCGTGAAATTTATTCAAAATACCCAGTTTTAAAGGTTAAGACGCGCTCATCCCCATCCTTTTAATTATGCTTATACGAATATTCTCGCTGTTGCTGGTCTGTCGAATAAAAAACATTTATTTGCTTTGCCCTTTCGGTATTCTTGCCTTGTAGACCCTTCAGGTTTGGGCAATCAGCAAATAAGTCCAGAACATTGACCACCTATCATACACCATGACCCGTCCAATTTTTATTAGTATCTCCAACCGTTAGGTCGTTATGGTTTTTGATACCATTTGACAAAAAGAAGATAATAACCTCTCACTCTCCCGTCCTCACCCTTTTTTTGCCCTACTTTTCCTCCTCTACTTCTACCAAAAATCATGACTTGCTGACCCTATCAAATCACAAATTTCCCTTCCATTACTACATCACAAATTCATTTTCAACCAATAGCTGACAGTTTTTTTCCGATATCAGGGTTCCCTGCTTCGATGTTCGAATGGAGACAAGCAGCATTCTATCAATATCCAAAACACAGAGATCTTAATACCGTTTTGTAACACATAGTAACATGTATCAAATGCCATATAATATTAGGTACACAATATTTATTAAAATGTCTACTTATTTCATATATCACGAACATTCTTAACACTAGATTTACGGGCGTTTAATGACCGCCTATGTCTAAGTTGAAAATGAACTATAAAAATAAGTAAATAATGGATAATACATATTATATCAGTATATAGAAAGATTCTTAATCTCGATGAATGTGTTCGGGAGATCGAGACATTATTTCAATCTTAGGCCAAAGCACATACAGTAGTAAACTCCAAAAATTTGATATTTCTATATTTTCAACGACCGTAGTTCCAAAATTTTACCCTTAAAAAATGAAATATGAGTGTAACAATATATAGCGTATTACATTTACATTTGCTATTGTTCGAGAGTCAATAAAATAAAATTGCTTATTCGATAATTGAATTATTGGGACATTAGCGAAAACTGAAAAGTGTTAAAAATAAATGTTTTGTACATTTAGAAAATAAATTATTTAGTATCTGACTTTTGGCAAAATTCCAGTTTATTTGACTCGCTCTCGTGATGCGGTGCTCCATAAAATTATTCGTCCACTTTGAATTCAGAAGTTTTGATATTTTTGGGTTAATTCAAAGCTCAGCAAACATTTCCATGTTTTCAACTAATTGTAAGAAAAAAATACATACAAACTTTTATGGAATTTAAAAATGTCAAAATATTAAAATTCCAACGTGCGTATAATATTATGGCGTACTGTCGCTTCTTTTTATGAAAGTTATTCAGTTTGCAAAAGCACTGGTCAAACGTTGATAGTTTTCTTCAAAGTCCGTTACACTGGCAACTAATGTAGTACTGAAACATTATCACAGTTTCTCATATCTTCTGTAATGTCACTCATAAAAATATGAGTGCGCCTTCCAATTTTGCTATGTGTATATTTGAAACGCAACCAAATTTATTGAATAAATAAAAATTCAAGATAAAAATATAGCTGTTTTAGTCGAAAGGAGGAAGCTATTTGATAAGAAATGAAATAAACTTTCAGTTTCGTAAGTAAAGCAAAATTTCGAAAATTGTTTTCAAGCCTTCGATTTCTTGAATTTCGAACTGGCACATTTTCAAGTTTTCAAATTTCAAAATTCATCAATTAAAACATTTTCAAGCTTACATGTTGTCGAATTTTCGTATCTTCAAATCTCTACATTTTTAAACTTTAAAGGTTTTAAATCTCGATATTTTCAAATTTTCAAATATTTGAGTTCTCATACTTTCAAGTTTCTTGGATTTGAAAAATCTCGAATTCCTAAAGTTTCGAAATTTTCAATTGTCCAGATCACAAAATTTATAGATTTATAAAGTTTTATATTTACAGCACATATTTACCTTAAAATTTTTTTAATTTCGCGAATTTTCAATTTTAAAAACGTTGAAATACAGAGATTTTTAGATTACTCTGATTTATATTCCAAAGCTTCTCCATCCTGAAAGTTCAGACCTTCGCATCTCTAAATTGTCGTGGTCCTAGACCCCTAAATTTCCTAGATCATCTTACCCCTAGATACCGAAATTCCTACTTTGCCAAATCTCTAGATTATCTAATTTTTAGATCCTTAAATTCCTGTACCGCATAGTTTCTGGATTTTCAATCTACAAATTTCTTGACTGCCGGATCCCTAGATTTCTATACCTATGGACGACCAAATTCCTAGGCTTTCAGGAGCTCAAACTCCTACGTCACCAAATAACTAAATCGTCATGTATGCACTCCTCTAAATATCGAAGTGTCCAAACTCTAAAGTCCCCAAATCCCAAAGTCCCAAAATGTATTCCAGAATACTTAACCCACACTAAAAATTTCGAAACTACGAAAGTCCCTCAAAAACAATGAGCGGGAGATGTACTCCTTCACTGTCACATTTTCCCTAGGGAAGCCAGATTTACTCTTCGTCGTAGATTAAATGAGAAAACGTTCATTGTCATCTTCAGATCCTGCCTTCTGCGAAGTTATCGCCGTTGATTCTTTCTCATTTAACTGACAGCCGTTCGTGCCTGTTCCCGGGGAAAAAATAGCGAAGGGATGATTCGTAAAGGGAACCCGGTAGTGGTAAAGGGTGCGACACTATGCCGAGAACACGATCCCAGCTAGGGGAAGCCGCGTAGTGGCACGGTGCTTCTCATTGTTTCAACTTGAGTGGCTTTACTCTGCTGTCATCATCATTTTCAATTAGCCAGTAATGACTGGGTGACGCGGTGTTCTTTGAGAGGCAGCTTGCTCTCTGTCGAGTGACTTATTAATTATTAAGCAGTTCCTTGTATTACGTTAATTAAAAATGCAAATATTATCGACCACGATGTACCCGCTCTCCTAATTTTATCGCCTTTCTTCTTCATCCAAAAATTGAATCTTCTACCTTTCTGTGTATCGGTTCTTTTCTTTAATCACTTCTCACGCACTCTCGCGTGACAAATGAAATCAAGATTATTTATCATCCTGCGACATTATGTCCCTCTCAGGATAGCACTGAATCGCCATGTCGCTCCAGATAGACTGTTTATCAGGAATCTGATCAAAGGAACCGTCTTATCGCCGCCCGCTTGCTGTGCCGTATCTGGAGCTTAATTGCCGTTTCAGTATCTTCGAAATTCGTTTTAGGGGTAGGATTTTCTTCGGGAACGTATTTTTTCGGCTTTAAGAAGCTGACATATAAGGGAAGGACGAATATGTGGACACGTAAGGAATAGGCGGAGAGTATAGGTGAATGAAGAAATTATTATTAATATACTGATTGTATTTCTCCGATTCCTAGTTTCAGTGATGATTATAACGAAGAAATGTTATACAGTAAGAACATTAGAAACAGTTGTTGTATCAGCAGCCAAAAAATAAGTACTTTTCCTCCCGAAGTTACCCTTGAATTTTCAGTATTTGCTTCAGCGTTTGCTATAAGTTAAGTTATAATGGTCCTTGCTCTTCATAAAATTACTTGAACTTCTATAGTGATATGAATAATTTATGTAAACTGGATTTTCTGATTTTTTAAAATCGAGCGATTTGTTTGCTATGTGAAGTTGTCTCGCTAATCCGATATTAGTTTACTATATGATCAGTTGTGATCAACAGTGAATAGATGGGATCAAATGTGAAATGTGATTAGCTATTTTACGTTTTCTGTACCGTGTTATCGATTGATAAAACTAACGTTGCGGGATAATGTTTCTGATCTCGCGAAGTCCTGATATTGGTAGTTAGGACAGTTCACGTAGATCTTGGGCTTAATAGCGATTGAGCGAATGAATAGATGCGTACAAGGAGGTATGTGATGCAGTTTAGGATTAGTGGGTACGACGCGCCAGGGGAAGCCATGTCCTACCTATAAATTCATTGGATTACCGGTGTCCCCATCTATTAATATGTTTGCAATTTCCGAACATAGTCACGTTGGAACCAAGGTGGATTCATGTGCTATTCCAAATTAAAAGGATCAATATGCCGTTTGAGATGTCTCGGCTGTATTGCCGCATATCTTACATGCAAAATAACTTGACAAGTATTGTTAATGTTTTAAGGCGAAAGACTTGTATATTGAAAAATAGTAAGAGATATCTGGAAATATTCGAGGATATTGGCGAATATTGAGAAATATTCCGAAATATTTATTAATAATGTGTCTCAACAGTATATTGATACACAGTGTATTGTGAATACGGAAAGTGTATTTATAAATTAGACAACTTCGAATTTGGGGATTTGAAATTTGAATTTCTGGAATATAGAAATATTGAAAATTGAGGATTGCAGATTTTGAAATTTCAAGATTTACAGGTTTCGAAATTAATTTGAGAATTTGAATATGATAGACATTTTAAATTTGAAACGTTGGAAATTAAAAAATTCTTAATTCAACACAACTTTAAACATGTATAAATGAAAAAAGATGAGCATTTTAGGATTCGGAAATTGAAAAGTTTAGAAAGATGCGAATAATATTACAATATATATAATAATATTAGAGTGTTAATAACATTATACTGTCAATACATATCGATGATGATAACCCTAAAATATTAATCACCTCGGTTCTCCACAAAAACATATCTTGATACAACTGAAAATCTCAACAACGATAATTATCAAAAATTACCGTTCCATTGCTCCTACATTCTCAAAATCAATAAGATTTGATTTTCTATAATACACTCTGTAACATTCGGTGTCGAATGAATTCTGCCGAATTCCAGGAAAATTATCCACGAAGTCCCCAGGAATTAGCCCCGTAACTCCCGTTCCATTTATCGTAACATAACGTTTATACTCGATCATCGGAACTTCAGACAATCCCCATACCATAGTTTTCCTTTCTCTATCTGATCCTCTCTTTCTTCTCTCTTCCGTGGTCTTTGCTGGCTCGCGTTTGCCAGCTTGAGCGGAATTAGCATAACCAAAGCAGCTTTGATCAATCGTAACGGCACCTCGTTGCGCGACTATGGCCATTAGTATGCACCATTGACCGTGAGTCGGCACCGCGTAATTAGCATAATATAGCAATATCATAACGTGCGTATGGGGAAATGTGGGATGGCTGTGGCAATCGTTGGTTAGGTGGACATCATCTGACTGTGCAAGCCGACAGCACGCCATTTTCCTGCTTGCTCCCGTGGGATACGACTCCGATTCTGTCGGACTAACGCTGACTGTCATAATGAACTAGGACTTTGTAAACTGTCGATGGAAACCGTCGCCAACCTGCGGATTCTAGGGGAATTGAGGCCAGATGACCGACACAGGTCTTCACGAGAACCGACTATTTGATAAATAGTTAGAAATATATTTGTGAAAAATAACAGGTACACTTTAGGATGTTTCTGCACTCGCAGAGAAATTGAATTTCTTTAAAAGGGAATAAGAATGATTTAGATAAATATTAGCAAGTATACCCAGTCACCCAGGAAATGGCGCATCGACTCCTTCGTCTTTTCAGTGATAGAATCTTATTGGTTTGCGCGAACAGGTACATCAGTTAATTAAAAAAACAAACAATTGGCAGTTGGCGATCGTCGATCGGCGTCAAACTCGCAGGACTTACAGTGAGGATATGCGTACTTCTTATGTTTCATTTCAACTTCCACACTCACCAATTCCTGGGTGACGCGCTGTAGGTACTTTTTAGTGACCGATGAAGGATTGCCGTTTACGATTTTTCTAATTTTTAGGATTATAGATATGTTGTGTTGCACAATTTAAATAGAAGAATTTGTACATCGGCATATACTGAGAGTACCAATGGAAAACATTATAGTCCATTATTAGTAATTAATATGTATCCCTTATTATTCACACTTTGAGTGCCATGTGACCCACATATGGGTGACACTCAAATTTCTGTACAGATTTTATAGCTATATTATTCGAAATTTGTTCACTATTCTAATTGACAATAGTCGCATCAGGTATTTAGAATTACGGAAAATAAATATAACAAAGTACTGTGAAAATATTTGGATTGATTTATTAAAAATGAATTGGAATCTTCTACACAATTTGCACAATTTAATCTTCGTCAATTCATCTTAAACTCGCAAGATGCAATATTTATTAGTATGTTTTGCTGAAAATTTCGTAATCTGATTCACATTTCGTTTAAAGTTTTCTATAACATCAAAATTACAATTGTTTACAAAATAGCGTTATTTTGCCATTTCCGAAAGCAAAGAAAACACATTTAAATGAAGAAAATCATTTGCATAAAAGAAGTGGTACATTGACGTGTATCGAAGTATTAATAAAATGCAGTATAGTGGCCTTTATTGTTACGTTTTACATATACATTATTGCTGCTTTCTAATATAATATACAGGTGATTTAATGTACTGATTCCATATCATAAAATTAGTTAGAAAACGGAGTTAATATTTTTTCACATTCGGCTCCATTTAAAGAAAAATTAAATTTCAAATAATTCATCAATGTATTTGTAAGAAACATTTACGACCAGAAGAGCGATTCTTCAACTAGTTGTTCGTTAATGCAATAATTGTTATTATTATTGTAATACAATAACAATTAATTTTATCATTATATATATTTTATTATTGGAATAATATAATATTATTATATAATAATAATATAATTATGATATTATTATTCCAATATGATATTGCAATAATATTATTACACTAACTTATGACAGTAATATCATTATAACATGTCGTATGATAATATAAGATACTGTATATTATACTAATTTTTAACTAATCGTGCTCAATACATAACGTAACAGATATCCATTTATGAAATCACTAAACGTATAGCACTGATTCTAATGACACCGCAATTTACCTCAGCGGCGAATCCATGTTATAATCATGTTCGTGATTAACGTGAGATAATAGCTAGCGCAGATAACACGATGACAACGGTTGTTATTACGAAGAGTGATTAGCGTTGTTCGTCTGGTCAGTTGTGCATCGCGTGACATTGCATTGGAAACTTATTCATTCATTGATTACATATTTGGTTACGTGTGCGTAACGATGATACAAAATTGCGGCCACGTTTCATCTTCCCTCGCTTCTACGTCACCGCACATATTTATTCATAAAAACCGAAAGAAATGTGTGCATATACATGTGTCGGTAATGGACGTGACTGGTTTTGCTTTTCACATCGGTTGAAATGATCAACGCGAAAGCATCAACGTTGCGGTTAGTATGTTGCAATTAAAATTAACGAATGAATGACCATTTATCAAGCGTAATGTCTCGCGAGTGACACAAACTTTGTACACGCTAATGAACGATCGTTCGTTAATTGCTATCCGATACGTGAAAATAATAAGTGATGTTTGCATATGTGCTTCGCTGACCTTGCTTTGTTAAGCCTTTTCTTTATCGTTCTTGTGAAATTCACGTGATTTTCGTTTCAGTTTGTTCGGTTAATAATACGTGCTGCTTTTGTAGACCTCATGAACAATTTGTGAATATATGGCGACGAGTGTGATAGGAAATTTATACAGAAAATTGGGTAGAAGAGAAAGACATCACTAGTTGGTTCGTGGTTAATTATTTTGCAAATTTACTTATAAATTGAGAAATTTAACAATTTTAATATTTCATAGTTTTGAAGTTTTGAGATTATGAAAATTTTCGGAATTCCATATTTTTGGGATTTTTAAATTTAGGTATTTGTGAAACTTAGTTCTGTAGAAACTCGAAATGCTGGGAATTATCGGATTTGGGGATTTAAATATTTGGGAGTTTAAGAACTGAGGATTTTAAGAGATAGAATAGTAAATTTTAATAATTTGAAAATTTGGGGAATTTGGGAATTTGGGAATTTAGGGATTTAAAGATTTAGGGATTTAGAGATTTAGGGATTTAGGGATTTAGGGAATTAGGGAATTAGGGATTTAGGGATTTAGGGATTTAGGAATTTGAAGATTTGGAAATGTGGGAATTTGAGAATTTGAAATTAGCGATTTGGAAGGTTTGAAAATTTTGGAATTTATTAATTTGGAGACTGATATTTAGAAACTTGACGATTTGGAGATATGAGTATTATATTATTTGGTAATTGATGGCTCGATGGTTTGGAGGTTTTATATTTGAAGATTTGGGGATTTGAGAATTTGAACATTTGGAAATTCTTGAAATTACGAAATTCGGAAACTTAAGAATTTATGAATCTAAATATTTGAACGTTTCAATTTTCACATTGGATACTCAAAAGTGACCATCCCTCTCTCACTACATATTTGTTGTCAAATGAAACCCTCATTGCACTCGAGTGTAATTACATAACAAAATCATAAATTTTTCTATAAATAAATAAAATTCATGTCCACACCCCAAAGTCCCTTCAAATAATTAAATTTGCAGAATCGTAGTTGATCGATTCCCGTAATCCAAGAAATCGAGTCCCAGTGAACTTCAATAAGAACGCAAACTAATGCAGTCCAAAAGTACAACGTACTAAACCCACGTCAATCATGAAACGTAATAAACCAAATTACAAAAAATAGCAGCGTGCACGTAAAGTAGCAAACTTCATATTGTTAGCAAAACACCGAAGTCGCACAAATTACTAGCAAGGCAAAGCGAAATTTAGAGATGTCCGTTGGCAAGCCAGAGAATTCGTGAGCAAGTACTTGATGGAGCAAAATTAATTCATCCGCCGAAGCCGAGAGTGACTCTAACACGAAACTCATAGATTCGTGTGTCTAAAGGCGAATCATCGACGCTTCCAGCAGAGTGGTCGCAGCGTTCGGCTGCGGGTAGGATCGAGAGCGCGTATAACATCCACGATGTTATTCCAGCTGTCGATTCATTGATTATCGATTTGCTATCGGTGGCCAGACTATGGCAGGCTGAACTATCTACGAGTCACATCGACCGAACAAACACGATGGTTGCGTTCGTTCGGTCTAACACACGCGTAGCGAAGGAGCGAGTGGGATGCAACACGGCGGGGAGGATGGGGGGAGGTTAAGATACGATATTTGCAGGGTTATTAGATAGCAGTTGCAATTCCCCGCGCTATACCCCGTGATATCGATCGTGCATTTACCTGATGAGCTACCCGTGCGTTATGAACACCCGCAGGGATGGATAGTCAGCCGGGTTTCATATGTAAAGAGTGCCGATGATTACGACGGCTCATCATGATCCCCCGCTCGACCCAGCGACCTATCTTTATCCCGTTTCTTTCGCCGTTGTATCGGCCAACTCTCTCTCTCTCTCTCTCTCTCTCTTTCTCTCTGCATTCGGAAAACGAGGTGAATCGCGTTGATTCGTCCAACGAGTCGAATCGAATCGCTGATTCTCGACGAATGAAAGCCACGGCTAATTTATGAAACGCAACGAGCCGCGAAAGCGATCCTCGAAGCGGGCCACCATTTCGCATCTCGAAGGAGGGCTCCTTCGAGCCCTCATCTCGCATCCGCGAGAATAATCCGGATTCATTGGATTGCCGGCGGATGCGACTCGCGTTCGGTCCAATAACGCCGTTTGGATGGCTACGGCGATACATGTAGCACGCGTGTTAAGGTGTCGACGACGAGCTTGTCTGAGTTCATCTAGCATTGTCGGCTGCTCCCATGTATCGCGGTTGCTGCCGCGGGTAGATGAAAGGGTTGTTTCGCTGAATCGCTAACCCAGATTTGGGCGCGACTGGAAACGGGGTAGATTATACAAACTCGGGGAATGGAATATTAATGCCGTGTGATGGAATACGGTTTCCATTACTATCTAAATATTTCCTAAATCGCGGAAGTCGGAAATTACTTGCCTCGTGTGGGTCGCTGAACGGTTCACGTTGCGATAATAAAGTGTTTTTATATACAGGGGGTGGTAGGTGGGGATATTCTGAACAACTTTTTTCTTTGCGAAAATATCCGACGAGGCTTCATTTTTAAATTATTAAGGAAAAATACTGATCAATCAGAAGGCGAGAATTACGCGCGCTCAGAGGCAGGAGTGTAGGCACGAGTAACAGTTGGCCGTGATCGTGAACAAACACATGGGCATCGCGATGGCAACTCAACGGATCGGCCAACTGTTACTCGTAAATTTTATTCTTTCATTTTCTGTGATAATACTACCGTTTATTGTTTGTACAGACTTTATATTCAAATGGAATATTTAAACAGAAATACAAATACATAAATATAAAATACTTACAATTGTAAGTATGTCGATTGTTAAATGGACATAGTCTCTACTGTTAAATAAAAATATGTAGAAATTTCGGATTTGAGTTCTTCATCGCAGAAGTATACCTGTTTATGAATTTTGGAAAATTTGTATTTAAACATTTGAACGTAGATAACCAACAATTTTTAATCCTACCTCTTCCTCCCACCATTAAAACAGTACTTTTAATCCTACCCAGGGCTCAGTAATTTCAGGGCTTTTTAAGATCGTATCTGGTGTTAAATACTCGCGATTACCCAAAAAGGCAGTTCGAGCTTTGTAGGTGTTTTGCGCGCTTGTGCCTACAAATTACAATGTTCTAACACGAAGGACCAACCGAATATTTCGGGAACTAATTGGACTATTTCTACGCTGCGTTTGATGCTATTTATTCATATGCGTCGAGATAGAGTTATCTGTCTAATTATACAATGGTCCAGCGATGTTCCATGTTACAAACTATTTATTCTATTCTATCTATTTAGCTATGTTTCACGAAGTCTCAAGTCTAGTCTATGCTACTATGCAAGTTGTTCCATTCCAATCTACGAGTCCATTTTGTTCTGATCTGGTTTAATTTGTTCTATTCGATGCCACCTCGGTCAGGTAGCATTGACGGGGATGAATCATTCTAATTGGCTATGCAAAATGTACAGAATTATAATACTGTAAGTTTTGCTCTTTGACCGTGGCAGGTAATAAAAGTCGGGAACCGCGCTGACCTTGACTAAGCATGCTAGAAATAACAGGCTTGAAAGGTATAAATATTAATGTGGCGACCAAATGCGAACAGTAACTAGAAAAACTACAGGGAAAATCGCGGGTGTTTCTGGCTTCCAGAGTTTATGGCTGCAACTGAGCGGGTCTCGAAACCCTCGATGGGACGACAATCTTATGGCTAATTACTACATCGAAATATTTAATCTATTCTAACTCTGAAAGCACTGTAAGCCTTAACATCTGGTTTCAATCAAATTACCCGGTTCTGTGTTAATATTCGCGTAGTAGAACTTCGTTTCTCGTTTTGTCATTCACGTATCAACTCCGCGACGCAAACCGCAATCATACAGTTCGCGAATAAGCCGCCTCGGAGATCAGATCGTGTTCGGTGCTTTAGAAACCTGATAACACGAGATTCCGACTATTATCAATCGAGCCGCAGTCAAACGCCAATCAAACTTCATTGTAAATCCTCGGTTGCGGTATGTCGCCTAATAATATCACCCAATTCCGTCGCGAGCTTCCAAGTTACCCGTGTATTTATTGTCACAGCGATTCCCCCGGGGCAACCATAACGCGTTTGCCGCGAATTCGCGCTTTTTCCACCGCTCGCTCGTCGAAGTCGTATCGAATTTTCAGCGGAAAAAGATTCCCGTGATGATTCGCGCGATCTCGCGAGGGTCTCGAATGGTGATTCGAAATCGCGTTGGCCGAGGTACGACAATAGTTCATCCTCGAATCCGTAAGTGGGTTATTATAGGAAGCTGTCTGCGCCGCCTCCGACACGGAAATTGCTTATGCATTAAGCAAATACCAGACAGATATTCCGTGGCGGGATGAACCGATCATATCGTACGCGGCTGTCGCAGGTATCCGCAGAATTCGATTGTCATTATCACGCCTGTTCGTCTCTCACCTTTGATTTTATCCCGCGATAAATCGTTCTGCATGTCCCGAGATTTATCTCGACATTCACTGTTACGAAGGAGCAAGAAGGAAGATTTTAGAAGAGTACGCAGTTTCATTTAGCATGTTGCATTTACAATATGATAGAGTTTGAACAGTTTTTAATATGATAGAGGTTAGAGTGCTTAATATATTAGGGTGTTCCATATTATATTAGGGTGTATAAGTTTCTTCCTTTTTGGATAGAAATCGCGACACGATATTTACTGTTTAAAGTTGATTTGTTGCATTAAATATGAACTATCTTTCACTGTTACCCTCTTCCATCCCTCACGAAATACCATTTATTGGGAATTATTTGCAAAATGTTCTGCAACGTACATTTTTAAGTTGTATCAAAAAAGAAAGAAACTTATGTGACATCCAAATATTATATTGTAGAATGTCCCACAATTTCTTCCGTTCTTGATAGAAATAAATACACAGTATTCATTGTTTTTATTTATTTGTTGCGAAAGATATGAACTGTTCATATTGTAATGGGAAACACCATTATTTACGTATTCTAAAATTCTTGGGATTACTTGCATAATAATCATCGAAGTGAATTTTTGTGTCATATCAAAAAAAAGGGAGGAAACTTATAGAACAACTAAATATTCTATATTTAATCCATTATGGCAATATAATGTACTTTGGAATTACATTTGGCCTAACATAAATGAATAGCAAATTTAATTCTGTTTGAGATAATTGAAAACATTTCGTGTCTCGTGAAAATGTTACAAAGCAATATTACGCCACTCTTCTTGAAACAAACTTCTAATAAGAAATATATATTAATTGTCAATTCCTCGTTAGTATATCACGAAAGAATTTAAAGGCACACTCTTCTTTCAATTAAATTAATCACCCAACAAAATTCAAACCTTGTTCTTCACTGGAGCACTAAAAGTAGACGTACAATATTGCCGTAATAAATCGGCAATATTATTTATTTATAAACGATAAAGAACAAACTTTACGCAAATTGTAAAAAACTTTTTACAATAATCGTCTAAATTCTTCACTCGAACTAAACAGTTAACTGTTATGTGCCTTGTAAATCGTCGCACGATACCCAAGTCCACATATAAGTGCTCGACAATGATATAATATTTGCAACCGTAATAAAGGAATTTAGTAGACATTCATTTTCCGCAGAAATACGGCATCATAAAGTTGACGAAATAGCCTATGTATCTTCATAAACTTAAACTGTGTTTGTTCCGTATTTTGACAGTGATTCCACCGTTATATCCTGATACTCTTTTCTTTTATGGATGCATTAATATTGACACACGTGCGCGATAACTCATTGATTTTACCCATAGACCTTCGATAGGACAGCAGATTTCACCCGGTTTTATCCATAATTCACACGAGGTTTCGTTTTCTGCTTGAAGCGAGTGGCTAGGTGCAGCTTTTCGAAAATGACAAGGACTAGTAATAAAGTTGTGATGAAGTCCCTGCGGTGAACGCGTCGCTTTATCATCGAAACTGTATCCTAGGGTTTTATCGTGCCCCGTTACAATGCACAAAATCCTTGCTACGCGTATAAAAGTGGCGTAAACCGGCCGTAAAAGTTCACTGGGAACACGTGTGCTCTAAATATCGTCAATCCATGCCTGTCTGGTTGAATCATCGTACGTCGTATTCAATCTAGAGTTGCACGTTTTACTTGCATTTCTGGTGAGAGATAATTCGACGATTTCGTGCTAATTAAACGGTAACTTCCCTGTGTTTGTAGGAGTAACTATACGGTATATGTATATGGGGACTTCTTTATTTTTATCGTTGGAAATTTGAATATTTGAAGGTTCGAACATCTGGAATGAAAATCTCGGAATATTATAATTTTGGAATTATAATTTAAAAATTTTAGAATTTTAGAGTTTTAGAATTTTAGAATTTTAGAATTTTAGAATTTTAGAATTTTAGAATTTTAGAATTTTAGAATTTTAGAATTTTAGAATTTTAGAATTTTAGAATTTTAGAATTTTAGTTTTAGAATTTTTGAATTTTCGAATTTTAGAATTATAATTTTAAAATTTTAGAATTTTAGAGTTTTCGAATTTTAGAATTTTAGAATTTTAGAATTTTAGAATTTTAGAATTTTAGAATTTTAGAATTTTAGATTATAGGAACTTGGACATTTGGACACTTAAGAACTTAGTAATCTAGGAATTTTGTAATGTAAGATCTTGTTAATTTACAAACTTTTGAATTTAGGGATGTAAGAATCTAAGAATTTGAAGATTTAGTGACTGAAAAATTGCGAATTTTTAATTTCGAGATTTGAAAATTTCAGTATTCGGCAACTAAGGAAGCTTAGAAATTATAGAATTTCCGAACTTATAAATGCTAATCTAAAAGTGCTAAAATTTAGAAATATGGAATTTTTATAATCTGGAAACTTGAGAATTTACAAATTTGAAAATTTATGAATCAAAAATTTATAAACTTGTAGACTTTCATTACTTTATGTCAGACTGTAACAAAATTCTTAATACTTACCTCCTGCATCACCTGATTTACCCGAACTAATCTTCGTATTTATAGCGCTATGTTCTCAAAGAACGCTTAAACAACAAAATTTATCGCGAATAAAATCCATCTAAATTTTCCCTATCCTATTTGCCAGAAAATCACCAAATTCGTTGCGTAGCAGCTGTCTCGCGACAGCTCGTATTTACGAGGCCAAAGACTGTTCTCGTCGCGTCTGGGAAAGCCTTTGAAATTTACGCGCGTGTGTTAGAGCACGCCAGGAATTATCGTATTCGTGCATACACGAGACTCGGAACGCCATGGAAACGAATACGGTGCATGAAGTGCCGTACACCATTAACGGTTATCGAAATGGCCGTCGAAAAAAAAGAGTTCCATATCCAGTACGGAGTGGGCTTGCCACGGCAGAGCTTTATGAACGAGATTTCATTTCCCGAGAAAACACCGGCAATACACGGGCTTAGAGAGGCGGACCGATTTATTCCAACGAGTTCGAGCGGACCGATTCGTCCGCCATTGCTTTGTGCGAGAATTAGAATCCTCGTACGACATGCTCGATCGAACGGTTTACCTCCGTGCACCTTTTGTGATGAATTCGGAGGAATGAATTTTTGTCGGAGCATATTAGACTGCTTCACCGACATCAGTTTATAGCAAACCATCTATATTGCGCTTAGATTAGACAGATCTCTTTAGCTAGAAAAATTTGGCTCTCTTTGGAATTTGCCGTTTCGGAGGATTATTTTGATCACGATGGATGTTGTCTTTGATCGAAAATTTATTTACAATACAGGGTGTCAGATGGGATACTCATCGAACCAGCAGAAATCAGCTACAATCATAAACCAATTTTTTGTTTGCGTCTATGATTATTGGACCTGACATAAGGTTTAATTGAATAATCGAGACTGTTTCTGACATTCTTTCACAGATTCACTTGAGACAATTTTTTAGAAACAAATATATACAAAAAAAATGTCGCGTCGCGAACCCACTTTAGAATTCTGTAAATTCAATAGCCTTTTGTACATTTATATTTTTAAACGTTCATACCGTAGCAGTAATAATGTCCAAGGACCCGGTACTTAGTAAATACATTTTTATTAGCTTTTTGTGAAATTTACCATTCGAACATAGTCTTAAAGTTTATAGTTTACACGTGTTGGGTAGAAGTCGAGGCGATCCTTGGTTTTATTACTTACTACGGTCAAAGTTTAGACCGTATTTATTTAAAAGATATGTCACAAACAATTACAAAATACAAGTTTTACATAAAATTAAAACATAGTATTGTGTTACATATAAAGTTTGAATATGAGTTCATAAATTTCCTTTTCCCTTCACAATCTGGTATATTATGTATTGCTAATCAAACAACGAACATTAATTCCGACCGGCAAGACACTCATGCAGGAAACTCTCACTGCATTTGTTAAATAATCACACGTCGTTCTGCATTTAGTGCGGTATATAATATTAGGATGTCCCGTAAGTTTCTTTCTTTTTTAATATGACATCAAAATGCAGTTCGATGAATATTTGACAAGTAACCTCCAGCAATTTTAGATATAGTAAACAATGATGTTTCCTGAGTGGTGGAAAAGGGTGACAGTGCAGAACACTTTATATTTAAGGCAATAAATCAACCTTAAGTAATAAATATTATGTATTCATTTCTGTCAAAAGGAGAAGACACTTATGGGACACTATAATATTTAATTTAATCAATTTTACTATATTTCTTTCAGTATCACATACTTTGACTGCCTTCCTTTCATTTCACCAAACAGAGAGTGACATTTTGAACACACCTTTTATACCTTTTATACGTTCATACATTTTATATCTCTTATACTAGAATGTGTTATGCATTTCCTACACACACGCTGACACCAATACTAAAAAAAGAAGCATTACATATTTAACAAAATTTAACCCGTTGCAGCAAAGGTATTTTTATTGGTAGCAAATAGCAACTATAAACCTCTATGTTTGAAATATTTGATGAATTCTTTCGAAGTTATTATCTCTCTATTAATAATTCACACTATTAACTGTTCCACTACGTTTGTACATCATATGTGCAGCACTGTAGATTTAGTTAAAGAATACCTATTCTAAATTGCTGTATTAAACAACGTGGTGAGTGCGAGTCACATTTCCTGTGCAAATGGTTAAACTGCAAGATCTCAGTTACTGGTATCGGTTGGTAGAATGTTGCAGAAGGAAGAGGAACTTAGGAAAAAGTGGATGCAAGAAGAATTCGATACAGATGAAACATAGTGCAAAACACCTAAAATGGTGGGTTCAGACTGGTGTGAAAGTGGAGGAAGCGAATGAGTTCGAGTCGTTCAGAGCCTGTCACGCACGCCTCGCATGTTAATCATCCTGACTTATGTGCGACAGCACCGATATCGCCTGCAACAAGCGATGGTGATAAACGTTTGATGCCCTGCCAGAGTGCCTCCCTGGGTTTCTCGGTCGGGGAAAATAGGGTGTACAGAGTTGGGAATTAATATTTGTAACTGCGAACCAGGCTTAAGAGAACCGACGTCTCGATTGCGGGCCGTTAAAGTGGAAACGCTCACCGTTACACGGGAAATTGCCAGGAAGTACAGTCGCATGCTTACGTACAGCCAGGAACAAATTTGTTTTCGCTAGAGAAAATATGGTAATCGAGGAAGAAGAAGATTTTTAGGCATTTTGTCGGATTTGAACGCGTGCAGATGGAAACCAGTATAATATTTTAGAGACAGGAGCGAGTATAAGAATTTGGAGGTAGGAAAGAGTACAGGAAGTTGGATTTGGGATTTAAGGATCTACGGGTATGGAAATCTAGGGATTTGAAGACGTAGAAATTTGTGAATCTAATAATTTGACGGTCTACGCATCTGACGGTCTCAAAATATGGAGATCTGGCAATTTGCGGATGCAAGAATTTAGACATAGATATTTGATGACCTTGAAGATTGGAGAATAGAGGATTTCGGCATCTACAAATATTCCAGAGACTTGGATAGCTAGAAATATGAAAACATAGGAATTTTGACACATAGCTATTTCAAGACTTTCAAACTCAGGATTTTGGGAATTTATAGGACCTTCAAGACTTGGCGATACGACAACTTGTAGATCTAGAACCTTAGGAATATCGGACTTTTAAGACCTAAGAACTCGAAGACGTAGAAATGTAAAAACGTCGGTATTTAAGAATTTTAAGGATTTATAGTCTTAAAATTTGGTTATGCACGTGGAGATTTATGCGGGAATCTAAGAATTTGATGTTCTAGGAATTTGAAAACGTAGAAACTTGGAATTTGTGGACACGGGAATTCATAAACATGGGTATTAGAGGATTTTGAAATGCCGGTTATAGAATTTGGGCGTGTACGAATATAGTAATCTAGAGATTCGACGTTCTAGGAATTTAAAAATGTCGGGATCTGGGAAAATCGGGATATAAAAATCCACCAGTTTGGCTTTCTAAGAATTTGAGATCATAGAAATCCGTAGATCTTAGGACAAGAGGATTTAGAAATTTGTGAACATAGAAACTTTGTAGCATAAATTTCAGGACCTTGAAGATTACTGCTGACGAACTTGGATATCTGGGGATATAGAAATCTAGAAACTCGGATTTATAGGGATATAATCCAGGAATTTGGATATGTAGGGTATAGCAATTTCGGAACTTGGAAAACTAGGATAAAGGAATCCAGATATTTAGCGTTCAAAGAATTTGGAAATATAGATATCTGTGAATAGAAAAATTTGGAAAAATTCAGAAACTTGAGCGGATCAGAATTTAGAAGAAGAACATTTTGGAGTTCAAAATCACCCTGTAATAGTTCTCACTCTGGCACACCATCTCATACCACCGTTCTTACTCTGCCCTTTCTTACTTTCTGCCCGGGCAGTGATTTAGGGGTTGTAAATCTTGCCACGGTCGCGCGTACAATCAGCCACAGAAGGACTACGTTCGATACGAGAATAATTGCCTCCTCCGTTGGCCTACTAGTATCCTTGAGAGCTTCACCAAACTTCTCTGCGGCCCCCAAACTCCTTCTCTTGTTCTCCTCTTTCCGTTGCCGTCGATGCCGGCGTCGGCATCGACGATTAATCTACTGCGAGCAATGCTCCGCCGCGAAGATCGTTTAGACGAGATGGCGTCGAAAAATAGACGAATCGCCAGCCGGAAATCTGAATCGAACTAACCGAAACTTTGGAAGCTTAAAATATTGCCATACTTCGGAACTCGATGGACTGGCTCCTGCCCGCCTACCGCCACAACTTTCGTTCTTGATTCTTCGTGCGAACCTTCGGTTACCGCGTTGTTCAATTTCTTTTACGTTTAATGCGATTTATGTTCGAACTAAATGCAGAACGTACAGAATACGTAAATACAAAATACACGTAAATAAAGAAATATGGAAATTGAGAGTACATGCCAGGTCTTACAATTCATATTGCAACAAGAGGTTTAGACCACAGTCTAAGTTTCCTGCAATACTAACAGTTTTTTCGTCTCTATAGAAACATTTGTAGTTTAGAATAATAGTCCTTACTCGTAGCAGAAACAGGACCCAAGGAGTCATTACTTTCTAACGAGTATTTTTATTGATTCGTATGATCTGAAGTAAGATACGACGTCGTATATCACCTAACACTTTGACAGTCATAAAATGAGAAAATTCGCTGGCTCACGAAAAACATGCTAAATTAAATTTGAAGATATAAATAGCACGTAGCAAATAGCTCCAAATGACAATTGTTGCTTATTCAAGGATTTTTGCAAGTAAAAAATGAACCCAATACCTTTGTGATTTTATGAATGCGCCACAATAGGCACCGAGAGATACGATTTCTTCTAAAAAAAATCAAAACTTTGATTTCCCATGTATTAAGAGCACATAATTCACTCTTTATAACTTGCATTTCCGAAAATTGATAAATGTATAGTTTAGATAATATTTGAAAATTTGCAAAATACATAGAAACTTATGATGTAACCGACGAACGAATAGTAAATAAAATATTTCGTTTCGAATGTGTAATGGATGTATAAAGTAAAACGTGGAAGAGAAAGTTTTCAAATTTTCTCCGTTTAATTGAAGAAATTTAATAACGCGAGCATTTTGTGGTTTCGTCGAGCATAGCCGCTCTTCAATTTCCTTCCCGTCGAGTGGCCACGTTTGTGTTCGAAATTTGTCAAAAAAACGCGAGACACGTCACCGTATACACACCGGAGAAGAGCAGGAAAATTGGTTGGCAACAACGAATCCATTTTCCAAACCGTTGAAAATGGCTATACCCGCTTGTGGAAGCGAAACTGTTGCAGTATGGCCGATGAACTTTAACGCTCGGCCGGGCAACAATAACGGTGCTTTTATCGGGCAATTTTTGGCGAATAGCTCGGAGACCAAGCGAATCCTCAGGCATTTGCCGGCTAACCATTAAAACATTAACGCCGGTTAATACTTTATAATGTTCAACGCCGGTAGAAATTCGCTCGATCGTGGACTCTTTCAATCTGAAGGCAAATCGACAACGGAAAGAATTGCGGGTGTAAATTTTACGATCGTCGCAAAAATTTTGCCAAAAGTCTGCGATAAAAACGACGTTCCATAAAATCATTTCGCTGGTTAAACGATCATAAAGAAAATGGGCGGTCTGTCGGCTTAAAAACTATATTGGTACAAATATTGGTTAGAAAATTTGTATCTTAATCGACATTCAAACATATAGTTATATTAATATTCGGACGCAATATTTCTGCGTTTGTTGGTTTTATTAAATTAAATAAATAGTTAAACCTATTTATGCATAAATAACATCTACATGTGCATGTGCTCTGAACATGTACGATTTATTTAGTAGTATTGCTTGTTTAGTTCTTATACAGTCGTGGACAAAATTAAGTGGACAGGTATCATACGTAACAAAAGGTTAATTTAATTTAACTAACAACGCCTATAAATTAAAACTTTATTGTACAGTTATATACATTAAATAAATGTTTTTTCAAGTCTACAAAAGCATTTCACGTTCTACATTTTAAATTTATTTAAAGCATTGTAACAAAACAAAAAATTTTTTACATGTCTACAATGCCCACTTAATTTTGCCCACGACTGTACGTTACCGGTGCACATTGCTTCTGTTTAATGCAATAAATTTGTTTACTACATACATTCCAAAATAGAATATTTTAAATATACAGTATTACAAAGTTAATTGCGATACAAAGATATCTATATTCAAATAGGGGATAAAGCATTAATAAATGAAGAATCTACAAAAGATTTGTTAATGCAATTACACCGCGATTTTAATACTTATCTATCGCTTAAATCCACGGAATTGTTTCCCTGATCGAAATGCAATGAAAATTCTTTTCGAGGATAGAGTTGACTCTGAGTAATTTGATTGCATCCCGGAATAACAGAAAGCAATATTCCAATCCGTAAAAGATAAAGATATCCGGTAAAGACGTTTGCCAGATGCGAAAGGGTCTTACGGAAGGCGCGCAAACTTGGATATTCGATGAAATGTATCGGGCACTTTGTAAGAAAAAAAAAAAGCGGGACCCAAAGGAACGATAATCCACATTTCCGCTTTATTCCGCGGGAAGAAAGTTTCCCTTTGATGTGTCTCGATTCGTTGTTGCGAAAGTAAGACGTTTCCCCCGGAACGAAAAAAGTCACTTTGTTACGCAAATAGACGCAACCAGGGAATGCGTTGTTTCCAAGATTTTGGAGAGAGTTAAAACTATTTATCGTGATCGGGGAAAGAGACGAAGTTTAATCTTCGCAATGCGACGAGTATATTTCCGTGTAGCTGCTATTTGCTTGGAAACGTTCACGTCAACGGTAAACAGTTTTAGGAAATCCGTTCCGCTGGAATCTGAAACTTCGACAAAGAACTCGCTGCCTGTTCCATTTTCTTTTCCCTTTTGCAGAACCAAAGGGAAGTAAAGCGGAGTCTCTGAAAAATTGACGTTCACCGGACAAACATCGAACAAGCATTTTTCTTGATCAAAAATTGAATCATCCGTGAATTTCATATTTCACGGCTTTATCGATGGTATTTTCATTCTTTTTTTTTTCCCCTGCGTCGGGATAAAAGCTATTGATGCGCGCGTATTTTGGAAATAAAATAAGAAACGCCTGAAGATTCTCAGGGGCTCATCTCGGATATGTGTATTCAAGCTTATACTGTTTCAAAAGAGGCAACCCCCGCGTTCAAAGAATACGCTCGTCTTGAATATGCAGCCTTCTGAAATTTATATGAATGTAGGTCCGTGAAAACCTCTTTTCCATGCTGCAGCTATTCGATACGAGCCTTGAAAATTCGTCAAGTTATCAAGGGCGATTCTTCAAGGCTCGCGAACGAACTTCGCGGATCTCTCCTTTGAAATTCCTTTGATTCCTTACCTCTCTCTGTGAAATTTCATCCAATGGCGAGTTCAACGCTACTCCCTCTGAATTTATCGATTCCCCTTCTGGACAAATGAATATGCAAATGACAGAAATAGTTAAAAAATAAGTCGCAAGGTTTAAATGCGTACTGCGGATGTCCAACATCGGTCGTTGTTTTTTCACGTTTTAATTTATTTATTTTACCGTGGATATTCGTATTACGCCTTAACAACCTCATAATTCGATAAATATCGGATTATTACTAATCGTGTTACAGACATAATATTAAATAATTTTGAATATATATGCATAATATTATGTATACATATAACTGTAATAATAATCATTTCATTGTAATTAATACACATAATTATAAATGATATAATCATTGAATACTGCAGATGATCAAGGTAATTGTGCTCGTTACCACCCTTATTAATGATTAATTATTTATTTCATTTCATTAACAGTGGTAGATAAAGCGATCTATTGGTCAAAACTGTAAAATGTTAAAGTACCACTTATTTTATTTACTATTCCAATTATTATTCTTGTATTAAATCTCCATTGACAAATATGATATAGATTCTAGTGCGTTAGCGAATACATATCTACCTCTAAAGTCACCAATTTTGTACAAAAATGTATGAATCTATACAATAAATAGTTCACATTAATAAACACATTCAATTGCCAGTATAAGTATTATTTCTCATTTATGTAATTATAAAATATGATAATAAATAAAAAAGGCGTAGTACTACATGTAATTTTCATTAATTATTTTGTTCTTATTTCACATTGCATTTTAAAGTTTATTTACTTAAGAACTTTGAGAGATCAACATTCGATAATCAATATTTTAGAGAAATATTTATACGTTAATAAAATACTGTTAGTTTTAAGCGATTATATTCTTAAAAGTTCGATAATAGGATCATTTGCTTTATGTTTGTAAAACGCACAGTTTTGTTTACCTAGAAATTGTAAATCTACATAGAAATTTCAACATGAGGAAATTACATTGTGTTGAAAAATCAACAAATCAATAAATTAAATAAACCGATAAAGCACAATTATCATGGAATATTGCAAATTAAATGATTTTAATTCTTCAGTCTGCTAATAGCAATTTTTTGAAGTCTATGACAAATTTGAAATATTTAAGTTGTTATCGAAGTCAAAGATCTGTCTTCTATGTAAAAATTTTGCAAAATATCTAGTCTTATATAAGGCAACATTTGCACACATTATTTATGAAAAATTTCAATTAATTTGGAAACATTTGCATCACGTTGCCCAAAATTAACGTGGATCAAAATCCGAAGGAATAATTCTACAAATTCCCAATCAGTGTTTTCTGTAACACTAGATTTACGAACGTGTAATGACCATTTATTTTACAATTAAAACTAGCGTAGAAGTATAAGTAAATAAAGTATGATACATAAATTGACTTAGTCACTAGTGGAATTAATTCTGGACACTTTCAAATCATTCCTTAAATTTCGCACTTAATCAAATTATTTAATATATAATTGTTTATATTTTATATTCTAATCAAAGTTTTCTAATTTTGAGGCGTAACTGTAAACATTATAACTTACAATAAAAATATTATGGTATAAATTTAACGTAGCAGTATATACATATTCTACCCAAACATGAAACAGAGAATATTTTTATTCAAAATGCCCAAAATTAATTCCACTAGTATACAGTGATCCGTCATCTTGACAAAACTTAACATACATTTCGATAAAAGCTTCTTTACATTTTTTGTAATTTAAAATAAGAAACGTGTCGTGAGTCATTTTGGCTCGTTCCGTGAATGTAGTGTTAAGTGTTTTAAAGCGACCTTAAGCTGCCACCGTGCTTACAAAATCTGGGAATAATTTTCAGTGGCACGAAACCAGTCGATAGTTCGTCGCTCCAGCGACAAAACCGTATTTTAATACCGCGATTTTAATTACACCGAGTCGCAGAAACAGCGAAACAAGCAACGGACCAAAAGAAGGTGGAGATAGGAGCATAGTCGGTCTCATAAACCGTCGACGACATTATGCTTTTCGCGGTATAATTTCTGTCGAAAGCGTCGCTGCAATCAGCGATCCACGCCGCACGGCCAGGGGTAGCAGACAGACTCTGGGCTGGGTAATCGCGGAGCCAAACACGCTAGGGTTGATAGGGGCGACTCGGAGAGGGCGAGATAAATCTCAGAATTTAATATCCTTCGAGGAGGTATGTAATATCCTCTAAAAGCCTTCCGCCGGCTTCCCCGATTCCATGAGCTCAAGCCTATCGCCGTGTAAAGGCGGATCCTCCATTTCTTTTTTGCCTAAAATCACCGAACGGATAAACACGCGGTCGTCGTCGTCGTCGTCCTCGTCGTCGTCTTAAGGGTGTCAGCGCGTGTTGCGGCACCCAGGGACTCGCAAGAATGGAGAAAGATTATTGATGGGCCCCGATAGCTAAGATGAAGGCGAGCGAATCACTGCCGGTGTAATTACGAAATGGCTGTTAGGACGGAACGCTGCCGTTATTCCGGCACGAACCGATCCATCATCCTCGCTTGCTATGGGGCGATGGGGCTGTAAACCCTCGGCCACTTTTTTCTCCTCGTGTTCCCGGCTGATTTCATTCGCGCTTTAACGCCTTCCAGATGATCAGGGGATCGTCGATGTAATTACCATGAAGTGGCTTTCACCGTGCTGCGCCCATTTGATGCTCTTAAGGTGAATTCATTGTTCACCGGAGGGGGGTAGGTGGGCCACCCCGTATCGGGAATCGATCATGGATCACCGATGACACCGTCGCGTCGGGACCGTTATTATTGCACGTAGACGGCTAGCTGTTTTCGCGTCGGATGAATCCTTGCCGTGACAATTACAAGGGAAGAGCTTTCCGACGTTTTAATTTATTTACCTGGACGCGTGGAACGGGCTGAGTAAGTGACTTTAATGCCCAGGCTACCGGATTTTATGATCATATTCCGTGATGAAAAGAGGCGTGTTTGGGGACGCCTCGGACGGCGTGCTGTTTCTTTCGAGTTAGTTTTTTATCAGATTAGGTTTAATGAGAATTCTTCGGGGAATTCGATTTTTCATGCGACGTTCCTCCTGTTATTTGTTATAACTTTTCTGAAAATATGTGTTATTCTCCTCAGAGATAGCAACGTTATGAGAGACAAACAATTGATTATTATGAACATACTTTATTCGCTAGAAATTTTAATAATTTTTTTTCAAATTATACCGTAACTTCTTCGTATTTACCATTTATATCAGAGTGCTAACGAGTAATATCGAAGTGCTTATGTGTTACATTAAAGTACGGACGTTTATGCATTTATCGAACTTCAAAATAGTATACTGGAACTGTAGGCGGATTTCTATGTTTTCTTCGACCCATCGCTACTTTATTTATGTACAAATTAATATAACTACGGACGCAAAAATAATAAAATTAGTGTAATGTTGCATTTTCTTTCTATCTCTTAATTATTAACTCACAAGTCGCATTTCTTATAAAACTGACTACATCCTTAGAAAATCGCATGTATAATTAAACAAATCAACAAACATGGGTTAATATGAGGGGAACACAGAACCTGAATACCACGGGGTTTGATACCCAAATTCGTGCAGCCGGACCAGTGATACCGATTTCGACGATGTTCACGCGAATTCGTTCCACTTCGAGGTCTAATTAATGAGAACGCGTCTCGTTTTCTTCGATTACAAGGGAAATCGTAGGGTCCGTCGATGAAAGTTCAATTCAAAGTAACTGCAGCAGTGGGTGACGTGTTATTTACCGCCTTGCTGTAATCTCAGTTCGTCGCTTGCGTTTCAACCGTCTCCCATCCTCTTCAACGATTTTCTTTTCCCATCTTACTGTGTCCCTCGCTCCCTTCATCTGCACTTTTTCCTTCGAGCTTCATCCACTTCCGCTCGTCGCACCGTTCACGGCTTAAAAGTCGGCTTCTCGTCACTTGCTGCGAAGTCATCGCTCGCGAGTATCGTCTCAACGATCTTGTTCCTTCTCCTCTTTTATTTCCTTCCTCTTCGTCGTAGCGGCTTTCGCGTAGATAGATTCGTGAAACGCGCGTGGACGCCGAGCGTAATAGAATTTGTTAATATTAAATTTTCTTAGAAATTCAACGCGCGGCGGTTTTATCTTTCATAACTCGAATCCACTGCTTCTGGGACATTTAGTACTGTTATAAAGATTGTTTAGAATCGCTCAAATGAGAGCACTGTAAGATTTCAAATCTGACCATCAAGGGGACCCCAGTGACTAATACACTCTGATCTTGATAGTTTTAATAGTTTGATTTGGTTATTACGATAATGATATTCTTCTCCAATATATAATATATACATAATATAAAGTGACAAGTGTACATAGAAAATTAAAAATTAACCATACTTATACTGTAATACGCTGACGAGTTTGTAAAAAAATGTAGTAGATTTTATTCATACCAAAAGAAAATTTTTATTGCCACAAGAATGGAGTGAACTTGATTTTTTGTAAAAAAATAATTTTTTTCAAAAATCATTTACACAGATTTGTAGGTCTAAAGACATGGTACAATTTGTGTTTCAAAGATATTTCAGTACCTCCCTTCGCTTACGATTTATACATAATCAATTTCATAGACAGTTCAACTCGAATAAGAGGGTTGATTATTTCCTTAAAGTGAAAAACGGGTAGCAATTAATTATCGCTATATGTTTGGCTAGATATAATGAACATTCCAGCATAATTTCTTCGCAAAAATTATAAAATATTATTTTAGTTAAATTTGGTTTACAATTAGTATTGAGTTACTTTTAGGTCGGATTACAGTAAAGTTTGATTAAATTAAATTATTTAACTACAGATAAATGGTATATTCTACACATACTGTTATTTTGTAAAGCGAACGTTGTTATTTATTATCTCATACTTTTTGATAACATCCATTTACTGATAAGATCATTAATTTCGTAGGTTGAGTACCTCTTGAAATACTATTTTTGTAGGCTTAAAAATATCACATATTCTTCTATGGAAATATATTTCACTTGTGCTAAATTGGTAGCCATTAAACAAAAGTAGGTTAAATTAGAATGAGAATTAAGTAAATATGAAAATTCAAATAATAAGAGCAACCCTGATAGAAAAATGTTTATAATGTTATAAAATTGTTTAAAAAATACAATAAAATCTAAAAACTTGATGTATCGTTAAGCTAAACATTCGATGATCTTTCCTGATTTTAATAGAGATATTTTCTATAAAAATAATGTAGACGATCATAGTAAATATTTATTGACAAACTGTGCTTCTATAGATTGTTAATAAATCAATCACAATTTTCCTGCATTGAAATCCGACGTGCTTAGAAAATTCATGCAAATACCTTCATTTTTTCGACTGTCGAGCTACATTTTCCACCCTCTAGCCAGTTCAATTTAAACGTTATCGTTCGCCGATATACTCGCGCTTTTTATTTTAACGAAACATAGAATGTGATAGGGTTTCTGAAAAATTCATGGATTCACTATGAACAGTTTTGCCGTGGATTACACGGGGAAACGTGAAATGGAATGCAAGCATGCAAAAACTCCGATTTCGTGGATCGACTGCAACGGTAGAATCGAAATATCATTTCGCGGCTTGAATAATGGAGAATTATCCTCGTGGAATTAATTCATGGTCGTACAGAGACCGTTCGCGATTATTGCATCTCCCGTGGGTCCGCCGGAGCCGATTAGGGTTATATTTCCACTCGTATTTAGACCATAACGGCGCGAGGATTCCGCGATTTTACTGCTATCATCGTTTCTATAAAGCGTAACGACACCATTAATTTCTCCGTTTCAAACCAATATCGTAATTATTCGCAAGGTAAACAATTTCTAATCGAAGTGGTCGCAATTTCGTTGAACGTTGCTGTGTTTCGTTAAATACGATATCTTATCAGATCGATTGTACCTACCGTTTTTATATTCATGTACGAAAACCTTTGCATTTTAAACAGTGATATTATGCAAGGTCTTAAGCTGTAAAATTTTACACCCGAAAGCGATAGTATCATTTGTTATTTACGATGTTTCGCGATGTATTTACGAAGATTTTAAAGTGGATCAACTAAGGAAATCATATCATAAAAGTATGTACGATAGTCTCGTAAGCACTTGTAACCTAGATAGCTAAAATATATTACTTTGTGCTTGCGGTTGCAACTTGCCTTTTTGCTCCGTAAATCGAGGATTAACATTAGTACCTTAATTATAAGTTAGAATAAGCAATCGAAACGATATCGATACTGTATACTGATTCGCGATAAACAGTGCAATAAATATTAATCGTGATATAATTTGTGATGCAATCCTTTTAACACGAGTCTGGTCTTATTCTTTCGAGAATAATTTACTGTCTTATTCTCCATGGTTTACTTTTGCAAAGCTTTGTTTCCATTCATACCAAAATACTTTTAAAGAATATTTAATAACACAATCTTAATAAATTTGTCAATTTCCTTGTTTCTACATTGATTTATTTTTAAACCTCTAAATTTCGACATGTCAGGATTCTCAAAATTCTCAACCTTCCAAACTTCTAAAGTTCGCAAAATCTGTAAGCATATAAATTCACACATACGAAAACTTATAAACAAAAATTCTACCATTGCTACGTTCCCTTTCGTTCCATGCAAAATAGAAACCCGAGATTATATAACATCGAGCAGAGAGAGGTGCTGTGTTCTAAAATTAACCAAGCACAGGATTCACGGACACTCGACATCAGCACGCAATTATTTTTCTTTTCATTGTGGACCAGAATAAATTATTTACTCCGGACCTGACAATGTCTCTAGACATACTACACTGCGTGTAAAACCAATTTGCATTACAATCTTTCAAAACGCAGCGATTCGAACAAGTGCTCAAAACAGTACTAATTTTCAAGCGGATATAAATTGGGTTATATCAAATTCAAGAACCAAATCGAGGATGTGGGTGCGTGGATGAAAAGTAATTTACACAACAGTCACTGAACAAAATATATATAAAACAAATAAACAAAGATTAAATAACAACATAGTAACAAGAGCGTCAGCGATTCCGCGGGTGTAAGCATGTCAGTACAAAAATCACGAATGTCTCGAGCGGCGCAATGGTCAGTGTTTTTATGCCCTTTTTGAGAAGAGATAGACGCAGGAAATGAAAAGGAGAAGTAAAGAATAGAAAGTTGAAGGGGTGAATGAGAAGGTCAACGGAGAAGCTCAGGCTCGCGTAAGTCTTGCTGGTAAGTAAATACGCAATCTAACATTGATCAGACTTGCACGAGACCCTGGGAAAATTGATTATTTCAGAACAGGCAGGAAGTGCTTAAAAATATTCAGGCAAAAAGAAAGTTAGAAAAATTGAGAGAAAAAGATAAATTAGCCCGTTGCCGTACATTGACGAGTCTGACTCGTGACGTACTCGCAGCTCAAATGTAACAAGCTTTACTCAAATTTTTAATACTCCTCATCTTGAAATTTACGTCCGATTATAATTCGTGTAGTCAAGGATCGCTGACTATAAAATACTCGTAGCATTTAAATTTCCTTTGTTCGTTTTAATATTATAGCTATGAATAGTTCTGTCTGACGCACCTGACAAATAAATGGTAAGGGAAGGGGTTAAAAAGAACGCAGTGGCGAACACCGCGACAAAACCACTGGCAATTTCAGCGTGTTGTGCACTTAGGCACGAGATTGGCGAATTAAGCTTTGACCCAGTGTGATCTGTTTCGTGTCACTTGGTCTCCTAGCGGCTGCAGGTAACTAGGTAGAGGACATTCGCACGAAACAAAGGAAACTAATTACCGAGGTACAAAGGATACGCGTCGTCATTTTGATTGTCACCTTATCCGGAAGTGTTACACCCTAGCAGCCTATCTGCTGCTTCACCACCCCCTTCTTGTTCTCGCAGCACACGCACTCATACTTTTCGCGCGTTTATTATCACGAACTTCGTTGGCGTCCGTATGATTAATTATCTCCGTTTCTTCAGGATGACTTTCAGAGGCACGACATCGTTAGATATCGATTTAAGTTGTCGACGTGCCCTCGCCGGTGTATATCCACCAGCAAAGGGGTGACGTGGGCGAGGAACGAAGACGCTTTTTTTTTTATACGGCACCGACGAAAATTCGTTGCGGATGACGAGGGCATTAGTTATGTTTTTCGATAACGACCCGCCGTCAGAATAAAATTACGCTTCGTGAAAGCTGCTGGCTCGGCTTATGGTCGCCAACTTCGTCGAGGGGGTCCATTTTGCGGGAACGACGTGAAGAAATCGGTAAACGCAACTTAACGCCGGTAGCTAGTGTATAACACTTTGGGGCACGGTGGGAATAAAAATGTCCCTCCTTTTTGATGAACAGTAAAGTGATACATTTTTAGAACCATCACGAAGTAAATACCATTCAAGAACCCATGTAAAATGGCGGTAATACTTGAGTCCTATACTGTAACAACAAATGGAATTGAATTATTATTGTTTCATGTTTTTATACTATATGATTTCCCTGTTGATAAAGATATATCAGGTTGTTTAATTTAAAACGCGATAAAATTCCTGTGCAAGGTAGGTGCATTTTATTTTTTGAAATCCTGTGCCTCCTGTTTGATCCAACACAATATTTACGAATTCCCACGTTTCTATGATTTCTGATTTTCTCGAAGTGTCATGTTACTGTATTTTCTATGTTTTGAATTTCAAACTTCTCAAAGAACACTCAAAGTTTAAAACTTTTACGTATCCTGATATAGTGTTAAAATATGGCAATTTTAGATTAGATATGTAGGTTTATGAAGTCTTAAAAATTCGGAAATTCAGAAATCTGAAACATAGGGGACTTGGGGACCTGAAAGTTTCACTTGCATACTTAATATGTAAAAACTTGCGCGTTCTAAAATATGAGAATGGAGATATACCAAAATTAAGATGGTTCGAAATTTCAAAATTTTGTAATTTAGATGTATACAAATACAAAATCTTCAGATTTAGGAACTTCGAAATTTCAAAATTTAGGAATTCAGGAATTTAGGAATTTAGGAATTTAGGAATTTAGGAATTTAGGAATTTAGGAATTTAGGAATTTAGGAATTTAGGAATTTAGGAATTTAGGAATTTAGGAATTTAGGAATTTAGGAAATTAGAAATTTAGGAATTTGGGAATTTAAGAATTTAAGAATTCAGGCATTTTAGCAATTTAGGAATTTAATAATTAAAAAATACAGAAATTCCAAATCGCCAGATGTAGGAATTTGAAAATTTAGCAAATCAGGAACTAAGCAATTTAATAGTATATCACTATAAATTTCTAAATTTGAAATTTAACAGCTATGTATTGTACATATAACTGCGAGTGCAGCATATTTTCATACATGTATATCACACCCCCACGAGTGCACTACTGCTCCAAATGGCGCGTACTTCCTCATTTTCCTTATGTACAATCAGTGCATCTAGGAAAAGAGTAATCGATTGTCTCGTATCAACGTTGTCCAATTTCTGAACCCAAACAGAAGTCTATTATTCTGTCGGAGAACGTCGATACTAATAACGACAGTGTCGATCGAATGCACGTTGTCACGGGGTAAAAGGAAGGCAGAACGAGATGGGATACTCTCGTTATAATGAAACAGAACACTACAGACCCACGATGGCCAGAGAACGCGGTGACTGATGGTAACAATATCCGTACGATGAAATTGAATTATAATTAGCCCGTTTCTGGACGAATAGCGGCGAGACAGCAATGGTCTTTTGTTCTCTGTAACGAGAAACGTCTCTGCCGACTGGAAAAAAATCTACCAAATATAATACGTACAGAGCGACGTCGAGTATTCTGTTTTATTTTATTGACAACAAACAATGAAACAGACAGTAAGATGTAAAAAGCGTGCACAAACACAATATTCGCCGCATGAATAATTCGATGCTTGGATTGTACGCATTAGTTATTCCGATCTTAAGAACGTCTTTAATTTCCCGTTCATTAGTCGCGAAGTAGCGAAGGAAACGTGGCTCATAATCGACACAAAGATCGTTAATTAATTTCGGATACGATTACCATGTTCGGTGCACTGTTAAATTGTAGCGCGGCAATTTTTAATTACAATGTGATTTAATTAAATTAGACTCAACCTCTTTTTGTCTCGAGTGTCAGAAGTGATAATTCACAGCTGTGATGATGATACTAACGAAGAAAATTGAAATGTTATATCCACTTCATATTCAGCGATTGACTATGAAAATTATAATTGTATCTAAACTTTGAATTGATGTGTAGTAAACATTTAAATAAAATTTGTCGCATCTGAACTATGAGTGGGTCATGCGTCAAAAAGCAGAGAGATTCGTCAAAGCAGGGAAAAGCAAGGGCGGAAGCGATGAAATCACACCTTTCCACAAACGTTTTTAAACAATTTATTTTGCTCAAGATGTGTATAACATCTGCATTGTTTCGTTGATCAAATTAGGGGTATTAAAAAGTCTAAGTTAAAACAACAAACTCGATATTTTCAAAATGTATGGAACATCCTGGTAAATACACAGTATGTCTGAAAAGTAACGGAACTTTTTAAATAAAAAAAAAGTATTAGTCATTTTGCCAAAATTAATTTTTTTTATTCAAAATACATCCCTTTCGCATCAATACACCGCTGGGCACGCTCAGGCAATGTTAACATAGATTTTTTTACGTCGTTTTGCGGAATCGCTTCAGTCACCCTTGTCACAGCTGCTTGGACTTGTGTAACAGTGTCATAAAACGTTCCTTTCATGGCTAATTTCAATTTTGGAAAAAGGAAATAATCGCATGGAGATAAGTCAGGCGAATATGGAGGATATTGGAGCACACAGACTTGTTTTTTCGCCAAAAATTCAAAAACTGCGACGGTTCTGAGACATGGTGCATTATCATGCAACAGAAACCAACTTCCTGGCGCTCGATATTCGGGCCTCACACGAACGATTCTATTCCACAAACGTTCCATAACACCCAGATAATATTCACCATTAACATTTTGTCCGTTCCGAACGAATTCTCGAAATATAATGCCTTTAGAATCGTAAAAGCAAATTAACATAGTCTTCTCTCGGCCTTTTTTGGCCGGCCTAGCTTTGGGTCGTCTTCCAAAATATCACGACCGTCTTGGAATCGTTTATACCATTCGAACACACGTGTACGGGATAAACAATCGCCACCATAAACTTTTTTCATTAATTCAAACGTTTCTGTAAAACTTTTACCGAGCTTTAAACAAAATTTCATATTCGCTCTCTGCTCCATCCTGATTTTGTGACACGGTGACAAAAGGTTCTGTCGCTTTAACCGTTATAAGTTTGCAATTCGTTGCTCGATTCTAATAATGATTGTTTTGTTTTGCAGGAGAGGAATACCGTTTTCAGATAGCATATTGTTTTAATAGATGGTGCTAGTAGTTTTCCTTGAATTTAAAAAGTTCCGTTACTTTTCAGACATACCCTGTATACTGTGGGATTAGGGGTATAAGTAATAATGAATGCGTTTTCGTGAGAGATGATTCTGAGTATTTATTAAAGATCCGCGACGGATAGTGTAATCGACTCGATGTGACTCGTACGAAAAACTAAATCCCACTGACTGTCCGCCGTTTACATCTCCTCCACGAAAAGTCATTGAGAAAAAGGAAAGAAATAGATTTATAGAGAAAAAACTAAAAAAGTGGGAAAGGACTGAGAAAACCGGCAAGGGAGAGACACGCGGAGAAGAGTCGTAAAAATAAGAAAAGTAAAGAGGTTCGCAAGGGCCTAAGAGATGACACTGACCAGGCCCCGGTGAGACCCTGTAGAGACGTGGAAAATTAGCGAGCGTAAATCTTAAGAGGATACGAAACAGAAAGAATCTTTAGAAACTTTAGAAAACAGAAAAGATTGAGAAAGAACAGAAAAAGGTAAGGTCGTGTGTGGTGCCATGGGCGCCACAATACAAAAGCGCTGATTTTATATGCAGCGTGTTACTTCCTAATGTTAAATATGTGATTTAGAAAATTCCTTTGTGCCTCATTCGTTGTTCCTGTATTATGCAAAACCAGCGTAAGTAGAAATTCGAGCAGTTTTCTGCTTTCGAGCGTTCAACGTTCAGCGAGTTTATCGTTTTAAATTTTCATCGGAGAAGCCATAAAATCACCAAGTCAAATTCTGTAATCAAAGTTGACGTGTTTCAATATGTAACGGATCGCCGTAAACCCCAGTTTATTGTTTTAATAAATTCAGTAACTTTTATGGGACTCTTTAATTCAGCAACCGCTAACGTGCATTTTATCCTCAACTTGTTCATTTTGTTGGCTGCGGCAGTTCTCACGCGAAGCTTGGTTCAACTTAGATTACACTATGTTAGTTAATACTGTGTAACTTTAAGAGAGAGGTGGTTTAAAGGGCTTTGGAATATTGTTACTCTACCTTGAACGAATGTAAATCGCGTTAATATTGGCATTACCAACTGTTCAAAATGACTAGTTTCAGGTTTTATAATTTATATTACCAAACTTTGTTGCACTTTGGTCCAAATGTTATATTTTCTTGAAATGAAGAATAATTGTTGATGTTTAACATTTACTTATTTATTTTCAACATTATTTTCGATTTACTAGTCAATTTTATTTAACGCTGACGTTTCTAGTGATAATATTCGTATGTACTTTAAAAAAATTCAAAACTTTGATATTCGTGAAACAAACATAAAAAATGAACTATTAGAAATGAACTATAGACAGTGTGAAAATTATTTTTAGCATATTAATTCATCGCCACCATTCATTCATCGTTGTATTTTTATATTGTAATGAAGGAACAGTAGAAATATAGTATTGAGACTTGAGAATTCATAATTTACTTTACTTTGCTGACGGTGGAGATATTATATCTGTAATGATATTCCTTTTATCGTTTCATGTTTGCTTTAGATACTATCCTATTTCGAAATTAGTACCAGATGACTGATGATTTAAATTTTAATCTAATTCTATCCGCAAAGAGCAACTTCCACAATGATGCTGATGGAGGATTGAACGTGTATGTTATAAATATTATAAAGAATATAAATATATCTGAATGTGACGAGTATCCAGATGGTAACTAAATACAGAATCACTGAGCAAATTATCGGTTAAATATCTATTTTAGTCGGTGGCTGGTTAATAAATAACGTAGTCCGTAATTGATTTATAAATACTAAAATTGTGAACTGCCATTGACAATTATATGTTTCAGTTGTAATCATTAATTCGTCATTTCTATAAATATTACCTGTTCTACACTGGATCGTCATTAGTTAAAATCAAGAAACGATTATTGAAATCTCGAAAACCTTTACTTGGAACTTGAGAAATTGTGAATTTAAAAAATCTGAATGTTCAGACATTTGAAAGTTTGCAATTAAAAATTTTATTTAAGTAGCGGTTTATAGTCGCATCAAGTACCAGCGTTATTAGCGACTGTTAGCTAGTTTACGAAGATTAGGTTATGATTCGATGTGGATGAAATGTTTAATCTGAGACCTCGAATATTTGTGTATTTGGGAATTTTAAGACTTTTAAATCGAAAGATTTTGGTATACATATGGAAGAAGGTTTGTGGACTTGATAATTTAGAAATTTAGAACTTTACGGATTTAAGAATTTGGAAGAGGATTTAACACTTGAAAAGTTTGGAAATTACGAAATAGGATTTAAATACTTGCGACTTTGAGAGATTTAGAAAATGTAGTAAATGTGACGATACAAAAATTTCTAGCAACTTTAGTCTTACAATTATAAATTTCAAACTTAATTTTACAATGTTAACTTTACAAAGTATGCTGCTATTTCAGTCACCTCTGGCTCCATTCTTCTGAACCTCGCTTTAACCACCGATATATTGAATCATCGATAATATTTCAATATTTATCGACAACAGTATCGATAATCAGACCTCTATTATCATTACAATCAATTCCCCGTAGATTTTCTTCAACAAAGAGTTAAATTCGTTGTACTATTATCTTGTTTCGAGGTATTCCACGATTTCAGCCCCGGGGCAACCATCTTAACCGCCGAACAGCGGCCTAACTTTATTACCGTGCGCAGGTGGATATTTCCAAGGGACATACCCGACCTGTTCACAAAGTCAACGGGTCGTTTTAAGCTTTCGGCTATTTGCACCTTTTAACGCCGCGTTCTGTAACCGCGGCGACAATTTCAACGTACGGTCCACCATTTAACCAGCCAGTATCTTGTCTCCGTTTAGAACCGGCAACGCTTATGAATTACTTTGAGACCGTTCTTTTTCTCTCGCTCGCTCGTCCTTTTTCCTCTTTCTCCGTAATTTTGTTTTTCTCCGGCCCAAAGGCTGATTCACTCCGAACACGCTTGAACTTTAATGTAACACGCAAGGTCTACCAGCGTTAACTTACACAGTGTGTCCGAGGATTACCGCGTCGTTGCTTATCTCCGCTCGGCAGCTTCGTGTTGGTATACCACGACGACGCTTTGCCTCCAGAGATATGCACGTTTCAATTTATTACACACTGCAGACAGACTCGAATTCCCACGTATACCTTTTGCCGTCCCCTGAATATTTCAGATTTCCGTCGCAACGCCGCCGCTGTAAACTAGACTCGAGTTGGTCGCCTTTTGTCACGTAGCCGGGCATAAATCTCTTTCTCTGTCCCTGTCCCTTTCTTTCCCATCCTCGTCGGCCATTGGGGGAAACAGAAACGCGGGCCCTTCGATATTAATGGAGAATGACTACGTGGCGAGTTTTAAATTGTCAACGACGTTGTAACGAGGTCGACCTACGCGGAAGATACATGGACGCTGCTTTCTTTTCAGCTAGAACGTTGCTTTTTAATTTATGTCTCTCGCTTTGGTACGAAGCAAAAGGCGATAACTCGAAAACATTAGTTCTCTGCCCTCGGTTTCTTGTTATCGTGTCACAGACTCGGGCCGTTCGTGATCCGTTTTCTGTTTTGTGCCACGGTTAGAAGATTATGTGATTATCCGTAACGCTCTTGACTTGTCTGTTGCTTGCGGTGATAAGGTTGCTAACTTAAATCGAGGATTAGATTGTGGGCTGTATCGCCTATTATTTCTCCGAATGTGTTATTCGATTCAAAAGATTATACGATTATTTTCAACTATCTTAACTTGTCTTTCGATGATAAGGTTGCTGAAATAAATCAAAGGTCACATTCTAGATTGAATAATTAAATAATGTAATAGCAGCACGACCAAATAATAAAATAGTATAATAGTATAAAATAGTAAAGTAGTAGAATTGAATTGCAAAATAGTAAAATGGTATAATAACATAGTCAAGAGTAAAATAATATTATACAACATGAAATAGTAAAATAGCATAACGTAACAGTAAAACAGCGAAAGTAACAGGACTATACAGTCATGGACAAAATTAAGTGGACATTGCAGAAATGTAAAAATTTTATTGTTTTGTTACAATGTTTTATATCAATTTTAAATTTATTACGTGAAATGCTTTTGTAAGCTTGAAAAGACATTTATTCAATGTATATAATTGTGCAATAAATTTTTGATTTATAGACATTGTTGGTTAAATTAAATTAATCTTTTGTTATTTATGATACCTGTCCACTTAATTTTATCCACGACTGAATATGACAATAAAACATGAAATCAGAAGAACAATATATAGTGGTATACCAAAGTAGCAGATGGTAAAGTAATATTTCCAACAACGTTCAAAACTGACGCGTAACCCATTTCTTCGATCGGAGGTTAAGTAATGAACGTCCGTTCTTCGACGCGGTGCATTAAGCCGTGTAAACTGTGAACGAAACACAGGGGTGGTCTAAGTAAATCGATAATCAACGGCGAGGTTCGTTTATTCGTGCTCGCAGGTTGCCGAAAGTCGATAGAATAAGCGGAGACACGAAAGGAAATGGGGTTGACGAAATAGAAAGGGGGGGTTGGAGGGCGGGAAGCAGACGAGATAGATGGACATCTGCCGATAAAAGAAAGAGACGGCAGAGAATAGGAATGGAGGGCGATTTCGTCGCGAGAGGAGTTCGATAATGAAGATGATTGAAAGCGCGATTGGTGGCAACGGTAACTGCGTTAACGGCGTAATAATAACCAATCTCGAGGCGATTTCCTCTTGGCTCAACCAATCAGAAGACGCGTCCTCGTTTCCGTTCTTGGACCCCTCACGTGGACCCCTTAGGTAATCGAATTTTTCGGTAGCTCGTTTTCAAATCTCGAAAAGTTGTTCGCTCCGAGGGATGTTCCCTGTCTGAACGCGAACTCTTCGACACATTTCCCTGTTATTTTTCATTTTCCGTGGGAAGAAGGATGCTCGAAGGAATCGCAGGATTCTCGATGCCACTCCGTTTCGGCTATAACGACCCTTCTTATCAGATCGCAGTGTGTTGCGCGTGCCACCGATACGGTGCCAAATTTCAATCAAACTTGGCCGAATTTCAGTAGTTTCGGAAACAACTGATAGAACGTATCGTATCCTCTCGAAACTATCCTCCGTTATCGATGATGAGACAGTTTCGAAACTCGCACTACTCGTAAAATTCCTTCTATAGCTGCAGGAAGGTGTCCCCGCGTTTAAACATCCCCTCTTGCGCTTTGGTTTTCGCTCGGGGATAGAATACATGCGTGCAGGTATACTAGAGTACAATGTACCATCTGATTAAGAACTGACCAGCTTTTAACAATTTTCGTGTTCCGCATTCGGAAAGATAAATCTTTAAGTTCACCAATTTTCGGATTTTTAAATTGTTGAAGCCGCAAATATTCTAGGTTCTTCGATGCGTGTTTGAAAATTTTCAAAGGTCTAAATTTCCGAATTCTCGAGTTCCGAAATTCACAAATCTAATGCGTCACCGAATCCAAAATACCTGGATTTTTATCATTAAATTTCTGAATTGTCAGTTTCCCAAAGTTCGAAATTTAAGCATTTCTAAACATTAGAATTCAACGAATTTACTCACGTTCCAGAATTTCCATATCTTTAAACTTTCCACTTCCAATATTTCTAGTTTTTCCTAATGACCAGATTTACAAATTTTCAGATTCCTTAATTTTTCAAACTTTCAGATTCTTGAATTTTCAACACCAATGTTCCAAATGTCTAAATTTTCAAACATTCGATTTTAACCAATTTTCTACACTCAGAAATTTCCATATCTTTAAACTTTCAAACTTTGAATATGGAAATTTTTCGGTTTCCATACGTTTAATGTTCCGAGTTCTCATACTCCTAAATTTCTCAAATTCTTAGATTTTCAAACTTCTTTATATTTCCAAGTTCTGAAATTTATAAGTTCCCAAACACCCAATGTTCAAATCCGGAAATCATTAGATACATTCCTAAATTATCATATATCAGAATTTTCAAACACAACTTTGTTAGTTATTAACTAAGCGCATAATAAATAAAGTGTAACTATATTATAATATAGAATAATTTAAAACAGAACTAATGCAAAACCTCATGGCTGCCTTTGTGCGTTTGTGTTTGGAATAAGAGATAAATGCAGGATGAAATTCATTGAATAAATAGATACAGCTTTCCTTTTAAAACACTTTTCCCCTCAATTCGGAAAATTTTTAATCACGTTTTAATATACATTATTCTGAACGTACTTTTAGAGTATTTATTATATTAAATAATTTGAAACCTTTAACTCTGTTACATGAAAGTGACCATTTCGTCAAATTTTTTGTCGTCGAATTTATTACATGGAATTTTTTCGAAGCTTCAGTTTTGATACGTTGACACGGGTGGCTATTTTAACAAACGTGATGTCGTTAAATTTACTGCGTACAATTTTTTGAAACATTTAATTTCGATACGTCAATAAAAGTGACCACTTTAGTGAATCTCTTTTGGTCCAATTTATTGCTTAGAATTTCTTGAAAGCTTTTATTCCATTACATCCACAAAGGTAATCATGTTACTGAATTTGTTTCGAATAAACATATTACTTGGAATTACTTGAAAGCTCTAACTATGATGCGTTATCAAAAGTGCCCACGTTATTCATCAGATAAACAAGCTACAATAGGAACGTATATCCATTTTCGCTCGAAACAACAACCTCCCCATCTTATTCAAACAACGTTCCAGCTCGCGTTTAACAACGAAAGACACATTGCATTGTAATTTCCGAAATTTTCTGATAGCGATTCGCGTGCTCCGGAAATAGAAGTGACCACGTGGTCAGGCGAGTTTGGCTCGTGTCTCGTCGAGTTTATCCGTCGACACTTTTAACCGACTGCATTCCAGCCGCTTGAAGTCGCGGCGACGAGCAAACAGCTGTAACGACACGCTAGAAAATCACGTTCCCGTTTCTAGCGGCACCCCTTTTCACGTCGCATCCGTTTCGCTGTTATTCTCTTCCTTTTCGCCTCTCTCGACATGGCCGGCTTAGCTGCATCCAATAGCCTTCCCGGTCGTTTCTTCTTTCGAGCACGCGACATTCTTGGCTGCGGAAGGGCGCGGCCGTGATTCCGGTGTCCTTTTGCTTGTCTGGCGCAAGGATACCATCCTCGATGGACGGTAAATCGCAAAAGGGAACCGATTGCCTCTAAGGAAAGCGTTTATAGAGCTAAGCCAACTCGTAAAGGAGGCGTGTCTTGGCCCGGAGACAAAGCCACCAGATGTCTTTGACGGCCCCACCACCACTGGCCATCGATGTCTATTCCGATTATCCCTTTATTCTTGCTTCTTTCCCTCCACCGTACGTCTTTCGTCTTCGTTTCTCGCCTCCCGCGTGTCTCTTTTAATCCACTTTTAATACCCTTACGACAGTTTTATCGGTAAGAGAATTAGCACAGATTTTAGTGAAATTTCGTGTACCGTTCCATGTAGTTTCTGCATTACTTGATTATTTTTGGGGTAACTGAAAAGTAGGATATTCGGATTTCTGTGATAGTTGTTGATATGGTGTCTTATGAGAAATTGCGCGTTAGTTGCTTTTGTTCGTGTAATACAAAGTACATATTTTGTAATAAGTTTTTGGTGCAAATTTCTTAACGTGAAACGAATGTTTAATGAAAATTTTCTGTCTTCCCTGTATGAAGGTAACTGGAAAGTACGAAAATTGTACTTTTGTGGTAGGATATTTTGTATGGGATCCTATGAAAAAACAGACGTTAATTGTTTTTTCTTCAGTAATACAGAATATATATTTTATAATAAATTTTTTATGTGGAAATTTTTATAACGTTAAATTAGTGTTTAAGAAAAATTGAATATTTTTATCACACGTGATGAGTAAAAATAGTTGTACCGAATGAAATACCGATTACTAAAATAACTGTTTAGTCTACAGGACTTCCTCTCACCCTACGTTAATTGGTTTTTATCAAACACATATTCCCACATATACATCCTCACATTTTCCAATCGCAAAAATTTTGAGATTAAAAAGTTTCTAAATTTCTAAGTTCCTAACTTTTCGAGTTTTGAAGTTTGCGAAGTTTCCAAGTCTCAGATATAACATATTCAATAATTTTCAAATTTCAGACGTTTTAAAGAAACGCGTCATAATAAAAAAAAATAAACTAGTTAAATAGTTTATCAATAAACCCAACAGGACGTTTCCCATTTTCGTAATCTGAAAAAGGGAACTGGCGAATGAGTGAAATGCGTTCGATAGTTCCAACGTTAAATAGTTTATTCGAATCCCATTGTTGAAACAATCCGCGGCTAGTTGCGCGAAACAACGGTCCCGAAAGCGTGATCGCGAACGCGAGATCTGAATTCGCGTCGAACGAACGCGGTTGATTAATAACGCCGGTGAACTCCTGTAAAGAAAGGGTAGTGGCTGGTGGAAAGCGTCAGGTAATTTCGTTGGCTAGTCATTCAGCCGTCTCGTCGACGTTTCCGTCGTTCGGAGTTTTTGAAAGAAAGTTCCGACGTTTCTAGTCGAAGATTCGTACGAAACGAACGAACCGGAAAGGAGATGGCTGTGGAATTGGCTAAAAGCGGAGGTGGACTGTGGGAATGTAAGGGAGAAAGGAGGGTTGTTGGATTCTCGAACGGAAAAGAGCCGTACCACGTTCCCCGTGGCCGAGCTAAGTTAGACTCTTTCCCTGGCAAGTTTGGTATAAGTTCCAGATATAAGCTCCCCGCCTTATTTTGCTCCATTTCCTGACTCTTAATTACTTTGCTAATTCTTAACTAGGAACCTCGGCGTCGTGCCGGAGTCTGAAATAACAACTCGCATCCCTGGCCTCGCCTCGCCCTGCCACGCCACGCCTTATCTACTTACCTTGCTTCGGACTGTTTAAACCGAGGCAATTCTTTTTTCGTCTTCGTTACCCACCCTAGCTCCGCTTTCCCGTCGAGCCAACAACCAATTTCGTTCACCGTTAACATAGGATCGTTTATTTGCAAAACGGTTTTCGTTCGAGGCCGGGGCAAATTATTTGCCACGAAGTCACGTTCAACACCGGCCAACTTTCCCGCGCAAGTTTCGCCGCGCTGTGTTGAATCTTCGAAGTACCAGATCGTTGCGATAGATAGACGGATCAAGTTAATATTTATATATTTTGCAGTTTTCAATTTTTACTATTCTATCTTATCGACTTGGCTGTTTGTCCCGAAAGCGCATCGTTTTGTATAATACGCATTCGGTTTTGGGAAAAAGGAACAACAAAGTGCGAATGTGATATATCAGTTTGATTGATCAATCTGTTTAACGGAATCGAATTAAAATACTAGAGTTACAAAGGGTTCGATGCAGTCATTAAGGTAGCTAGGAATTTGTAGACAGGAATAACGGGCTGAATTGTTTATGAGAGCAGAATTCATTTGTTATGTTCTAAATAATCATCTAAAATTTAACAAATTTCTTGTACCTATTTAATACAAACGACTTTCCTTTACATTGAAAATGCCAATGAGTTTTTTTACTATTGTAGAGCTTTGTCAATAAATATCTTACACTATGACATCACGATTTTCGTAACATAAGTGTGATTTATTTTTATACAAATGAAAGAATAGAATTTAGTTAAAGATAGTCGATATAAATCGACGTTATATCAATACACCCAAAATATTATAGAAGGAATTTTCTCCTCTCGGCAGACTTTATACTGCAGTAATACCTAGCAATTCTAATTCTTAATTCATGAATCCCTCATGTGTGGCGAATTTGAAGACATCAGCGGAATTGTGTGCACCTACGTAATTCAAAGAGCTAATTAAATACGGTAGAGAGTCAATTATCTAAACCAACTGGGACCGAAGTGGTTCAGAAAATCGAATTGTTCGGATAATTAAACATGCACGTACTTACCCAGTTTATAATTATGCGAATTATGTCTGATATTACAATTGCAATTGGAAATGCACGTTAAGCAAAATACCAACTCGTTTTCGAAGTAACAATATACATTTATTTCCTACATTCTGCTTGGAATACTAAAACATCTTCTTTTTAATCATTGCTGACAGAATAATTATTCCAAATTACATTTTATTTGCTAGTATATGTATTTTGCATTCTGTAAACAGGTGTTTGCGTATATTTCGAGATCGTCGAAGCATTAAAACAGGTTACACTGCACGTGACTACAGATGCTATGGATGACACTAATATCATCGGACCTAGTTTGCATTAGCAATTACCATCGTGATAATAATTCAAAAATGATTTATATGCCTGTACCAATCACTGCCACCCAAGTATCAAATTAAAAATTCATAACGATTCGTTTTCTTATATTTGATATTACTTTCCATATTGTTTATACTATCTCAAACATTACATTTTATTGTGTTTGATTTATTTTTATATGTTATCTCTATATTATTATATATATTATTTATTGTTATTATCGTTCTTTTTATTACGTTTAGTGCCTTTTATTAGTTAGGTTAGTACGCTCAGAATTCCTTCCAGAGGGACAAACGGTGAACAAGCAATATTATTTAAGCGTTACGATGCGTTTTCGCGAAAATATTCACCAAAAAGCCATCATCATGCATTAGTTTTTGGCAAAAAACTCAACGAATGTAATCGACCAAGCACCATATTCACCGAATATGGTCCTGTGTGACCTTTTCTTATTGCCAAAGCTAAAATTATCACTTCGGCGAAGACATTTTGAGTCGATTGAGGCCATAAAAGAAAATTCGCTAAAGGAGTTGAAGGCATTACCTCAATCAGACTATGAAATATCTATGGAGGATTGGGTCAAGTGCTAGCATAGACACATTGGACTCGATGGGGCCTACTTGGAAGGCGACAATATAAATTTTGATGAATAAATTTATTTTTTGTGTTTTATTTACCTTTTTTTGAAACTCTTCACACAGAATGCATAACTTGTGTCTATGTACACGTACCGTTGTACCTCTTAACCCGACGGTCATAGAAAACACGTATAAATCTGACAGCGGCCGGTCGGTTAGGCGATCCGTGAGGGAGGGTGCATCTATCGTGGCAACGATATATAAATCCGCATCGACGGTATATCAGCTTTTATGGCCGCGGTAGTTATTTACGCAACGAATAAAAATGTACGTGGAAAACGGTCGTAAACGCGTCGAGAGGGTGGCTAGCAGATAGAGTCGAAAGCGGATTGCCGCGGGCTACGTGCACGAAGAAAAAAGCCGGGCCAAGTAAGAGTGGAATTTTCCCTTTCGGAAGAAAGGAAGCGGCGGGAGAGAAAAAAAGGGAGCGGAAGGATGAAAAGGAAAGGGTGAAACGGCGGAACAGAGGGGCGCGAGAGGCTATCCACGTACGTTTTCGTGGGTAACAAATTTATACGAGTTCTCCTGATTTATTGGCCGCAAGTTTAACAACGGACCACTCCTGTCTACCTCAGAAAAAGGGGTGTGGTGAGAGGGTGGCTGCCGATAGCGAAATTTATGACACGCTACCGTGGATCCCTGCATCTCCAAGTAACTCGACTATCGTCCAAAGAGATACAGTTACTTGCACCGATACTCGGACACTGCTGTACTTCTGAATTTGCTATTCCATACAGGAGGGGATGATATCATGCTGCTTATTGTAGGGAAATATGAATCGTTTATGTTAGGCTGAAAGTACAATTTCTTCTCAATTGCAACATTTCGATACGTGATACATCTTACGCAACAGCCTATCATATTTTCACATCTCGTTAATGTTTGGGCATGATCCGAACAAGGCAACATTTACAGTAGCGGACAAAAGTTTAAGACTAAATGGAAAAAATAAATAATGAATTTACTGTTCATAAAAACTATAAATAGTGTTCTACTTTTGATGTTAACTAATTAGACATTTATTTATACACTTATAAAAAAAATTTCATTTTGATATTTTGCTCAGTAGCGAAGTTACAAAAAAAGGAACGAAGTTCGTATAATATTTCAAATCAAATATCGTCTTAAACTTTTGTCCGGTACTGTATGTGGGATCCTGACTTTCTTGCCGAATATGCCTAAAGGATCTTGGGGTAGCAAGGGTCCTCGTAAATAAATGGAAAAGACACGAAATGGTTAACAGGAAAAACATTAACAATATATATTTAAGAAACTGATCCTTAACTCGCTCGAAGCTGGATGAAGACTGACTCTCCACGATTCTGTGCGAAGCCTTATCACCGTTGATCATGTCGCGTAGCGAACCCTCCTTAGCATTTTGTAAATTGAATAGCCTTTTGTAAATTTATATTTTTAAGCGTTTCGACCACAGTAGCAATAATGTCCAAGGAACCGGTACTTCATCATTATAGTTTTATTAGGGTAGAAGTTTTATTGGGTAGAAGTCGAGGCGATCCTTGATTTTATTATATACTACGGTCAAATTTTGGACACCCTCGAAGGGATACTCGGGGTACAACGGTACCTCAGTTACCGTGAGTGAAGACCCCACTTCATTAGAATACCACCATTTCACTTGGCAAAAAGACACAACTGCCAATAGAGAACGTAACCAATTTTGTAAACGCTTCCTTAAAGGTCCTTAAATACGCATACTCAAAACCTCACGAAAGAATTGAAACAAGATATCAACAAGAACACATCTAGATTTAACACACTCGATATATTGTCAATCAATAATCAATATTACATATTAGCGGGCGTTGAATAAAACATCATTAAAATTCCTCCAAGTTTCACTCACTCATCATGAAATACAGTCCACTAATATCGAACTAGTTTGTACGTGTTTAGTCTTCACCGCGAAGGAAAACGTGCACGTAACAGATCATACATTGTTTCTTTAACACTTTGATCGCCGCGTCATCCACATATGGGTGACGCTAAAATTTCTATATGAATCAATCATCTATTTAGTAAGAATTTGTTGATCTATATAATTGAAAACACTAATAATAATTACTTGGACCTGTAAATAATAAATGAAGCAAAATATTGCGAACATATTTCGTAGGATTTATTAATCATCAAAATACCATATAATAAAATTTTCAACTATGTTAGCGTGGCAGTCATCGTGTTAATTTTAATTTGTGTCGCTTACGTCGCTCGCTTCATTCTCCACATTTATGTGTGTATATAAAATGTAGGAAAAGGTGCAATTTTAATATGTCATTGCAAGTCCTACTTGATAACCTCAGGTAATCGTTTACACATCTGCTAAGGCCAACATGCCCTCACATTTGACAATAGATTTGGTATTTGAATATAGTAATTAACCTAAGACCGTCGTCCCATCGAATGGTTCGCGGACTTGTTCCGTGGCAGCCATAAACTCAGGAAACCATAAAGACCCGCGCGTTTCCTATGTAGTTTTCTAGTCATTGTTCGCATTTGGTCGACAGATTGACATTTTTACCTTTCGAGCCCGTTATTTCTAGCATATTTACTTAAGGTCAGCGCGCTTCTTGATCCTTATTACCTGCCACGGTCCAGGAGCAAAACGTAGAATATTTGCGAGTGGAGGGGCCCACATAGGGCGTTAACTCTGTTGCCCTTCCACAATTTATATATTTGTACTTAGCCAATTAGAACGATGCACCCCCGTCAAGTCTACCCGACCGAGGTGACATCGGATAGATTTGATAGAATCTCTAGTTAGTTAAAAATTGGAGTCAGTTGAATTTATTGTTAAAGAATAGACAGTTGAGTTGAATCATGGAAAGATAGTTAAGATACGTATTTGAAATTGAATAGCAAAGGAACAGGTATAGGAATAGTCTTAGAATCTCGAACATAGTATCTCGTATATTATTGAACATAGATCATTTGTATAATCCCGATCAATCGGGTGGTCCTTCGAGATTGTGATGAATAAACCTAGTCGGCACACCACGTGCAATATTCACCAAAGCTCGAAAGAATTTATTTTCTACCACGAGCGTTAACAACATCTTGAAAATACCGTTCCTTTTAGAAAAAAGGTTATTCTCTAGAAAAGGGAAGGGGCACATGCCATTCGATCTACAGATCCATTTGTAAGACAGCTTTTGAACTTTTTGATGTTTTTCGAATTGTTTGATCCAATTGATTCCACAGATTCTTCACACATAACAAACGCAGAAATATTAATGTAACTGTACTTGCTACAGAGGGCCAATCGTTGATTCGGCAACGATATATGGGCTTTGTCTTCACAGTGTATCATAAACGTTTCACGTGGACAAGGTAGAACGGATATTTATCTTCAGCGTTCGCGGAATTCCCTTGGCACGTGAGGTAAAACTAGAAGCATTCCGACGAAACTTTCGAGCACGCTCTAACAATTATGAGATTAACGTGCCACGTGAATGTAATAAAAGGTGTCTTACGTTCATGTTCCGAGCAGAAAATACGTACGAAGTTCTTGTATTCAATAATTTGTCATAGCAGGTTTTTAATTACTTCGAACCGACTGTGGGCGATTGTTTTCTCGTTTGGAAAAGATGGACGATATGTCCGGTTATAAATTATTGGACACAGTACCTTTTCCAATGATTACTTTGTGTGTACTGTTTTTTCATCGTTGTATTCGATGATACATGTGGTGATACGCAGTCTGCTGTGAAACATAGTTAAACGCGATATCGTTAAGTTGACAATGAAATTTTGAGTTCCGTTGTTTATAATTCTTGGATAAAAGAGATTAATCTTGTTTTTATTCAGAATTTCCTCAGTTGTATGTATTTATTCATTTTTTAAATTTCACGTTTGCAAATTATGAAACTACCGTGTTTCAATGTATAATTTCTATTTTTAATATGTATTTAGAAATTTTTTAAACTCCAAATTTGTAAATTATAAAACAACCTTGTTTCGTGTAAAATTGCCATATTCCTCTGTATGTCTGGATTTAAAAATTTCTATATTTCCAAATTCCCAAACGTGTAAATCTAAAATCACATAAACACTAATTTCTCAAATCTTAAATTTTCCAGGTATTCAAATTTCCAAATTATCATATTTCCAAGTTCGTCATATTTTAAATCCCCAAATTTTCAAATTCTCAAATTCTTAAATTTTTCAATTTCTAAATCTGCAAATCCCCAAGTTCCATCTTTTTTCGCTTTTCCAATTTCCAATTTCCTAAATTCTCTGAATTCTCGAATCTCCAAATTTTCTAATTACTAAACCCCCAGTTATCTAATTTCCATATCTGCGAATGCCTAAGTTACATTCCTCAAACTACATCCATATCCAGCATTTTCATATTCAAAAATTTCTAATTATTCAAAATCCTAGACATCTCTGATCATAAACTCGATGTTGCAATTATCTCGACTGAACAATACATAAATTACAAATTAATGTAATATTATTTATCGTAACAGTATTATCGATGAACATAATCTGACCAAAATTCCCCTTCAAGGTAATATGAAGTGTGATTTTGTGGTACAGCTGTTATGAACGCTGCTCACCAAGCACAATCAATACTGAAATTACCAGTAATGGCTATTTGCGAACCGTTGTCATTATCTATGCCCTATCAATTATATAAAATATTCAGATCTAAACAGACTCTATTTAGCTCGAACGTTGGCTAACAATAAGGAGACTGTTACCGTAGCTGGTTAAGTGTGCCATAACCTCTGGGACACGTTGATCGACGTTAGCATTAGTCCTCCTAATCAACGGATTGCACCCTGGAGGAGTCGGCGTTCTGACAAATGAACCGGGAAGGAAAAGGCGAATGACAGGGGAAACTAAATGACCATGCGTTCCAGTAACGTGCGTACTTCTTAATTAAATTTCTGCTGACCAAGATTGCCTGGAGCAGAACAGTTTCTTGAGGAAGACGATTCATGTAGCACCGGCGACATGAAAATTGGCTGCCGGCTATAAAACGAACCTAGACTACTTTATGAATCTCGTAAAAGACTATCGGCGCAACTAGGTCTTCCGTGTGAAGGCGCCGCGTATTAAATCGCCACGCGTTTTATCGCCATTCGTTAAATCGACACGCGACGTACGATAATGAGTTCAATTGATGCGTGTTAAATCGCCCGGTTTTAAAATTGATATTCACTAAATCACCGCGTCTTAAATTGCTGTGCATTAAATTACGGCGTTTCAGACTAATACGCGTTAAATTATTACGCTTTAAATTGCTCGACGTTAATTTACGGCGCTTTAAATTGATACGTGTTGAATTACCACGCTTTAAATTGCTACGCATTAAATCGCGTACGCTTTAAATTGATACGTGTTTAATTACCAAGCTTTAAATTACTTCGCGTTAAATCGCTGGTTGTATAGCTACTGCAGATACCATGCGATGTATTACTATACGTTGCATTTCTACGCGTGCAATTTTAACCAATTTAACAAATGGTTAAATGTCCTACTTTCCGTATTCTTAAATTTTCAATTTTCAAATTATATAACATTGCAACTACATAATTCCTGAATTCTATATTTCCCTATGTCCTTATATCTCAAATAACCTAAATCGCTAATTCCATAATTACACAATTTCCAAATTCCCTTATTCTCAAATTTTCTACTTCTGCATTCCATATTTTCCGAACTTCCTATTTTCCAGATTCTCTATTACTTACATTTTTTCTATTTCCCAAATTTTCTAATTATATAATTTCTAAATACCCAAATTTACTTTTCAGTATCCCTATCTTCGAAATTTTCTATTTTCCATAGTCCCTAATTCCCTAATTCTCTAGTTCTCAAATTATCTGATATCTAAATTCCCATTATTTTGAAAATTTTCTATTCCCTAAATTCACAAATTTTCTAGTGTCCTATTTACCAGACGACCTAATTCCTAAACTCTACATTGCTCCTATTTCTCATATTCCCTATTCCTCAAATTCCCAAAATTCTGAATTTGAAAATTCGTGATTTCAAAAATCTATCGAGCAAAAATCGACGAATGTTACAGTCTTCATCTACGCCACAATTTTCCCTAAGGAAGTCTACCGTTCCCGTTCCAAGTGGCGTTAGAGATTCATTTATTCGAGTCATAGATCGGCAAGAATCGTTTATGGCGGTTTATGATGTCAGACTAAAGCGGAATGATAATATCGTCTTTGTCATCGTGTCCGACAGTCTATGTTCCTCCATGTGTGTTCATCTGTTGTGACCAGAATGCTCACTCACCCGAAAAAGCAACGATAGGACGAAAGAAATTGTGTGCTGTTTCATCAGTCTTCTGATTAGGCAAGCTATATAAACATCGAAAAATGGTTTATGAATACAAACACGCGTGAGAGTAATTATAGCAAACTACAATATATTTAAAATGGTTGAAATGAAAATGCTGGAGGTAGAAATCGAAGAAGCCCGAATCTGTTGTAGCATATTTTGATGGCAAGTGACCGATTTGATGACAAATTCTACGTCAGTACAATGCACTCTGTTTCCGATTTGAAAACTGCAAGATTTGAGGAGTTTGTAATTTATCTATGACTTTATGACTCATCAACGTTATATATATATATATATATATATATATAGTCGTGGACAAAATTAAGTGGACAGATATCATAAATAACAAAAGGTTATTTAATTTAACTAATAATGTCTATAAATCAAAACTCTATTGCACAACTATATACATTAAATATATAAATTGTACATTAAATAAATGTTTTTTCAAGTGGACAAAAACACTTCAGGTTCTAAATTTAAAATTTATTTAAAACATTGTAATAAAACGAAAAATTTTTTACATACTGCAATGTCCACTTAATTTTGTCCATGACTGTATATAATACATTTATAATACATTATATAATACATTTTTCAAGCTGTTGGAAATAAATTGTGTTTTTGACTCTTTCTTCCAGTGTTTTAAAACGACGTGGAACACAAAATTGAACAAAAGAACGTGAACCAAAATGTGGGACGCAAAATGGAACACAAAACTTGCACCATAATTTACATTCAGCTGTGTGTTACGATTACTTCACTAACGATATTCACTTTTGTCCATACTTGCATTAAACATATGTATATAATTAGATTAAATATATATACACTTGAATTGATGATTCAAATTTAACACGGCGTAAATACTGAAGCAATATTGTATCGAGGAAGATGAGGAGGTTCAAAACAAGTTATTGATCGATACAAACGAAGTTGAAGGCTTAGACCTTTTGTTCGATAAAAAAACTCGCATAGTTGATTATTCTGTTGATTCTTTTACCGGGAACAGGCGAGAATTAATGGCACCTTTCGCAAGGATCAGCAGAATTCGAGGGTTTTTGCTTTCTACGATCCCATGGCTATCGACCTCTGTAACTCGAGAAGTCCTTCCAGAATCCCGGAGATCGTCGCAATTAAGCTCCGCAACCTTGGAATGGTGCAATCGACTGCTACTCGAAACTTGTCACAATCAGATCCCATAACTGCAAGATCGTCGCTATCCTCTTGTAAATGAACCTTGAACTTTCTGGATTAGTGCACTTTCGCGTGATATCGTGAATATGGTGCTTAATTAACCGTGTCTACGGTGTTTTAATAAAGTATTGAAAAATTGAATTCTTATCTTCATTTTAAATATTTTCGTATTACAATTTAGTATTTCGATATTTGAATAGTTGGTGCACAATGTTAAATGTGTTGAAAGTGTGAAGGATCGTCATTTTGTTTTCGATAAAACGTAATAATTACATTCAGTTGTTTTATTACGTACACTCTCAATAAAGTTATTGAGTAACATTGAATAAAATTATTATTTGATCAATAAATGAATGCATAACCCAAACAAAATTGTTGTGGTGAAACTAGTAAAAAAAACTATGTTGTTTTTACAAAAATCTTATGTGTTGATAAAATATATACATATATTGTGATAGTGAAATGGCAACGTAGGCGAAAATATGGTTACTATTATTATGGTTACTATTACTTTCCAATGTACAAAATCTCAAGTTTAAAAATTCAGAAATTTTTAAACTTACGAACATACTAACCATTAAGACCACAAACTGTCAATTGTGAAATTTTGTATTTAATATTGGCAATTTTCACATTTGAAACTTGGAAATTCAGGGATTTAGAAGTTTGGGAATTTAGGAAGGGTTTTGGAAGTTTAGGAAGCGAGAAATTAGCAATAGGAGAATTTAAAGATTTACAAACTTGAGAGTTGAACAATGTAAAAATTTTGAAACATAGTAAATATGGAGATTCAAAAATTTAGTATTTAACAATTTACCAAGATAGGAAATTGAGGGATTTGAATAGTTTTAAATTCGCACATTTGGAATTTTTTACATGTATGAATTTAAGAATTTGACAATATAGAAATTTAGGGGTTTGAAAATGTGGAAGTTCGGTAATTGGAAGTTTAAGAATCGAAGAATGAAAACGTAGAAATTGGCAGGATTGAAAATTTAGAAAAATAAGACGTTGAAAATTTAAGAATTTTAGAAATTTGAAATATTAAATCTACAGAAACTTAAAAGATTGAATATTGAAGATTTTAAGAGATCGACAATTTAGAATTCCAGGAGAGTGAAAATTTATGAATTTGGTACTCTCGAAAATGTAAGAACTTGAAAACTTAAAATTTGAAAATTTAGATTTTCTAAGATCTAAAAATCTAGTATTTTTACATTGTTGTATCCCAGGTATTCTCGCATGAAAAACCATCATTAAAGTATCAAAAATAATTAAATCCTTGTGCGTACACAATTTCATATTCAATTTATCTGTCCTCTACATTATGCATATCTTTTCTGTTTCAGGTACGTAAACGAATCTCTACCCACCTTCCCTTTCATTTCCAAATTGGTAAGACAAAATATTGCATACTTAATACTTTACTCCATATAAATACATTTTGTACGAAATCTAACTTTATTTTCACAAAAGTACTCAAGACTTTCGTAAAATATTGTCTCTCTTTCACAAAATTTCACTATTTAAATTTCTGTAAAACCGCAGAAATGTTGAGGGTAACATTTACAGTTAATTCCTGAGATGGGTACTATTCTGATAAATAGAAAGTGGCTATAACTGAGCAAACAGCAAAATTATTCCGTTAACCTTAATTTTTAGTTACAATATTTCGATATCATTTTCAACGCGTCTTCAGATACTATAATAATATATACAATCTAAAAAATATAAAATTATATGATACAGAGAAAAACAACAACAAAATTTACTCTTTATCTTGTTACCTTCCTATTAATATTCTCTGTATACACATTCATGTACAATATTTTATCTTCATTTAATATCTAATACAAGTTACCATTACTAAATTAGTTAGTGTCAAATAAGATTACAAATGCAGCAAAACTCTTGTACAATCAAAACCACATGTATACAGTTCTCTCGACTTTATTTAACTTTCTAACTATCAGAATTCTTTCTTCGAGTCTCATGGACGTTTGAAATTTTTAGTTCGTAAAATTACAACATCAGATATTACAAGATAGCCTTGAATTCGCTATAAACGCGATGCAATTCGGACAATTCTTATTTCGTTCAGGAGGTACAGTTACAGTTTACCGTCCCCGAGAGGAACATCTTCGCTGCTTAATTCAAAGAGAGCATGGAAGATAGTATGACAGAATACTTCGGAAGGATATTTCGAATCCTTGAAAAAAGGGGTGGCAGAAGTGAAGCACGCACGCTGTCGCATTTACGCGGATGTAAAACGGAATCAGTTTATGGCGGGAATTAAACTCCCGTAAAGCGGAATCGCCATCGCTGCGAAGTTATCAAGCGGAGTTATACTGCTGGAAATACAAACGACCAATGAGACGACAAAAATTTATCGCGTGTACTAAAGAAAAATACCTTCCGAGAGTAAGAGTTTCACGTGGAAACGACATACTTCAATGAGAAATGAAAATAAGGCCGATGCTGTTCCCTCCATTTTGTTTACGGTCATTTTTACGGCGTACAAAGTGACTCATGGAGATTGCATAAATAACTTTACAGCAAGCTTTCGCTCATTAATAACGAAGGATATTCTCTGAATTTTAGACGAAAATGTTTTGTACAAGATGCTTTCCTATGGACCATTGTTTTGCCATTAAAAATTGTTAGGTTTTAATCGGCAAGAAAACGAAACGGTATGCTTTTATAAGATATATATATATGTAGAATATATTTAACACTAGATTTGCGGACACTTAACGGCCTCTTATGTCTACCTTGAAAATGAACTGTAAAAATATGCAAATAATGGATAATACATGTACCAATTTGTAGAAAGATTCTTCATCCCGACGAAGATTAATATGCATTTTGACATAGGCTTTTTAATAAGTTTTGTAATTGACAGAATTACGCAATATTTAATATGAAAGAACTGTTTATTAATATAAAAGATGATTAAAGAGTAGCATAATAATACACATAGAAATATAACTATAATTAGGAAACGAGAAACACACGCACGTGCATCTTGCACCGAACCGAGTACAGAACAGAACTGAATTACAATACAAAAACAAAAGAAAAACATTATCATTGCTACCATTGTAGTAAAAACGCAGATTATATAGATTTTCATACCAACAGTAATTAAAGATAAGAAATATAAGATTCATCATTTTAACGGGTTTCGTAAATCTAGTGTTAAACATAATGTAATACTAATGAAAAGTAAGTGAGAAACAAAAGAAAATCAATCTATCAGAAATATAGTAATTCGTGTTCTCCATGTATTTTTGTGTTATGAGTGTTTCACTAGCTATGTTAAAAATGATATTTTCATCATTACAGTATAATATAGTATAATATTTAATGTGACATATGCTACTATTAATATAGTAATTATATACGAAAAGAATGAACGGACAAATTTTTCTACTCGCAGAATCACTATATTAAAAGTATAGTTAGAATAAACTACAAATAATGTCAAAATCCGTTCTTTGAAACTCAGGAAAAAGGAAAATAAAGTATAAAAAAAGTTCCGTGGAAACCAACTTTAGTTACAGTTTTGCTATAGCTTTGCTCATGCATCGTGCGTCCATTGTCATGCGTTCGACTGAATGCTGCATACTCATTTCCGATATCACTTATCGAGCTGATCGGATATTAACGTCCGAACGCTGTTGCGATCCATTTTTCAATATTCTAACACGAATTTTAAACAGTAAACTAAATTACGTCGAATCTACGCAAATTTACTTAATATTTTTATTCCGACCAATTAGTGCCGTCGCACTTGAAATATATGTGTCAAGCTTCTCATGTACCAATTCCTGGGTGACCGGCTGTGTGTGGTGGCGATTGGAATGCTGCTGAGCGTGGACGACTTAGTTAAAATACAAGATTAAAGATTTATCTTCTATAGCGAAGATAAAGATTATCTTCGCCGGTTATTGTTGTTTTCGAGTGATCTCACTGATCCACACCCAAACTAGCTCGTTATTAAGTTGAATCAGCAGCACATACCATGTTCTTCCGTCGCACGAGGAACAGAAAACGCGAGGATTTCTAAAGGGAGTTTATGGCGGTTCTTCTAGGAAAAGCTATTTTTGAGATACACATTTTTTGCCGTACCGTAATACTCATTTACCTTTTTTCGACAATAGAGTTAATATTTTAATCATCGTTTTGTTTTCAATAGCTACGCTCGTGTCATAAACTCGACTTTTCCCAAGCGGTCATCTCGTGATCCGCGAACCTAACAGGACTTGGCCTTCGAGGGCCTACCTGGCGGGAAAGTCCCAAACGCGGTCGGTCTTTGGGGCTCCTCTCGCTCGTGGCGGTATCGCTCCCACCCTCTTCCTAAAAGGGCGCGTCCAGGGCGCAAAAGAGGGTGGACACTACCGTCAAGAAGCATGTTGATTGGGAAATTAACATAACGAACGCAAACCAATCAGCATGCTTCAACCACTTCCGATCGTTCGAGGAAGTGCGGACGACAACGAGTCGCCAGAAGAAGAAATCATTCGATCACCGAAAGAACGCAATCAATCGCTAACACTAGTACTTCACGCGCATCGGAAGTCTAGAATACCATCATTCGACAAATGTGAAAACCTTAGCTCGACCGTTCAAGAGCAAGGCCAGTTGGCGTTACGAAACAAAGTTACAAGGAAAAGTAAACGCAAGTCCATCGTTCGGGACACAAGACATAGTTCGGTCTTTTTAAGAAACGCTAATCATCCTCAACGTTTGTGAGGCGTGTTTCTATTGAACTATTGCTCTCCGATTAATTTTGCGGAGTAAAGCACCGCGACGGGTCGGAATTTCGTTTCGTGTGAGCCTTACAACCTCATACCACGGTCACCCTAAATCCGTGTGATCGGTCGTGACAAGTGTAGTCGCTCACATACTCGAGACTACACCGCGCAGAACACATGTCCTTAAAACATGTACCTTGTATTGTTTCGTTTCGCCGCCGATTTCCTGCAGGATCTAACGTCGTAGAACCGCAACGAGTATCTCGATCCTTTCAACGCCGTCACCGATACGCGGGTAACAGCATGCACACGAAACGTCAACACGTGGCGCCAACAGGGACAAATAATCCAAGGACTCGGCGCATCCAGATTTATTCGGTTGTAGGGAGGAAAGAAGAGGGTTATTTAGGTGCGAGTCTTCCCTCTTTCGGCTGCGATCGCCCTGGGCTGATTTACTTTGCCACACCGCGTGACTCGAAGGGCGAACACTGGAGACGCCGTTGGTTCTGTTAATAATTCGCCGCGGCTGTTAGCCCGCGGGCTTTTCATCCCTCTGCCTCTCCATTTTGCCCTCGTACTACCCATTTCACGGCGACGCCAGCAGAAGCAGCAACGCCAGTAACGCAAACACACCGCCGTCTAATTCGGTTAGTCGGCCCGCAAAAATTATATCCAATTACGTTCCGACAGCCCTACCAGCCATCCAGTCAGTCAACCAACACTACCCCCCCGAAGAACTTTCGGCTCTGCCTGTATTTACCGCGCTGTTCTTCTTCCTTTTCTGTTCCCTACCCACCCTCCTCCGGTAGGAAAAAAATGTTAGTGTTTTTCTACGTGTTCCTCGCGATTCGCCGACGTTCGACGATTTCTGAACACCATTCCCGACCGAAATTAAGTTTTATTTGTCGATTTATTCATGATAATGTTAAATGTTGAAATGAACGCAAGGAGTTGTTCCATGTTGCTAATCTAGTGATATGCGAGGTGGTTGTTGCGATTATTTAGGTATACATATTGACTTCAGTAGGCAATCTTGTTTAGTTCTTTATTGTTTTATATTTTTGGGTTCATATGCGACATGTTTTGTACATTATATTTTACATTATGTTACATTCTATTTTTTTTTTAATTTAACGTTCAGTTTGCAGCTCATTTTCTCCGATCGAATGTGAAGCTTCAAAATGTGTTAAATCTTCTCCCTACGTTATATCTCGTTTTGCATGAAGACCTTTTGAATAAATAAAATGAACAGGTATATGAGAGGCTAAAGAGGGTCTTATAAAGAATTTATGAATAATACTTTGAAGACATGGAAGTTTCGAAATGTTCATAGAAATATTGAATTTTTGACAAAAATAACGTGAGAATATGGAAATTCCAAGTTTGTAAGTTCCCCAATATCGAATTTTTAAACGTTTGAATTGAAATTTTGATATTGTAAATATTTTATTAAATACTTCTGTAATTAAAAAATTTTGAAATTTAGGAATTTAGAAAATTGGAAATGTAAGACTTTAAAAATTGCTGTTCTTGTGAATTTAAAAAATTTCAACGATAGAATTTTTACAGTTGGAAATATAGGAATTTCAAATTTCTAAACTAAGTATTAAATATCTAAAATTTTAAACGTTCGAGTTTAGGAATTTATTACATTGGAAATTTGAAATATTGAAAATCGGAATTGGCGGGAATTGGTCAGATTTTAATCATACAACGTTCAAATGTTGAAATTTATAAATTTTGTTATTGATTTAATAATTTGCGATAATTTAATATTCGGAAATTTATAATTATCAATATTCCTTTTCAGATATCTGCATGTATTTCTACATTTTTAAACATTTATTCTTAGATTGTCAAGCTTAGAAGTTTGGAAATGCCAAAATGCAAGAATTTCTAACTTTTCAATGGAATAATTCAGTAATTTGAAAAATTGAAAGTATGAAAATTTTGTAAGTCAGAAATTCAAAAAGTTAGCATTATAGATATTATAATGTTATTAAATTTCCAAGTGGATGATGTGCAGGATATTCAAGTTTACAAATCCTGTGATTTAGATGTCTGATCTTTAAGAAATCTGGACAGTTCCAAAATTAGGGATGTGCTTACAAATTAAATAATTATGCTGCTTAATTTGACACAATTTAGGAAAATATTATAACATACCTTTGAATTGTTCATGTTTTCCACAGCGCTTTATTTTGTTACTTCTTGGAGTAACAAGCTGAGAATATCAACAAGAATGTTAACGAACAGCTGTTTTTGGAAAAGTTTCTCAGTTTTCGTTAATAGAATGGTTTCTTGAACTCCACAAGTGTCTGTAGATCGTGAGCCGTTTGAAGATGACAACCTCCCTGTACGAAACAGGCCAGCTTAACAAGGTCCAGGTAATTGCCGCATTTAGGAAGTGGTCGTATCAACAGGTTTGGCCCGTTCTATCAAGCGTGGAAGAACAGAATTTTCGCGAATTCGATTCGACAATTTCCAACAAGATATTTAACTTTCTTTTCTTCTCGGTGATCCCCGTTCAAAACACTTTCGTGCCGGCGTTGCAGCGAAACTTGTACCCTTTGTTATGTATATTTATCGAGAAAGTTATGGAGTTCAGTTGCTTGTTCAGCAGTTATTTCCGCGCAGTTTTATTACCGTATTACAATTAAGTTCGGAAACAAACCGACGAAGTTTCGTGCAATAACGGAAAGGAGCATTCAAATCCGTTCCGAAACAAAGAACGCTAAAAACGCGACCGTTCGACGAAATTCTGTTCACCAACGCGGCGAAAATTTCTCTTTTCAACAGCCGGGCCACGTAGGATCGCTGTACACCGGGCACATTTCCGTTTCCGTTTATTTCGCGTTCCTCTCTCGGCGATCATCGTCGCGTTGGCACGTTCAAAAAGACGGCCACGCATTTTCCCGCCAGAATTATCCGCTTTTCGCTGCACCCCCTTGGGCGTCCCTTCTATTTTAAATCGCATGCCAGACGAGTGCTCGTATTTTCTTAGAATCGCCCCAGAAGGTAAAAGTTCCCGTGTTTCTTTCTCGACAACGAGCAGTAAATACACTTTTCCCACCCCTTTCCCCTCGGCACTGCTTGTACATAGTGCGTGGTAGGACGGGACGAATGGGTGAAGAAGAGGTTTCACTCGCACTTTCCGGCATGTCCTCAGGAGACTACGTGTCCCAGGACTCAATAAACCTCTCCACTTCCTCGCTTTTCAAAGGCAGAGAAGATTTTCCCTCCTGCAGGTGTCTCGCCGAGTGGTTGGTAAAGATTCGAATCCGCTTTCTTCTTCTTCTTCTTCTTCTCCTCCTTCTCTTTGCGCCGCGTACGTTCCGTTTTTCCTCCATTCTCTTTACATCTTCCCTATTCCTTTTTTCCGGCTCGTCTGTTTCGCCCCTCTTCGCCCCTCGCCGTTAAATCCACGGCGACTGCGACAGTTTTCTGTTTCTCTGTATTTTCAACGTCGTCGCTTTTCACCGCTGGCGACGAGTAAACATCCGAGATTCCGACGGCGCAGCATTCATTGGAAATTGGCAGATTTAGATAGGAAAAGCGAGGTAAATCCACCAATTTTCGGCGAACATCGCGCAACCGAGAACTCTATATAGATTTGTTGCGCCGGAGGGATGATCCCGTGTGACGAAAAGCTTTTGTCGTACGAGCTACTTGTTAATCTCTCGATTCGGCGAAAAATACGGGACTTCGATATTGTTCCATGGTCATATCGGTTCTCTGATTATCGGGATTGGATTGTTACTCTAGTGACACCAGTTATTTATTTATTAGGCACTGATTTGTTTCTATAGCGATACCAATTCTTTAAATAATAGGTATCCAGTCGTTACTATGGTGATACAGTTCTCTAATTATTATGTATCAGATTATTACTATGATTCATTGCAAGGTTGAATTGATAATTAATTCCTTTTTTCAAGTCTTTTAGATTAATGCAACGTGCTCGCTCAAAAAGAATGTTAAAACGTTTAAAAAATAAATTGTGACTTTTTTATTATATCGCATTGCATTTCAAGGTTGCTATAAATTCCTTTAATATTTTATAAATTCGCACAAACATTTGCCCATACCTACTATATATCTATGGATAAATTTTTTGTATGAGATCTTTAATCCTACCTTTAGTTCTATTCTAAATACACTATTCATATAAATATGAATAAATACGCCTATAAAATAATGATGAAATTATGAGTTAAAGTTCTTGATATTTAGGCCTAACTTCATTTGCTGTATAATTTTCTCAGTTTTGCATGAATATACATTTTTAATCACTCACGTAATGCTAATGAATAGAAATGAACATACATTTTTTAATGCAGTAATGTATCCTAAGAGGAATAATATAATAGTTTGAAACATGAAAAGATACAGCACAATATAGAAACATCTGAAAACTAATAATCGTTTCAATAATTTCGTTAATTAGAAAATTTCTTTTTCGTTAACATATGACATTTTACGAAATTTGCTCTTCATTAACATATGACGTTTTACAAAATTTGCTATTTATAAATGTATGATATTTTTAAAAATATGCCATTTATTAATGTATGATATTTCACAAAATCTTATATTTCTGAATATGCGACATTCTACCAAATGTGATGTTTATTAATATATGACAGTTCATAAAATTCGAAGAATATACAAAATATATCACAAAAATTACGTTACGTATCTATTTGTACAACAGAATGTAGCAAATAGTTAATCACCTCGAGCCAATTAAAATATGCAGTGGCAGAAATGCAAAATACCACAAAATGGTCTCAAAACCGCGCTCAAATCGCTTTCGAAGTTGGACTATCTACTATCCATTTTATCTTTAACTCGTTCCTTCGTGACTTTCGCCCATCAGAAGGCAACCTTTCACCGCTTACCGAAAGAAGGCTTGCGAAACGCGAGGCGATAGACCGTTCAGCCTTCGTTTTCAGTTCCATTGTGCTTCGTAATGCCCGCATAAGTGCCTCTGTGCAGTGCTTAAGGAAGCTTGCGTACAAGCTCTCCTGCTTTCTACTCCGCACGCGCACACACACGCACGTACGAATGCTCACACTCGCACAGAATCACGGGGGTTCTGACAGGACGAGCCCCTCCTTTTGCCGCTTAATTTACTGTGAAAAGAACGTCATTACGCGGACGTCTATTTTGTAACATTATCGTGTCCCTTTTTTATGATGGCCGGTAGAACACGTGTCCCTTGGGTGAAAAGCATACGTGGTCTGTTGTGACACACGCGAACACGCGTGTAATAAACTGTTCCTCGGTGGATAAGGGAGGACGCGTTTTCACAGGGTTTTCGTTCGGAGTGTACACGATCGCAAGAACTATCCTGAGGTTTCGAGAAAGCGTCACCGACTTACCATAACCCCGGTCTCCGTTCGAAAGTTTGCGGAAATATGAAAATCAGTGTTCGCTTATGCGGGACGTTGCGCGAGATCAAAAGGCTGCCGCGAGTTTTCTGAACACGAAAATACGGATTCTTCGCTGTTCAAAGTTCTGAAGAATGTTCGAATATTGAGGATGGGGAGATGGGAAGGGTAACCGCTGCAAAGTGTATCAATGTTATGATATCGCGGGTAAGTTTAATGCGTATGAGAAGGATTGAAGTGGGATGTGGGGTGAATATGAATGACGCGCTGAGAGCAGACGGCTGAAAGTGCATTGTAAATGAGGGAGGGTAATCAGAAAAATAATTGTTTCTCGTATGTCTTTCTTCGTTCATTTTTGTCTCGATAGAGTGTATGTTACTTGCTTGCAACTCGTGTCTTTGTTATGTGAAGCTACGTTTCTAATCTCGGAACTCAAATATTCGGATGATACGAGAGTTTTAAAATTCGTGGATATTTGAAAATTTAATAAGTAATAAACCAATTGTGTACTTATATATCATAATCATAGTATCTATGATTTTATCTACTTTATATCTACCTGTATTTTTTATCTAATTGTTCAGATCCTCGTATTTGTAATTTCAGGTTACAATATGTATAATTTCGGGCGCCCTCCATTATTCATTTGACATATACCGCATATTATATGCCAATTTTAATCCCATTAATAACTGCTGCATATTATGCGATATTTTATTTTATGTTAATTTGTTTACTTTCTTTTGCAAAATTTCGATAACTTAAAAAAGTGTTGTTCCCAATATATCTCATTAATATTCGTATCGACTAAACGTATAATTAACAAACGTAATTACAACATGCAGAATGTAATAATAATCTTTGCTTACGAATATCACGGGAGAAGAATAATTTGTACTCGGTAATAATTCCATGAACCACAGCCCAACGAACAAATTATTTTCCCATAAACAGTCGAAACGCGTTAGAAGCAGCTTCGAATGCTAAACAAATAAATTCTTACATCACGTCGAAAATTCAACATAAGTAACAGAACTGACACTTTTTGTTATACGTACTCCGCCCGCGTTTACCGTAAATTCGCGACTGAAAAACTTCGCTGGGTCGTCGTGCAATTTTTACGCCGTGCATCATGCAAATGTTACAACGTTCTGAACGTTTCGTGCGATTACGCGTTTGAAAATTTCACCGCTATTATTACAGTACTCGAGGAACTTTGCAGTCAAGCAAATACGACATATTCCCCTGTCTACGATACATCGCTGGAGGCAGTTCGTTCTTATTTACCAAAATTACAGTGTAGCTCCGAGCATTTACGAGACGAGGACACGTAGATGGATGACGCATCGCGACCCGCGCATCGTCGCCATAACGCGATCCTCTGTAGTCGGTATAAACTTATATTAAACAATAAAATGCAAATAGAGTGCTTTATGCTAGAGAGAAACCGTGTCACATTCGTGATTTCGTTTTCAGTCCGCGAGCACGCGCCGAAAACGCACCGTAATCGGACCACGTTGCGAAACAACGAGAGGAGCGATAAAAAAATCCCGGCGTTTTGTGGTCGTAATTAAAAAATGACTCGAAATATCCGCGGTGGCTCGTAACTCGAAGTCTTGCAGCTTTTATTCAGCGAATCTTGGTTATGGCCCGCTCGAGGAAACGGCACAATTTAGCTCGGCGGTGAAAGAGAGAGAGGAGATGGGTAGCGTGCAGGAATAACGAAGGGAGACAGAAAGAAACGTGGAACGAAGAAAGAAATTGAGACGTTTAAGGATCTTAATTAAAAAGTGACTCAAAGCGACCCATTAAGTTGGCGAACGCTTATCGCGTTCAGCCAGGAAACCTTGATTACGCTTCGCTAACGAAGAATCACCGTCCTTGCGTCTAGTTGTTTTTATGCGGGGTATTCGAGGATCGCTAGGACATTCCAGTGCAAATTTTTATTAAAGATATGGAATGATTGTTTGCGGTAATAATATAATGAAATATATCCTCTAGCGAGGGGATGTCACGACATTTGAAAATTTGCACGATTATGAAGGACGATGAAAGGACATAATTTGTGGAAAAAATGTCTGTTCAGAGTTTTTGTAATTTTTTTGTAACTGAATGCAACTGCTTGTAGCTTTGCGTAATTGAAATTAATAATGCAAACTGCTCGATGGAAAAATGCTGGGATTATTAAACGAAGGATCGCGAGTTCTCGACTTTTTTCTTGCTTGTAAAATAAATATTATTGAACTCTGACAGAAAGGGTGACCGAAGAAATGTTTCTCCCTTTCTATTTTTTCTTAAACGAGAATTTGTTAACGCGGATATTTGGTATATTTAAAAATTTAGGAAATTGATTTAGTGATTTGGAAAATGTTGATAGTAGGGGATTTGAGAAGTTGGAAGTTTCAAAAATTTAGGCACGAAATTAAAAAAATCATGGTGTTGTACAAATTGTAAATTTGGGAAATGTAGTACTTTAAAAGCTCAAAAATTCGGGTATTCGTGCATAGAAAAAATATAAAATATGCAAATTTAGAAGTTTATCAGTTTGGAAGTTTGGGATTTATGAGTATAGAAGCTTAAAAATTGAAACATTTGCAACATTGACATTGGGGAGTTTGGAAATTTGAAATCTTAGAAGTTCTACAAATACCAGTTCGAAAAATGTTAGAATTTGGAATTTAAAATATAAGATAAATTACAAAGGAAGGAATGTAGAAATTCAGAAATTGAAAAGCTTAGAAATAAAAAATTTACAAATTGTGGAATTAAGAGATTTGGAAATTTGCAAGTTAAGACATTCGGAAAATCAGCAAATCCGAAATTTATGAATATTGATATTAAAATTTAGTACATCGTAAGTTTTCAGCTTTACAAGCTCAAAAATGTATTCATCTAGAAATTTAGAATTTCTGAACAGTAGATTCTAAGAAAATTTGAAATTTGTACATTTGGAAATTTAGAGATTGAGAAATATAGAAATTAAGGAACTTAGTTACTAACAAATTTGGAAATTTAAAAATGAAGAAATAACAAAATTTACAAATTCGGAAATCAATACACCTAAAAATTGAGAAATTCGAAAATACGGAAATTACGGAATTAAGAGATTGAGAAATTTACAAATTCAGAACATTAGAAATTTGAAACCTACAAAGTTTCTAAACTTAGAAATCTGTAAATATGAATATTTGCAGTTTACATATTAAACCGTGAAAAATTAGGACTAAAGAGAGCATAGACTCTGCTCTGACCATATAGTCTCGTTAACGACGAACTGTTACTACTTGCTTTCTGACCAATAACGCAGTGATTCTACTTACCGCAAGGTTGATTAACAACGCTGATATTCCTTGCCACAATACTGCTCAACAACACACTGTTACTACTTGCCACCTGGCTGATTACCTACGCACTATTACTACTTCCCTCAGGGCTGATTTACAACGTTCTATTACTACTTGCCACGAGGCTGATCAACAGTGCTGCGTTACACAACTTGGTGCGGAGCTGAACGTATTGACTATCATGGGAATTAAAGATTGCCTACCACTGTCATTACAAGTTCAATTTTCAATTACAAGTAATTTCATGGAAAAATGTTATAAAACATTAACACATTGACTGTCACTTGACTAAAGGTAAATCATGCTGCCTTTGTTTAAGATTGTTTAATTATTCAAAGAAATAGCAAGTATGTAATTAATAATAATAAATAACACTGTTAAATCTAAAAGTTTACTATTAATTATAGTACATTTTTAATAATCCATGTTATAAGAGTTTCTCTAACATAAGTTAATTTTCACTGAGGAAACTAATGCGTTACATTACACTAATTACACAAATAGGTAAATCGATAACTTCATTTGTAACTAACACAATCATACATACATGGGCAAAATAAAAATATAAAGAATAATTCATTATGTATGTAAAAAATGTATACACAAACAGCACTGCAACTAAATAAATGCATACAATTCATCGCAAATAAGCAGTATACTTATAAAATATTTATTAACAGTAATGTTAATAATAAATGTCAACGGATATGGCTTTATAAACTTCCACATTTTTTTTGTCCATCATATCGTTTCATAAAAGGAGTGCGAAACTTTTCGTATACACTGGATACTTTTTTTACGCGGATTTTCGGTGTACAATCGAATTAAGGGCCGTTGCAGGGTTTCTGTCAATAAGTTTGCATATTTCCTAGTTTGTGCGACAAAAATATTGATAAATTTTACGCTAGTGAAAAGCGTACGTAAATCAACGTGGCGTACTTACAAAATTTATTGTTTCGAACTAGGAACCGAGACCAAATGGTGTTTTGTTTATTGCCGAAGATACGTGGCGATCGAGGACGATGGAAATACACACGTGTCGGTGACAGTCGTGTCACGTTATTTTCACGTGTCGCACGAATGTTTTCCTCTTAAAAGGATGCTGCGTGTACTCTCAATACAGAGTGCATCCTGGATGCCCGAGGCACGGAAAAGTTCACTTCGATATATGAGCGTGCTGTGGTTCGATTCGATTTTTTACATCATCCATTTCAGATGAAAGTCTGCGGAATATCAAGTTCTGTGCTCTCTTCGCAACCTATTTCTTCTTCCATCTTGATATCTTCTTCTTATTATTATTAAATACTTTCTGCCTTGTTTTTTTACATTTATTTATCTATGATCTATCTATTTCATTACTTCGTTATTTGCCTATTTCAGCTGAATTAATTGTAACATGAATAGATGTATGTAAAAGCTTCTTGATTTTACGGCGTTTGAAATATTATTAGAGGATGAAAATTGTTGAATTATAGATATTGTTAGGGTCACGTTATAATTCGCATATAATACCTAAAGGAAAACTGTGGTATAATCACAGTTACCCATTCTTTTATCGATTTCACAACGTGAAATTAGTTTCGATGTCGAAAACTGACAATAGCAGTGCAGGAGAACGGGCGAATTGCAAACATTATTAAATATTATTTACACAAGCTAAAAATTATATCATATTGTAGTAATATAAAGTGGGGGACAGATTTTGCACAGGTTTTTTTAAATATATTTATGTGAAACTTTATAAATATTTATGTGTTTTAACTCTTTGTGGCACATTAGGATTAAAAATGTCTCACCTGTTTGATACACGGTAATATATAGTGAGATACTTTTAGATCTACTTCGAAATATATGCCATTCAAAAACCCGTGTGGAACGGTGGAGCCATTTGAGTCCCGCCTTGTAACAATGAATAGAATTGAACTGTTATTATTTTTGTATGTTGCCATATTATGTGATTCCTTTGTTAATAAAAATATACCAAATTGTTGAAATTAAAACGGGACAAAATTGCTGCGCAACATTGGTCTATTTTGTTTTCTGAAATCTTGTCTTCCCCAAGGAGTCAGTAGTTGGTTTAGCAAGGTTATATGGTTAGGTTCACTTCGAATGGTAAGTTAAAATTTTGCAAAAATCTTTTGATTAATGATTTTATTTTCATTTCATTACGTTCTTTTTATGGTATTTTTCAAATTTTGTTGCTGTATCATTCAAGTATTTTAGCATGTTAGTTGCAGTTATTTAAATAAAATTATTTCCACTAGACGGATGAAACATATACATATATGTATATGCAAACACATATGGGACATATACGTATATGTACATACATGTATGCATACATGTGTAATATATAAGTGTATATATATTATACAGGGGATTCCAGAAAAGTTTATGAAGGAAATTGACGCGAAAGCTGCGCATAATATGTAGGCGTTTACAGGACTCAGAGGTATCATAAAAAGCAGCGGAAATTTCGGTCGATTTGAAAAAAACGGGGTTTTCATTTCAGACGTCTAGTGGACGATATTCATAAACTGAGGGATAATGGTTGCACATATTGCCCGTTCCGTGGTCTCAGGAAATGCGATAACAGTGTAGCGATCAGCAAAAAAAGTTGCCATAAAGCGAGCCACGTGTAGCAAAGAGAAGCTAATGTTATTTCTTTTGGCTCGATGACTCCGGTTATTTCCTTATCTTGCCGCACATCGTTTTCCCGTCAAGCATATCTGAATATTTCGCATCTCGAGTGTTGATACGCAACGATAAACATAATAATATCGCTTCCGTCGTTTGATATCGTCGCTGAGCACGGTTTATTAAAATTCCTTTGTATGTGTACTAAGAAAACCATATGACATAGTTCCTCTTTTAGTTCTGTGTAGCAACATAATATTGTTCGACGCGGATAATCTCGCAGAGATAAACTGAAACTTTCATTTAACAATTTGATCAACAACCTCCTTGGAGAAACGTAAATGGTAAAGGAATATCGTCTAATCAGGTTTGGAGACGTATAATTGTTAGTGTGGAAAATTGGGAACTAATCGTAAGCTTGTGAAATGTAAAGAAACAATTTGGATTATCCATATTCTTACGTACTAGGTTTTGTAATAGAAACGAGATGGAAAATGTTTTATGCAACGTGGATCACGTACGAATTTACACGCGTAGAAATATGTGAAAATGTTTATATTATAAGTATAATGCATTTTTATTGAATTGTAAATATTTAGAAAATCATGTAGAAATATTAACACTTCTAAAGTCATTGAAATTTAAATCACTTTTTATTGAAACCATTCGGTATAAATAACGAACAAATAAAACAGTATAAACCAATTAAAAAATTGCCCTCCTGTCCGATCAATACAGGCCGAATCCGATCCGAAATCAAATTTTTGATGTAATTGTATTGGGCGTTCATTACAATTGTCGTTTAAATATATTCCTTTAATGTATAGCGATTAAATTTCTATTGTAACTAATAAGAATTAAATTTCTATTTTATATTCAGGCTTGGTACATTAAATTAAGTCATTTTCAATTTCTAATTGAAAGTTCTTTTCAATAAGACTAAAAATGATACTCTTAATTCAGTCGTGTTCAAACAGAAAATATTTTTATTATAATTATTTTTTAATTGAATTTGGTTCAAAGAAAAATTAATTCAGTTTTTAATTGCGTGTTTTTCATGTTGATAATTAGAATTTTATTCTCAATTAAACAGAGTTATTTTTCCATTGATGTTGGTATGTCTAAAAATTAATTTCAGTTTTCAATCGCATGTTTTTCAAGTTGAGAATTGGAATGTAATTCCCAATTCAATCTGACGATAATAATCCAACATATCGAGCAATAAAACATATTTATAATCTCATATAGATCATACTAATCCGATGGGTTTATGTTGTACACGTGGAACGATACTTGTACATATAACATCGGCTAATTATTGTGGAAATAATAATAGGTCTATCGATACACAAATTTCGATGTAATTGGTAATTAATACTCGGTACATGGTTCAGAAATTTCATTTTAATTTTGAATTGGAAATAATTCATATAATTAACGTAACTTTTAATTACTTGTAAATGACATACTCATTATTGATTTTAGCAAATTGTACGTAATCGTCGTTTGCTAGCGAGAGTTCACTAAATTAATAGGTCGAAGAAATCGTGTTCGGTAAAAGAACCGCTAATTAGAAGAAGTATAATTTTTTAATAAAACCACAAATTTATGATACATGGAACTTTCAAGAATTTGTTGAACTTTATAGAAAAATGTTTACTTTCTAAAACATTGTTCACTTTACAAAAGAAAGCAATGTAACGTAAGACTAGAAGCGTGTATGAGGCAATCCAAGATTAAGATGTTTGAATGATATTTATATATTCGAAATTTAATCAAAGAACCTATTATTAAAATGTTCAGTTAAATACGATTGAAATAAAAATTAAATTTTTCTTTCTGAATGAAGCAAATTACAATCAACGATTGAAACTTTATCTTTTACCTCACTTAAAATTAACTTTCAATCTTCAATTGAACAAGTTATAATGAAAAATCAATACTTCGACTTTAATCAATAAATTAATACAATTCGTGCGCAACAAGCGTTAAATTATGATACCAATTCGCGCAATCGTATAGCATACAACGGCATTTTTTAACTACAATTCTTGTATTACTGCAATAGTTTTTCATTTACAATTAATCAATATAACACACATCTAGATTCATTTTAGTAAAAACCAGCGACTCTTTTTTTATTCTGACAACGTAATTTAATTTTTGGTCATTTAATTTCACGTCATTCAATTGTATGTCGTTTAATTTAACAGTATTTAATTTTACATTTTTCAGTTTTACAAAATCACGCAAGTAATTCAATTTTTGTAATTAGTACCATAATGTACCACACAGATCGTACATACCTTTGACATCACTAAACAATTCAGGTAAACAATTCATCTGACCTGACTAATTATAATTTAACCGTTCGATTCTGAATAGGTTGATCAATTTCACAACTCGGATAGCGGACAGACAAAACAATCGAAGTCGTTACAGGGATTCATAGTCTCCGAAGGAGGAAAAGGCGACCGCATCTCAGAATGCAGCGAAGAAGGAGGGTGCTGGGTTTCACAAGTATGCGCTAATGTAGCCCGTAGCTCTCGCGGGAGTTTGCTATAGTTCCAGCATCCCCCATTTCCGGTGACAGAATGTGCGATCCTTATCCGAATCTATGCGAGAGCATTTATACCAGGCTGCCCGCTCTGCAAGCGTTCGAGAATCTGAAAATTGCATTCCGGGCATCCGTCGGGCGAACGGCAAGGCCTCTTGGACGATTTTCCACGGTCACATAAGTGCTGAGACACCCACCTAACCCCACCAGGTTAGGTTCCCCCAAGGAATCAGGTTGTCCTCGTTCGTGGACGAGACTCGTGCCGATGCCTCGTTTCCGAATCGCTTCTGCCACCGGAAACTGGAACGTATTCGCTCGACGAAAGGGAGAGCCTAAATGTCCCGAGAATTAAGATGGCGGAATTAGACAAGGAGGGTGAAGTCGGATGGTTTGTTACGTTTTGCGTAGGGTCCCTGACGAATCTGCCTCGATATTTGATGGAATTTTGAAGCAGGGTATAAGGTCACATCCTATGTAAAGGGAAATTGAATCGAAGAAATTATAAAATTTAACATTTCGTTTTTGGAAGAGTTTTATTAAATAATAATTCTATTAGTGCGGGGAGTGTTTTTTAATTTCTATTGGTGGTATACAATCTTTTGTCCATATATACAAAAATGATTGGGTTGTGGAAAGACTGTTTGGAGTTGTCTGCAGTGTTTAAAACATTTATTTGATATCATAGATTGGGACGATTTTGAAACATTTGATTGTGTTTAAAATTATTTATTTGATTGCTTATATTGGGGCAATCGTTAAAAATTTGTTTGTGTTAAAAAATATTTATTTGATAGTGTAGATCGGGACAGTTTTTAAATATTTGTTTGTGAACAGTGTAATTTTATTTGTTAATTGAAGAAATTATTCGAGTATTAAGTAACTGATGTGGGAATAATGATTGCAATGCTACACAGTTTCGGCTGAAAATCATTGAATCAATGTTGGTACACGTAATCAATTCGTAAAGTGACACGTTTATCGGCAAATATTTTTGTTTAATCAATAGTCGAATGAAATAATCAGTTTTTATGTTGTACATTGGCGAATTTTACATGTTTTTCTGTAAAGAATGTGAATTTCGAAAGAAGTCATTTAACAATGATTTTTGAATAATAAATATTTGAATGTGTAAACTATATAGTTTTCCATTTTCGTGTGCACAAATTTAGAGATTTTTGAATTACCAGACTTATGTACATATATAAACAGTTAAAAATCTTCAAAATTGTGAAGTCAAAATTTTGTAATTTAAAGAATTTTTAATTTTCAAATTTAGAATGATGGAAATTTGGAAATTTCAGACTTTGACATTTTGAAAATTCGGGAGTTTGAACATTTATGAAATTGAGACACTGAGAATTTGAGAATGTAGAATTTTTAAAATTTGTGAATGTCAGGATTTTAGGTTTTAGAAATCCCGGAATTTGAAAATATTTTAGTTTGAGCATTTGCAAAATGTAAAATATACAAAAATTTAATTAACAATTTAGGAAAATGGGATTTAAAAAATTGATAAATTTGAGAATTTAGGAGGTCGTCATCTTGAAAATTTGAACATTTGATTACTTGTTCATTCGCACATTTCAAAGTTTAGAAATTTAGAAGTTTTTGATATTTAGAATTTGAAAATTCTGCCACTTATCGATTTGAAAATTTAAAAGTCTAACAATTTAAAGATTTGTAAGTTTGGACATACAAAAATTTGTACTCTTACGAAACTTAAGATTTTCCAAATTTTTAAATCAATCAAATTGAGAGTTTGAAACCACGAACCCACTGGCACGAAAATTGTCGAACTCAGAGAAATCAGTATTCAGAAAAATATAAAAATCAGAAAACTGAAAAGTTTCATAATTTATAAATTTAAAAACACCCGAAGCAAAGGATCCTTGACTTTCCATATTAACCCTAGCCCGAGAGTGTTTTTATCGCACTCGAACGTACAACAAATATGAAAGAAACGCAAAGAGCGATACATCCTTCGCGTGATCAATGTCAGACAAGACATCCGAGCGGAAGTGTTAGGGTATCGAGGAGTAGCGTGTCGAACAAGGAAGGAAGGAACAGCAGAATGCAAAGTTGGATTGCAAAATGGCAAGCCGCAGCAACGCAGGATTATTGTACGTACAAGAGATTTACCGCCTGTGGCCCTTTTGCTGAGCTAAAGGACGGCCGAGGTCGCTATGGCAACAGACAGGCGGAAGCCAGAGCCTACCCTTCCATTTCCCCGGATGCAAGCACCCGACGTCTCGCTCTCTTGCGTCAAGTGATTCTCTTGCACCGTCCTGCAACCACTTCTCCTTTTCCTCCTCCTTTCTTTTCCCTTTTTGTTCTCCTTTCGTTGTGTCTCCTACGCGTCTCCTCTTCCCTTTTGCCCTCCTCTTTGCTCCTCGAGTCGGCACCGCCACGGTTCTTCGCGTTCCTATTTCGTCCGACTCCCATTATCAATTCTTTTTACCGGCAATACAATCGAGGCTGTCGAACGGAACGAGGAAAATTGTCCGAGATCTCCAGTTAGAGATACGATGATCCACTGCGGGAGTTATGGGAGTCTATAGTGACCGATATGAGGGTTGAAATATTTGTGGACTTCGACTGCCTCCAGGCGACTGTACTACGGAATATTTCGGATGGATGTTGTCTTCGTGGATGAGACTCCTCTTTTGTTATTTGATGTCAAGCTGATCTTTGATTCCTCGGTTCCTTTATTCTTCTACTGTGTCTACTATTGATATACTGATTTCGGGAATCGATGGAAAGAATAATACCTGAACGCACACGGAAGCTGAAGAAAACTAAAAATCTTTAGCAGAGTTTGAGAAAGAAATGATACAAAAATACAGGAATGTTATTCAGCAAATTCGAAAGTTGTTCTTTGATTTTTGGAAATTTGTTACACTGCGTCGATGTCATCATTCGACGAATATTATAACCATTTTGATCGAAGAAATTGTACCTAAATGAACATCTAAAATTGCCAAACGTTACAAGAAAAAGTTTAGTAAGATTTAAGAAAGGAATGGTAGAGAAATAATAACAATATTATCAAAATTCAAAAATGAACACCTTACGAAATATAAGAAAAATAATTATAAAGGACGAGCAATATCGTTATCCAGATTGTCGTAGTCTTTAAATATGAACACATATGAAAACTTCTACAGAAAAATTTCGTGATGAATCCTCCTCAGAGACATAGGCGATTCTCGTGTATTACGCCACTGCGTAAATTCATAAGACATGCACCGAGAATCAGCCAAACAACCTTGTACATTACCATCTTGTAGATAAATAAATTGCAAGCTACCTTGGGGAAGTATTCAAGTTCCCTCGGGCGCACCGCATGTTGTCTTTGCATATGGACACATAAAAATCCTTGCAAGTGACATCGAGTGTGAAAGTCCCTATACCCGTACCAATCAGTAGTTGGAAAACAAAACGGGAAGCCGGGGCTGAGACAGATTCGTCACATCGAGGCACGTTTCTCAGAAGGGAAGTCAGAGATCAAAGTGTTGGCATCAGGAGGGTGACTGAGTTCGAAGCGGGGCGGAATGGAGCGAGTGGCTACTTCGTGTCTGCTCGAGACTTGAAGAGGGCGTCGCATCCAGAAGAGTCGGAGGGGTAAAGAAAGGCAGGGCAAGATAGAACGAACGATCCGTCCACTCGACCATACTCCTGGGAACGTTCTCAATCCTTCGCTTCCACTCGAGCATCCGCGTTCGAGAATCAAATTGCCGTCCGCCGCGGCACGTCGATAAACCCGATACCTGTTTTACCGACATTCGACAATCAGAATTTTCCCAAACCGAGCGGATGTGCGTCCATGTCGTTTCCCATTCGTGTTCTCTACGGGGCAGCAAACTGCGAACCGTTTAACCGGGACGCACCAAAAATTTACAATAATCACTCGGCAAGACGCGCGGAGAATATTCAGGAGCGCATCAACAGGTGGTCATCCACCAGTTTTTTCTCTGTCCCTGGCTCTTTACGTGTCTCACAATATCCTCGGCATTCGCCTGGATTCCAGGAATCTTGCAATCCTCCAACTGCACGATTTGTGAGCTGACGTGGATTCTTTTGCTGTTGGTTTTACACCAAGGTCCAACCATTATCTCGCTTGTGACACGTGGTCCGATATTTTTAATTACTCCTCCGACGAGAGTTTCGAGTAGAAAACAGAGTCTTTTCATTACTTTTTGATCGTTAAACTATTGTAACTGATAATTGGATACTATTTGAACCAATTGAATTTAATCAATGTGACGTTTAATATGTATATAAATTTAATACTTTATTTGACAGGTGCCTTTGTCTAATACTATATTTAATAGGTTGCTTAGCTTAATACTATATTTGAGAGATTAATTTAATAGTGCTAATTTAACACTAAATTTGATAGGTACCTTAATTTAATACTATATTTAATAGATAACATAATTGGATACTATTTAGTAAATTCCTCAATTTGGACTTTTCAATTGAAATGTAATAGTTAATTCAAGAATATTGTGACAGACGATTAAAAGAATTTTTTATCCAAATTTATGAAGTTAAATATCGAATAGGTAATGATGTGGTAATAGAAGGGAAATTTGTGCTCCAGTAGGGTCAGGAAGTCGTGACTTTTGGTGGAAGTGAAAGAGGAAAAGTAGAAAAAAGGAAAGAGTGAGGACGGCATAGTGAGAGGTTATTATCAGCTTTTTGTCGAATGGTTTTAAAAATCATTTCGACCTAACGGTTGGGGATACTAATATAAATTGACCAGGTCGTGGTTTATGGTAGGTGGTAAATCTGATGGGCCTATTTGCTGATTGCCCTAACTTAAAGGGTCCACGAGGCAACATGTACAGTCGTGGACAAAATTAAGTGGACAGGTATCCAAAATAACAAAAGATAAATTCAATTAACTAATAATGCCTGTAAATCAAAACTTTATTGCACAATTATATACATTAAGTAAATGTTTTTTTAAGTCTACAAAAATATCTCACGTTCTAAATTTAAAATTTATTTACAACATTGTAATAAAACAAAACATTGTTTACATCTCTGCAATGTCCACTTAATTTTGTCCATGAGTGTATGATTGACCAGGCATCAGAGCATTTGTGTACTAATGACCTGAAAATATTCGGTCACTCGTGAAAAGGGCGCATCAAATATTTGATACGTTGACGGTGACGTACGTTAAAAAAAGGAAATATTGAAACGTGGATGCGAGAAAGAGCCGAGTCAGCATCACGCGGCTATCGAGTTATTTCAGTGGTGAGATAAGCGTTATCCGAGTCGAGTATCCCCCGCAGCTATGAATATTAACGAATTCCAACGTAGCGGGACGAACAAGACTTAAAAGGGATCGACTGGACTATGTTTGTGTGTGCGTGACAATCCGGGAATGAAATTAATTTTCCGCCCCTATCGCGATGTATTGCCGTAATGCTCTAGTCACCCCCACTCCTCCGAAGCATTAATTATTTATCGCGAATCGAGCGGCGAAAGAGAAGAGTAACCCGTCGGATCATCCTTCCTGCGATTTGTTCGATAAAATTCTGGGTCATCGTTCAAGTGACTTTTCATTGTTGTTATCTCCTGACTAGAATGGTAATTAGCGAAACTGGAGTAATTGGATCTCTCGACCTGATGGAGCTTATCTATGTTCGTGATTTCTCTGAAATACTGAGCATTGTAATTTGAGAGTTTCAAATCCTCGGATGTGGAAATTACAGAACTTGGAAATATGAAAATTGTAAATTCTCGGCTTTTAGGGGTTCAGAAATTTGCGATTATGAGAATAAAAAACTTTAGAAATGAAAAAATTGTGTATTTTTAGGTTTTTAACGTTTCAAAATTCGAGAATGAGGTAGTAAAAAATTTGAAAATGTAAAGAAGGAAGAAATTTGGAAATTAAGAAATAAAAATATCTGGAAATATAAAAGTCTTGTTTTCAGTTTTTAACCAGTTAGAAATTTGGAAATGTGCAAGTATAAAATTGTCGATTTATGTTATTACTACATTACAAATTGTTGAATTTAGACATTTGGATATTTGCTAATTTAAAAGTATGTAAATTTGTGAGTTCGTTAATACAAGCATTTGAAGAGATTCGAAAATTTGGTAACTGAAATCTTTACAAATTTTAAAAATTTGGTAGTTTGGTAATAAATTTGCAAATTAAAGGATTTGAAAACATACAACTTTGGTAACCGGAGAATTTGGAAATTAAGGAATATATGAGATATGAATTTCGAAATTTACGCCATTACAAACTCTCAAATGTTTTATCAGAAATATGGAAATTTAGAGATTTAGAAACTTGGTCATTTTCTGCTATATTAACCAGTTCTACTGTATTAACTTTTAAATTCAAAAACTGAACAGTTTCTAAATTTACGGATTTAATAATTTGATGAGTTTCAGAAATCTAGAAATCTAGAAATTTAGAAATTTAGAAATTTAGAAATTTAGAAATCTAGAAATCTAGAAATTTAGAAATTTACAGCTTGGAAATTGGAAATTGGAAATTTAAACCACGTGCAAATGAAAAATTTTCTAATTTCATTTCCTATGTCCATTTAACCTCGCTATTCAAATTTCCACTATGAACATCGGTAATAGAAAGTATTTTTATCAAAACATAGCAAACGTAAGAATCATAAAAAAATCGGAGCATCATTCACAAAAATTTTTCATTGTTTATACTCTACAAAATGGCCGTTCTTTCGTTTACGCGATATTTGATAATACTACCTACGTGCGTCGCAACTTTGCCAGACGAGTTTTTCCTAAATCATATTTGAGATTCGCCGGCTCAAGAAGTTTGCCGGCAAATCAGATAGAGAGTGGACCGGATTTCTCCTCGTAGCAGCTCGTTCTGTACTCTGTGTCGGACAGCGGACAATTATTCCGCTGCTAATTGAGTTACGTCGCGGCCTAAATGCCCGATGAATATTCATATCCTTCCCTCTGCTATTCTGCGTGCGTCCCTCGCGCTGCCAGCGGCAAGAAAAAGTTGTCACGAGTTAAAAATGTAATAAAATTAGAAAATTACGTACGCTCATCATTACGGACGAACGCTACAAATTTTCGCTTTCGTTTCTTTCCATCCTGTAACTTCGTTTCCTGCTTTCTGTCTCTTCGTTCTTTGCCGGGTGAACAAGGAAATAACGAAACAAGCTTTTCGAACTGTACTTTTCACATTTTCATGGTTAATTTTTAACGTTAGACGATTTGAATTGTACATTTTATAATTTCGTTATATAAAATGGCGAACGAACCGATATAAAAAAATTGGTCGTAATTTCTTTTGGATTTTCGTAGTTAATTTGTACATCTGCGCAGCGTGAATAGTATTTCTAATAATTTTATTGCACAAAGTGACAAATAAAATGATACGAAAGATGGGTCACGATTATTATATCGATTTGAATGAAGTACTCATTTATTTTTGGTCTACATTTTGTAAGATGCTTAAAAAGGTTGTGATGAGTGTTATTAAAATTATTTGCAGCAAATCATTATATATTTATTGTAGTTAATTATTATATTCGTACCGGTAAATATGATAAAATAACAATTAGAATACGTTTCCGGTTTTAGTAAATGTTTTGTTCGTTTCAGTGAATTTATAGTTGTTTTTAGTTTTGGAAAGTTTTATAGATGACAAATTTCTTTAGTGAATTATGTGCATACATTTAAAATTGTATAATAAATATCCTCTTAATTTTTAAAATTCGTATATACTATATAAATAATTATTAGTTCCGAAGTTATTTGTAAAAATCGGCAAATGATACCAAAAACTAAAATCCTATCTTCGTCTTTTATTTCAGTAGTTTTCAATACAATATTTGTTTTAATTTAACTAAATCTAATTTAATTACACTATACTTCAAACTTATCTTCTTGAATCGGTAAGAAATCATTGTGCAGTCGTTCGCAAAGATCATTACAATATTATAATATACGTTGTTACTTCAAAAATTAGTTGCATACCTTATGGTTCCTATTTCATCTTTTAAAATCTACTTTTTTTTAAATCTACTGTTAAAGGGTTAAACTTTTAATTGCACCATAACGAGTTGAATATAAAAAAATTGAACTTATCTGTTTCATGAACCATAAGATAATTATTATCCATTTTATCTCAAACCTCATTTTATGTAATATTATTTTTCCTATTTTATCTAACTTAAAATTGATCTGTTTTTATCCAATATAAAATTGTTTCATCTAATTATGTAACATAAATTTAATCCTTCCGTACACGGTATTATACAACATTTAATGTGTCAATTTCCATAAACAGTCATTTACTGACTATTACCGTTAACAATTTTCCACGTACAAGAGCCCCGACTAATTCCGCATAAACCCGTTCATACTAGTTGCAAATTGAATGTACAAACACGCTATACGAAAAAGCACTCTAAGTCTAATGAAACAGGCTGGCTAAAATTCCGCTCGTTGAGCCGGGCGTCTTAAACCGCTTCTCGCGAAACTATATACGATACAATCTCTAAGAACACTTTAAACAGTTTCCCCGTAATGTTAAGCACCGTCTCGTTCCGTGCGCGTCGAGCGCACCCCCTAACAATCCGTCGTAGTTTTAAACGATTCCGGCAAAGAAACAAGTTCGTTGGTTTCTTTCCAACCAGCGGTGCCGTGGCTTAATTACGAAGTGGCGAGAGAGAAAATTGGAATCACGCGGATGGCGACTCGATTATGCATGCGGACCATAATTTTGTCGTTAGAGCCGTCGAAGCAGCCTCGCGGACGGAGCCGGTATCGCAACGGAGCCAACGGAACGGATCATCCAGATTTTCCTCTCGTTTTTCCGCCCCGATCTGCCTTTTCTTTTCGTTCTTTTCCGTCTTCGTCCCCCGGTTCTCGCCCTCTCGTCGCGCGGGCCGCCTGCAGCGGACGGACGAGGTGACTTAGAGAGATTGCGATTTGCATAATGCAATTCAACGGGATCCCGTTTCAAGGAAAAGTCAAGAAGAACAGGGCAATTACAATGAAACTCCATGGGACGCGGTAGCTTTCACGGCCTTGCTACCGACCACCTAGACGATGTCGACTTTATAAATATTCAGCCGGTCATTAAGGCGAGCTAGACAGAGAGAAGGCGAGGAGAACAGGAACGGAATGGGTAGACGGGGGAAACGTAGAAAGGGGTGTATTAAAGCTCGTGCAGCCCCACGCCGCTGTGTCGAGCGTTATTACGTGCTCTCGCGGTTTCTTGTAATTCGATTCAAAATGCCTGGCCTGATAATAGCGGCCTGTATTGCCCCTAGCGAGCTTACGTTTTTACGTTTGCCGGTTATCTGCATGCGAGCCTCGCTTCGTGTGCGTTTTATCGCCGGTGCCCAATTGCTGCTGTTGATAACGTTCCGCGTCAGGTACGCGCGACCGGCGTTGTTTTATTAGTTCTGTTGTATCGTGCTCTTCTCAATGATTTCTCGAAGGCAGCACGACGTTTCACGCCCAATATATGAGGGTGGAATAAGTTGTATTCTTGATCGGTTTAACATCGGGTTTACGGAATCCATCAAAAAGACGGATCTCAGATTACTTGTTTTCAAATAGGAACAATATTAAAAAGCTTATGTTAAAATACGTGTTTTAGATTTCTTAAATTCGAACATTTCCGGACCTTTAAATTTTCATGTTTTTAAATCTACAAGTCCACAAATTTTTAGAACGATAAACTTCTATATTTCTAGATTGTATAGTTACCACGTATTCAACTTCCTAATTTTCTAAATTTAAAAATTTTTAACTTCCAAAATGTCCCAAATTAATCAAATACGCAGGTTCCCTAAAATCCTAGGTTAACAAACTTCTAGATTCGCAAATTCTAACGTTTCCATGTCCCTAGATCGTCACATTCCGAACCCTCAATTATTGACCTTTCAAATCCTCAAATTTCCAATTTATGAACCCTCCAAATTTTGAAACTTCCTAATTATTAATCATCGATATTCTTAAATTTCCATAGTTTTAATTTTTCAAATCCTAGAAACTGCAAGTCATCAAATCCCCAAAATCTCAAATTTCTATATTTCCAAAAATGCAGACAGTCTAATTTCCAAATTTCCAGATTATTAAGCTTCTAAATTCTGAAACTTCCAAGTTTTTACTTTTCCAAATCTCTGAAAATTTCAGGCCTTAATATTTTGCAGTTACAAAATCACTCGGGGTACAACGGTACCTCAATTACCGTGGGCCAAGATCTTACTCAGTTCGGATAACAACACTCCACTTTTGGAAAAAGACACTTGCAGCCACCAATAGCGAACGTTCCCAACTTTGTAAACTCCTACTCAAAAGTTCTTAAATACGCATACTCAGAAACATAAGAGAGAATTTAACGAGATTTCAGCAAGAATTCACCTAGACTTAGCATATTCGATAGATTGTCAACCAATAGTTAACATTAGATATCAGCGAGCCTTGAATAAACACATCACCAAATTTATTCCAAGTTCACTCACTCATCATTAAATACAGTCTACTAATATCATGCTAGTTTATACGTGCTTAATCTTCACCGCGGAGGAAAACGTGTACGCAACCATACTATCCATCATCCCGAGCTGATAATCCCGTACGGAAGCATACATCAATTCGCGGTCGTTTATCGGGGATTAAATATCCAGTAGACATCGAAATAAGGAGTTCACTGGGCGAGGAAATCCGAGGGGAAATCGAGGCGGCCGATATAAGGAAGAAACTCGATGGTCCGTGAGAAACAAAGAGGTTCGATGAAAGAGGGAAGATCGAAGGACTCGGCAGGGTGATTGTCTTCGCCTCGTCGAGAGAAAAGCGGATTAAGGTGGTTGGTTAAAGAGCAGTTACCATATAGTTGAGTAACGAAGCAACCGGCCAGGGTGTAACAAGGGTTGCTCGGGGGTTGGCAAGTGGAAAAGGAGATGGTTTCTTGAATCGTGGGCCGTAGAAGGTACGTGGTGTTACTCCTACCCTTAGCCAGATCCATAACTAGCTTCAGCTCCGAGACAAGGAAGGCAGCCCTCTCGAGGTATATGGCTGCCACCCGTCGTTGTTGCTAGCACCGCCACCGTTACTGCAATACCAGAAACTGTCGAGTTAAGTAACTGCCGGTACTTACAGTAACTTCGCGCGCAATGAGACCGCCTACATAAATACACCTAATACACTCGTACCCTTTCTGTTACTCCATAGCCAGCGATTCGCTCGCAACGTGCATGATATACCCTATACCCGTTCGTTGCGGTAAATTCCAACACCGGCGAGACTCCGCTATTGCCTTTCGCCATGGTACGATAGTGCACCATTTCTGTCATACGCTTGCCTTTCGTTGTGTCGTGAACTTGGTGGTCCAACTAACTTACTTCGCGTTTTCCCTTCTTCTTGTGACTCTGCTGGCTAAGTTTGGCGAGCAGAAAAATTGTTTAATACGGAATCTGGAGACCTGGTGATTTGAAATATTGGAATTTAGGGATGCAGGAACTTGGGGGTGTGCGCGTTTGAAGATCTTTGGATTTTGGGACGAAGGGTTCGTTTAAATAATGTATTGTCTGTATTGTTAATGTAATTATAGTTTGAGTGTAACGGGATTGGAGAATTAAGTTCAAAATTAAAAAAGTTCCAGATGACATACTTTTACACAGAGATTTAGAATTATGAATGTATAACTATAAGTTAATAAAATTTTTATAATCAACCGTTCTCGAAAAATCTCGAATAACATTGACAGCTGTTTTACGAGTCGCTTTGTAAGTCAACGTTTCAACGACTTTCATACGGACCTAATAATAGTACACCCAATTTCATTTATTTATGTATTTCATACATCCATAATCGTACACGGTCATATCATTCATATTCTACAGAATGTTCTGTTTTCGTTTTTTTTTTTTTTTGCGAGATGCAATGTTGATTCTCCTGACCCTGATCGATGAACTGATAGTGACTTATAGATCTTTGCGATCCTGGATAAGGATATGTGAATCTAGCGATTCGGAGCATGGGGATTTGGGAGTCTAAAGATTCGAAAACCTAGAAATTCGGGAATATAGAAACTTTAAAGTATTGGTATTCAGATATATAAGAATTGGAAATTGGGGATTTGAGAATTGCAGAAGTTGAGGAATATAGATTTAAAATAAGTTAAAATTCAAATACATTGAAATTTTCAAGTTCCAACGTCTTAAAGTTCTAAAAATGAAAAATCACAAAATTTCAAAATATTCGAATTGCGAAAAACTTGAAATTCCGAAGTTTCAAAATCCAAAAATTCAATATAACTACTAAACAATATTGATAAATATTCATTTTACGAGAAGATAAGATGGGAAGAATAAAATGAAGATAAAATATCCAGTACGCGGAAAGAGAAATAGGAAGAAAAGGAACGCAGCTTTCTGTATTAATAATCCCAACATCAAACTCGGCAATGAGTACTTAAAGATTAAAAAGTGTTCACGGAACCGTGCTTTCGCCAAAGACGGAAATTCTTTCTATTCACATTTAGTGAACTTAAAGTAAAATTCCTTTCCCTAGCCTATAATTTCTCCTGTCGCTTCAGAGCTCGTTATCTCTGACAAAGACTCCATTCGCCTAAAGGTGATAAAAAATCTCATTATCTCGGCGTAAAGATTACTCTCCAGATTTATTATGACGTTATCCTTCCATCACAGTACCGTGTACTTATCGTTCATAATTCTTTCAGCCAAGATCAGAAAAACTCCACCGCCTGCCGTCTTTAAAACGATCGAATTAAACACTTCATCGATCCAAAAAATGCTTTGTTATTCGTTAATTACATCGTGAGAGTAAATGTAAGAAACTGGTTATGAGAGTGAACGTGCCAAAATATAAATATGTTATGAACAAGCCTAATGATTTTGAAATGCCGAGGAAACCAGAACGAGAACGAATGAAAAGACGAATGATAGACTGCAATAAAGTTTACAGGAGAACATTCGAATTACATACAGGGTGGCTGTAATGATTTGTTACTAAGTAAGTTCATACAGATGTATCTGTCGATCCGCTCACGCAATCCATCTGAAAGTTGCCATATTTATAGTTCATTCAATTGTTTATATGCCTGCAGAAGCATTTTCGTATACTACATCTCAAAGTAAGGTTATAGTGATGGATTTGAAGCGTAATTCTGTAATTGCTTTATATTTATCTGGAACAACAGTTCCAATTATCGTTCGTGAGCTCCAGCATTTGAATGTAATCTATTTAATGATTGAATGTAATGTATTTGGGCTATTTTGGAGGCCAAGGTCAATGTAATGAAACATCGAAGATTGGACGCTCGAAAATCAGCACTTGTCCGGGAAGAAGATTCCACAATCTCACGTACGGGCATCGTGCGATTCAGTCTTTCACCGTTTTAATGAAATTATTCGTCCAAAGGGAGGTTATATCGAGCAATGAGCATTAAATCATTTTCTTGAATGTTTCTCGACAATTTTTTTCCCTTGGATAAAACAAAATATTTAAAAGTGCATCTGCTGCAGCGGTTTGAAGTTGTAACAGTTCATTCCAGCCACCCTGTACATTACAAACAATGGATCTTTCCATTAGAAACAAATAATGTTTCTCATGAAATTGCAATGTCATTCTTTCGATCGTTACATCGTAACTCAATCAACAACGAAAAATCTGTACCAAATGATTTCGAAATGGCAAGGAAAATAGAAGGAGAACGAATGATAAAATGCAATAAAGTTCACAGGACAAAATTCAAATTACGTCGAAAGATTGCAAACAATGGATCTTCCCATTAGAAACAAATAATGTGTCTCATGAAATTGCAATGTCATTCTTTCGATCGTTACATCGTAACTCAATCAACAACGAAAAATCTGTACCAAATGATTTCGAAATGGCAAGGAAACTAGAAGGAGAACGAATGATAAAATGCAATAAAGTTCACAGGACAAAATTCAAATTACGTCGAAAGATTGCAAACAATGGATCTTCCCATTAGAAACAAATAATGTTTCTCATGAAATTGCAATGTCATTCTTTCGATCGTTACATCGTAACTCAATCAACAACGAAAAATCTGTAGCACAGAAAAAAATACGCGCATCATTCCCCTCCGATCGAACGCAACGTTCAATGACGATGGAAATCTAGTTTCCCGTAGATCATCCTTATGAATCCTATAATAATAGGATGATCCGCTGGATAATCCATAAATCCTTTACAGATTATCTGTATTAAGTCCCGAGGTAACTCTTCGCCGCTTCTGGCGGTTCTGAAACTCAACAAGAACGTTCCAGGCGTAATTCCATCATCGACGATGGCGCGTTTCATTTTGCTCGCCGAATCGTTCAATCATCGCGTCGCGCGGCGTTAACGTTAGCGTTCAAATAAACGCGGCTTCACCTGATTTCACCGCGAATTCTCTTCCGCACCATCCATCTCGGCTGGCCTTATACGGCGAGAGCTCTTTTCCGCACGGTGGAGAGGGTGTGACAAACAAATGCACCGCGTCAGCCCGGCGTGACACTCTTCCGCCTCGGCAAAGAGAGACGAGGCGAAGCAGAGAAGGGTGGCTAAGGCGAAGAGGCTGCTAGCTAAAGTAGAAGCCGTGCTCAAGTAGACAAGGGACACGTCAGCCGCCATCCTTCTACTCAGCCTTTTTATAGATTATTCACGTACAATGGTCGAGTGACAAGTGGCGGGCCACGCTCCTCGAAACGATGAATCTACGCCCCCCTCTTTTATTCCCAACACCGACGGAAATCTCAACTTTTTGTTGCTTCTAAAAGGTAACTGTCTGAAACTCCCCCTGTCGAAGATAACGAAGTGATGGGTACAACGTGGCTCGTCGTACGAATTACAACACGAAATTTTGCGGAGGGATAAATGATTACGTTGATACGTTGACAGCCGACAATTGTGGTCAGACTTTAACTCTAGATAGCCTGAGATAACTGCATCTAACCTTTAATCTAATATAGACATTCAAACATATAAGAGTTGCAAATTGGAGATTTGAGAATTGCAGAACTTGGGGAATATAGATTTAGAAAAATATAAGAAAAAAGGGAGTATAGAATTCTGAAAATATAAAAATTTAGTGATATAAATCTGGGAATACATTTAGGAATAGAAACATTTGGGATATAGAAACTAGGATAAACAGTGATTTGGAATTTTACTAAACTAAAATTGTCTCTTCTTCTTTGCTATGACAGTAATTTTTTGTTGTCCCTAAAAGGGAACTGTCTGAAACTCCCTCTGACAAAGATAACGTAGCGATCGGTACATCGTGGCTTGTCGTACAAATTACAACACGAAATTTTGCGGAAGGGATCATTCCACGCCGAATCGATCACTTTTAGACCTCACCATTTGCGATTTTGTTTTAATTAAAATATGTTATAGTCCATATGAAATTAGGGAAGACTTAAGTCATCATTTTGCTGATTTCGTTTTTGGTCAGAAATTACAAGCCTTCAAAGTTTGCATTTTTGCTCATTTTTGCGAAAATTGACTTCACTTACGAATTTTTTTTCGCAGAAACTACTCATCCGATTGAGATAAATTCTATTTTGTTTTATTCATAAAGGATTGGGCGATTATAAAATATTTTTTTCTGTTAACGAAAATTACAGCCAAGACTAACTACTTATAACTGTGAATAATAAATATAATGAAACATTATGAAGACACTTATTTTTTTATTTAGTATTTGAAGTCTCGATGAAGACACTTAATAATGCTCGTTTAAAATAAAAATAGCACGTAATGAAATTTTCAACTGCTTCAGTATGACAATTTAGTTTGTAATTTCGTCTGTAACGCCATCTTCAGGGCTGATGTAAAACTTTGATGATATCGTGATACATATCCAATTTATTTATTAAATTTATTTATGTATTCAATATAGATCCAATTAATTTTGCAAATATATTTGTAATTTTTTAGCACGCGTGCAGTATAGCTTTTATGTTTAGTGTTAAAAACAAATAGCGGAGCATCGAGTCTTTTACCCGTCGTCTTCAGGGCTGGTGTGAAACATCGAAGGTATCGCAACGCGTATCATTACTTTAGAATACAACGAAAAGCAGATGCAACCTGTATGAAATTACGCAATCGATGTATATTTCGCGCGATATCGCGTACATAGCGTTCGCGATTTCATTTCGTATATCGTCATAAACACGGTCATAAAGCGTGCAAGAATGGCCAGTAGAGATGGCTGTAAATGCACGGACATCGAGGACCGTCTATGTTTCTCACGGTATTTGGTATCGCTCTGTTTGGTGTTTTAATGTTGATTGGACGACTGCCAACTCAGTCGACGTTCGTTTGTCGTGATTGTTGTTTCGACGCTGGTCGCGGTCGAGCGAGAATTTTCAAAATTCTGCATGTACGTACGGGTAACTGGAGCAGCGTAACCATACGTGGATAGATCGTCAGCGAAATCGTGAACGTGGATGGATTTATTCTCTTTCGAACGTTAATACACCGTTTCACGACTTGCTGACTTTCAGTTTTGTATTTGGTCACTGATCGTTAATTGTATTTCATCTTTCACTTCGGCCGATTTATATTTTACGCTTGTATATACTGATATTTGTACGTAAGGAGCACTCGCGGTTAAATCAAAAAATTGTATACTTATTTCGTACTTGCGTTATTTTATTTTATGGATTTTTTAATCTTTTTCATTCATGAATTATTGTATTTCTGAACTTTCATATTCCAATTTTTATACATTTTTATGTATAGTTTATGTTAAGGGTTTCCGTGCCTTTACATTTTATATGTATATTGTGAGAAGTTCTAGATTGTAATTAGCCATACGCCCTTCATCCCTTCGCGACCTTATGATCGTCCCGTCGATGATTTCGAGAACCACTCCGCGATTTTCCCTGCAGTTTTTTGTGCTATTGCCCGCATTATATTACTTGATTTATTATTTTTAACTTTCAACCTGTTATTTCAAACATGCTTTGTCAATGTCAACGCGCCCCCTAACTTTATTTCTTGCCACGATCAAAGACCAAACTTTGTAATATTTTCGAGTGGAAGGACCCAAGAAGGGCGTTAATCTTTGCCTTCCTTCCACAATTTTGCGTAGTTTTCCGTAGCCTATCAAGTAGTTTTACACCCGCCGAAACTATCATACAAAATAACACCGAGATAGAATTTAGTTAGTAGCAACAGAAGAAATTAGATATTAGAATACAATAGAAAGAATTAATTAGAAAATGAAATATAAAGTAATAGATAGTGGAACGAAATAGCTAATAACGGAACGCAGATTGTAGTAAATAGAAAAGTATCACTAGTTGGATAAGACGCATCGTTAATTGATTCTCAAATTAGTTTCCGAATTATGTGGGTAGTCTTTCGAATCTACATTTTGTAATTTGTAGGCTAAAGCGTACAAAACATCTACAAACCTCAAACTCCATTTTTCTATAATCATAAGAATCTAATAACGTTCTAAAATTGTGTGCGGTTGTGACTTTTAAAATTATTATGTACACAACTTTCCAAATAAATAAACTTCCAACTTTGCGAAGTACTATGTCATTAATTTTGAATTTTCTCAAATTTGGTATTTTTGAACTTGTAGATTTTAAATGTCTAGATTTGAAAGTACAGGAATGTGAAGAATACCCAGTTACAATGTGTAGTACATTACTTATTATAATACTTCAGTACGTAGGTGTACACCTTATTTATAACGCGTTGAATCTTCACCGTATTATATTCTATTTTAATCGGTATTTACGTAGTTGTAAGATGATATTTCCACGGACCTGTGTCCAGAATAACGTAGGTCGTGACAATTTGTAATCTTCAGTTGATTTAGTTAGCTGCTGCAAATTTAGCTGCTCGTGCTCACTCTCACTTATCACGGCTAATAGATTTATCGCCAGAGTACGGCTACACGCATGACCGTGTATTGTTATTATAAGGAGGGATCTATGAAAGCTATGAAACTGTCACGTAACAACTAAACAGCGGTGATACATGTGTGCATAGTATGAATCTAAGTAAACGCTCGAATATGAAAGCCAACATTGTTGTGATACATGTACACGGAAATTTTGATGGAGCAATGTTTGCAGTCTCTTTGATACATCAACAGATTTGTCGGTGCGTTAAAATCTTAAACAAAGGTTTATCAAAATAATAAATGACGTTTGAACTAAATACGAAGTCATCGCAGCTGTGTCGTATCTGTCAAATGTATTGTTAATTTACATTGCTGAACAGCATTGTCGAAAGCAAATATTTCGTGTCATATTCTCGGAAGTGATTCGGACATATGTTGTAATTTTTGTATGTATTGTCCGTGTAACTTCTATGTATAATTTAGTTCTTCTTTGTAATTGAAAATGTGACTGTATAATGAGTGTAGTATGTAATACGAAGTCAGCATCATACAAACTTTTTAATTGTTCAATTTCTTTGCTTAAAAGTTTCTTGACATGTTTATTGGAAAATTTGGTAATTTCTCAACTTAATTTGGTAATTTGATAATGTATAAATTTGTTAAGTTGTAAATTTGATAATTTCTCAACTTTTTTATTTGAAAATTGGATCGTTTGTTAGAGTTATAATTTGGAAAATTAGGAAACTATTAAACTATTTGTAACATTGATGTCACAGAAGTACTATATACATATGTATCACGGTACAAAGCAATAAAGTGATATTCAAAAAGAATGATAAGTAATAATGCGATGATAGTGGAGTAATGATAACAATAAGTGATAAAGAAGTATCGATATTTTTATTTTGTGCTGCAAATTCTGTAAATACTAATCCATAATTACTATTATTAAAATAACACTTTACATTAAAATTAAAAATAACTAATAAATAAAAAGATCAATTACAAAAATAAATTATGCTATTATACAAATTATAGGTGTACTTAGAGACATTCTATAAAAGGAAAGCGCATTATATTTCGGATTCAAAACGATGGTAGCAATTTAACACTAAATTTACCAGAGTATAAAGCGAAATAGAAAAATAAAGTGAACTAGTAAGTAATAGTTAAAACTAGAATAGCAACTGAAATTTAGAGTAAAAATGAAAATTTAGCAATTTAAACAAAAATATTCGTGATCGAGTGAAATGGTCGATTAACAAAATGTTTTCCAAACACCGGAAATCTTGCGTGTTGTGACTATAATTTTTCGACTGTTCAGTTATGTGCAATTGGGGAAAAAGAATACAGTTGAAAACGTGGATCGTCTTTCCCAAACGATTCGCGTAAATCAAGTTGTGTGGTCGAATCACTTGAGCGTGATATTCGATTCCGCAAACAAGCCGTAGAATCTGCCAATTTCGGCAATCCATGATACCGTGTTCCGCGGCTCGTAAATTCCCTCAACGAGGGACAAAAATGGACAAAGTTCACGCGACACCGGTTCCAGGGAGTTAACGTTTCCTCCACTTGTATTCCGGTCGTAGCTCGTCCCGTAGATCCTCGTGTCGCGTGCCCGGAGCGGACACACGAACGCAAGTCGTGCGATTCGATGTTCGAGAAATATTCGAGTAGTGAACGAGGTTGAACAATGAGCGCGACTGGTATTCATCAAAAATTCGGCCGGCACACGTGCTCGTTGTCCTGACGGAGGGACAAAAGGAAACCGAAAAGCGTATATATATATCGGGATTCAATTTAATAACAGACGAAGTAGTTAGGTTGTGGAATCAGTGAATTCACTCGAAAATATCCAAAACAACTGGCGAGAACAAATTGTGTGCTTTATTAATACTAAATCCTCGACTTAGCACTTAAGAAAAATTAACACCTCACAAATTAACAATGGACTTTAAATATAAATAAATTTGGTTGTGTACTCTTTGAAAGTTATTGGAAATCTACTGCAGAGAAAAAGTAATGTTCTCTCCAGAATAAAGTATGTAGTGAGGATTGGCGTACTGCTGGGGGTGAACAAACGACTAAGTTAAAATTAAACTGTTTTATTTTTTCTGGAAAATTTAAGGGAACTCGGTTAGATCCGACCTTACGAAATGCTCGTCGCAAGGTCAATATGACCTCAAGTAAAAAGTGCGAAGTCGCTTCTCACCTAATGTTCGACACTCATAAATTAATAAACCGCGCTGGCGCTCGAAAGTCATGCTAAATTAAAAAGAAGCTTAAGAATATAAATTGCACGTTGTAAAGAGCTGTACTAGACAGTTGTTGATTATTCATGAATTTTCTAAAGTTAGTAATAAGCACAATGGCTTCGTGATTCTATGAACGCGACAAAACAAAGCGTTATATGTGATGTAACGATTTGGAAATTTGGTAATTCTGAAATTTGCAGGGTTGGATATTTTTCAATTTTGGGAAACTAGGAAAACTTAAATCTAGGAAATTGGAAATTGGAATATTTGCAAATTCGAGAGCATAGAAATATTGGAATTATATGATTTAAGAGAATTTGAAAATTAAATGTTTAGAAGTTTAAGAACTCAGAATTTATGGAATTACAAATTTGAATATCTGTGAATTCAAGGTCTTATAAGTTTACTAATTTTGCGATCTAGGATTCTTGAATACTAAGGATTTTGATCTCCCAAATTAATAATTTAAAAAATTTAGAAATGTTCGAATTAAAGGTATGCAAATTTGAAAAATTTTTTATGTGAAGATTTGGAAATAGCGTTAATAGAAAATTTAGAAACCTTATTGCTTGAAAATATGGAAACTTGAGAATTACAAACTGTCTATCTGTAAATTTTTTAATATGAAAATATGTAACATTATCGCTGTCAATACGTTACTACGTACATATGTATACATATATGTATATTGATGTACGTGTGTATATGTGCCCCTGTATTAATAAAATCGACATCTTTTGAAAATGCATTTGCAAATATGTAGCATATAGTGGAACCAACGTGAATTCATTCACATAACATACTCACACACGCACATATATTCACTGCCACTATAATGACTCGTTTTAATAGGCTGAAATTTCACTGTTGTTTTACTATGAACATGAAGTGTATGGTTGGGTCTACAGAGGTTAATGAAATCAGGTGGGAGCTTCGCTGGAACGCACGACACTCATTTCACATACGCATACGCATACACACACTCTTCCAGCTTTACGCACTAAAATACGTACTCATGCTTATGCATCAACGTAAAGTCCTAGAGGGGCTCAGAACTAAACCACAAGGATCATGACACAGCAGGATATTATTTTAAACAATATAACGCGCTAAATGTAAACAAAAAAAAACAAACATATTTATGATTTAGAATTAAACTATTTAATTGAACACATTTTTACGTAACTTGTTCAAATAATGGAAAATGAAACTTATTCAAATAATTAAAACACTGAATTGTATTAATAATAAAAATACTGACTTGCTTAAATAATTGAAAACACAAACTTGTTCAAATAATCAAAACACTGAATTGTAGTAATAATTAAAATACTGACTTGCTCAAATAATTAAAATACAGACTTACTTAAATGATCAAACACTGACTTGCTCAAATAATTAAAACACTGACCTGTTCAAACAATGAAAAAACCAACTTATTCAAACAACTAAAACAATGCAACATACTTTAATTTGAGCAGTAAATTAAAACAAACAAATAGTAAACGATATGACGTAAGTAAAATAAATTTTACTTAATGCAAAATCTTATTTCGAATAAAATTGTCCAAATGAAAAATTATTCGTTATTTTAAAAAATTTACTTTCGTCCGAACCTTTTATTTCCAACTATAAATTTTAAATATATTTTCTTCCAATAAACTTTAATTCAAATCGACAATTATCCATGTTTTCCAAGCATCTCTATTTTACTCAAAATTTGTATATCAAGTTTGTTCGAAATGATTCCTAATCAATGTGGGATATAAAGTGCTTAACTTCATTCTCGATGATACCAGTTCTTTATCACGAAAGATATAGTTGTGTAAGTCTCAACGACCCGATAAACAACATCGCGAAGAACCGCGCCCTCGCGAGCACATTTGCCCGTTATTAGCTCAGAGCGTTCTCGAGAGAGTCTAATTCGCGTAAAAGAGGAGAAACGAGGAGAGACGCATCGAAGGAATTGGCGCGTTTGGTTTCCTGAAGCATGTACACCCCATAAATAACATGTAAATATTTTCAATAACTGCACACCCAGCCCGTGCATGAAAAATGCAAACCGCTTTGCGTCCGGTCCTCGCCACGCTATCGTACATGGTACACCCGGAGCTACTCCTCGAGCCACCCCAGATTGGTCGGAGCACCCTCTTCGACCCCCGGGGCCCCTCTGCCCCGTTACTCCTCGGCAAACTATCTTTTAATATATCTGTATGTACACGGTGTCCCGTGCGAAATTTATGGCACCGGACGCCGGCCGATATTTGTTTCACTCGAGCGGCGACTTCACCCTCCGCTTGCCTTAAACTCTGCCCGGAGTTATATGTTCGTTTCGTGTTTGCCATGGTAGCCGGTTCGGAAAAAGAGCTGCCGTATGGAACGAAATAATTCCGTGAATGCGGTGTCGTGACTTTTGTCCGGCATTCTGGCGGACAACCGCGTATTGGGGTGCTGTTAATCACGTGGAGGGTGGCATTGTTCTAACAGGGGAACCCCGATGACCGATACGAGCCAATTTTCATGAAACTTTGCACGATCGCTTCTTAGACCTATCTAATTATATAATATAATTGTAATTCGTTTGTTCCCTGTTTTTACTGTGACACTAGGATGTACAATGAGCGGTTGCTTTCAAATTAAAAATAAAACAATAAATGTACGAAAGACGAAACACAAATGCCGACGGAAAAATCAACCCTTTCATCCGCGTCCACCTGACTATTTAACTGCTTCAAAATCATAAACGAACGGAGGTATTAAGCAATGTTTAAAACAAAAGTAATACGGTTTCTTTAGATTTGCAAAAACGTGTAACATACTTTGAGTAAAATAATTTTTAATTGCAAAAAGTTATTTCTCTTCTGTGTGTTTGGAACTTTTTATATTTTTGTTATAAGTGAAAGCATCTATTCTTTACAAATTTGACAATGTATTTCAGTATATAACTATTGTAATTGTCCTATATATGTTATAAAGATCATAATTCTGAATAATACAATATTTTTTTATACATATAGTATGAAGTCTTTTTACTGTTTATCTGTGAAACTAATGGAAAATTAATGCGTGTTACAGGGGATTTGGATTCATCACGTTCGCAGATCCAGCGAGTGTGGACAAAGTGCTGGCACAGGGTAATCACGAGTTAGACGGCAAGAAAGTGAGTATTCTTAAGATTTATTTCATTGAAAGAAGAATATATGAAATTAATTTTTCAGATAATTATCGTAATATGTATCTATTTTTGTCTATACTATTTATTTGGAATTTTATATTTCTTCAATTCCTTTTCTTGTAATTTCTGCCCACACATGTTCAATATAACTGACATCAGTATTTTGCGAAGGAGTTACCGACAGATGTGGGCTGCTGCGTGCATAATAGTTTGTAGCTAGCTACTGTACAATATTACTTTATAGCGTGGGCTGTTATACGTACAACATAATACTCATTGCTTTATAACGTGGTCTGTATAACCGAAACCATCTCGCCGAATATGACAAATCCTGCACCGATGCAATTTCACAGCATTCTACGCTAAATGATTACGTCAAATGTCTAAGTTGCTGCACTTTGTTCTCAATTTCATGTGTAGAAACTGAAAATTGAATGGCTATAAACTTGTATATCACGCAAACCAGCATTTAATAACAGTTACAGGAAATATCTAAAATGTTGCATACTGCCATGCAACAATTGAAAAGAAAGTAAACAGCAAAATGAAAAATCATCAGGAAGATTAACTAAATTATGGAATAGGATGCAATATTTTTACTGTCACGGTATACCAAATTAAACAGTGGATAGAAAAATAAATTAGGAAGATGAAGTAGCGAATGCAAAAATATCAAATAAATGACGAAAATAAATTAAACAAATAACGTAATAAATACAAATACGAAATAAATCAGAAAATAAACAAAAAATAATTCAAAATTTAATCTCGTTCATCGCCGATGCAAAATATCCACTCAACAACTTAACATATACAATTCATTTTATTTTTTTCTGGACATCATTTGCAACCTAAGGAGATCTGCTACCTTGTATCTTCGTAGCTGCTTTCTTTTTATTTCTTTTTCATATACCCTGTGCAACTCGAGTACTTTTTACCCTCATAGTCGACCGTGAAGAAAACCCGTGATATCCTTTCGTAGAGTTTTTGCACTTTTGCTCGCGCCGTTGTTTCATTGTTCGCCAGTAACATGTAATCGTCCAGCTATTGTCCGAGTTGCTTTTGCACGATACTGCAACACAAGATACTTATCGAACGTTGAGGTTGTTGGAAACCGGGCACGTCTTGGTGGCGGTGTCTTGTTACGCACTAATTAGGGGATCGTTAGTTCGCCGTACGTAACGACCACTTAAGGTCGCCGATATCCATTCGCGGAGCCGTGAGAGGTATAGTTAAACAGTGACAGCCAGAAAAAAGGTAATGAGACGTGGCACGAGAGAGAGCTGACAGCCGAGACAGAACCGTGAATCGAACGAGGAAGGACGTATCGATTGTCCGCTGCTACGAAGACAGCTGGACAAGAAAAATCGGTTCGCACGATCCCCGCAATCAAATGTGTGTCGTGAGAGCAATTAACCACCGCGGAGTACCTGATCGAGATAATTGATACACCGTGGTCCGAGTTAATTGATCACGCTGATAGATAAACATTACCCGCGTCTGGATTCCTGCGGTCGATTTTTGTCTCGACCTGCCGGCACAAGAAATTGATTGGTTATCGGAGCTGCGCTCGAGAATGGCGGGGTAGAGAATACGACAAGAAAATTCTAGCTGATGTTGAATACATAGTTACGAATAACGAAGGGGTTAAATTTTGCGGCGAGGTTCAATTTTGAAGATTGTTTGTTTAGTAATGAGTATCATTTATGTTAAGTATGAAATGTGATAGGTTTATGTCGGGAAAAATATTGAAATAGTAAAATCAGGAACTAATTGTAATTTTTGATTTTAGAAATTTGAAAACTTTGGAATTCGAGGATGAATTGTACTCGGATATTTTAAAATTGGGTAATTGCAGAATTTATCAATTTTTGAATTTAGGTGTGAGCGAACTTGGGAGTTTGATTATTTGAAAATTGAGTAGTTCGAGAGTTTAGAAATTTTTAAATTAAGGAAGTCTATTAAGGCTAAGGGTTCTGACACCCAGGTATGACTGACAATAAATCAATAACAAACTCGTTAGAATGTAATGACACCTTGGATCATATTTCCGCTACGAGTAAAGACTATTATTCTAAACTACGAATGTATCTAAAGAAACGAAGAACCGTTGAACTATTGTATAGACGAAAACTTTGACTGAGGTCTAATCCTCCCGCTGCAATATGTATTCTATGACCTAACAGCTACTTTATCCGCTACGTTGTTTCCCGCGTTACCTACACGAGAAGGGACCCAGATTCTTACAATTTCATCTGATCTTAAACATTCTTGTTGACGAGGGCAGCAATATTTACAAGCGGAATACGTTCGGTTGGTTGTTTTCACGCGTGCTCAGACAATTACGAACGCTGATGGACCCAACCGCTTCGCGTCGTTGCGTCCTCGTATTGACCGTAACGACGCTTTCGTCAGTGATTAATCGTCCACATCGCGTCGTGGCACGGTTTGGCAAATTCGTGGCTGTCGTGCCTCGTTCTCGAGGAGACAATACGCCGAGAATAATATCGTAAGGTAGCGGCGGATAACAGCGGATAGCAGCGAGCGGACAGAGAGAAATAGTTGCGGACATTAGCTGTCCACGGAACCATAAGTACAACGACTGTGTGGCCGCTTTCGTAAGTACTCTGAATACGTATTAACCGTTGCAGCGGCGTTGCCATGGGTATATCCAGACTCACATAAATTTCACGTAATTCGCTCGCCTAATGCAAATTGCGAGCACGCTACGCCCGGAGTCTAACACCTCCTCGATAGCACACGGGGAAAGAGATAGCAACGCGCGGGCGCAATCTGCCGCATCCTATTAAGACTTCTGTCCCACCACATTTCTGTTCTTGTTTATCTTCTTCGAATTGTTTCTTTCTTTACAATATGCCTACGTTCGCCGGGACACGTTAATTACGGGTGATTTATATTCGAAACGTTTCGTTGAATGTCGAAACGGTTAACCTATTGCGATCGTTGTCTACTGTTGCGACCTTTTATAAGGTCGTCACCGAAGTCCTTTTCTATTGGAAGAAGCTCTTTCTGTTTATTTTTCTTAATTTCATTCTTTCGACCGTGTTATATACGATGATTGAGCCACATATCGAGGTATAATATTCAATTATGGTAGATTTATATTTGAAACGATCAACATGTTTCGTTAAACGTTGAGTCTTCTCGTTAAGATGTTAACGTTTAATTGCTTAAATCTTTATAATTTGTCCTCGACATCCTGTTCTATGTTCTTCCTATTTATCAATTGTTTCTTTCTTTTGAATATAGTACCTACGTTCATTATGAATATCAATGCACGGTAATCAAGTAGGGTGTATTGATGAATGAATCAAGTGAACCGCCCAGTAGTTTCATTATTAAACATTTGAAATATTTAGCCCCATTATAGACGACTATGATTGATCTTCATAAAATAATCAGCAAGTACTAGGGACTAGCATAATTCCCCAACGTGAAATATTCACGTCCTCATATAGAAGATACGTGATCAAAATTTTTGTGCTACAATTTGAAAGAAAAATAATACGCTACAAAATTTCTTGTTACTGTACTGACAAAATTATTTTATTTTCTTAATACGATACATGTATGCCTTACTTTCTTTGTGGATAATAAACCACATCGTTCTCTCTATTGACTACTAGTATGGTGATAGTAGTCGTACTAGCAAAAATAACACTAAGATTATTTATAGAACCAGTGCTAGTAGTAACAATCTCTAGTACAATAGTATTTGAGAAACTTGTGTTAGTGGAACTAGTACTAATATTACTTAAATGCATATATATAATTTAATATATTACATATATTATTTTAAATATTAATATAATTGATAGACTAAAGTAACCGATAATTATAATTTTAATATTTATATAACTATAATTTAGTATTTGTTACACTAACGAAGTTAGTAGTAATATTACCACTGTACTAATAACTGTAGTAAAACTATTTTAGTAATGTGATAAAAAAAACAATGATAAAAGTGTTATGTATAAACTATTATATACTATTAGTAGCAGTTCTACTATACTAGTGTGACATTCCTTATACTACAACACTATTGGTGGTGTTACAACTACTATTGTAACATTATAGCACTAGTAGTACTGGTTGAACTAATACTAGTCGTCCAACTACTACTATAGTGCCATCAGCACTGTGATAGAATTATAGTAACAGTGTACTAGCGCATATAGTTTTCCCCTCCGTGTTTTCAATCGTCCGTTTCGAACGATTTCCCTTGAAGGCGAGATAGAAAGCGAAGGAGGAGCAAAGCAAGCTTTTGCTGGCACGAGCCTCGACCACTGACGAGCTTCGTCACATTAATTAGCGGATCGCTCGTTCCCGCTCGCGTTAATGAACGCTCTCGTGTAATTCTGGAGAGGTCCTTGGGCCGCGTTGCGCGCGACAGGAAATAAACGAAACAAAACAGGAGAGAAGAAGCGGATATAGACGCGGACCGGAAGTCTCGACGCTTCCATCGCGGCTCCTTCATCCCTCTGTCTCGAACCGCATCGGAAAAATACGTGCTGAATGAAATTTGTCGCGGCTTTGCTGAATAAAATGGGACTCGAGCAAATACAATTCACGATTACCTACTTCGTCGACTTTCATTCGTTTTATACTTCGCTCGAGGATACTTCCTCGTTCGTTTCTTGTTATCCGTTTTGAATTATGAATACGATGAAATGTTCCCGCATCCGACGGGGATGCAGAGAAATATATGTACTCTGGAACAAGTTACACGTCCTTTTGAACAGAGTTACCAATTTACATATAGTGACGAATATTTTTGAAGTAAAACTAACTGAGTAATTGTTTATTCTAGAAAGGATATTTCAGTGTATTTCTGACATATATTATTTCAATTCAAAAAGTAATTAATTTTATTACAAATATGTCACATAAAATATATCACACAAAATTATTAGCAATTTTTATATTTTAACTATAATTGTAACTACTGTGAAATTCATGTAATTGCTGTATTAGATAAGGAAATTATTGAAAACATTTCATGGGTCTAATAATTATTTTTTATTGCACCTTTTCAGAACAAATTTGCAAATTTGCAATATTTTAACTATCACTTTTATAATGAAATATCATTTTACTGTAAAATATTTGTTCATTTTTATTTATTTAGTATCACTTGAGAAATAAAAAATGTATTTGTTGTGAAACAGATTACATAAATAACTTGTCAATTTTATTTGTAATAATAATGTTATTATCGCTTCAAAAAGAAACTCAGCCGTTAATTTAATTTTCTCTATACAGAAATAAATCGCACAAAATAATTAATAAAGTTAAAAATTTTTTAAAAATAGAAATAATTTCTTTATTTCTCTCTACATAATATTTTAGGACACATATAGTACATTTATTGTCTTCAGCGTATTAAAATTAATTATGTATACCGGGAAATTATATATTTGTTCGAATTGATTGAATGCTTTCGTATCTCCAGTCAATATGATTTTTCGAATTTCAATCGTGTTTTTGCCGTTTCGTAAACACTGCAGTTTATATTATTATCCGCTTATCATTCCAATTTTCATAATGGACCAATGCTATGCGAAAACGGAGAAAATTTATACTGTTTCCTTAATATAAGAAATATTATATTTATATTTATTATAACAATATTTATATTGTTTTCCCAAGAAATATTGCATAATATTCCCAATTTATTGCATTTATTGTTGAAAAATTGCTTGATCATACTGGATGTTCATGTCTCATTTAACGTAATTAAAAACGTTTTAAAAGTTAAACGTGTTAATAATTAAAGTTGAATAACTTTCAAAGATACGTAATTATGCGCGACTTAAAATATTTAATTAAACTAAAACGAAATTTAAACTAAATTTCTAGAATGACATTAAAATTAAACTAAAAATTAATTGTTATAATTAAACTAAAATTAAAGTTCTTATTCCATTGCTTGCATGTAAAAAATAATTTTGCATCAAATTTTATCTTTCTTTAAACAAAATAACACTTTTTTTAAAGCATTTTTCTTTGCCATTAAATGTTAATGAGTTACTCAGGATAATAATCTTAGTTATACAGCCCAGTATCAATTTTGTGATAACGTGTTTATTATAGAAGTAAAAGGATTTGTATTCTGATTGAAATAGAATTAAATATTATAACCAAATTAAAAACATAAAATTGTTCCCTTAAGATATATTTAATTTTCAATTATATATTAAAAAAGAATGCTTTTCAATAATAAACTACATAAGTGAATCTACATAACATTCAACTTTTTAAATTACTTGTAAATTATTTCAGGAAACGATTTAACATAGTATCACATCGTCACACAACTAAAAATAGAAAATTAATTTGTCAGATTATTATCGAGCTTCACACTTATTGCATATTCGAAATAATATTTTTCAAATTACGCTAAGTAATCTACATAATGTTGAATTTTCTATCTTGTTTCCAAATCATTGCGAATAAAAAATATAAAATACAGTTAAATGTCATGCGTAATCGTTAGTTAAGGGGAGTGAACATGTAATAATGAAAATTTGTTTTATGAATCATTCATTAATAGAAAACAAGAAGGCGAGGATAATGTTTGCGCTAGGTGTACGTGTCATCGACAGGCAACGCGAACGTTTAATGTTACCGAAAATCAACGACAACGCACGCAACAACGATTTGGCGAATCGATAGCTATGTTGTTTCTCTCTATTTGTCCGGGACACAATGATTTCGCAACCTGCCGCGTAAGCACCCGCCTACGGTCGATCAGAATGGCCGTCAGATTGCGCTTAATCGGACCTGGATTCTGATTAAAAAATACACGAATCGCGCGTGCCGCGACCACCCAGCCTCATTTGCCATCCGTTCAATTTTGCCGCGTGTGCCAACAATAGTCGTGTTCGTTGATGATGAGCGCGAAAAACATGACAGAACTGAAAAATAACTCGATAATTATATATTCTTTCGTCTCCCGTTTTTCACGGTTTCGAGCATCGAAGCTTCCGTATTCGTGAATGTTTTAATTTTGTATTGTCACATTCATACAATTTCAAATTTTTAAATTACTATCATGGATCTGAAAATGTTCGTATTTACAAATTATTTACATCCACGATATTTTAAGTTTCAAATTCTGAAATTTTCGAACATATTGCTTGTTGAAACTTGTTGGTCCTCAATTTTTCAAGTTTGAAAATTTCAAAGTTCTGGATTCTTTGAAGTTTAAAATTTCTCTAAGTTTTCAAAATTCTAGGTCTCTAAGTCCCTGAGTGCACAAGTTCTCCAATCACAAAATTTTTTAATGTCAAGATTTCGCAGTCCCACAAATACTTAAATTTTCATATCCCCACATTCTCATATTCTTTTGTTGGTTAATTTCCAAATTTTTGAATAATTTTCAAAATTTTTAGTTTCTTATTCAACAAAACTTTGTACTTATAATTTTGTTAGTCTATATTATATATGACACAAGCCTCTGCACTTCTTATATGTTTTTATATGCAGTTGCATTCAGGTAGCAACTAACTTCACGCTACTGTAAAGGAAGCTACCGTTTGCCTTTCTTTTGTTCATTCTAATAAATTACTCGATAGCAGCAACATCTTTCCTCTCCTACTTACACCTTAACCTTAACAAATTTCACCTAAAAACAGCACGTAGAATTTGGTTAATTAATTCAGATTTGTTATTCAATTTAGTAAATCCAATTGGTTCTAAATTAATTAAGAATTATGTTCTTGATTGTTTCTAAATTACCAATTGAAATATATGTCAATGATCGAATAGATGAAATTTGCTGATAGAAAATGAATTCGATTTCTTTGATATGCCATTTTTCTAAAATAGAGAAGTCATATCTACAATACTTTCCTATGTATTCGATATTCCGATCTTATGAAACGACTCAAATCAAAATGAAATCGCTTTAAATAGGTACATTTGTAAACATAACATAACTCAAATTGGAGCTAGATGCAAAATGAGGAAAATAATAAGTATCATTGATCAGAGAATCGTGCGAAACATTGAAGTGGTTCATTCCATCAGTGAAGAAACTTGTTCAAACAATATGTAATTATTATTATTATTATTATTATCATTATATAAGAAAGCTTACTTAACTCAACTAGTGGGTTAAGGAAAAATACTTATTGCTGCAATACTAGATCATATAAAATTCACAACTCTTTTTTCGTTTTCCCTATACGCAATTTGCAACACGTAATTATTGTTGTAATAAACTTCTGTTACTTAAAGAGATTAATATTTCATTTGAATCGCTCTTTACATTTAAACCGACATTCCATTGCTTCTGAATACTTAATACCCCGCTACAAGATCATTTAAAATTAAAGGCATTTCTCCGTTTCTCCAATACGCAATTTGCAACACGTAATTATTGTTGTTACAAACCTATTCAACCCAAGTAGGTTAATATTTGATGTGAACCGCTATTTAGGTTTAGACCTATATTCCACTGTTTCTGAACACTTGCTACCCCACTACGAGATCATTTAAAATTAAAAGCTTTCTCCCCATACGCAATTTGCAACATGTAATTACTGTTGTAATAAACCAATCTAACTCAAGCAGGTTAATATTTTATTTGAACCACTATTTACATTTAGACCGACATTCTACTGTTTCTGAATACTGATAACCCGCTAAAAGATCATTCAAAATTGAAAGCGTTCTTTCCGTTACCCCTATACGCAATTAGACTTGTAACAGAGGAATGAGCTTCGAGGAAGGGAGCTTACGCTCGCACACTTCTTGTAACGCGAGCGTGTGTCTGTTCGTGTGACAACGCGTGTACTGTGTCACGAATGAACTTGTCCTCTCGTCGTGTCGCGTACAATGTCATGTGTCATGTTCTTTTCATGTCCCGCGATACTCGACGCAGAACGCGATTATTGGCTACATTACGTTGCACGTATGTAGCTACCGTGTAAAAAGTGTCGCGCCATGGAGTGTTCTTTAGCGCAACTGGCGATAAGTAAACCGACAGCGAATTATTCTGCACGTGTCGACTAATGAAGGTGGATTTAAATTACTTCCCTCCCGACTACCCTTTAAAGTATACCCCCATTAATATTGTTCCCGTGCATTCGCCTTCGCGACGACGACTCATTTACACCTGAAATTCTTCTGTTTTTATAGAGATATAGGAACATAGGAATATGAGAATCTAGAGAATTATGATTCAGAGATATACACCTCCAGCAGTAGAGGTATACGAATAATTATTATATACATCATTTAGGATGTAGGAATATATGTAAAGATTTAGGGATACGGGAAGATTCCCTCAGGAATGCAGGATCAAGAAGTCTGGGGATAAAGGAATATATGGATGTAAGGATATGGGGATATAGAGATGTAGGGATATAGGGATATAGGGATATAGGGATTCTGGGATATAGCGATTCTGGGATATAGCGATTCTGGGATATAGGGATTCTGGGATATAGGGATTCTGGGATATAGGGATTCTGGGATATAGGGATTCTGGGATATAGGGATTCTGGGATATAGGGATTCTGGGATATAGGGATTCTGGGATATAGGGATTCTGGGATATAGGGATTCTGGGATATAGGGATTCTGGGATATAGGGATTCTGGGATATAGGGATTCTGGGATATAGGGATTCTGGGATATAGGGATTCTGGGATATAGGGATTCTGGGATATAGGGATTCTGGGATATAGGGATTCTGGGATATAGGGATTCTGGGATATAGGGATTCTGGGATATAGGGATTCTGGGATATAGGGATTCTGGGATATAGGGATTCTGGGATATAGGGATTCTGGGATATAGGGATTCTGGGATATAGGGATTCTGGGATATAGGGATTCTGGGATATAGGGATTCTGGGATATAGGGATTCTGGGATATAGGGATTCTGGGATATAGGGATTCTGGGATATCGGGATTCTGGTATATAGGGGTACTGTGTTATAGGCATATTAGGATATAGGGATACTGGGATATAGGGATGTTGGGATATAGGGAAATGTGGATATGGGGATATGGGGATATGGGGATATGGCGATATGGGGATATTGGGATGTGGCGATATAAGGATACAGAGATCTAGGGATATAGGGATGTATGAATGTGAAGGTACAAATATAGAAATATAGGCATTAACGATACAAAGATATAGAGATATAGCATTTTGGAATCGAGAAATTTATTATTACAAGGATCTAGTATAGGCATCTGGAAATATTGTGAAATTCCTAATCGTAAATTTTTAAATTTAAGAATTCGAAAGTTTAGTAATTCGCAAATTTAATAATATAAGAATTTCAGTGTATCGGATTCATTAATATCTAAAATTTCAAAATGTTAATTTGGAAATTCAGGAATCTAGGGACTTCAATAGTAGTATAATTAAATAATAAGAACAGTATAATTCGAATATTAAATCATTTAGTAATAATGGCAAGTTTATGGATACAGTGACAAGCAATACAAGAACAGACAGATTTATACATTAAGAAATATATAAATCTAGAGAAATTTGAGAATCTATATTTTCAAACCCTTTTCTTCAGGAATGTAAAAACTTAATAATTTGACATTAGAAATTTTGAAATGTCTAAATTCCTCGCTCACACAAATTCTCAACACATTACCTCGCAATACTCGCAAAATCTGTAACTTCGATCTAAATACACCGACATCAAATACTCTTCTCAATATCGTATTTGAATCTTGTTCAAAATACTTTTTGGCGAACCTTCGCGTTCCAAAATGGAAGAATTCGAGAAATTCTGTACGGAGCTCGAATGTCGCGAGTAAAATCGATTGAAATAATAAAACGCGAGTTTGTTAAAGTTACGGGCGTGAAAAGGGTATAGGATGGTCGTAGGTGGCGGCAGAATGTGCGGGAAATTGTCAAAGCTCTTTGAAAATGTCTGCATGACCCGCATTCCTGAATATTCTGAATCGAGCCGAGTATTTCAGAGGATCTCGCGACGGCACACCGTTCACGAGGAGATCCGTGATCTTCTCTTTTCCTGTTTCATGAATAAATGGGGTAGTTGCTACCGGCAAGAAGAATGAGGATTTAACACCTTTGACTCACTTTTCACGTAACGGCCGTTACAAAAGAGAGCATCATGAAAGAACAAAGAAAAAAAAATGGGATCGATAGGTGATGTATATGCGTGTCTACGGTCGAAAGCGTTCTCGATCGATTTACGTCGAGCAAAAGTCGATGCAAGTACGTGAAATTCTCGTGCTGTCCGTATACCCTTGCGATAATATGGGTCACATTAATCCGATCGATGTCTTCGATCGAAATATTAAGCTGTAATTTTTTCTGTTCAGTGTGACCAAAGTTATGGTTCTTTATTCGCGACAGGAGAGGTGTAAAGACTGAGAATATACGATTATTATGTATTAATAGGTTAACACTTGGGAGTAAATCGTATTGAATAATAAAAAAAAAAGTATATTGCGGAAGTATGCAAAATATCGCGTATAGAAGATGTTTGTTCTTCAGTAATTTGTATTAAAATCAGGCTACACGCCATCATTTTTTTAATGATAGTTTTATGTTGAGGCGTTAGATTTTGTGTTGCAAATAAAATGGACGTACATGTATACAGTAAATCGTACGCAAAGAATATTGTTATTTGTTCTTCATTCTATGTGTTGCGAAACATAAATGTCTCAATCGTGAGAGGGCGCCCAAAGAAGGGCGACTATAGAGGGGCAACGGTAGAGGGCTCACTTCCGTTTTGGGCATCAAGAAGGTGAAAGAAACGAGCGAACACGTGCAGTATTAATCGAACCAAAAAAATAAAAATAAGAGTGAATCTGTTAATATCTTTAAATATTTGACTAGCTTCATTATACTAGAATATTAGTGTGTAATTATTTTTGTAATAATAAATAGTATTATAGTGAAATTCATTTCTTGATTTAACACGACCTCTCAACACTATGAATGGGATATTTTCATTTTTAATATTCTTTATCTCTTCGTTCTATGAATGGAATGTCATCATTTTAAATATTATTATTTATCTCTCCTTTAATTTGATATCCCACAATCAGTATAAAGTTATTCAAAATTGATTACTATTATATATTAACACGTCGGGCACATGAGAGAGATACTTGAATTTGAATAAATTATATTGCATAATTTAGAGTACTAAAAGTAGCTACGTGTTAATATGTATCAATTTTAAAATAGTCATTGTCGAAAATATACAGTCGTGGACAAAATTAAGTGGACATTGCAGACATGTAAAAAATTTGTTGTTTTGTTACAATGCTTTAAATAAATTTAAAATGTAGAACGTGAAATGCTTTTGTAGACTTGAAAAAACATTTATTTAATGTATATAATTGTGCAATAAAGTTTTGATTTATAGGCGTTGTTAGTTAAATTCAATTAACCTTTTGTTATTTATGATACCTGTCCACTTAATTTTGTCCACGACTGTATGTGTTTAAAAATTTCTTAACTCAAGAATTAGAAAACTTAAAGATTTAAGAACTTGAAAATTGTTCAGTTAAAAAACTGTTGACTCCGAAAACTTATCGGTGGAAAAAATTCAAAACTTGGCAACTTTTTAATTTGAAACTAAGTTAGAAAATTTGAAACTTTAACTCTGTAGCATCCCGTACCGCGAGCAAGTGTTCCATTTTCCCCATCTTAAGTGTGATATTGCGTTCAAGAAATATTCAAGAGTCAATACTCTCCAAAGATAACCACAGAAAAAGGATAAAAACTTTATCCAGCGTAGTAGACCGTGAAAATCTACTCAGATCCTTCGACGATACCGTTTCCCCGAAGATCGTGCAACGTAGATCATGAAAGTATAGTACGACCGTGGTGGACTACGAAAATCAATGAATATCATCTTTTGAAGATGATATCGTTTTACCGAGGATCAGCATAAAACTCAAGAATGAGCGAAATTTTACTGGATATCGCCGTGAAATTGATTTCGAAATGCATTTTACAGTCTGGATGAAGTCCAAAAACGTTTGCGAATATCATAGCCCATTGAGGTTCGAACGGGGTGACTGTTTCGCTCGATAAAGGCGAAACGACGTTTTACTTGTTCGTCCTAGGATTTCTTGTTACCGATGCTTCTTAAACGCTTCGCGTACACTTCGAGCACCCATTGCTGGTAGCACGGAAAATGGTGAAAAATAAGCAGCGTCGCTCATCCGCGGAATAATTTATTTGGAGAGCCTGAAGCCACTAAGCCCCGCGGAAATTGTCTGCAGTCCTTTACAAAACTCCAGCCACCCCTGATTCTTCTTCTCTCCCTTGAATCTCTCCTCTCTTCCTCTCCTCTCCTCTCCTCTCTTCTCTTCTCCTCTCCTCTTCACTTCACTTCTCTCTGCGCTCAGGCGTACACTTCTACGCGTTTCTTTCTTCTTTCCTCTCTCCTTCGTCGAGTGAGTCAACAATACGAGAAGCGTCCATTGTCGAATGCTTTTAAATTTGAAATACAAACCGTCTGCCTTACCACCCACACCCTCCGCCCGCCACCCTTTTCTCCACAACCTATCAACGTCATCGTGCATGCGCACCCTCTATCCAAAAGGCTTTCTCACTTGCATTTTTTCTTCTTCTCGAATTCAAACTTTCTGCTGTCTCCTTCTTCGCTACGGTTTCGTGCTCGCACCCTTTCCTCGTTTTTCACCCGCTTTCCAGCTGGCGGTTTTCATTTTCTTCCGTCTTTTTTTTTTTTGCTTCTTCTTCCGCTCTTCCAGGTGAGCCGTGTGTTTTGTTTTACTACGGCGAAAGAAAATTTCTGAGAAACTTGTACTGCCTCTGGATTCATGCTGATGCGAGTTCCTGATGAATCTGCTATCATTGTTTGATCGAACGTAATCGATATATGTTGGGTAATACAGAGATTTTTTTGTTAATATCCGTATGATCCACTTTCTTAGCGAGTCTAGGGTTTCTAGTTTAATTATATACCAGGTGTAAAACCTCTATTGCTATTAATTGTATGAAATAGAGTTCATCACATATTTCAATGATTCTTACTGACCAGTAATAGTGTATTTTAATGACTATTGCTAACGATTAACAATGCATTTGAACGCCTATTATTAATTCTTAGTATTGTATTTGAACTACTATTATTAACGAGTGATAGTATATATTAATAGCTACTACAAATGAAAAATAGTACATTTCAGTAACTTTCATTAATTAGTAATAGTGCATTTCAGTGCCTACTGCCGACACCTAATATTTTTTTGAATGGCTGTTACTGTAATATACATTTTAATAAAATAATATTATATAGATTAAAATAGTAGACTAAGATTATATTTTAGTGACCATTACTAAAGAGTAGTAGTACTCTTTAGTAATTATTACTGATGAAAAATAGTATATTTTAATGTATTATTAGTAACGAGAAATAATACATATTAATGACCATAATTAACGAAGTACGAAATAATTAAATTTCCTTCTTCAGAAACTTCAATTATTAAAGTTTAATTATTAAAGTTTCTAAATAGTAATTATATTCTTCAACCTGGCAAGATTGTAGTTACAAAATTTCTTCAGGTAGAAATAATTTATAATTTTGCATTTACTATAAATTTATCATAATTTGGGAAATTGGATTCCACAGATGCAACCAAGATGGCCACACTTGATTGATCAGATGTTGCCTCTTTGTTCGTAAGATGTTGGTAATATCCTGTTCAGCTATTGTAAACTAAATTGCCTGTTCTGTGTATAGTGAAGCAATTAACGCAGCTCGAGCGAGCTGCAACAGGATTACTAAGTGTATAGCTTAGGAGTAATTTAATTATAAAACGACCATTCTTATACAGCAAACTTTTTAACAAAGCGCTAATTAATATAACAATAAATAATAGGGTTATGTGACTCATCATACTAAATATATTCTGCTATTTGATTATTTTTTATAATATTTTCCATGATATTTATGTTGGGCCGACAACAATCTAAGTGTATCTATAAAATGAGATTAACAAGTTCAAACTGCTATATCGTCGAATTTTTAATTTGTAACTTTCCAAATTTTTAAATTTGCAAGTTTCAAGGTTTCTCAATTTCTGAAATTTTCTATCATCCAGATCACTGAAGTCTCGAGGTTCCAAATTTCTTTATCTTCAAGTGTTGCTAAATTTCCAAATCCCAAATTTTCGAATTTCCAAACTTTCACATGACCAAATTCCTAAATTTACCAAACTTCTACATTCCCGACTTCCTAGATTTAACAAACTATGTTATTAACTTGTCTACTTATGAATTACAAAATTCCCACATTCTCAAATTTTCAAATGCACAAATTTCTAAAATTCAATACTTGACCAACCATAAATGACCAACTGAGAACTAAACAATAGTATTCTATTCTCCTTTGAAGCATTTGAAACAGCTCAAATTTCTTTTCAGACTATACTCGCTAGGATAACCCGTGAAATCATAAAGTTAAAACCCAATAAGTTACGCCGTATCGGGGTTGTAATCACAGCGGGAACAAAATTAAGACTACGACGGTATCTCACGGTCCCGGGAATGAAATTACAGAAAAATTGGCATGCATGCGCGCGGTAATAACAGCGAAATCTCTGCGAGCACGTGATTTACTCAAATTGTTAAGCATCAGTTTGTTCGAGAAGTCTCATTTACATCCAACTTGAAACTCGCTGTGTTTTGGATTTTTCACCCTCCAACCTACACTCATCCACCCATCTGTACAGTGTACGTGGCATTTTTATGGTGGAAACTCGCAGAGATATAACAGGCGGGATATATATTGCTCTGCAACATTTTCTTTTCCACGCTGAAGATGCATACTAAGGACGACCGACTAAATCAACTGGCGTCGCGTTTTATGACCATTTATAAGTTTATATTTCCAGAATATCTTTCTCGGGCGTCACCATTGACCGAATTTCACGAATGATTTAGTTTTTTATGCATTGGGTGCCACGTGACGAAAAGCAATTTTCGCTCGCGATATTGCTGTGCTCGTTCGCAGTTCACAGTATTTTGAAGATAACGAACACTAGAACGTTACTTTAACCCTTTGCGGACCGTGCTTTCTTTCAGCTACAGCTCCTTTATTAATTTAGAAAATAGATCAAGATGTGGGTTTCCAATAAAATGTATTGCAATTATGCAGGGTGCGTAACAAACATATTATTAATTTATTACAAGTGGCAAAGAAATGAAAACATCTTCAAACCAATCTATTTATCTGAATTCTTTCTACGAGCCAAGAGAAACGCGATGTCGAGCTACGCTTGAACCACAAAGGGTTAATGTTGGTTTATCTTGTCAATTTTTATTCTGTTCGTACTCAAAATGTCCGTTTGCAAACGTTCGGTAAAGGCGTTTGTATATCGTAATGAACAGAGTATTCAGAAAAGAGGTTTTGATTACTAGTAAACTGGTGTTGCGAGTTGTTTGCAGTTTTGGGGAAAATTCCGTTTTGAAGTTTCATGGATAACGATAAGCGAATAGAGGTAAACGTGTATTTTATCTGTAAAGAATTTCGTTAAAAGAAAATGATGTAGTATTGCAAATTTGTATTTAATATTCTTACAAGGCACTTTCTGTGCCATAAAATGTTTTACTTACGTTCCGTGCTTTATTTACGATGAAGATTATGATTACAAATAGTTACTATTGTTTTGGATATTTTAGATTGCATGCTCCACTAATTGCATAATAAATGACGAAATTTTGTATTCACTTTGGTAAAATACGAACATTCAATTGCAACTTTGGCATCTTTTAGATAAGTACATATGTACAGGTAGCCCTCCTACAACACGGCATCTTGTAACACGGTTTCGCTATAACACGATTCATAAATTGCGGGAACCCTCCTACAACACGGCATCCTATAACAAGATAAGAAAATTGCAAAAACCTTTGTACAACACTGACCACTTAAGTCTAAATTGAAAATGAACTATGAAAAGAAGTAAACAATGAATAATACATATACCAGTTTATAGAAAGATTCTTTATCTCGATGATGGTGAACATTCATTTCATCATAAGCTTTTTAATAATTTTCGCAATTGAAAATAAGAAACCTAAGATCCGTCATTTTTACGGGTCCCGTAAACCTAGTGTTAAACATATACTGTTGTGGAAAGCAGCAGTACAGACTATTAAGACAAATGAAAAAGGAATAAGAAGTGCAGTTGCTGCAGGATCTTTGACATCCGCATACATTTATATTTTTAATAAAAATTAAGTTGTTTATGTAGAATTAACAAAAAATATATTTGTTTTTAATAAGATTTCGGAACGTAACCCCCTTTTTGTACTGGCTCTGGGCCTCATAGAACACGATTTCACACAACACGGCATTTTCTAGGAACCTAACTACCGTGTTATAGGAGGGTTACCTGTATATACATAAATGGTGAAGGAGCCGAAAATGGAAGGTAGGCGGGGTCATTCTGAACAACATTTTCATTTGCAAAAATGTCGTACGAGGCTTCATTTTTAAATTATTTAGGAAAAACACCGACCAATCAGAACGCGAAGATCGCACGCGCTGTATGTTCGATCGCGACCACAGCCAATTATAACTCGGGCCTACACTTCTGCCTCCGAGCGCGCGCGATTCTCGCGCTCTGATTGGTCGGTGCTTTTCCTTAATAATTTAAAAATGAAGCCTCGTACGACATTTTTGCAAATGAAAAAGTTGTTCACAATGACCCCACCTACCTCTCATTTTCGGCTCCTTCACCATTTATGGGACACCCTGTATAAACTCCAGAATATAGATTACGAAATTCCAATACAAATATTTCCATTCTTTACTGTATTACGACTCGCATTTTTATACAAAGGAATATACTCTTAGGCAAGTATATTGCGTGAAAAGTATATTTTCGACACAGCGAAAAGTACACTCAATCACAAAAGGGTTAACGAGCAACAAATTTGTTTCGTGTGAATTGCGCTTTGTTTAATTGTTCGGGAACGAGGAGAAGACGTTTCATGATCATAAAGCGCCGTCCTGAAGATATTCGAAGGTATCTGGTAACTGGCGTAAAATAAAGCGACGAACCCTCCCCGAGGAAACCTTAACGCCATTCTCTCCGATTTCCGGCATCGAGGAAACACGATCCCCTTAATAGCGCGTAACATCAACAGCAACTTTTCCGTCCAATTCCTTTCCTCGTCAAGGAGTAAACTGTCACTATCAGTGGAACAGTCGAAATAGAAAACCCGTCGGGAAAGTTACTCTAACCTATAAATCACATCGGGACGGAGACTTAAATATTTTACGACGAAACTTTTGCTTTCCATCGGAGAATCTGTTCCAGAATGCATTTGCGGTTGCGGTTCGTGCGAACAAATCGTAAATACAGTTGTTTCTTTTCGCATTTAACTTTTTGGATTTGCTGTTCGGTCGAGTTAGATTAATTAGCACTGAAAATACGGATTTTAGGTCATTATTTAAGTCACCACTTAGGTCTGTGTTGATTTTCATCGGGGATGAAAATGTGTGTGATCTGACGATTTATGAAATTATATTTAATGTGTATATTTGTTTAATAATTAAAAATACGTTATATTTAAACTTTTTTATGGGCAACTATTCCAAGAATTTTCAAATTCAATTTTTTCAAGACAAATTTCAGGTCATTACAGTAATTTTACCCTCCATTCTCGATTTGCCTTTACACGTACAAAATTTTCCTTTTCCTACTGTATCGCCAGTGTTCTATAGCACCGACCTTCAGTATGTCCTAATAATTGCATTTATTCATTCACGGCACTGAATTACCAAACTACGAACGGATTTTATAAATCATTGTAGCTCCAAGAAGTTTACAAAAAACTTGGAATGGAAACGCATTGAATTTTACATTGTCCACTTATGTTTGCACATCGATCCCCTCAGTTGCGAACGTGCACAATAACTTACGCATCGACTCGAAATAATAAACGAAAAAAAGGAAGCAGTTCGAAAGCCGAAAACGCAACACGAAACAACGAATCATTGGACCGTGAAAAATGTCGCCACGAGTCGTAACGTCGAATGTAAACGCGGAAATATCGGTCGATCTTTCATTTTTATGTCAGATCAGGGCATAAATGGAAAGTAAAGTTAGATAAGCGATAATCTAGCCGGTTAGATAAGCGTGCCCGTAAACCGTTATTAATGATCAGTCTTCTGACAGACGCGTTAAAATTTGACCTCGCCACTGTATACAGATAGCGGAATAGTAACGTATGTTACGACCGGAAACGCCTATCCAACTCAGCAACAACCATCGTCCACTTCTAAAAACGCATAGTTGACAACGATCAATTATAGAAACCCATAGCCAACGATCAATTCTAAAAATGCATAACCGATAACGACTAATTCCAGAAACTCGTAGTTGCAAGCCAAACGCCTGAACCCTGCTTAAGAAAAAACGACGTTATAAATGTTCCTTGTATTATCGAATAAACGGCAGTCTTTATCATCCAATTAAATCTGTGACCCATTTATTTGAACCTTGTTCGTTACTAATCTAACTTAAGTAAAAATTAACAATTTCAATTCAGTATTCGTATCAGTGAACTGAGCTCGACCTTCAAATTTGTATTTTTTTATCCTATCAAGAATAATCCCCGTCACACGTAGCACGCGTGATCCAAATAAACGGAAGTTGGACGATACTTTTATGACGCACGCCGCCAGACAACGCATGCATAGTGTTTGAACAGCGCGTACGGTATGCTGCGGCAATGTATTATGAGTGTAAAATAGCGCGTACACGTTGTATGCAGCAGGTAGCTGCCCTGGCGGTGCATGAAATATAAATAATTAGTATGATACATAAACCGCCTGCGGCCGGGTGTGCCGAGCACGATATATTGACGTGACCCACGGCTTTATTTCAAGAGCAGCCACATTTTATCCGCTAAATTAGCTCTTTCACCCCGCGATTTATGTCACCCGCTTGGAGAAAATTGCTGCCAAAACAGATAACTTCACTCGCGGCGAAACAAAGAGACTACATTAAAGGAAGTTTCGGAGAATTTTGGATATATTTTGTGGATAATGTTACCCATTACGATAATAGTTTCGGATATTTGGTGAAACCGACGAGTGCTTCAAAAGGTTTTGTGTCACATTGTTATTTTTCCTTTAGGTGTGATGAATCTTGTGCAAGTTGTAGTGACATTATTTGTATTAGCGATAAATTAGATCTTTGCAGTTTTTTTGTGGGGAGTGGGGGGAGTTTAGACTTTTGGGAATTTCGAAATGTAGGGTTCAGAAAATTTGGACGTTTGGAGACTTGAATTTTTCAGAATTAAAAAATTTGGTAACATGGAAATTAAGAAATTTGGGAATATGGGATTTTTGAATATTTGAAGACTTGACAATTTCAAAAATTTATGGCTTCAGTGATTTGGAGAATGGAGACATTGAAACTTGGAAATCCAGTGATTCTGGAAATTTGGAAATTCAGGAATTTGGAGACGCAAGAATTCTGGAATTTGTGGATTATAGATATGTAAGGATTTGGAAATTTACAAATTTGGGATCTTAGAAATGTAAAGATTTGTAAATATGGCTGATTCGGGAAATTGGAACTTGGAAATTTAGTTACTTGGGAAGTTAGGAATTTATAAATTTGAGAATTTAAAAATTTTGAAACTGAGATATAAGGGAAATGAAAACTTGGGAATTGAAAAGTTGAGTAAGTATTAAATTTTAGTAAGTATGTAAGAATTTAGAAATTAAAAAATATGAGAATTGACCGTTCGAAAATTGTAAAATTCGGGGTGTTGCTAATTTTTGCAGTTGTAATCGTTAATATTTGCGAATGTCAACATTTCAAGATTGTGTAAATTAGTTGCGTTTGATGCTACGGTTTCCGAACATTTTAAAGTTTAAGATTTAAGAGTTTTAGAATATAAAAATTATCGAAATTTTTGAACTTCAACAGTTCGACAATTAAGAATAAATTTATAAGTTTGTAAATCTAACAATTTCAAATTATGGAAAGAAGCAATTTTTCCGAATTTGATACGATCCCATAACTCGGATATCCGTGCATGACTAATGGAAACCATGCTATGAGAACGGAAACGTGTAATAGTGTGCAAGTTTTTGTGCAAACAAAAGGGATAGGTTAATTGCGTGAGAAAAATTCAAGACATATATGGTGGTCCATTCAAAGTAGACCTAGGGGAAAGTGGTGTCACATTTCGACTTCACGTGTCGGCTCTTAAAAGCATTCTATGGGGTTGTGGATTATGAAGAAATTCTCAAACAATCCCTTTTCTCTTCCACTTCCATACTAAACTTTATACTGAAAAAACAAATTTGAATTCTATCAATCACTCGACAAATCGACAATTCTTATTTGTGCCATATTTAGAACACATAAATTACTTATCCAAATTTAATAATGCTTATTTGTGCAATTTATTTACACGATTTTATTTTTAATTTGCACAATTGACACGACTTTATTTATTCGTTATAACTATTTGAGCCCTTTATCATGTCTCCTAACTACATTTTTTTAATGAAAACTTGATTTCCCATTTATCTAACATTCTTGCAATTCACAAAATTAAAAAATGTAACAAATCAAAATTTTGTCACAATATAGTTACGTTATTAAAGGTGTATGTCGTTGAATCTATTCATGCTTTTAATTTTAACATAAGGGTGAATCGTACGCAAGATAAATTTTATCGCGAAACAAAATCATGTACTATAATTCACAAATTAAATATCACCGAAGTTAGCTAAATTATTTGTACGGTACAATAAGATCGCACGTGTCAACGAAATTCAATTTTTCGACCTTCCGGCGTGCACGCACCTCATGGCTAAAAAACCGCGTCCACCTCAAACAATTATTGAAAATCCGAGCGGAATGTAATCGAATGAACGGTGATATATCGACACGTTCCCATCAAACGAAACAAGTTACATACATCGTTCTACAGCGATTGTGTGTCCCCTCACGTTCGCCGACGAACAATTTACGCGAGCATCGTGAAAATAACCAACGCGATTGTGTCAGAAATGAAATGAAAGGGAACAATTAAATCACTTTGTTCTTTTCAGCGGTGTGTATTCAGCGGAAGCATAGCGTAAAAAGTGCTTAGAGAGACCGGGCCTGGTCAGTTTTCACGATACAAGTGGAAAAAAAGGATAACGAGGAGACAGATAGCGCGTCGCTGACTGGCACATACACTGTTCCCACCCTCTAACCCCCTTCAACCCCCTTCGCGTCCCTTTTTTTTTCGCTAACTCTCGGTCCCTTCAACTCGCCTCATAGAGCCACATTCTCGAGCGATCCATTTCCAGATTAAACACGCGTAAAACTTCACTCTCCGCTGCGGTACATACAGCGAGCCTCGTCTCTCTCTCTATATCACCGGGCGTTTCTATTTTCGTCTCTTTGTTCCGTCGCGGTCTCGCTCTCTCCCCTGGATATAACGTGGGGTCTTATCTATCCTGTTTTGCGCATGATTGCCGCGGTCGGGAGACAGGCTGCAAAAAAAAGTGGTATGTTTTCGTCTACGGGCTCGTTCAAAAACTCGTTGAGGGAAATCTGTCACTTGAAGAAAGAGGTTTTTCGAATCGTACTCGGACACGTGATGGAAAGCTCTCTCTCCCCTTTCTGTTAGGGTGTCTGAAGAAGCCCGCGTTTCATAATAAATCAAGTATCGCTTCGTGGCCCCGTGATAAGGGAGTTCTTCGGTTCTTTTGTCTCTGCCGTCGGTTTCTCTGCTCTCTTTGAGAGCGGTAACATGGACGAAGATGAGCTGGGTAACGTACGAGGGTGCTTCATTGTAATTCATTCGTAAAATTATCGACGAAATTATCTAAGTGCCGATGTGCTACGACTACGATTTCAGTGAATAAATGCCCACAATTTATCTTAACCCAACCTTACAGACAAGTTATAGAAATTAAGACGTTTATTATAATAATGTAAAACAATAAGTTCAAACAATAATATTGTAAGACATTATAAATGAAGGGTATTGCAACGATTTTTACGCATTCGTCGTTGCGTACCGGTGTTCGGACAGGGTGATTCGGATATTAACGATGACTCGTGAATTACTGCACAGCGTTTATTACACAGAGTCAAGTGCACGAGTAACAAACAAAATATACAGTCTTTTACACACAATTGAGTGTTCACAGAAAGGTTATTCTAATGAGCGTGCTCACCACGGTCGTTGTATGCGACACGTGGTCGAGAGAGTTCATAGGTTATTTGGCGATATTATTGATCTCTGAGCAGTCTGTGATTATATTAATCACCCGCAGAGTGTTTTATTGTTACTTATACGCGTTTTGAGAGGTCTTTCTTACTATACAACACAAAACAGAGCGTTCTTTCACAGGGCGGCCAGTAACGAGCGTACAGGTTAAAACGCGAACATGAGCAGACTCGAGAAGCCCGTTGAGACGAATGACTTCACGTTGCTATCGATCTGAATATCGACCAATCGCATCGTGAATCATTATGAATGCTCATAGATGACGCTAGTACATATGTTAATTGACGCGTGACCGTCGCAGATGCTCATTAATCACCACAAGCGCATATAGATGACGCCAGTAGTGTCATTAAAACTGCTAAATCTTCAAGTATTGATAAACGAAATAGAATTCTGATTTGGTGCGAAATAAATTCGCACTCTAAATGTTCAATTATAAATTAAAGTAATGAGTAAAATTACCATACTTGCTACGAAACCATCAAGAAACAATAAACAGAAAAATATTGTGTAATTTAGATAAATTATAAAAGAAAATTTTAAACTATTATATCTATACATATAATAGTGATTAAATATACACAAAATTATATAAAACATACATACAAAGGTATTACTACTGAAAAAATATAAAATAAGAAAGTTTAATTATAATAAATACTTGAAATATGTTGTCAAGGTTATTGGCTCGAACAGATTTCTCTTAGAAATTGAATGTGTGCTCCCTATCAGATTTTAAGTTAATATTTTTGTTTTAATATGTTTATTGAGGTGTCTTGTGAGAATTCATACTTCAGACGTTCATTCATACTATACGTTTTCATTTAAATAATTCAAAGTATTGAACAGAAAATTTTTGTTATAAAGTTTTGTAATATGAAACCAGTGTTTAACGAATGTTTACTGTACTTTGAAATAGTTATTAAGTGCTTGTAAACGTAACAATAAATGAATTGATATTATTTTTCAAAGTCATAAAACGAGAAATAAACGACTATCGCTACATTTCGAACAATATCAGAAACTCTACTCGGTATATAATTAAATTTCGAACGAATTACGAAATTCTCGCATCGCTTACGAAGTCAAGAAACAAATCACACAGTAAATGAGCACCCAGTCGATTACAAGCGAATCAATTTCCAGGCTGTATATTCTTCAGCAACGTTCCATTACGAACGAAGTGCAATCGAGCAAGTGGAATCGAACAGTGTGTACACATTCCCACGGAGTAAAACGTTAGGGATTTTGAAACCAGACGGTGGTCCAGGCAGAACACTCTGGGAACTCGACAGTGTTGTCGATTATCGAAATCAAAGACTTCCGCGTAATTGCATAGTTCGTTTTCTTGTCTCTCGGACTTCTTCCCGTGTTATTGGAAACACGTAAGCCGATAAGACGTTGCCCGTTGCTGAACACCCGAGATTTTCATAAATTAAACCGACCCCTTGTCTGTTTAACAGCGAGAACGAAAGCGACCCCGAACTTCAGGATTAACGAATCAAAGTCTCTTGTGTTTTTAAGAACGCTCTTGCATAATGGCACCTTTTTACTTTTTTAGAAAGAGAAGTGGCAGGAGAAAGTGGATTTGAAGCAACTTAATTGTTAAATTCCATCGTTCAAAAAATTTTGAATTTTTAAATCCACAAATTTTCATATTCTTAAATTTTAAACATATCCAGTTCGCAAAGTTTGAAACTCTGAAATTCTGCTATTTTGAAATTCCGAAATTCCGAAATTCGAAAACTCTGAAATTCTGAAACTCTGAAACTCGGAAACTCTGAAACTCTGAAACACTGAAATTCCGAAATTCTAAAATTCTTAAATGTTTCAACTCCCAAATTTCCAAATTTATCAATTCTGGACTTTTCAATATTCCAAGTTTTTCAATTTTCAGATTCGCAATATCCGAAATTTCAAATTTCCAATTTTGTAACATCAGAAAATTCCCAATATCCCAAATTTTCGAATTCTCAAATTTCAATGTCCCATTTTCCTAACACGAACAAACTTCAAATTTCGCAGCTTTTCAATTCTCGATCTCGCTAGGTACTCAACAGTCCGATGTCTCAAATTTTGTGACCCTGAACTTCAGGGATGAAAGCGGCCGTGTTTCTCGTGTTCCCTGGAACGTCCACGTGCAAAGTAAGGGCACTTTCCCCAGGAAGAGAAACGGCGGCGGGAGTCGGACGCTGCGAAATAGAAAGAGGAGAGAAAGAACATTGTTATTCTGACCGCTTAAATAATTCATAAGCAATATCGCACCGTTGCCGCGGTCACGTCTCGGCTTCCCTCCTGATTGGCACGAATTTACGAGCCATTGTCGCCTGATTGGCCGCGCTTGTGCGACGGATGGTGGTTCCGTAAAGAAAAGCACTTTATCGCCTGAAAGCATTGACGTGCCAGCCGAGTCACCGATCCACGCGTGAAAAGGACCAAGGCTGGCAAAGAAAGAGGGAAAGAAACGCTCGGGATAATTTCTCCAAGGATCTCTTTCTCGCTCTCTTCCTTGCATCTGCGCAGGGCCAACCTCTTTCGTTTCGATTTAACTTTGTCAAATTTCTTCCTTCTATTCGCAACGAGTAGTCCCTTCGTGTATCCTACGAAATGCGAATAGTGTGGCGGAAAATTGAGTCCACTTTTGTTTTCCTATTTCGCTGCTGTACATTCCTGCCTGTATAGTTGGATGAATCGTTCTTTTCATTCTTTGAGCGTATGAAAGGAAAATTTAATTTTTTTGAACCGTTTCGTATATGTGTTAGTATATATGCTAGAAGGTTATACTTGCACGTGGCTCCTCGAATATTTGTTTATCTGGTTAGAATTTCCGATAATAGGAATTTTTATATTTGGATCAATCTGGTAGGTACTTGGCTGTGAGTTGCGAATTAATTAGCATCCGCGTGAGAAATATGATTTTAAATTATTTTTGACAGGTTCATAAACGCGTCACTAATCTGGGTCGCCAGAATTTGAGATCGGAGGCGATGTATTTTCGATACAGTCTCTGTTTAAAATTTTGTAGAAACGGAATTATAAGGAAAATATCCGAATTTAGAGAGTCGAGAATTCGGAAGTTTGGAAACTTTGGAGGTTCAGAAGATTTATAATAAATCTTTCTATGGCTAAGCATTCCAGGCGTTAGTTAAACGCCGGGTGTTCGCGCCCGAATGATCATTTTCAAACACCACGCGACACACTAGAACACTCTCAAACATAATACCACACATCTTGTATCAACTGTTTCCAAAGGCATTACTATTGAACCCCTTAACTTATGATTTTGTAGTCAAGTGTGCCAGATAGAGCGTTATAATTATGGTGGTAATGTTAAAACAGACAAAGATTGCTCAAATGTTGGGGGTATTTTGAACACGGCGATCATTGGTGGACAGGTTGTAATTAAAATTACCCTCGAAATTTAATCCTGATGAAGATATTAGCATAATTTCGTCGCATTTCAACAGTTATATGCGTCACGTGTGGGAGACGATATTATAAGGCAGGGGTTAATAAATAAGTGTTGAGTTTAAGTACTAGTTCACCACCATATCACCTACAAAAAGCGTCCTCACGACATTAATTTGCCGTCGAGCACACCGGTTCCAGTTCTTGATAATACCGTGAGCGAAGAATCGAGTTCCGAGACTGCACACTATTTGTTTTTGAAAAAAGTCCCGAATTGCCTTGAACGACCCTCGTATTTTCGTTCACATCGAGGCTATTCGGCAAGCTGGAGTATTGGACCGGGTTGCTCGGTCGTCGCGCGGGGGTCGCGAGTTCGTGAAGGGACATTATGCCCGTTGCACTCCCTCCGCAAGCAGCAATTTCAGTTCGGTCTGCTGGACCTCGTTGTCCGTGACACTTTGACGCAACTCCGGACAGAGGGAGCGATGTCCAGAGAGCGGTTGTGCAAGGCAGTTATGAGTTGCTTAATTGTTTTGTCACTGTTCCGTCCTTCCTCATCGTCCCGTTTGTTCCCGGTTCTTGTCCTCCTTCTCCGTTCCGCGTCCGGCTGCTTCTCTCGTTGAGTTCCTCGAATGCTCGGGATCGTTTCCGGAATAGTACTGGCTTACCCCTTGACAAGTTATCTGCGGGATTCTAACGTTAGGAAAATCGATACCGGAACACCATTGTTTGCCTACGGAGACTCGCAGGATGGACCGCAAGGAATAACTGTTGCTTAAGTTATTCGCGCGAAATCGATTTGGTGTCCTTGTCGTTCCTTTTCCTTTTTTTGGTCGCTCGCTTGCCGAACGATGCATATTTATGAAGCGTGCCAGAAGAACGTATAAAGGCGTTTCCAACGGGCCCGGTAATACGTTTCCGCCAGATTCAGCGGAAGAAGACGAAGAGAAAGAACCTCCAGCACGGTTGCTTAAATTTATCGACGTACTTTGCCGAGTGCTTAATGTTGCGCTGTTTGATAAATGTACCTTTGCGTTCTCGTTGCCAACCGAAATTTGCATCGTGGTTAGGAACAGGGTTGATGATTTTCTGATGCGCTTACGGTGATATATTTTTCGTATTCTATTGTAGCTTCTATGTTTATTCTTTAAATTTGAACTTTTGGTACTGAATCACGGAATTAGGAATTCATGGAATCGGAATATTTCAATGGAACATTTCATGTTTTTATAAAATTGTTTATAAATTAAACAATTCTAATTGAAGTCGTACCCTGTTTTTACAGACAGGTGCAAAAGCTAAATTTGCTATCCACAGTAACATAAATAACGTAATTTCCTGATCGAAGAAACAGCATAAATAATAAATGATAAATAAGGACCAAGGAATCAGACTATCTTACACGAACAACGAGTAATTAGAATAAGAGATGATTTCAAGAGTAATTAATTATTACCTTATTATTGTTGTTCAAATAAAATTTGACACAAGTAATGTCCCACATTGATGACACGAAATAAACATTCGAAAAGAAGTACAGACACATAGTGCACCTAGTAGCTCAAATTACTTTCATTTCACGGTAACCGCAAATATACATAATTAAATCATGATAGCCAGTTCCTGTAAACCATCGTTATACATGACAGGATAAGCCGCGAAAGAACGGAACAAAAATTGTTGTTTTCCGATAAAAGTTTCGAGGGTGCTATACTAAATGATGTAACTAAACTAACGATGCATAAAGTGCAAGGTTGCAAGCTTATTCGATTAACTGAATTTGGTGTATCGACTTGCTCGTAAAATGCAGCCACGCGCTCATTCCCGTATTTTTTCCAGGCAACATCGTTTGTTTTAACGAGAACGGAAAAATAGAGTAGAGTAGCAGGCTCGTGAAATAAAAGAAGCGTAACATTAATTAGTAATTTGTAGTGGCCGCTTTAATGTCGGGACTCAACCGAAGGTAAAATGTGGAAGGGGTGGTAAGGTGGGCAGGGACGAAGGATATTAGGGGTTTCATTAAGTCGACATGAAGATCAGAATAAAGGGTGAATGAGAAAGTAAGAAACAGGGGAAGAAGAATCTTGGGAATTCGAGATTTCGAAATCCTGTAAGTGGAAGCCAACTTTATGAATGCGACGGCTAGGATCGAGACCTTTCATTGCTCCTTAAGAATGATTGCTTTATTTGTCAGGGACGGGTACCGAGAAATCAATCGTTACTTCAAGGACTTTAATCCGCGGAACCTGCCCAGTAATTTCTCAGGGAATCAGAACGTCCCGATTTTATATTGTGATCATCGAGTAATTTGTCAAGCGAGATATTTGTTCGCGATTCGATCCGTAAAATGAGAGAGTCAGTACGATAGGATTAAAGGAGGCTAACTGTGCTGCATTCAATATGATAGAACGATTTCAGATGTTTTAGGGAAAATATGTGGACATTGAATTTATTTATTTATTTATTATTTATATCTCGCGAGTCAGGTGCATAGAATTGTCGAATAATTAACAACAGAGTTTGTTTGCCTCCAACAAACGCAACGAATATTTATTATATACAGTAAAAATAGAAAAATGTACAATGTGTTCAGTCCTGATCTCGCTTGAAATTCAGGGACTGTGTTTACTAAGTGCTGGTACCGAACGAACTACTTGGGTTGTATTGCAAAAGGCTATTTTATACAAGGTAAGGGGAAGTTCAGCTATGCACCCCCTAGAAGAGAGAGTCTTGCTTTCTCTTAACGGTCAGCTACGACCTCGGCGCAGGGCTCGAGCTGACCGTTTTTTATAACTCTGACTTATACCTAAATGTCGTTGAACGTACGTTTTCACAGTTATGAAACATATTTAAAATTACATGAAAATATTATTCGGGATTTCTGCAAAAATCCAAGAAGAATGATATGAAAGTTGGGTAATGATTTGGTACTTGATTCATTTTGTAGAAAAATGCACGATTTGGGAGGTATTTGCATTTACGAGATTTAAGAAAGATTTTTAGAATATTACATTTGACGAATGAAGCTTTGGAACACTTGGATTACTAACTTTCTCAATTATCACACTTCCAGATTTCCAAATTTTTTAATTCAAAAGTTATCAAATTTCTAAATTCGCAAATTTTTATAAATTCAAATTACCCCATTTTTAAATAGCAAATACTTAATTATTTATGTTTTCGAATTTCCCACTTTTCACGATTTCAAATTTCCAGCTTACAAAATTTCGTAGGATTATAAATTCTCAAACTGGCAAATGCTCGGGAAGATGTAAGTGAAAATTAAGTGGTATCAGGCGATGCATCAAAATGCAACTAACTTTATGCACTTTTGTACCTCGGTGCATCAGAAAAATAAAACTGCCCTTATATTTTAAATTGATACTTATGTTTTTAACGGTACTAATCGATACAATTTGTCGTACTCTACATAAAAGTACTAAGATAATTATGACCTAAATTTTTCTTAAGAAGTTGACGAAGCGAAAATTCTCGGAATTGTTTCGGTCCCTCGGCAAGAGCGTTCCGCAGTACCTGCGTTACGATGTGTCACAATGTTTATAAACACAAAGCGGCTACCGGCACCAGTAACTGTAAGATTAAGATTTCCATCAGTATCTATTTACTACCCGTGCGCGATCGGTCGACGAGTCAGTGTTTCGAAGTTGTGGTATTTACGAATAGTGAAGCAGTAGATGCGTTCATTTCGTTTAATAAATACAATAAAAATGGTACTCTCGTTCGTATTTTTACAAACTGGAATCCAATTTATGCCAGTACGGCTTATTTCGAGAACCAAAACAAAACGTGCCTAAATCAATCGTTGAAAATGAAGATAATGTGATAGAAGCGAAAAGGATTGATACACAAGGGCCGATCTTATGGCCACCGCGATCACCGAATCTCACACCCCTCAACTTCTTCTATGGGGTTCTCTAAAAGAGATAGACTGTATTCGAGTCGCATTACTAATCTTGAGGAGTCCTAACAACGTATTAAGCAAGAAATATCCAAAATGAAGGGAAGAGACATCAGGGATGCGTTGGACAACGTCAAAAAGGGGAAGGAAAATTGCGTGGTCTGCAATGGAGGGCTATTCGAACACTTCTTGTAACGTAAGTACTCCTAAACACTTGTCTGAAGATCGACATAATTCACAGAACTTATAGATTCAATAACTTCCTAACGAATAAATCCGGGACATAAGTATGTTAGTACTTTTATGCAAGAAACTGTATCAACAGGTGCAGTCGAAAACATAGGTATCTATTTTAAATATAAGGGTAGCTTCATTTTTCTGATGTCTCAAGGTACAAAAGTGCATAAAATTGGTTGCATTTTATGCATCGCCTGATATCACGTAATTTTTATTTATAACATCTTCTCCTATTCTCAATAATTTAAAAGGCACAGCATGTTACAGTTGTGTGGGGCACCTGTATAATTTGGTTCAAAAATTTGAACATTCTTGTACAACTATATTTCGCAATTTTCTAACTCCTATGCCACAAAATTTGTAAATTCCTATATCACTGAATTCTTAAATCTAAAAATTTCTATGCAACGAGAGTTCTAAATTGAAAATTTCTCATGTCATTAAATTTCTATATTTAAAAATTCTTACATCACTGAATTTTTAAACTCGAGAATTTTTGTAGCTCTAATTTTCAAAATTTACTAATCCCTCCGTCGCTAAATTTCCAAATATTAAACTTCCTATATCACTAAATTTCTAAATTTGCGAATTCTCAAAAAAAAGGAAAGAAAAGCAATAAGTGGCAGATTATTTCTCTTTACAGTGTCTTTATTTCTCTTAATAACGATGATTATTATTTCAATAATAACGATGTTTGCGAGCTCATTCATCCACGTGTAAAACAGAAATCAACAGTACGCGGTATTTATGTAGGAACTGAAGAGTTAGTATAGATAAATCGTTAGTTTAGTTTATGTGAGAAAGACATGTTGTCGACTGTGTTGATCGTTCGTCTGTCGACTAACCGACGTTTTGCTTTCGTTGTTCGTACACCTCTGACTTGTTTATGTTTGGAAAATTTCATCGTGTTTACAGAATGTTTGAGTTATAACATGCTCGTGGCGAAGCCTCGATAATTTGTCACCCGTTCGCTCGTGACCCATTTTTTATTTTAACCTTTTTTTTTCTCTTTTTACCTTGCATGTTACGTTCCATTACTTGCGTGCACAAATAAATCCGCGTTATTTTCCGCCACCGTTGTTTCAATTTAATTCGTCCATTCTGTAAATTGGCCGGTATTTCCCGTGGTCACGTAGGACAACAATGGTCTCGGACACATAACGAAGATGAAAATATAGCTGAACACGCGTTCTGGGAAATCGACCGTACACAAAATGGCGCTTATTACCGTCCTCTTTGTTGTAGATACTCTAAGAATTATGTATGATGTTTCACGTATTAACACTGAATTCACCGTTCGTTTATTTAAGTACCATCCGTCATTTCTCGTTTCTCGATCATTTTACTCGCTTAATCCGGAGAACAGAGGAAATAATAATTAGAGAAACGGTAAAACGCTTAGTAATATACGCGTTAATTTTTTATATCGATCAAAATGGTTATGGATTTCATGTAGAGTTCATAAAATATTTTGCAATTTGAAAGCAAAGACTTTATGAATCGGTTATTCTGATTATTTGATGGTTTTAGTATTAATAAGTATAATCTTATTAATTATTATTATGAGGGTACGTTTGGAGAATATGAGATGTGTGAGTAATTATATATTGTAATATTCATATTTTTAATTAAAGTAAAAATTAGACGTGTTATTTATCTTAGTTCATTATTGAGTTTATCGTGATAACTGTAGGGTTAACCTGGAAAAAGATGTGTGTACCAATAAGTTAAGAAATAATTGTTACAGTGTTTAATTAATACTATGGTATAATTAGTATACCTACGCATGCGCATTTTAGAGAGCGCCCACACGATTTATTCTTACTTGACAAACTTAATGTGCGTTATATTTGTAACATTTCTAGTAATGTTACATTGTTTATAATATTTTATAATATTTATCAATGAATTATTTATTAGGTTTTGTAATACTTATAAGACATTGTTTGATATTCTATTATATTTGTGATATATTATATATCATATTTTATTATATCTATAAACATATTTTTAATTTTTGCATTCATCAAATGATAAAATTCAAATCGCTAGAGTCATCATTGTCATGGTAGAAAATGAACAAATAAGTAAATGAGGAGAGCAAGACTTTGCAGCACATTATAGAAATAATAATCCAAAGAATTTATATAATGTAAATGAATAATTGTCTAAATTCTAAGGTGTTAGATATATTGCTAATGAAAGTTATGGCAGCGTAAAGGGACAGTTGAATATGAAGGAGAAAAGAAAAGGCACAGCGATTATCTGATAGAAAATGGAACATAATATGTATATTAGGGGGACCGGAAAGTAATGTCGTTTCTGCGCATGCAGATTTTTGTTTTTTTTTTAGATATTTTACTCAAAAATCAATTGATTTTTATCTATCCGACACAGAAAATTTATACGATGGATGGCAAAAGGTTGTCGATGACGAGAGTGATTACATCATTGAGTAAAAGTAAAAACGTATTAAAAATTTATCTGTTTGATTTTACTGCAAAAAACGATATTACTTTCTGGTCGCCCTAATATATTTCGAATTATACAAAAGGTACACACTCTTTACACGACGGGCTAAGAGAGGCTAATCATTTACGGTGGGATTAGCACAGTGTCCCATAAAACTAGTTCGGTGCCGGTTGTACAGTGCAACGTTGAGGCTGCACTCGTGTTGCTTACAACAGCAACAAATTTTCATTTCCAACATTTACATTGTTCCATTACCTTGAAAAGATTTTTGTATTTTATTTAATGCGTTACGCTCACGTTTTTACGACTAGTTGTTCAGTATAAAATATTCGTGGAAACGGTTAAATAAAAGAAAATTCATGCATCGTTGCAACTCACGTCGAAAATTTATTTAATTGTGCAGTTTAGCTGACATTTTTCATCCGGTGTCGGAAACAGGACGTTGCACCGAGATTTTCAGTCCTTTTTTGCACACAGTTTATGGAATTATACATTTATTTTCAGGTTTAGTTCCTTTAAATGTATGTACCTAATTCAGCTGTAATACAACATAATCTTCTTCAGGCAAATTATTCCTAATTTTAAATTACGTTGTTCTTTTCTTATACGAGAAATTTTAATTTTGAGAAATTCTAGTTGTAAAAATCCTGTGAGATTAAATGTCATTTAAATTTAAATTACATTTTAATTTAAATGTTTACACATATACGAGGCACATTTAATTTTACGTGTTTCTTGCGATTATAAGTAACACTTCAATCACAATTATTAATTATACAAATACCTAATTTTTGCAAAACAAATTTTTGCTGACTGCTTAATATGGATAATTAGTAAAATTGCTGTCGTTTCAAAAATTTCTTTTGAATCACTTCGAATTACTTTAAATACAGAAGTATTTACTTAAATATTTAATAAATATACATACTGATGAGATATTAAATACATCTTGTACTTATTGTAGTTTTTTTATTACTTCATATATGTATATGTATGTAATACAATTATAACATAACTTGAAAATCTGTATTGAAACTTGAGAAGTTTACTGAATTTTCTGGAATAGAAATTTACTGTTGTACTAACAGCTTTTTATTTTATTTTTTAGCAGCAAACAGTTAATCATTCATTACAATATTTCTTAGCACAAAATAGTTACTCATTTATTATAATATATATTAATACCAAACAGTTAATCATTTATCATGACATCGCTTAATACCACGTACTTAATCATTCATTATAACATCTCTTAATACCAAACAGTTAATCACTTATTATAATGTCTCTTGTAACATCTTCGCTCGTTCGCCTCTTCAGCAATATGGCCGAAGTGAATAGACACTTCAAATCGTGTCATTAATAATCTGAGGGAATAAAGAAGCATCGATAATACTCAAGGAGATTATATGCACGCGGGAAGCATCGGCGAAATAAGAAACGGTGTGTCAGTGCATCCGGTGGCCGCGTAAATTCCACTTTTAATATCTTTTTATTCTGAAAATAGTTAATTAAAATCCGTTCGCGTCCCTGCGGCTCCGCGAAAAAGCATTTCCCGGCTTCTCGTAATATCTAGCTAATCTTCGTTGAAATATCACTGGACTAATAAACCTCGTTCCATCTTTCGGCATTCTCCTTGCCGTTCAAGTTTCCAGGATTTACATGAGAAAGGGAACACAAATACATTAAACGAATTAAAAAGATTCGATCGCTGCCACACCATCTTGCACCCCTTTGACCAACTAACCGCGTTCGACGTATATATACGTTGATCCAAAAATTTATTTCACTGCGATCAACGTGTACTCTCGTGCTAAGTAAAAAATTATCGTTTACTACAGCATCGCTTTTCCACAAAATTCGCAGTAGCAGCGTTTGTCCTGCGTTCGACGTGTATATTCGCGTTAAATAAAAAATTACCATTTGCTGAAGCAAGTTTTTTTGCAAAATTCATGATACGAGCTTTTGGTCTGCGTTCGACGCGTATACACGTCAATCTAAAACTTTATTTCGCTGCGATCGACACATGCTCTCGTGTAAAATAAAAAATTATACTTTACTGTAAACAGATTTTTCGTAGAACTTATGATAGAAGCATTTCCCTGGAATTTGACCTGCATACACGTCAATCTGAAATTTTGTTTCGTGCAGTTGATGTGTATATTGGTGTTAAATAAAAACTAACCTTAAAACGCTTTTGTGAAATTTATTACAGCGGTGTTTATTTCGCGTTTGACGTGTAAACTATTGTAAACTTAACTAAAAATATTAAGGGATTTGATCAAATTTCTTCAGGAAAATCGCCCCATAGAGTTGTTATTTTAATCCCTTAACCTACAATTTGCAATGCATTTGCGTATTTTAAGCCAGCTAATTATTGCTGCAACGTTGAGACATTTAAAGAAAGTTAAAGTGTTAAGCACACTTTGCATTCGGTGATCCTTGTTTGTGCGGATGACAATCAGAATTGAACCGAAATTTCAATTGCAGCGAAAGTATGAGTCTGGTTTATCACGGTCAAAGTGTAGCGTGCGTCACGAGTGTGACACTATCATTAACATTTTCCGTAAATTGATCATATATCTAAGGGATTTGATCAAATGCCTATTTTCATAATTTCCCTGCAACATATACACGTTGATCCAAAACTTTGTTTCGATCAATTGGCGTGCATACTAGCTTATACTACCGCAAAAAAGAAAAAATGACTACTTCTTGTAAAACCTTTCGTAAAATTTATGATAGGATTCGAACTGGGTTCGATGATCGATCTTGACTTTAATCCTATAACATACAATCTACTTAGTAGTTACATCATTCATATACAGTTGTAGACAAAATTAAGTGGACAGGTATCATAAATTACAAAAGGTTAATTTAATTTAACTAACAATGCCTATAAATCAAAACTTTATTGCACAATTATATATATTAAATAAATGTTTTTTCAAGTCTACAAAAGCATTTCACGTTCCACATTTTAAATTTATTTAAAACATTGTAAAAAAACAAAAAATTGTTTACATTTCTGCAATGTCCACTTAATTTTGTCCATGACTGTATAACTAATTATTACTGCACCATTCGGACAAGTAAAGAAGGTTAAATCGTTAATTAAACGTGTTGAACGATGCTCGATCGTATAAATTATAATTAAAATTGAACCCAAAATTTCACCGCGTTAAAAATACGAATTTCGTTTGTCACGTTTGAACCATAATGCGTGTCACGAGCGTGACGCGATATAGTAGAGCGAAGAGGTTAATTATGTGTCCCATGATTTTGGAAATGAAATTCTGCAGTTAACAGGTTAATTGCCAACGAATTCGAATTAACAGTAAGTGTTTCGTCCGTTGTTCTTTCACTTTCGAGCGTTCGTTATACGCTCGTTCGTTTCTCGACGTGTCTCCGTGTTTCTTCTTCGTAAAAAGAGAGTTCATCGTGCCGACAGATGCCGGCTGCTAAAATGTTCAGGCAGTGCAGGGCGATATTGGCTGGCGCCGAATGCCGGTGACGTTGTCGAGAAGATTTCTGACAAGCGTTGTTATTAAAAATTCCCTCGCTGCTTGTACTACGCCGGCTGTGCGCGAAAAAATCGAAACAGCCACCTCGCCTGGCTGCGTCGCGGAATAAATCGTGCCGCTCCATCGATGTCGTATCACGTTCCCTGTTAACATATCCATTTTTACTTTCCCAATTAATACGTCGAAAATACGGAAAAATATAAAGTGGAAGTGTTATATATTTAATCGGTAATTCAGCATTCAAAATTTAATTTATTCACATTTTGACTGCCATGTCAACCATACATGGGCGACACTCTTTCTACACATATTTAACAGCTGTATTATCCAATGTCCTTTTTTTTTTTTCATTTATATACTTAATGTCGTATCAGCTTTTTAGCCATTAGCGGACACATTTTGATACATAATTATGTTCTTACATTTTGAATTATACTACATCGTGTTTTACATATATCCCTAGTTTATATGTATATATCAATTATATATTTTCTAAATCTAACTGTATCTTAGACATCATCAATTCTTTTGCATTTCATAAGATATGTTATTATTTCTTGTATATGTTTGTCATTTAAACATTGATTAATATCGGCAGGTAGTTTTTTTAATTTTTTTAAAGATTTGATAATTTGGAACCTTAATAGTTTGTGGCCTTGAGAATCTGAAAATTCGGAACTTTGGAAATTTGAAGAATGTAAGAATTTGGTAATTTGAGGTGAATCTTGAAAATTTGTTAATTCTAACTTCGATATTCAGAAATTTAGAAGATTAAAAACTTAGAAATCTCTAAAGTTAAGGAACTTCAGACTTCAGCTACTGGTTCTTTTAGAAATTTAGAAAATGAATTTTGGAATTTTGAAATTTAATGTATTGGAGAATTCAGTTTACAATGGAATGATTTTTAATTAAATCGTATTTCCTTGAATGAAAAAATTGTGTTCGCACATTCAAGATAACAGTAGATCATATATGACTCCTTATTTGTACAAAAATGGATCTGACATGTTCCTCAAATATTATCATTTCACGTAACATGAAACGGACATACATGTTTGAATAAAATATGAAAACGAAGGAAATAGGAAGCAGAATTTGAACGCTGTTATCGAAGGTTCATATGAAAACTATCCATAAAGTTAAATCTGTATAAAACTTACGTACATAATTCTCATTCATACACTGCATGCTTGAGCGATGTACGCTGAAACTCCGAGCATTAGCTCCATAATACTGACTTTAGTAAACAATAATCTCGGAAAGCCGTTTGACCTCAATAAATATTACAATAAATGAAGAAAACTTGAAATTGAACATAATAGCTTCCTGGCAAACTATTATATATATTATAAAGTAATTAATAAAACGATGAAAATTTAAATCCGGCATAGCAATGTTCGGTGTACTTTATTTAACTACGAAACACGTATAATGATTTATTTGGGTATAATTGTACTCGATAACAGTGGTTTTCCATAAATTCAAAATGCAATATTTTGTTGAAACCTGGCGAACCTAACTATGATTTAATCTGCACTGACAAAGACGATATTCGAAAACGGATGGTATAAATAGCCGTTCAAATAAATAGGTAATCACGATTAATTTTCCGATCCACTGCCTGTTCGTTTATAATTCGCATTTCATTTCAATTTAAATATTTTGTGAAGTGTATGTGAACTGCTGTTGCATTAAAAGCTTATTCAAATTAATCAGAATTAACGCGTGCATTTAAGTTAGATATTTATTTTAAGCTAAATTTGTAAATAATTTTAAATCGCACAAAATAGATCACGAAAAGAAGTACAGAATGCAAAAAATGTTGCTACTTTTTGATTTCGGTAATTCTTGGAACCTATTAACTTACTACTGTTGGGTACTGCATAATCCATTACGTAAAACGTTTCTTGTTATCATATTATGCACTCTAATTTTATAATTAACACCAACCGTACCAATATATAATATATATGTAACTTGTAACATATTTTGAAATTACGAATATAGTAGATAAATAAACAAACAAACGATAGAAGAATTAAATACGCACATTGTCTCCTCACAAATTACCACAAATTTCAAGAAAGTCGTCTCAAGTCTTCTAATTTAAAATAAGAATCGCTCGTTTAACTAACTTGGCAGGCCCAATTAGTACTGATTAATGCGTCGGTTTAACTGGTGGACATAAGTAACTAATTAGTAACTTACAAAGCCAATAGGTCTACTGGAAATATGTACAGTCGTGGTCAAAATTAAGTGGACAGGTATCATAAATAACAAAAGGTTAATTTAATTTAACTAATAATGCCTATAAATCAAAACTTTATTGCACAATTATATACATTAAATAAATGTTTTTTCAAGTCTACAAAAATATTTCACGTTCTAAATTTAAAATGTATTTAAAACATTGTAATAAAACAAACAATTTTCTTAGATTTCTGCAATGTTGATTTAATTTTGTTCATGAGTGTAATTTCATTATTTAAAATGAATAAGAAAATAAGATCTGAGTATAACATAATATGAACCTAAGACTATTATATTTTTCTCGTTTCGGTAATTCAATAAAGTGCCCCGAGTTAGTTGCAGGAATTGATATTAAGTATCTTACGGCCATATAAAAAACTTCTGATCATATATATAAATACTATACTTTTATTACTGCTGTTGGAATATGCGCTTGACAAAAACCACTCGGCACAGAGCGAGGGAAAGTTTAGACTAAACAGTTTACAGAGTTAAGGGACAGAGACTTTTCTATAGATCCTTTGTCACGCAGTGACTAATTTGGGTCTGATCCTTGAGCCCAGTTTTTCCGTTACGTTAGTTCGTCCTCAGATTGCAACGCGTTAAGATCTTCCTCGTGCAGTATTGAATAAAAAAAGAGACGTTCTTATAATTGAATCCACTGCGTTTTACATTATTTATAACACCCATTTCCAATAACTGCAATCTAATCTCTGCGCGTCAGTGAGTGTTACATTTCTCGAATTAAATTTTGACAAGGGAATCAAAAATTCGTTACAAGGCTTTAATAATAAATTTTCTTACCGTTAATCGCGACGGAAAGCTCATCCTAGACTGGCCTACATTCAGCCGATTCAAGGGTTCTTCGAGGTAGCTAAATTTCATCGCTTTCATTTTTTCTGCTTCGCGAGAGAAAAAAAGCCTCGTCTCGCGGCACGCTTTATCCTACAACGTAACTGAACGCCGAGTTCCAGGGAAATTCTGGATGGGAGGTGCTGCTAAATGACGAAACCGGATTACGCGACGCTTTTCCTCCCTCGTTTCTCGTACACGGGAGCCTTTCAATCGCAAAAAATTACGAGGATCCCTTCACGACCGCGAAGCCTCGCTCGCAATCCTGACGAACAAAAATTCCTGTTCCCCTGAAAGTTACGGATACGCAATTATTACCCGGCGAACTGGTTGAAATGAAGCTGCGCGAATCGACGCTGAACCGCGACCATTTTCATTTGTCGTCGATCTTAGGTGGCGCGAAATGGCGTGAAAGCGGATCTCCGAGTTATTCCTCGACGAATTCATCACTTTTTGATCTCACTATCTGCGATTTTGTTTTAATCAAAATATGTTATAGCCCATGTGACATTAGGTGGAGTTTAAGTCATCATTTTGCTGATTTCGAATTTTTTTAAAAATTGCAAGCCTTTGAAGTTTGCAGTTTTTGCCCATTTTTGCGAAAATAGACTTCGCGTACGAATTTTTTTCTCAGAAACTACTCGTCCGATTGAGCTAAATTTTCTTTTATGTTATTCATAAAGGATTGGGGTATTATAAAATATTTCTTCTGACTTCGTCAACTTGTTATATACTATCCAAAAATGTAAACAAACTGTTTTTTGCATTTTTTGCAATGAAGGGCTTGAAAGGTTAAGATTAAAAATATGGTCATATTTCCTGAAGTTTCACCTTTGAAATGAGCCGTTCAGAACGATGAAATCTCAAAAATTGACTTCACAATAAGCTGGAATACGACGTGGTTGTTTTATACTATTGATCTATATTATGTTGACCTTGAAATATCATTTCAATGACCTGAAGTTTTCTGCTTCACTGTACGTCCAGAAAATGTTGCTTATTTTCAAAAATTCAAAACGAATTTGAATTCTATTGACATTAATTTTCACATACACAGAATATCTGCTAGTTGCTTCGAATAACATTAGCAAATAATGGGGAAACCTGTTACACACATACAGAAAATTCGAAAATGCTTGTACAAGAATATATCCAATTTCCAAATTTCTTATTTTTCCAGAAAGAATTTAGAAATCCAAGATTTACAGAAATTTCAAGTTTTCAAATGATCGAATTTAAACATTGTATATCATTCAAATTTCGCAATGTCCAAATGTTTCGTTTCTCAAATTTTCAAACGTAAAACTGGAGCAATTTAAAATTTCACGATTTTAAAATTTAAAAGGCAAAGAAAATTAAAAATAGAGAATACTTGAAATTTCAAGTTGAAATAAAGTTTACGCGTTTTGTATTACACTAGATTTACGGAATCCATCAAAATTACAGAGTTTCCTATTTCTTATTTTCACTTACGAGCATAAGTGAGAAGCTTTTGTCAAAATGTAAATGAATTACCATCGAGAGTAAGAATTATCGCGTAAGCCAGTTTATGATTTATTTATGTTCGTACTTTAGCTTCAATTTAAATCGTTCGTAAATCTAGGGTTAACTAACCACTGGCGAAGGAGTATTTTCACCATCACAAGAGCTCATTCTCCGTGAATAATGTTTCCTAACTCGCAACGTGCGCATCGAATTATTCATTCTCGTTCGCAATAAATATTCGCTAACGTAGCAGCTATACAATAAAGTTAGCAATTAATCCGACAGTAAGAAGTAGCTTCCCGCGTTATAGTTCGGAGACGTTTTTCAATCTTCGTCTTCGGTTATTTCTTCAAAAAGTCCCGACGAATAAAAGTTCGTGGACCGTTTTTGCTCGGACTGATCGTAATCCACTCCGAAGCAAATAACTTACATTGCATTAGTTTCACTATATCCTGCTGACATCTCGAACTACCGAGGAATGACAGTTGCGACGGCCATTACAGCCAGTTTCGAGGATACCGCGAAAGTTTATGGTCCGGCAAGAACATCCAAGTTGCGTGTACTTTCTACGATGGTTAAGAGAAATCCGTATTTTCTCGATGTCCACGCTTTCGCGAGCTGTTATAATCATTGAAAACTGTTGGAAGAATCTTCGTATGTCCTTCGGACCGCAAACACTTCGATCGTTCGTTCCTCGGACTTCGCAGGAACAATATCACGAAAAACTCGTCGAACCTTCTTTACTGCCTTTCTCAGAAAACTTTCAGTATTTTCAACTTCGCACACTCAAGTCCGCAATTTACCGACACCATGTTTCTTCTTCGATTGTATTCCTGGATAATACAGCTTCTCATGCTCTTTCTTCGCTTTACTTTGATATCCTTATCGTGCTGGCTACTCATGTTTTTTTTTTCAAATAGAATCTCTTGTCTCTTCGACCAGGTAGAAAATAATTTTGACGTACTTCAGTGATTATGTAGCTAAATCATTATAATTGATATACAGTCGTGGTCAAAATTAAGTGGACAGTTATCATAAATAAGAAACGGCTAATTTAATTTAACTAATAATGCCTATAAATCAAAACTTTATTGCACAATTATATACGTTAGATAAATAAATTGTATATTAAATAAATGTTTTTTCAAGTCTACAAAAACATTTTACGTTCTAAATTAATAATTTATTTGAAACATTGTAATAAAACAAACAATTTTTTTACATTTCTGCAATGTCCACTTAATTTTGTCCATAACTGTATATCTCAAGTACCTCAACAAACTTTGTACTTTATTAGGATTTTTTCTTACTAATAACTTCATCTTCATGCACAAAAATGTCCAAAAATTAATTTATTCAGATATGACATTAAGAAATAGCATCTTCTTGTAAGTTTCTCAGTTTATTAACACATTGACTGTCACGCTAACACAGCTGAAAATTTTATTAGATTGTATATTTATGATTAATAAATCCTACCAAATAAATTACTACTGGTGTTTCTAATTAGATGAATGAACAAATTCTTATTATAAGTAGATGATTGATTCATATGAAAATTTAAGCGTCGCCCATGTGTGGACGACGTGGCGATCAAAGTTTTAAACATGTGACTTGATCAAAAGATTTGTGATGATTTCTTATAAGGACAATTAGTTTATTGAAATATGTTACGAATAACGAAATGATAACACGCTGATTAAAAACTAAAAGCATCAAATAAGATTTCAGCATTGCGAACACTCTTTTATTAATCCTGCATCTTCACGTTTTTCATTTCTCATTTTACTTAGTCGTAGCGTGATTCTCGGTGTAACAATGCGGTCCAAGGCCAATATATTTATGATGAGCGTTGAATAGTTAATAGCGCAGTTCAATTTTCGCCGAAGTAGGGGCATAACGAAAAGGAAAAGGGGTTGCAGCATCCCGTAGTCCCGGTTTATTGTTTCTGGCCTAGTTTTCAAGCAATGACTGTATTGTCCGGCTACATATCCCTGTAGCTCCGTCCTCCTTCCCTCCCTGTCTTTTTGTATCGTGCTTTTTTTCCCCTTTGTACACCTTTTCGATGTCCGATTCCCTTTTAGTCGCTTCGTTTGCCTGGTTCGCGCTCTGTTTCTTTAGTCCCCGCGTATGAAATCTTCCATTCCCTGTTTTCAACCCCTACCCTCTCGCAGCCCCGTTCACTCTTAGGCAGTTTCGTTTGCGTGTTCTGTCGCAGATTTTCGTGAAATCGGAGCGCAACGTCCACGAGACGAGTGAACAACCCGGTCGCGTCGCGACGTGAACGCGAATAACGAGGAAAAGCTCGCGGAAAACAACGGGAAAGCGAGCGAGAGAAGCGGCGTAAAAGGGGTTGACAAAAGAGGTGGCGTTCAAAATAAGCGACAAAGACGAGCTCGATCAAAGAGAACGTTTCCGTGCTGGACAACAACGAGTGAACAACGGAAAATCGGAAGATAATATTCTCATGCAAATGGTTGCTCCCAAAATCACTCTGGTATATTTGGCCTTTGTTTACGGCACGAAGTTCGCATTAACACTATCAAAGCGGTCAAAATGACCATTTAACAAATTTGTAATTTTAAGTTCGAAAGTATGTTAACACTTTGATCGCCACGTTATCCACATATGGGTGACGCTTAACCAGTTAGCTGTGTTTGACGAGTATAGTCGTCATGGAGAAGTGGCACGATTTTCTGTCATGACGGGTATAGTCCTCAATCACAGCTATCTGGTTCACCAAATAAGTAATTATTAGTAATAAAATTGTCTATTTTATAAAATAGACCCATCTTTATGATCCAATATTTTAACAATGACGTTTATTCTGTCATTGACGAGTATACTCACAAAAGTGTACGCCACAGTTAACTGGTTCAATTTCCATATGAATCAATCATCTATTTAGTAAGAATTTGTTCATTTATCTAATTGGAAACACTAGTAGTAATCACTTGGACCTATGAATAAAAAATGAAGCAAAACATTGTGAACATGTTTGATAGTATTTATTAATCATAAAAGTACTATCTAATAAAAATTTCAACTGCGTTGGCATAGCTGTCAACGTGTTAAGATAGCTTTTTTGAAATTCATGTTGATTTTTACCAAGATAAGGAATTAATGTGTATATTAATTCGCGTTTCATCGTTCGTTTATTCGTTTTTCTATCTATTTATATTTTGATACTATATTTTGATATATACTCTGCTATCATAATTAACGACTACATGATAAATGATGAATTCTACTTGGTTCAAAAATTTCTTTGGTTCTAAACTCCTTGATGATGGTATACTTGCTGCGGATGTCGGGAAATAATAAGGTATGACTGGAACTAAGATCGATAACAGTAGAAAGATAATTTGAACTATACAAAATCCTATTTTGGTTTCACGTCACTTGCTCAAAACAGTTCCGAGTTTGACCTAACTTCAGCCAACATTCGTGAAAGTTTTCATCGAGTTAACGTCGAGTAAATTGACATCTATTATTTTATTTCCTACTTTTGGCTCGTTCTTCAATTCCTCTGCATCTCATTATCGTTCTTAATTCTACGTTCGTTTTATTCCTTCGTGTTTTACCACTTTCTTGTTTTGTCTTTTTCTAATTCTCTTTCTCTGTCTCCGTTACCCGTTTTTCGATACAGTTGGCCGAAACGGCTGTCGGTTGAATAGAAATAAATTATGAGCACGCTGTGTTTAAATATCCAACAAGTGACGAGTCTGGGGAAATGGTACGGGGAAAAGCGGGAGAAAGCGTAAATACGTCGGAATTTTCGGGATTATATATCCGCTATGTAAGTAGTGTGAGTTTCGATGTCGGATGAAAGGATGTTGCGATTTATAGGGGACGAATATGCAGACGGAATTTTAATCTTGTCGTAATTATTATATAAATTACGCTGGGACATTCTGCTTTGACCTGTGATTTCGGTAGAAAATAATGTTTGCATTAACTCTTTGGTTGCGTAGTAGAGGTGTAATCTCGTTATCGATTGATACCGATAATATCGAATCGTAACCAGCGAACAGATTAATAAAAAAATTTCGATTTCTTGTACTTTCAAAATTTGTACATCGACAATTCTTTAAATACCCACATTTTTCAATCCCGAGGTATTCACAATTATGAATCCTTCAAGTATCTCCAATTTCTATTATAGTTTTCCAAGTGTCTTTTGAAATCTACAAGTTTTTAATTCACAAAATTCGTACAAGTTCGCACCAGTGAAAATATTAAACTGCTTCTCTTATTGAAAATGTTCATTTAATTTTTACACGTCGCGGGCAAAATTGAACTTTCTGGTATGTTTTTTTTTTTGTATTTTCTTGTATAATCAGTAAATTCGTGACATAATTTTATTTGACATATAGAAGTATGAGTGTAAATTAACGACAATTTTTCTTTTTGAAGTTTTTACCAATTGAAAACGCAACCTCTCAATTAGCTTATGTGTACTTTATTTACACAAACATTAATATAACACTTTGATAACATTATGGTACTTTATGGTTATTAGATTTGAAATAATTGTTCTCTATTAAAGTTATACAATTTTCGTTGATTAATTTAATCATTGTATCCAAAGAAGCAAAATGAAGTTACATTTCAGGCGATACTATAAAACGGTAAATGTGCGATACTAATTGAACTAGTTCGATTAGAATATGAAAGTAAATAAATACAGCTATACAAAGAAATGAGTAAATTTAATTTCCAAATGAAAGGCATATTGCTTCGCTCGAGGTACTGTTTTTTGCTCGTTAAAATATGGCACTCCCATTTCCTGTTGCCCTAATTATCTTCGCCAAATGTGTATATACATCGTGTTACGAAAGCTTCTAATAGATACTTCCCAGTGATTAATAATTCTTTTTTAACCTCTTTCCAGAAGAAATGACTAAACACGACGCAGTTAACAACGCGATAAATGGCGAATATAAAGAGAGCTCACAATATCAGTAGTATTAGTCTGTTTACGGTCAGACATATATCATAGTTATTACCTCCTACAATACCTACAGCGTTTCCGTTGTAGTTTGTATACATACCTATAGCATTTTCATTGTAGGTAATTCCCATATGTATAAAATTATTATTGTATATATACAGTCATGGACAAAATTAAGTGGACATTGCAGAAATGTACAAAATTTGTTGTTTTGTTACAATGTTTTAAATAAATTTTAAATTTAGAACGTGAAATGCTTTTGTAGACTTGAAAAAACATTTATTTAATGTATATAATTGTGCAATAAAGTTTCGGTTTATAGGCATTGTTAGTTAAATTAAATTAACCTTTTGTTATTTATCATACCTGTCCACTTAATTTTGTCCACGACCGTATATACATATAATATTTACATTGCATATAATTTATATAACATTTGTCGGTTTTGTTTGCACTATATTCAAAGTAATCGGCAGAAGGTATAATTGACAATTTTTGTAACACATAATCAGTAATAATTATCTTGGACAACTGAACGTTTTAGAATACGATATTATTCCGAATTAATAATCGTTTATAATAATGAATTACACAAAATTACTAGCTTCGAGGCTCTATTCGTTATGGATACATTCAGTTATGATAAAGATGTATAATAATGACAAGTCGATTTAGCGTCAATTCTTCTCGCTCTCAATAAATCATATTGTTCAAGAATAAATAAAATTTTTTATTTATTGTAAAATACTATCAGTTAAATTCACATTTACATTTAAAAATAGTGACGGTATATTAACAAATATTCATAACAATAATCATGAGAAAGATTATAACCTCGTTGTTCCTTAATATTTTAAAATCTAAAAAATGCGATCCATTCTGGAACACATGATGTACATATAGCAAAAAGAATTTTTTTTAAATGTCTAACTGAGTTTGCAAAAAAAAGTTAAAAGAATGTTACTCTGTTTAACCTTCCGACAAACATCGCCTTAATAATATAGATTAAAAAATATCACAAAAATCTGCAGAAATGTAAGAATAAGGAATTGTAAAGTTCTAGAGCGTGAACGTAACGTTCGTTTAAAGATCCAAGATTAATCTGTGAAATATTCGAAGACGTATTAGACTAGTAAACTCGAGCTCGTTCGCGAGCGATATCGCCATCTAAGTACGCGTGCCTGCAGCATAAAAATTATAGCGTTCTCCGTACAGGCGTGGGTCGCGTTTCTTTATGGATACGCCGTGCTGCGGGTGAAACTCATTACTTTGGCATTCCACCCAATAAGAGAAGGTCTTTCCTGCTCGATTAAAATTCAGCGTGCGTGCGGAGACGGGCTCGAGTGAGTCTGCAGCAGCCGAGAAATGCGCGTCATTGACATAAACCGGGGAAAATGGGGGAACGACGTGAACAAACGGATTAAGTTATACGTGAGGAATCTTTGACTGTGCCACGCCGTTTTATATTCGTGTCATCCGCTGAAAAAGATTGCACTCCATACTGGTTACTGCCGCGTCCGCCACTTCACGAATCCAATAACAACCCTAAATGCAGCTTCCACCTCCATTGATTATTATGAAGGCGACTAATTTTCTTTGCTGGTGGTTAAGCTTCTTATTGACATACGATAGTAATGCTTTGGCTATACTTGCGTTTTTTCCTTTCTCCATGCCGGCACAAAATTTCTCGATTGCGTTCAACCCTTCATTCCACTGTGTTGCAAATGTATTATATGAAATAGTACATGAATTAAAGTCATAATTCTTATTTGAATGTAATTGATTGTACGTGAATGAAATTTATATTATTTTTTCATGAATCAAATTCATATTACTTGTACATTAATCAAAGTCATATTGCTTGTGTAATGTGAATTAAGAAAGTTGCTTCATACGTGTCATGAAAATTGATTTATACGAAGATGTATCCTAATTCGACACCCGACTTATTCTTGTTGAACTTTTAAAAGCAATATTTTATTTTGTAAGTAATCATGAAATATGTTGCAGAAAGTCTTCAATGTACTTCACTTATTTCAAATATCTCATATGTCTAATTTCAAACAAAATGTGGAACAAACAAGTTGAAAAACCGAACCACGTTTGTTTGTCGAGTTTATGAAGAAAACATAAAAAAATCAGTTGCAGATAAATATGTTACAGAAGCATGAAGAAATAAATTATATAAATCATAAGCAAATAACCTACAGCTTTGTTATGTTAATTAAAAAAAGAATATACAGGACTGTAAACATTAGTATCACGAAGGTATTTGCATCTACCGTATAATAAATAATCAGTCTAATTTTAAGAAGAACTCTTAGCAAAGTGCATTCGTAACCGTACGAAATTAATTTTAATCGCAATCATACGGAAATAAAAGTGTCCCAAGGTGTATTACTTTCCTTTATACACGTCCCACGATACTTCTCGAACTAGTAAACCGTATCGTCAGGACAGATAGAATTAGAGAGGGCGATGGAGAGAGCGTAGGGGGGTGAAAAACGTGAAGGGAGACGAGCATCGTCAAGGGATAGAGAATTGCTCGAGTGCGGGAAAATCTCCCACTTGTAGCTCGCAGATATTTACTTCGATCTTACTTCAACCGGAGGTAAATCTTGAATGACACTCGGACCCGTTCTCTCCCTATCCGTCTGTTTTAACCCCTTGTCGTTCGTGGAGCATCGAACGAGTGATCAACGTTGAACGGTCTGTGTAAAACTAATTCGAGCAACACGTTTTCCTTCGTGTGCAATATACCACCGTTGCGTGACCAGAATCCGTGGCGTCTATGTACAAAGAGTAATTAGTAACTGTGTTACGCGTGCCGGTAGTCTCCGCCAATAACGCGACAGCGCAATCCAGTTTCCGAAATCCATTTGCATTCAGATCAGCCATAAAGCGCGCTAGAACGTCGAGAATTTATCGTCAAAGTTCGCGGGTTCGTTCGGTGTTCGCACAACCCTTTACGATACATTGTTCATAGAAATCCAGTTTGACAACGGCCGCATCAACACCGGCCGTAATTCTTAATTACCACTTTCGGATCACGCGCGTGGAACATTTTTAATCGCCTCTCGTCGCGCTCGTAATTTCAACTTCAATAATATCCTCGCCGCGGACAACTTGCGCGTCTCGCGCAACAATTTAACCGGCGGTGTTTGAATTCCGCTGGAATTACCGCGAATTCGCGTGTGAAATTTCTCGTTCGTATTATCCTGCGGTCGCAGCACCGCCCGGGCGACAAGGCCGCTTCCGGTCGTCTAGGGATTTCCTAGAGGCGAACGAGCACGCGAGAGAAACGGTGTCGTGGATTACTTTTCCAAATGTGGCCGCAACCGGCTCCTTTCTCGAGCATCCCGGAATCATCCGACCGTCGGGGATAGCTGACTCTTCCAATTTCCAGTTGCGCCAACCAGATTGAATTTCTATCGTCGATGTTGGTACCCCTGCCTCGTCTCGCGCCTCCCCGACGCCGATCATATCTCGCGATATCGGGTAACCGGGTTATGTTTGCGAGAATGGCTTTCGAGCCTCTCGATTTTTCTCCGTAATGCCCACCACCACTCTCTTCGACTTCTATGCCGCAGAACCTCTGACTTTGTCCCGTGTGTCGGGATACTACCCACCCGGAACCGAACCGAAAACGAATCGAATAACGTCCGAGGTAATCTCGTTGATCGACTGGTCGAGCACGATTCGCTGTCCACCTGACAAATTTCAATCGCGACGATGTATCTTCGGGGGTTATTGTACGTTACCGTGAGACTTCATTGCGCTTCGTACGATCCTGAGGGAAAAGGAGCTGCTCCGACGACGATTCGTCGGTATTTGGATTCGGTACTGCGGACCGGAGATTTGCAGGGTGAGGATACTGAAACGGGACTCCATCTGCGAGGTGGGTTGTTGCCTCGGAGAGCCTTCATGTCAGGGCAATGAGCTAATAGGCCCAGAACATTTACCACATATCATAAACCACGAGCCGGTCAATTTGTATTAACATCCCCAACCGTTAGGCCGGTATGATTTTTAACACTTTGAGTGCCACGTCACCCACATACGGGTGAGGTATGAATTCATACATGAATCTATCGCTAATTTTAGTTGAAACATTTAACATAGCAAAGTATACAAAATTGTTGTAATTAGATTAAAGCTTATCGAGTAAACCAGGGCAGAATATTATGAAAATTGTCTATAAAATTTATCGAAAATAAAATTACTTCCTAAAAGAAATTGAAACTTTTTTAGGGTGGTACTCAAGGTGTTGAAACCATGCGACAAAAGGCGGATAATAATCTCTTACTCTCACGCTCTCACTCTTACCTTTTTCCTACGTTTCCTCTCCCACTTCTACCAAAAAATCACGACTTCCTCACCCTATCAACTTACAAATTTCCCTTGCATTACCACGGCACAAATTCATTTTCCACCAATCGCAAACAGTTTTCATCGATACCGAGCTTCCCTGCTTCGACGTTCGAATAGATACAGGCAGAATACTTAGTGCTTATTAATAAATAAACAGTGAATTTAAATATTAACGATAAAGATCTATGATTGGTTTGTATCAATTGAATGTTTAATAGAAACCAGAAGTATCGAGTGAATATTGTTGAGAATCCTGTACGTTCAATGTTTTTTGGCAATCTTATTGTATGGTTGAATAGTTTGGTAATTTTTAATTGCATAGACTGAATGTTAAAGAGCATCTTATTGTAGTTTAAAGTTTTGTGGAGCAACAGGCTCTTCCGAAATCACCTCGGTGAAGGTGGACTGATGGGATGACAGCTCGTGCCAGGTAATAGCCTTATGAAACCTTTTAAATTTACCCAAGCATGCTGAAGTTAAAGAAATAAGCTAGCGATAGTGATTCATGAAAAAGGAATAATTGATGCTAAAACGATCGTGAAGGACGAAAAATATTCCATGGCTTCATAATCTTATTCTTGCTACGGCTCAGTTCAGAGTCTCTTAGGATGGTTAAGACCGCTGACAGTATAAGAACTTTGAACTGTTTTATCATGTACATTGTTATAAATAAAAACTGACGACGACTAATTCCGTTTACAGCGTGTTTATTTTTTCGATTGAAAAATTGTTGAATTTGTTACGGTTGCCGATAAAGAATTCTTTCTCACTCGTCACATTATTCACCCAAAGAACCTCACAATCAGGAAGGAGACGTCTAAACGACCAACGGCCTCTGCTCCCGAAGAACAATAGGCCTTTGATAAGAGTTCGATCGGGGTTAGACTTAGAAATAAATAACCGACACTGTAGCCAAGTGCATCTGCAATTAGAATTTCCGAAAACAGGATAGGCCCGATAATATAAATATTACATCCGTTCTTGGAAATATTTCAGAAAATAGTCCCATCCGTGGTAATAGTCACGTACGCAACCCTTTCAACTAGTATATTAACCCTTTACTTCGTATATTTGGTTGGAAAGTATCAAGTTGCATTATTGACGTGAACGCTTCGCTGCTACGTCAGTTATTATTAGTGAGGTCTGGTCTAAGTCCCATACAAGCAACATCAACCATATAGAATCATCGAAAAACTTCATTAGGCAAATCAATTAACTCTACGTTGAATCCCTGCGTTGCGAGTGCGTCAAAACCGCCCAAGAAGAAATAGGTAACACACACTCTTTATTGTCACGACCAAAACAATTGTGAGAGAACAAACTTGTAACACATAATTGCGTTCTGTAAAATATGTTGCTATATTTGTTATATAAATATACCTGAAAGATCATAGTGACAGTTCCCACCATCATAAATCCTAGTCGCCAATCCTAGTCGGTGTATGAGACTATAAAATTAATAAAAGTTACGTGGCCACATATGGGTGACATTCAAATTTCTACAAACATTTAACAGTTATGTTATTAAAAATTTGTCTAACTGAAAATTGTCGCATTTGTTACTTCAAACTATGTAAAATAAATATAAGAAAGTATAGTGATAATATCTGTTAAGATTTATTAATAACGGAAATACCACCTAATGCAATTTTCAATTGCCTCCGCGTGGCAGTCAACGTGTTAAAAGTTTCAATTTCTTTTAGGAAGTAATTTTATTTTCGATAAGTTTCATAGACAATTTTCATAACATTCTACCTTGGTTTATTCCATAAGCTTTAATATATTTACAAAAATTGTTTACATTTTCTCGTGTTAAACATTTCAACTAAAATTAGCGATAGATTTATGTATGAATTCATACGTCACCTGTATGTGGGTGACATGGCATTCAAACTGTTTATCATTTGAATCTCTCGACGCTGTTCTGCGCCCGGCAAGTAACAAATTAATAATTTGCGCCGTAATAAACCTAATTCCGCATAAAGATCACATTCAATGCGGATCGTTAAAATATTTCCTAAATACTTTATTTGCCAGAAAAATCTGAACCGTCGAATCAAACATGTTCCAGGAAAAATTGCTAATTTCAACCGCGGCCTCTCTCAATCGTGCGAAGTTGTCGTAAGTTGGTCCGTAGGGGCTGATAGTGAAGTTCTCGCAGGGATCTCCTCTTTCTCTTCCGCTTTCACCTCTTCCTGTTCTTCTTGCCTGTTCGGCGAGACGAAGAAGCATCGCGGCACGATGAAAACCGAAAGACATTCTCTTCACCCTCGCCGTGTCGTTGTAGCTGTCGACGTCGGGCCGCTTGACGTGCTCGAGGGCGTCCGGGGGCGTGCGAGCGACCGGTGTGAACTTCGCCGTAGGGGATTATGCAAACGGGGTAGTTCGTGGGGGCAGGGAGCAGGAAAGGGAGAAAACACGGGACGAGGAGCTACGCCGACGGCGTGGATGGCAGCGGGTTTTCTTGCTTGTCATTACCACGTTCGTGGCTTCCTCTCGCGTTTCGTTTTCTACCGCCCATCGCGCGATGAGACTGAAATCCACAGTATCGTATCATCTTTTTAAGGGAATCGTTCTATTTAAGGGGACCAAGGTGAAGACTGAAGCCAAGAGAGGCGACGGAGAAAGTATACCCGAGAATTATTTCGTACAGAATTGCTGCGAAATATCTTTCAGATCTTGGAATGGATTTACGAGATTCGTGTGTCGAATTTTGTAGATTCTTGGGTTGAGCTTAATATACGTTAACTCAAAATTAGGGTGAAATATCTTTGAGATATTAAAATACAATTAACAGATTGATAGATAGAATTTAGTGGAAGTTATCTCAGAATACCTACGAAATATCTTTGAGATATTAAAATACAATTAAAAGATTGATAGGTACAATTTAGCGGAAGTTAACTCAGAATGCCTATGAAATATCTTTGAGAAAGTTGAGAATATAGGGATTTGAAAATTTAAGTTCTTATTAATTTGGAAATTTAGGTATCTTTTTAGTTAGGAAGTTAGAAATTAGGAAATCTGGAAAATTAAAATTGGAAGTAGGGAGTTCTAAAATTTATAAATATGGGAATTTTGATATTTAGAAAATTGATAATTAGGGATTCTAAAATTTAGAAATATGAGCAGTTGGAAATTCAGAAATCTTTGAATTATGAGAATCTGGGAATTTTTAAATTAAAAAATTTGTATATGTAGAAACTAAAAAAATTTTGAATAAAATTAATTGAAAGTACAATGTAAGTATCTAAAAATTTAGTAACACAAAAATTACCTTTGACCACCGGTATATAATTGCTTGTCTGATCACATACGACATTATACTACTTATTCGACTCTAACACGTGCATGCTTACTTACTTTCCTCCTAATCAAATCGTCACACGACTACCTTAATCTCTTTGCAATGCATTCGTGTACCTAATTACAACTAATAACACTGTATCTCTCAATCTGACCTTATTTCCTAAAAGTAAACAGATAGTACACATTACTATTATTAACCCTTTGCGGGCCGTGCTTTCTCTTACCTGCAATTTCTTTGTTAATTTAGAAAATAGATCAAGAAGTGGGTTCACAATAAAATGTATTGCAATTATACAGGGTGCATAACAATTAAATTATTTTTAATTTATTACAAGTGGCAAAGAAATGATAACATCTACAAATCAATCTATTTATTTGAATTTTTTCTACGAGTCAAGAGAAACGCGATGTCGAGCTTAGCTCGACATTGGACCGCAAAGGGTTAACACACAGTTTAAATACAAATAATCGATGATGACTTATTAACTCTCGAGCATGTTCCGGTATTTATTAAGATGCCGTTTGAACAACCGTTCCCTTGAATTTGGCAGTAGAACATCGAAACCTTAATTATCTCTCAGCAAGCAAAATATTCCTTTGAGCAGTCTCGTCCGTAGCTGTGTCTGCACGTTTCATTCATCGTGGCTCAGTGTGAAAGATGAAGCGTCTTTTAACGCTCCAGATTATCTGAAAGACATTCATCTTAATTACGACACCGCGTCGGTACGTCGAAAGGATTTGTAATGAAAACCGCTGATTATTCGATACAGAGACGAGACCATCGTTGCATCCGACTGAATAGATTTCACGAATAACGTGTACAGAATGGCTGGATTTCGTGGCAATTGATCCTGATCAGTGGTCATGAAAAATTGAAACCGGAGTGATCCACGGTGAAAGCAAGATTATCATAAATCATCCTTCGTTGGCAGGGGTTTAACAGTGCATTTGTATTTTTCTAAAGTGTTCGTGTAATGGAGGATCTCGAAGAGAGGGGGTTAAATCGTTGAACGCATTTCAGATCATAGAATAATGAGTCACCGCTGTGTGTCAGGAGCGGATTAAGATATTCGATGGCCCCGGGACTATTGTAACTACAAGGAATTAGCTTATAAATAGGGGCGAAAGAAAGAAATTTGTTTAGTGTTAAACATTTTGCAATATATTCTTGTAATGGAATTTACATACTGTTGAACACCCTGTAATACATTTTTGCAATCAAATTCATATATTATCTAATACTGATGTCTGAATGAAGGGGATAAAAATAAGGTTCTGTAATATAATTTAGATATTGTTAAACATCGTGTAATGCAATTTTGTAAGAGAATTTAGTATGATATTTAACACTTTGTAATACATTTTTGTTAGCACATTTATATATTGTCTAATATTTCACATTGTTACTCATTCTTTTTTAAAAAATCATTTATTTATTTTATTATTAAAATATTAAAATAAATGTGTAATATATATATAGAAAACGCGTTAGTATTTGTTAGGCTTTTGGTTGTAAAATGTCATATGTAGAAGTTTCAAATTTCGAAATTTGCGAATTTTTTAAATTGTAAATTTCATAGATTTCAAATATTAAGAATGTAGACCATTTAGAAATTTAAAAATGTTTAAATTTCATAATTTGCTCCTTCCCATATTCTTACAAATTTTTATAAGATTTTAAGATTCAGGAAATCCTACAAAATCTACGATTGCAATAAATTACATGTATCGTTAAAGAGTTACAGAAATGCTTACGTCAGTCTCGTTACATTAAACACAAATTATGTACATCTAAAAAATCGTGAAACTGTAAAGGAACTGGAACATCAACCAGTTTCTGAAGTTCTCCGAAGTTTCGAAAGTTTAATAGATAAATGTGTCTTGTATCGATTTCGTGGATACCGGCGGGATAATGTTGCTCATTCGTTGCGCAACAAAATTTTGACTCCGTTTCCAGACAAATCCTTGAAACGCGGAGAAATAGAGTCAGTTATTTCCGGTGTCGGGAGTGACCTAGGAACGTTGGAAAAAAAATTACGCGATAAAGACAAAAAAGCTGACCCACTTTCGAAAATACGACGAGACTCTCAATTGTGATAAAAAGTCGCCGAATCAGCGTTCCCGACAGCTGGTCGGAAATTAAATGCTTAATGTATGCCTCAAACTGCTATTGGAGGTATATTTAAACGACGCTATCTTCAGCGGCATCTCGCTGGTAAATGTATTTCATTTTAAACGAGGGGCGAAGAAAATATATTATTAATTGGATGCATGTAGTTTGGAAGCTACTGGAATCAGTACAATTCACGTTGAAACATTTTATTTCGACCTGTTAGAAGTTGATTAAAATGTTTTCTTCGATCTACTTATACTTTGCTAAATTTATGGCATTTATCTCGCATTTGTGGAACAATTTTGTATTTTCACGTAGGAATGAAAATAATGAATATTCGTATTTTTAGTTTTCTTTAACATTCTCTTTCTCTTTACGATGAATTTTAAAAACTTTTAATTTGGATTAATTTGGATTTAAAAGTTTATTATTATTTGGTGCGAAATAAATCTTGCATTCTGCATATCACTTTAAATATAATTTAGATCCATGCAATTTATCGTAGTAGCATATTTGAAGCTTATGTATATTTTTCAACGAATAAACAAACCAATTATACCAATTTTATAAATGCTATTACGTAAAAATTACTAATTATTTCTGTTGCAAAATTTATTTACTCAATCAAGAAACGAACAACTTGTTTTAAATTACAGTTTGTTGATTAAAAATCGGAAAAATATGCCAGATGAAATAGAATTTTATAGTACGACTGACTATATTCATTCTGCAGTAAAATAAACATCGTGTAAAGTTTATATCATGAGATTAAGTAATTTTAATTATTAGGGTGTCCCGTAAATTCTTTCCTTTTTTGACAGAAATTCATACACAACATTGTTTAACACTTTGAGCGCCGTGGGTGACGTATGAATTCATACATAAATCTATCGCTAATCTTAGTCGAAACATTTAACAAAACAAAGTATAAAAAATTTCTGTAAATATATTAAAGCCTATCGAATAAACCAGGATAGAATATTATGAAAATTGTCTGTAAAATTTATCGAAAATAAAATTATTTCCTAAAAGAAATTGAAATTGTTTTTGGGTGGCGCTCAAGGTGTTAAAGTTGATTCGTTGTATTAACTTTTCGGCTCTATCACCCTTCTTTATCCTTCAGAAAATAACATTGTTTATTCTTCTTAAAATTATTGGGGATTACCTGTAAAATATTTCTCGAAGTGCGATTTTATGCCATGTCAAAAAAGGAAGAAACTTACGTGCCATCCTAATACTTGAAGATCAGTCTGAGGAATATTGAGGGGTTCTGTAAATGTACTATAGAAAATAACGAACGATCAGAATAGAAAATATCGTTATACCGTTTACAAATTCTTTACACCTCGACAAATATAAAAATCGATCTAACCGAGAGTCCTCCGAATCTCCCGACAATTTATAACTTCGTTTCGAGAGTCTCTAATCTGTCGTAAAACCTATTCACCCTCAATGCCATCTGCAAATTCCGGGCTTCCCGTTTTCTTTCTCGTTCCAACGCTTCGTAACTAAAACTACAAATCCTAGCGAATCGTATTATTATTCCGAAGCACCGTGGAACTATCGGGTTCACGGTGTTGTACGCAGGGAAAATATGCAAGTCGTTCTGACAAGGGTGGAGAGCCGTTCGAGTTACCGAAGATTCGCCTACTCCAGCAGCCCGAAGACCGAACTTCTGGAATGGCTGGCCCTACGAACGACACGACGGTTCCGCGATCACGTACGTTTTCGCGTATCTTCACGCACGTAAGTTCGAGGGAAGGCCACGAGGGAAGCCGGGACGTGCATTCGAGCGGCTCGATTTCGCGGCGAAAATTTACGTCGTGGCTGCACAGGGAATTCCATGGCTTCGCGGCACCGTCTCCCTTCGTCTACGGGATGGGTTTTTGCTTTTTAGCCACGCGGAGCGTAAGGTGCGGTTTCATTCGACCTGGTTGCTCGTCCCTTTGGACGAACCCAGAATACAGGCCTGGGAGGGAGAGTTCGGTTCGCTCGAACGATACCTGTACAGCTAGATCCCTTTCGCAACCCCTTCGCGGCACTGCTCACGGTGTACAACCGCCTACTTTTTATTACCCGGTAATTAATTGTAATGGGAGTTCCAAACGAGGCACCGAATTGTTCCGTTGCTGCTATTTCTTCATCGTGTTTTGGCGCACAATGCTTGTTTCCGTATTTGTGGAATCAAAATAATTTACCAAATGTCTGCTTTAAAAGGAGTCTTGTCAGAAGAGTACAAGATCTAGTTCCGCGTGTATGTATAAGTGAATAATTACAGTGTTTTGTGGTACAATGCTGGTTTCCGTGTTTTCGGAGTCAAAATAATTTACGAAATGTCTGCTTCAAAAAGGGGTCTTGTCAGAAGAGTACAAGGTCTAGTTCCGCGTGTAAATTATTTTCAGTCTTGTCAGAAAAATACAGGGTTAAGTTACATGTCAAAAATATCTTCATCGCCATTAACAATAAAAATAATTCAAGGATGGAGGCCTATATGATTTCAGAATTCTTTTATGGTTATTGAGCGTTAGACTTGAAACTACATGAGATTTCGGTCAATTTTTCTACTTTTAATAATATCAATAATAATTCACATGTTCGAGTTAAGTGAGTCTCCCTAAAGTGTACAATTTTATATAGAACAATAACAATAATTATACATTGTAATTCATCGTTGAATTTGTAAAAAAAGAAGTACGATTTTATTCCTGGCAAAAAACTTAAAACCTCCAAAAAAACGGGGGAGAGTCAACTGAATTTTTGTGAGAAAATTATTTCTTCCAAAAAATTTATACATATGTAGATTTGCAGGTCTGAAGAAATCGTATATCGTTTGTTTCAAGCATTTCTTAATATCCATCGACGTTTACGATAATTACACCTAATTCTCTTTTTACACGATAGATACGTTCCCAAAAAATTCGTGTAAAAAGAGAATTAGGTGTAAGCAATATTAAAAAAATTCTTGTTAAAGTTCACTTAATTTATTTCGTGCTTACACATTTTAATTCATTAAATATATTGTAAAAAATAAATTATACTTTGAGAAAAAGAAAATAATATCTGAAATTCATTAACATAAAAAAAGTTAAAATAATATAAACATAACAAAATTTTATGCATTGTCACTTTTTATTCGTGTTAAAACAAAACAATTCGTGTAAAAAAAGAATTAGGTGTATGTATAAGCATTCCGTAGAATATAAAAATTGATCTGTTCATATATCATTGAAATTTAAAATAACGTTCAAATAACACACAAATAAGCAATTACAAAGCATAATAAGTTGTTTAGTTATAATTATTGTGTATTAGTAATTTTAAGGGATATTTTTCGTTCTGTTACAGATCGACCCGAAGGTAGCGTTTCCCAGGAGAACACATCCAAAGGTAAGAAAACAGAGTTCGCTTTTAAGCAAAGACACCGAATACGCGGGAGACGACAATCGTCGCGCTCGAACCATCTCCTGATCCGCCGACGGTTCCTTTCACGCATGAGAAAGTCCTTTGGCCGAAAAGTCAGGTGCTAAAAGATAAGCCAGACTGCGGACAGGAAGTAGCTAAGGGGCAGACGCGAGCTTTGAAAGTCGACTAACGAAAGAAGGGGGATAGGGAGGGGTTTGTACAGCGAGGAAGAAGGGAACAAACGAGGGAGAAGGATCGCGTCTGAAGAGGGAATAATAAAGAGCCCTCTCTGGTTCTCGTAATAAGAGCAATTAGATGTAATTCATTTCGAAACCCGGAATTATTTTCTTCCCGTTCTAACGGGCCGTTAGTCACGGCCGAAACTGCTCGCCGCGAAACTTTCAAACGTACACTCGGGTGCAATGTTTAATCATGTTTGCACGAGTACACGTGTACAAATTTGACAATTTTTTAACGTTCGAGTTCTTGAAACTTCGAACTTTTGAATGTTCATGTTTTTAGATTTTTAGGTATTTTGACTATTGTATTTGCGAGTATTCGAATTCTCAATTTCTTGAGTTTTTGGATTTTCAAGAATTCAGATTTTCATATTTCCAGGTATTTAGGTTTTTAGATTTATAAATATTCAGATTTTCGGATGGTTTGGTTTTAACATTTACGAATTCTTTACTCTCGAGCCTCGTAATAACTATATTTCCGAATTCAAAGGTCCAAGAACCTTTAATATTCTCAAATTCCTAAGTTCTCAAAATCTCTATTTCTACAAATTTCGTGTCTCCAAATTCCTAGACATCTCAAGATTTTCAAATCTCACAGGGTACGAATTATAGGGAACCCAAATTTTTATATCCCTAAATTTCTACATCAACAAGTTCCTAGATTCCAAATCTGTAAGTCTCCAAATCTTCGAATTTCTATATTCCTAAATTTCCAAATATAATTTTCACATCTCAAGACCCCCAATTACATATGTCACCAAATTTCTATATTCTTAAACATTATAGTCTCTTAATCTCCAAATTCCTATGTTTCAAATTTCTACATCCACAAACCTCTAGATCCCAAATCTCTAAATCCCAGGAATCCCAAACTTCTGTGCTTCTGAATTTCTATATTTTCAAATACTTCTATCCCCAAATGGCAAACTTCAGGAAACCCCAAATCCTCAAATCCGAAGGATCCCAAATTCCTATAATCACAAATTACTATATGCATAAATAATCCCTGTCCTCTGTGTAGATTTCAAAACTCCTAAAGACTCGAATTGCTACATGCCCGCAAGCTGAAGTCCCTAAACCCTAAGAACGTTAAACACCTGCGTCACCAAATTCCTATGTCCACAAATTGGTAAATTTCCAAATTCTTATATCCCCAGATATTCAGACCTTCAACCCGCTGCACAGAAAACTCAGTAAATCCGTAACTCTCAAAGTTTTCAAGGAATTTATGTCCCAATTCTCAATCTCGTTACGGAGTTATCAAATCTTTCGAATGTCCCAAAAAATGAAGGGGTAGGTCCACTCTTCGTTTTTACATATTCCTAGGAAAGCCAGATTTTCTTCCGACTGTACAAGCTCCGGTTCGAACGAGGATAGAATGATATCAAAAGGGAAGGAGGCAGAGTGCAATACACACAGATACACGTTGAGGGTCGAACGAGCCGACGCTCGTGTGTGTGTGCGCGTATGTATTCGCGCGAAACTAGGAAAAGGGTGAGAGGAGGGGCGAGAGAAATTTGCGCGGCTTAATAATATAAATGCCAGGCACACGAATTACCGGCGAGTGACTGAATTGCGCTAATTTTAATTGTACCCTTTCCCTTGTTCCGTCTTCCGTGGCCCCATCGCCACCCTCTCGTCTCCGCTCGATCTCTCGAACCACCCTATTTTTCGTCAACTCTTTTCAACGCTTCTATGCGTCGTGTCGCCGCGGCGTTTTTGAATCTTTTTCTCCTTTTTACTCCCCGCCGTTTGCCATCCTTCTTCGCGGAACGGGAGTACGACCTCGCGACCATCGACCAATTTTATTTGATTTCGTCGTTAAAAGCCGGAAGCGCATAAATTATCAGCTGAACGGGAAATCACGATTCAGCACCGTTGGCCGGTAATCACGTATCCGGCGTATTAACGAGCCGCACGTTCGATCGGCCGGATTGCATCGATGAAAATTTTGTTATTTCTGTTGCAAAGGCTCGTCTATCGTGGACCGTACTTCAATTTGTGCTATTATACGATCGGAGAGGGGAGTTGGGAATTTGGTCGCGTTCTACGATATTGGGATCTTTGAAAGAGGGTTGTTTGCGCGGAACGGGTTTATGGTCGGCGAACAATATTAGTTGGATTTGTCGCCGATTGATTATTTCATTCACGATGTACTACGTTTTATTGGCATTTCGACGTTTGATGGGCTAATTTTTCATTCTTTGCGGAAACTGTTTAGCTGATCCAGACGAGGTTGATGTGTTCCTTCAACCCTTCAGTTTACGGATTAATTAACTTTTATAAACGATATCTTTTTATTTTTATCATTATTATCATTATATTTATTCGTTATTATTTTGCCAACGTGGAACATTATTATAATACTAATTTTAAAAGATGGCTGGATAACAGCTACATTATATTAATAATAATTGTATGATATAATTATGTATTATATTATTTTTGTAGATGTTAGGTTAGGCATCTAAGAATAATTTTCCTTTAGATTATTTCATTATTTAAAAATCAATGAAAGAATTTTTTGAATAATTTTTTACAATTCTACTAATTTCTCAAATACTTTCCAACCTTTCTGCGTTAACACTACCAAATATGAAAATATTGCAGGATTATTTTCGAATGTAAAAGCAGTAAGAATGTTTGATATCTTTCTTACAAAGTATTTCAAAAATTAACAAGTTATAGAAATCAACACGATTTGAGGTATAACATAAAAATGTACAGGCTTTAGGTATTTTTGGTGTTCTAATATTTTAAAAAGCGATTCATTTTTTCGCTATAAGAACTTGTCGTTGAAACGAAATATTATACCAAGTATATTTCCACGTACTACATGTTTAAGATTCATAATAATCGGGAATATATACAACGAGTACTTAGTTAAGTTTCATAAAAATGCAAACATATCGAACAAGTATTTAAGTTTCATCAGAATCGGGAACACGTACAAGCGATGTTAATCGGCATTAAGCAACTCGTTCGAGAAAATCAGCGGGACAATAGTAAAAAGTTCCCAGGAGCAGCCACGAACGGAATGTTCGGCGTATGCGAAATAAAATAACGAGTATTAATCGCGAAATGGGGACAACATATTTTGCTCGAACGCTCGGGGCAGCTGGAACGGGCGGTGCAATTTTCATAAAATCGTGGTCGTACCGGCTGAAACTCTCTTCGGTCCTGTTCGTAACCGCCCTCCTTGTTCGCCACCGAGCTCGTTCGAAAAAGTAATACGAATGCACGCGTTCCGTTTCGAGTTTGGGAGCAATGCCAGCGACCGTTCCGTGCCCGTGCGCCCATGTGCCCGCGATACATACGCTACTAGCACGTCTGGCGCGATCCGCGACGTGATAACTCGACACTATAATAGATGTCATCGTATAGCCGTTCTTAAAGGAACTCCTTTTATTTCGATGTGGAATCACATATCCGCTCGATGTGGGCGTAAACCAACGGAGAAAATCTTACGCTCCGCGACCATAAGCCCTGCCAAACCAACCGGCATCCGCTCGAAAGGAAATCTTAATTTCAACGGGGCACGCTCACATCGTTTCATTAAATTTGATTGGGAAATGTTCGAAAACTCGTTTTGTCGGATTGTGAATTCGATTGTTCTTTTCTATAATTGAACCTTCGTCTTTAATAACAGATTAATTAACAATTGCAGGCACAGTAGAGTGAGTTACTCGGGCCAGTTATAACACTTTGTAATTGAGTCTTTGATTTGCTGAAGTTTGGAAAATGTTTTATGTATATTTATACTGAAATTGATAAATTTTCAAGTTTGGGAATTTGTACGTTCACAAATTTTCAAACCACTAAATTTTTAACCTTTCAAATTTTTGCATTTTTAAATTACTAAATAACCAAATAACTAAATAACTAAATAACTAAATAACTAAATAACTAAATAACTAAATAACTAAATAACAAAATAACTAAATAACTAAATAACTAAATAACTAAATAACTAAATAATTAAATAACTAAATAACTAAATAACTAAATAACTAAATAACTAAATAACTAAATAACTAAATAACTAAATAACTAAATAACTAAATAACTAAATAACTAAATAACTAAATAACTAAATAACTAAATAACTAAATAACTAAATTACTAAATAACTAAATAACTAAATTACTAAATTACTAAATTACTAAATTACTAAATTACTAAATTACTAAATTACTAAATTACTAAATTACTAAATTCCCAATATCACTTCTATTATTTGATATATTAATTCTTTGTAAGCGAAAAGAGTGTAATTGTGCAATTACATTGCGCCTCTATATTGCGAAAGATTAATTTATATTTCAGTCCTTCATAAACATTTTTGACAGTCCTATACATACAGCGTAGTTGTTGCAATCAATTTTGAGCACTCGTTGAAAATATATTCACCATTTGCCCTGTCCTTTACGTACCATCGTTATTCATTCAAATCATGTTCCCAACTGCATACTACTTGCTTCCCAATAAAGTCTAAGATAACGTTCTAAGGGTTAAAAGGATAAATAATGCAATTTTTTATATAATTATATTCAACTCGTTTTTAATCCATAGAATAAGCAAACTTCAAATTCTTAATATGCAAAAAAATTATGATATATAGATGTATCATCGTTGAACGTTGAATTCGCAGAAAAATTTGAACGTCCACGCGCGAATGTTATATTGTTAAACGAAACTATCAATTTAGGTACTACGTACGAATTATAGATGTCAAAATAACTACTGCTCCTCCACGAAGCATAAACGCGCAGAGATAATCCAAGTGTAATTGCATAAATTACCATTCTTCGTGGAAAGTTAAACTATAACCGCTAAATGTTAACAGGGGCTCGAGCCACTGTTCTAATTCTCGTTCCGCAGTGCTTCGGCCGTGATATTACTCACCCCCTAATTCCTCAACGAAGCCAGAAATTTAGCGTCAAAAGTTCGTCAACCCCCAAAACACATGTTAAGCCCGATGAACTTTACGGAGAAAATGGCTGCGTCGCAAAGTTCATTGAAATGTCACCGAGTGTCTCTACGCTACAACCCGTCGTAACAACCTCCTCGAGACCGCGTGCCGGAAGCGCTTTGTTACCGCACTTCCGAGCTAGCGGAAATGGCGCAATGCGCTTCCGACATGGCGGAAAAGTAGCGACAGTCATTACCGAGTCCTCCAGGAACGCCTTAACGTCCTCTTTCTCATCGGTTAGCTTTCTTTTGTATTTCTCCTTTGGCCTTTTGTCTAACTCGTTGAATGTACGCTGTTGGCACGTGAGCGGCAAAGACGCGTGCGAGCAACTGAAGGATCGACAATTGCACTAGGTACAATGATACATTGTATTTAATCAATCTTCACGTTATCCTACATTATAGTTGCTAGAGGTAAATAATTATGCGGTTCATGAGTTCAAATATTGATTCACCTTGTTCACTGGTTCGAATAACAATTCAATTGAATTGATCTTCAAGTCATTCTGGATTATACTTATCAAAGGCAAATAACAATTAAATCAGGGCACTAGTTAAAATAACAATTCAAGTAGTTCACTAGCTTAAACAATAATGCAACCAGGTTATTAGTTCAGATAATAATTGAATCAATTAACCAGGCCAGCTGATAATTCAACCAGTTCACTTGTTTAAATAATAATTTGACTTAAATAATCTTGAAAGTATTCTGGATTACACTTATCCAAGGCAAATGATAATTATATCAGGTTTAATTAGGTCACCTATTTAAATGACAATTCAACTAGTTCACCAATTATTTCGGTTACCATTTTAAGTAGTTGAGCCATGTTAGTAGTCGAACGTGAAAATTAACGCGGAAATTTTTCATGAAGTAGTATAACTATTATAAATTACTATTTGTAAAGTAAACAAATACTTTCATACAAGGTATATCGTTCAAGTCGACCGCCTAAATTATTTTCATTGCTATCGATGACGCTGAAAAATTGTAAAGTCATCTGAAGTTTCGTGCTTTGTTTTCTTGTATTTTTATGAAGAGTGACTATGATTTCGATGTTGAACTTAAGTGTGATAGGTTATGTAACAGTAATGTTGAACTACTACATAAGTGCAATGCAGCTACAAATTTTAAGTAAGAGTAAGTTGCAAACACTTGATACAATGCCTCTATGAATATAACTCGTGTAACATAATATTGCCCAAATTTTACGGTAAAATTTATAAAGACCTTAACTGTGTCTATCCTTTTTATTTTATTTACGTTTAAACTTTTTTTATACAGAAAGAATAATTTCATATATTGTACTAACTGCAGTATAATACGTATTACACCAACTGAAATTGCGATCCAATGGGTCACACTCTTTCACTCGGACCAAGCCTCGGACATAACGCGAGCTATTTATAAAAATTCATCCTACACGGCAGGACAAGAAAGAGCATTATTTCCTCTGTCGAATATGCAGTTATCAGAGCGTTTTTCTCAATGGTTCACGTAGTTGAACGGAAACTTTAAAAACCGTAGTATAAACGATTACGAACACGCGCGCAGAGCTTACATCATGTTGGCGGTGTGTGGATCCCCTTAACCAAGGGCAACGTAGGTCCATGGTGGTATCAGGCAGGGACGGAATAATATCCACTTGTTACTGAGTAGCGATACGGCCGTATAGAGAGACAAGCGTGTACGTGGGACATTATTCAGAGCGGCGCTACCTCGAAAACGTGGGGCGTCGAGAGCATCGGAGAGGGAGCAGGATAGAGATAGATGTGCAAAAGGATCAAGGTTTGAGAGAATCACAGGACAAGAGAGGGAGAAATTGCGGGTGGGGGGCTGGAAGGGGGAATGGGTAAGTGAAGGAAAGCCCAGGAAGAGAGAATAGAAGGGAGAAAGAGAGCTGTAGCACGTCTCGCGTAACGAGCTGCCGGCTCCCCAGGGTGTTCAGCTCCTCCATGCTCACCCCTCTCTGTTCGTCTCCTCGTCTAGTATCATCTCCACCTCTGTGCCCTTGCAACCACCCACGTACTTTCTTTCAGCGAAGTCGTTTTGTTTCCTTCGTCGAGTGAGAGATACCCAACTAGTAGACTGGTCGTTGCCGCTCATGGTGTATCGACGCCGCACCCTCGCGGATCCACGGTTACCGTTTTTGCCCAGCGCCATGAAGGGTTCATCGGTTCGTCCGTTTTCCTTTCCGTCGCTTTATGCCTTTATCTCGTACAGGTTGTTCGGAAAAAAATAATCGATATTCATGTGTTACGCTGATGGATTACGTTGGATCGTTTGTTAGGTCTTAGAATATATATTGCAGCGAGAGGATTACACCTGTGTCCAAGTTTCCTGCAATACAATAGTTCAACAGTTTTTTCGTTTCTTTAGATACATTTGTAGCTTAGAATAATAGTCTTTACCCGTAGCAGAAATAGGATCCAAGGAGTCATTACATTTTAACGAGATTTTTATTGATTTATTGTCGGTCATACCTGGGTGTCAGAACCAGTTAGCCTTAACCGTAGAGTCTTTTGTTTGCGGTTCCCTATTCACGTTGAGGTACTTCTTCCGTTTATTACTCGCTACGGTCATTTTTGAAAACGTCAAAATGTAGATTGTTTGAACACTAGATTTACAGACTTGTAATTAACATTTATTTTTAAATTAAAATTAAACTACAAAAGAAAATAAATAAAGTATGATACGTAAACTGGCTTATAGAATGGTCCTTTACCTTGACAATAGTTAACATAACTTTTGATAAAAGCTACAGCTTCGATAGAAGATACATCTAGTGTTAATTCTGTCCTACATTCGACAGAAAATCTTTTCCCAAAATAAACAATAGAACTGTCTCCTTGTTAAACTCGTACGGAATATTTTCATTATTTCGACCGGCTCGTGTATACGCATCGTGCAAGGTCTCGTTTTCTTCTTCTAACGCGAAAAGTCGAGTTGTCGGAGACGTTGCATGTATAAACAGGCCGCCGTTTCTGGAGATTGACTCGAGGCCAGATCTCGAGGTCAAAGCGTAAAAGGTTTGTAAGGATCGGCGAGAATCACGTGACAGCGGCAAGTTGTCCCGAAAGACCAATTTGTGATTCCGAGTAGAGCAAGGACCACAACCACACGTACATCCTTTAGGTACTTTTGGCTCCCATTACCTTTCTTGGTGGGCGGGTCAAAAGAGACCTGTTACATTCATCTTTCGAGACTAAATACGCTCCCTGGCAAACTCCCTGGCCGGCATTAGAGCGAAATCCCATGCATTTTATACGCGGCGAGGTCATTCAAAGCGACGGCTCGTTACTTATACCGGGTGTGTACTCTGGAACACCCCCTCCCTTAACGGTTCATCCGTGGCACCCTTGTGGACACAGTCCAACCCCGAGGACCTTCGCAACCTTCCTCTAAAACATCAACCTCTCTCTTCTTCCGTCTTGCTGTCTAACGTGTCCACTTTCTCTTCAGCAGCTAGCAGCCTTCCGGCTGTATGTAGCGAGAGCTCGGAAAAGGGGTCGAATCGGGCAGGGGAGGGAATGTTTGCGCGTCGTAAGTGGCGTCCAGTGTCTGTACAACGTTCTACGTCCCTGAAGGTTTCTACTGCCGGAGTCAGGGATCATACACGCCATTTGGTGACAGATACCGCAAGATCCGAGTACATTTATGGCTGCCAACTTACGGGACGGGCGAAGGCAACGGAGAGCCGGAGGTGTAATGTTATCGTTCTCTAGAAAAATACCGTGTTCCGTGGACCGAGAAAGGGGTGTAAAAGTGACGATAAAGGTGATGCTCCTTATCGTTACACGCCGTGAACGGTATCGTTACAGTTTCGCCTGGAATCTGACGAACCTCGAACCGACGGCGGTTGTTGAGATATTTCAACTCGACAAAAGAGTTGTCCTGTTGGATCATCTTCGTTGTTGCCGTAACACGAACATTATTTTCGTCGATGAAAATGTTTTCGATCGCGAACGCGAGCGTGTTGCTCGCCTTGATCGGAGACATTTAGCGGCGTCGCCGGTCTCGGAGATATGAAAAGTTCGGTACCCCCAGTTTTCAAAAGGTACGAACCGATAATCTCTCTTTTATCCCGATCCATTCTGACTGGAGGGTCGATCGTTTCAAGGCACCAGATTGAAATTCGTAGCTCGACTGAGCGCAAAGCACTTTAATGCGCCTCCACCCTTCCGCGCCCTTCCTTCCTATCATGCGGATTTCGAGGTGATCAGTTTTATTGCCCTATCGGTCCCTACTGTTCTTTTTCTCAGACTTATACAGTCGCGTCTCGGAAACCGAATGTAGATCCGACGTGGCCGTTGCAATACTGTATTTTATGCTCGATTGATATTAAAAAATATTACACACCTTGTACGTGAAGTGTTTTGTCTGAAACGGTGATGACAAATGCATAATTGGGTATTAAACTTTCGATATATTGCCACCGACAGGGTTGTAACGGTGTAATATTCTTTACTTTGGGAGTACATGAGATCGTTTCGGTTTTTGAAAAAAATAAACTTCTTAGAAATTCATAGGACAATGGTTACTAGTCAAAATGTATAGTTTTCAGATTATTTAGCACGACTTTTTGGGGATAGTACAGATAACAATGTTCGCGAATATTTTCATTTGAATACTTTTGAGAATATTGACTGTGATGAATTCTTTATGTTTTACCAATTGTCTTTTCTCGTCTGGAGATCATGAATTACAAAATATCTGAAAATTAGAGATATTTTAATTAAAAATCATTCTGCGTCTCTACGAGAAACAGAAAATTTGGCAATTAAAAGGTTTGACAACATAAAAATTGAAAAATTTAAGAGATTTAAAGACCTGCGAAGTTAAGAAGTTGAAAATTCGTGAAATTAAAAGTTAAATTTGGAAATTTTGAAATTAGCAAATTTGAAAATTTAAAAACTTAAGAATTTTATTCTTGTTTTTGAGGATTAGAAAAGTAAATAATGTGACGATTTGAAAGTTTGTCAATGTAAGACATTGACAATTTTGAAATTTGGAAAGTTGAAAATTTGAGGATTTTTGATCTTTAAACTTCAAATATTGCAAATTTTAGAATTAAAAAGTTTCGGAACTGGAAAATCTCTGAACTCGAGGGTTTCATAATATGAAAAAAGAAAAATCTGCATATCGGAGTACATGAAAAGTTGAAAATCTAGAACTTCGAACATCTAAACATTCGAAAATGAATAAATCTGTAATTTCTAAATTCTGTCAAGAATAAAGTATATAGAGGGGATTAGCGTGCTGCTGGGGGTGAACAAACGACTAAGTGAAAATTAAACTAAGAAACTAAGGGAAGTGGATAAGAACCGCTCTTGACAGAAAAGTTTAAGAAGATGAATTGCACGTAGTAAAAAGCTACAAAAGGAAGTTGTTGATTATTCATGAATTTTCTAATGTTAAAAATAATCCCAATGGCTTTATGATTCTATGAATGCGCCGCAACACTATCTTGGCGAATTTTTCGAACTCCTCGCACCCTGTGTCCGTCTCGTCGGTACCAAAATACTAGAACCAAGTAGCGAAATACATCGAGTTCCTGTAGTTTACGCGAGAGAATGTTATCTTGATATCCCTTGATCAACCGTTGTCCAAATGTCTCCGGCGTAAAACAGTCAGCCGGAGTGGCAGTCTGTCGTGTCATTCAGCGAATGAACTGTCCTTGGACAAGCAAATAAATCGGTGCGTTAATCTTCGACAGAAGTTTGTAAAGCAACGAGGGCGAGTCGGGTGGTGTATCGTTTGACCGCGAATCGCACCGTGACTGCCACCTGTCGCTACCGACAGTAGTTTCTCGGTCGGCGGGAGACAGAAGCCTCAGATATGTTGTGTCGCATTGAGATAAGCTAAGCTCTCGCGTGATGGAGCAGCCCGTAAACTCGGGGAGCCACGCCATGATGCCACCGAAATGGCTGCTGGATAATGTATAGGTGTACGTGATGCTCGGCAAACCCCTTGCTCTCCGCGTTCTCGCGGCCTCGAGACGCTCACACGTAGGACGCCGATGTTGTACGTGGAGGATAGGCAAACGCCCACACCACTTTTACGCTTCCCTCGTCGCCGGCGTGTACTCGTTTCTGCTCTATCACGAGTTCTCGCGGGTACACGTAAGCCCCGTCCCGTCATTTCATCGTTTCTCCCTCGCTGAAGAGAGCTAGCTATTTTCGTAGCGATACTTCACATCGTGGATACACCTGGATGCGGTTCGGAGAAACGAGCCCCCATCGTGCTTCCGGCGTGTAACGTGCTCGCCAGATTTTTCGGTGTCGCTCGCGCGTCTCGCCTTTGTTTCGGGAACGTCATTAAAAGCGTTATTTTACGCTCGACTCGCGACGTGCTATGGTTTGTTCGACGCCCTGACGTAACCTGTACAAGTATCTGACTACGCGCGATGCATCGCGCGAGGAAATAGGTTTAGCGTTTAGGGATGCATGCTACGGGAGAAAGGGTTGTTTTGTGTATGGAATATAAAAATTCTGCGTGCACGATGTTACGAAATTCGCGACCCTTTGCTTCACGAAGTATTTTTTATGAACGTTTCTTTCGCTCATTTTTATTGTCTAAATATTTATACGGGGTGCTTGTTTTTTGTTTTTGCTCCTGTTAACCGTACTCACCCCTTTGACGTTTTCGCGTGTCAGAATAACGAACATATAATCATGTCACAGAATTAGTGGAATGAGGTAAAATGTATCCTTATCGAGTTTATAATATAATTTTTTAATGATAGTCATTTTTTCCCAACATATAAAAGTTAATTTATTTATAAAATATTAAATGTTGAGTATTGATCTCCCTATGTTTCTGGGTAAATCAGTTTTCATGTACAATATTGAATGCTTACTACAAAATTACTAGTGAAAATTATATTTGATGGGATGTACCCTTTATTAACCACCACGATTTATAATTATGTAATTAAAAATTAATGTGTTCTTATTATTGCACCGTTGATTGCACATTTTTTGTTAACTGGAACATGTTATGATGTAGATTCATATATTTTCTTCACGAAATTGATGAGTAGATTCATTCATTTTTTTACGAAATTGATAATTTTAGAAATACATTCGAATTTGTAATAATTGGGCTTATCGAAATCTGGAATTATTCTTGTTATCCAATACCGTAATAAAAGAACAATCACTGAAACAGTAAATAACAAATAAAATAGTAAAGTAATAATATACATATAAAGGTATTTATAACATCAACATTGTAAGGTTTCGCTTTATTTATGATTTATAATAACATGTAATAAATAGCTGTTTACATTTACTTTTAATGTACTATGAAAAAACTTCACGATTATGTTTATAAACAATTTGTTAATGTTGCCATATGACCACATTGAAATAAGAACTGAATTGAACACTTAAAAAGAATATCATATGACTAGACCCGATTAAAATATTCATTCTTTACTTTACTCGTTTTGATAACTGGACGTTGTAGATATAATTGATAAAGTTTGTTTCAGAAAAATGAATGTATAAAATATGCATGACAAACTCACAAACATTCAATCTCACATTTGGCAATCGATATGCAGTTGCATATCGATTCTTGCTGTTACTAAAACGAGAAGTCTCGTTCTATGTACAAATAAGTTTTCAGTTTCTATCAATATTCATTTTCTTTAGATTCTATCGAAGTGTCAAGCTTGATTAACAATCAGTGTAACTTTTATATCATGTTATTTGAAATCAATTTTCTTTATCGCATACGTCCGTTTATTATTTAGTTTTGTTAGTTCGGCTTAGGGGTGTTGGAAGATGCGCGATTTTGCAAAATTGGGAAGATCATGCAACAAAGAATGTAATAGTTGAATCACTTTAGTTAAAAATATGTACTTTTGGGAATTTATTAACAGTAGTATGTACAATTTATCTATAATCTATTGCGTAAAATGGTTTACAATGAAGCAAATGACAGATCTACATAAAAATTTGTACACTTTTCAAAAATGAGGAATACTGCACCCAATCTAATTTATCCTAAGTTGAAATATACGTTTCTATTCCTTACAACGACCAAAAACGTAGTATTTAACCGTTATACGCAAACTCCACATCGTTCCTAAATAGTCTCTACGTTATTCAGCATTTTCCGAAAGCTTCGAACATAACTTCGCGTGCACACACGAATTTACATCGGTGATGAAGATGAAACAACATTCATCAATTAACGAAAGTTCAAAGTTTAGCAGGAAGCTGGTAAAAACAGCGTACCGTTTCGATCGCTCTATTAGCATCGACGTCAGAAATTCGTTAACGTCCCGACCGAAAGATCCAGCTTACGAAATCATTTTTCATCGGTCGTAATTGCAGCGTTATCGGAACACTCGTTGCCGTGCGTGTGTAGCTTCTCGAGCGTCGACGTTACATATTCGATGATTAACGATCCGTCGCGACACAAATTCTCGACGCGGCCCGCGAGAATGAGACCCAGCAGCAAATTCAAACGCCGGCGAAATGTAAATTAAACGTCTAACGTGTACGAGCGAGTAGGCCGATCGGGGATTTTAAAACGGAGCGGCCGATACAGATCGCGTTGCCCCGGAACACGGGCAGCGTTCTACGAAGAAAACAAATAACAGCCGCGTTTAATGGACGCCGCATGAATATTCAAAAACTACGGCGCTGTACCTGTTGAACGCCCCGGCCTTATTTATTCTCTTATTCTTTTAATCCGCTCGGCTCGCCGCGACGATTTATACGCCGTTGCCCAGCGGCGTTGATCGAGCGCAATAAATACCGTGGCGAGGTAACGCGCACGTTCCGGGTCTAATATGCTTAATAGCTCGAGGTTTTAATGACGACTCGGTGATGGCAGGGTGGACGGCAGAAGCGGGTTGCATCGCGAACGAGGCTGGAAACAATGTGACACGGCACACAGGTTCGCGTTCTGGGTTGCACGCGCGCGCCTCATCCGAGCGAGCTCGACGGACTCAAAAAGCTTTTCATTTTTTGCCTAGCGCGCTTTTTATCATCGCATTGAATCGACGTGTAGAGAAAAAGGGGGCGGAGGCAGAGAAACGGAACGGAGTGTGTGCGTGTGCCTCTCTACCCTTTCGTCGACTTCCACCCACGCTCGTATCCTCTACCTCCTCCTCTCCTCTCCTCTTCGTCCCTCTTTCGCTCTGTGCGTTACCGACGCGTGTCTCGGCGTTGCATCACGGTGAATGGGTCTGGTAATTGCACGCTTAATATTTCAGGGCTTTCTCCGTGTAAGCATGTGAAAAAAAGTCCGCGATTTAGCCCTGTGAAGCGAGTCCGGGCCTACCCCATCCCCCAACCCCCGCCGTTCCGCCTTTTCACCGCGATATCTTTCTTTCTTCGCCGGTGTTTGCGATGCACTGACGAAAGTAGCAAAGCGGAAACTCGTTCCTCTCGCGCGCACACTGCCTTTATCCTGTCGCTCTCTTCAGTCTTACTTTTCCTTTGCCGCCTTTCCTACCCCGCGCCGTTTTTCCCCTAGCCAACGGGAAAGCTAAACTTTCGGTACTGTGTCCGGACGATTTTTCGCGAGTCACGGCGTCTCGTCGTCGAGACGCAGAAGGATAATGGAACGGAGAGGAGGAACGTACGTCGGTGTTTTGATACCGATACGCGGATACGGGACTTCCTTTGTCTTCGATAACAAAATTATTACCTTTGTAACCTACTTAATTTTGGCGATTGTTAGGCCCTTGATGCCTATTGATGTCTATTGCAGGGAAAGGTGGACGATAAAAAGAAGATGGGATAGAATTAAACATGAAATACTTTAGATAAGAACAAAATGTAAATTTTAGTTTTAGTCATCGGAGGGAGACGGTGAAAGATTATGGACTGACGGTTTAAAGTTAGAAGTAGAATTATAACGAATATTTACACAAATATTTTATTTCGAATATTGTATGATTCCATGTCGTTAAACGAAATTTTGGACTATTACAACTTTTTTTTGTATATCTTTGAGTATGTTGACTTTAAAGAATTAATAAGACGGTGCTTTAAAGAGTTAACAACATGATGATGTACGGAATAGTGGCGTAAAGAATTAACAAGGTGATGGTATAAAGAATTAACAAGATGGTCATGTAAAGAATTTACAAAATCGTACTGTAAAAATTTAACAAAATAGTGGTAAAAATACTAACACACTGCATAATCGTTACGCCTACGTCGAACATTGTAAAAGATAAAGCTAAATCATCTGTCACACCAGACATTATGACTATAGATTTTAGCTTTCAATTGCATCCGCAATAGTTTACATTTCCTTGCGATTTCGTTTATTCCATTCTGAAGCGTCAAGACCCACAGGAATGTAATTTGCATCGGCAATTACACGTTAATAGATCGGACCCTCAAAGCTGCATAGCTGCAGTCCTTCGGTTGTAATCTTAAGTATCAAACGCGTCCGACAAAGTGACTCTAAAATAGCACGTAAGGTGGCTGCGATCGAAGAAAAACGACTGTTCGAAGGTTGAAACCGTACGGCGTTTCTGTCGCCCTGATAAGGGACAAAGGGTGTCCTAATGCGAGTCTTTCGACAAAGCGGCATTTCGGGTTCTCTCGTTCGGCTCGGATCGCGCGACAAAGGCCCGTCGTGATCTCAATCACAAATTGACAATAAAAAATGTCCAATTAACCCGAGGAGCTCGGTGGATAGAATCGACTCGAATTGACTCGACTCGTCCCCTCCCTTCTGCCATCAGACGTCTTTTCACCGCAATGAGGGAATACGGGGCGAAAGAGAGAAGACATCGTGAGAGTGTGCCGGTGCGCGAGAGAGGGAGAAGGAAAGAGACGAGGAGAGCTCGCGTGAAGTTGGAAGCAATCGAGAAGGTTTAATCCCACTCGATTGCGTTCCCTTCCCAGCAACTTTGGTTCTTCGCCGCCCTCTTCACCCTCGCGTTTCATCCCCTGCCTTCAGCGAGCCACTTTTCCCTTTTGCTACGGCCGGGCATGAAACCGGCCGCGCTCGCGCGAACCTGCGTGTCTTCGTGTACAGTCAAGGTCAAATCTGGATTGCCTAGAGGAAATATGGCGAGGACGTGGGTGTGTGGACGAAAAGTAGATTACTTAACAACAGAAGTACCGGCATTGAATGCATGCTTGCTTGAAAACTGAAAATAAAATAAAAAGTAGAAAAATAAACAAATAGATATTGCAGCATCGCCTGACATATACAACCATTCATTAGCTCAATAAAACATGATAGACATTTTGACAAAAGGACGGCAATAAAATTTTATAATAAAAAATGCGACACCCAGAACCAGTCATTTTGACTGCTTGGTAATTTTAGTGTTAACAGTCACTCAAGCAACATATATTTAACAAGAAAACAAAGATTAAATAACAACAGAGTAATAAGAACGTCAGCAATTGTGCGGATGTAAGCATGTCGGTGCGAAAATCACGAATGTCTCGAGCGGCACGATGGCATCAGGAAAAGAAAAGGAGGGCTCTAGAGTGGAAAGTTGAAGGGATGAAAGAGATAGTCGACGGAAAAAGTTAGGCTAGCACAAGCCTGGCTGGTGAATGTGCAATCTGACATTAATCAGACTTGCACGAAACCTTGGGAAGATTGAAGATTGCATAATAACATTAATAATAGTGCTTGCAATATTGACCTACAACTATAAAAATATGAACATAGTCACGTGTGTAAATAAAGAAATATTGATGTCTTGTTTTTCAATTCCTTAACAATAAGAACTTTTTACTAACAATAAGTTCCACCGCTTCAAAAAATCTTAAAAAATTAGAGATTACTAATTATAATAAGGGCTTTATACTGTATAAACAAAAATGTGGTCGCTCGAAAACATCGATAAAAAATCGGCAAATAAAATCATTTAAAAATAGAATTTGCACACCAAAATTCTGGAATAATTCATAGACATGTTTGTCCTTTGGTTGAATAACAATGATCTGACTACTCCCATAGTGATGATAGGGGATTAAAACTTTAGGGAAAGGGGTTTCTTCGAATAATCTATCGCTTGGGGGCACATATACTATACTTATTCGGCTAGACACTTTGAAAGTTGGCAAATATAGGAACTGGAGGTTTTGCACGTTTATAAAAATAAAAATTCGAAAATTCAACGATTGTAAAATTTGAAACATTGATAATTCGAACATGCGAGTATTCAACAGTTACAATGCGTGCTAATTGAAAAACTTGAAAGCACAAAAATTAAAAAATTCGAAAATTAAGAAATTCGAATATTTAAAAATCTAGTAATTCGAAAGTTTGGTAATTTGAAAATCCCAAGATTTAAAACTTGGCAAACAATAAAATTTGAAAGTTTAATAACTCGAAACTTCTAAAGGCCGAAAATTCGAATACTTGAAAATCAGAAACTTCGAAAAATCGATAGCTTACAAATACGAGATACAGGTGCTTAAACAATGTTCAGATTAAATTGGAAAATGATCCCAAGATGTCCCTACAAAAAGTTTAGCCGGTTTGTGTGATGACACGTGAGCTGCCTTGTTAGTTCTACGGTCAGCAAAATGAATTCGTCGCCGGGAAATTAGTGAATAACATGCGGTAGTGGTGCAATCCTCAGTTCGTAAAGTTCTAACACAAAATGTTCAAGTTCACTCATGGACACTTATCCAAAGTCAGCCTACGTTCTGGCCAAGTGTACCTCCTCGACTTACACGATCGAGGATGTGTAAAAAGGAGTTCTTCTTTTATTCACCGCTATCTTTGCGCGTTCCCGCACTGGCCGTATAGAATCTCGAATCCAAGACTGCAAGTCGCACACATACACACACGCACGCGCGCGGGCGTACTTCGAATTGTCTGTCGACGGTCACAAAAGATGCTGTCTAGGTTGCCGGTAGTCAAGCTGTATCGGTATTGGTGGCGGTGGTTGTTCAAGATGGAGAGGAAGGGAGGTGAGACTGCCTCGTAAATATTCTACGGCCAATTTCCCGTTGTACGCGAATACAACGGTTCCCTGGCCGAACGAATCGCAAGCAGGGGCCACGAAAGTCAAGACATCGTCGAAGATATTTTTCACCTCGCCCCGACCGAGCTCGGGGATTTCCGTCTATCCATTGTCGATGAATTCCTGTGGGTTCGGGGAGACGTTCCGTTTTTTTTCTATTTTTATTTTATTCTTTCCCTTCTTCTTCTTCGCCCCCGACTGCTTGAAATCGAATTCGCGCGTCGCAAATCGACGCCTTAACTTCCAAAGAAATTGCCGCAGAAATAAGCTGTGAGTTGCTCTTGCACGCGATGTAGTCGCATTTTGTTGATGAATAATTCCTGGCACTCTGAATTTTTCATTCTTGTTCACTCTTTGTGTATTTAATTTATAGACACGAGTGCGACACTATTTTTTAACACTAGATTTACGGACGATTTATGACCATTTATATTCAAATTGAAATTAAAGTGTAAAAATAAGTAAATAGTGGACAGTACGTATACTAACTCACGCAATGATTATTTACATAGACAAAGGGTTACTTACATTTTGGTACAAGCTCGTTACTAATTATTGTAATTTGAAATAAGGAATTTAAGATGCGTCATTTTGACGGGTTCCGTGAATCTAGTGTTAATGGCTTCATATTGGACTTAGCTTCGTGCATTAGTTATTATTGTGTATTCTACAGTTATTCGATTATTAAATTTAATTGTGATTATCAAATTTGGTTGCGATAACTGTCAAGGAAGATTAATTAATATCCAGTGTATTTTGTTGAAGTGAAATTTCTATCAGTGTGTTGCGATGCTAAAGCGTTAAAAGTGACAGCCACTTGCTATCATCGCTTACAAAGTAAGCAAATTCTCGAACTTCCAAATTTCCATAGAGGAAATTAGAGGAGTTCTTAAATTATCAAATCGTCAAATCTAAAAATTCCACAATTCGTCAATTCTTCAATTTCCAAATTCTTACAGTTTCACTACTTAAATGCAGAGATTCATAAATTTTCGCATTTTAACGTGTTCAAATACTCGAGTATTGAAATTTCGAAATTGCAAAATTTTCAGACTTCCAAATTCCTATATTCCCCAATCCCCAAATCATCAAATTCCAAAAGTCCCTAAATCCCCAAATCTTGTCAAAGTTTCAAAATCTCGAAATACCAATATCACAAATTATCCAAATGATCAGAGGACGTGGGTGTGTGAATGAATTGTAAATAAATTAATAGTCACTGAACAATATGTATGCAACAAATAAGCAACAATCAAATAACAACAAGTAACAAACAGTAACACGCAGTAACAAGAACGTCAGAGGTTGTGTGGGTGTAAAGTGTCGTTATGAAGATCACGAGTGTCTCGAGCGGTGCGATGATCAGTGTTTTTATGCCATTTTTGGGAAGTAATAGACGTAAGAAAAGAAAAGGAGAAGTATAGAGTTGACAGTTGAAGGGGTGAGAAAGGAAAGTCAACGGAAACTTAGGTTCGCACAAGTCTGTCTGCCAAATGTGTAATCTGACAAAGACCAGGGTTGCACGAGAAACTGGAAAAACATGAAATTGTAGAATACGCAGGAAGTGCTTAGAAATACTCAGGCAAAAAAGAAAGTTAAGAATAACGTCGTGGCGAACACCGCCACATTAGAAATAACGGATTCGAAAGGTAAAAATACTAATCTGGCGACCGAAAACGAACAATGAACAAGAAAAAACTGCAGGGAAACTCGCGGGTCTTTCTGGCTTTCTAAGTTTATGGCTGCCACGGGGCGGTTTTCGAAACCTTTGATGGGACGACAATCTTATAGCTAATTACTACCTAGAAATGTTAAATCTATCCGAACTCTAAAGGCATTGTAAGCTTTAATCCGTTAACTGCCAAATTTTATTTCAACTTCACCTTGTGGGTTGTTAATTTATGTATCAAATACTTTTATGAGTTAGACAACATCGAAGCAAAGAATAATTTAAAAAACCAGCATGTAGGCATTTACCGAATACACATTTTATTCCATATATTCGATATTTTATTTGAATATATGTAAAAATATATATTCAAATCCCTATTCGGGGATCGCGGTAACAAACGGGTTAACACAAATTATAAACGCGTTGGTTCGAAATCATCGTCATCGTAAAAATGAATAATCGTTGCTCAGACCATAATTCGAAACAGCAAAGTTTGGTTCAACAGAGTCGATCGATTGTACGATCATTAGCGAGTACGAGCAACGAGACGCGTTGTTCGTACGTCGAGCAAGGAAATGCCTGTCGTCGGTCGCGCAGGCGAATTAATCGCAAACGAATTTATCTTTGACGCTCCGGGTTAAACTAAAACGCCCAGATATTACGGGGAAGTAAGCTCGTTAGAGGGTTTACAGCATCACCGGTACCTCGACCGGCTACCCCTTTCCCCTGCTGTATTTCTCGCGTAGGTGGTAGTAGCTTGCGGTCTGGTAACCGCAGTCTCTACTGCGCTGTCGGTTGCGGATACCTCGGCTTCGTGTGCAACCTCGCGTCTGTTTTGTGCAAAGGGCTTTCAAAAACCGCGACTGCCGAACCGTACCGACTCCCCAAGAACAGACGCCACCGGTACGGCGTGCCAGAGGCCTCTCTCTAAAGCACCGTCGAATACACTTTGCCGGGCCCGTTTTCGATGAAGCTTGAAATCCACTCTTCAGCCAGCCGGCTACGCTAATCCTGCGCGCGACGCGACGTCTGGATAGCCGGTACATACTTTGCTTCGTTATTGTTGCGACGCACACTGGGCGAAATTCGGGAAAAGTGATCAAAAATCGAAATTCACATGTATTAACCCTGTTCGAGATACATAAAACAACATAAATTTGTTTTTTAGTGCGGCATGCTGGCCTGTATACAGCCAGGTCAAGGGACATCTATATTAGCCGGTTTGGCTAACCTTGGCTAATCTCAAAATCTTGAAATTTGTAGTTTTAGGATTTTTGACATTTATGAAATTAGAAATTCTGGGGCTTGAGTATTTCGAATTCTGGAAATTTTGAAATTTCAAAATTTATGGGCTTGAAAATTTTATATTTTTAAATTTTGAAGCTCCGAAATTCGAAAATTTAATAATTTATAAAATTAAAAAATTCAACGTTATTTATCTTAAACCTCGAAAATTTGGAAATTAAAGAATTAGGAAAGGGGGAATTGGAAATTGAAAAATAGAACAGGGGAATAGGGAACGTGGAAAAATAGGGAATGGGGAACATGAAACTGGGAGAATAAGACAATGGAAAAATTAAGAAATTATCAAAGTCCAAAAATAATGAATTAATTAGATTTCAACTCTGCACGCCTAAAAATTTCTAATATCGCCTCTCAGTTCGTTGATATGGTACGACCATTTTCTATACTACAGTACTTTGCCTAGATAAAACTACCCTAAAATTTCATTCTTCGTAATTCCCTAGATCGTCTTTCCCTGAATACTCATTCCCTCTCTACTATTTTTCCGCAACATATCTGGAATAACAAGAAAATCAAACCAGTTTGTGCCCTGCATTTTTCTGAGAATCGATAGTATGGCAAACTTTAACCGTTTGCAGTCGACAATAAACGCTATTCTAATTGAAGCTGCGAGACTCTGAGAATTGGTTCATGGCGATGGGATATGAATTTAGTTATCGGGAAGCGCGTGCGTTTGTGCACCTTTGCCACCTATCCCTTTTCACTGCTTGCCCCGTCTAATCAGTAATTAGAATCTGCGGATATATGTACGTGCGTCTATCCCTTCATGGCAGTCCTTCCGCGCCGCGTGCAGCACGCCTCTCCGTAGACCCTTTCTAGACTGCTGATTAATATTAACCACGTTAGTCGTGCTGTTGTGATTAATATGACGTATCGATCGACGTTATCTAAGTGAATAATTAATTCGAGATTGTACATGCAGTCGGTGCTCGTGTATAATCGTTACGCAACTGGCACGTTTCTGTATCGTCTTGAATACACGTGTGTCCGCCTGACACAGAGTAATTCGGATTTAGGGCCGCTGCAATTTCACTCTAATTATTAGTCTAACGCAACGGCGCACTGTTGAGCTTCGTTATTGTTATCGTGGATTGAATTATCCCCGTAACCCGTGTCTGTTCCTCGTTGGAAAAATAGAAAGATTCAAGTGCGCATTAATCGTGTTTGCTAATTAAATTTGATTCTTTGACTACGAGATGTGCATGAATGGTTAGGAACAAAGCCACACGCGATTGAGATTCTAACTTGAATCATAGTTCGTTCGATGTATACGTATAGAGTATAAACGATAATTGTCAATCCTAGCGTGAAACATGACACAAATACAAATGAAATTTCATTACATCAATGTTATAATTTTCTATAAACGTATCTGATGTAACTTTGATGGATGGAAAGATAAGAATATTCAGAAATCTTCGGTGAAATAGTTAATAATTAATTGAACAAGAAATTTTACTTGAGTATTTGACTGCAGGGTATAAATTAATGAGATTTAGGACATAAAAAGAGATGGATATGCGCACTCACGAATTGCCTTGGATTTATGCAGATTGAGAAAATTATGCGCAGCTCAGTACACGCATGCGCAGATCTGAAACTGCGTACTGAGACTGCGCACACGCACGAAAGTTGGACTTACAATTAGAAAGAAAGATTGACGAATGAACAGAAAGATTGACAGACAACCTACAAAATTCGAATTGCACACATCATTCGATTTAATACAAATGTTCCTTATGGAACTAGCTGTATAACGCACCGAAATTCGTACTTTCGATTATACTTTTAGCATTCTATCATAACGCAACAAATTATGTAAATAATCGTTTATGTAAACTTTAAACAAACTTTAAAGAACATTCCGATCTTCTGGCGACGATACAGTCGATCAACGAGTCAAGCTGCAAAACGATCTGCATCTACTTGCATAATTTGTGACATAGAAAATGGTTTGATTATTGTTTAAAAAATTCTGCTGTTCAGTGCGCCCCCGTTTCTCCAAGCATTTACGTACCGACTTAAACTCTCGCCTCACGCCGAAGTCTCACGGCTTTCTTCCTTCTCTCGGAAACAATGAAACTCCCAATCGCATTTGCGATTCTCCAGCTTCGCAGTCGAGACCCCGTTTCACTCTCTCTCGCTCCCGGATTTTCCTTCTTTTTCCGTCCTCGGCTCGTTTCCACCCACGCCTACTGGCGCTGCCTCGAAAACGGCTCGCCTGTGAATCCTTTTACATTTTTATAAAGCAGCTTAATTCGCTGCCAGGCGAGATGGCGCGGCGAAGGCACGGAGCGAAACGGAAACGGGAGCCGTTGCGAACGAAACGAAATAGAACGGGATAGCAATTCCAGCCGTGACGAGGGTGCACCAGGAATCTATGTATCCCGCGTACTGCGGCGAAATTTTGACGAACCATCGATCATTTTTTCATATTCGGACGCTCGTGTTTCGTCGATACCGTTCCACGTTGTTTTATTCATCCATTTGACTTGCAAATTATGGATTGGCTGCCCATAAATCAACGATTCCGTCTTATCAGACGATCCCCCTTTTCCCTTAGTCCCGCGATTTCTTTTATCTACGTGTTCGTTACGGCGAACGTTGAAATAATAGTCGCCTCCTACTGTGAACTGCGATGTTATGTAACCATGTACAACGTCGAGGAAACGTGCAAATGAAGATGATACATTAGGCGCTTTTCTCCGAACCGAAAACTCTTTTCATCTTTCTTGCCCGCACCGTTAAGTTCACAATCAATTCATAGTTTTCTTGCATTGGATTCAATTTTTAACACATTGATCGCCACGTCATCCACATATGGGTAACGCTTAAACTCCTATATGAATCAATCGTCAATTTAGCAAGAATTTGTTCGTCTGGCTAATTGGAAGCGCTCCTATTAATTACTTGGACCTATGAATAATGAATGAAGAAAAATATTGCAAACGTATTTGGTAAGATCTGTTAATCATAAAAATACTATCTAGTCAAATTTTCTACTGCGTCAGCGTGGCGATCAACGTTAATTCTATGTTAATAATTCTTTCCATAAAGCTTCAAATTTGTTTACGAACGTACTATCGCAGCAACTCACAGGAGCGTATTTCGAGCATTGTTATTAGAAAATAAAATTATATCCCGAAGCTAGTTGGCAAAATTAAATCTCTAGAGCACGAAGGAGGGAAAGAAATTCCGACTTGAGCCACACATCACTGCAGGACTGCATCGTTGGCCGACAGAGGAAAGCCGGAAACGGAAGGCGCTACGGGGTGGCATTCGGTGGGCGAAGCGTGAACATGGGAATGATAAATCGTGGCCGGTTAGGTACGTTAGCTACATACGGCGGCGCAAGGAGAGAATTATTATTGGGGAATTTATTTCACAGCCGAGAAATTATTGCCGCCATTATGCCAGCGGGCGAACACGTGTTTTAACTGGCTAGCCAGGTTAGGCGGCCGTCCGTGCGAACCTGAACGAGCTGCCGCCACGCTCCTCGGACATAATGGTCATTCCATGGGAGCCTTGCGAACGACCACCCTTGTAGAATTTGCCACCCTGCTTTACACCTAACCGGCAATCATCGCGCGCGATGAATCAGTCACTCGGGAACGGGATAGCATTCAGAGATTTTTGGACACTAAGCGGGCGAATGCAAATCTGACAACGTTTTAACTCTCATAATGTGTATAGCTTTTGGTTATACAGGGTGTGTCGCCACATTTTACCATCTAGATTTATGTCGTTATTGTCACACATAGCACATTCTGATGGTACATTTTTTTTTGTAGGTGGACATGTAAATGGCATATGAATGTTGTTAATGTTTTTTAAAATGGAATCATATTTTCTATTCCATCGGCTGATGCTCCTTCATATTCTTTACAAAAAAGTATTAATCTATTTGTGTAAAAAAATCATTAGTTTAGGAGATACTTTAATTTTAATGTTTATTTACAGAAGAGGATTAATATGGCGAAATGACGTCGTCTGATGAAATTTTTTAAAAACATAATCAAAGGTACGACGTTATGGATGATTTCGTTGAGGAAATATATTGGTGTATAATCTTTTTGTGTGTATAGCACTTTTCCCAGCTTCATAATAAATTGATAACGAGCTTATCTTTTCTTCTTTAAAATAGTTCATTATGAAGTGATAATTCACCGTATCAGAGACATAACGGGGACACAATTTCAAATTTAGAATTAAAATATCTCCGAAACTAATGATTTTTTTACACAAATAAATTAATAGTTTCTCATGAAGAATATGAAGAACCATCAGACGATGCAATAAAAAATATGATTCCATTTAAAAAAACATTAACGACCTTCATATGCTCTTTACACGTCCACCTACAAAGAAAATGTACCACCAGAATGTACCCCTCTCAAAACCATTAAACTTCATATGAAACATTGTTTGCTAGGCGTAATAATAATGACGTAAATCTATATGGCAAAATGTGGCGACCTACCCTGTATAAACAACCAGGAGGAAAATCAGTTACCACCCTAATCCGCATAATACTTATGACTTATCGTCATATGAACAGCAAGCATGAAAATCAGAGATGTATCTACTCCTTGCAACCCTTATTGCAACTTATATTTACAAGAACAGCAAGAAGGCGGGTTAGGATGGTGCTCGATATTTGTCCGTACGCCCAGAGCACATATTATTATAAGAATAAGAACAAGGGTTAGGTGGGGCGCGTAAGATTAAACCTTTGAAGTACTATATCGTTACTTAACGTTTTATGCTTTATGTGGAGAGAAAGGTTGTATAATATTTAATTGTATTTCATAATATGTTAGAGTCATCGTGTATTATTTATCCAGATACTGCCCATCCTTATGCTCACGATCTCAAAGTTAATCGACATTGGATTTTGCCAATAACCAAAAAAAGTCAAATAAACGAATCGTTCCTTGTCATCTCTCATCCCGAAAGATTCGCCGCGTTTGCAATTCCCAATCGTGCCTTCGCGTGATGCGAAAATTATACCCCCTTTTATGCATTAGAAATGTACTCGAGCCACGGATCGTAAGAAATAACGAGCTCGATTTTTAAACCAGTGATCGAACCACATTATTCATTCATGACTTTCTTCGGTCCGAGGCAATACATACACAAAAAGAGTGGATTCAAGGTACGCACTGAACATCGTAAGGTCCCGAGGCATTAATTGAGCGGATATCTTGTATTTCCCAGTGGGATAAGCAGGTCGGAGATATCATTCGCCACGGATTTTGAAGTGTTTCAGTTTCAGACTGACAGAAATGAAAAAATGATAACTCAAAGAGGCAAGGGGAAGCTGTTAAACATACATGAACAATGTAAACGGTGTAGATACGGACAACAACAAATATGGGTTGACAAAAAATGAGAGTGTAACACATTGTAACTAAGAGGCCCCACATTCAATGGCTTTTAGTGATTTTGCGATATATGGAAATTTGGGGATTGGTTAAGAATTTGAAAGTATAGAAATTTGGAGATGAGCTAAAAAATTTAGGAATATAGGAATTTGCAGATTTTGCAGTCTGAGAATCGACAGATATGAGAATTTAGGGATTTGGAAGTTTATAAACTTTGTATATGCGGATTTACGCATATCGGAAACGTGAATTGAGTGATTTAGAAATTTCGAAATGTAATACTTTCTGGATATAAGTATTTGGGTGTGTAGAAGTTTGAGAGCTAACATATTTGAGCACCAGGGGATTTATGGCTCTTGGAATTCGAATATGTAGGGATTTAGGGACTTAAAAATTTTATACCAAAATTTTTAAAGCCCTAGAAATTTTCTAGAAATGTCGGCATCTATAAGGTTTCAGGATCCGATAAATTTGCAGACTTAGGTTATTTGGAGGCAAAGATACTTATGGATTATGGTACCTAGCAATTTAGGAATTTGGGAATCTAGACATTTGCAGTTACGAAATTTTCAAATTTTAGAAGTTGGAAATTCGAGAAATCGGGAATTTGTAAATTTGTAAGATTGAAAATTTGGAAATTTGGAAAATTGCGAATTTAAGACATTTGTGAATGTCGGAAATTGGAATATCCGAAAAGTTAAGAGTGTGACGATTCGGAAACGTAGAAATTTGTAAATTTTAAGAATTCGCGAACGCTTAAATATTCTTAGGAATTTAAAAATTTAGATATCTGGGCATTTAGAATGTCGCTTATTTACATTTTTCAAACTTGAGAAATTTAAGGATCAACATTTTAAAACTCAGAAATTTCAGGATCGAGAAACTTAATAATTCAAAGACTCGAAGACTCGAAAAATTGAAAATTTAACGACTAAAAAATTTGAAAAATCAAAACTGGAAATCCTAAGAAGATGTAAACTATATAATTTCATGGCTTGAAAATGAAAATATTTAATTATATAGTAATTTGGGAATATAAAGAATAAAATAATTGTAGACGTAGAAGTTTAGGAATTTAAAAAGTTTATATCCTCATCTAAAGAAGTCTACGTTTCGCTCTGTTCAACGAAGCCGTAATCCACGAATACGGAAAAGTGATAAAGCGAGGAGAGGGTGTAATAGAATGTGCATGTAATAACGGAAAGAACTATACGCTGTATAGATTCCGGAAGAAGGAACGAATAGGGAAATAACGGGAGGCGCGCAGAACCGTGGAAAGAGAAAATTTTCTCTTCTGTGGAAGAAGTTTCGCCACTCTACCCGGCGTGAATGTTCGTTCGCACAAAATTTCTGGGTTTGTTTGGCGAGACCCTGTTGTTTTTTGCTTTATTTCCAACTAGATACACGTCCTACGAATTGTAACGAGATTCTTTGTAGCGCGAAAAGCATACCCGCATTCGTCCTGCGAAATGATATTTGAAAACTGTGGTGATAGAGAAGCTTTGAAGTTTGTCGGGCAAAATTTATCCTCCCTCCGATTCTTTTTTGCTTCTGTATATATTGTATTGTTTCGTGCATTTAAATTACAGTTATTCGTGTTTCAAACGATTAAATGGGCTATTCGCACTTTTCTGATCAGATTGATTAATCTCTCGATTTTAGATATTCTTTCAGTGGATATAAAACCGTCATTTGAAATATTTTATTTGTTCTCTTTACTCTTTACGATGAATTGAGTCATTCATCAGAACTTAAGTATTTATTATACAATTTTTAGTAGAATATATAATTAGGTAGAATATATTTATTTTGGAAAATAACAGTGAATTGATGAAATAAAATGGACTGATCATAAATTTAACTGAATACATATCTAATTTAATATCAAAGATACTTCCATTTTGGGCATAAAACACTAGATAGTTTTCATTGATTTTTATAATCGGGAACAATTAAAACGAAAAATCTGTCGAAGCATTTGTAACAAAATTCGTTTACAAGAAAAATATGAATTTCGACAGATTCTTTGTTAATTTAACAATCAATGAATTGATGTATATTAAAGAGTTCATCGATATTATTAAAGAGTTCAATAATAATTTAGTAACTACTGTGTTCCATTAATGCCCGGAATAGTTACTACAATGATAGTAAATTTACTACTGTATAGGTATGCTATGGCCTGACATTGAAGTAGTGTCTCAATCTCAAATGCCTGAGCGAACTCTGAAACAAATTAATGGTTGGAGTTCAAGTTAGGAATGTGATGTTGAAAATAAGTAGACACTTTTGAATAAATAATGTATACTTAATATAATGCGATTTATAATACAAGTTACTACGTGTTATGTGCTTTTACTGAGATGTATGTGTTCGAGTACTTTAGTGTTGCTAGTGTTCTAGTGTTCTTAATATTCTGAGTTCTATTCGTGTTCTATTGGTGTTGTTAACGTTCTGATGTGTTCTGACTGTCCCTGTCCGAACATCGAAGCAGGCAACCTCGGTATCGGTGGAAATTATTTACTATTGGAAAATGAATTTTTGGTGTGGAGATGGAAGAGAAATTTGTGATTTGGTAGGGTCAGGGAGTCGTGATGTTTTGGTAGAGGTGGGAGAGGAAGAGTAGGAAAAAAGAAAGAATGAGGATGGGAGAGTGAAAGGTTATTATCCGCTTTTTGTCGAATGGTTTTAAAAATCATATCGACCTAACGGTCGGGGAGGGATGCTAATAAAGATTGGTCGGGTCATGGTTTATAGTAGGTGGTAAATGTTATGGGCCTATTTACTGATTGCCCTGACCTGAAGGGTCTACGACGCAGCACTATATCACTAATAATTTACTATTATTGCAGTAAGTAGTATTTAACCATGTATATCTTCTAAAATAATACAGTACATGTCAAAACAAATTTTGCAATGAATTATATTTACCAAAACACAGTAAGGAATTAAATGTCAGTCTGAGAGCTCTGGATAACCAAAAGACTGCGGTTCTCTCATTAAAGTTCGATCGTGGAAAAGTCGTTTGTTCAATTATTTCGGCGCCGAAGCGGAAAAGGAAAACAGGAGAGCGGTGTCTAATTGAATCGCGAATGTTTGACCGGATAATGCTGAGCAACGTCGAAATCCGTTCGCTCCACAGTGTCGGCTACAGAAGCTGGGACGCATTTTGTCTGCGGAACACCGCAATTAACTGTCTGGGATTTCACGCGAGCTCGTACGACGAGGACAGTCGGTGTGAAACGTCAGCTGCAATCTCTGGACACCTCTGTCGTCGCGTCACGGTCAAAATCTGTGAGATGCGAGACGAACGTTGGTCGGTTCCTTAAAAGATCGGCGCCTGGGACGAACACGGGATCCAGGGAACGCGATAAATCAGGGAACGAAGGGCGCGGGTTTACGTTCGAGGAAATAAAACCGACGAACGCGGCGAATCTTTGTGTAGCTGGAACTGTTCGACGTCGACGAAATGTAAGGAGGTGTCGTGTAAACGATTCCGGGGGATAAGTCCGGCCGATAAAGCCCGGATTTTTCCACGGGCGATCAGTCAGTCACCGCGACTCCGGTTATATTATATTAAAGTAGTAAACCGGATAATAAAGCGAGCGAGATCCCTCGGTGTCCGTTCGTTTTACGACTGCCCGTATGATATCTTATATCGCGCACTTAGACTCGCTCTCTGCCAATCATAACTGAGCATGCTGGTCACACGTATGCGCGCGAACGGTTATTTTTCTCCCCGATCGTGGCCGGGACGTATTATGATCCAAAGTCGTTTATTATCGGAGACCGAAGTTTTGTTGATCGCGTTTGCACGACGGGAGAATCGAGTGAATGTGGAAGATATGGCGATGGAAATCCGGGGAGATTCTACATTTTCTCGTTTGGAAATTGGAGCAAGTGGATATTTGAGGATTTGAGAATGTGGGGATTTACAGATGCAGTTGGAGAATTTAGAGATTCCAGTTTCTGGAGATGGGGAGCGTTGGAGATAACAGATTTTGAGTATTTGGAACTTTGGGAATTTAGGAATTTAGGAATTTAGGAATTTAGGAATTTAGGAATTTAGGAATTTAGGAATTTAGGAATTTAGGAATTCATGAATTGGGGAATTGAAGAGTTTGCGAAATTTAGTGGCTATTAAATGTAAAACCTTGGAAAACCTGAGTCTGTGAAATATTCAGAAATTTAGAAATTTGTGCATTCGAAAATTTAGGAATTTGAGAATTTCGAGATTTCGGGATTTCGGGATTTCGGGACTTCAGGATTTCGGAATTTCGGAATTTGGAAATTGGGGATTGTAGAAATATGGGAGTATGGAAATTTAGAAATTTCTTAATTTGGAAATGCAGAAATTCAGAAAATTGTAAATTGGAATCTAACATTTGGAAAGGTAGGCATTTGAGAATTCGGAAATTTGAAACGTTTCGAATTGTCGAAGTATAGAAACTTAGACTTTTGGAAATTTCGAAACCTAGATATTTAATAATGTGGATACTTGGAAAATTAATAATTTGAGAATTCACAACTTAGGAAAGCTTAGAAACGTAGAAATATAGACACAGACATTTGAATACATAAAAGTTAAAATATTGAAAATTGTGAAATTTTGAAATGAAGGTATTTAAAACTGTAGAAATTTGGAGAGTTTCAAATTAATAAATTGCATTATTTACAGATCTAACGTATTAGTGTATTAACAGACTGCTAAATTACATTTAAAGTAATTGCATCGTGTTTTGATTGAAATTGGAACATTGTCAGTTTGCGCTAAAATGAGACACGTAATTTGCGCTAACATTGGACACGTAATTTGATAAGTTTACAAAGTTACTTGGAACATGAACATGACAGAGATAGAATACAATCATTAGTTCAAAAATTTATTTATTGCTTACTGACCAAAATCCATTAGACTATTCAAGTTTAAACAAAAGAGTGTACATATACATATACATTATTCATATAAGTGGACATTATTCCTAAAATTAAAACTAAAACCAAAACTAAATCGCAACGAAATATATTACATATCAATAATATCAAATAAATGATAGAAGATATCGATCACTCGATATACACTGTTGCATTCAATAACCATACTATTTCCACAGTGTAATTAGTAGAAAGTGAACGGAAACATATAAAAAGAATAATAACATATCTTATGGAACGCAAAGTAATTGATGATGTCTAACATACAGTTAAATTTAGATAATAAATAATTGGTATATGGATGTAAACTAGGGATATACGTAAAACACGATATAGTATAACTCAAAATGTAAGAACATAACTACATATGTAAATGTGGTCATTAATGCCGAAAAAGCTGATGCGACATTAAACAAATAAATGAAAAAAAAACGAAAGTGGAACGTTTCTTCGTCACAATTTTCGAACTAAAATTCAAACTAACCTGGAACATCTTTTCTAACCATACAAATTCTCATACAATATTTGTACAAACTCTCCTGTAGTAGACAAAAAATCAATTTGTGTTTCAAAACGAGTAAAATTAACGCGAGAGCTTCGCGTGCGAAGAACGACGCGTGTTTGTCTCTCGAACGCCATGTTACAGCTGGATCGTTGAAAAGGACGCGTTCGTATAAGGACACCGTCGTCGATGTATCAGTTCGAAAGGGTTCTCTAGTCAAATGCACAGATTGGTTCCGATGTTGATTGAAGTGTAACGCAGATAACTCGAATCGTGGCCAGCAGAGCGCTGAATGCACTTGCACGGATAGAGAGATTAGCAAAGGACGTAATGGAGTTCCGGCGACTCAAAAACGATCACGCTTCGTTGAAGCATCCGTCACCAACCAGCCCAAACCATTCTCCTGGTCACGAGCTCATGTAATTCCTGATATAACGTCGTACGTGATTCATATCTGGACGGCAGCCTCGTCTTTGTTTACATAATGCGACCGTCCCTGGAGTCCAGCCAACTGTGTCCGTCCGTGATAATCGTCACAGTGAATTTGGTCAAAACGGCGTCGCTTGATAAGAACGAGAAGATGAATCCATGTCAGAACGAAGTAGGGCCTCTCTTCTTCTCGACTTCGATGATATCACGAGGGATTTCTCGGTGAAAAGTTTAAAAACTTTTTCAGCTGTTCGTCGTGTCGCTGGTTTGTGGCTGGAATGTGATTTGTTTAATACGGAACGGAGGGATAGAAGTATATTAATGGAGATGGATTTAGGACTTTCTCGGAGATGGGAGGATCGAGACGGACTCATGAAGTGAGAGGAGGAGGTGCGATTACTCTTTGAAAGATAATTTGGGAATTTAGAAAATTCGAAATTTGGCATTTTGGCGACTTGGAAATTTAGATGTTTATGGATATGCACATATAAGATATTGGGAGTATCAATTTTTTAAGTTTTGAAGTTTGCCTGTAACTTAGAAATTTGGTAGTTTGGTGACTTCGAAAATTAGAAATTTAGGAATGTAGACATGCAGGAGCCCAGGTATTCGGGAATATAGGAATTTGGGGACGAAGGAATTTGGGGAAGTGGGACTTTGGGAACACAGGAATTTGAAAATGTAGGAATTTGGGAATGCAGGAATTTGGAAATACTAGAATTTGGGGGTGTAGGAGTTTTAATACATTGACTTTTTAGAAATTCACAAATTTACAGGCACACGTACATACGAGTTTGAACGGAATGTTCAGACTCAGAAATTTGCAAATTTCAAAATCTTCTGATTGAAAAACGTGAAAATTGAGAACCTTACAGATTTATGAATTTAGTAATTTGATTTTACAGAAATTAAAAAAATAATAAATACAGCGTTATGGAAGACTAATATTTCTTAATTTTAGTCCCTAGTTATTTGGAAATCTGTTCTTAGGCACTTGCGAATTCTGTATTTTCGAAAATAGGAATAATATCTTCTATTAAAAACGAAAAATGTGACTTGAATGAGTGAAGAATGAAATAATTTCGATATTTCAAGAAAAATAAAATAATTAAAGAGAACAACATTTGAAAGCGTTTGGAAACGAGTGACTAGACGAAACGAGGCTTTCGCAGATGTCGAGGCGAAGTAGAAGATTCCGACGACATATACATCGCGCAGTGTTATGGCAATCTAAGTTGGCATGTTTAGTCAGCTCGAATAAGGCGCGCCCGTAGCGAGTCTGATAGCTGGCTGAGTCAACATTCACGTATTTGCTGTGGCATCGCTGCGAAGCTATCTAGGCGAAGCCCAGTTAGCGAACCAAGAACGAGGAAGGGATGCCTCGTGCCGCGCACAATTTGGTGCAAGATATTGCTTTGAAATGCATCCACCTTACCCTTTACCGCCCTGTTACCGGTGTTTACCCTTCCTACCTGATATCAGCCACGTGCTTTAGTCCGCCTTTTTGACAATGGACAACCTCATCGGTCGCCAGAAACCATTTTTCGCGTCATTCTAATGGTCATGTCAGCTCACACAGATTATGAAGACTAATTAACCTCTTAGGCATGGCTGAATTTTGTGCGGGGCTGCTTCTCTCTACGACAAAGTGTTACCTCGTAGACCCTTCAGGTCAGGGCAACAAAGAAGCCACCATAAACGCGTTCAACGCTCGACAGCAGCAATAAACTCATGAAGCCATTACGAACCCCACGAAGTTCCCTAAAATCACAGTTTACCTACAATTGTCACCGGTAATAGTTCTTTTATTCTTTGCTATGCTTAGAAATATGTATTCTCAACGTCGAGGCGCATCTTAAATTTATTGCTTGCTAGAATCACAGGTATAACTCATAAATCCCCTACGTCACGAGGTCTCGGTTTTTCCAAAATCAGCCGACGTCACGTTTAGGCGTTCCCTTCATACCCCACACCACGAACTTTCCGACCAATTAGGTCAATTTTCCAGTTTCCACCTCCGACGTTATTTCCACAAATCACAGACAACACCCCCATCACATACCTCAATACAAGTTTTCCTACAACACACTTTCCCATCGCTAGACAGAATACTATTAACACTCAAAGAGAACACAATTAGAACTCGGTAGAATAACACAATCAATCAATCAAAACACAACTAAAAACGCAACTACAACTCGTTACACTACATAACACATAATTCATAAACATATCACTCAACAACTTGTAATATATATCATATTAATTTAAGTATATAGTATTTATTATACATGTGTTTATCTCTATTACTACACCACATCATCCTCAATTAGAATTCCAAATATTAATTTATTTCGGAGTTCACTAAGGCAACCGAGAGCGAGACATATTACATCGTGCTCAAGCCGAAGCGTATACAACAAAGTTCAACGCGAATTACGCGTAAATGATACGGCACTGTAATGTGTGACGTATAATGCTGTTCTTTACACGAGTACATTGGAATGAAGTGTTTGATGATTAAATTATAATTTTTCTTAAATATATGATACACGCATTTTAACTTTAACAATTTATTCTAATAAATAATAATACAATTCAGATGACATCCGCGAAAGCCATTATAGTGACGCGTCGTACTGAGAGACGACATCCGCGCAAGCCACTACAGGCTGTCCCACAATTATGGTACGAGCCGAAAAGGGGTGGTAGATGATGCTATACTGAACAACTTTTCCCTTTGCAAAAATATTGGATGAGGCTTCATTTTTAAATTATTAAAGAAAAACACCGACCAATCAGAACGCCAGAATCGCGCGCGCCGCATGTTTGATCACGACCGCGACCAATTAAAACTCGGGCCTACACTTCAGTCTCCAAGCGCGCGCGATCCCCGCGCTCCCATTGGTCGTTGTTTTTCCTTAATAATTTAAAAATGAAGCCTCATCCAATATTTTTACAAAGGAAAAGGTTGTTCAGAATAGCATCACCTACCACCCCTTTCCGGCTCGTACGATAATTGTGGGAAACCCTGTATAGTGGGGCGTAGTCCCTAAGAGGTTAAGATGGTACTTGTACCAGCGCATTCGTAGAATCATAAAGCCATTGGGCTTATTTTTTGTTGCGTACACGTTTTCCTTCGCAGTGAAGATTAACACTAGATTTACGGACGTTCAATGAGCATTCATGATTAAATTGAAAATAAACCTCAAAAATAAGTAACTAACGGATAATGCATAAATCAGTTCATACAAGGGTTCTTTGTCTCGCTGAAGGTTAACACGTATTTTAACATAAGCTGTTCGTATTTGAAAATAAGAGATCCGTCATTTGGACGAGTTCCTAAACCTAGTATTAAGGACTTGAGAAATCTTAAGTAGTAACGTGCATGATAATTCTGACGTTCTCCATAAATCATGTATTTCTGCATATTCTTTCAAATAATTACTTCATTGCAAGTCAAATGAAAGGAAAATAAGAGATTCAGCTGCTTTGAACATTAATGTTAATTTAAGACTGCAATTTGCATTAAAATTTCTACAATATGGCAATAACCATAGATATACTTTCTTCGACTAAATTCTCTCATTTTATTTCCATCTGTAGTCACACGGAATGTTTTCGAAACTGAAAATTAATTTGTTCAAGATTCAATTTTCAATATTCAAATTTCCTTTCAAAATTATGATTTCTAAATTTCTTTTAGTTACTAGATTCTTCTATTTCATTTATATCGTATTTTATTTTTATTCTGTTTGACTAAAGTATTGTTTTTACTGGATTTATTTCTGTTTGTAAAAGTAAAGTTGTCGCCATTTATTTCTGTTTGATAGATTTACTTGTATTTGCAAAAGTAAAGTTACTTCTATTGACTTATATTTACTCGATTTATTTCTATTTGCTCGCTTAAGTACATATATTTTGATGAAAGTTGAGAATATGGATATTTTATAACCACATGAAACCTCATCCCATATTTTAAATATTTTCAGTATTTCATAAATAATCTCATATTATTTTAAGTGAAAAACGAAATAAAAAACAACGTAAATTATCATCGAATATATCAAAGCAATGCTAAAATCGAAGGCACTGACAATCTATGACAAAATATTTCGATCTAAATAATAACATACAATTTTATTCAGAAATAAAATAGTGCCTGACAGTAACAGCTATTATTTCAACTAAAAGGACACTATGGCACAAAACAAATATAGTGGATGCTTATAATCATGAAATTGATACTAAAAATTTATCACAAAGGATTGTAAGACGCTATTTGAATTTTACGTCATGTCGATGAAAACACTTTTACTTCTTTTATTATTATAAATTAGTAGAATCATGTTTGTCTGCGACGTCACAAAGCACGTTAGCCATTTTTATTAATTCATACTCTGGCTGTTGATGTTAAATTTATATCTACAGTGATATAAATGCAACAATAATGCGTTTCATGTATCACAAATGCGACAACGATATATTAAGTATATTACATGTCATAAAATGTCGTATTATATTTATTACATATTACATGTTACAATGACAATTACATACATTATATATATATATATATCAAGTGTAACAATGAATGTGTAAATGAATAATTAAATTGAAATCTATGATTGATCCATCAAATGTAGGAAACAGTTACTCCAGGTGAATGATTAGACAAATAAATGAATGTAATGAATGAATAATTACACGAATAAATGAATTTAATGAGAGAAATGTCAAACAATGAATTTATCAGATGAAATTGTCACGTGATTTGGTTCAAGCAGTTATGGATAGGTTTGCATGGCATTGAAGAATCGAATGAAATATCATCGAATGAATAAGACTAAAAACAAATTGTCACACTTTATTAAATATATGAAGCCTATTAAATTAAAAAGAAGTTCTTCAAAAAAAAGGAGCTTACAGGCGACTTCAATTAGCACCTTTCTATCCGAACGTTTCTTCTACGCCCAACTTCTTTCAACTGATTCTACTCGTCGATCGTAATAAAGATTTCAAGGATAGTAGGTAGATTCGTTACAGAATGATTCAATTTACATTGGCTCCGAACAATTTCTCCTCGTTAGAGCGCGAAAAACACGGTTGCAAATCTTCGTTTTCGGCGGTGAAATCGCTCGCCAAGTTGAACGCGGAAGAAAACTGAACGCGATCCGTTGTCGATGATTATCGCTCTACCAAATTCCCCGGAGATGCAATATCGCAAATGCGTTTCCCTGGTCGACGTATTTACCGATTTCGAATTTCGTCGCGCACGATTCGTCGAACGATATCCGGCTAATACCGATGTTAAGAACGCGAAGACTGATTGGTCGAGTCTTTTGAATATAGCAACTTCGTGCCGTCTGTAGTCGAAGAATCACCCAATGATTTGAGAATAAAAAACTCAAGGATACCTTTGCTAACTGCTTACTAAATTCTGAACTGTTTCTTACTCTAGGTTTTTACTCTAAGGGTTTTTCTAAATCTGACATATTCGCTAAAATTCAGACTCACTGACCCCTGGAATCACTTCCTCTCCTTGACCCCTTGCCTTATAACTTCGTCTCCCACGCGTGACGCACCTGACTGTTGAAATGCAACAAACTTGGCTCGTGTTTTCAGCAGGATCCAATTTCGAGCTCAATTTTATTTATTATTCGTTCAGTAATGATCACCGTATCTAAAACATTCATATGGTAGATGAGCATTCTCTGAATGACTTAAAATTGCAACATTATATCGCACTGTTTGACGTACCTGTTAACAAAATTGTAAGTTAAGGGGTTAATGTACGAGGAAGGTAGGACCTAATTTTCTCATTTCTTACAATCTACGGTGTGCAACCCTGTCTGATCCCCTTCCACTGCGCCCATAGCGCGGTACATCCTTGGAGCGGGGATGACAAAATCGTGCACAGTGGTGGGCATATGTTTGGAAACATCGGGGGAATCCTGTTAGGTCCAGATCCTCGCGGACACTTATTTCTGAAATTCTAAAGGACTCCTTGGAATATGACTTTGTGATACCAAGGCTAAAGCAAAAAAATAGACAATTGTTCATTTCTAAAATGACCCTTATCTGCCGCATGTTGACTGCAGGCCGCCCTGCTGAACTCACAAAGGAAAAAACTGACAGTTTATAAATGTATCTAAGAATATTCCACCATATCGTAAAATTGCTATCTTAACAATCGAAATAACAAAACCATGTGTCGTGGCCGCGAAGTTTCGCCCCGTTTGAAGTATCAGAATCCCCGGCGACAGGCGCGGCCTTACATGGCACTTTTGCAAAGCGGATTTTCGTATACGCGAGTCACGAATAATTTCGCGGAAGCACGAGGGATCGCAACGTCTGCCACGGAATCGGAATTGTAGGTGAAGATGTTAAACAGTTGTCAAGTCCACCCCCGTACCCGGGTTCGGATTTTGGTACGATGGGGTTCTCGTGCGACGATCTGACGAAAATTATACGAAACGAAGAGAGAAAGAGTCTCGCACGGGACGAGGAGGGACGAATGTTGGCCGAGGATAGAACGAGAGAGACACGAGCAGACAGAGGAACAAGCAGACGCCCCGTGAAATTGAATTACAATAAGCAAAGTAAAGTTGGATGATCCAACCATTGTACCCTCCCGTCCGTTGCTACCTCACTGCCAGTTATCTCTTTTCTTCTTTCCGTGGTTCTCTTCGGTTCTATCCTCAAGTTCGTCGAGTCCCTGGTTGAAGAAGAATTTCTCTCGAGTACTACGACAACCGACGGTATTCTTACGCCTTTGTTCCCCGCGGGGCTGAATTAATTGCTGCGTTTTTGACATCCATTCATTGTCGGGTCCCCACAGGCGACGACGACGACGACGTCGGCGACGTCGGGATGAGCGGATAAAGGGAAAAGTTACCGAACGCCTCGTCCTCGTCTGTGTTTCCTCTCTCGCGCCAGGACTTTCGCTCGGATTCGCGAGCATAGCGAAGAATATTATTCCGGCAAAGTCGATAACGTTCCGAAACAGCGAAAGGATGTTTCTCTTTCGACGCTTTCATCTTCATCCAGCCAGCCGGGATCGTTTCGCTGCCGGCTTTATTATTATGCGAACAGCTGAAACAAAACGCCGGTTTCAAAGAGCATTCAGGTGCGAAGTTTGCGAGTTGGTCGACTAAATAAGCAAGAGATTGATACGATGTTTCCTCTTTCCTTGATCATATAAAATACTGGGTTTATTCCCGTATTCTCAGCTATGGTTTCTATATGCGTCACATAACTGAAACCTTTCGTGGCAAATTATTGTTATTGCAGTAAGAGCATTCTTATTTTGATAATTTAATAACTGCATAGCTAAACGATGCAATATATAAACATTAAGGTAGTTAAATAATAAGACAGTTAGACAATCAGATAGTTCAATAATAAGATATTTAAACAACAATTTAATTAAACAAGAAGAAATGAATTTGAATCGATGTCAACACTGTTATATTTGCACTTAAACAAAATGAAACAAATAAAGTTCTAAATTAACATAAAACATCACCTTCCACATGTTTTATTTTATAAATCAAAGTAATAAAAGAAGTTGAGGACGTGACAAATAAAAATAAAAGTCGAATATATTTCGAATAAAGTATAAATGGAACTTGTCTATCATTATATCCATAAATTCATTCATGCGTGTCTGACCATAGTCAATTTTCGATTTAATGATCAACACATTAAGAATAAATGTCTTTAATCTTAAGACTTTAATAAAAGTCTTAATCGTTCAATTTCGTTTTTTAATTCGGAAGTGTACATCAATGTCTCGACATTAAGAATTCTCACAGTGACTTCTATGTACTGTTGCATTAATAATTAATTTGATTTAATTATCAACATCGGTCACATACGATCGCCGTGACGATGAACCTATCGATAAATTTACTGGCGTGAAATTTCCAGCCGATTCAAGATATGCGAAACAGTCGCGGTATTTGGCGCGAAGTATAAGAATTTTAACGTAACCGATCATGTTCGCGTTACGCGCGAATCGATGGCGCAGGAATCTCGGCATCGAACCGGAAGCTCGCGTAGCGATCGTTCGTGGTAAATCGCGGCACAATCGTCAAGTACAACGCGTCTCGCTGGAAACTTAGTTCAGCCGAGAAGTTTCCGTGGAACCGTAGGAAATTGCCGAGCAGGGCCAGCTTTTGTCCTTCCGGTGCATCTTGAGCCAGCCGAGCCGGAGTGCATAACCCCTTCCGGTTCCGGCGACACCGCTGGGAAACTATTGAATATGCATAAGTTATATTAAATTGGGCCACCGGGTGCACGGTGCCATGTGGGGGTGGAAAGTACCTACCAATTACAAGTACTTGGATGAAGTTCGGCTTCTTCCTTTTCAGAGGGGAAACTGGAACGGTGGATGATATACGCACCACGGTATTGCGGATATTTCAGTCGTTTTCGAACACCCGTGATTACTTTATAAAGTGGGTATAAATTATCGAACATACGGGGACTTTCATAGTTTGGCATCTTCTGATGAATGTTTTTTTCTTTAGGCTTCTGTGTTTTAATTGAAATTTTCGGTCAATTTTGCCAATGCATCAGTGGTTGAATAAAATCCCTTAAAGGGATTACTGGGTGGCAATAAGCGTGAAAACACAAAAGTTCTGATTATTATGGGTAAGAGAGATACAATCATTTTTAATATTCTTATTTATTTCGTTTGTGATTATGTGCTGGACGCGGCAAAAATATTAGGAACGTTTATAGGTTTAAATTTCTATTTCATAGATATTATTTCACTATTTTACTAGTTCGCTGCTCCATTTTTTATTGTATAATTTCATCTTTTCATTATTTTAGCGTATTCTTCAATTTACCATTTTATTACTACTAAGTACATCATATTTATATTGTGCAACTATTACGTTATCCGATTACTCCATCATTTATTTATAGTACCAGATTTTCATTTTATTATTCAGTAATCACTACCCCCTACTCATCACTTCCTGCTCCTTATTCACTATTCGCTATTCACTATTCACTATTCGCTATTCATTGTTCGCTATTCGCTGTTCATTATTCGCTATTCGCTGTTCATTATTCGCTATTCACTAATTAATCACTATAACCCACAGCTACCTATTACTCACTACTTTACTATTCCATTTATCCGTTGTTTTATTGTTCTATTACAACAAACGAGATTTTGGCCTTGTAATACTGTTAAATGAGTACTGTCATACGAATCGTAATAATATATAAATTATACAAAATTATTAATAATGCAAGTGACGAAATTATTAATATGTACGTGTAAAACACGTTAGTAAGCTTCTGTCACAATGTGTATTGACTTTTTTTAATATAAAGAATAATTGTATAAGTAAGTCTGTGTTTAATTTATGTTGATGTTCATATATTAGTTTATACTTATTTATTTAATGTTATGTTATATTTGAAGTTTCACAGTAATTGGTCACCGAATGTCCATGCACATGTTAACCTTTTCAGTATTAAATTTTGGGCATGTAGACATATCAGATTATTATTATATAAAACAAACAGTATTTATACGAGAATCATTGTCGGTGAATATTCGTGAGAGCGTTGTTTCATATAATTCATAATTTTACGAAACGAGCGTAATGACGAACAACCGGTGACAAACAAAATGATAAATAAAAATAGTTCTCTTCAGAAACTGAATTTTATCACACTCTTTTATCACACTTTGTGACACTCTTCATTTCATCTTCATATTACCTATCTCGTATATCCGATCAAGAACATTTATTTAAATCACGCAACGCGCATAAATTCCTGTCATCGCAAACCGTGACATTAAATAAAAATTTCAGTTTCTTTTATTCCGAATCTCTTTAATAAGCATCGCATTATATCTCCTATTCGCGTGATCATATTTTGTAATGTTAATACGACAAGCATTTACGAAGTTCACGACGAGAAAACACGCGACCCACGCTAATTAGTGTCACACTATGGCAATTATTTATAAACCATAGAAGTTAACTGGTCGGTCGTTGACAATATGAGAATCAGTTTCTGAGTACGTGTGGTGATGTTGTCGTCGTTATAACAGATTCTTCGGGTCGACAAAACGGCCTACTAATAAAAATTTGCGAAACACTGCGCCGCGTGCGCTAATAAAGCGCGATACAAGAAAGCTCTAAGTAGTCAGGCCTGTTATCACGCTGGTGCTAGATAACGTTCACCCGTTGATTAAATGGTGCGAGAATATGTTACCGGTATTATCGCCTTGGAACGTGAACGTGTCACGAAGATTTTACGAATTTATGACGCCTCACCTAATTTTACTAGGCTGCGTTTTTCTTTATCTTCTCAAAATATCCTCGGAGCTTTAATCACAGTTACCGGACCTAACGAGTAATTTACTAAACGTCCACATGTATTTCGAAATTTATTATCCGTGTAACAAGTATTTTTTAGAAATATTATTAACGAAAAAATACGTTAAGTTTTTCGTTAACGTACATACGGTATTTTATGTATGTCTTGTAAAATCAATGGCTTGGATGAGTAAAAATAATTTATGAACTCAGGAGAGTAACATTAGTTCTTCGTGAATAATTATTTAACAGAATAGAAAACGGTTTTCGGTGTCAATTAATTTCAACGTTTTTTGTTAGAATTTGCATATTTTCTACAGCGCCTCGATCAATGCAAACGCAGGGTTCTCCTTTAACTATCCTTTTATATTATTTTAAAATATCGGTGTAAGCAAGATGTACGCATACAACCTGCGTGTTTCTTACTCTCAACCAAAGATATTGTTAAGGTCTCAATTAATTAACATAAGAAGTAAATTTTTCATTCTGTCGTCCATGTGCTTCCTCTGATTTCAACAGGTTTAACCCTTATTTCTTTGAAGATTAGACTGTAAATATTAAGAAGTCGATATTCGAGCACAGCTATTTCTATTGCGTTGAATAATTTCTCAGACGAAACAGTTGGGGAAATTTAATTAATTATATGCAATTAGCGGGAAGTAACGGGAAAGTTAATACTTAATATTAGTCACTTCGTCGGTTTATTAAATGCTGTATGCGAATGATTGAAGAACCTTTCGATCGTGTTTTTGTTCAATATTGTTCTACGTACGAAACAAAAGTAGGGGCGAGTGTGGTGATAATAGAATTTGACCCACTTCAAAATATTTACTGAACAAGTAAGCAGTTCGCATAAAGTGGTGTTATGTCACTGCGTTAATCGTATTTTCGTTGAACATCGGTGAAAGGGTTAGAAGGGTCGTCGGAGCGAAGGAGTTGAATGGAACAGAAGGAAAAGCGTCGGATGTCGAAGAAAACAACAAGACGGAGAAAGAGAAACAATGGCTGGGGGAACGATTCGGAGGGAAGATGCGACAAAAGCGTAGAACGGATTAGTCTTTATCTACGGGGTTGCGTCTGGTTCCGTAAATTGAAAATCGAAAAGCAGAGAAAGTCAAAGTGGATGAGGAAACGAGGGTGTGCCAGGGGTAATTTGGATCCGTGGCTCGATTGGAAAGCATCGAGACGAATGGATTCCGGATAAATGAGACGAGACCCTCGTAGGCGCTCTAACCATTCGAATAATAGCTCTCAATGACGGATATCGGCTATCAAATAATAATTAACATATTTAATGCCGTGGTGACATCAACCGGTACATCAAATTTGATAAAAAAGGATAATTTTGTTGACAAAAGAAATAATTTTGAAGGAAAGGAGGCTTTTCTTAATATACCAATTAGTGTTACATTAACTCTTTGACTTATGATTTATTTGTCAAGTACGTTAGGCAGCTGTCTAATTACAACTACAATATTAAAACAGATAAAGATTGTTGAAATATTATGACAATTTTGTGTTCGGCAATCCTCGATTATGCAAAGTATAATGGGACTTGAACTCTAAATTGAAAAATTGATCAAATACAATTAAAATAAAAAATGAACATTACAATTTTTGTAGGAATATTTTGTATATGCAATATTTCAATTTTATTACAACAATATTTTCTGGAAAGTCTATTAATTCTTTTATTAATAAATAATTTTATTAAAACATTATAAAGAAGAACAAACAGTAAACAAAAATAATTTTCATTGTAAATAATAATTTTCTAACAAAATAATACCTTGTAGTATCATTCAAGTCGTTATAAATAATTGCAAAAGTTAATAAACTTTAACACACTGATTGTCACAAACTTGTTAGAATTACTTGTTCAACAGTCAATTTCTCAAACGTTTCGAAAATTTGTTTATTCATTTTTTTATTGCTTACGGAAAAATTCTATTACAGTATATGAATTCAAATGAGTTAATATAAACAATATTTACATGTACATATCTAACAAGCCACGAAGCAATGACTTACGAATAGTATCAGACTTAAAGAAAATATCAATTTCCTGTACGTATATACATATATGTATACAATGTTACAATTATATATACAAGTGTATGTGGATCTATAAGATAATCTAATTGTTAGATTCATGTCAGCGTGAGATTTAGGATAGATAACTAGATTTATATCGGTATGGTAAGATCAATAAGTCAATGTAATAAGACTCAACATACAAACGTTTAATTGCTTAAATTATTTGCAACACGAAATTAATTGATTTTCCTGACCATCTCTAAAAATGTCAGCAATCGCAAGCGCTTGATGTCAGGTCCGAGAACAGATCCACTCACAGTCGCTGTTTAGCAAGGATTAATGCGTGAAAAGTCGTTTGACGTTGATTCGTTTATTTTACCCAGTTTGTCCACCATTCCATTTATTCGTTAACGAGCTTATCTTCCCCTAACCACGCGAACCAGTCGGTGGTCTGGGATTCGAGAGGTAGGTTCTCCAGGTGTTCCCTGGCCGCTTTTGACCGCTTCACGCTCGTTGACTTGGATAATAACATAATGCTCCGCGCGGACATGTTCGGCATGCAGAATCTGTGCTCGCGGAATTCTACCCACCGCGATGTATTAGCGGGCCTTTGATAGTTCGTCCGCTAATGCAAAACATTTAGGATGAAATTAGCTTCCTCGTATGTTGCTCGTTCTCTCTCTCTCTTCTGCTTCTTTCTTCTCCTTTCTCCATCGTGGCGTTCTTTCGTTGTTCTCGCCTCTTTATTCCCACGAGTCACGCGGGAAAACTAAAGCGACACAGCGTGTTGCCGTCGGAAATTCTGGTCAGAGAGGACGAACGAAACACGAGCAAAAGCTCGCAAAGCGTCAATCCGCACAAAAGGGACGTTATTGTTGCGATTGGAAGAATTATTATTTGAAGGAACGCGTTGCCACGGAAACGAAAATGGACGTTGTGCTATTGGCAGCTGACACGATGGCAGTTGCCTCTGATTGACTCTCGCACAGTCGAGCAACCTTCTCGACGGACACGCGCGCATTTATCCGATTGCCGAGCGATAAACTGATGTGAACACAAAAGGATGATAAAGTGGTTTGCCCCATTTCCTCGCCCACCAACTTCTCAGCTACCTGTGGTTTAAACAGTCTACCTGTAATTTGATAGTCTAATACTCTACCCACAGTAGGTCAAAGTAAAACTCGGACACTTGCATATTTTTGTTTTGTGAGTAGACTAGCTTGCGTGTCTCGCGTTGCTGCGATCTCAGAAGAAAGGAAATTCACGGAAACACGAAAAATTAATATAGATTGTGTCTTTTTTACTGAAATCCGTTCATTTTCATCGGGAAAATATTTCAAAGTGTCGTTTCAATTCTATGATGTCTATTTATTCGAGTGCTTGAGGATAAACGATTTTTTTTTATTCTTCAGTTGGGATCATTGAAATACGTGGTAACAGTACATCTTCCCCCTTGAATTTCCCATTCAAAATTGTAGCTCCAATGACATTGTACTATGCCAGAAACCATCACGGGAGTGTATTCAACAACTTCCCAAAGTTTCATTGTGATCGTATGAATGTTGTACATAGTAATGCATAAAGGACAAACGGACATACATTCGTATTTATATACATAGATAATTAGTGTAGAGCACGAATTAAATGAAGCTGAAGTTACAGGCATAGAAATCCATGAAAAACGAAAACAAAATTTCAATCTGTTAATCGTATAACAAGCAGAGTATCAAACTGAAAGGAAATTCATCTCAAACTAAAACTCGGCCAAGTGGCAACGTGGTAATTATACAGTTGAAAAATTAATGCGATCAATTCTGAATCGATCGAAAGCTGTCGAAACAAACAAATGGCTGTCAACCAAGTTTTAAAAATAATGTAAAAGATGTACATATAAAAAGTTCTCTATTGTCCAAGTTTCAGTTTGAAACGAATTTCCCATCGGTTGGGCACTTTGTTTCTTATTTAATTAATACGTTGTAATTTTGTCTTCGTTTTTCATGGATTTCTATGCCTGTAACTGCAGGTTAATAAAAGTCACTGAATCGATCATTTAATTCGTGCTCTACACCAATTATCCACTCATAAAACAAAAATATGCAAGTATCCGAGTTTTACTTTGACTTACTGTGTAAACTAAAATCCAATGCAGATTCACATTGTATGATTCGCATATGCGCTATAGATTATAGGTTATTAATGAAATGTTTGCAAACAGTTTTTCTGCCATAATTCTACAATTTTATGTCGTCATTACACGATCTTGTGTCGTAATTATACGATTTGCATACCATAAATGTACAGTTTTATACCAGTTATATCATTTTTATATCATAATTATATGAGCATTATGTTATTTTTATACATTTATTTATGCGTTTAGGAACGAATGTATGTAGATCTGAATTAGGCATAAGAGTCAGTGAACATTTTTCGTGCTCAATTTTTTAGGTATACTGCACGCTCAATAAACACCCGAATTCGGGGCTGTAGAGATAGGTAGTTCTGGTAAACATATATTTATTAAACGGTAACACGTACAGTGAGCCATGAATTTTTGGCTATCTCCGTTATTTTTAGAGATACAAAAATAGTTTATTAGAGCAGTATAATATGTTATACTGCTCGCCCGCTAAACACCCGGTTCAAGGGTGTTAGAGGCAAGCTGTTCCAGTAAACGGATGTTTATCAAACGGCTACGTATGCGGTGGGTCATGAATTTTTTATCTTCGTCATTTTTAGAAATATGGAGATAGTCTATTTACAAGAATGGTATGGTATATAGATAGCCATAATATAGTAGTATCAATTTTTTGAAAACTCGACACTTTTAAAATCGAAAATTTTAAGGTTAACCCAATATTTTTAAACGGATAAGAAAATAATTGTGGAACGGAAATATTTTGTTGTTTAAGTTGATCGATCATTCAGAATATTCTGCGTGATGTAGTGTGAAGGTATTTATAACATTTTTTTAGTAATCAAGTTCAATAATTAAGCTTAGTAGCTACGCTTAGTAATTAGGACAAAAATCTTAAGAAATTTGAAGATTTATGAAATCTCGAAAGTTGAATCCAAAAGATTTTGAAAAATTAAAAATAAAAATCAGAATTCAAACTGAATTTGAAGAATTTGCAAATTTGGAGCTTTCACAGTCTGTGTATTTAAGACATTTGGTAATGATAAAATTTGAAAATTAAAAAATTTGTAAAGTCAAAAATTTAAAAGATGTAGTGATTTGGAAACGCAGAAATTTGTATCTGTAGACAATTTGGTACTAAGAAACTTGAAAAATGTAGAACTTTAGAAATTTTAAACTTTAAATATGTGATAATTTAGAAACTTAGGAATTTCAGAGTGTAGAGATTTAGAAGCTTAGAAAATTGAGCAATTTCGAAATTTATATATGTAGGAATTCGAAAATTCGATATTCTGCAGGTCTAAACATTCGGAAATTCGAATACTTGAAAAGTACGAAAATATAAACTCTGCGAAATTTTTAATATATATCTACTTTCTCAAAGAAAATCCCCATTACGGGTACCCTAAAAAAAAAACACCTTCCATTACAAAAAAATCGGTTGTATATTAAAAAATCAGTTCGAACATATCTTAATAGCAACTTAGCCCAACATTTATCCTAAATTTCAACACAGGAAACTCGCATTTATCCACTACACAAACATCAAATCTCTAACTATACAACCTAGAACGTAAGTTGACTCTCCCAAAAAGAACCGTCCACATATCCAATTACCGAATCAAAGATCAGCCACGAAAGAAGAACACAACCCTATCGCCTTTGGTAATTTCGACACGCAGCTACCTAATTAGAACATCGTTACAGAACGAACGAGCCTCCTAATCTCGCCGAAACAGCGAGATGAGAGACAAAACAACGCGAAGAGAAAGCTGAAAGAGAGAGGGATGATAATGATTCTCGCAGCAAACAGAGACAAGAGAAACGTTAGCGGTGGCGAGCTCATCTTAGTTGCTCGACTAAATCTCTCTGTAAGCGGAGTAAGCGAGCTACTGTGGCAATTCGTAACAACTATTAGCGAACTGACATTCATCTCGTTTAACTCGAGTTAGCGGGCAGGCCGCGTAAACCGGGTCCGGTGCCGTGTTAGCAAGCTACGTTGCTTAATGTGCACGGTGCCAACGAGAATCGCCCCACTAATTTATACCAGCCGATGCGGCCTATTCACACCGTCGACACCATTAATCAATATCGTTCATTAGATCGATACAATGCACTACGCGCGCACCGATCAATTGCAAAACAGGCTGTTCGGTTGGAGAACCCAGCCTTATAGACGCCCTGTGTACCAACGAACAGAAATAATTAAACTGTGCCCTAACGGATTCGACGAAATTTGGTTCGCTCGATTCGTTGCGGACTCCGAGTCAATCAACTACCGTTCCGATGCGATCAATTCCTCCGGTATAGATGGATCCTGTTATGGATTTCTGGATGATATTTATGCGAAGTTTGGGAAACAATAAAATGATCGATGGATATGTCTGGTTATCTGCTTTGATATTTGAGAATTTGAGGCATTTGTGTTTGTATAGTGCGAAGTTTTGCTTTTTGAAGCGTACGGTGTTCAGGAAAATAAAAACTCTGTTTGCGCAGAACTGCTTTTTTATCGGGTAAAAATCAATGGAAGAAATGGTGTTTGAATTATTCATCATAGAAATATATTCAATTGTTTGAGGTGGATCAGAATAAATAAAGTAATAAATGAATAACATCGTAAAAGGGTGAACAAAATTTGGGGCAGTTTTTAACTAACGTAATGTCAAATAATCAATGCTAACTTCTAAAGTCGATGTTTCCAAATTCCTCATTTTCTAAGTTATCAAATTTCCGTTACTCACAAATTCTTCATTTTCTATATGATCAGACCTCAGATTTCCAAATTCACAAATTCCAAATTATCAATTTTCTAAATCATCAAACGTACAAATTCACAAACTCCTAAAATTCTAAAATATTAAATTCCTTCCAAATTTCTCCTTCCCTATATTATCAGATCCTAGAACTTTGGAATTGATCATTTTCTGAATCATTGACTTCCAATTTCGGAAATCATGGGCCCAAATTTTCAAACTCCCAATTTTCAAGGACCCCAAATCATCAAATTCTCAAATTCTCGATTTCATAAAGCATCGAATAGCCAAATTCTCAAAAGTTTCCTCTTTGAACAAAAATTCCAGTCACGTCAGCGTACATCAACGTCGTTCGACCCCATATATGAACTTCCAGCGTGTCTAACAGAATCATCGGCTTAAGCGTGTCTGAACTTTCTTTCGGATCCGATTTATATTGGAGCCTTATATGTACCCTAGAAGCGTGAGAAAAACGTTTCGCTGCCACAGCGCCGTTTTACCCGATCGATTTGCTTGATTATCCGGCAAAAAATAGTGACGGATTCTAGGCGTTCCCTCGTTACGTCTACGTCTCGCGAATCGATTAGTCGCGTTGTTTGGACCAGGAGCAATTTCCGTGAAATCCCATATCCCCGGAAGGCGTAGCCTGACCGGAAGTCGATCCGCCCTGCTCCCCGGGATACTGAAATCTCAGTAGATTCGCTAAGTAGCAATATAAGATAAATTAGCTCTGTCAGAGCGCACACGGGGTTGTTGTTCCATCGTTGATTCTCTTTCTCTATCGTTCCTCATCCAAACACTCGGCCTCCCTCGAGATGTTGTACCTGTCTCGCGATGCGATGCCACCCTGCCACCCCTCACCTTTCCCCGCCACGTTTACCTTGATGTATACACGAACTCGAACGAACGCATCTAGCACAGTTAAATCCGGAATTCTAATCAATTCTGTAGAATCAAGGTACTTTTACGGGTATGTTCGGCTTTATTTAATTCTGGATAAGTGAACTTACACTGCTCGACAAAATTATGAGACGCCCTGATATTTATAGGTTTAGGTATAGTTATGAAAAAATATATTTCATCAAATGAAAATTGTTAGTGAAAATTTACAAATGAAAGCATTTAAGAACTTGAGAACAGGGAAAAAATAAAAAACGAGAGTAACAGGATATAAAGGAATATTCTCGTTCTTAAAGATTCAAGAATTCAGAAGAATTTAAATTTTAAAAATAAAAGAATTTGAGAACTAAAAAATTTAGGAGCTCAAAAGTATATAAAACCCGAAAATTTGAATTTACAAATTTGTAAACTTACAAATCACTGAATTTAGAGAACATAAACGTATAAAAATTAAAACATTTCTGAATTTCAAGATCCGAACACGTGGAAACTCAGAGATTCGACAACTCGGGAATTTAATAACTCGGAACTTTAGAAATTTTCAAATCGGGATAAACACGTTAGCCTGGATATTTGTAAATCACTAAAATCAGGATAAGCATGTTAGTTTGCAAATTTGTAAATTTTTGTAATCTACAAATATCCAAAGTAAAGTGTTTATCTTGATTCCAAGAAACCGTACGTTGCATTCGAGTGTACTCCTCCGTTTATATGCACCTGCAAAACACCTTCTGAACATAAAATTTTAACGCATCGCGTATCACTGGTCTGACATCCTGTACGATGCCGAATACGTCTGCGCGAACCGGAACAATGCAATTCGTCGTGGTTGCACGCATAAATGCATGTTTCGAAAACCACGTAATGGACAACTACATCGAGGGTAAACGAACACCGAACCTTGGCCATGCTCGAAGATAGAATCCGGAGCTCATCAAGGTAATGCAGCTGGGATTATCCTGAAACCGAGCGCGTTCCCAATACCGAGAGCCGGGAGTAGCGGCTTGGCTCTCGGGAAAGGTGGAGCCTCGGCAGGTTATTAGTTGATCGTTTGATCGAAATCCCGCGGAGACTGCTAGACATTTCTGACATATGCTGCCTCTGTGTCAATCTTTCCGAATTGTGTACCTTCCGCTGCTCGATATTGGCTTATTTACGGAAATAATTCGGCGCATAACTCTTCGACTGTTCATTTTCTGCATGTGAAGTGACTGATAATGGAAAATTGGACACATTTGATAACTGACAAGGTTAAATCGCAATGGTAGGAAAGAAATGCATTTGTTATATGGATAGTTAATATAACTGATCGTAATACATTTCACGACCACGTGCTTATTGCGACGGCACTTTACATGAACTATTTAGAAGATGGCGTAAAAAAAGGAAATGGAAGATTCGTGTTCTTGCGACCGATTCGAGTAACACGTATTGTCTTCTCACGATAAATTACAACTACCGTAAAATAGCATCCTTGGGGTGTCAGTTTGAAGCTTAAACTGTAATAAAGATTATACGAATTGTTTGATAGTGTTCTTGATATAAACTGATGGCCAGTTACAGAAGACAATGCCCGATTTTAAAGTAGAAACTCTGACATGAAGTGGTATGAGTGTATCTAAAAACAGTATTTATGTTTTATTAATTTGAAACTCTAATGAACAGGAATGTAATGGAAATTATTACGTAACCAGTTTGGTAATGTGTTTCATCTTTCATAAAAACTGGTTATAAATTAAATACTGTTATTTAATATTGAAGAATATTAGATTGACTAAAATAAAAGAAGTGACAAATTTGTATAAAAATTAATTACATTATTCTCACGAGATTGAATGCAACAAATTTCCCAACATACTCAGGAAAGGGCTGCAAAAAATTTTTGTGTTTATATTTTTGTCGTGGAATTGAGCAAAGCTGTACAAAAATTTTCCAATTAATTTACAATATACATAAAATTCATAAAATCCATAAAATCCATAAATTTCATAAAATTCATAAAATTCATAAAATTCATAAAATTCATAAAATTCATAAAATTCATAAAATTCATAAAATTCATAAAATTCATAAAATCCATACATTTCCCAAAATTCATAAAATCCACAAATTTCACACAATTCATAAAATACATAAAATTCATAAAATGCATTAAACTCATTAAACTCATTATTTAATTAAAATTGTTGCACACGCTGTCTAAACATAAACATACATAAACTAATTTGTATAACAAATCGGTCCGTTCTTATTTTCTACAATGAATTAATAACATGAAATTATTTAGAATTATTTATCTGTAATGCAGACATGTTTTATATTTCCCTTATTAAATGTGTATGTAACGAATTATATTTTTTAATTGTTTGAAATAATAATGTTAATATAACAGGATAACTTGTATTACCGTTGCTACAACTAATTTTAAGTTTGTGCCGAAAATGATAAGTTCCCTGCCAGTTTCCGTATCGTAGATTTTTCATAATTCTAAGAGTAACGCAGAAAGGGAACGTTTTTAAAGAATTTCTTATTACCTTTTTCGCCACTGTCTGCAAGCTAACATCTTACGCCGGAACTAATAAAACTTTTGCCGAAAAATTTCTTCCGAAACTTTCAGAAGGGACTTTAAACTTCAATCTTTGCCGATGAAAAAAGTACCCGTCCTTTAATTTCACCCCCTGTGTGAGCATATCGTTTCGCGAAGAACGAGCACTTTGTACGATTTCCTCTTGAACTTCGGCGAAGAAAAACGACAAGTTGCGCTTTTGAGATGAAAACTTCCACTCCAGAATTAGAAACCTAAAACAAAAATTTCGGACAAAGCAGTACTCTTACACATTAACACAAGTGGACCATAAATTTTCTGTCGGACAATTCGCTTCGCATATTTAATTTCGGTGAGTTTCTTGAACGCTTTTCATTTTTGTATGAATAAACAGAAGCTGAAAATGTTTATAATTTGATAGAGTTTTAACGAATATATTTATATGTGGGTGTTGCAGTGAAGCAACTTATAACAAAAATAATCATATGGTAAATTAATTGAATGGTTTGTTACAAAAATGTAACCATATAAGAAACACATTGTAATACCTAATAGAAATAAATTTGTTGAATGAAATTTAATCTGTTTGAAACTAACATCGTCACTAATAGTCACGTAGTCGATGCGACATAAAACCAGGAAGAAGAAAAGAATAGGTCTGTAATATAAATAATACCTTCTGGTACTACTCAAACTTTCTAATATTAATTCCTCCTGCACTTTATTACCAGAAATGTGGATTTAAGGGATTTGAACCTTTCGAATTCGTAAAAAATGACTTTTGTTCATTTATCAACATCGGAAATAATTTGTATTTCTTCTAGACTCGTGGAAATTATTTTTAAATAATTTTTTAGCTCTTTCAGACTACAAAAAATTATTTTTGTATAGTTCTTATACTAAGGATCTTTTTGAATAAATTCTAAAATTTTCAAAAAAGTAACACTTGTAAAAAGTAAAAGGAAACGTTTTTTTAATCCTTTTGAAATACACAATAAAAAATCCAGAAAGGTATTTGAAAAATCTATTATAAATCTCTTTGATATGAAATTAACTTTCTCCTAAGAAGAGTGACTAAATCAGACTCAAAATGTAGGTTAAAAATTGATTTGTCCACGAGTACTTTTTGCTCCACGATATAACGCAGGATAATTCTCCTTTTAATAAACTAGAGTTTCATCTCGTGCACTACAAGCTATGCCCGTGACGCACTCGCAGTTGAAGTACGGTAAACTTTTCTCATATTTTTAGTACGCTTGAATTTTCAGTTTATATCTAATTATAATGTGCACGGTCAAGGATCGCTGAATAAGAAAACCTCCGTAGCACTTTAACTTTCTTTATATGTGTTGAAATTGTGCCGACGAATATTTAGTTACCTCTGATGCACCTGCGGAATAAATCATATTGTAAGAATTTATCCATTTGCCTGTGGCGTATTTCCACACGGAATCATCAATATTTGTATACTGAAATATGTACAACTGAAAAATACTGAATAACATAGTGTTATTCAATTACTTGCAGTCGACAGGGAACGATTGTATGTAGATCAGTTTAGTAAACCTAAATAAATGAGAATTCATATGTATAATGTCACCTCTGCGTCACGAATTTTCATTCGTTTATAGATTCCTAATAAAGAAAAGTTTAATGCAAGAGTCGCAGGGTATAGAGCGTACAATATAAGTAAAAAACAAATTCAAAAACAGTTTACTGTCACGACGAAATCGAGATCAGTTTGGATTTTATAAATAGCAACACATAGTTCAATAGTTCAATCTCATGCTATTTTTACTAACATGTGCTCAATTTACACAATCGAAAATCTGAAATATTCAGTTTTTCGTTGTATTTGTCTTTCAAATAGTATAAACAATATTTGACAAGATTACTGAATATAACGCAAGTGGGACATAAGAAAAATGCCTTTTAAATGCATTTTCCCATAACAGAAATAACATATTGACATACTAATAAAATGTTAATAAAATTACGTCATACGTGGTTTGAATTTGCTCGATGTTTGTTCCGGAACGATAGAAAGAAATAAATGTATTCGTGTTTGTGAATCAAGTGACCTCGATTCTGCCAGGAAAATAAACTGTTTTCGAAATTTTTTTGACCCGCATCTATTGTACTCTTCCTATTCTGAAACTTTTGCTCCAAATTCTTCTTGCCAGATGTCTGCAACTGGATGAAAAATTGTTCGCCACGTTAGAGATACACCCTGTGTACCCAAAATTCCTCGACACTTAGACCTTCTTTGCTCTCATATTTCCTATTGGAGTAACCAACGTTTCACACAATGCGTATCAGTGTATCCTACATGTAACCTAGTACCTGCCACAGTACCTAACATCTGACCTACTCATAATACCTATCAAAGTATCCAACATTTCACTTAATACCCATCAAAGTATCTAACTGTTGAATAATCAACTACAGAGTTGGTTTGTTTCCAACAAACGCTAACGAATATTTATTAAATATAACAGTAAAATTAGAAAATATGTATAAGAGTGTTCAGTCTTGAAACGCGCTAAATTCAGAGACTGTCTTTGCTGTGTGTTGTTGCCGAACCGACTGCTTAGGTTGTACTGCTAAAACGGCTATTTTATACATAAGCGAAGGGGAAGTGCAGCTATGCACCCCCTAGAGGAGAGAGTCTTGCTTTTCTCTTAACGGTCAGCTACGACCTCGGCGCAGGGCTCGAGCTGACCGTTTTTTATGGCTCTGACTTATACCTACGTGTAGTTGAATGTACGTTTTCGCAGCTAACAAACATATTTAAACTTCGTTCAAAATATCCAGGATTTCTGCAAAAATCCAACACTAACATCTAAAATAATACTTACCAGAGTACTCAACATCTAATCTAATATCTAACAAAGTACTTAACGTGCAACGTAATACCTATCAAAGTGCGCAACATCTAAGTTAACACTTTGATCGCCATGTCATCCACATATGTGTGACGCTTTTTCCATATGAATAAATCATCTATTTAGTAAGAATCTGTTCATTTATCTAATTGGAAACACTAGTAGTAATTACTTGGGCCTATGAGTAATAGATAAAACAAAATATTGCGAATCTATTTGGTAGGATTTATCAATCATAAAATACTATCAAGTAAGATTTATAACTGTGTAAGATGTAAATATTGCTGACGCCGCGCCGCACATACAAATTATGTCAAGAGAACGTCACGAAGAAAGCAGGTGCGGGTCAACGGAATAATAGCGCGGAGCTGGTTCTGGTCGAAGGACGGGTCTTGTTGCAATCGGTTTCCGGTCGAACAGCGTCAGTTCGGTGGATCAGATTAACCGGACAGTGGCAAATTTATCTCGCAGCGTAACGAGTGAGTCCGGTCCGCGCGCACGAAGGGTGCGGATAAATACGCGCGTTTAGCGGATTGATTGGCTACAGCACACTTTGGCGAGGCTCGCTACGGCTCGGTGCACTTTTGCTGTCGTCGCACCGAATATAGACGCGCTCTTGAGTCACATGCAACGTGCTTGGACCGTTCCTTACCATTCGTGGCAAGGTTAAATTCTGCTCTGCTCGGGGTTCCTTGGTAAACCGCTATAAACGAACGCTGTCTCCGCGAGCACCGGCTCCCTAGTGATTGCGGTCGACTCTGACGCAATCTGTTGTCGAATAATGTTGTTTAACGCTATTTCTACCAAGCGGTGTCGAAAGACACCTTTCAAAATTTAGCATAAAATGATTCTCTACCTTGAATCGTTTCGCCACAATTATTTTTTTGATTATTCATACAATAGTTGTTAAGTTAATTCAGCGGTATCATTTTCCTCCATCTGATCTTACTAAATCTAAAAATGCGCATATGGTAAACTTATTTGTACCACGAGGTGCTTTTTGACACTTTCAGGATTTCATGACAGTGTCTAATTTTAAACCATTTTGCGTATAAATATTAGCACCATTATGTGATATCATATCAATTATAATAAGATTAGCGAAATCCGACTTCAATTCTAACGAAAAATGCAGGAGTTGCGACATAACTTTAATATTCGCTTATTTCCCATTAACAAAATTAGATAATTTAATAATTCAATCATTTGATAATAACTTGATAATTTTATGGGTTATGAATTTGATGTGCTGATAACTTGATAATCTGGAAACATAGAATTTACAAACCATTAAACTACCGAATTTTCAAATATAAAAATTATGGAATTAATTTAGAAAATTTAGAAATGTATAAACTCAAAAATTTTATAATCTGAGGACTTATTACAGAAACAATATAAAATTAGTTAAATTAATATAAATTTGCAAATTTAGAATTCTAGGAATTGGAAAATTAAAGGAAGAAAATATTACAAAATTTAAAAGTCCAGAAATTAAAAGAAGATAGAAACATCAACCTTTCAATTTTACCTATTTACAAAACTTGCTATGTACAATTTTCAGAATGTGGACCTATCAAACATTTAAATAGGGAAATTGTGTACTTATAAGCGTCGTGTTATCAATTATCCATTACCTACCTACAATCCTGCTCACGCATAAATAATACCATTCCTCTAACGCAAACCCGTTTAAGCAATAAATCGATATTATTAACGCAATATTAACTTCATTAAACTGCGAGTTCCTTCTTCCTCGAAAACTGTAATTCGAGCGGAAAAGTGTTATATCAAAACGGTAACAGCATCGCGGTTGCAAATGTAATTTCGAGTTCGCGAAGTTCGTTAATGCAGTCAAGAAAAGCCGGAAGCGCCAAGAAAGATTCCTATTCTTGCTCGTGGGATTGGAAAGTTTCAAAGACGCGTTATTGAAACAGTCAACCGTAAAACTACGAATTCGAGTGGCCGGTTAAATTGGCTGAAACGGTCGGAGAGCAATCGACAGTTCGGCAAAAAGATACTTCCCTGGCAAACATCGACTCGTAAATCATTCTTCCCGTCCTTCTTTCCCATTTGCTCACTTACCAGTTTAATTAAAATGTCTGTTACGTTGCTTGTTGCAGGTAAGAATCGAGCGACGTTCGTCGTCGGACACCATTATCGTTCATCGGATCGGTGAGTGGTCTAACGATATTTTAAAAAGGACCGAGTATTTCATTTTCTCCGCGGTCTCTAAACAGAGTGTCGAGCTCCTGTTCGCGCATCCCTCGACAAAGCGCGATCTCGATCGCGATATCCGTACAAAAAAAAAAGAAGAAAGAAAGAAAAATGTGATCGATAAGTTAGTCGGAGGGGTGCAGGAAGATGTTTTGCTATCGGTAACGAGAATGCCGCTCTCGATGGGGGTTGATACGAGCTGCCAAATGTCACTGGGCCAGACATTTCTATATTTGAATTCGAGTTTCGCATGATGGCACTTTGACGCAGAGAAACGGAAGGACCGACGTCTCTATCTATCGATCTAACTGCCGGCTGGGCCGCGTGACGTTCAGCCTGGAAATAATGTTTCGTGAGTTTCGTTGGGGTAGTTTGTCCGTTCTTCTTCCCCTCCTTGTCAATTTTTCTCTCTTCCTCTGTTTCTCCCGTTTCGTCCATCCTTGCCTCCCTTTAACCCCCTTTTTCTTCGCGGATGGGTCTCTTTTTCTACGACGGTCGCCACCGATAACCGAGAATGCCGCGACGAAAATACAACGTCAGTCAAATCCTTAATCCTGGAAATAGAAGCGCTTATCTGTGCTGACGTAAGTGGTGCAGCAGGATAAGAACGTTGTCCACGCCCTCTTTTCTGTCTCGGTAAAACGCCGCTGTCTTTGCTCGGACTATCGGTACAAATTCACCGATGGAGACCGATGGAGGATGAGACAACAGATAAAATCAAAGTTTTCGAATTACTTGATTCGACGGCCGGGGATTCGGGACGAGAATTATTTTTCGCAAACTTCGCTAGTATCACGTTTCTTTCGTACTATTTGTAAAGCAGTGCCTTGCGTACTAATTTTTTAGTTAATGGCTTAGTCAACCACTTGCGCTGGAATTTATTCTGCAAATACATAATGAAGACGTAATGACAGTTAAAAAACTTTAAGACATAATGAACTATTCGCTGCTACACCATTAAGGTGACAAAAGACTTTCAAATGTCGACACTGTTTTACATTTAACGATTCTCAACTATGGATTCCCGATATTTAGATTGAAATTTAAAAAAATATAGACAAGGATTACAGTATTTGAACCGCGAGTACGTCAGGTGTACCACGTCATTCCACTGCAAGTGGTTAAGAACAAGTTTAGAAGAGTTAGGGGGTTAACATAGGCGGTTGCGTGCTAAAATACTGGTTTTGATCAGTGTAGAATGGTAGACACTATTAATCCCTTGCCATATTTTGACGAATTCAGCTTTGCACTCAAGAGACGACTCGCATTCGCCATTTGATTAGAGTCTAGACCCTTTGATTTGACTAGACCCTTCAGGTCAGGGCAATCAGTAAATAGGCCCAAAACATTTACCCTGCTTCGACATTCGAATAGAGACAACCACAATCCTTGCAATATTAAGAACACAGTATTTATTAAATGTGTAATTATTTGATATATCGCGAACATTCTTAAATTGAACTTCAAACATTAATTTGTTTGTCGGGTCCGATGAACCCGCTTAGTAGACAGAGGGTTAATCCATTCAAATGTAATCCATTAAATATCTCGAAACAAGAAATGTGCGGCTTAGACCACTTTCATAATTATGGGCACAATTATAAGACAGAAAATTTGCGAATTCCGAAGATTGAGATTCCTTCGTGAGGATAAAGGCGCAGTCTCATCGTTCGTTCGACGATGCGGTCTCGCTTAAGGTGAGACACGAAATTCGCGTCTCGAAGCAGAAGCTGCAGCCAGCACGGTAATATTCGAAACGGTAAGTTGTGCACGTCGACAACGCGCATCCGAATCCTACCTTCTACTACCAGCAGGAATATCCATTTCAAGACATTTAACCCGGCTGACTGCCGCGACGAGGTGAGACGGGATGTACACAGCTTCTAAGATTACTAGGCAGTTTCATTACGCTTACGAAAAGACTCCCCTACTTCCTCTGGCTCCGTCTTGGTCTTCCATTCCGTCTCGGACTCTATTCGGTCTTGTCCCTGACCCCTCTACCGTTGCTGTTCTCTTTGTGTCGCGCAGAAAGGTTTTCGAGAGGTTCAGACCATAGCACGTCAAAACCGGAGACGAGAGCGGCCACGGGGAACCGAGACGAGGCTTCCTCTTCCTCTCTTTTAAAGTTTTCTGGAAAGTAGCGTGGCCGGGGAACCGCGAAAATAACACCGATATTCTTTATTAACCCTTTCGGTTATAATATCGTGTCACAAGACACGATTCTCGTAATATCGTGTTCTGCGATTCAGATACGACAAACCTAAACCGTATTTTGTTGGTTTGTACAGGGTGGGCGCCACATTTTTCCATCTAGATTTACGTCATTATTACGCATAGCAAACAATGTTTCGGATGTAGTTGATTGGTTTTGTGAGGGCCACATTCTGGAGGTACATTTATTTTGTAGGTGGGCGTGTAAAGAACATATGAAGGCCATTAATGTTTTTCTAAACGGGATCATATATTTTCTATTGCACCAGCTGATGCTCCTACATGTTCTTTACAAAAAAGTATTAATCTATTTGTGTAAACAAATCATTAGCTTAGGAGATATTTTAATTTCAATGTCTATTTGCAGAAAAGGTTCAATGTGGCGAGTGTACTTAACGTTTCAACTTTTCTTATTTGTCTTAACTTTGCAACCATAATTAGTTAGCTCTGGCTGACTCTACCGCTGAAAAAATGATAGGTTAAGGGGTTAATCCCCTGTGGTGTGACCGGGTGCGTCAGAAGAATTTGCTGTTGCATCATTAAGACAAGCAGAAAAAGTGAAAATATTGTGTTTAATTTGTATTCGGCGATCCTTGATTATGTAAATTATAATTCGACTCTTCGACGTCGAAGCGTATCGAATATTCGAGCAAGATTTATAGCGTTTGAATTGACAGTTCGTCACGAGTTACACTCTACAAAGTATAGGGGTATACTATTGTCATCGATAGATTCGAATATTCGAAAATATTTCGGGAGATTGTAAGTTTCATAGTACCGGAAATTTGAACCGGCACTAGATTGTTTATCTAATTCTAGTAACTTGAGGGACATAAGTCATTTGAATGTACTTCAAGGGGTTTTAAACAATCAAGTGACATTATTGACATTAATGAATTATTGAACGATATTATTGAATTTCCAGTAATAATTTAGTAATTATTGTTTTAAGTCTTCAATGCATACAACTGTTGTAATCAAATCTGATATTAACATTTTTATTAAAATTAATATTTTATATTATAAATCTATTAAAAATATCAATGAAAAGTAACTATATAATTAAACAATAAATTAATCATGTATTCAATACATACATACAGGTACATAAGACATTTGATTGGCATATAAGCCAAATGTCAAAATGATCACCTTTGCCCCCGCTCTGACCTGCACCGATTTTTAGTTAAAACGTTTATTACGGATATGGGATAAATTATCATAAATAATTACCAATTGAACGTAGTTTTGCAAATATACAATTCACTTGGCATAATCAGTTTAATTGCAGACAAGACTCTAAAATCAGAGCGGTATGAACCAAATTGTTGAATAATCGAATTAATAATATTTCAATTTACAGCATGAACACGCGAGACTGTAACACTAATTAAATTATCGCTGAAATATCGCCGAAAATAATATCAACTTTTATTTATCGAAATATTCAATACGTACCGCGAACCATATGGGAACTAATAATTTCCCGGCTAATGTTGCAGGTTCTGCGCAACGATTTTACGAGTGCACGTTAAGCATGTTACTTTACGCTTGCCAATAATAAATATATTCCACCGTGAAATGTTTAATGACCGCGTGGTTGTACTTTGCTGTTCAATTTATACGATTTCATCGGGTTTACGGTTGTACTTGTTAGAAACGTGAAGCTCGCCATCGAGTAAACAATTCATCGGCGAACTTTTTCGGATTAAAAAATTTCGCAACATGTAATTTTCATTGTTACCAGCTAGGTGGCAGTTAATTACCGACACGGATACATTGTATACACAAGAATTCTTAGCATACGTTCGAACGGGACGTTCTTTTAATTACATTTCGCTAATTACTTTTGCGAATCGCATAATCCTCGTTGATTAACGCGGAACGCGTATCGATGATCGCCCGAACAAAAGGGCTAGAAAATATAGCGCACCTATGAAGGAGCTGAATACGTGCTTCCTACGTAATTGATGTTCGAATTAAAAAGGGTGAATTGATCGAGATCATCGTACCAACGTGTTCGTTGGAGGATCGAATGTCTAGAGTTCGATAAAGGAATACATTAAGGAAAATTTCAATTTTTAATCGAATGCCGGGAACGATTTATATGAATGAAAGTTTATATATTGGCGAGATTGTTTCTTGTTATGGAAAATAAATATAGGAACTACGCGATAAAGAATCTTCCACAATGAAATAAAATAGTAGATGCAATATGTAACTTGAGGAGAAGCTGAGAAAAAATTGAAAAATCTATTTGAAATTGTTTTGAAAAAATTTTTAAATCGAAATTGCAGAAAACCCATTGAAAATATAAAGGAAAACGTTCATAAATTTCACAAATAATATTTATATACTTGCATAAAGTCCTAGTACTATGTCAGTGGATTAGAATCTGTGAAGAATAGAGAAGTTCAAAGAATAATGAACAGCTTTCTACTTTCTTAATGTATATTTTATTATAAATTAATGGTGGGGGAATTATGTGAACTTTGAAAAAGTTTGGGACATCTGGTTGGAAATTTAAAAACGTAAAATTTGAAAAATTGAAAACTGGAGGATAATTTAGATATCAGTAGGTTTGAAAATTCAGAAATATGAAATTTTTAGATTTTCAAAATTCCAAGGTTCAATATTTCGTGACCAGGGACTTTAAACAATAGTAAAGAATAAATATCTGGACGTCTGGTGACTTAAAAATGAGTAAATATATAAATACATTTATTAATTGTATAACTTGATAGTTCAATGATATAACAATTCATACACCTGCGACTTTAGTAATTTATACATTTTTTGATTTATCAATCTTCAGATACAAAGATGGAAAAATTCGAAAATTTATGAATTCAGAAATTGGCTAATTTGCTGATTGGGTTGTTGGAAATTTTTATAATATGGAATTTTCGAAATAGAATAATATATTGAAATTTAAAAATGAATTCAGAAATTGGCTAATTTGCTGATTGGGTTGTTGGAAATTTTTATAATATGGAATTTTCGAAATAGAATAATATATTGAAATTTAAAAATGAATTTAGAAATTTGTTAATTTACTGATTGGGTGGTTGGAAATTTTTATAATACGGAATTTTCGAAATAGAATAATATTATATTGAAATTTAAAAATGAATTTAGAAATTTGTTAATTTGCTGATTGGGTGGTTGGAAATTTGTATAATATGACATTTTCAAAATGGAATAATATTGAAATTTAAAAATGAATTTAAAAATTTCTAAGTTGAGTAATATCGTAATTTAATTTTTATAATGAAAATAGTCCATAATTATAATCCATTATGGAACTCCGGAATTTAGAAAGTTGTTTATTTCGAACTTCGGCACTCGCACAATTACAAAATTTGAAAATTCCACCCGTTTAAACACCCTTACAGACTATTCTAGTAACAGTTCGAAATGTATTTTCTCCTACCGTGTCCCATCTCTCTTACTCTGCACACTCATTATAGTCTCCGGTGCGGGATTAATGAAAACTAACACCGAAACCGATGCATAACGCAATTTAACAACGTAGCAGCGTCATTTGTGTTTGCTCTGAGAAGAAGCAAGCAGAGGAGTAAACTATGCATGTGCTAGTATACACGCAGGTGTGTGTCCGTAGCACCACGAAACTCCGTAATCACTGTCGCTCGTTTAGATTGGTTTACACGTAATGCGTTTGAGAATGTAATGGCGTGTACACGATTAGCACGCGGCCACTGCATATTACTTATGGAATTATGAGCGGATTCCGTGGCAATGGCTTCAGCCGATTTTCTCGACGTTTACGAATGAATAGTAGGACGGGCTTAATTTTAATTTATCGACAAACTCATAATTGCTTGAGAAATATATCGCGTTAAGGGCGGAAGGTAAAGGAGTGGTATCGTACTTCATTGATTTACGACACGTACGAAGGACTGTGTTTTTTAATTTGGTTGGAGTAAGTTGGATTTTTCTGTACTTTCATGGAAAGAGATCATCGAGTTTGTGTTGAAATACGGTAATGATCGTGATTATAGGTGTACATTATTGGATTAATCTGTAACAGTGCACCGTGTCCGCGAGATGGCACGCATTCTCGGATACTACTCGATAGATAATTATTCAACAAGACGCTTTTCAATTTCTGAATTGCGAAAATTTTACATTTTGAAACTCTTAAATGGCAAAATTTTTAATTTTGAAATTACGTGTTTTAGTGTTGCCAAATTACAAAGCTATGATTTTGTGATTTAAGTAATTTCTGAACTTTGTTGTATTCAATTTTTTTATTCTCCACTTACCATATGCCTACATTTCCAAATTTGTATGTTACCACATTTCCACATTTCGAAATTATCAAATTTATCATTTCCTCAAATTAACATACTTTTAAAATTTTTACTTTTCAAATGAGCATATTCCTTAAGTTGGAATTTTGAATATATAGGAGATTGGAATTCCAATTGTTCTGAAATTGTTTGTCTTAAATTCCCTAGTTACTAAACTTTTAGATTATCAAATTTTGCATTGGTTAAGATCACAAATTAACAACTACTACTTTTCTAAATTTCGAATTCTTAAATTCTCACATATTCAAGTTATCAGGATTTCTAATCCCAAAACTGCCACTTCAACTTTAAAAAATTTCAAGTTCTGAAAATCCTAAATTGAAATATTTCCAAGTTAACAAATTACTATGGTTTGTAGCTTGAAATTTTAAATATCCGGTATTTTTTATTTTTGTACCTTTTTTAGATTGATTTTTCCAAATTTTTAATTTTGCGAATTATTAAATTTCTGGATTTCGAAACTTTTGAATACCAGAATCCCTGAATTTCAGAATTTTCAACCATCCAAATAACAACATTTCTTAATTAATACATTTCTAAATAACTAAATTCAAAAATTTCTAAATAAATTCATCCCGGAAGTGACTAAATTACAAAATTTCTATATTCTCAATATCTAAATTCCGAAATTATTAAATTATTAAATCTCGCGCTCTGATTGGTCGGCGTTTTTCGTTAATAATTTAAAAATGAAGCCCCATACATTCTTGCAAATGAAAAAATTGTTCATAATGCCCCCTCTTACCTCCCATTTCCGGATCCTTCAACACTTTTGGGACACCCTGTATAGCATCATTTAAGCAAAAAAAAAAATCGATTTTTTCAAAATTCTAGAGTGCCGTTACCCCTTAATTTAAGCATCGTATTTAAATGCATCAGACCATACTCGATTCTGAAAACTAGGAGCAGGTTCTGCATGTATGCTTGTGATGCACCGCCATAAACCATAAACGGGAATCTCGGAAACGCGATGAAAAACGACGGCGCTGTATAAGCGCAAGAATATCGAGTTGATACGTACTTACCGCGTCGGCGTTGAATAAAAAAGTGCAAAGAATCGAGTCGAGGGTTGGCGGCTGACTTTTGAAAAGACGCGCGGATCTGGAGCCATTAAGCGGCGGTATTGAAATCGGTGCGTTTCTTAGCCGGTGAGGGCCATGTCAACGAAGGTAACCCCCTTATTAATGCCATTAATCACCTGGTAAGGATTCAACGAGGAGAGGAAAGCCGGAAAAACAAGAGCTTGGTATGAACGAATCGAGGAAAAGGCCCGAGAAATCCAGCGAACCCGGCTGCTTCTCTCGGGGATAGTTTTTAAGGGCGTAAACGAGAAAAAGGGACCATCTGGAAGCGTATTGTTTCTCACGCAACTTTTCACGGATTTCACTTAACTACGCGAAGTAAGAGCTGGCTCAGACTCTGGGGAGCGCAGCTCTTTTCTTCGATAAAAATTCATTTCCTTCCTTTGATTTACTTCAACCTCGGAGCCAATTCGTTCCTTGCTTCTTACCGCCGTCCAGTATCCCCATTCTCGCTCTTTCTCCAGCCGCCTGTTTATTGAACGAAGTGGAAAAATGCTCGGGAACTCCTTGGTCCTCGCTGATGGCCAAATATAAATTCTTTCCCAAACGTACCAAGAGACTGCGCGACATTTTCTGCGTCGATTTCATTCGAACTTTGGACAATTATTGTGGGGAATGATTTTGTAAAAGTGTTGGACGCCACTCCAAAATGAGGAAGAAATTTATGTTTGAAATTCTTGTAATTTGAAATATTAACTGCATCGATTTCGTACGAACTTTGCACAATCATTGTGGATACTGTGAGTAATGACTTCGTTAAAGTGTAGGATGCAACTCTCTCAAATGAAGGAGGAATTTATGTTTGAAATCCTTGTAATTTGAAACATTAACTGCATCGATTTCGTACGAACTTTGCACAATCATTGTGGATACCGTGAGTAATGACTTCGTTAAAGTGTAGGATGCAACTCTCTCAAATGAAGGAGGAATTTACGTATATAGTTGTAATGATTTGTGTAATACCTAACAGTTTGAAAGACTTACACAATTCTTGTATAAAAATAAAATTAAAATGAAATATATAGAAAATTCAGTAGTTTAATAAAGATCTCGCTCTGTTAAACAGTGCATCACGAGTTCAAAATTCTTGGAAATCAATGGCACATTCTTTTATCGTTTTAAAATTATAGAAAATTTATTACTGTAAGAGGAAAAATTAGATGGAAGAAGCTTTTCATGTATGAATATTTTTTGCGACTAAAAGGATAGTTCTTGTTTTATTTCGTTATTTTTCAAGAAATGAGAAAATGGAAGGAAATTCCGACTTCACATTTCGTCACAATTATAAGTTGTCAACTATATTATATTAATACTTATTTTAAAATTTAAAAAAGTGGATTTCAAGAAACTTGTTTGCACCTTAAGAAAATATGTTATAGAAATATAAATTATAATCATCGATACAAGCAAGATTACACAAAACTTCTTAATAAGAATTTACATTACACAAAATTCTTTTAACAATCGTATAAATTGTTTTCAATCTAAATTAGGAATAGAAATTGTAATAAATGATAAAAAGTATCACATTACAATTTTTTACCAGAAATTCGGAAATTAGTAAAATAAATGTCTGATCACAATCTCAATCTACTTATTCCGATTTCACTGCATTTTGAATCTTTTTTACATTTACAACACGGAGTTAAATGACTATTAAAATTGACGTAAGCAATAATAATCTGTATGATAGCAGTAATCGAGCTGCAAAAATGAAATTCTTTCTCACGATTCTGCAACGAAAAATGTGGTGCTTCATCAATGCAAATCGAACGTCACCGACTTATTTACATTTTTGAAATTCCTAACAGAGCAGCTTGAATCTCGGCCAATCCCAACAAACAAACAAGCAAACAATGCTAATAAGCATTCCACTGAAACAGAATATCCCACAAAACGTACAAACCTTTTTAGAAGAATAGATCAAAGATTTCGAGAGCAGCTGGTTTCTGTGTAGATTGTTCTCGTGCGCACTATTAATTATAAGGCAACGTCTCGCGTGATTCAAGCTATTTGCCCATCCAACTTCAAGTTTCAGAGCTCGAACGCGATTAAGAAAGGAAGATGCTCCCTTTTCTTCGACGCATCTCGCACTATCAAACAGCCCGCGAACAACAAATACAAAACGAATGAGAACCAGAATCAGGCCAAAAACATTAATGGAGAGTATAATGTCAACAGATTTTCGAATTACTAGGATACTATAATAGGGACGGAATTTTTCAGAAACGCATTGAAAAATTTCTCAAATTAAAAATGTCCAAATTCTTTAATTTGCAAATTTGTCGATTCTCACAATTTCATATTTTCAAATAGTCCAATTTGCTAATTCTGGATTATGTACATTGTTAAACTTCCCTAGTTATAAATTTCTGAATTTCAAACTCCACATTTTGGAATTTACTATGCCTTATCTTCTGAGATTTTTTAGGTGTTAAATATTTAAATCTTCCGGTGTCTGAATTATTAAATTCCAATTTAAGTTTTCAAGTTTTAAAGTACATAAATTTATAACGTTATTCGTAATGTATGGTCTTCTAAATTGTAAAAGCTCTTGACTGCAATGTCTTTGATGATTTATAATATTCAAATATTTCCATGACCATTTATCCAAATATCCAAATATCAAATTATTCAAATATTCAGATATTCAGATATTCAGATATTCAGATATTCAGATATTCAGATATTCAGATATTCAGATATTCAGATATTCAGATATTCAGATATTCAGATATTCAGATATTCAGATATTCAGATATTCGGATATTCAAATATTCGGAGTTTCCGTTATTCGGATATTCAGGTATTCAGATATTCGGATATTCAAATATTCGGATGTTCAAATATTTGGATGTTCAGATATTCGGATATTCAGATATTCAGATATTCAAATATTCGGATGTTCAGATATTCAGATATTCAGATATCCAAATACTCTAATATCCGATTATCCAATTATCCATATGTTTAAATATCTGAATATTCAAGTATCTAAATGTCCCACTATTCTCACATTCATGTACCAAAATTATTTATATGTCCAGATATGCAGGTATTTATGTTCAAGTAATCAGATATCCAAATATTCAAATAACCAGATATCTAGATATTCATACACTGAAATACCCACGTATCCAAATGCTTAAGTACCCAAAAACCCAAATACCCAAACAATCGAATATCCAAGTGTCCATATATCCAATCGGTCAAATTTTCAAGTTTTCAAATGGTAAATTTTCAAGTCTCCAGATACTCGACCCTTGAAGCTTTTCGCTCACTACCACCCGCCGATAAAAAGATACTTTCGTAATGGGAAACTCGGGTACCCAACGCGTCAATCATCCCGCCCTGCTCATTAAGCGCATACACGTATCCGCGGACAATAGTCAAAACAAACAGGAGAGTTTCTTGTTCCCGATAAGATAAACGCATAGCAAGAAACGGAACGAGTCTATCAGAATGAACCGTATCTTGTTGGATAAGTATCGAAGCCGAAAATCACGACCAAAAACTCGGCTGGCGCAGCAACGTCATGCCGGGACGAACTGGGTCGACATCGAAGAGTTTCGCTGCAGTTGGTTGGTCCAATCGAGTATCCATCCTCCCGCTCCTCTGTCCCTCTTCCTTCTTCTTCTTCGGCCTCGTCTTCCTCGTCTCTTCCATTCATTCATCCCGTATGCGGGGGAATTCGGAACTCTCAGCGACTGTTTTCCTCATCGCCGGCGAAAACATGCTGCCCTTGTACTGTCGTCGAGACAAATACCGAACACGGAGCCAGGGACTGGGACGAAAACGGGGATGAAAACTTTTCCACTGTTCTTTTCGTTTATAATTTATGTTTCGACGAGCACGCGGACCAGACGCCGTTATCGATTCCGTTACGTAAACAGCCAGAGCACAATTTTTGCACAGCTTTCTAATGCACTTAGCTGTTTAAACTGCTTGGCTCTCGTTCGATCGCGATGCCGTGGCAAGTGGCTACCCTCTTGATCGATGAGAGCGTCGTTTCTTCATTGACGCTGATTTTGCTAGACGATAATTTGTTGGAGCGAATTTGAACAATCTGTGCACCTGATTTTTTTATAGCCGAGAGATTGCGGACGGTCGATGCGTTTTGGATAAACAGGATCTTCTGAGACGAGTTGAATAATATTTTAATGATCGTTTCAGATAGTGAGGTTTGTGGTATTGTTAAATGAAAGCAGAGTTCAGTTTTTGGAAGTTGGTTGAGGAATGTATTAGACTAAGGATGATTGAAATTATTTGGAAATGGATGACATTGCAGAATTTAATGATGATTTTCGTTTGTATAAGTTAGTGGGAAAATAAGCTTCCGCTCCTCAAGCTTTAAAATTCGAGAATTTCTGAATTCATAAACAGTAAGGTACAATTTCCGGATATCAGAATTTTCAGACAATAATGTGCCCGATTTTTCAAATTTCGGAATATTCGAATGTTTGAATCTCCGAATTGCCAAATTTCTGTAATTCTGAAATTTCCAAATTTCGAACCTTCGAAATTTCAGATTTGTAAATCTATAGATTTTCAAATTGACCAATTTGTTCGATTTTAATACTTCGAAATTTTGAAATAACCAAAAGTTAAAATTTGTGAGTTCCTAAACCGCTAGATTATAAGTATTTTCGAATACTCGCATCCCTATGTTTCTGGACATCCAAATTCCTCGAATCCCGAATTCTTAAATTTTCAGTTTCCCAAATTTTTAAATCTACAAATCCCTAAATTCTCTAGCCATCAAATCACCAAATCCTCAAATGTCTTAATATCCACATCCCCAATTATTCTTACTAAATTATTAATTTCCCAAATGTCTTAACTTTCAAATTTTCCATTTAAAATATTTCCGAATCTCTGTTATCATAATCTCAATAATTCAAACTAAAATCTTCAAATTAAAAATTTTCACTAATACAAATTTTCAATTAAAAAATTTCGAAAATACTGAATCACAAAAATCTCAACTTGACGATGTTCAATTTCCCAATTATCTAATATTTAACTGTCCAAATTCCAAATTCAAAACTGTAATTCTCAAATTTCCATATTTTCATGTTTTCAAATGTATACTATGTAAAAACCTAGATATCTCATATTTCCCCTATCTCTACCACTTATACATATTTATACTTGATATTTCCCAAATTTTATCTTGCTCTAATTGACAGGAATGAATTCCTGAAATAATCACTGTCTATGAACGATTCTAGAATCACGTCCACTCATTTAAATTCCTAACGTAAGGGAAATGTATCCCGACATTTGTTCTTTAATTTCCTCGGCTGTAGAAACATACTACTGTACGTTCCTACGTTTTTAATTCCATGACGTAGCTGTGTTCGTGAAAGAATTCGTGTTTTTGCATATAAGCATCCGTCGAGAAGCTTTTCTCGTTTACTGCACTCGAGTCTGTAAGAATTTTGTACGACCCGAAATGTACGAATCGTCGACGAGGAATTTCATCTTCTTTTATGGGAGTTGTTCGTAGCATTGACTCACGTCCACTTGCTCACAACGTAAAATCTTGTCTATGAAATGGACAGGGACGGGCTAGTCCAGGAAAAGATGAACTTGGGTTAGCTTAAATTGAATTTCTAGTGAATATAGTTTTTATAGGTCCATCGGTCGACTCCTGAAAACCCTCATTCGTCAAACTTTAAAGTAGAACTGACGAAAATGGAGATGCGCTCTTCGTGTAGCGGATATGGGATTATTCTTAACCAACTATTGTAATCAAATTTGGAACACGTGTATTTGCGAAGTTAGCCGAGAAAAACGAATGTGATGTTCTCATAACTTGTCTTCGATTTTAAGGGATGAAGTGGTATACTCGAAAATTTTACGTATCGTATTATCGTACTTCCAAATTCCACTACTTACAAGTTTATACATTTTCAGAATGTTAATTTTTTGAATTCACAAATTTGCAGATTTCCAAATTTTCGAATTTGAAAATGTTTAAATTCTCAAATTTGCAAATTTTTAAATTACTAAATCTATAAATTCTAAAATCCTCAAAATGATACCTTTCTAAATTTGAATAATCTGAAATTATCAAGTTCCTAAATTTCCAACTATCTTACTTCTTGAATTTATTAGTATTCCAATTTTCCACATTTTCAAATTTACTAACGTTCAAATCCTCAAATTTACAAGTTACATAATTGTTCTGATTTACAAAATTTTCAATTTTACAATTTTTCAAATTTTAGAAAATTCAAAGTTTCAAATTTCCAAATACTTAAATATTTAGATCTGACAGTTTCCAGCTACTTAAGCATTTTAGTCCTTTAATTTCCAAACTCCTAAATTTCTAACAATTCAAATTTTGCAACTCCTTAATTTCTACAGTACCAAATTCCTAGGTTTTCAAATTTCTCAAATTCCCATATTTCTAAAATCCCAAATCATCAAATTCTTGAATTACCAAACTCATAAATTGTTAAAATTAAAAATTGGTACATTCATAGAAATGCACAAAAAATCCCCTATTACTGCGTTCTCTCTAATCTACATTAGAAATATCCCTAGAATAGTATTTTATTTCTGAGTACACATATAACATTATAATTATAAATGACAGTGACCTAATGTTAGGATAGATCGAATAGATATCACGTAGAGTGTGCATCACAGATACCGCCATATCAGTTCCAAATGATTCATCTTCCAAAGGTTAGAACACTCCTGACAAATTACTATACTCAAAAACTTCACAAACTCTACCCACTCGAATATTGCTCGAAAAACGTAACCGGTTGAATCAACACGTGTTCTCTCCGATTCGTTCGATCTACGAAACGGTTCTTTGTAAAGAAGAAAACAGTCCTTTCCATATACTTTGTAAACTGAAATGTACATTTCAAGCGGAACGATTATTGTACAGCTATACCGTTTCCTCGAGCATCGTTAAAAAAATAAGATAGCTCGTTCTGAGAATTCCTGGGAAATTGGCCACTCGGTAACACCGCGACTAGAACAGTTTATAAAAGCTTCGACGAAGGTACGCGTATAACAACATTCTTGATCGAGCAATTACAAAGTCCTCAGACCTTAAACGACTTTCCTTTGTGACGAAGATATTCAACGTCGTTTCTGTTAGTCGTAGTTGCGCCTTTTACACGACAGAAGGAAGCACACGCCGGTGGTGATTTTCCCGCCAAGTTCATTCAGCATCTCGCGTTGGATGTAAGCCAAATACCGAATACAACAGCACCGTCTTTCATCTCGCTTCTCCCCCGTTGCTTCGTCGTTATCATCCCCCCGAATGGCAAGTTGATGTTGCCGTTGTCGCTGCCACTGCCGCCGTTGCTCCGTTATACAACGAGCAACACAGAGTTCTAATAAGGTCGGGTCACGACCCCGTTCCGCAATATATTTCGCGACCAATTGTGCCCGACGTTGCTGGCTGCAATTATGACAGCCAAATCCGGAACGAGTTATTGGTCTCATTGTTTACTGATGAGTTCCTTCTCTTGCTATGATTGTTAACTGCGACGAGATTGAAGACGTCCAAAGGGATTCTTCGCCGTTGAACGACAGCCGTAGTAAACGAAAAACGCATTCACTAGCTTTTTGTAAGAAACGTAGGTACATTTGTGTGCAACGTGCACTTTAAGATGGGCAACGTATAAGGATGTATACGCACACTTAAAAATATTTTAATTTACAAATTTTTACGTTTTCGAGCTTTCGAATCTTCGGATTCCCTGATTTTGAAATTCTGAAATGAAATTCTAGTTTCTAGATTTTCAAAATTACAAAACCCAACATTTTTTAATTTTTTAAGTCTTTACATTTATGAGTTTGCAGGAATTCAATTTTACAAATCCCCACATTCACAAATTTTCCAATTTAGACATACTCGAATTTCATATATTCGTAAATTTACAGTTTAGAAATTTTTTATGTAAACATTTTCAAATTTCTATGTTTTGAAACATTCGAATTCTCAGATCTTTTTATCACTATATCCCTACATACTCAAATTCCTTGATATTTATTTAGATATTTATTTCTAGATATTAGGGATACTCCTTTCCCTAGAGCCCTGTATTTCTAGATCTTCAAATACCTAGATTCCCAAAGTTCTACGTTCTCTAATCTCTATATCCTGAAATACCTAAATTCTGAAATTTCTATATTCTCAAATTTCAAGATTTCGTATTACCTATATTTCCAAATTCTGGGATCTCTAAATACCTATGTCCGTAATAACTATAAACTTCTATTTTCTTAAATTTTTCGTTTCTCGAGTTCCTATATTTACAAATTCCTGTAACCCCAAATTACCTTAAAATTGTCAAACACACCAACGTCCCTCCATCTTCAACTCGTTTCAAAATTTTCACATCCAAAATCCCCAAACATCAATAATCGCGTACCCTCTCCACCAATATTTGTCATATGTTCAAAATGATATTCATTTTGAATATCCAAAAACGAAGAGAACCCAAAGAAGACAATAAAAATTCTACACAAACAAAATCATACATACGGTATATAAAATTACGAACTGTGGTCGCTAATAACCACGTAGTTGATGCGACCTTAAACACACATAAAAAAATATTTGTCATTTTTTCTCTTGGAAAGTCAGACTTACTTCTGACTTATACGTAAGTCATACGTACTTACTGCAACAAGTTACCACGTCCTTAGATTATTCAATTCTTAATTCCCAAGCTTGTCGCTTGATTTTATCGTTATAATGACAAAAGTTATTACGAAATGTTTTTCGTTTCGATCGTGTACCATAATTTCGGTGGTATTGCAGCGTTCCAAGAATCATGTTCGACTTCCGTCGCGGGCGAAAGAAAACAGCGAGGTGTGACGGGAATCGCGCGATGCACTGATTTTCCGGAAGTCTGTTTTTTCGCGAGTTCCCGGCTCGCGTGCCTCGGGAACGAGTGGGGATCGTCGTGCGCGGGTGTGCGTAGCGTTCATAGTATTGGCAGCGAGCCAAGTCACGTTGCGGCTCAATGAAATCTTTCTAGGTTAGGTTAGCCCCTTCCTTCCGCGTTAAGCGTAGGATACGTTTACGGCAGCTCGCTAGTCGCGCGCGAGAAGAGGCTGGCCTTCGGCCAGAGAGAGAAGTCGGTGCTGGCCAGCCGCGAGATCCGACGGAAGTGGTGGTGGTCAATATTGGTCGGACATAGAGGCTTCTTAAGCACGAGGCCATACCACTTCGGGACTCGCGCCGTTGTATCCGTTCCGTGGCGCGTGACGGCGAGGAAAAGCAGATCGCGCTTTTCTGATTCGACGACCCGCGTCCCGAACGGCCGAAACGAATCGCGTTTCGCTCGAAAATCGGATTTCTCGAAAACGCAGCCACCTTCGAGTCTCCCGTTCGTTCGGCGCGATATCGCGTCGGTTTAGCTCGCGGACGCGTAACAAGTAGTCATGCACCGAAAATGCAGCGTTTCGGCATCGGTGCAGCGCGACTTGCGAGAGCAGAATCCGACACCCCCCTGACGTTCGGGTTCTCCCTCTCTGCCGTGTTTCCATCCCGCCGTCAAGCGAGCGTGGCGTGGCGAGGAGGAGCAGTCAGGCAGTCAGGCTCTCTGCTGGCATTAAGTATTCCCGTTGGGTCGGCGTGGCGAGGAGGAGCACGGAATGGCGCGACTCGACGCGACTCGACGCGACGCGACGCGGCGTGGCGTGCGGCGCGTCGGTCGATGCCGGGGTGCTCGCGAAGGAAGGAAGGAAACGAGCGAGAGGGAGAGACAGATCTCTCTGGCGTCTCTCTCGTTCGCGATCACCCCGTCCCGTTCTCTCCTGGATCGTCCGTCTCCGTCGGTTCGTCCTCGTCTCCGTCTCGGTTCCACCAGCGAGCTTTCTCCGGCTAGAATCGAGAGGCGCTATCCCCCTCGAGCGACGGCAGCGCCCCGGGGGCGCCTGCGCGCCTCGGAGGGGTAGCAGTTACCTGATAGTGGCGAAACCCAGGACGAGGGGATAGGGGCCCCTCCCTGTTCTATCCCTCGCTCCTTCAACGTGCACCCCACCATCGTGATCCGCGCGGCTCCTCTACCTCCCCTCGCTACGGCTCCACTGCCCGGGCTTCCACGGTCGCCCCATTCCGTTCTCGGCATCACAGCGTACAGCATTGAACTCGACGCACGACGACAAGGAGCGCGACAACGACCACCTGCCTCTCTGCTCTACGGATTACCTGTATACCTGTCTGTCTGTCTCTCTCTCTCTCTGTCTCTGTTCTCGCCGAGCCGTTCGCTCTCGTGTCCGCGTACGTCGTCCCTTCGACGAGAGGACAGCACGAGGACGGTCAGGATAACACCGTTTCGACGGCTGCGATCACGCTCGATCAACCGTCGCGAAGCAACGCACATCGTGACGGATTACCCGCGCGAAACGACGCTCCAGGAGAATACGCTCGAAAGTGGCCCAGCTTCGTCGTCTGTTACCGCAAGTGTGTCGCTCGAGGCTAAGTCGGTTTGTTCGGCAGTTAGGATCGAGTGTCCGCGACCACGATTACGCGACAAGTGTGTAACCGCGCGCGAATGCCAGCCGTTCGTCGGGCAACCGTTGATCATCAAGAGGATCGCGCGTTGTTTCGTTAACCACCTGTGATTACGACGTGGTTCACGTCGTTTCCTCGACGAGTGCTAATAATCGCCGTTCGTCGCCCGATATCCGAGACCCGTCACGAACCAATCGTGACGTCCACGTTCCTGCGAAGACGCGGGCAGCTACATACACGCGCGTGTGCTGAGAAAGCGCGAGCGTGCGACGCGAGACCACCGTCGGTCTCTCGCTCGTCCGTTTCTCCTGTCGCGGAGAAGGGCTTTTGCTTTGATCGCACGGCACTCGGTACTCGCGGCAGTACTGAGTGACCTGCAGCACCCGGCAGTCATCGAAAAGTGTACACAACGGCGGTCACCACGTACATCACGCCGCTCATCACCCCAGAGAAGGTACGGTGGTTCATTCAAATCTTTGTCCGATTATTTGTACGTGTATCACGGAGCGAGGACCTGTCATCCTGGAAGAAATTGTGTACCCCGGTGAACGTGTGGGTGTACCGACGTTCGCACGTTCCCATTTATCGTCTCTATGTATATGCACGGACGTGCATGCGTGCGAGTGAGTGTGGGTAATACGTTGTGCGCTAGCTGGAGGCATGTGTGTGGGTGGAGCTTGATCCTGGACGTCATCCGTCGCACAAAGACGGACTCTAACCCGGCTCGATGGATCTTCGTTCCTGCTCGCTTCTTCTCTCTCGTTCGCTTGTCTCTCGTTACCGTTTGTTTCTCGAGACAGTGTGCGGTGACAGAAAAGTTTCGTCCAGATATTGTTCGAGTATGCACGAGGTTCCAAAACTCTTCGTCCGATGGTCATCGTTTCCGGCGGGTCGAACATTCCGCGATTCTAACGCGGATCGCTCGGCTCTTCCTTCCTCTTCGAGTCGTTCGAGGTCTTCTCTCGAAGTTTTGTACGGTTGGATTTTCGCGAGGGAAACCGGAATTGGTGGGATTCGACGAAGGAAAGTCGGGACCGATCGCGTTGAAACGCGAACGCGAAACCTCCGCCGATGGTCGGTTTCTTTCGTCGTAATCGTGGGCTCTTCGAGAATCGTGGTGCCGTGTTAGTGCGTCAAATCGGATGAAGGAATTATTAATGGAATTAATAAGTTGAGTGGTCCAGCGGACGGCGGAAGACGGGGAAGTACTATTTCCTTTTCGCCGGGCAGAGCGCACTCTAGTTCCTTATTACGTCCTCCACCCACCCAAGCAAACTTATTATCTTAAGTCCTTCGGCTCTCCAAGCGAAACGATAACGAGATCGTTACTTTCGAAGTTCCCGCTTCGCGACCGCCGCTCGATAATTATTATTTTCCCCTTTCAACGGCCCGGTCGAGCGGATCCAAGTGCAATTTCGAGATTTCTCCTCGAAGCGACTCGCTCGTTTCAACGATCTCGCGTCCGCGGGTTTCTACCTTCGGTCTTTTTTTCTAGGGCGGATCTATCCCGACACTTTGTATCGAAAGATTTTAAATACGTTAACCTACTTCCTTTGTCGATTCTCTACCCGGCTCTCCGATCACGGATAGACGCTTCTGTCTGTCGTTAAACAAGCAGCCGGGTCTGTTCATCGAGTCGATTCCAATTTATTCCCGATGAAAATCGTTTCCCGATTAAAGTACACAGTTCCGTCGATAGGATTTTTAATTAATTCCGACTGAGCCGGTAAGTCCGTCGCTGGAGAAAAAAAAAGTAACGTTTCCATGGGCGTATCGAGCCGCATCGCATATATTAAAACGATCATTAACGAGCTGCTCGCTGATGCGTTGAGTGATAGGTGCTGTAACGCGGCCGGGATTTAGGTCGCGACCGATTTTTTCCATTCCACTTTATTACACCGAGCGCACCGTGTTGTCGAGAGTATCGGTTCTGATGATTGCGTGGATGATCTTCTGCTTGAAATGTTTGAATCCGTGTGTGATTCGTTTCGCGCCCCATCCTCTCGTCCCACACACACACACACATACGTATAAAGATTCATCGGGCTCTCCATCTATTTTCCCCTGTCGAGATTCAATTTCAATGGAGCAAACTTAGTTCCGATTCGTGACGATTGCGCGTCGCGCGGGACGCGTATCGTCCCGAGCAGACACGTGACGACATATTTCGCTATGTGTCGCCGGAAGCGACAGATACGCTCGTATATCACCCGTAAACAAAAAAACAAGGCGTCCGGTTGTCACGTTACCGCCCTGAAATTTACGACACAATCTTTCCTTGTGTCTTAGGCAGTGATAACGTTCAAATATCCGATTTGAGCGTTTCCACGATCCTTATCGCCGCTGGAAGTGAAAATATCGCGGAAACGCGGCGTTCCGTATTTGTCCGCGAATCCCGTTGGATCTGTCACGAAATACGTGCTGAATTCGAACGACGGGAACGCGTATTGAGTCTCTTCGAGGAACGGGTGGGAATCGATTATAGTACGTCGTACAGTTCCACAAAGATGTTATGGAAAGTGTCGTAAGCCAGTAAGCAGATACGGCCTGACGTTGTCAGACAAGCAACAGTTGCATCTGTGGAATTATTGGTGGCTGAAGCTTCTTAGGTTTCTTCTAATTTAATCCTCTGTCGTCGTTCCTTATCGATTGCTCGCAAGAATCACTTCTTGAAGGAAACTCAATGTCTTGTTAGGAAATGTCATCGTTGTAAAATAGTTGTCGTGTTGTGCAACGGGATAGTCTTCCTAAAAGAAAATAGTGAAAATTGCTGTTTTGTCGAACGTTGCTTCACAGTAATATTGTTACTCGAAGTATTATTGCTACACATATTACTATTGCTAGATATTATTACTAGTATTATTACTAGGAATATAATTATTGCCATTAGTATTATCAGAAATATTATTGGGAGCAGAAATTTCCTAGCTGCAAATCTCCGAAGTTAGAGGTTAGTAGGGTCCGGATCGAAATTTTGATCCTTTTCGAAGAAACGTGGGATCTAAAGCGCGAAGAGTGTACGATTTTGTCCTGTTGCACACGCGAACGAGATTTCGGTCCGCGAGGAGGAAAGAAGCTCGGCTTGTTCGTTCCGTCACCGCTTTACGCAAGCAAAAGGGAGCTAAGCGGATTTCGTGGCGGTCGCTAGCCATTCGCAAACTGGAAACACGAGACAGGGAAAGGTTGTTATTGAGAAAGGGCGAATTAAAACACGAAAGCGTTCCTGTGAACGCTGGCCCTTGAAGGGACCGAGGAATCAAGAGATCAGAGTCTCACCACCGAGTTCAAGCTACTTAGGATTTGTCGTAAGCAGATGAAGCGGAAGAGAAGTTAATCCGCTTTGCGAATAATTATTCACAGCGACCACTTTCGTGAATCGTCGCTCGCTCGTCATTTTCCTGAGGAGCGCGTTCAACGAGAACTTTGATATCGATGATAATCGGATGAAGGAAATCGACGTTGAGCTGCAAATTGTTTTACTTTTCTTCCGTCTTTGTTGCTGAAGCTTCGCAGTCTATCTGCGGGAGTGTTTCGCTGAAAGCAACGTTACACTTTCTTTGATCGGCCGTTGTAATGGAAATGCATTCAAATGAAGAAGGAACGAGGCAGGATACTTTTTTTTCTTCCCTTCGTCATTGTTTACGACGGTTATCTTGATATAGATGGATAGAAAAGCCTGTTAAAACGAGAAGTCTGAAGCCACATAAAAACTGACAGGAGATTAGCTATTGGTGAAAGAAGAACATTGTTGCGGTGGGCGAAACAGTAACTTGCGGTTTTAGATTTCACCTCGCGGTAAATCTCGCTGGCATGGTTTGCTGATTCCGGGTTCTTGTGGTTAGCTATCATTAGGCGATTCTTGAAGTCAACCGTTAACCGTTTCGTGACGTATGGTCGATAAAATTCATCGAAAACACATGTTAACTGATTGAACTGCAAAAGTGAACGTGAATCTGATATGAACGCGATTTATATTGTAATATCAAGGTGTGTTACAATTTTTTTCTTACTACTTTAAGCTTTTATTTATTTTGTATCTATTTTTACGAGTTTGTCGTAAGCATTTCATCCCTTGTGACATGAATCATGTTAATCCTTCATTGCGTACGGTTAGAATTATGGTACACGAAATAATATACTATGCAATCTTTGCACTTTATCGAACATAAATGAATAGCAAATTTTAAAACGAATAAAATTACTGTTGTATGAAATTGCAAACTTTTCACGCTTTTCTCGATTATGATTCCTTGTTTTATCTTCTCGATACATTGCAAATGGCATGTTCAGTTGACTTTTATTAGAAATTATAATATCACATCGCAAATGCGATTTCGATTAATTCTTCGTTGTGTAGGAGAGATTGGGATAATGGCGGTGTGCATATAATAGCAGTCACTATTGTTACAATATTATTACAAAACGAAAATTTATTGCTCAATTCTCGCATTATCATCAACTTGCAAAATGTAGCTAAAGTATTGCTGCATATTCGAAAGTAGCAAGTGCACTTTTTATCTGTGCACGTCGATGACATTACAATTTTCGTGCACGATACGGTGTGAACAGCAATTATGAAAGTTTTTGCATAATTCAGTTTCGTTTAAACACAGCTAATTTCCGCAAAAGTATAATAATTTATTAAAGACAGTTATATTATAAAAGGAAAGGTAGTGGATTGGGAGTATATATAATTTGCTGAAATATTTGAAATTTATTTTTATTAGCTAGTAATGTACTTCGCTAATGTTGGTCAGTTAATCATTATTACCTACAATACTTCTTCGCGAAACACGTGGAATTCCTAAATACTAGTATACTGAATTATCTCATCTAAGACGAGGTACATAATTATGTACAATAAATTATGTAAGTATATAATCTTCGTAAGACAAAGATGATGATAAGAATAGTGGTGTGGTGTATATTGTCTTCGATCAATTATAAAAGCATATAAGATGGTACATATGCATTGTAGTCTATTATGGTTTAACTCGTTGGGGGCCGCCCTAAAACAGTTTCAATTTCTTTTAGGAAGCAATTCTCTTTTACGATAAATTTTATAGACAGTTTTCATAATATGCAACCCTTGTTTATTCGATAAGCTTTAACGTATTTACCTAAATTTTGTATACTTTGTTATGTTAAATGTTTCAACAAAAATTAGCGATAAATTTATGCATAAACTCATACGTCACCCGTATGTGGGTGACAAGGCATTCAAAGTGTTAAATCGGCATATACTACATAATAATAAACTTTTGTTCATTCATTTTTTTTGCGAAGTACATGATTCATCAACAATATAATGGTGCATAATCACGTTAGAATTTAATAGATAAGAATAACATACAGCATAATGTGTTCAAAATATTAAGATTAATTTTCATAACGTTGTCAAAATAATATTTTGAAATATTTTGTTATACTCAGTTAACAGGTTAATCCATGGTATCATATTCAAAAGTATTAAATAACTATCATATAAATATAACATAACTAGTGTACGAAACATTACGATAATAATCTATCGGTAAATGACAACTTTTTGTTTAACTACAAATAATGAACTTTAAGCTTGCTAAAAAGTGGCCAGCAATCTTGTTATTTAGTTTATTCAACGGATCAAATTAAAAAATGGCAAATGTCAGTGAATATACGATTTCATGCGTGGGTTTGATTACAATTGTTACGTGATCTTACAGTGACCACCCACTTTTACCCCATCTATAATTATCCTCGCATAATGCAAACGGAATTCCTCGCAAAAAAAGATCGCACAGAACCGCGTAAAAGAAAGAAGGGGATGATCAGGCGTCAGCGTGCGAAGGAATTAAGTGGACGAATTCGCTAGTAACAGCACTGTTTACATCGAAACGCTTTTAAATCTCGGCTGGCGAGTCCGATGAACGAATCACCCCTGTTCTGAAGATCCCTACGACACGTCACACCCTCTGATGCCGTTGACAAACGAGCGAGATGCAAAACTAGGTGACTCGGACCGACTGTTTCCATCCCTTCGACCAACTGTATGGGTGCGCGTGTGTGTCTGTGTTCGCGCGCGTGTGTGTATTCGTTTCTCGTCCCTTCGCGGCGCAACAAATAGGGAGAGTCTCTGAGTTTTCCTGGCGTTTCCAGAGCGCCACTATTCGATATTTGTCACGTCTTTTCTTCCTTGGTAGATTGACACTTTTTGCGAACGGTCTTCTTGTTTGGAAACGCGAAATGTAATTCCGCGAGGCGTCGCGTCGCGTGTTTGCTGAATACGTTGCGAACGTCGACAAAGTTGTTTCCAAGGTGCGAGATTGCTGCTCGATCGAAGCTTTTCCTCGGCGCTGGAACAGTGAATTTGTTTTTTGCGACACCAAGTGCGAACGCATGCCCGACAGTGAACGAGCGAGTTTGAAATTGTTGAATATGTTGAAAATGCCGGTGTCGGAAGTTATGCGCATTATACTCGGATGCGACGTTGGGTTCGTTCGTTCGGGCAAGGACGGACATGTTTGCTTGAGTATTCGGATGGAACTAAATCTTCGAATCTTTAAACGTCTAATTCTTCGAATTTTTACACTTTTGAATTTCTGCATTTTTATATTACGAGTTTCGAAATTTCATACATTCACAAATTTCTAAATTTCTAAATTCTGTAATTTCTGGACTTGTAAATTCCTGTACTTTCCAGTTGCCAAGCTTCTGAATTGCCGTATTTTCAAGTTATCAACATTCTAAGTTTTTATATTTCCAAGTTTCTTAGTTCTGAAATTTCCATATTTTCAAATCTCATTTCTATATTTTCCAATTCTCAGGATTTTAAATTTCTATTTTTCCCAACGTTCCCAAATTCCTAGATCCCCAAATTGTTCAGTCGCAAAGTTCTTACTATCACATCTTCGTACGTCCCCAAATTTTAAGGTCGTGTAATTATCAACTCATCTTCAAGTATCCAAATTTTTAGAAATATCTAAATATTAACGATTGTGAAGCCTCTTTTGCCCTAGACACTTATATTTTCTCTTGAAAGTGCATTTACTCTTCATTGTATGCTGTAGTGTCAAGGTTTATCACCAAGTATGTTAAATTATTACTCTACTTGTTCTCATATTTTGCTGCCGTGGTACAATTCATACGATTTTAATCAATTTAAATTTAATGGCGATATTATCGCAAGCTTAATAACTATGCAATGGTGATAAATATGCGATAGAAATATTTCCGTTAATTTCAGCGAACTTATACTGGATTTATATTCTTGTTTGAAAAGCCAGCACGTTTGTCAATACCTGATTCAGAGTGAGCGATTGTCCCATCAATATTTATGCTACCGTTTTTGTTCCTTTCTACGCAAATATTCTCTGCTACATAATTCAGTGATCGGATATTTAACGGGCAGAAAAATCCATCAATCCTTAAACGTATCAACGCAATAGCACCACAATACAGCCGCACAATTATCGCGTTAATCTACCAATCAATTATAAATATGGCTTACCGCATTCCCGATTTCACAGAACATTACTATTCATACTGAACCGTACCGCGTCACCGCACGAACACCCCTAATTTCCCGTAAAATACAGAAACGTCAACGTTCGCTTGTTGGATTATTAATCAAACGATTACCTATTGCATTATTCAAGCGGCCTGCTTCGCGGGTAATCGATATCGTGGTTGCAAAACAGTTTTCCAAGACGACGTTCGATCTACCATCTTAATATTGAAACGGGTGGCTCCGAACAATTTAGGGAACAACGGCACGTAATGAAATGAAGGTTTAAGATAACTGCGTATATGCTCTTGCGTTCTTCGCGATTCTTAAACTTATTTAAGAAAACTTAGAAATCTTGGTATTTGCATGATTTAAGGAAATGGGAATCTAGAAGTTCAAGGACATTTGAGAATGTAAGAATATAGGGATTTAGGGATGAAGAAATGTTCTCAATTTGAATGTTCAGAAATGAACAAAAATTTGAGGATTTTGAAATTTAAGAAATGCAGGTTCTGCGAACCTAAAACTTTTGGCATTTATTATTTTAAAAACTAAGAAATTGGGAAACTCGTAAATTAAAACATTTAAAACATTGAAAATCCCCAAATTGAGAGATTATATAATGCAAAAATTCGGAAATTTTGAAGCGAAGAAATTTAGAATTTAGGAAAACCAAGAAATTACGGTATTTGGAAATTTACTATTATTGAAATTTTGGGATATTCCAATTTAAAAAAATTGAACATATAACAATCGGAAAATTTGAAAATTTAAATTTGTAGAAATTTGGAAACTTGGAAATTTATGATTTTGCGAATTTCGATACTTGCAACTCTGTATTTTTAAAAGTGCGAATATATGAAAATTCGATAACTTAGAAATTGAGTAACTCGAAAATTAAAACATATGAAAATTCGGATGTTTAAAAATCCAAATATTGAAAAAGTGAAAAAAATATAAAATATATAACATTCATATTCTATGTAAATAAAGTTACAAATTCAAAAACGTCTATATTTCGAAATTCACTAATTAAAATTATATCGATATTTGCAACATTATGAATTTGAAAACATAATAATTTACCAACGAAATATCCGTTAAATATACACGCGTATATTTATTTAAACGGAATGTGCGTTAGCATCCGTATGTGTACCGGATCACTTTATGAACGAACAAATTGAACGTGAATTTCGGGAGGATCGTTTCGTTGTTAATTAACAGGGCAGTAGGCAACCATGGTGCGATAGACGCGCGACAATTATGAGCAACGTTTTACCGGGAACGATTGCGGCGATGGGAGAACGATAACGGGAGGAGAAACGGGAATACAGAAGAAACGTGATCGCGTGGCTATTTTATCGTAACGCGAAACGGGAAACATTTTCCCAATATTCGATACACGTACTTTTTTCAAAGCTCGTGTTCGATCAGTTATCCTGCGAGCTTCGTCCTTTTTCTTTCCGCGTTAAACGAATCGAGTGCACACAGTCCCATCCTCGGAGTACTGCCCGTGTAACAAAGTGATCTACGTTACCCACGTTATTAAATAACAGTTGCGTTAATTTTCCCGTGCTTTACACTACGCGAATTCTTAACGTCGTGGAAACGAACTTGTTCCTGGCCCACTTGTGGCATGCGCGTGTCGAAGTTTAGAGGTTTTTTAATTCTTTTGCTCGGAAATTTAGAGATAATATTTTAGGGATATTTAAATTTGGTATGTTCGGGATTTAGGAATGTGGTGAATTATGAATGTCGAAATTTAGGAATTTGAAATCTTGGAAACGTGGGAGGTTAGCATTTTAAAATTTGAGTAATTCTTGAGAATTTGGGGAATTTGGATAGTTGGTGTGCTTTCAGGGTGCAAATTTAAGAATTTATGAAATTTATAAATTTTGGGATTAAATAACTTGGACATTTCAGATGCCGCATGTTAGAAATTTTTAAATATAGATGTCTGGAAATTTGGAATTGTAATAATTTAGGTATCTGGCAAAGTAGAAATTTGAATATGTGAACATTTAGGAATTTAGGGAGTTAAAAAATCTTAGACTTTCAGAATTTCAACATTTAAAAAATGTGGAAATTTATAAATTTGGAAATTTGGGAATTTGGAAATTCCCATAGAAATTCCCATAAAAATTTGGCGAATTGATTACTGGAAAATTTGGGAATTCGAATATTTTGTACATTTAATAATTCGACAATTTGATAACTGGAAAACTAGAAAACTAGAAAACTAGAGAACTGTAAAACTCCAATATTTGAATGTTTGGAACCATGAAAATTTGGAAACTTGAAAACCCAAATATTTGAATACTTGAACACTTGGAAACTCGAGTACTAGAAAACTTGAATATTTTAAAATGTCAACATTCATAAATGCAGATATTTGAACATTAAAAAACTTGAAAGGCATACAAATTTAAGCAGTAGAAAATTAGAAGATATTCAAGTATACACTGACTGAAAGTGCAGTCAATTTTGAAATTTGTTGATAATTTCCACCATTCCGAGAAAACGTGACGTATTAGTTTATAAACCAATGCCACTTACTCTTAAAGACTTTTAACTAAATCAGAGACTACGTAAATGTAAAGTATGGCCTATTTAATTGCAGTGCAACGTAGTTTCGCGATAACTGATGTTTTATGCGGAAAATCCACTGCTTCGAGGAGGGTTGATTTCGAAACTTACAGTATCGCTTAACTTTTCGATCTCCAGGGTAGCAGTAACACGTCAAAGAGAAACTTATTGGGTAAAGTGTTATGAAAATTCTGACGTAAACACCTTATCACTGTCATTCCCTGAAAGGGAAATCGCTTGTCACTTTTTTCATTAAACTCTTATTTCATTTTACAATTAAATTAATTGTCTAGGAGAAAGGCATGTCACTTACAATATTTATCTATCACCTATAAATTAATTTAAACATCTATCCATGATTTATAATACTAGTTGAATCCATTTGCTGCCACGATTCTCAAATGGGAATTTGAATATACATTTTTACATTTTCAACAACGTTACATTAAATAAAATGTGTACTCTGTAAATTCTTACATTCTGGTTTTTAAAATTATATTTTTCTTCAACGTTGGCAAACTTGTAAAAGTATTTGATACATAAATTGACAACCCATGCAGCAGAGTTAAGATAAAAATTTGGCAGTTAACGAGTTAATTAAGCTGTTTATTTTGAAAGTGGCCTAAGTCCATTTATGTTCAAATCGAGATATTTAAGGGTTTGCGTTTCAATGAATTTAAAAATATACGTATAGGATACTAATGAGTCATACTGTTTAAGTGTATCTAAAGGTGTTAAATTTATAGTTCCTATTAAAATAGTGGCAATTATTAAATGAATAACATACGTTTTCTTATCAAGAATGGAGTTAGGCGACTTTCAAAATTAACAACCAGATTCATTATAAAATTTGAAGGCGCCCAAGTCCATTCAACATAATTTAAGATGCTTCAAATTGAAAAAAAAACCATACCGAATTTATTTTACATATTTTAATTGTTTATGATCTATATATTATATGAATTATTTACCTACAATTTCTACGTCAGTATAATTATCTTTGCACGATCTCTACATCAATATAATTGTTTATCCGTGATCTACAAATTAATTTACTAATTCGTCTATGAACCATACATCATTTCAAATTATTTACCCATGACACGTGTGAGTGTAATTATTTTCCCACGATCTCTACGTCCATGTAATTTTTTGTCTACAATCTATATCACTCATTTAACGACTCGAACCTTTAGAACGAGTAATTTATATAGAAATTATCGCGAGGTATTAATTAATAACGAACCTGATTTTCGCATAGAATACGGGGTATAAAATCGCGCTACAGTCGGAACATAGCAGTTATGCTAATTAGTAGTATTACCGTGTACCGGTGTATTATCAAGTTCAACCAGTACCTGTTGAAATATCTTTTAGAACGATTCGTAACGTTCGCTACAGCTCTTTGACTGTGTACAACAGTAAACAGCCACGAAAAGGACGGGTATTTAAACGCGATTTAACGGTCAAACCGCTGGTTACCTCTGTTAACGCAGATCTTCGGTGTAGCATACGCACGGTAACGAGGGATTAATTAACGACTCGTGTAGCGTACGGGAACCCGGTGCATGTCGATGAACGTGTCTGTGTTCATCCAGGTAGAAACCTCAATGCTTCTGTTAACTACGTGTGTACCTAGTTTCTTTAATTTTACTCAAGACACGACATACGCGCACTCCCATGTGTTAAGGTTGTGCTGAAATATCGCGTGGATGTTGTACGCTTCGTTCTTTGTGTCGGAAAACGGTTCTGGTTTAACACTAAACCTACCAAGGCGGTCAAAATGACCGTTTAACAAGTTTCTAATTTTATGTTACAAAGTATGTTAACCCCTTAACTTATGATTTGGTCAACAGGTGCGTCATATAGTGCGAGTTAAATATCGTTGCAATGTTAAGATAGACAGAGAATAATCAAATGTTACTGGTGTTTTGAACATGGCGGTCGTTGGTTGACCAGTTGTAATTAAAATTATTCCCCAAATTCAATCGTGATAAAAATATGAAGCAAGTTTGTCGCATTTCAACAATTATTTGCGTCACGCCTGAAAGACGATATTATAAGACTAGGGGTTAAGGTGGCTTTTCTGAAATTCATATTGATTTTCTTGACGATGACTAATTAATATATACTTAATTTTGTGTTTTGTCGTTCGTTTATTTATTTTTTAACTAAATTTTTGATTGCAAAATAAAGCTGCATTATACGCCGGTAGGTTTACTGTTAAATTTCTGAATATTTCGTGATATTTTTAGAGTGTGCTGCTTTTACAAATTCGTGCATCGGGATCTCGATAAATCTGATAGCCGGATTAGCTAGTTATGTTTATGATTAACCGGTCATGGGCAAAGTGATAGTACCTGCGTGCTATCTTTATTTTCTTGAATATTCAGAATTTTTTAATGTATTACATGTCATTCTAATTGTTATGTCGCAGAGAGAAGAAACTTGTTAGTAAATATGATTCATCTGACTAACTTTCCAAACAGGCAGAAGAAATATGCAAATACAGGCAACGAAATGGTAGCATATACGCAAAATTTGTACACATATTTCCAAAAAAATGGAGGTTACTATATAGCAATTAACAAAAGCTAATAATGGGTATATCCGTCTTTATTTTTTGTTACATTGCGTGTCCGCTTTGACAAGGATTTATATAGCTTTTTAATTTTATTTTGGGAAAAATTATTTTATTCGAAGAAAAAGCAATCAGTAACGAAGAAGTATTTATTGCTACTAGGTTAGTTTTGAATTTACGATGTCCGACAGTCTTTAAATTTCAGAGTTTGGACTATTGGAAATTTGGATATTTGAAATTTTCTGAGAATGTAGACATTTAGTTATGTTGGTGTATTGGAAATTTGAGAATTTAAACTTCTGAAAATTGTAAAAAATGTAAGTTTGGAAATTATCGGATTAGACAATTAGAGAACTAGCAAGGTAGGTAAGTAGTAAATTAAGGAGTTAAGAAATTAGGAAATTAGAACACTGGAAAATTTGGAAATTGGGAAATAGGAAATTAGAAAATTAGGAAATTAGGATATTAGAAATAAGGAAGTTGGAAAATTAAAAAATTGGGACAAAGGATACTACGAAACTAGGAAACTATCGAACTAGGAAAGTAGAAATGTAAAAATTTGGCAAATCGGAAATTGTAAGGCTTGACAAATGAATATTTCAGAATTCACTGATTTAAAATTTTGGTGATACAGAGGTCCAGAAATGTATGAACGTGGGTGTTTCAAATCCCCAATGTTTTAAACTGAAAAATTGGCTACCCATCAATGCTAACGAGTGCGTTATCAAGAACCCAATACACCCCTCATCAATCAAAATTCTCTGATTATCGCGTTTAAAATTCTTCATTAACGAATCTCATTTTTCAACACGTTCGTAGCAGCTTCGATTTGTTTCGTGTACATAATTACAAAGTGTGCGCGTGCAACGGAAACATTTGCTCTCGATCTTTGTTTCTATTAAATGACTGAATATGATTAACGCAACGATCGGTGACATGACGCATTGTGCTGTGATTTATATCCGCAACACACACCCCTGCGGACCGTACGTTATCATTGGCTAGCAGTTCCGTGTGTTTGGTCGGGCGATCGATGGAAAATGTGTGGAAATGCATATTGCATCAAACCCCAGCCTGCCTCATTTAAGGCAGACACGTACTATTCCGATGCGATGTGTTAATACGTGATAACATCGTGGCGTCACAATGTGTCAGTGATGGCGTTCCTCCGCTAACGTATCAAACGCCTGTTTTTCATTGTACACGTTGTTCACATATGTGTTACGTACATTTATGGAAACAGTGGTTGAAATAATACATGTTTACTTGTTCATTTTAATACACGAATGCACACTCGTAAAATTGTAATTACTCTTTCTCGGAAACGTTTGCACTTCTGGGTTATTGAATTAATCATTAATTATCGTTGGATATGAAAATTTGGTAATTTGAAACCTCGAGAGTGTTGAAAATTTGATAATTATAGAATGTGAAATGTGACAATTTATAAATTCGAATTTGGTCGTTTAGCAATTTGGTAATGTAATCATTTAGTAGTTTGAGTATTTCTACTCTTAGAGCAGTAGAACTTTGAGGATTTTACTTGAACTGATAATTGTTCAAGGCCTGGGTTTGGAAATCTGAAAATATGAAAGTTTCCCGACGTACAACGTAAAATTAATATTTCGCTGTTGAATTAAATTTGATTATCACAGTTAGTAATATTTTAAGGTATAGTTTATTTTTTAAACTGTTTCCTGGTAACTCTAGAACCGTGACACGTCAGAAAAACTGATATTAAATTTGATATCTTGAAACAGTTCGTGCTGAACGATTGAAGTTCTATAAAACTCTCTATTAAAGTTACTAACGCAATCAAATCTAAACTTCCAATAGTGAAACATATCGATTTTAATATTATAAGATAAACTTTATTCCAGTATCGCAAAATTAAACTGAAGCTTATTTTTAACAAATGCAGCGACCAATTTTTCTGATCAACAATATCTGTTATCGTCGATATCGTTATATATTATATTCTATTAGGGTATTGCAATATTTATTATTTAAGGCTGATTTATGGCATTAAATATGAATTGTCCTCTTCCATCATCCTCTTGCATCCCTCAGGAAACATCATGATTTTATATTTATGAAATTATTGAGACTTACTTGCTCAATATTCATTCAATAGTGGTTTTATCTCATATGAAAAAAGAAAGAATTTTATGGGACACCCTAATAGAATATAATATGTAACAATAACGATGATAACTATTGTATTCCATTATATTATATTATTATGTTAGGTTGGTGCATATGAAATGTCGGATTTTCTGTACATGTGAACCATTGTCACCATGTGTCCTTTATGCTTACGTTTTTGACACAACCTCTTTCATAGCTGTACTGTCCATTGCCATAGTCACATTTCAACAAAGAAGGTTTTCTTAAAAGCGTTTCCTTTTGTTATTTGTTTTGTATTTTGTACCGACACGAATTCAGCCGATATTCGTGTAATTTTTTTATAGGAGTATTAATTTGGCAATAATGCTGCATGAGCTACCGGCAATATAAACCATGCGTTTGAGGAAAAAAATGTAATCGAACGAAATGTGCGGCTGGTTTGAGAAGTGCAAAAAAAAAATTGAAAATTGTACACCCATCACTCATTAATCGGCACCTCCGAGACAAAGCTTGGCCGCATGCGTCGCACAAAACGATCGTGAAATTAAATGACTTGAAGTTTGAAATTTTTCAACACCCAGGTCATATATCAGATATCTCATCAACTAACTTTCATTGTTTTTAACATTTAGGACTGTTTTCACGGCCTATACGAAGCGAAAATGAAGAGAGTCTGGAAAAATCAATATCAGAATTTATTGGCTCCCAAGATCAGAATTTTCTTAATACAATCGTTTATATATTACAATCTCGTTGGGAAAAGTGTACTTAAGCAAATGGATCATATTTTAATTAAATAAACGGCTTTTGAAACAAGGTATGCAGTTTTATATATTCACTTAAAAATCCGACATTTCATATGCACCAACCTAATATATTCTATCATTGTAATAGTAACAGTATTATAGATTTGACGCTAATATTATAAGTCACTTCTGTATAGATTTGCAACTGGTAGTAGTCAAAGGTAGCTAATTGTAGCGGCGCTATGTGGAATTGATGTCGTCTCAGTCGCCGGTTTACGTTTTAATTGAAACGGTGCAAACTGGTCTTAATGGTGTTTCTGTTGTATACGATTGAATGGGACATCACAATGGTATCCTTACGTTCAATTCACCCGGTTTCGTGACGTGGCAAGCGGTTGTTGAATGTACTCCCTTCTGGTCGCCCTGATCAAGTTTACGTCGTTATTGAATTTCTACGTGCTCGAACGATGTGGACGCGTGATTAGACCTCTCCCTTTGCGTTCTTTTTCTTCTCGTCAAGTAGCAACCTCGCCGAATGCGTTGCCATTAAAGAAATATGAACGCAGAACGACCCTACCCATTGAATTGTTAGTCGAATGAAAGACTTAAATCATTCCGGACGACGTTGTACAGGAACGATTCGTAGTACAATTCTAAAATTTTGTCCTTGAGCACAGAACGTTTGAACTGGTTCAATAATAGAGTTTAAGCTTTACTTAACACTTCTTGTTATAAGTTTAAAGTCTGTAAGTCTATTGTAAGTTTAAAGTCTCAAATCTTATTGTTGTAACTTGATGAATGTTCAATATTTAAAATATGTAAACATTGCTATCAGCGTTTTAGATCATAGTATTATCGAATTTGTTTTAAAAAATAATGCAAAACAATATAAATATGAACAATGAACTGGAACAGGAAAAAGTAATATGAAAGGTTGAGATTTGTTCGCATAAAAATGTGCGCATCTAAATCATTTGAGATTCATCTGGGATTTGACTATTGTTATCTGAAGTAAAATATTCTTTCGCTAATTTCGTTACTTGCTCTTATTATTGCGTTTATCAATTATAAAATATTTTCATACTGCCGCTTTTCAGCATAAACTTTACTGACAATAATGGCCTAAATATTTTCCATCGGATTTTGGTCAGAATGCTGGCCATTTAATAATATATTTCAGGTCGGTAAAGGGACTCAATTTTTTAATTGTGGATCATGTACAAAATTCATAACGACTTTATATGAGAGACCTAGCCTACGAGCAATTTCCCGAACACCAACGTTTTCCTCCGCAGACGTCAAAATTTTAACATTTTCTTCTTCGGTGAAATATGTACCACGTGGCATTGTTTAACAGAGAGTTTTGTTAAATTTCAATTTATATTATGATTAAGAATGTAATTAATTGACTTCAGTAAGTCTGTTGTTGATCTTGATGGAGAGAAGTTGGCTTAATAACATTGGTGCTATAGTTACGCAACAAGTGAAAACCACTTTTTCGATTATACCGTTTCGTATAGAAGAGCAACTGCAATGAGACTTAATGTAAAATTTATTGCGTCCTATACCGTTTCAGTTCCTCCAGTTAATTTTTTGCATTTTTACTCTGAACTACAGAACAACTAAAAAAGGAGGCGGTGCTATAGTTACGCACCGCTGTGTATAATAGGCTGTACAAAAAATTCGAACAACGATGCAGGAAACGAGCCAGTGACTACAAAGTGCGACCGTTCCATGAACGACGTTGCCGAACAAAATGGGACGTTTACGATCGGGAGACATTCGAACAACCGACCGATCTTCAAGATCTCTCGAGTGTCGAATTACAAAACCGAAATGTAAAAATCGAGTGCACGTTCGAGAAAATTGTCGTCGAGCACTTTACGGCTCGTTGTCGCCGGAACTTAGACGCGGATGTGCGCTCGATCGATCGTCTCGCGAACGTTGATTGAATCGCTTAGGGTGAACGCGAGAATCGACAGACGAAGAAAATAGAATCGAGATATCCCGGTGACCGAGTCTCACGAGTATTAGGTAATAAAAGAGGGTAAAGCGGGGCTCCTGCGGGGCGGTTTTTATCGAGCTGCATGCCCGAGATTTCGGCGAATCGTAAAACTCCACCCTAAAATCTGAGCCCCCTACGTCGTGGGGAGCTATTTCACCAGATATCTTCAAGTACCGCGCGTCCTCAAAGAAGTTGTCTCGTGAAGCGCTCGTAAGATTCTCTACGATCAGCTTGGCTGAAATTTCGGTGAACTACGAATCACCCGTTTCTGATGCCACTTACGAAAACCGATTCCTTTTTGAACGTCTCGCATATGTGATCGTGTTCGGTAAGTGGATTTTACAAATTTGCGGCAACAGTTTATCGTTCTCGAGGAAACCCTTGACGAAATTACGAGGTGGTTGGAGTTAATAAGATGCTTGAAGTTTGGGGATGTTGTATATAAACCGTGTTATACGCCGAACATTTTACGAAAGTATGGAGTACGGTGCTTTTTTTATTGTTAACTCGATGTTAATGAAGTAATTAGTAACGTTTTGGCGAGTTATTTATTTTGGTACCAGTTACGGAGATGCAGGACGAAAATTTTCTGACACTGTGATGTGGTGTTGAAGATTTTAGAAAATCTCGAAATCAGAAATTTGGACATTTGGAACTTTTCTAATGACGAGGTTTGGAAATATAAGAAAACAGGGAAATAGTGAATTTGTAAATTTACAAACTCGTATATTTTGAAAATTGGAAAATGAGGAAGTTGGAAATTTAGGAATTGTAATTTGTCTGTCTCGAGTTTAAAATTATTGAACTTATCAATGTTTGATTTAAGAAAATAGGAAACAAATGTATCACGTTTTTAAGTTTATAGATGTATAAATTTAGAAATTTCAAATGTGCATATTTTCAAATGATCTAATTTCTAAGATTTCAAAATTTCCAATTTTGTGATAAAGTAACTTAGTAATTCGATCATTTAATAAATTAGAAATTTTTTGATTTGCAAATTTAGTAATTTGGAAGTACAGAAATTCAAAGAGTGTATAAATTGTCAAATCTTCGAATATAGTGACATGCAAATTTACGAATTTAAAAATTCGGCTGAATGGAATATTATAAATTTCAATTCCGTAATTGGTAATTTAGAAATTAAATGATATCAGAATTCCCAATGCCAATTCAAACTTTCGAACCGACAGTCTTCCCAGCTTGTAGATGTAAAATTGGAAGCTTACAACATGGACATTTGGGATGTTTGAGAAACTTGAAAACTTGGAAACTTAAAAGTTCAGCAATTCATCGATTCAGCAATTTAGCAAATTAGAAGTTTGGTCATTTATTTACGGGGTAATTCAGTAATTTGATAATTTCGTAATCTTTCAAATTGGTAACTCGATAATTCGGTAATTTGGTAATTTGGTAATTTGGTAATTTGGTAATTTGGTAATTTGGTAATTTGGTAATTTGGTAATTTGGTAATTTGGTAATTTGGTAATTTGGTAATTTGGTAATTTGGTAATTTGGTAATTTGGTAATTTGGTAATTTGGTAATTTTGGCAATTTGGTAATTTGGCAATTTGGTAATTTCATTAATTGGTAGCCTGATAACTGGACTACTTGACGACTTGGTAAATTGGTAATACCAAACCATTTTGGTATTTGGTGAGAACTTGATAACTTGATAACTTGATAACTTGATAACTTGGTAACTTGATTAATTGATCATTTGATAATTTGATGATTTGGAAAACTTTGAGATATGAAAGTTCTCGAATTTCGAAGCTGGGGTCGGAAAATTTAGGAAGTTGGAAATTCAGTAATTTGTAAATTCGCAGATTCCTGTCTTTGAAAATTGAACTTTTTACCACATCCAAATAATATGTTAAATTCACTGTGATTTACATGCTTTTCAGCTAACATCAAGTCTATAACGAATTAATATTTAAACGCTTCGTGGAGCGATACAAACGAACGGTGTATCTCGTGCCATACAGTCCATGGTGATATAGCGCGTGGCTATCTGCATTTACTTTATCTCGAACAAAAATCCCGGTTAAACCGATCTAAACGCCTCATTTATCCAACCAAATAATGAGCTTTCAACACCGAGAAGGTATCGGAAGATCAATAGGAAAGATTTACGTGTTTTCCACAGTCGGCGAAGCATCGCTGCAGGCACTCTAGGAAGAAAATATGGGCGCAGAATCGCGGCACGATTTCCGCGTACCAGTCAGATTTAAAAGAGCGTCGAACATTTCGGGCGCCTGAATAAAAAGCGAGTCCTGATAATGTGCATCAAAGGCGAACAGAGTAAAAATAGAGAAGCATGCTTAAGCCACGCGTGCACTTGTCGGGCGTCGATGCTTTCATCTTCCCGTTCAAAGAGTGACTCGTAAACGTTTGATGCCACAGGATCAATAAATGTATCGTGCGCCAGCCGAAAGCCGACACATCAGCATCGAATTTTCACCGAAAGAACGGAATTCCTGCTCGCGGAGATTTTTCTTTTTTCTTTCCCCTTTTTCTCTCTTACTTTTTTTTGCCCGGGATGTATGAGGAAACAAACAGCGGAGAATGTTTCGTCGTGTCACGGTGTGGCACGAGAAAGGTATACGAAATATTCGCTCGAACGTAACTTTACAGGCTGTAAAAATTGTAGGAAGCTCCCTTCTTGATCCTGGGATCGTGATCGTAATTGACGTTTTCCCTGAAGATATTGCGCTTCGATGTGATAGGCGAAACTCTTCAGAATTGCGGAAATTGGAATTGATTTGGAAGATCTTGTTTGTTCATTTTTGGGATGTATTTTTGGAATGTTTTTAATTCATGTTGTTCGTCGTGATATGGCATTTTCATGCGATATGTGAAATTTTTGAGGAATGCGTAAAATTTGAATCGATTTAGAAAGAGTACATATTTGTTCGTATTTAGGCGATACTAAGTGAATGTTTTTAATGGACGATTCTCATTGCGATGTTGCAATTGTATATGATAGGAGAAATATTTTGGAAGCACGTGACAATGTAATTAATTTAGAGGGAGTTCTGGTTCATTTTTAAGATGTACCAAGTGAATGTTTCGAATCAACTGTTTCGTCTGGAATTGACAATTTGAGAACTTTTGGTATCTTCAACTGTACACGTTTGCAAATTCTTTACGTGTATAAATTGAGAAATAGTGACATTTTTGTAATTGTCAATTAGAAATTTCAAATTTCTGTATTTCTAAATATCTAAATTATTAAATTCATAAGTTCTTGAATTTGAGAATCAAAAAGTTCCGAATTTCCACATTTCAAATTCACAACTTTCTTGATTCGAAAATGTAATATCGTAAAATTTTTGCATTTCTTTATTTTCGTATTCTTATATTTCCATATTTCTGTACTTTCAAATTTGTAGACTTTTAAGTTTACAAACTACAAAATTCCTAAATCTCTGAGGTTCCGTACATTTCCGTTTTCAAACTACACGCCTTCATTTTTAAATTACGAAATTTTAAAACTCAACAATTCTAAATTTGTACATTATAAAGTCTCTTATTTATAATAAATTTGTAAATTTAAACGGTACTAGATTAAATTGATTTGCCCTTCATGTTGCAACACTAAAATATTACAGTAAATTCATACATCACAGAATCCGAGTGAGCGAATATGCCAAATGTATCATTTTAAAGGAAATTTCATTTTATTTATTAAAAACGTATTTATATATATTAATACATGATCAGTATCAATGAAGACAAACTTATTTATTATTAAAATCATTCATAATTTTCATAATAAATAAGTTTTTATAGACTTCCTTCATCGATAAACAAGTTTCCCCATCCCAGAGGAAATTTTCTTTTCGACTTACGGCCTCTTTTCCTTGTCAATTTATTTTTTCAAATATTTTCAACATAAATTTCAATGTCTTGTAGAGCTCGCTGAAACATCATAGTCACTTAAACTTGATCGCTATCGAATGAAATTGCTAAGGTAAAACGAAGACGAATAGGATGGGGATAGATAAAGAGCTTTAAGGCTTCCGTTCGATTTAATTGAGTTCGTTTCAAGAAGCCTATCTAAATAACGCAATTTTCTTCGGGAGCCGTTACACAGGACGCGTGAAGATAATTCGGAAATAATCGGGACGGAGTTTAAACGCTGGGAGTTCTCGAGCCGGGAGTTCGGTAAATTCTCTGGTAATCCCCTAAAGTCGCAAGTCCAACAGTTTAAGTCGTTCGAGTAGCTAGGATGGAGGTAAATCGCAACCGCCCCAGCGAATGTAATGGCTTGGATTTAGGGCGGTAGCGAAAGGTGTATCGAACTTTTGGTTATTAAATTGAACAACACGCTTCATGAACCCGCTGGTACGGGAATCTCTAGCATGGGAATAATTTTGACCCCGTCAAAGAGTCCTTTGATACACCCGGATCATAATTATTTGACGATACGTGCACGGTAATTAGTTAAAATAACTATTCAATTAGGAAATTTCCCACCACTCCCTGATATTCCAACGATCGAACGCGTCATTTCGCGCTTTCGATTTCTTACTGTCGACAAGTAACACTTACAAACACGTGTGTCGTATTTTCCCCTCGATGCAGCGTGTGTAATCGTGAAATGTGTACTCGAATAATTAACACTAAACCTACCGGCGTATAATGCACGCACACTTTGCAATTAAAAATGAAGGTGAGGAATAAATGAACGAACCATAAAATACAAATTAATGTACATATTAATTCATTATTTTTATGAACATCAACACGAATTTCAAGAAAGTCACATCACGTAGTTTATAACTGGAAATTGGAAACTTGATAAGTGGTCATTTTGACCCCTTTGGTAGGTTTAGTGTTACTGTATAACTCCCAATTTAAAATAAAACCCTTCCTCGCGCTATAACGTGACAATAATTTGTAGTTTCATAAGAAATGCACATACGAGCCAGAAATTTAAACATAACACGTGTCATATTCAAACCAGGAATCCTGAATTAAAAACATTCCGTATGCATTGTTACTGCGTCCCTAACAATTAACTGCATTATCGTTGGTTAAATAGTACTGTGATAAACATCCCAAAGTGGTAAAAATGGTACCTGTTTTGAAATATTAAAAACTATTAGATTTTATTGTAATACAAAGAAAGAAAATAATACAATGATTCAAATTATACATGCTCTCATTACGACGTTTTAACAGCGATTGCAGAAGCATGCCTATGAACCTTGCTTATTACAAAACATAAGATGATCGCGTCACGTGCCTCCCATGTATAGTTCGGTATCGTTAATACCATTGCAACGTCGAGGTAGCTCTCGTGTTACTTACAACAAAAACTATATTCTTCGTTAAATGGTAGCAATTGCATCTTTATTTGAAATGTTACTTAACCCCTTGCCCTACAACTACGGGCTATGCCCGTGACGCACTCGCTCCTCAATTATGGTAGACATTGTTAATATTTTTAATACGCTTGAATGTTTAACTTCGGTATAATCGTAATTTGTGCATCCGAGGATCACTAAATGGGAAACAATCTTGGCATTCGAAATTTCTTCAATCACTTTAATGTTGTAGCAATTAATAGTTCGTTATGTCTGACGCACTTGCTGAATAAATCGTAGCACAAGGGGTTAACCAAACACCTATAAATGGTAAAAATAGTATTTCTATTCGACATCCTAAGTAATTATATACGTATAAATGGTACAAATAGTACTCCCGCTCGAAGTCGTAAGCAATTATACAAATACTGAAGGCAAGAATGATATTTTTGTCCAAAACCATAAACATTACCCACGAACGAATAACGAAAATGTCCGAAATCGTAAAGAATTACGTAAAACTTCGAATAACGAAAGGATTAGAAACTGCAGATAGTTCGGTGTAACGTGGATAGAAGTTTGGTAAATTTTCTCGCGAAGAATGGTAACTTCGATCTAGTTAGCCTTGAGCCAACCACCATTGGAAATACTTATTCTCCGTGCCGAAATCCGCCTTTTCTTTCGGGTCATTCACGTCCCGCCGCGCGAGCAGATGTACGATGATTAGAATTCAAAGGGAGTACAATGCAAGAGATGAGTTCACCATTCAAACCGGTGGAGCTTCATTGTTTTGGTCCGAAAACGGGACGACTAACGAGGAAATGAGATCACTGACCGTTTAATATAAGGCAATGATAACTGTCCCGTCAAAGTTACCGATAGCGAGTATTTTGCTGAATCCGAGAATTCGATTTCGTGTGATCGAAAGATCTACTTCACCGTCGCCCGTTCGCAATCAGTCTTTGTCGGGGTTAACAATGGCGGTGGATCTTCCTGACAAAACGGTGTGACTCTTCCGTGTACTAGGGAAGATATAGTTCTTCCTCGACGTGGCCCAGAGATTTACCACCGTGCGATTTAAAAAATAACTAGAGGGAAGTTTTATAGAGCCGAAGTAATCAGCGAGGGGTTAATTTCTTTTGAGAATATTGATGGAATATATATAATAAAGTTCTTCATTTTTTTTCGTATAAATATTAATCCGCACTATAAGTACAATATATGATTCACTATAGAATTAGATTTAATAATAAACGTATCAGTGTATCTGTGGGAACATAGTGTAAGATGCTATAGTCGGTTGGGACAAAATAAGTCGAAGAGAACTGATACCATTATGTGTAATCTAAGGAAAGCAATGAACTAACTAACCTAATAGTAAACATCGGTAACAATATCAGTATTAACAGACTTTCTGACTTGAACATTAGCATACATATATTATCAACTATTAGCGTTCAGTTATTAACTATTAAATTAAACTAGCAAATAGCTTGCAGAATGTAATAACTATTCTTAAAAACGAACAAGTTATTCATGTTCACATGATACGTACATGTGAAGCTTGTTATGCAAAAGAATTATATGAGTTAATATTTAAAAAGAATACGAAGTTTTCATGTCAATTTATATGATCGTCAGAATCATTTACAATATTTTTGATTAGAGATAATCAAATTTTTATTTGAAGTTAATATGTTGTAATTAAACTTCTGTAAAATAGTTCTGTGAGTGGTAATGTAGGGATATAAGTTCATAAGATTGAACGTAAGTTTTCTTACAATTTCCTTTATAGGTATATCAAAAGGTATAGGTATATCAAATTATAGGTATATATTTCATAGATGCCTTACATAATGTTGGGTAAATTTCGAGTACCTCATTTTTTAGTACTGTGTCATTTGTGAAAGATGTCTAAGGTAAATCTATAACAGTCATTGCTATCAGTCAAAAAATATTGAACTCTTATTAATGAGATGACAGTAATATACATTATAAGTATGATTCGTCGCTATTAATCAATATAATAGAATCGCATATCATTATTAGAAAGGATTTTATTCACCATTGTCAGACGCATTTTATTTCTTGCGTAACAGATATTCTATCTACTGTTGGGAAAAGAGATCGCAATTTGAATAATGTTCACCATGTTCACTCACATATTTAAAAAATACATGCCTTTTTAATTATCACGACTGCAGTGCCGAATAAATGAATTCGCTATCCTTTTAAATTAAAACCTCATGGATATAACTCGCGATATACTCTAATTATCCGCTGAAAAATGTTGCACATGATTCTGTCATCACTGTGATAAGCTATCAGTGAAATTATTTTGTAGTAATTAAACTATTACGTCATTTGGAGATTTTGGTAACGAACAAAACTTACACGACATAATTTTAATAAAAATTGATACACCATAATGGACCTCTTGACTATCTGTACATAATTCTATTTTTAACAAAATTGAATCTAAAGATCGGTCCATATATTTGAAAAACACAATTTGTTTATGACAAGGATTGTGACTGTAAATTAATAAATACTACCAGAATTGTAATAAATACTACCATATTGTAGTAAATATTTCATGAAAAAAATGGTAGATATGCAAATAAATAAAAATCTATCACTACATTTATCAATACCCTTTAATAGTAGGTACATGTATCAATACATTCAATGTATAGTTTCACGCATAAATGAAAATGTATCAAATTGTGACACCAATACATTTACTAATGCATTTTATCCATATATCTGTCAATACATTCAATGTACGGTTTCACACATAAATAAAAATTTATCAATATATTCACTAATTCATTTTGTTGATACATCTGTCAATACATTAAATGTATAGGTTCGCAAATAAAAATTTCTCGGAACTATGGATGCATTTTTTTTATATATTAGTGGACTAATATCCATTAATGGTTGAATTGACAGAATGATGTTTGCACAGGAATACTTTCTATATTTATTTTACAAAAAAAATCTGTATCAATGTCAGTAACATATCCGTATCGTTTAAGTAGTTGATCGACTAAAAATTGTTAAAAATACTATTTCACATACAAAATAATCAATCAGCGACTATACCAATGTCCTTTCGTCCGGATTGCCGCTCGAACAGCAGTGACAAACGACGCTGCATCAGCTTTCGAAAGCTACGTATCAATGAGACATCGATAAAATGCGGATTATTCCTATAAATAAAAATGAACGCTTATCCATCACCGCATTACCGATACCCGCGCGAATGTATATTTTCGCAGAATATTTTCTCTCTTAAAGTGCTAAACATATTTTCACTCTGCATATTTCCATCTCATATATTCGAAATACTCTATATCATTTTATTCTGTATGCCGCATGACTCGCATACGTTTTGCATATTCCGATACTCAATGCGAACACAAACCTGCGCTGATCGCATCACCACTTTTCGCCATCCATAAAAAAAAAACACGCACACGTTGCTACGCAACGTTCATTCCGCGTCGGACCGTTTTGAAAAGGATCGTCACCTATTTCCAACGAATTCCACGATATCGAATACCCTTCGAGCCTATAGATTCTTTTCGGCCATAAAAAAAGAAGGCCGGCGAGCAAAGGAGCGTAGGTTCGGGTCGTAACTGCGGCACGCATTCGTTAAGCCGAGCATTAGTTTGATCGGGGCTGAAATATCGCGAAAAAAGGTTTTGGTCCGGGTACATGGTCGATATAAAGCGTGCTCGTATAATCTACGGAAGGGTACAACGGCGAATTTGTAGGACGGTGGTATAACGTGGCCATGTAAAGCCGGGCTGAGTAAGGTAGGACAGGGCTGGACAGTGCGATAGCAATGCCCCGAGCCACGGACGAATGTTGAGCGCCTTACCGTACGCTGCCTGATAACCTCCCTTCCATGTTATAACCTCTTTTCGGTATTTATGACCGGTAACTTAAATTCTGAAATGCGGGACACGCGAGAAATTAGCACTTGCAACGGCTGCAACTGTATCCGACAGCATGGACGAACAAGAAATATCGACGAGCCCCTACGACTTTTATGCTTTCACCTTTTCTACTCTAGTTAGAAAATATATATGTGCCCATAAGTGGTCTAAGTCAAAATTAAAAAAAAAACGAGTTTATCAGTTATTTCACATTGCAAGCAGCCCTCGACTTTCGCACATTTTAAAAAATACAACTTTGTATTCAACATTCAACATCAAGACTTTGACAATTTAAAATATGAATAGTACCTTTATGCGTCTAGTCAAATTTTTAACTGTTACGGAAGAATACGATCCTCATGGAGAACGCATATCTCAAGTACGTAGGGTAATGCAAAAAGACACTGCGTGTTATAGAAATTTTTACCACGAGAAGAAAAAAAAAGGACGTACTCAACAGACTCTTGACACGTTAAAGAAAACACACGGAAGTTAAATAAATAAATACTTTAAAACACAGTTTTTGGTGCATATTTTTTTACATCCCTCTACTTTCGAACATTCAACATTTGCATACACTTTCAGGAACCAATTGTGTGCGAAAGTCGAGGCCTCACTGCATATTATTTTAAGCTATATTAATTCAATGTACTTCTTCCGATATTGTGAAAAATGAACCTTTAGATAGTGGTTGTTATTTCAACATTATATGGAAATCATTTAGCGTTGATTATGAAAGTGGTCAAAGTGAAAAATTTGAGAAAATTGAATTCATCGGACCAAAAGGTACGGAAATATTACTTCCACTATGCATCACAACTAAACCAATAACGGAAGAAAAAAAATTGGGATATTATGTGTTTACTACCCTACATCCCCGCAGTTTTTTTAGGAACATTTTAAGATCCGCAAAACTTATGATAAAAGCCTAAAATGATAGAAATGGATTAGTTTTTAAAAATACTAAATAAATGCTCAGTGTACATATTTTATCATGTTTTTGGGTTGTATTGTAAACTGCTGAGGCAAACATGTTTATCGGTATTGGAATTATAGTAGTGTTTGCATGGTGTAATACTTTTATTTGCTAACGCGATTTATGTAGTTGTATTTGGCATCTATTTTGAATATGTGTTAATTATGGGGGTTGAGGAACTCACATTAGACACAAGTGGTTTAATACAATTTCGTAATTTTCCTCAATTTCCAAATTTTAAAAGGCCCAAATTTTTAAACTTCTGACCAATCAAATTCCCAACTTTTAGATTCTCATATTTATAATTTTCAAATTAGATCCACAAATTCCTATATTACCTCATTTTCAGATCACTAAGTTCTAAAATTCTCATGTCACAAGATTGCCAAATTCTTAGATTTACAAACTCCTACGTTCCCAAGTTCTATATGTCCAGATTCCAATATCCCCAAATCGCAAAGTCTCAAATTTCCAATGTCTTCTAATTCCTAGGTTCGCTAGCTCAAACACTTGAAAGTATCAAAGTTCCCAAATTTCTATATCCCAAAATCCCACGATTCTCAAATCTCTAAATAGTTAAGTTCTTCTATCACCAAATCTTTAGATCTCAAATCCCTACATTTCCATATTTCTATATCTCCGTATACCATGGTATCCTAATTTCTCGAGCCAGAAATCCTTACATTTCCATATATCTATATCCCCAAATCCTGAAGTCCTTAAACCCCAAGGGCCTCAAACTCTCAGAATCCCAAGATTAGAGGTTCCTAAATTTCTGGAAGCCTAAATTTCTCGATTACCATATTTATCGATTCTACGAAGTTTCTAAATCCCAAAATCTAAATTCCAAATTCTTAACCCATCTAAAAATTTTCTGAGTACCAAGAATTCTTTAATATCAATGAATGGAAGACCTCCTCAAGCAGTATATGGATTGAGTATCGCTTAAAAATCATTTTATCGAATGCTAAGTAATATATTATACACTCACGGACAAAATTAAGTGGACATTGCACAAATGTAAACAAATTTTTTGTTTTATTACAATGCTTTAAATAAATTTTAAATTCAGAACGTGAAATGATTTTGTAGACTTGAAAAAACATTTGTTTGATGTACAATTTATTTATTTAATGTATATAATTGTGCAATAAAGTTTTGATTTATAGGCATTATTAGTTAAATTAAATTAACCTTTTGTTACTTATGATACCTGTCCACTTAATTTTGTCCACGACTGTAAGTTCTAGTAAACGTTAAGTAACTTCTTGTAAGAATAATTGAATAGCAAGTAATTTGTCGTAAGTTTTACTGAACACCAAGTGGGTTATTATAAGTTGTATTCAACACTAAGTAACACAAAATAACTTGTTTCAGCTTTTCATTTACCCACGCGCGTTTACACGCGCCGCTCCACCGGTATTACAAAAGGGGTGCATAAATAATCAGTTAAAATGGCTATTCAATTAGTAAGTAGCCTATCGCTTGTAGATATCCAAACGACCCTCTTCATCAGTCGAAACCGTCATTTCACACTTTTGATTCTTTCAACTAATAACACGTACAGACATGCGTATTTCCTTTCTTCTTTTCATCATAAAATGTATATTCAAGAAATTAATCATTACCTCATCGACGACTGATCTTTTAACTTCTGTTACACCGTTTTGCAACAGTAATGCAAACGTATTTAACAGAATAAATAACCCTTTTTTAGGAAACATACTATTTTTAACTGCCAGAAACAAAACATTGAAAAACTGGAGCAGTTTAATAGAAATTCGAGCAAAAATCCACATGGCCCGTTTCAAAAAGATGGACCGAAGAAACATAAATTCGCGTGACCCTCTGTTAACTGAAACACAATTCGAGAGAAAATATTATAAATAAAGTTACGATGTTATTACCAGTGAAATACTACTTTGAAATACTATTACACTCCCCGTTTATTTTTATACCCTTCATCGCGTGCGTTATCACGAGTCGCCCCATTTCTGTCACAAAGTGGGTCGATAAATCAAAACGGTTCGCAATAAATTTCAATTTTTGTCAATTAGCTTTCTTTTTTTCTCTCAAAGAGCATCTCGAAAAGATTTGTAGGCGAAATGTGACAGCGTTAGGACGTTAAAATCGCATGGCACGAGACCGTTCTGTTTTGTCGCGGAGGTCGAAGGGACGCGCAAAACGAGGGTGGAGCTTGAAGGATACGTCAAGATTGGGAAAAAATGGGCCGCGGAAGCAAGAAAAAGAAACGAAGGGGCTCCTCGTATATAACCGAGGCTTGTAACCCATGGGATGATAACCGATTCGCGTTGCCCGTTGCCGCCCTTTCGTCCTACTTTCTCGGCGTAGTTTCTTCTTGGAAAACCACTGTCTTTCTTCCAACCCTTCATCCCCTCGAACGGTTTTTGAACCGTCGGGGAGTATCAATCTTGGAACGGCTGCTTCTTTTGTGCCTTCTCTTCGGGAAAATAACACCCGTTTGTTCTCTAATCCTGTCGTTGTCTATGTACTGTTACAATTGTTCACTTTTTGCAGACGCACAGTTCAATCTTTTTACTATGTTCGCAGTTTTCGCCCCTCGCTACAGCGAACGAGGATTATCCGACATTTACGGGACTCTGATCGCAGTTTGATGACTCGAATTTTGCACATTATTATTTATTTGTTTCTCTGAAACGTATTTGTTCCTGTACTGATCTATATTCAAATTTACGTATCTTTATTTAATCTTGCATCTGTAGTTTGCATTTGCGTTTGACATTACATTTATTTATTTAGCTTTGTATCTCTATTTAACCCTTTATCCATATTTAACCCTTTGCGGTCCTTAATTTCTTTTACCTACTGTTGCGACGCACTCATAGAATCATAAAGCCATTGGGCTTATTTTTAACTTTAGAAATTTCTTGAATATTCAACTGCCTTTTGCTGCTCTTTACAACTTGCAATTTACATTCTTAAACTTTTTCTAATTTAGCACGATTTTCGAGAGCCAGCGCGGCTTATTATTTTATGAGCGTTGAACCGTTAAGGGACAAACGACGTCGTATATTTACTTTAGGTTACTCAGGTAAAGAGTGACCTCGCGCGGAGCATTTGTTAAGGGCGGTTCTTGTCCACTTCTCTCCAATTTTCTATAACCAATCAAATTAGTCGTTTGTCCACCCCCAGCAGCATGCCAAACCCCACTACATACTTTTTTCTGGAGAGAACATTATTTTTTCTCTCCAGCAGATATTCAATAACGCTCAAAGAGTTCACATCAATTTTATATTTATCCTTTAAAGTCCGTTGTCAGTTGCGAGGTGTTATTTTTCTTAAGTGCTAAATCAAGTCTTATTTTTAATAAAGCACAAACATTTTACCCTCATCAGTTTTATTAATTTTGTTACTTTTATTGTCTGAGTGGATTCACTGATTTCACAACCTAACTTTCGTGGTTCATTAAGTTGAATCTCGAAGAACGCAAGAGCATACACCTACAGCTCCTTAATTAAATTACAAAATATATGAAGAAGTGGATTTACAATAAAATATATTCTAATAATGCAGATTGCGTAACAAATATTTTTCTGATTTGTTTCAAATGGCAAAGAAATGAAAATGTCTTAAATCAACCTATTTATCCGAATTATTTCCACAATCAAAGAGAAACACCATGTCGAGCCACACTCGACATAGGGCCGCAAAGGGTTAATACTTCATTTTATTACGGAATAACAAAATGGTTACCGACGAAATCAGAGTCCATGCAATTAAGGACGCGACTAAGTAATTTCGCGTATTCCTTTGATAGAGTCCGGATGCATTCTGTAATTTCATATATTCCGTGCAACTTCATTCCATAAAAAATAAACGGAAGGATCACCGAGAGAATCTGAATGCATACCGTTAGGAACATAACTGAACTCGCAATTAGTACACGCGTATCCGATAATTCGAGATAATGGCCGTGTAAATATGTAGTAACGAGAGCTTACATTCGGTACCGTTCCATTTTCGCTATTAAAGGAATCATAAAATTGATTAAAACGTAGTAAGCGCGATTCAAAGCGATTAAAAGTATACCGTGTTCAGAAAGCATACAAACGAGGAAATAAAATCGCGGGATATAATTTCACGTGTTTCTCGTTCAAGGTATTGCGTCGTTTAAGCTCTTCTTCTCGCTTCCCCCGATTTTCCTCTCCGCCGTTCCTTTTTGCTGGCGTTGTTGCGGGAGATACGGGGACAAAAATTGCGAAACATTTTCTGAACGATACGGGTACCGAAAGTTTCTCGCGATATACCGGACACGTATACACTGGCGTGCTTTTCGTAGTCTCATCAGCGCGGCGTATAGCGGCCGATTAAACTTTCACAATAATTGCGAACGAGCAAAGCGTTCTCCTTGCCATTTCACGCGACAATATCCGTGCTCGCGAGGCAGATTTAACGGTTTGGGCCCGCTAAACCTGGCACACCCGCTCGCCGACGTTTATTCCAATATTTATTCTACCCATTTCCCTTTCTCCGATACCTTCCTCGTTTCCCCCCTTTCGCGTTCTTCGTTTTAGTACGAACGCTTGATTACGGGAGTAATCGAGTCGTACCTTCGTTATCCGATGTACTTTATTGTTGTCGATGAGAGGAACAATAATATATCCGATAAATTAAGCAGATTTAGCTTAATAGCGGCAATTAGCGATGATAATAATTAATTCATCGCAGAATTTTGTTTTGAGTATCTCTTTATGCATTCGTAATTAGAATCAAGAAACTGTTGAGTATATACGCAGGGACAATGGTACTATTATAAATGTTGAGAGGTCGCGTTTAGTCAAGCAAAAGACTTTACTTTAATACTATTTGTTATTATAAAAATACTTATACACAAATGTTCTAATATACTTCAGTTAGTTAAATATTTAAGTGTTTAAACTGATTCTGTTTTATTTTTAATATTTTTGGTTTGATTCTTATTGCACGTAATTCGCTCGCTTTTTACCTTTTTCTAAGACCCAAACGGAAGTAGGCCCTCTACCGTTGCCCTTCGTTAGGGCGCCCTCTTACGATTGAGCCATTTTCTTTTCGTAACAATAAATTTTAAGAAGGTACAGTAAAATGACGGTTAGCTCCGTTGTTACTTGACAAAAATTTAACAGAGCAATCTTAATTGGTAAAAATTTAACGTTAACCGCGTTGAAGTAAAGTTTTGGATTAATATGTATACATATACGTCGAACGTAATTAACTCGTTATGTAACTCGTTATATCAAATTTTTGATATATGTATAATATATTTCTCAATTATTATATAATTTATTCTGTATTAATCTATTAATTAAGTATCTGTTAAATGAACAAATAAATTGATTAATCAAAGTAAGACATCGGCAAATAGTTTACATACACCACAATAAAAAGTCGAAGAAGTGTCTGCAATTCCTTTTAAATACACATAGGTTGTAACACGTTGTTAATGTTCGAAAGCGAAGAACTGGGTTATTAAATACAGAAAACTATACAACGGAACAAGAACTCGCGTTTCGCGGGTAGAGTAAGGTTTCGCACGCAAAAAGTACCTCGTCGCACGAAGGATCTCCGATGGTAAGGAGGAGGCGAAGGGTTAGGAGAGGAGGTTGGAACTAGAAAGTGCCGTACACCGGAGGCGACGTCTTCTTCTTCGTTCTTTAGAGGAAAAGTCGAGTTGCCGTATTCACGTCTTTCTCGACTTGTAGGATTTGTGAGTTAGGTCGTTATAAGAGAGTGCCGAACACAGCATCGTCTTCTCTCTAAGCGTAACGAAGGACAACGTTTAGACTTAGAGAGTGCCGACCAGAGCGTCGTCTGCACTCTAAGTTAAACGGGGAAGGACTGTTTAAATTTAGAGAGTGCCGAGCAGTACGTCTTCACTCTAAACTAAACGTAGGGCACCTTCTTGCTAACTGACTTTCTCGGTAAAAAGAGCCGCTATTTATACAGAAAAGCGAAGCTAGGCTCGCCCAATCGGCGAGGCCCAACTCCGCGTACGAAGGGTCTTTATGACCTGACATACCCTGCACGTCCGTCGCGCGTAGTCGGCGTTTCCTTACATTCTATTTTATACCTATTCTACAATATTATAATATTTACAAAAATCTATATGTTACAAGGTATAATTACTACCCATGTATTTGTGAGACAAGCGATGAAATTAATCACAAACCTCTTCTGCGCCATGCAACAGAACTCTCAATTTTCAATATCCGAAACGAATTGATAAAATTTGTCCACATCGAACGACAGCAAAATCAAGACAAACCCGTGCACGCAATATCGGTCCGGAAGCGTAGGTTTCTCGGGTCGCGGAAAAGCCAGAACGTTGGAATGGGAGACATGGCCCGGGGCGATGAAACTATAAAGGCACTCCTGGTAAGTTGTAAAATTGTAATAGCCTTCCGGTATTTACATAATGCTACGGCATAATAAGTGGAACTCCCTGAGTTTCCATTACCATTCTATTGCTATCTGCTCTTATCTCCGCTAACGACTCGTGTTCCCTTTCCATGTTCACCCCCTTCCCGGGTGGCTTACGATTATATATTTTTCCAACCCGTTCTTCACCGGGCAATTGACGATCCCCGCACATTTCGTAACCCGCGCCTCGAAACCCGAGATTTCCGCGAGTTTAGCCTGGAACCGGATCCTTAAATATCGCGGAACTTCGTCGACGCAATTACATGCTGGACCCCGGTTTCTCTCGCGCCGCTCGTCTGGTCCTGTCTGCTCGCAAACGGGACAAAAGAGTTCCTCGCCGGCGAGAGAAGAAATTGACTGGTGTCTCGGTGCACAAACGCTGCCCTGAAGCTTCTCGTTTGCACGACAATGCGCTCATTACGAAACGAGACCGAGCGTACCGGAGCGTAATAAAATTTCAGCAGCTCAGCCGGCTCTTAGGCCGAAACCAGTCCAGCAACAGCGGCACCGGCAATAGCACAGGATATCAGGAAACTTCAATTCCCTCTTTCGGCACTTCCGGCCGAAGCTGGAGCAAGTGAGCTGCCTGCTGTGCAACTTCATTCGAATAAGTGGTTCCCCTTTGCCTCGTGTATCCTCTGCCCCTTCTTTCGCTCCTGTTATTTATCCACGTCTATCTCTCGGTCCGTTTGCTTCGCCCTCCTTTCCCGTTTCAACCCCTCTCTTCCCGCAGCAACCCTCTCGATCTCTTCGAGCCTGTCGTTTCTCTCGCTCCGGCCCCGTCTGTCACTCAGGAGTTCTTTCACGAGCAGGTTTTTCGCCGACGGAATCGGGGCGAGTCATTTATTTAATTTTCGAGATACAGCCTCGTTTTATTTTCATCCCCGGGACTTTATACACTCCGCTGATTAGCCAGCCCCACGGACGAGCTCGCGAGCTATCCCCCCCGCCTCCCATGAGACGGGACGGGGCACGGGGACGAGCGTGAACCGGAGGGTGGGATTAGAAAGAGACGAGTGGGTTGAGTTTCAGGACCATGAGGTGGAAGGACTTGCGCCAAGAGGTTTGCGTTACTCACCCGATATAGAGAGGTCTAAGCCCAGCCATCACTGAAATTACCGGAGTTTACCTCTTCTGCCGTTTCCGCTGTATTCACTTCCCTTACTCTGCTATATCCTTTTACACTACTTTCCCGCCGTATCTCTTGTTTCTTTCTCCATTTATTGCAGCTGCCCATCGCGAATATCTTCCGCTATTCGACATTTCCGCGGCGTGGCGAACTTTATAACATCGCGATCGCGTTATTATGATGTTCTGTCTGACAAGGGAATTCCAATTACTAATACACGGCGATTTTTACGAGACCTTGCGCAATTGTCCATTAGACATATCTGAAAATATAATCCTAATTCGTTGGTACTCGGATTTTATTTAGAAAGAAGTTGACGCTTTTATCATAGTCGGCTCGCCTATGTAACTGCTTATAAATTTTAAACGAAGGTATATACATTAGAAACTATGTTAAACGAAAGTTCTACTATTGCTATAGGTCTACAAATTAAAATATAACTTATATATAAACACAGTTTCAAAATAAAAGATTTATACAGAAAAAATAACTTTTTAACACAAAGTGTTAACATAAAAAACTTTACTCCTTTTTTGTTATGAAATAAGGTCAAACCCTGAATTGATTTTATCTCGTAATGTTAATGATTTTACCTCGATGGCTTGATAAGAAACGACTTTATATACCAAGTTAACCCTTTCACTGCGGCGCACGTCCGCACGAACCCGCACTGAAATATTTGTGGTTGTAGAATATTAAAACACTTATTCACCTATTTGCAATAGATTGATTGCACAATACAATAAATTATATAATAGATCAGCTCAGTAAAACAATAAATGTATTATAGTAAGAAAGATTTGGAAAGCGTATATGTACGCGTTTCGAAAGGCTAAGATTGTGTAGTGGAAGTTTCCTAATTTAGACTACATCTAAATTGGTCTATAGTCTTCATTCGCATATAAATTGATTCAGGCAGCATCCTTCACCGTCGGGTTGTAACTTCCATGTTGCTTAATCACTACATGAACATGAAACACTGTAGACTAAATAATAACTACCGTGTGGAAAATGCTTTATTTTGATATTGGTTCACTAATTTTGCTTGTAATTTATGTATAATGGAACTTTTAATTGGTACACAAATTCTTATGGATGTAATTTGTTATGATTGGTCGTCCTTTCCATGGTACAACGATATTTAATACTTGCTCAAATTTTTATTCATACGTATGATAAATGTTAAAAAGAGCTTAAGTTCTTAAATGGGACGGTTTTATTATCCACAAAATGATTTGCACGTTTCATCGTAAAATGAAAATGCTACAACGTTTTCTTTTTCGAGGATTAAATATGTATAACGTAGAGAATGTGAAAAATGGAAAGCATAACATCCATACACTGTAGAAGAAAAAAATATACATACCGAATTTAATAATCTCAGTTCAAACTCAATAAAGGCAAAAGCTGTTTATAAAATGTATATTTATTTCTTCTCGGTGTATCGTGAAATTATTCTCCGAGTTGATTTTGATCTTCTAGTATAAGTATCTTTTTTAAATAGAATTGACAGGATAGAACGTAAGACAGATGGTTAGTGAAACAGTGATCAGTTAATTTTTTCTGATTCAGACTTCGAAAGCAGGAAAACGATTTCGTTCGTTCGACGCTCGTTAAACGATGCATAGAATGCAAACGTTGAAACGATCGAGAAAGGCTTTGGTAGCTGAAAAATCCGTCAATCAGCGTTTCGAAAAGTAGAAAATGTATAAAAAGTACGCCGAATCGTATCCCGAGCGTGCACAGTAGTTCTAGAAAACCCTTTTCGAGCGAACCTGTTAGCTGTATCCTCGATATCTTTCCTGTCCTCATTCGTGGAAAACTTTTCAATATGGAAACCCTTGTACGCGCCTCTTTATTCTTACATCGGTTCAGTTTTCCCCGGCCCGAATCGCGATGGAAGTACCAGTCGAGCGGAGCGAGGAGATCGTGCAAGCTCGCTTTACAGGGTTTGCTTAAAATAAATTACGTTTCTCGATATTGTGCGGTCGTAAAACTTGTTAGAGAAGTTTGAACAACTTTCGCAAACACGGTATCTCTTCTTTTAAATTAACTTTATACTTTACTGCCTATACAAATGTGATATATGGAATGTAGAAATAGAGATGTGCCGAGGGTAAAATTTCATTTTACGCGAGGATCTTTTCTACTTTCATACAATGTATTCAAATATCGCTATTAACATTTTTAGTACTACGTCTCCCGTTTATACGAGGCGCGGGAATTATAACATGGGCATCAGTCATTTGATTAAAAATTATTTTACGTCATAAATCATTGTCATGAGTTAGACATTCTGTTGTATGTACGAAGAACATAAACAATAATTATGTTCATTTTTCAATAAACAGGTAAATATCAGATCACACAATTGTTTATTACATTAAAATACAGATACTAAATGAAAGGACTTTCTATGATTTCAAGGTGGCAATTAAAGTAATTATCATTACATTTCATTATAATAATGATTTCAATCATAGTTTGGCAAAGTGTAAAAACTCGAAGGATATAAGTTATTTCAGTAGTAGGAAATAAGATTTAGTCTGAATATAAACTTATTCAGAATTAGAGATTACTTATTGTTTTTAGAATGATAATGAGTAATTATGTGATGTTACCATAACCACCAGATTTATGCACTTTTGTGGCGAAGTAAAAAATTACGATTTTAAATAATTTTATCCATTATTGACTTATTATTTATTTGACATACATTACTTCAACATATTATTTCAATCATATCATTATTGTTTGTACAATATTTCCCCAATATTATTTGAATGATACTGTTATTGTTTGAATAATATTTGTCAAATATGTGATTTCCGTGATATTTTTCAGACACATTCTTTGAATAATACGATTACTATTTGACTAATATTTTTCCAATATATTATTTAAGCGATACCATTATTCTTTGAATAATATTTGTTAAATATGTGATTTGGATGATATTTCTCAGACATATTACTTGAATAATACTATTACTACTTGAGTAATGTTTTCCAATATATTATTTAAGCGATACTGTTATTGATTAAATAATATTGTCATTACTCGAATAATATTTTTCACGTGTATTATTTGAATGATATTTTTGAAATATATTTAGATAATGCTTAAAACTATTACAAACTGCAATGCAATGCGCGTGTCACTCACGTTATCAGCACCCTCGATGCAACGTTTCCTTGGACCTTTATCGAACGAAATCATCGCAGGCGAGAATGGCGATCGGAATTGACATTACGGATCCCAACAAATATGAAAAATGTCGCCGATGAAAGGATCCTTTCCGTGGAAACGGCGTGGTGTGCCCGACGCAGGGCATTCATATTTTATCAACCTCCTTATCAATTTCTTAACCGCGACCGTACCATTTTTCAGCCGTCTTTCCCATATTCCCTCTGTGTGTCAGCGCGTTACACTTCTTTCCCTCCCGAAAATACGCCCTGAAAGGAGCATTATGCCCGGCACATTTTTATGTTTGCGAATCTACCGGGTAAACATATTTTCGAGGCGTACGCCAGAATGCTTTCAAGCGATCCGCAAAAGCTTAAATTTATTAACCGTTACGGTCGCGAACAAAGCTCGGGTCACGGCCGGAAACGATCAACTGTCCCAAAAAACCGGATCGCCGTATGCGAACGCGTTTTTTTTTCTCTGCGGCGTTTCTATTGCGCGGAGGTATGTTGCAAATTCTTCGAAACGGAACGTCCGGAAAGCTCCGAACGTTCCGGTAGCCCATCGTCGAAGATCAAAGGTGAAAAGTTTCCCACGGCGTCCCTTTTGTTCGGCAATTTCGTTGAAAATTGTTCGGCGAACTTCTGTTGTCACAGATGGACTTTGCAAATCAAATGTTTGCGCGTTTCGGCGCGAGCGATATTTTAATAAAAATTATTCCGGCCGGTTAACAGGATTTATTGAAAATATGATAAACAGTCTCGCGTTGCAGTTTCCCGAAGGAAATAAATATCGTTTCTCCTACCCATTCGTTCCATTTTTCATGTCAAATATAAATGCGCCGATCAATAACAGTTTACGAAATTCGGTCTCCTATATTTAGAATGTTTGCAATTCCAAACGGTAGAAACAATCTGGTTGGATACATTTTTCTTATGTAATAAATCGTTTGCACGTATCTGGACTCTTCGAAATGTTCAGCTGTTTTTAATAATTTATTCATTACTTATGTTGTCTAAATACAACGTACTTAATTATGTCAAGAATAAAAACCTGTTACATATTACACTCAGCAATTATGAAACTGTTTAATATATTTAACACTGTAATATTATATTGGAATTGTAATAATCGTATTATAGTAATGTAATATTATTAACAATTATTAAACACCGAACGAAATATTAAAATGTTTAATATTTAATTATGTAGTCGCAGGGGTTAGTTGAATGAAATTGTACATTAGAAACTTACTATGTATCAAGTTTCTACGTCATATGTTTAATGTTAATTTTTGTTCGAGTTCTTATGGCATCGGCTAAAATCTCGTTTTATCTTTTTTCCAGATGGTGACGAGGACAAAGAAGATATTCGTCGGTGGACTATCGGCACCGACGACGCTGGAGGACGTCAAAAACTACTTCGAACAGTTCGGCCCGGTGAGTACCCACAAATCTTCAATACCGATTACTGACATAAACACTTCTGTCACTGCAGTGACTTCGGTTTACAACTAACGTTCACAGTCTGTAAAAATAAACGTGTTAATATTATTATAAATCGGAATAAAAATCGCAGAAAATGTCGATTGTATTATAAATAAGCGTATGACACGATCTTATTATTGTAACTGACGATATGGGGATTTAGGAATCTGGAGACTGAGGAATGTAGGGACATAGAGATGAAGAGATCTTCGGGTAGAAGGACTCGGGGATGTAGAGATAGGGAAATGTAGAAATATGAGGATATCGAGATATAGAGATATTGTGGAAGTCTTGGGATATAGAGATTCGGGAACTCAGACACACAGATATGTACAGATTTAGAAATTTCGAGATCCCGGGATTTGGGTATGCCGTAATCTGGTGATATAAAGACTGGAATTTATCGGGATCTGGAAATGAGAAGATCTGGAAAAAAGTAGGGATTCGGTGTATAGCAATTCGAGATACGTGAACACGGATGTAGAAATTTGCGATATAAGGATTCGGAGATATTGGAATTCGGGACATAGGAATTCGAAATATAAGAATTCAGGGTATAGAGATTTGAGATGCGGGGGTTCGCGATGCTGATATTCGAAATATAAGAATTCGGGACACAGGGATACGAAATATAGCGATTCGAAATATAGGGATTTCGGAACATAGTAGTTCAGAATATAGATATTCAAGAATACAATGATTTGAAAGTATAGGAGCCTAAGAGTATAGAAGTTCGAAACATAGAAAAGCGTGAATACATATAGAGAGATCTGGACATATGAAAATCTTAATACTTAGAAAATTACAAACTACAGAGATCTAGAAATATCCGGGTGTAGAAATATATGAAATATAGAGATACAAAAATATAATGTGAGATATAGGAACACAATAATCGAAGAATTGAGAAATGTACCTTCCAAACACGTTTCAAGTATATTATATAAATTGATACTATAAATGTAAAGTTTAATCGTTATTTATATTTCCTCGACAAATATCACATAGTTTTCCAACCAGACTTATAACATATTCTTGAAATAGAAGCATCCCCAGTGACCTTATTTCTCGTGCAACATGCTCCATTTTGTATATTTTATTCCTTCGAAGTTTTGTCTCTCTATATACCGAAACATTGGACAGATATCAGACCATTGTGACAGTCGACTCGTTATTTATTAATGCTCTTTCCATCCTTCTATGACGGGCAGTGACTACTCCGTTCAAACTTATGGTCCTTCGGTAAAACCCACTTTTCTTACGGTAATTCATGTTACTACTTTTGCAGTTGTTCAGTATTAATACCAGTATATGGACAGTTTATTTTGAAAGTGGTGTAAGTCGATTATTTTTGTTTCAAGAAAATTAAAGATCAGTATATTAGTCAAATAAAAATTATAGACTATTTATGTCGAGTCTGGTAATGCTTCTGATAATTCACCAATACGTAATTATATAAATCTCTTTTATGTGAATTTAAGTAAAATAATTAATTAATCTTTTAAAATACGTCTAATCTTTATAAAATAATCATTTTCGTAATTAATTGTAAAAATTATTTAATTTCAATGATGAAATATTAACTATCACCCAAAAATATATTTCGTATTAATTCAATTTTGGTGTATAAATAATAACAAAAATTAAAGTAGAACTAGCATTTTTTATTTTGAATGTTAATTATATTTACACATTGTTAAATTTAACATAAGACATTGTTATTATTTTTTTACGCTCCTTATGTAGCAATGTATTTTCATATCCGTTTTTTAATTGCGTTTCATAGTCTTTTTGTTGAAACGAAGCTTCCTCATTTCATTTTGTGTAAAATAAACTTACTATTATTTTGCCTACATTGTTTTACTACATCATAATGGTCTTATGTCTAATACAAGAAATTCTATTTTCTTTCATTTATTCTATGCCCGTGGAAATTGGGCTTACACCACTTTGATAATCAATGGCTACAAATTCTTTCATCGGTCAATTGTAAACTAAACAAAGCATCGATACTTTTTAACCCCTTGGGTACGGATTTATTTGAGAAAATATTTGCTTAACGTTTTAGACACGTCATCCGCTCCTAGGGGAAAAAGTGAATGGCGTCAAATGTACCCAAGGGGTTAAAATACTAAATATTGATCAATTATAAATTATAAGTATAAATTATAGTTTCTACTAAATTCAGCACAAATTACGCGACATCTAATTTTATTTAAAAAAATGGGCTGCACCACTTTCAAAATAAACGGTCCATATCTGTCTAATTACGACTATCATCAGAACTTGTTTCATAAAATGACAATATCGTAAAAAGCCGCGTGTTAGTAAGTGCAGGGGTAAACATTGTCACGGTAGAAGCGTTCGATACCGCGATCGTATATCAGCGACAGTTTGCCAGCGTGGAATCGAGTCGGAGCGGTTCGTCATTGCGGGCGAAATCATCCCGCGTGCTTTTCCCCGTCACGGATCGTTCGGACAGTGGCGGTGATCATTGTCCCGAGACCGTCGAATCATTATTTTCGGTGAACCTGGCACGGTCGATACAATTCAGCGTGTTCCGCTTATTTCCTGCGCGTGCGGCCCTCTAATCCGGTCGGGACGCGAAATTTGACAGGGCCAATTCTCAACCGTGCACGCGCAATTCGTGTTTCGCGGCACTGCAATATGTAATAGAAAGTATTTTAGCATCACTCAAATGCAACCCCCAACGATGTACAATCCATTCCCATATATCAGCTTATCTTGTAAAGCTATTACGGTTCGAAGTCCTAAAGACTGACGATTTATTACACTAATTTAAAAACACCATTGGTCACGCTTAGGTACACAGCTCATCCTAAAAAGGATCGCTTAAATTGGTCGGAACCATAATTGTCACGTATAAGACATTTGCCATGCACATTTCCAGACAGGAAACGGAATTTCTATAGACAAGGTCCTACAAAACTCAGGCCGGTATTCTCGAACGGGTATTGTCTACCAAACTCGCAACGAACACTTTACAATCTTTATGGGTCCTTCATTTCGACATTCGACCCTGTTAGCTTAAAGGAAGACACGTGCGCTTCCTATTTTTTACTCTGTAAATTGTTAAGATTTCCTTTCCGTGTCTTAGACATGACCCCCTGTAACGCACAATTCAGCCAAGTCTGAATTGACCCACCAAGGGTCTCGAGCCACCATACAGCATGCCCAGGCGTCAACGGTCCAATGACCATATATATCACCAAGATATACAACCCAACATAGAGGGTCTTGAGCTAACCACGCTCACGCCTGGGCCCCTGCAGGCTCAAGTCACATACATTGACTTTTCCACGTGCACCACAGCCGGCTGGGTTTTCAGCAGCTTACATGGGAGGTGTCCGGCGAACTGATTTGCTGAACAATTCAGCCAATGACCATTATCTAAAACTCCAAACGTTTTGCTAATGGTTACTTGGGTTAACGCCCACCTCGCCGGACTATCGCCCTGCGGCATCGTGCTGGATTTTGACACGGAAAGATGTTCAGGACTAAAATCGTAAGAACATAACTTCTCAAGCAGTCATCGAGTAACGTCTTCAAATCGTAAATTCCATCCTGAGTCGCGAATACTACTATACATAACATTCGTTCTGACCAGTTTAAGCAGTCCAAATTTCACATCACGCGGCTTTACTTAATTCATTTACTTCGACAATTGTATTCTCCAACACATCCATACAGACAGTATTATTATAAACAGACAATATATTATCTTTGTAACCGTAAAGGGTTACAAGGAAGTACAGTAATTCGTGTCGTTGGTTTTCCACGTCTTTCCCTACATCGGTAACCGCCAACGCGAACGTGTACTAAAAAACAATTCGCGACGCTTATTGTTTCAGCGATTTTAATACGTTCACTTCGTGGTCGCTTTTATTGCGCTAACGACACAAATATATCTGTCGTTTCGCTTACGTATTCAACCTGGATATTACTATTTGAATAGAATTCTTGATGAATGACGCGCACCCGATCGATTCGTATTTGGGTCGCTTTTCTATTTCGATCCTCTCTCTATCACGGCCATAATTTTCGCCATGCAATTTCAGACACGGCCATTAAATAATCAGCCTTCTGTGTTGATTCTAAGTCAATAAAATGGTCGACGGTGTTTCTGTCGGTATTATTCGCGTCATTGTTTCTGCGTTTTAGCGTCGAAAATTATCACCGATTAAAATATTAGCCATGTGTATGTATATTTGCAGTTTTGATTATCCGACGTGACATAATGCATACACCGTATTTTCTATCATTTTCTGATTCGTTGTGATGTATGTTTATTGCATAGTGGAATTGCGAATAAAGTTTAGATTCAATTTTAGTTTTAAGTATTATGGTACAGTAGAATTTGTCTCGTTGAAAAATATAGTTATATAATTTCTACATAAATGTGACTCTTTATTTAAACTTTTTCTGATATCCAGATAAAACTACAAAGGCACTAAGACAGTGATGTATGTATGTCTGCCAGAAAGTGCTGTCTGCTTTTCAATTAAAAAAAAACAATACATTTATTTCTCTTTGTATTAAAAGAAAATAATTTGCAGTATATTTATCGACGTACTCAATAGATTTATTAATATTTACTGAACAGTAATATTTCCTAACCTCTTCCAAGCGTGATGATAATTTACATACATATTTCATTTTGTATAGAATGAGTCATCTTTCATCATTTTTCAATTAATTTTTATGGAATAATCCCGGCATTATTGGATAGAACTTTCTGACAAGCTTAATATTTAATATTCTACAAGGCGTAAATCATCAAATGTGTAGAAACAAAAATGATAGAACAATAAAAAGTAGTCGTATTTTTTTAATATATAAAAAAAAATATATAAAAAAATAACATGTATCCTCTATATCGCATTTTTAATAAAAAGTTTAATTTATCTATGTCTCTCAATAAATTCTTGTGAACCACAAACAAACTTGTTTACAAATACTTTGACTAACTCGAAAAATTATAAAAAATGTTATTTTATATTTCCAGCATACTTTTCCAATTAGAATTCGATAGTGCCAGTGTATGTATACTTAACGAAGCAGCTTTTCATTTTACAGTGAGATTGTTGACCCGGTGTTAAAATCTCGATGAACTTTCTGAACCACTCGAGACGTCCTCGCCGGTTAAGTGATTAGGAATTGGTAGGAGGACCATCTGAGACAAGGATTTCTGCTAATTAGCCTTTATCGACCTTTGGCAAGACTGCGAGGACCATTACGCGTTATTGTGCGAACTTCTCGAGCTTCTATCGCCTCGATAATAGCCGTCGCGATTCATCGGCCTCGGTGTATGAGACAGATAATGGTGCTTGAGCGTGATTTATGAGCTGGCGGCAGTCGCTCGAAATCGTTTCACGTTCTGGCGATAACGTAAATAGAATTAACGATTCGGTAATTGATAATAATGTCCGGGATTTGCCTTTTTCCTCCGTTCACCCGTATCGGTGAAAATAAAATTCGCGCAACTCAGAAATATGCAATTGATCCCGGGAACATTAACCAGAGAAACGTAATTACGTTTGTGTTTCATAAAGGAGAATTATATTTCGGGTGTTTTAATATGCAATATGGAACGTAAATTCGAGACTGCCTCCTGCGTCTATTATACGAAACAATGTTTCGGTGCTTATTCTAAATTATTGCTTTCGGTGATCACGCTAAACGTATAATACACGTACTTTGAAATTAAAGTTGAAAGTAAAAAAATAAATTAAGTATAAAACATAGATCGTTGTAGGAATTAATTCTTCGCCTCGATGAAAATTAAGAGAGGTTTCGAGAATACCAGTTAAATACCTGAGTTGCTGGAAATACTCGTAAGAAGCTATTTTGGGATTATCTCAATAAATTTTTAATCAATTCTCTTCAATTATATATTATATCTTTGTTAGAATCAGATTGTTTTTTCTTAGACCTTTATTGATCTGAAATACAAATTTCCAAATCCACACTAGCAAATACTTTTTGTGTTTCTAACATGTACTCCTGGTACGCTCTGAATAAAATAATGCAATCACAACTGAAAAATGAAATTACAATTAAAAGTACTAAAAGGATGAAGTGTAATAAAACCAAACCAAAATAAGAAATACCAGACACCTGTGAGGATCTGTAAACATGTCTATAAAAATAATATAAATATATATATATATTAAAAAGAAATTATTAGTCATGGATTTTGAAATCGTCATAGAATAATTCAGGTATGTACCATTCTATAATATTCGTGACCATACATTGATATAATTAATAAGTTAATATTTCTGCAAGTCAAACAATTGAATATAAAATATTTTCTCGGATTTGGCGTCTGACAACTGAATATAGGTCGAATTATTTTTGTACTAGATTCGTCAGAAAGAATTTTATAGAAAGTCCAACTATGCAATGATTATGCTCTTGGTTAAATTACAACATAGATTTTATATATACCTGGGAATATCAGTTTCATCAAAAAGTGGGTATAATATGAACTCAGTAGTAAACTCATTGTAGGAATAATATCAATAAATCTCCAACTCTAAAGTAATAATGCTAAAACCCGAGTGAACAGAAGAACGAAATACTACGCGCCATTGCGAAAACCAGCGACGCCGAAGGCTGGGCAATAAAATACAATGTAACCGTGGAAAATATTCGGCATTTCTTTTCGTTAATAAAGCAGATTTTTAGAACCCAATAAGAAATCACGTTTCGAGGGTGTTCTCCGGTTTACGATCGTCTACATCCGCGCTCGTAAAACACGGTAATGAAAGCTTCAAGTCCGTAGTCGCAGAAGGATGATTTAAATACAGGTAGCTCTCCTACAACACGGTTTCGCTATAACATGATTCATAAATTGCGGGAACCCTCCTACAACACAGCCTTCTATAACACGCTCTAACACGATAAGAGAATTGCAAAAACCTTTGTACAACACTGTACTTCTTCAGCCGCAAATGAAAAAGAAAACAGAAGTGCAGTTGCTGCAGGATTTTTGACATCCGCATACATTTATATTTTTAATAAAAATTAAGTTGTGTAAGAGGACAAAGCGGATGGCGGAAGAGGTCGGAAGTTTTATTAATTTCACACGGGCGTGGTTTAATGTTAACTCGTCGAGCGATTAACCGAAACTGTCTTCTCAAGAACCGTTTCTCGCTTTTATACACTTGGGTTGTTTTTCGTAACTTGCCGCAAAAGAACGCCGCGAGGTCCGACATACGCAACTGCCACGGGTCTTTATCAACCCGACACACGCAAATGCCGCGACTCTGTCGGCCCGACACACGAATGTGCCGCGACTCTGTCAGGTCCGACACACGAGTATGTCGCGCTTCGACACCGCAAAGGTCGGCTTCTACAGTTGTTTATGCAGTAGAATTAAGAACAAATATTTTGTAAAATTGGGACCCCTGTCGAGGCGAGTCCGAACAGACCATCGCTATTCATTTGTTTATTACCGGTCGAGGCTTCGCGAGAAGGAACAAAGCGATGCAGTTCGGCTACGCCTCTCGTGAGAAACACATCGATTTTGTTAATAAATACCTTTTTACCTAATTTTTACATCACCGAACTTGACATCCTTACAATTTGTTCTAAATTAAGTTTTCGGAACATAACCCTCTTCTTTGTACTGCCTCTGGGTCTCATATAACATGGCATTTTCTAGGAACCTATCTACCGTGTTATAGGAGGGCTACCTGTACTATATTATCCCGCGTCTTCGCACGAAATAACCGGAAAGTCGAAAAACAACTAACGCTTGAAAAACCGGCTATCGATCCGCAGACACCGTTCTCTGTCGGGGTGCAGAATCGCGATGCGTAGGCTAGTCGGAGAACCCCCGGTGAAAACGCGACAAAGCGTTTCTCGGTCGACGTTTCGCCAGAGTGTCGTTTGCGTGCGAGAAAGGCACGAGAAAAGCGGGGAAAACGGTGGAAAAGGTAGGGAAGTTTTCCGAGGCCGACGGTTGTCCGCGGCACAAGCCAGAAATGGATTTGAGATATCAGACCGAGCTACTATCTCCGGCCTAGCCTCTTGACTCATCCCAACTTTCTACCCTTCCTCTCTTTCTCTCTCTTTCTCCCTCTCTCTTCCCCTCTCTGTCTACCTTTTTCAACCTTCTCGTTCGTTCTGCACTGAAAGTCTCGTCCGTTTCCGAATGCAGAGTTTCCTGCTTGCTACGATTCGAGCTCTCCTCCCTTTTATGGCTGACCCACATACGAAGATACGATCGGGCACACACACACGCGCGTGACGGTGTATCTTGTGTGATCATGGGGTTGCAAACGGACTACGTTCCACGTGTACAGAGCCCTTAGCGAGCGTTTCAGTGGTTTGTGATACTCGGAAGATTATTTGTGTTCGTTTGTTGCGAGAACGCGTTTAGCTCATTGTTTGCTCGTTCTATCAAATGTCGCTCGTTTGAAGGGTTGCTAGGTGGAAATCGATAAAAACTCGAAGTTGTATGATAACTGCTCTTGAATTATTTTAGTTCACATTTATGAATACCGCTATTCACCTTTGTAACATTTGCATCCGTTATTTAGATACTACTCGGGATTGAGACTTGTTTTACGGATATAAAAATGTGGTCAAACGATGAACCGTGGTGAAAAAGAATAAATAATGATCATTTATTAGTCGACAGTAGAAATTGAAAGTAGACACTGATAATCGGCTCAAATCACTGGTTTCTGGTTTTATAATTTATATTATAAAATTTTGTTGCCTGTCTGTCATATCATGTTGTAATGAAAATGTTTGTCTTATTTTGATGCGATAAAGAATAGTTGTATATTTTAGTTAAAGATTCGGTATTTACTTATTTATTTCCTTCGCTTTATTCTCCATTTAAAAGTAAGGACGTATTTAATGCTGATAATTCTAGTGTTAACATTTAATACATGTACAAGTTGTCTATGTAACTAGTATACTTCGAATAATTTTAGATATGCATTCTGACATTGTAATCTTCAAAACATCTGGTCCTACAAAAAAGTACATACACTACATATGTTCTTCTCATCCATATTTCATCCATAAAACTGTTCCAAGAATAGTTTCGTCGAACTACCTGCATATTTTAGAAGTTCAAAATTTACTAGCTGCATGGACCACCCTGTATAATTTCTGTATAATTATAATCAGCAATTTAAAATTTAATCCTTAATTCAATTATATTCATAAACACAGAAATATTTATATAGATTGTTATACTAACCGCTAAACATTTTCTCTTTTTTATTTATAAGTAATCTTTCTAACGAGTTCCTGTTCTTCCTTTTCTCTGTAATTTATACCTGACCTAAAAGTGGTAACTGGTCATATTCAGTTAGTACATCTGACAGTATTGCGTATACCGTATTTGTTATGTATGTATTTATTTCGCAGTATAAATTCTATTAGTAATGTTTCACAGCAATTTTAAGAAATAGGATGTACTTCTCATATAAAAATTAATTAGTAAAACGTAATTGAATGATTCAATGAAATTATAATCGGAATCATAACTTCTGCTTATTTTATAAAAAAAAAATAAACGAATTAAAGGGAATGAGGAATATCCGTATTTCTAAAGTGACAGAGAGTTATTTATACAATCGATATTGTCCGGGTAAGCGAGTTGTATTTATTTGCACTACGGACTTCGAGCAAAAGAGTTCATGTGTACACACTATACAATACCAAGTCGATATCAAACACAGACACAATCGAGGACCTTATCAAGCATTTGCTCCATAAATATATCCTGTTGATCGAGCCGCAGAACAACCGCTTTTCACAAATTAATACCGCCTTATATCGAGCGTAATGCGTCTTTTCGCAGTTTAAACGGCTATTCATTCGACGAAAACAAACTACGACAATTTTATTGGGATTGAATCGATGCTCGGCCATGTTCTTTCGGAATTCTTTACCAACTTCCTTCGACCGCAATTACCGCCGATCGATAATGCTAATCGTCGACCTTTTGAATTACGATTCGACGTTTTAAATTCGTAAAGGGTAGACAATGGTAATGAATCCATGACTTGAATTGAATAAAATTGCCAGGGAACAGATTCATAAGTTTTCGTTCTTCGTTCGAGGCTGATTGATAAATTTGTATACCTACTCGTGGCAATTGGTTATATCCTAACACTTAATTAGGTGTAAAATTAACCTAAATATGTTCATTCTTATGTGTATATATAAAATGAATAAATTTTTGAGTAATTTTTATAGAGAGATATATTCAGAAATTTTCACGCAGCGCGTACATTCGATTCTTTAAATATTAAATATTTTCAGATTTATAAATTCGTAAATGTCCGATTTTGTAGATGCGTCAACCTTTTTATTTCTAGACTGACAAATCCTCAAGTTTCCACTGAAACAACAGACACACGACATTCATTTATTATTTATTAGACCACACCGAACCCACTGAATTTCAGAGGCCGTAAGTATAAAAGTACTTTCGACCTAAAAGTTTGACAAAGTATTTTCGGATGTACATACTATCGATTACCGTAACTTCCAAAAAATTGATTTCTTTTCACCCCCTGAACCGGGTTTCCCCCTTAAAAAATACCAATTCCAATTTGCTGTATTAAACAAACTGACGAGTGTGAGTCACCTTTCAGGTGCAAAGGGTTAAACACACCCGTTAAACTAATTCGGTGCAACCTCGCCGCGTCATCGAACCAATTTTCAATTAGTTCACAGTTCCAACAATATTTAACCATTTGCAGCCCTCAGTGTCTTTTATCTGCAACCCCTTAATTAATTCACAAAATAAATCAAGAAGTGGGTTTACGAGAAAATGTATTCCACTAATACAGGGTGCGTTACAACCATATTTTTTGTCGAATTATCATTAGATAATTACCAAAAATAAATCTATGTTTGAGAGTCGCTGGGTCTAGAATAATGGAAAGCCTTAACTCTGCCACCGGAGTTAATGGGCGTTAGGTCATATCTATAACTAAGAGCCAATTGGGCGAAAACGTTGCAGGCCCAGATCGTTATTTTTCCTCAATAAGTAGGTGCCAGTTTTACTGTGCATCTTAGAAAAGTTTCTTCACTTTTAGTTCGATTCTTGAACAGCCCAGACGACCTTCTGAGTCGTTCTTAATAAAGTTGGTTCATTCAAAAGGACATTGAGATTTATTTCATTTTAAATAAATAACCTCCCTGTATCTCAATATTCTTAATATCTTGCAAGTTGCAAAAAAATGAAAACGTCCTCGACCAAACTTTGATTCAAGAGATACGCCAAGTCGAGCCACGCTCGACATAGGACCGCAAAGGGTTGACTAGTTAGCTCGACACGAAGAAATGAAAAATTAACGTGTCTCGGTATCGGTCGAGCAGTCCCTTCCTGTTTGTATTTCTTCGTGCTCGTTCGAACTATCGCATCGCCTCGACGAGCTCGTTTAATTCCACGCCGCAAAGCGAACTTTGCTTCCGCGCGATCGTTTATCGATGGAGGCCCGGCTCCGGCCTTCGAAGCCTTCGGGAAGTTTACCCTTCGCTTCTCTAAGCTCGCTGAAAGGCAATTACGTCATCGAGATTGGTCGATTGGAGGCACGAAGATTGCTTCGTTTTATCGGGGACTTCTCGCCGAGAAACTTTGACTCGCTTTGTAATGTATTGCGTTTACTTATCGTCCTCGGATCCCTCCATTTATTCGCGGCGCGTCAAGTTTATAATTACCGTGTTGCGGACGGACGGAGAAGAATTCGACGGAGCTCTGCTGGCTTTTCAGCGACGATGGATGTTTATGAACGGAGAATAAGTGCCGGTGGACTTTATCGGCCAGACAGGAGACCAAAGTGTAAGATTTAACCAGTTAGCTGAGATTGACGAGTGTCAGAAATTGCGATGACACAAATTGTGCCATGACGAGTATACCCGTCGCGGGAATAATTTAGTTACAATTGGTTATTTGACTTGTAATTTTTACAAAAGTTATTTAAATTGTAATTTTTCATAGATTCTTAGATATTTAGAACATTTTCGAGCGAAGATGAAGTAAAAGGAACAAATAAAAAGTATAACTATTATAATTTGTGATTAAATGTATGCATTCTAAAGCTACTCGTCATCGTTGATTTTCGCTCTCAAAAGGAGGTGCCACAGCTAACTGGTTAAACGGAATAAAAACGGTGAAGTATGGAATTCACCGAGAAAATCGTGTGCGTGTATTTGAAAATACTACGTTTTTTATTATCTCTGCTGTCGGTGAAAGCCAATACAGGAATGTCTTCGGAGACAACAAATACAAACCGAGGACAGCCCCGTTAGTATGGTCGTTCTTTAGGGCACTTGGACCCGGTGAAATTTTCCTAATATTAATGGCATTCCTAGCATATGTGTACAGAAATTGCATTATACATTTCCGGCTTATTTTTTCGCATAAAATTATTGCTTTTATGGCTACATCACGTCAGGAACACTTTATATGTAGTACCTAAAGAGCGTGGATACCGTAATGTTGTTGTGGCAAACTTTGCAGCTATCAAATTTATATTTTCACAGGAAAGTTATAATTATAATTACGGCTATAACAAATGAATGCCAGCCGTAATTAACTGGACGGAATAGCGGGTACAATGGCAACACGGTTGAAAATTTATGCAACACGTTTCTAGGTATAACAAAGGTTTACTCGTGGACATCATAACGCAAGCATAACATAGTGCATATACATACATATAGGGTGTTCTAGACGAAATACTAAACATTTCAGAACATTATATAAATAGAATTATACTATATGGACTATGTTTAGGTAAAAATATACATCTAAAAATTAATTATAATAAAATAATAATAATAACATAATAAAAATAAAATAAAACAATTCTTAAAATATACATAAACATCAATATGTACAGAGGTACAGCCGTTTATATATTGCCCATAAAAGGTCCCACAAAAAAAAATTGCAGAATAAACAAAAATAACTGATTATGTTTATTTACTTTATATACAGAATTGAAATTTATTTACCTTTATATACGTACATAAGAATAATTTATAACGGTTCAAAGCAATTACTCAAAAATCGCATCATCGACTTCAATACACGTTTCAAGAATTTCATAACAATGTATGTAGTTTTTATTTAGCTATCTTTGTTTTCTGTAGTATAGTATTTTTCATAATGCAAGCGACCAATTTGTTCCTCACATTTATTTTCACTTTGTAAACTTTGCTTTCTATTCAACCCTGTAGACAAAAATCTAGGGAACTCTAGTCTAAAACTTTGAGGGCCAATGCAAGTGCTCTATCAATTATATGATTGTAATTCCACAGACTTTGACAGCTACATACACGTTTATTCAAAAATATGTCTACAAACAATTCACACTGTCACTTTATTTTATTTATGTACGGGACAACTCCCTTTATACAAAAAGAAATACAACGTAGGGGAAAGGATTTGACGTGTTTTATAATTTTAAAACTACTTATTGTTAGATGAAATACATTTGCTTCGTGTCTTTACAGTTTAAATAAAAAAAAAAAACGTATTTAACGTGTTGAATGGGAGACATCAATGACAGACACTGAATTTGTTCGTAGCACCGTACGGGTTCTCAACGACTACTCTAACTTATTGTAAATAATATTTCACCACAATGCATAACACAGTAAAAATTTCCTGTTAGCCAGACGAAGCCATGTACATAAAATTACCGAAGCGTTCAACGTGTCAAATTTATTTCCAATAAAAATAACGAATAAAACGACAACGAAAAGAAAGAAAATATAACATACACGAAACTTATACATTGCATATCAACACGAAAATAAACAACATAATATTCATAAAAGATACAAGACGATACTAGGTTTTCAAATGCATCGAGCAATTGCCTACGGATATTCACGGTTCCTCTCTAAACACCCTGTACATCGCACACGGTCATTTATACGAATCGCTAATAATTGTCCAGTGGTCCTCTCTCACCTGTAGAACAGCAGAGACACGGATGCTTCAGCGGGATTTCTCGAACGTGGCCCGCGCCTGCGCGGATGAATAAATAAATTTAATGGCGCTTGTCACGTAGCAAAACGGGATAAATTCCAGGCGTCTGACAGCCATTTAAAACAATGCCGTCGCGAATACACGCCATTTGTAACCCGGTGCTTTTGTTTCACGTTGCTATTCATTCCGGCGCCCCTTCGCCCGCCGCCCACCCTTCATTCTATATCCGCCGACACCACCATCGTCCGACCAACACCGACCAAACCGACCAGGGAGCGTTTCTGTCGGCGTTGATAGCGAACGCTCGCTCCATCCGATTCGTGATTCATTTTTTATCACGATAAAAACGCAATTAAGGCCCTGCTTCGATAAGGCGCGAATCACGGAGCATTGTGCGCTCGTCCTTCGACGACCTTATCACCCGCTCGGATTCATTGGTCGCGCGGAAACAATTGGAACGTTATTCGTTAAAAATTTCCACTTCCACCCCCTTCCCGAGCAGAGAGCGAGGCCAAGTAACGAGAAAATCTGTCGCTTGCCAATGGTTTGTAATATATCCGCTATAATCGCCCCGCGGCCGTGCTTTAATTGCCCCGCGAAACGCTCGGTGTATCATCGATTTTGCTGTTGGCTCCTAGAATCGCAATAGGCATTGAGAAAATTAGGCTTCAACCCAAGGTTCCGTTAATACGATAGACATCGTTTTTCGTCCCTTCGAGCACTTTAGCTCTACGTTTTGTTAGTGTTGGTTATGTAAAATAAAGTACGAGTGGAATATTAGAATAATAGTTATATATATATATATTTGGAGAATAAAAGATTACGGTGGAAGTACTATTGGAAAATATAGGACCGGTGTAAGCACGGTGGAGGCACGGTAAGAACTAACTAAAAATTGTCCAGGCAGTACATCAAGCGATACCTGGGACATCGCTGGCCCCAAACCCTAAACAATGGACGTTATAAAACTGTGGTGAGTTTTCTCTAAAAGGTATACGCACCGTTTGTGCTTTACCTTAACACGTTTACGGAATCCGTCAAAATGACGGATCTTAGATTTCTTATTTTCAGTTACAAAAATTATTAAAAAACTGTAAGCAAGATCAAGAAAATGACCGAAAGGTAATATAGAGTTGCTATAACGATTTAACTGAGTAAAATATCTTGATTATTCTGTGACGTGTTACCACCCTCACAGTCAGTACAAGAATGCCTCTTCGGCAAAACATTGGCCGTGAGGACACCAACGTCACCATGGCCCTTGACGACTATCCCGTATTCTTTGTCATCGTAAAACTTTATTTCGCGATCAGGAAAGCACCCTGACAAAACGCATATGCCATGCTTTTGCCGTTCGCATCTATACAAACTAAATTTCTAATAAAGCTTATTGCAATATGCATGCTAATCTTCGTCGATATAAAGAATCTTATTTTATTTTATTACTTATTTACATATTTACATTACAAATTTACAAACTCATGATTTTGGTATTTTTGAAATGTAAGTACCAAGGAACATAGAAACAGAGAAGTTGTAAAACTTTTATAATAAGGAAGTTTAAAACATGATAAAATGTAATTCCAAATAACGTTTTATTAAACAAATGTTTTAATTTCTAAAACTTATCTTTTACTGTAATCTTAAAGAAATTCTATATTCAAAAATTCTGAAATATAAATAAATTTTGATAGCATCAAAACGTCTGATTTTTGTCACAGTAATGAAGTATAGAGAAACTGTCAAATTAATCAATATAAAAAATCGACTGGATAGCGACATGTGCTGAACACATTTCCATTCGCATTACGAAACATAAATACTTACCAAACAACAATTTGACGTATTTACTCGTCGAGGCATAAACTATTCATCACCGGGATCGAATCAATTTCCTAAATCTATATTTTAGAGGACCCCGACTTCCGAATAAAATTTGTAGTAACACATTATTCAACATCTGCCTCTTTCAGAGTAGCCTCGGGCTGCACAAAATCTTAATTTGTCTCTACACGTTCGTGCATCGTGCTCTCACAAAATACAATTATCCATCACTGTTCCAGAAAAAACGAGACAATTCCTTCGCGCTTGTTTACTTTTCCATGCCCTCACCGGCCAACGAATTTAATTGCAAACGCAAAAGAAAGTACAGATTTTAAGCTGTACTCGTGTAAAGCGCTTACCCTATTTTGCATCGGATGTTTTCCCCGAGTCTACCCTTATTCGTCAGCGTTTCCGTCTCGGAACTTTGGACTAATTCTTCAGTTTTTTTTTCGAAATTGCTCAGCTTGTAGATACGGACGAGGGTTGAGGGATTCGCTCTACAACGAGGCGAGAGCATTCCTTCTCCGGGGATGAACGGAACCGTCCGAGCGTAGGCGCAGGGGCGCGTGGAATGAAATTTATGAAGGTCCTTTATTCCAGCACTTAGGGGGTCGACTTAAGTTTGAGCAATTTATTAATTTCCTCGTGTTTCGGTATCGCCTCGGCGACGTTGCTTGCTTCACCCCCTCCTCGAGAAAGAGATCGCCCTCTCGCACCACCCTCGACGAACGGCTTCTTCTCCTTAGCTGGTTATACTCGTTTTTCCTTGCTGACAGAGTCTCGTATCGGCCATGAATTTCTTCTGACTTCTGAAAGTCACTTCGTGTGGCTTAATCGCCGTAAAGCATGGGGTACGTGTGGAATTATGGTGTCTGAGGAAGAGGGAACAAAAATTATTTTTCGCCAAGACTGTAGTGTATTGCATAATATTATATAGTGTAATGTGCAGCTGCGATTCTGTGTTGTAATATTATAAATGATATAATACGAATGATACTAAAAACTGTGTTATGATATCTGTCATATTATGACGTATGATAGATATTGTTAAAACAGTGCAGACATAATTTTCTGATGAGATGATAGTTATTTATTCTATTATGTCGTTTTATAGTATCATTTATTATGTTATAATATAATGTATTATAGTATGCAATCAAAGTTTAATCTTAACAATCTTCAGTATAGAAGAATAAAATTTTGAAAGAATTAATATTAACTTCGTTGTGCATATTTGTCAATAATTATTTGCATCAAAGTACAAATTAATTTAGTCACTTGTATACCAGGTATTATATACTTGATAATGTTAAATGTTATTTAATTACAATATTGCAGTCAAAATTGGGCAACAGTTATTTACAGGTATGAACTGTGACATTTATTGTACGATATTGTTTATTGTATTATCATGCAACAGATTGTATATATAAAATTGTACCAAACGTTTCATAAATTCATAATACACTCAAAAACTATTATTATTTTAATAAAATAATATTTATGTTAAATTCCCTTGCTCTTAATAACATTAAAATGATTAATTATTTACGTACAGTTGTTGATAAACGCGTTTATAATATGTTTAAATTATTATAGTAATGTTTAAATTATTATAGTAGTTAATTAATTATCATGCTATTATAAGTTCCATAGACTTTCTATCTTTATATTAATAATTTATGCTAATAATAAGCATATTATTAACAACTGACACGCAGCAATACATATCAAGGTACATTCTCCATCATTTCCGCAATTAAATTTTTTGAAACTCTGTCAGTTTTTAATTAAATTCGCATATTTCTTATTTTTAAGTTACAGTTAATATCGCTCATTTTCTGAGGAAAGAGTGTTTTATTTGTTTGCGGGCAATATCCAGTATTCGGAAGTTGACCAATTTCAAAATTCTGTAATAATGTCTACACTAGCTGTTCCCATTGTGATACTAGCTGTCGACTGGGAAGCTTGATATTTATTATTAAATTATTCGGTAAATCTCAGCGCGTCGAATATGCGGTTTAAGGTTCTTTCAGAAAATTCGATATTCAACGCGTCAGCCCTTTATTCGGAGGAAAATGTTTCGCGCGAATTCTATAATTGCGCGACGAAAAATGACCAACATTCCACCGAGTCAGCGGCGATTACTACAGAAATTTCAGCGGAAGAATAATTTAAAAATTAACAAAGGCGCGGACGCATTCGATAACGATTAAAATTCTATTGTCAAAGAGCCTTTTCATTAAAAATGCTCTGGGAAACTGTGAGAATGGCAAGAAATTTCCGGCTGAAAAATTAAAAACATTATCCTAATTGTGCTTCAGAGCGTCGCAATTAAAATGTTGCGTTCAAAATTAAAATGTGTCACATTCTGAAGCGTCGCGTTTTTCCCTTCCATTCATATATTCTCTAATTAGTTCGTACAATCGAACCGCTATTCTATTAATTTTCCACGGAACGGAGGGCTTATGACTTCTCGCGCGAATTATTATTTCATAAATCGCGCAATTTGAAGTCCAAGCGAATTTGCTTTTCACGGGAAGCAATTAACTTTTCCAGCTTACTCGTTTCTTAAAGTACTTATTTTACACGAAATTGCTTGCCCCACGTATTTCACTTAGTTCGCTCGTTAGTTTCATGCACGCATTCTCCCTGAGCACCATTTTCCCTTTACAACGTGCATAAGAATAAGAGACGCAAAATTCGTGTTTAGTATCCCTTTACTTTTGTCTTTAAAGTTATTCCACTTATGTGTAACTTCATCGCTGGCATAAAGAAATATCTGTGTATTTCACAGAGATTTACACAGGCATATAGATTTATCTATGAAATTAGCATTGTGAACGTTAACTTTATGAACCCAATATTGTCTGCGTTATCACGGCTATAAGCGTCTATGTTATTATTGTTACGTTCACTATAAACTTCAAATTCTATTTAATTCATTGTCTGCTAGGCGGAGCCCTCGAGTTTGAAGACAAATTTTAAATGGCTCCGCTACGGAGCCCAAAGGAAGTGCAAAGGGTTAAAGTACAAATTTTGTCGTCGTCCAAATATTAACACTATTATTACCACGATTTTGTGTATACCTATTTCGATCAAAAGATGTCTTTTGGCGCGTTTTCGTTTGAATACATATAATTTCCAAAACTGGTTAGGATTTCAAATTATCAGTTAAATGTAGATAATTTGAGGAATATATTTATTAACACGTTGATGTATATTTATTGGGGATTATTTAATGAGGTTGTAAATTCTGGCTTAGTATTTATTAAATATGAGCGAATATTAAATTTATGCCGCAACTCCAATGTCTTTCGTTACAGTTGAAGTTGGGTTTCCTTAATCTGATTATAATTGATACGATGCTGAAAAATTGTGTTGATATTTATTTGCAAAATAGTTTAAAATTAGACACTGTCATGAAATCCTTGAAGTGTTAAGAGACACCTCACGATAGAAATAAGTATTCCATATGCACATTTTTAGATCGGGGATGAGCTAGAGGAAAATGATGTCTCTGAATTCATTTAACATCTACTGTATGACAAGTCAAAAAATAAATTGTGAAGAAATGATTCAACATAGAGAATAATTTTATGTAAAAATTTGAAAGGTGTCTACCTCTTAGTAGAAATAGTGTTAAAGTCACTCGCTAGGTTCGGTAATTTAGATTCGTGCAACGAAACCGAAGGTTCGAAGAGTATCTTGGACGCAATGACAATAATCGCGTGCTTATAGTCGCAGCCTCTCACGTCCTTGGTCCTCGTTTCATCCGCGAAACCACTCTTGGCCAGAATTTTCTGCACGCGTACTCGCCCGCACTTCTTGCCACTTGCCCTCTCCGCTTTTTCCCTCTTGTCGCCACCGTCGCTTCTCCGGCAAGGCACGATGCTTTTTTTCTCTTCGGTTTCCACGGTGCTCGAGCCACGATGCAACGCAGTCTGTTGGTGATTAGTGTGCTCATTACGGCCGACGCTAATGATGCTTGCATCGCCAGACAAAAGCTGCGACAACCGAGCGTACGAGTTGCGAGCTGCGAGCGTTGCCGCGACATCTCTCATCGTTTCTCCGCGTCTGCCCTCGTGGAACTGTTTCCTTTCTTCCCGCCTCCTCTTCCCGCGGAAACACAGGTTTCGCTCTGAACGAGTTGCGCTTGCGAGCTTTCCACGGCGTCAAGCAGCGTCATGACGCCAGGACGTACCCCGAGATATCGGGAAAGATGTTCACGGTGGCTTTGGACAGGCTTCGTTTGAGGATGTTAGCAACTTTGGGAAGCACGGAGATAACGAGAATTATGGGAATATTAAAAAATTCAGAAATGTCGGAGATCGCGAGAAATCTTAGAATTCTGAAAATTCTGGGAATTTTTGACACTTTGGAAATTGTGAGAAATGAAGAAATTTTGAGAATGGGAATATTGCAAATATTTGGAGTCTTGGAAATTTTTGGAGTTGCAAATATTGTGCAAAGTTTAAGAATTCTGTAAATTTTCAGAATTCATAAACTTGACAATTTCCTGATTCTGATCCCCCATTTATCAAAATCCCCAAATTTTAAAATCAATAAATTACTCCGTTCCCTGATCTGAAATTTTCAAATTCCCACATCTTCAAACTACTCAATTCTCAAATTTCCACATTTTTCAATCTATCCTAAACATTTTTCAATCTACTCTAAACATTAAAACTACCGCCAAATTATACACAATTATTTTAATGTTAAACATAAATTTGAAAAATAAATGAACAAACGGTGAAACATAAATAAATACACTTATAGATTCTTTATCTTGATGACAATCGGCATAAATGTCAAGGAGGCCAGCGTAACATATTTTTGGTACTCTTTGGTAATTTTAGTGTCAATACTGACAGTCAAAATGTGACCAGGTATCACATTACAAACATTGATAAATATAATTACCATTTAAGTTTAACCTCTTAGGCACTACGTGCCACTATTGTGTCTTTCGCGGATGTCATCTGAATTGTATTATTAATTATTAGAATAAATTGTTAAAGTTAAAATGCGTGTATCTATGATTTTTTCTATTATTTTTCTTTAAGAATTATAATTTAATCATCAAACACTTCATTCCAATGTACTCGTGTAAAGAACAGCATTATCCGTCACACATTGCAGTGCCGTATAATTTACGCGTAATTCGCGTTGAACTCTACCGTAGAGAGAAACAGCCCCGCGCAAAATTCAGCCCTGTCTAAGAGGTTAAGTAACTTATCGCGGACATGTTGAAACAAAGATACAGTTAGCGTATGAACGCAATACGTATTCGCAATAACATCGAATCCCGTCGAAATTCGGACGATATATCAATTTGCAGGTTGATTTCGCGTGATCCTACTCTCGGCGAGGATAAAATATAGTTTGTCGGTATCGCGTTTATTAATATCAGGTTCAGAGAGCAACGTATCGTGAACATGTCTCTAATTCGCTGTATTTTATTGCATAAAACAGTAGCAATCGTTGGTCTGTACATGGAGAATAACACGGGGGATATCTGGTCACACGTGTTCCGCGCAAATGAAATTTCGAAAACGATTTCTCGCGGTTTCGCCATGTTGGCCTGCCGTCAATACACGGAACAGGGCTGCTTGATTACAGTAGTTATCGTGATACAGATTTACGTATTTGTCATGTCCGCTGCGGGAAATCCGTTGCATTAGTCACGTTGCCCAGCAGATTCATTACTACAATAATTACATAAATTCACGTTGCGTTACCGCTAATTCGTAATCACGTATTACCATAATTATCTGTTACGCCGATTCATAATTGCACGGCGTTGACGGTTACATTGGCAAGAACACGTTTCGCCCTTTAACCGGCACGAATTTAATTAATTGCCGGCAACGGCGAAATGTTTCTTCGTGTCTCATCTTCATTTCTTGTGCAATATTCCTCGTTGCGTTATTCCTTCGAATTTAAAAAGGAATATATTTCTGTTGAAATATTCTGTGGAAAAACACTTAACATCTTGAGCGCCACCCTAAAACAGTTTCAATTTCTTTTAGGAAGTAATTTTATTCTCGATAAATTGTATAAACAATTTTCATAATATTCTACCCTGGTTTATTCGATGAGCTTTAATATATTTACAAAAATTTGTTGAACTTCGTTATGTTAAATGTTTCAACTAAAATTAGCGAAAGATTTATGTATGAATTCATACGTCACCCGTATGTGGACGACATGACACTTAAAGTGTTAAATAGAAATATATTTGCTCTTTAAAAAAATTAACCCACTTTCGTGTCACACTTTTGATTTTAAATAGAAATACATTTCTGAATTCACTCATCTAATAACAAGAATAAGAAAGTGAGAGTAAAAATAAAAGTTTGTTAATTAACGAATATGACCTTTTGTTTCACGATATTTTCAATTTTACGTATCAAACGTATTTTCAATTTTCAACTATAATATTGATAAGAAAATATCAGTAATTAAATGATGGCAACTTGAAAAATTTATTCAGTGAAAAATTATAAAGAATATCTTGCTTCTAAATTAATTTTACCGCCATTAAAAATAGAAAAAGTACGTAATAGGTACTTTTATGACGTCAAAATTTATAACTCGTCACAGAATGTACATCCTGATTATTTATGAACATCCAATTAATTATTCACGAATACCCGATAAATTCTGCTTACAATAAGTTGAAAGCCTCTTGTAAATTCTTAATTGAAATCGTTTGACCTGTGCGTTATCGATAATTCATTGGTCTCTATTAATACAATTTTCTCTTTCTCTTTGCCACGATTAATTTTCGCATTATTCGCCAAGGATAGTTTATCACTGATACATATTTCACGTTTCCAGTTGGCGTTTGTGATTACAGTCTTCAGAATGAAGAGAGTTAATTTTATTTCCATTCGTTTTTGAAACTGATTCCGTCATTTAATTTACTTTACCAATAACTAATTTCATTACAGAAAATTCTACCGATTCACTTTGAGCAATTATATATCATTGTACAAAAATATTATTTTCAAGATTATTTTTCAAGTACACCAGAACCACATTTTAGGATATTTTTCAAGTAGTTTCAGGTTTCGTGTTGTCGTTGATTTTGTTGTGCTATTTTCTATTACATATCTGTGCTAAGCTAAATGAACTACATATCCATATACATATCTACATTTACTGACACAAGTTTACAAACAGAACAGTCATTTTGAAATTAATGTATATTTTTAATCTCCTGAAATACATGTATGTTCGTGTCAAAAATAATACATATTTGAAAAGATTAAAAATATAGATTAATTTCAAAACTACAATTTTGTTTCTTAAATTCTGTCAGTAAGTGTATGTCCGCATAAAATTTATTTAAAAACCATTATATAAAACAGCTAATAGTTTATCTAATAACAAGCCAAATATCTTTCCGAAAGACTCTATACTCCACCACTAAGTGGAACGTGGTGAAAATGAACTTCGTACAAAATATTGTACATATGTTTTACGTACCATTGTTAAGAGTAGTAATAATTCTTCAAGATATCATGCAAAAATTTCATTTAACACATTTTATAACGCACTATTACTTAATTGTACCAAAACAGTTTGCAGTTAACACTAGATTTACGGACGGTTAATGATCATTTGTCTTCAAATTGAAGCTACACTATAAAGGTAACTAAAAAATGGATAATATATAAACCAGCTTATACTATGATTCTTTATCTCGAATAAGGTTATCATACATTTTCACAAAAATTTCTTAATAATTTCGGCAATGCGAAATAAGAAATCTAAGATCCGTCATTTTGACGGGTACCGTAAATCTAGTGTTAATGTACATATCAAAAAGAATCGTATTACTTGACCTGATAAATTGCTACCCAGCTTCTTAAGCTTCTTCGAGTATCACGGAGCAACGATGGAAGGAGGCCAGAAACAGTTTAAGAAATTCATTTCGAATTGATTCGAGCACGACAGTCAGCTCGTAGAATACCGAGTAAAGTGTAAACGATGATCATTTGCATTCTCGGGTAACGGTTTATCGCGCAAGTGTTTGTTCGCTCGTTTTAGGGCGCGCGAGCCATTTTGTACACGGCTCTCGCGTCATTTAAAACCCGCCCGCCTCGCCGTCTCTTATTCCCTCGTCAATTTTGCATTGCGAAATCGTCCTGTCGACACTGCATATTCGAGAACTCCCGTAAATATTGTTACCTGCTAGCATTCTCGACACTTTGTCCGCTACGAGTTGTTATTGAAACGAAATAGAGGGTTTGTAATAGCCAGAAACGTTTTGCTAGTTACAATTATCTTAGACGATCTTCGTACGTCTCTGAAACGATATGCTTTCAAGTTATGTGATACTCTAATTCTTTTTATTTATTAGATTGATCGGAAAGTAATTTAGTTTTTTTTATGAAAATGAGAAATGATTTTCATGGGATACTTTTTTCTTGAACAGCATTTTAAAAGAAATAAAATATTCCAAAAATGCTGTTTTTTACTTTGCATATTTGATAGGGTAGCGATCACAAACTACTGCGTAGAATCAATCGAAGTTTTCCATAAGCAAGCCTGTTAGCAAAAAAACGAAATCACTTTCCGAACAACCCAATAGTATTAATATTTTGTAGATCGGTACTTTTAAACTTTTGCAAGTACCGATAATAAAATGTAGTAGTTTAATAAATATTCCCTTATTCAAAAAGCTTATTGAAAGAAAAATTATGTTACGTTTACAATATTTTAAAGACGTAAAAAGGTTAACGAAGCCCAGGCGGAATTAACGAAGTAACTTTCTTATTTTATAATCTTGTTTCTTGCAATACATTTATTCGTGTTTAAAGATGTTCTTTAACACTTTGACGTACTAATGCCGTCATCTGTATGGTAAATACAACTTTGACGTATCATCCACTTCGAATTTTGTACGACCGAACCGAAATCGTTAAATACACACTTTCAAATTGAGAGTAAAGTGGACAAATAAATAAGTAAATACTGAAGCATCAACTATCATATACAACCATACATCTCAATCTGTATACAACTTTATCTCAACAGAATATGACAGAAAATGCGGCGTGAGCGGAATAAAAAATTGTTTAACACTAACCCTACCAAAGCGGTCAAAATGAACATTTAACAAGTCTTCAATTTTAAATTACAAGTATGTGAGGTGATTTTTTTGTAAATTCGTGTTGATTTTCATCAAAATAAAGAATTAACGTGTTCATTAATTTGTATTTTATGGTTCGTTTATTTATTCCACAACTTTATTTTTAATTTCAAAATATACGTGAATTATAAGATAGGTTTAGCGTTAATATAAAATATGAAAGCTGTGTTGAAAGTTATGAAAAAGAAAGGTATAAAATGTGAGACTTGCGGAATTTCGACAGGTCGGCAGTTTTCTCGTTAAATAATTAAATTCGGTAGAACTCTTCGTACAATATTCTCAACGATACAACTAGCTCGTAAAAATAAGAGGTCCTCGTTCCGCGCGTCTCTCCGAGCGCTGTCCTGCAACATTTCCGGCCATATAATTGTCCGGAATGTTGCAAAAGATTCGATTTCTAGGATTCAATAGGGAGGCAATCGATGAGACTACCATCGGGAACGCAATGGAGCAACGGGTTAGAATCGGCAGGACATTGTGCGAAACAGAATCGGATCACAAAGTAGGTCAGCCAAAGTAAGGACGGTGCAATCTTCCAAATGGTCGTTCACTTAAGCGAGGACAGGATGGTCCGAGCACTAAAGTCGAATCTGGACCTCGGGAGAATCGGCCACTCGTTCCGCTCGGCCACAGCCGGAAATGGCCTAAACGGTCAGCTTCAAGGAGCATAGGAGCGTAAAGAGCGTGTGAGGGGGCGAGAAACGGGCGAAAGAAGGGGGATGGCGATAAAGCGCGAGAGAGAAAGAGTAAGGCTGCGTTTAACAGTCCCGTTAAACATTAACTGCCGCTCTGCAGTTTTCCTCTATAACTCCGGGTTAACTTTGATTGCAGTTAACGGCCCCTAGGGATAGTGCCTTTAAAAGGGGGAAGAGAAGAGGGTGCAGTTGGGTTGATGAAGGTGGCAAGGCCGGGAGCGCGTCGAGGAGCGACGGAGAGAGAGAGAGAGACAGCGATATAGGGACGGGGTGGAGAGTTAGAGTACAGGAGGCATCTTATAACTTCTTATAATTACTCAAGACTCGAGGGTTTAACTGCTGTTTAATTTCATTCGGCAATTAACCGGCGCTTTATCGGTGCCCGAAACACCTCGAGCCATCGTCTGGACGGCTATCAAGCGGTGTTTTATCGGCAAAGCCAGCGGGAGCTTTCAATGTTGTTGTCGCGTGCAAATCGGAAACGACAGCAGGAATGCGGCGTTCGCGTTGATCGTCGGCCATTTCAATGACGGTATTACGTGCCGGGCATGGAATCCATTAATGCCATTAATGAACGCATTGTGCCTTGCGGTTTACGAGTTACGTGGCGAGGAGGCAGGCCCGCCCCATCCGAACCGCCGTTCCTCGCGCATTAAATGTTGTAAAAGACGATTCATCTCGATCGAGACGATGGAACGGGAATCGTCGGAACGACTCCTCGTCCTTGAATCGCGTTATCGACGCTGCTTCGCGAAAATACGAATCCTCCTGACGAATATGCTGATTTATCACCAGCCACCGACGGCCAAATGAATAAATATCGCGACAAAACAAAGAGCCGCCACGCATAACTGCTACATTTACTGCGACGTTTATCCGGGCGAAAGGATTTATCAATTCGACACGATTTATGCTCAGATATAAGTATTGTTGTTTGTGTTTGCATAGAAAAGATCCATAGTCGATTCTTGAAATTTCATAGGGGATTCAAAGTATGGGAGAGTTTTGTACGAAATTCCACATCGGTAACTTGAAAAATGCTGTATATTGGCTTCCAGCTTTTGAGAAAATCATATGAATATTTGGTTCAAATATGCAGTGGTACTTAATTTATAGCTGTTTGCGTACGGATATAAAAATGAACTTCGTTTGTGATAATCTATGTATAGATTTAAATGCGGTACTCCATATTTCAATATGAAATATAGTATTTCATATTCAAATCTTATGTAAATCTTATATAAATGTTTTCTTTAATGTTCCATCTTTCATAGCGATTGGCAAAATGATATTTTTAAATTCATGTACAATGTACTGAAATTATTATTGCAATAGAAGTTAACTAGATTGGAACGTGAAATACTAATTTTGTTCAACTTTCTATTATAAATAAATTTACTTCTATTAATAAGCGTTCTGTAAATAAATTAATTTTTCACTTTCTATCAGGATAGTATGAATTTCGAGATAGTAAGAATAATAATCAGAATTTCGAGTTAGTAAGGATAATAGTAGGAATTTATATACATATTAATGTTTCATATTAAATAACCAGAACGCAATTAAAGTGGAATTAATCGCGAAAATGATTTATCATGGAATATCTAATAAAATCCGAAAATTTCCAAAATTATCATAGTTCATTAAAGGCGTAGATTTCGCGAAACGCGTAAAGCGTGCGAACCTGTCGTTAAAAGGTTAATTCCGCTTCAACGAATAAAACTGTACGTTTGGTAATTAATGAGACCGAATCAGCGAGCGAGATAGCCGACTCGATTATTCTCGTTTTAAAATTATAAGAAACCCAACGCCCCGGAACGAGAATGATGCTGCGATCGGCTGTAAATTAAAAGGCAGACAACGGGCGTTTGCAGTTGACAAGTAATGAGGCGTATAATGATTTTATCGGGCAATTGTCGGTGTTTCATGTTGCAATGCCGATTGGACGCGAATAATGGTTCGTCCGCATGAGGCATTCGATCGTTGATTGCCCATTCGACCGTCTGCTCCGGACGCTCGTTGCGTTTGACCGCTTCGACGACGATTTTTCCTCCTGTTTCCTCTTCCCAAACCACCATCCGCCATCGTCCTCAAAAAAGGAGACACAACCATGGAACCACCGTCCGATTAAACCGAAGTCTCGATACTAAACGAGCAATTTTACGGTACAAGATAGTGTTTCCTCGACTGTGATAATTCGATAGAATAATCCGATCATGCGTTTCGTTTCGTTTCGTTTCGTTAGTATGCGGGATGATGATTCGATGAAATCGGCTAACCGAGATTGCTTCTTCGCCGATTTTTGATGCTATCGTGAAACGCTTATGAATTAGATAAATACATCTGCCAGATATGCTTAGGCATTAGATTGATGCTTGGCAGATATTAGGGTTAACATATTAACACGTTGACTTCCACATGAGAGCAATTGAAAATTCCATTAGGTAGTATTTTCATTTTTAACAAGTTTTACCAAATATTTTCACGATATTTTGTTATATTTACTTTTCATTGTTCCAAGTAACTGATGCGAGTATTGTCAGTTAGAATATTGAACAAATTTTCGATAATACAGCTGTGAGGAAATTTGTGTGTCACCCATAAACGGGTGACATGGCGATTAAAGTTTTAATGGAGATATTTGAGTTAGCTTGCTAACATGATTTAATGTGCGACTTCTTCATATTTTGTGCGGAACTTAGAAATCTGAGGACACGGATATTTGTGTAAAATTTTCAAATTGTGAAACCAGTTAGTGCTTCTACTAATGCAATATTCCATCATCAGGTATTGTGCAATGTATTCACAGTATGCATCAATCACTATTGAAGTAGTAATAATCAGTCTCCGTTCAGCTTTTGATTTGTACAAGACATTACGATTTAAAGAAATACTAAATACAATTTCTCCAAAAATACGTACTTCGATTGTTCATCAAAGATAATGAATTGTGCATTGAAACGACTACTCCGTCAACAATTTTCCTTACAAGATTTATTCCCCCCGCTTCATGGAATAAATATGTCGTCAGAACTCTCTTTCTACACAAATCTCATAACCAGCGATATATTTCGCTCTCCGAATAAGTACCGAAACGAGCGAAAGGGCCGGTAATCTTCAAAATTCGTCGAAAATCCCGAATCCCACTTGCGGTGGTTTTTATTTCGCCCTCGTGTACGGTGTAACAGGGTCGAGCTTGCTGAAACTTCTATTCCGGCTTGCGCGAAAATAAAATGGCCGTGTTTGTTCGAAATATTGCGCATAAGTTAGCGTAACAAGCCAGAAATCATTATGTGTTCCGACGCGAGAGTGGAGCGGAACGAGAGACGATGGAGAGCCGAACGAGAAACTGCTCTGCATAGAGTTGGAACAGCGAAACACTCTGACACGTTGAATTCGCTCCCGTCGAAATTTGTTTATGCAAATAATTCGCTGCAACGACAAAGTCGTGCAAAGGTGTATCTCCTGTTTTCTCTTTCCGCGTTGCCATCGTTCGTTTGTGTTTCAAATTGGCCGGCCACGACGCAGTCATATTCTTCGGATTGTCCGTCTCGTACGTTTTCTGGAAAATGAAATTTTTTCTCCCTCTCCGCTATCGTGTAACTGGAAATTAAAAAAAAAGAGAAGACGGGATAAAGGTGGGCGTACAAAAGCGAAGGGACGGGAGAATGGAACGGAAAGGATTCAAAGGAAGAAAAGGGAACGACAGGTGCTTTCTCGTGAAATTTCTTTCGCTGAATTTATCCCTGAAGAAACACGCGCACGCCTTTCGGTGTCGAGCAACAAATGAAACATGTCGACATTAAGGCTCCGTGTTTCGCCGTCTCGAACCGACAGATTTACACTTCCCGTGAATCACATTACGTCGGGAAATATATTTTCCTGGCTTGAATTAAACTTCGGGCGCGTTTGATGCATCGCCTCGCTACGATCCGTCGTCTTTCGGGATCCCGATGCTCAAAACGGTCCAGATTTTACTGTTATTCGCGTATGCGAGCATTTACGTGACTAGTATTTTTTGCGCGGGGTGAACTAGATTCGCTGGTCCCACTGATTCATTGCAGTAACTGAGCCTCGGAAGATGGAAAATTAAGAAGTTCGAACGTTTGACAATTTTGAAATTGGGTTATTTGACGGTTCTTGACAATAAACCTACCAAAGCGGTCAAAATGACCATTTAAGAAGATTCGAGTTTTGAGTTACAAAGTATGTTAACACTAGAACTACCAACCGGTCCAAGTGACCAGTTTCGAATTTGACATTTTATGTTACAAAACTTTGTTGCCGCACTTTTGTCCAAATGTCTGTCGTGTTCTATTGGGCTAATGAATAGTTGTACATGTTAAGTGATGCTGCAGCATTTATTTATTTACTTTTCTACTTCATTTTCAATTTTAAAGTTAGTATGCACATAATGCCAGTACTTTTAGTGTTATGATGGCTTTTTTGAAATTCATGTTGGTTTTCACCAAGATTGGAATTAATCTGTACATTAATTCGTGTTTTATCGTATGCTTATTCATTTTTTAACTACATTTTTAATTTCAAAATAAAGCTGCTTTATACGCCGGTAGATTTAGTGATAAATTGGGGAATTTGAGATATGGGTAGTTTAGAACGCTTGAAATTTGAAAATCCAGAAGCTTGGGCACTTAGTTATTTGAAAACATACGAGTATCGAATATTGGAAAATAGAAAATTTGGAAATTTAGGATTTTAGAAACGTGGAAATTTAAAAATATTCAGTTCATCGGATATGGAGTTTAAAGGCTTCAGCGTTAGAAATGTTCAGAATTCAAGAATTTACGAATTTGTGATCTCATTTGTTGATGTAGCTGAGTATTCAAAAATTTAGAAAATTCATAAGTGTAACTATATAATCTATAGAAATATTTAGAACATTTTGAAGATTAGACATTTAACGTTTGAAATTTTTAACTTCTATAATTTTTGACATTTTGAAATTGACGAATTCGCGTTATTGGAAATTGTGGAGCGACAATATTTAGAAATTTGAAAATTTAGAAATCTGGAGGTTCCAATATTCAGAAGTAGAGGTAATACGAAAATTTGAAAATTTCGTAAATTTAAGCTAATAAATTTATAATTTGTAAATTTTGTAATTGAGATATTTATGGTTTTGGGAACTTCGGAAGATGAAAACTGGAATATGTGGAAATTGAAAAATGTGAAATTTCAGAACTTGAAGGTTTTGGAATTTGTAAAACTAAAAGTGAAGTTTGGAAGTACAGGAATTTGAAAATTTAAGTAATTAAAAACTTCAGAATTGGGAATCTACTAATTTAAGAATTTAGAAATGTGAAGATTTGTGAATTTAAGCGATTGGAAAATTGAGTATTTCAGAATTTCCAAATTCAGAATTTGTAAATTTCAAATTTTGTAAACAAAAGTTTTCGAAATTTGAGAAATTTTGAAGTTACTTTTCAGAAATTATATGGATCTGTGGGAACTGTAAGATTTTTAGATGCAGAACTTTTAATTTAGAAAAATCAATTTTGAAACGTATAAAATTTAAGAGCTCGAAGTTTTCGATGTTAGAATATCTGAAAACTCCGCCAAATTGAAAATTAAAATATTTCGGAAAGTAGAAGTTTGGAAGTTAAAAGACTTCGGAATATGAAACCTTGAGAAGTTGGATATTTTGATATTTATAAATTCGACAATTCAGGACTTAGTAATTTAAGAATTTGGAAACTAAAAAATTTGGTAGTTTGAAAACTTATAACATCGAAATTTTTAAATCTATATTCTTTAAGTTTGTTGATTTTCTTCACCTTGCATAATATGGGCCCATCAAATTTTTCCTATAATTCCCTGTTTGCTAATGCATGATTTCACTTGCATGTTATAAAAATGCAAAATATTCAGTTTATCTCCAATAAATTGATTCGTGCATGTCTCTTGTTCCGAAAATTAGTTAGTATTAATTTTATTAACTATTATTATTGCGAGGATAATGATCTCGTTGATCTGCACATTATTCTGCGAAAATCCATTGTGTCTGATTTCGTTCAATACAAAGTGTTCCAATGATGGGGTAAATGATTATTCTATTTGTGAAACGAGTGATCTGCTATCTCTGACATACTTCCACACTCGAATCAAATTTATCTACACCTATGAGTATTCCAATTTCATAATATAATTTCGCATCCCCCGAAACAGGTATAGAATATAATAGCATTCTGCATTGTACATTAACGGAAGCAGGTCAACACTTCGCGAGTCCCCTCTGTTTATTGCACCAAGAATGTTTCATAGATCCATTATACTTTTCATCGAATTTTAATAATCCTTAAAACATTACACGATACTCTTTGGCCATGTATTCTGTACGGTCTCAGAACTCGATTCTTCGATCGTGGAATCCTCAAGAATTTGGACCTGTTGTACTCGACGGCAAACTAATGACGTGAGGACGCTTTTCGTAGATGATGTGGTGGTGAATGAGTATTTAAATATAACACTTAATTTATTTAACGATACGTATTGGTTTAACAATAATGTCAAAGCGTTCGAGTGTACTTGGTGGTGGTTCGAATGATTCTAAGTGTTTATATGTGGTGGTGAAACTTGTACTTGATGTGTACTTGGTGGTGTGCAAAATTGTTCTTAGTGTGTACTAGGTGATGGTTTAAATTGTTCTAATGTTTAGTTAGTGGTGATTTAGATAGAACTGATGTTTAGTTGGTGGTGATCGAGATGGAACTGTCGTTGCTTGTCGGTGTTGCAAAAAACGTAAATGATTTTGGGGTAGGAGTCGATGGTGAATTGGTGGGAATGTAAGAATGGAGTTGGTGGAAAGTGGGAAATATTGATTAATCATTGGGCTGGAATCCTTGGAAGATGAAGAAGTCAGAGGAACGAGGTGGTGGAAAAGAGTTGGCAGTAGAGATGGCGAGAGGAACGGGATTTTTTGGACTTTCCAGATTTTTTATGAGGGCCTGCAACGGGCCGCGGACTTGGGGTGCGTTCGAGGTTTGGGACTATTTATCATCGGTTGGAATTTTAATGATGTATTGAATTTTCTATCTTTACCCCGAGGGTTTGTAGGCTCGCAGATATATTGGCATGTGCTGTACGGTGACGTAAAATCGTACACATTCTATGAACTGTTTGAAAGTCAATTGTCGAACGGCAATGAACAACAGCATTTACCAAGTAATTATTGTTATGATGCGATATGGAGATACAGTAGCGGACAAAAGTTTAAGACGATGATTTGATTTGAAATATTATACGAACTTCGTTTTTTTGTACCTTCGCTACTGAGCAAAATATCAAAACTAAATTTCTTTTATAAGTGTATAAATAAATGTCTAATTAGTTAACACCGAAAGGAGAACACTATTTATAGTTTTTATGAACAGTAAATCAATTATTTATTTTTTCCATTTAGTCTTAAACTTTTATCCCCTACTGTATCTTATAAGAGAAGACGGGATAATAAACATAAAACGTGCAATATATGTAAACTTTAACAAGATATAACTTCTGAACCAATAAATTTCGACGTTCAAAATCATTGTATTTCGTTGATGTCTCACTGTCATGAGATTATGCAAAAGAAGTTCGAAAAAAAGATATCCCAAGGAATTTAACCATTGCTCACCACGAGTCGACGTTTACGCCCGTTGTCATCGAGCAGGATCGATTTTAAATTCCGTACGCAGAAGGGTTCACACCCTTGGCTGAGGCTGACGGTGGTTCGCAGCACCCTCGGGGGAATATTTCAGTGTAGGAAACGGTGTCTAGATTACGAGTTTATCTAAATGGCGCTAGAAACGCGGGAACAGCGTTAGAACGGCGGCCAGATTATGGAGTGAGCCGGGACCGACTAAGGCATGTTTGTGGGCTGGGGATGTTTATGGTTTCATGACAGGGAAAATTGTGTCCCCGGGATAAAGCAACGGGCAGGAAGAGATCTCTCTATCATTCACGGGCCGGTGTATCTTGGAAGTAAAACAGCCAGAAACGTCCGATGCAGGTGCTAAATATGCAAAGTAGGATAATTTGCTTCAAAATACTACATTTTGCTTATTATAACGTTATAGTATACGGAAACATATTTCAGGTTATAGACCATACCGTGCTATATGCCCCTCATTTAAAAAGGCAATTTTTTGTTTGCCTGTTTTATCCTTTGGATTTATTTTTTCGTAAATTTTGACTTTGTAACATTGGTTAGTTACAATTTAAAAGTTTATTAAATAAGTTACTTAGTTTATAAGTTTAAATTATTTTTAAATAACACGATCATTATACAATTTGTTCACATTGCATATACTGATGATTTCCTCTTTTACATTTTTTCATATTGTATACCTCGATCATTTTGTTTTTTACATTTTTGGATATTTCATGTTTAACTACTTTTCTCCTTTAAATTTTTTCACGTCGCGTATCTAGACCATTTTCGTTTTTCAATTTATTCACATAGCACATCCACATATCTAGAAGATAAAAATCGATAAAATAAAGTCAATCTTATTAATTGTCTTACAACATTAATTTTTATACAATGTTTAACAATCTGTTATTAATTATTGTATGACGCTGAATAATTTAATAATTCATTATTAATTATTGTATAACGTTTAACAACTTAATAATTCGTTACTGATTATTGTATAACGTTCAATAATTTAATAACTCATTATTAATTGTTGCATAACGTTGTATCTCGTTGAACACGAAAGATTGTAGCAATGTCAGCAATTCGTCGAGCCTCGTTCCTCAAACCGAATGCCAAAGCGGAAAATTTAATTTTATTTTCAATCGTAATATGGAGTTTCCCCGTCGTCAGCCAAAGACACTTTCCCGCGTTCTTTTCGTATTTGGAGCGGTCTACCGCTTCGTTGAAGAGTTTCCAGTCGTTTCGCGGAGAGGAATTTTTCTTCTGGCAACGATCACGCTCGATTTAGTTGCGGGCTTAGCTCGCCGAAAAATCGTTTCCTCCGGGGATACGACGTAGTGCTCGTCTAGCGAAATCGAAGCCACCATCGAAGATGAGGTTAAAATCTAATAGTCTGGCTTGGTGCACTCCTCGAGGGTGGCGAACGAGGATGGAGACGAGCCCTTTAAATTACAACCGGATGACGAAATTTTGATTTTCTTGGCCGAGCGCCGACATATCCTGCCCTTACTCGATTTTACATAGCGACGAGGGTCCGATTATCCCCTCTCGTAAATTCGTTCGCAACATTCTTGGATCTCATACTGGTGTTTCCATATCGAAGCTTTTATTTCCTTTACTCTCGAACTCCGTGACTCCGTCGTCTGCAAATTTTTTCAAATATTATTGCCTTTTTGTTCTCGATTTATTTAGTTCGTGTGTCAACAATTTTGTTCGAAATTGCAACCCTTCGCGGTAAATGTATAAAAATACTACTGTCAATATGTATCTCTAAAGTAGTATTTAAAATAAATTACGCTATTTGAATTGAAGTAAACATTTTTTCCCGAAATCTATAGTGTTATACAAGTGATATAAAAAGTGAAAAAGACAGTAGTGCAATTAATACTGGAAAGATAATAACTCCAAAAGAATTCACGAAGCTTTCTAATTAATAAGTTTTAGAGTCCGTTAACGGCTAAAATTCTAACAAAAGTTTTGACCGATAAGAACCGAAAAGCATAGAGCACGATTTTAATGGATTTATGGCGGTGTACAATCGCGTAGTGTATTATTTCAGACAGTTAATATTTAGAGACGGAAAACAGCTGAAGTTGTTGGAATACTCGACCTCTAATTAAGTGGTAATTTGAAAGATATTAACAGCAACGCGTGTCTGATGCGATTCCACGTTAGAGCAGAAAAGCTTAGAGCACAATTTTAATGGATTTATGCCGGTTGTATAATCGTGTAGCGTACTATTTCAGACAGTTAATATTTAGAGACAGAAAAGCAGTTGAAGTTGTTGGAATACCCGGTCGCTAATTAAGGGATAATTTGAAGGATATTTACAGGAACGCGTATCTGACGCGATTCCACGCGAAGACACTGAACATCCCTCCATGGTACCGCCCTTTGCATAAGACTAACCCGCAGCTGAATCTTCTTAAGATTAGTTGCCGGCGGGTTAAGTTTCTGCTTGCAAACAAAGCAGTTCCTCGTACTCATCAGAGCTTGGAATGTTCCAGTTCCCAAGCGGTAATAACTCTACAGGATGCATATTTATGCAGGCTGAATTGTATTATCACGGGTGTACGCTGTAAACAACTCGATAGAGTAATTCTCCATTTTTCATTATTTCGCTGTTTCGTATCACGGTACTTGTTTCGCATCCATAGATTCGCGAAACTGTTTCCACAGACTCTAGACGTTTGAATAGCTTCGTTGAACCATCAAGACGTATTATGTCTAATAATGACTGCTCTCCGTTGTTCTCGGAGTATACACATAACGTTTTAGGCATTTCACGTTATTTGGCCGATAAATTTCTAAACATACAAGTATCTAAATATACCAATTTCTACACATATACAATTTTTAACAAAAACAATTTCCGAATATACTAACTGTAAGATTAAAAGATAGAAAGTTCTCAATATACAAATTTCAAAATGCACAGATTTCTATATACACAAATTTCAAAATATACTAATTTCTAATAATAGGAATTTTCAAATTTACAAATATTAAAATTTGCACATAAATTACTTTCCTAATGTGCGATATTTTAGTTTTTAGATTTTCAAATTTTTAAATGTTTTAATTTATAAATTATCCACCCTTTCGCTTTACAAATTTTCTAAAATTCAGATTTCTAGATTTTTGTATCTAAGCAATCGCAAGTTTCATAATTTTCAAATGTTCGAAATATCAAGTTCTGAGACTCTTGAAATCCTGTGTTTCTACCTTAGTAAATTTTTAGATTTATAGACCATTAACTCAATTTGCAAATTTATATATTTCTAATCTCTTCATAGTTTTTAATTAATTTTTAAGTACACAAGCTTCGAGTGTGCTACATTTTTTAATTCTCAAATATTCCTATTTCCGCATTTCTACTTTCAATTTGTTTTAATTTCGATATCTATAAATTCCGAAATTCCAAAATTTTAACACTAGATTTACGGACGATAAATGACCACTTATATTTAAATTTAAATTAATGTATAAAAGTCAGGAAATAATCGATGATTATTTCGATGAAGGATAATTTGGATTTGGTCAGAAGCTTTTTACTAATTTTCGTAATTTAAAATAAGCAACGTAACCCTATAATATATTATTATGTAATATTATGTAATATATAATTATGTAAAATACGCAATGTACCGCACTTTAGGGTTTTCAAATACCCGATTACTTTCTGAATTAATAATGTGGTCAGACCTATGACGAAAAGACCGACCGTCTACGTATAAATATGTCTACGTCCTTAAAACGAGATATTCATCCCAGATTTGCAATAAAAAACAGTATCATAAATATTTCCTTATTGCATCGATTGGTCAAAAAGATTCGACGATTTGTACGTTCATATTGTACGTTGCAACGCGAGGTAACGGCTTGTAGCGATTACACATAACAATTTAATAACTGTCTTGATCAGGAAAATGGACGAGACCGTGAAACAATTTATCGCTATTGAAACCCACTTCAAAAACTGCCGATGATAAGCAAGATATGATGATAGCGGGCAAATTGAATCGGTACTGGCTCGCCTGAACAAATTTCGACTGGTCCCTTTGTTTGCCGGCGAGTGCGAAATAATGCAATAAAATCCGCTATTATCGAGCAACAACCTGCGCCGCGTTTTTCCTCTCTCTTTCTCGTTTCCTCTGTTACAGAATATAATGACGCGTTCGCGTTGCCCTGATGCATTACGCTTTAGCAAATAAAATGAAAACGTAACGAACTCCACGATGAAATAAATTCTCCGGCTCGTCGGATGTAAGGGTGGTGCCGACGGAACGAGGGGGTGGTAAATCTGCAAAAATTGCATTCGTCTGACGATGGGTGCATCGGCGCGAAAGTGATAAGAAACAAGCGGCGATAAGTGCCGCGGCGATACATTTTTGCTCGCTAAATCTAGCGTGATTAATGCGAAACAGGAGTACTACAAGTTACATGGCGAGTTCTATTACCTTCGTTCTTTTATTATTTCTCTTTTTTTTTTTTTGTCCTATCGCCGTTTCCGTGGATCCCTCTCTGTGTCGTTTTTCATACGTTGACCCAGTTGAAGCTCGACGACGAGAAAGCCAGCGAAACCCTGACAAATTAAAACGCAGCCAGTCATTAAGTAATAACCTTTTGGTTTAGTCACACTGAACCCGGGATTTCTCTCGGGGGGCGAGGAGAAAAAATTTCGTTTGAAGCCCGAGCTTATCCTCGTGAACTCGGCGCGGTATTAACGAAATTACTTCAAGAAACGCGACAAGAAATGAAGAAGAAGGGCGAGAAATGTAAATCCAACAAGGATGCATCCCTGAGTCAGCGGAGAAACGTTGCTCGATTTAAAATTCTCGTAAAATATTTTCCTCGAGGACCTGGAAAAGCGGCGTTTCGAAATGATCTAAATTTTATTGAACATCGCGAAGAATTATGAATTGAATTTTTTTGCAGAGAGGAGTAACGGGAGACGTAATAAATGAAACAAATCCCGTGGCGTTTATTAACAAATCTGGCTGTAATCCGTTCGCCAGATATTGACACAATTATAAAGTTAAGCAGTTTTAAATGTTTTAAAATTCAGCAGTACGATTATTTTGATGGTGCATATTTAGTATAATAAGGATTATACTCTTATCCCTGGTTTGAAATGTAATTAATTAAATCGCAATTTAGATTTGTCTGAAACGAAATTTCAGATTTTAAATCGAGAACGATCAGCTTCGTAATTCAGCCTTTTCTTATCTTTTTAATTGTTGTTATAAATACGAGGTGTTAAAAACAATGCATTTACAGTTTCACTGGCTATTACACATATATGTAACCTCGACCCCGTGTTACTTCAACTTTGAATAAGGTTCCATCGACATATTTACAGGTATACCAAGATAATTATTATTTGTCAGTTTATGAAACTATTGAAGTATTTCTTACTTAGTCACGAATCGAGTGAAAATGAATACACAATTTTTGGTTGCCCTGTAAGGTCTCGATTGTCATTTATAAACGGTTTTTCATTAAGTGTGTCTGAACTTCAAAATTGAAGAAAGTACATTCAATAACATTTTATTATAAAAATGATATCATTCAAATGGCCTCTGCGGCTTCGTTTACAAGATTCGTTCCGAGAGGTCCAATTTTGCACGACTCTGTTGCATAAGTTGGGCTGGATCTCACAAATGGCATGAATGATGTTGTCCTCCAATTGGTCAATTTTTATAATAAAGTTTAACAATTTCGACGTGTTGTTGAATGGTGTAGCTCTCTATGGTAAAATGGTAACTGTGACAAAACACAAGCGTCGAAGAATGACAGTGTTGCCACAGGAATATACTGTCTAACTTTGAACATAGTTATTGAAAAACCCTCAACATATGCAAAGCCCGAGTAGTTTTAGACGAAGTACTGATCACAATAACAGTTATCAGTGGATAGAGTAGCAAAAACAATACATCGATAACTCCGTGAAACACGGGTGGGTCTCCCTGAAAAATCGCAACAGAGCAAAAAGTATCTTTCGATCATGAATCGCTGTGTAATCGGTGCATCAATAACAGGCGGCGATTCGATGGCAATTTAAACATCTCCGCTGGCGATCGTCGGTGCTTTCTCAATCAGTTGGCCAGTCGATGGAAATCCCAGCAGCGAGTGCATAAATATAGTTTCATGTCAGTGTTTTTTCATCGGCGGGATGGCGTCGGGACGGCGGCGAGAACACAGATTATTCCTTCTCTGTTTATCCACGTTTCATAGTCCTGTGATTTTTCCGCAACGGCGCTTTGTCGCGGTACATCCGGCCGCTTCCGGCGCACCCCGGCCCGGAAGCAAGATGGCCGCCGCTGCCACGCCGGTGCGGCTACGATGAAATATTAGCGGAAAAGCAGCGAGAGCGAGAAGGAGGGAGAGAAAGAAGGGGAAAGCAAAGAGACAGAGGGCCCCCGGGAAATTTCGGAAAATCCTTTAGCTCGGAGCAGCAGCAGTCACGAAGCAACGCCTTATATTCTCACTTTTGCTCGGTTTCTGCCGGAAACGGTCGCCTTCGGTCATAGCTGGCTATATATTTCGGCTAGCAAACCCCGTGTCTCTGCAAGTAGAATGCACGACCACGGGGAAACCATGAAAACTGTATAAAGAGGGATGTTAGAGAATAGCGAACGCGGAACGCACGAGGAAAAGTAGAAAGTTGTTCCCCTGACAGATGAAGGACCTGTTGAGGGAAGAAGAGTGGCTTCCGGTTGAAATACCGTCGCTTTAAGATTACTTGTTTTGCCTACCTCTCTCTTTCTCTCTCTCTCTCTCTCTGTCGCATTTTTTCTACGAGCATGTTTATGCGTTACGAAACCGCCGTCGAGTGATTTTTGATCGTAAAATATGAAAATTTCGTGGACGCGAGCCATTTATGATAAGGATGCAGCACCTTATATAATTACATTTTTATTTAAATTTGATTCTCTGCTGTTTACAGGCTTTTTCGTTTGGTAACATTAGGAAATACGATAATTATAATTTTTTTTAAATAAAGTGATCTACTTTTATTTTAAATAATTCAAGTGCCTAAGATATCTTGAAGATTTTGCATCTTCTGATAGAAGAATAGATTCAAAATTTATTCGCTTCTCTAGAAAGTGAAGTTAAATATTTGTAACAATCAGTAGAGAGACCTAGTGAGTAATGACGCTCTTATGGATAAAATTTTAATTTTTTTCAGATTATAGTACATTATTTAATTAAAATGTACATTTACTTGTTTGCAAATTACAAAACATTATTTAGTTTAAAGCTGCATTAAATTAGTTAGTTACAAATTACGATACATTGTTCAATTATTGATTCCATAAGTTTCTTCTATTGATTCTATAACTATTCCTTGATCAAATCGTCCAGTAATTACTAATCGAGGAATTTCTATACATTTTTTAATCGTTTTATAAAATTATCGAATACAATATTTAATTTCATATGAGCTATATTGTAAACATTTTGAAGCCTTAATTATACAGAAATGAATTAAAGGTTTATAACGATTCTTTGACAAAACCGATCTAATATTGTTCAATTACTGAAAACATTTTATAAACTTGCTAACTATTTTGTAAAATAATGCAATAGAATATTTATACATATTCAATTACTTTATGAATACTACGCAATTCAAATTATACAGAACCTAAAGGTGAACACAATTCAACACAATTTACTTGAAAATTAAAAGTGGTATGATCCTCTAATAAAACCATTGAAAAATTATCCACTCGGACGAAATTTAATAAAATTTCAAAACATTTTATAAATTCGCTCATTACGTCACAGTTATTTCATAAACACTTCGTGATTCCAATTATACGGAATCGAGTTAAAAGTTCATGACGTCCTTTTGATAGGATCCAAGCCAAAAATGACCCAATTATCGATAAAATTATCCCAGATGATATTTAATACCGGTTTGGCTGTTTTATAAATCCTCTGCCCCTGGTTACACGGAATCGAGCCGACTAGATCGGGAATGAGAATGCTTGACGACAAGACGTTTTCAGGTCAGGTAACCGGAGGTCACTGGTCCACCGAGTTCATTTATAGTCGAACTCCGTTCGAAAGGTCATGGCACTGTTGCGTTCCGTATAAAACGTATGCTGCTCGGCCATTTTCTCTCGCAAGTACTCCATTTTATTTTGTCGTTCGCGCTTCGAAGCGCGTCACTGTTTTTTACGTAACACGTGGCAACACTGCAACTGTTGACATACGGTTTGTATAGTCATCGGAGGTCGTAAATCTCCGACCGATTTTCTAACTAACAATTTGCCGCGTGTAGTTGAACGACATTGAAGCAAAAAATAATTTTAAAAACTAGAATGCAAGTATTTATCGAATACACAATGTTTTTAATATAACGTCGTTACTAGTGATAAAAGAAAAATGTATGTAAAAATGTATATTCAAATCTCCATTTGGGGATCGTCGCAGCAAATGGGTGAGGAAATAAACTAACAACACAAAAACGACTCCAAGGATTTGCATGTAATAAACGTGCAGGCAATCTGCACTTTAACATTTTGACTGCCACGTCATCCACATATGGATAACATCCAAATTGTGAACATATTTAGTAAGATTTATTAATCACAAAAGTACTACCAAGTAAAATTTTCAGCTATATCATCCTGGCAGTCAACGTGTTAAATGTTGTCTCTTGTACAAATTGCTAGCCATCTATAGAAAATAAATGTTTCTCATTTTCTTATGGTTTGTAACGGAACTACGGATGTAACTGTTAGCCCGTAGCTTCACAATTTTTGTGTACTATTGAAATTAGATTTTTCTATCGAATATGCTCCGTGGATTTGCCACGGAACAGTCACCGCTAATCGAGTGAACATCGAATATCAATTACCCGGAAGGATTCGTTTCGAGGATGGGAACCATTCGAAATTCTACTGCATCGAAAGAAGCTGCTAGGCCGAGATAATAGTGATTCATGGATAAGATGGATCGTTGCCTTTGGTATACGACGGATAAGCCGGCGCGGAAATCGACGCCGTTATCCGAACGTTTATTTAGCTTCAAGCTTTTTGCCGATAAATAATTCGGTTGCATTCTTTCTTCTCCTCCTTGCGATTCCTTGTCCATGTATCTTTCTTCGTCGTTCCGTTTCTCTCTTTGTCTTCCTGTCCCGCCCTCACTTCAGCGAATCGAGCCGGCTCACGCTAGCGCTTCTCTTATCAAACGGGTGTCCATTATTCACGCGTTTGCGAAACTCCCTCCGCCTTTACAATGGCTGCCTATCCCGTTGCCTCGTGTTTGCGATCGATCGATCAAGCCTAGCTCGCGCCAGGCATCGTATATCTATTGTTTTTCAAAGAATAACTAGGCTGCCGCGTGCGTTCGATCGTGACTCGCCTAAATTTCTTTTGTCCTTTCTCTTCTGCTTCTTTGCCCCCTTTGTCCCGTCATTAACGAGACCTTATTAAGAGTCACCGAGCGGCACGAGTGATTTCAAATGAACGCGCTAGTTCGTTAGTGCTGCCTTCAATTCGGTGCCGGTTGTTATTACACGGTTCCATGCTCTTTTCTGCCCTCCTGTGTTGATCTCTTCCGTTCTCTCATTCAGCGCTGTTCGTGTAAACACCACCGCGAAAGATGGGCTACGAAGAATAGCGGTCGGTACTTTATGTGATAATGAACCCTCTTTTTAATTCCGATACTGCATTCGGTGAATCATTTATTTGATGATTATTTCGTGAACCAGTATTGTCACATAATGGGAACGTTTCAACTTATCCGTGTTTACGTTGAAGTTAGCGTGATCGGCATTGTAACTTGATCGTGTAACATAAACAATGTTCTTAGTGGATTATGTTGATATTAGAGTTGATATGAGCAATGTTGTAACGAGATTGTGTTATATTAAAGTTAATGTAAACAATGTTATAAATAGTTTATGTTTACATTAAGGTTAATTTTAATAATATTGTAACTATATTATGTTTGCGATAAAATTAGAGTTCTAAGCACTAAAATCTTTAACCTACAATCTAGATCCTAGTATGTAAGACTTATGACAAATGTTTTCTAGAATATGAGATTTTCCTAAACCGTAGAACGCACAGTATTTAGATTCTAGAATGTAGGACCTATTTAAACTCTAGAATATAGGATCTATCCAGATTCTAGAATGTGGGACTAATGTAGACCATGGAATGTAGTATCTATCTAGATCCTAGAATGTAGAACTAATCAAGGCCCTAGAATGTAGGATCTATTTACTTTATGGAACGTAAGAATAATCCAAGTCTTAGAATGTAGATCTTATCTACGTCCTATAATGTTAGACCTATTTTGGACCTAGAATGTAGGGTCCATCTAGATTCTAGATTCTAGAGTCTATCTAGGTCCTAAAATGTAAAATGTTCAAAGTCGTTGAATATGCGATTTAGCTCTAGGAAATGTTGGATCTGTTTAAGTTGTAGAATGCGCGGTCTACGTAAGTCCAAGAATGTGAGTCTTGTCTACATGTTATAAAGTAAAACCTGTCTAAATCCTAGTACACAGACCAAGATTCAGATAGTTCCGAGGACGTAATCCATACGTAGCAGTTGGGAACGAAAGCGTTAATATTTAAACTTTGTTGCTCTTGGTAACACAAACGGGAGGTAGGAACCATTTGAAAATTTCACAAGCGCAGACAACCATGGGGTCGATAAAGTACATAAGTGAAAAACAATTCTGACCAACAATCACGAGAGATTCCCTGTGCTAGTTAGAATTTCAAATCGGACAAATCCTACCGCGCAAATATTTGTATCCCCCAGTTGGTTTGGCCGATGGTCTGCCTTCGGATATCGAAGGAGAAAACGATATCCACTTGTGCTGTTTCGACGATCGCGTTCGTAACGAATAGGGGCTAAAAAGAGAGGGGCGGATAGAGGCCGATGTAAAACCGCAAACATATCCGCATACATATCTCCGCAGGAATCCTGCCACCGACGTTGGACCAAGGATGAAAAGCAAGCATCGACTCGATTCGCCCTCCACCGACCCAGCTGCTGATTCAATATTCGTTTTTCTGCAGTATAACTTTCCATTTGCATGGCCTCTGCTCCCTCTTACCGTGCCTACGTCCCTCCATTTTCTTCTCAACCTTCCCTGCCATTTTCTATCCTCTCTGTCGTCGAGCTTCTGTCGACGTGGACCAGCTTTCTAAGTCGGAGGGACTCTGCTTCTCGATACATGTCGACATGTGTTGCATAATATTGAAATATTTCGGTACTCGCTACAGATACTGTTTTGCTACCTTGGATATTGCCGGATACCTCGAACGGAGTATATACATGGGTCATACCAGACCACGATCTGAGTAACGAGCGTCTGCTTAACACCCGGACACAAACTCCTTCACTTTACTCGAAAAATGTCGAAATTTTATCGAAGAAACTTTTTACGCACGACTGCCATTCGAAGTATAAGGTTCACTTTTGATTACGGCGCTGAGGGAAGAATTCTTCATTTACAAATTTACAGATTTCTTAACTTTTCCGTTTTTAAGTTTTCTATGTGTCGCAATTGTTAAATGTTTTAATACCTATATCGTTAAATTTCCAAATTGTCAGATCTCTAAATTCTTAATTTCCAAATTTCTGAATTCTAAAATTTTCCATAATCATCAAATGTCCTTATGCCTAAATTTATACATTCCTAAATTTTCCTGTCTGATAGAGAAATTTTATCTAAAACTTTTTTGTTGTTTCCAAGTGCTGGTACATATAGTCGTTGTCATCAACTAATTCTCGTGGTCCTATTTTACTCGACACGATAACATGGCCTGTCAAAGTTAAAATTTAATGTGAGCATTAATTGTCTCTACTTCGAAATTGATAGTCTTACGGTTTCGTTGGCAACACAGCTTCGTCAGAATCCGGGAACGCGACGACATGAAAGTTTTCTGAAATCAGTTTTCAAGTTTTCATATGATTTATTGTATGTGCAAATATTAATAGGTTCGCTGGTTCAGACTCTTCTATGGTCTCCGAATACTTTGCCTTTTTCAATTGGTATGACACTGCAGTGCAGCAATGTTCACGATGCAATGAAATGTGAGATTTCATTAATTAAATGGGTTGGAAGTATATGGTTCAAATATAGCCACATTTACACACTTTCAAAACTTGATTTAGATTTAGTTCAGAATAACACGTTGGGACAATTGAAATTTCTAAATTTTTTAGTTTCTGAAGTTAGCTATTTTTAAATTACTAAATTCTTAAATTCCTAAATTTCTGTACGTATGTGAAAATTTGAAGTTTTTATATTTGTGATTTCGAAGCTAAAAAATATTGGAACGTGTTACATGTTTGTATTTCTAAATTTCTCAGTGTCTAAATTATCAAGTTGCAGAATTTCTAAATTTTTGGTATTATAATTTCCTACATTTTTAAAATGTCATACGTCACACCAAATTCTCCCAAATCACCCAAAATTACGCCAAATACCACAATTTATCTCAAGCTATGACATTTCTGAATACAGAAATTTGAAAATTAATCAATTTGCAAAATTTGTAAGTTTCAAAGAGTTCAAGAGTTTGGAAACTCGTAAATTTAAAATACCCAGTGAAATCGTACATTCGTACATCATTGATGTTATTACTTTACATGTTTGTATTAGATTCATTATTTAAAATTTTCTCGATTCTGCCAAATACACGATTCTGTTTTTTTGCATTTAATTTCTGGAACACTTTGTTGTGTATCCCCTTGCTATCTTTTATCAACGGTTAAAACAATTTTTCCGATTATTCATTGCAAGTAACTTCTTTCAGATGCAAAATTAATTTTATTTGATGTTTTATTTAAGGCCACTGATTGTTTCCAAAATACAGTGGCAAATTAAAAAATTGTATTGAACATATTCAACTTTATTTTTTATTATATCCTAACCCTTTAAAGCCTTGTGTATTATAATATTGCATTTGTTTCGTCTTAGATTTAGAACACATCATGATGTTTACATTTGCAATATAATTACATTGCAATAAACTTTAACAATAATGTCTTGGTTTCTACATTCAAATTAATATTAAAATACATATCATACTATATGAACTCTTTAATTAATCCAATTAAATCTGTGAATTCTTGAATTTAATTTAATTTCATAAATTCTTTAATTCAATGTAATTAAATGAATCTTTTATTTCAGTTTAATCAAATCCATTTCCTAATTCAATTAAATTTAACGGATTCTTCAATTGATTTTAATCAAATTAATTCCTTAATCTGTACTTACCGTTACCTTTACACACGATTAATAGAATTTGGAATTTTTGAGGGAAATTTCCGGGAAACTTTGCGGAATAACTATTTACGGACGCAAAAGCAACTTGGTATCCGTCGCGGCCACTTTCATGTTCGAGTACGGCACGCAGAAAACTTTTCAATAAATTTTCGTCAGTTTTTTTTTCGGTGAAATGACAAACCGCAAACGCGGAATATTGGACAGGAAAGTGGTTTTTCTAAGGTGCATTAACGTAATGGCTAGCACAGTCGTCAACCCGACAAATCTGTCCTGTTTTTACGTCCAGTATCTTGTCTCTTGTGCAGTCATGCGTTTACTGTTGCAAAGTTTCGGTCTCCAGTACAAATAATTTTTTTCATTTTTCTCTCATCGGAACCATAAATTTCAGCTTTTTGTCGCTGCTTCGTTTCCACGCTCTATCAGCCAAACTGGAGAAAGTAACGTATTTTCAGAGAAAAATATAAACAAAAAAATTGCAGTATCGTGCAATAAATTGGTCAAGAGTAAGTTTCTCCTATAATATCAATTTAATACCGTTACGGTCTTCTAGATCTGTTTTCACTCACAATCAGTGCAGTATTATATGCCTTTACATACTTATTTAAATTTTTGTTGGAATGCTTTAATTTATCAAACGTCAACATATTTATTAAAATACGAATCAAAGGAACTAAAACACGTATTAAAATTTATGTACGAATTTTTGAAATTTTCAAATATCTCATTCTTCAATATATCAAGTTACCAATGTTCCCTACTTGAGGACTTGCAAATTCGAAAATTTCCAAATGTTTGAACACACAGATTTCGATATCTCAAAATTCGTAAATTTCTACATTTTTAAATTCCTCAATCTGAGAATATGGAAGCTTTCACAATCACAAATTTCCAAATTTCCAAATCTTCAATCACAAAAACCTTGAAAGTGAATGTACCATATTCCAAAATTTCATAATACTAAATATCTTAATCACCAAGCTTTTAAATCCCCAGATCCCCCAAATTTCACCTCCAGAATCACCTCAACAAATACCTTTCTCATTTCTGGTCGATAAAACCGCAATCTACTATTATAAATATCTTCAATACTATCATATAAATATTGACACACAATATTACATACTATACATATATTAATTGTATAAGTATCTTAAAAGTTATAAAATGTACGCGTAACAGAATTTCAATCTATGGAGAAAAGCGTTAGTCAGAGGGGTTAATAAAAATTACGGACCCTCTCACTGCTCCGAATAGCCGTGCTCGGACTCTCCGGTACGCAAAGCGTAACAAAAAGCATCAGCGTGGAAATACTTTTTCGTGAACAACCGTCTCCATTGGATCACAACAGAACAGCGAGGGGTCGGTCCGCGAACAAGTCCAATTTGCGATTTTGCAATTCCAATTGCCGCAGCAGCTACCCTTACCCAAATATGCAGATGCGGAGGACGCGACGTCCTTCTTCGTTCCTTCCCCCGCGACATCTCCGTCGTAACCAGAACACGACAAACAGGGATAAATTTCTGCCGGGCACGGTGTGTCCTCTTGGACGCACGGAAAACGCGTTTCCTCCATAGATCGCTGCTGAAGAAAGGTAATATCAACTTGCTTCACGCGTCCGCGAGTTGCGTCGACCCAAAAGGGTCACCCTAATTCGTGCCGTCGAACAAACCTTTGTTATCGCGCGTGTTGTTAGCGATGTACTGGATACTGGAAGTCCAAGTTAGTCCACATTCGACGAACGTAGGCCGTAACTTCCTGGTTCTCTTTTCCCGTCTCTATAGTCTCTCGAATTTTTCGCTTGTTTCTGCATGGACCCGCGTTAGCGACTCTGCAAGCTGCATGTTCCACTTTTTTCGAAGGTCATGTTCGCCATCTGGACGGACATTTCTGAGAAGGGAGGTCGAGCTTCTACTGGTTACGGGACATAATTATTGGGGCGCATGGCGACTCTGCGGACTGCTGTTTGTAAATATGCAAGCGGAAGTCGGTATGCATGGGCTATCTGCATGCACTACGTGATCAATATGGTGTGAACATTGCGATCACGTTGCGCGTTCGAGACTGGACCAACAGTATGAACCGTATTCCATCTGACCTCGGTGTTCACTTCGGCCTTACTGTAAATTCGATGAGCAAAATACGATACGGTAGTGGACCTAGTGTGGCGGAGCTCCGTGAGCACGGACTGATTAATTTAAAAGATCGGTCAATATTCTAGTAACATATGATAATTCAGAGATACGTGCATCGAGAAGTAATACATATGAACAATGTGTCTAAATTATGTAGATATACAGGAGAGCGGTTGATAACTTGTACAAATGTGCTGACCAAAGAAACACGATAAACTAACACGTTTACTGGTACGCTGAAGCAGTTAAAAATTTAATCAGATGCAAATTAAGTTTTGTTAGATTTAATGACAATTTGATGAGATTCAGTGGCAGTATCATCACTAAAATGGCAATAAATTTTATCAAAGATTATCTCAACACTTTGTTATATTTATTATTATTGAATTACTATAATCTTTTTATACATGCAAAAGTGAATCATGCCAATGAGAGACACAGTTATTAAACAAAGGAAAGTTTCTTTTTATTCATTTCGAGTTAGAAACTGAAACAATTAAAGACTTCCTTCAGACCCTTCAGAATGAAATCTTGTTATAACGAATTAATCTGAGTTGTTTCATTACAATTAATCCCGTATCCCAACAATTATTCATAGCTTTTAATGCAAGTATTTCCAATTAGACGCGTGAACAAATTCTTAATAATATAGCTGATTGGTAAGAACATTGCGTGGTTCACGTATGAAATCTATGGGTGAAAAAGTGCTGGCGATAGGTGCATCAGTTTTACTGTTTGCTATTAAGGCCTCGATCTAAATCTAAAGCCTGATTAAGGTCTCACGCCGGTGGTCAGAAGAATATTATAGGTCGTCGGTCGGATTAGAAGCGTGGCCTAAAATGGAGAACACACCGCGCGACGTTGAATTCAGTTAGGATGGTTATAAATTGCGAGAGGCCACGAACCAAAGTCGCTCGGCCTTTGGGTGGGGAAAAGTTTTCTGCTGGCGCTCGCGTAACTTGAAATTCGTGCAGCCGGAAAACGGAAAAGAGCTCCCTCGTACATCACTCGGCCTTCTCTGCCTCGTTCCTTTAGTCCCTTTTTCTCTGATTAAGGTGATGCGAGCGGCTTACGAAACGCGAACGCTCGACCTGGTGTCGGCCTCGATTTTCAACAATTTTGCACGTCCAAAGTCTATCATATTTCGTCCTGTTTATGCTTCGCGCATGACTCAAAGCAATTTTTGATCAACTATTTCACGATCCTTTATTGTTACTCACTTTCATATTACCAAAGCATAATTAAAATTGCAGTATAATAATATATAATTGCAAATAAATGTGGTTGCATGACATTATATAATTGAAAATAAATATTGTGGCATAACATTATACGTCTAAAAATAAATGTTGTGGTATAATATCGAATAATTGAAAATAATTGTATTAGCATAACATGATATAATTGAAAATGAATATTGTAGTATAACGTTATACGAATAAAAATAAATGTTGTGGTGTGATATCGCATAATTGAAAATAAATGTGGTTGCATAACATTATATAATTGAAAATAAATATTGTAGTATAGCATTATACACTCATGGACAAAATTAAGTGGACATTGCAGAAATGTAAAAAATGTTTCGTTTTATTACAATGTTGTAAATAAATTTTAAATTTAGAACGTGAGATATTTTTGTAGACTTGAGAAAACATTTATTTAATGTATATAATTGTGAAATAAAGTTTTCATTTATAGGCATTATTAGTTAATTAAATTTACCTTTTGTTATTTATGATACCTGTCCACTTAATTTTGTCCACGACTGTACGTCTCAGAATAAATGTAGTAATGTAGTATCCTGCAATTGAAAATAAATATGGTAGAATAATATTACACAATTGAAGATCGTCTTAAAGAAATGTTGCTAATTAGTTAATTCGATACGAAATAGTGGAACAGCTTCAATGCGCTATTGTTCAGAATACTTTCAATTCAGTATTCATAGATGTACTAGATACGTACCTGTGTATGCATTATGTACGTGATTACGCATGTACTATGTATATATAATACATATACACATGTAGATGTACTTATTTTCACATTTGACGTCGATTACAAATGTTCAGGTGTACTGAGTGAACCGCGTACGGTTCTATCACTATGAACCTACATGCTGACTAGTAAAATGTACTAATTGCAACAACGGTGATATATGGAATTAGAAAGGAGCACTGGATGATCAAGTGACTTGAATCAATCCTGAGAGTCGCGGGATTTGCATTTATTTGAATAACAGATGTCACCATTTCATAAGATAAAGAACAATCCAAAATAAGACTGAACATTAGAACTTGGTCGAACAAAATGAAACAATTTATAATTGTGAAGTCAGTAATTAAATCGGTAAACTAAAAAATAATCAGCAAATTAATAACAAATTAACGAATATGTATATAATCGAATTGGAATTTTTAAAATAGTGATATGACTAAAAGGTCTCCCGTAAAAAATCCTAGTAAAATTAACTATTGATAGTGAATCTTGAGATGCCTAAATTCGTTATTTATTCATGAAGTATTTACGAAAAAGAAAAAATAATAATTTATTTCTCTACGTTCATTCAACGCGAATAAATTTTAGCATGTATCGAGTTCCACCTTGCATATCCTTTGTACGGTCCCGAAGGAAACGAGATGCATGGAGTAAGTTAGAACCACTCCATTAAAATTTTTACCTTATGCGAACGGTATTTGTGCCATTACTCGTACCCAGGAGGTGCAGTTAAATTGCAAAATGTTAATTAAGCCCTCCAAGTACTCGCGCAATCAGCATTTATACCGCGTCTGGAATATCGTATCAATCGTACGCGTGATTCCGTTTGCGTAGAACCATTCACATGCTTGGAAAATTTATCTCCCGAGATAGTGTATTAATAATAACTGCCGGAACAGTCCCTATGCATCATTTTTGTTCACGTTATTATGAACGGCCTGAACTTCCCATCGTATACATTATAATACATTATGGGAGCGGCAGCCAGGCAGTGGCGTGCCGACATTCCTCTCTTGCCAGTTTTTACGCCATAATCGTGCAGTTAAGGAGATAAATATGATGTCAGTGGCAGCGGCCAATGACATAGAGCACGTGTTAAGAAAAAGTATATCTCTCGACCTTCCTAAACGGCTGCTCGTCCTTCAATCCTCGTGCTTGATTTCAAGCGGCGCAGATAATATTGACGAACGAGTCTCGTTAATTATGCTACGAGAATTAACCGCCAGTTCGTGGACATTTTCGTGCTTAACACGAGATTTATGGATGTACAACGTACAATTACCTTTAGATTGAAAAGGAGGTACAACGTGAATGCTCAGGGGATGCAACATGAATTAATTTATATAATTATTCTACATCCCGATAAAGGTTGATGGAAATTTCGAAATTAAAGGATTTTCAAGTTTAATCATATTCGGATTTAGGAATTTGTGAACTACCGAATTTGGGGGTTTGGGAATATAGACATTTAACAATTTTTTAATTTAGAAATTTAGTAACTTTGGGATTCAATAATTCAAGAATTTAGGCATTTAAGACTTTAACCCTTTGCACTCGAAAGGTAACTCACACTCACCACTTTGTTTAATACAGCAATTTAGAATTGGTTTTTTTGTTAAGAAAATTTCTAATATTGCACATATGATGTATACACATAATGCAGCAAATAATAGTGGCAATTAATAATAGAAACACAATAACTTCGAAAGAATTCATCAAACGTTTCAACCAAAAAGTTTTAGAGTTGCTATCTGCTATCAATAAAAATATCTTCGAGTTCAAAGGGTTCAGAATTTAAGGACTTTGGAATATGAAATTTAGGAATTTAGGAATTTGAACACATAGTAATTCAGTATTTTAGGAATACAGAAATTGATATATTCACACATTTAGGAACTGAGAAGTTTAGATATTCAGACATTTAGGGATTCAGGAATTTCAAAATTTAAGAATATAGCAGCTTAGGAATTTAGAAAATGAGGAATGTAGGAATTTAGAAATATAAGAATCTTATACACTGGATAAAATACCCTGGGCTCGTATTATTTTCTGACAATTTTTAAGTTTTCAGTAACAATAACCTTTTTATCAACGAACAGTTAATTTTTTTGGAATAAAACGTTGATTCTACCATTGCTCATGAAATTTATAATAAAGTAGCTTTCCCTGCTTTCGACTTCTATACTCAACATACTCGATTTCAACTCTTGCGATAAAAATCCAAGATATTCTCAGGAAGACTCCCACATTTATGAAGTTAAAAATGAAGTTGAAAAACAAATGAACAAACGGTGAAACATAAATGAATACACTTGGAGATTCTTTATCTTGATGACAATCAGCACAAATGTCAAGAGAACTATCTTAACAGATTTCGTCGTTTGAAGAAGGAAATTTGTGGACGGGCAATTTGACCTGTTTGGCAATTTTAGTGTTAAAGCAAAATTCCGCAGTTAACCGTTTAGACCCTAAGAAAATATCTGCCAGAACAATATTTTCTCGCCATCGTCCTGGCATGACTTTCGAAGCCATCGCCATAGCCAACGCGCGATTATCTTCCTCTCTCGCGTACGGTGACGCGTTTATCCTCGACTAAAATGCATCCGAAGGTAGTCGCCGTAAAATTACCGCCGGCAAATTCATTCGCGGCACCCTCGAGAATGCTGTAGGGAGGGATTCGAAGGATCGGGAAAGATGAGGCGAGGCGAGACAAGAGCGGGTTGAACGATGGAGACGGAGCCCGAAGGATTATCAGGGACCGGTCCTTTCTTCTGCCATCGTTGCATTAAAGTCGTTTGCTAATTGGATCGGTTCCACGCCTTTTCCTCTCATTTTTCACCCAGATTCTGTCTCGTCGAGTGTCCTTGTCGTGGCCCGAAGTCGATGAGAAACGAGGCAAAGTTTTCGTCGAGAGGCGGTCAACGACGGATGCTCGATGAAAAACGCTATCTATAGTCAGCCACGAACACCAGGACAGCGCAACTACGTAGCTGGTGTACACGATCGGCGTTTATACTTTAATCGGGTTTAGTTTATCTCGCGGCGACACGCGGTATACAAGTGTCGGGTATCTACGTCTATCCCCGTGTCGTCGTTCACCCACCCGACGTCCCATCTTAGCTCATCATCTTCTGGAACCAGTTGGCTGGATAGCTAGAGCCCCCGTCGTTCTCTAGGTAGCTAACTCATAACTACGTCACATCCTGCAGGTAATTGAAAACGTTATCTCGCACCCGGGAGTCTCCATCCTTTCCTAGCCGCGGCTCTACCACCGCCAACCCCTTCTTCTTGCTTCCATAGCTTAAGGCTACCTCTTCACCCCCCTGACTCACCCTATCCAGCGCGTCCTTTCACCGGTCTAGAACGGCCTGGTAATTAACACCCTCGCTCGAGGTGTTCGGATAACTGCTAGAAAACTCGGCAAACTCGCGATAATGCGTGCCTACACCCAACTATTGCCTCTCACCTTTCTGAACGGAAACGTGTGCTCGTATGTGGCTTCTGTGCACATTTTGTCGTTGAGATAACTGCGTTGGGACCTGGGTAGCCCTGTCTGGTGCAGATAGACCACGTTTCGATACAGCCAACAAGATGGCTATTGTTGCGTGTAGCGCTTGTTTGAAGTTTTAGATACTTCCTGAAGAGTAAACCAAATTTATTATCGTAATGGAAAATAGATCCTGAAGATATCTGCAGAAATCAATTATCAAAAATCAGGTTGAAGAACGTGTCATTCAAATAGAACTGTCGGTGTTAAACACATACGTGCGTCTAAATTGAAAATAAATAAGTACATACTGAAGTCTCAGCTGACAACGTAAAGAAATTTACTGTTCAGTAACAGAGTGCGTAGAACTATAACGTATAGAAATCTAACATGTAAGAATTTAACGCATTGTATTATACACTACGTGGAATTTTATCAGGTACCTGTATAACATGTGGCTACGTGTATAACGTGTTATTGTGATCACTATATGACGTGTAATAGTCCAAGGTTGTCTCCCCTCAGACAAAATATGTACCAGTTATGTTAATGCACTTCATTCATATTTTTGTTCGGGTCTTTTCTTTCCCCTTTTGCTGTTTCTCCCCACTTAGTTGCGTAGTCAATGGAAGGCTTACAACCACAACTTGCCGACGAAGGGAAGCAGGATTTGAAGTCATGTCCGTTTATGCCGCATGTTCGGTACGATGGTTGGAAACCAGAGGAAGCAAGATGGCTAGCGAAGAAACGGGACCGGCTGTTGCCTGTAGCTCACGGAATGAAATGAGAATCTGGTTGAACATACTCGTAGCGCCGGAGAATGGAGTTCATTGTATGAGTCATATTGCTGTTGTACGTACTACAGCAATCTGGCACGGGAAACTTGCAAGCTCGACTTGCACCACGCCGAGGCGATTTTTTCGTTAAGCGAATCTAGCCTGCTGAGAACACCGTGTTGATTAGACTGATAATTAAAAGGAATTAGCGATAATTCAACAGCGTTGTGACTTTAATTTAATTTCGTTTGTTTCGATTTTATGCCCGGATAGTTATTATAGACAATGGAATTCTTAGACATCTATTTTGTATAAGGTGCCCAAAAAGACAGATAATTTAATTGACTATTACCTATATGTTTACCTTTGATTAAGGTGATTATTGACATATTTACGGAGTTGATGTTTATTAGTTATCTCCTCGAGAACCGAGTACGTTGTATTCATTCATTTTATATTGTAAATATTAATTACTCGGTGACAATAGCTTATATAGGATAATTTAAGATAATTATGTGGGATTGGCGGGACCTCCATACCCGATAAGAACAAAAGGAATACGGGAAGGACGTGTATTAGGCCGACGCCAGTGGCTCTGTTGGGAGCATCGACGACTCGTAATCTGAGGGGCATGGGTTCGAGTCCCGTTTCGGTCCGAAATTTTTCCATATTCCTAAAATTATCATTACTTTTTATTACGGAAAGTCTTCTTTCCTAATAAGAATATTAATTATGATATTTCTTAATATCAGGCTAATTCTTATAAGACCGGTTTTCCGAAACGGGCTCATTAGATAGCTGCAGAGAACTTCTAACCGATTTTTCGTTGTTTATTCGCCCGTTTCGTAGCATGGCTACAAACATCTACTTCCCTGTTTACGATATGATATACAAGACGGCGTTGTGATCCTCCCGCCTCGAACTCGCCAAGAATATTCAAATAGGATGCTTCACCGATAGCCGAAAGCAGACGGGAATGGTTTAAGTTTCGAGACGATAACGCGTGTACGTGCTTCTGGCAAAGAAGAATGCCCGGTCGGTGAATCGGCAGAATTCTCTATGCAATTATCATAAAATATATATAAAATAAGTTTTGCGGGGAGCATCGTGTCGGGTCCGTGCGTACGCTGAAGTACCATTTCTTTGGTAAAACCGAGCGAAAAGGCAGAGAAGGATGACACGTAAAGGGATCGATTCTCCTCCCGTCTACTTCTGTCCTAGACAGTGATAAATGGAGGGCACCTTTCAGCGAACTCTCGAACCGTAGTACCCTTCTCCTTTCTTAGAATGTTGTCCGATGTCGTTTCATTAATTAACGAATAATTAGAAGCGTCCTCGTTCTGCAACGAGCCAATAATCCGAAGAAACGTACCGTTCCTAGAAAAAAGCTGGAATATCCAACCTGTAACTGTAGCGAAGTACAGAGGAATTGATGAATTTCTTTGTTCCTCGAAGAATTAAGCCGCTGCGAAAAACAAGCTACTTTTTACAAATAGCGCGGATACAAATACGTAAGTAGGTAACAACGGGTAGGGTGTCTTTAAGTATGTTAGTCATTTGTCTTTTGTACAGCTGTTTTGAAGATGAGATCGAACGATTAAAGTTTCTTTAATGGTACTCCCATTTTTGGTATGGTCTCTATTTTTCGTTGCGTGCGATTTGTTTTGTCGTTTTCGACTTTCATTCTATAGGTTGTTGGAATGACTCCTTGTAATTACGTGAATAATTCTTCATATTCACAATTATTCCTGGAATTCTTAATGATTATATGAATAATATTGCTATCTGGATGATTATATGAATGTTTTCTTATTTATTATATCGCATTTATTTTCATTTGTTTAGTTATTATATTACATATTTGTATACTTATTTATTATATTACATACGTTGTTTTCGTACGTAAATATAACTACAGATTTCATAAGGCAAAATACGAATACAGACAAGAACAGACCTGGTTTTCCTAGGGCCGACAGAAAATGCGGTGTTGTGGAAAAACGAGATCTTTAAATTTATAGTTTATAAGATCTACTAAATTTTCATTGGCAGGTCTTTAAATTTAGGATTTTAGAAATATGGAAATTAACGAATTTGAAAATTCGTAAAGCTAGGAATTTGAGAATTTGAAAATTTAGACATATAGAAGTTTAGAGATTTAGGAAGTTGGGAAATTTGGAAACCAAAGAATTAGAATTTTGAAAAATTAGGAACTCGATTTGGGAACTTGAAAATTGGGAAATATGAAAACCTGAAAATGTAGAAATATGTGCATATGGAAATTTGGAAAAATTTGAGAATATCGAAATTGAAGAAAAATAGAATATTCAAGAATTTAAGGATTCAGCAATTTGGACGATTAGAAATTGAATAACTTTGACATTTTTAACTACAGAAAGTTAGAATAGTTGGAAAATAGTGAACCATGAAATTTAGAAATTTTTGAATTCATGAAGTTTGTGAATTTAAAAATGTAGAAACTAAAAAAATGTTGGTATACCGTATCTAGAAACAGACACTTCAGAAATCTAGAAATTACGAGACATCGTGCTCTGACGTATTTTGAAATTAGATAATTTAGAAAATTTGAGTAAGTGAAGAATATTCAATAATTGCAAACTCTTCAACGTCGTACAATTATCTCTACCTAAATATGTACCTTACATTGCAGCTAAATATAATACGTCGAAATGTACGAATCCACTTGACAAGTCCATTAATAGAAGTAACAATTTTAAAACGTATACATCCTAGACACCCAGTAACACTGTTATTTCCGGTTTGCGTTCCACTTTCCGCAGATAATTTGCTCGATACCTATCGCTCCATCATTCGGTATATATTCGGTCAGTCGAGCAACGCCAATTGACACGATTAAATTTGTACCAGGTAACGATTTCATCCGTAGGGAATCGTGTCCCACATCGCTTTCCCTGCCAACCACCGATCCGTTCCGTATCTAAACAATACCGAACATGCTCCCGTAGCATTAGGTCTGTCCCCGTTCGGGTTAAATCGAATCGATCCTAATGTTTGTCGACGTCCTGGAGACAGGATGATAATTCACGTCACAGCTTCTTAGCTGTTCGATGTCTCAGCGGTTTCGTCGCTTGGATATGAATACCCGCTCGCAGTTGCGGGTTGGTAGGTAAGGGAGGCGAAGAAAGACAGACAGAAATGACAGACCGGAAGCCTACGGGGGTCCATCGTACACACCATTCATCAAAAGTGTCCAGGCCGACCTCATCTTCACGTTTTCCATCGCGCTCAATCCGTCTAGCTGGTAGTCGCTTCTCCTGATACACTCGAGCCCTCCTTCGGCGTCACCTTTACCTAGCACCTCTCCGAAATGCCATTCCCATTGATTAATCGAAGCGAGGCATGTCAGGACTTGGCAACACCCTCCATTTCCTCCCTTAACCGCCGTCGCTAATACAAGCTGCTGCTCGGCCTCCCGACGACGACGGACTTGCTACCACCCATCACCGTTGCTTGTCACCCCATCAATGTCAATAGAGGCACAGGGGCCACGATTCTCTCCTCTACACGTACAGACTATAGACAACTGCCAGATACATCGACTATCCCAAGGGAGTACACGTCCTGCGATTCGTTTCCCCGGTAGACCGACCTTTTTACGGCGTCGTTAAATGACTTTGATTTAAATCAGGGGCTAAGCGAGGTTGCACGACTTTCCGAATCTGGGGCACCGGTTAAGTTGGTCATCATGAACGGTTTGCGATAAGGGCTTCGGGAGAAGAATTAGATTCAAGGTTTCTGTAATTGTCCAGATTTTCGGAGGAACTTTGTAAAATTATAGGGACAATTGCTTTTGAACGTTTCGAAATATCAAACTCTAGGATTCGTGAATTTTGGAATTTGAGAATGTGAGAACATGGAAAGTACGAAACATCGAAAGTTTGAGAACTGGAGAATTTGAGGATTCTGGGATTTGAGAATTTAAAAATTGATAAATCAGGAATTTATAAAAGGAAAAGTTGTAGTTGAATGTTTTGTAAATCGGTAAGTAGAGTAGTTTGATAGTGTAAGTTGTTGATAATTCGAAATTTAGAATTGAATAATTTGGAGGCGGAGATGTCAAAAATTCTGTGGTTTAGAAATCTGAAAATTACAACCAAACTTTAAATTTGGACGTTAAAAGATTGGCAATTTTTGGAATTTGCAGATTAAAAAGTTGTGAATCTGAAAACTTGCAAATTTTTAACTGCTTTACTTAAGTCCTCAAATTAATGAGCAAACCACTTGTTTGTACTTTACAAATAATTTCGAGAATAATAATAATGAAAATATCAGTCTAAAAATATATTTCGGTTAGCATCTAAATTAATACAAATGTTATAATTCCGTACAATAAACTAGGATAACCTTCTGCTTAATCGATAAACCTCTCCATTTCGTCATCCGAATAGTTAAATCAAATTTACCTCCAATACTGTGAATTATTATTACCCTGTTCCATTTACTAGCGCATGACATGAAATATCTGGATACGAAAATATCTTTACTGCTACATGAAAGGAAATATCTGAATTAGTAACTATATTTACTACAACATGAAGGAAAATATCTAAAGCCGATCTGCTGCACAGCCTGTGGGCGTCGTGATGTTAAAACAGCGAAGGTGGCGCAACCAGAGGCAAAGTAAAAGAAGAAATATAGGCGGAAAAATAAAATTTACTGCCGATGCTGGTAACGGGCGGTATACAATGCCTTAATGCAGGCATGTTATAACCGTTGCTGGCAGCAACGCGTGTTGAATTTACTGTAAACCGCGGATTATAGGCGATGCTGGAACATAGCCCGACCGAGAACCGAAACGTGCGTTAATCACAGCTACGTTCCTAGGTGGCTATGAAACGCGGCTGCCAGATCCCATAAATTTCGTTCTGGTTCATCGACATCCTTTTTCAGACCGTACCACTTTCTTACCCCTCTATATTCTGTCGAAACCACGAAATTTTGCACGATGCCAATATCCCTTTGTCGAAAAATGATACATCGTTGTTAGCAACATTTTTCGGGTACGATTGACATTCGATTACACTCCCTTTCTTTGTCAATATGTTCCTCTCCAAATTTTTGTAAATATTGTTGATACTGTTTTGATTATTCTTTTCTGAAATGTTACTAACAAGGGAGCATATTCAACCGTGACACGCCGATTTTGTTGAAACTTACAGAAAATATAGTTTTCAAAAAAATATTTGACACGTATTTTTCGTGCATGTTGAAGGGGTGATAACCGCCCTCAAAGTTTGGGGTTGAAAATACGTTTTTTGGAATATCTTGGAAACTGGGGGTGTAGGACGGTACTTCTTTTTTTATTTTGTATGTTTTTTAATGTCGAAAATATTTAAAAAATTCAATTTGTTTAAACAATATGTTAAAAAATGTATACTTTTGGATAATTTTGTTTGTTAAACGTCAATGTATCTTCGCCTAAATTAATATACATAAAGTATAGACAAAAATAAAGGATACGTGTTTTTGGAATTTTTTATTTTTTATTATTTAAGGATTTTTATTAAATCCATGCGCTTCCGTCGCTTCGGATAGTGAAAGATGTTCAGCCTTTTTTGTGGAGGATACTATAAACTTGACGTAAACTATAAACTAGACGTAAATTTAAATATTTGAAGAATTTTAGTATTTGGAAATTTAGAAATTCGGGGTATTTGAGTATTTGGAAATTTAGAAATTGTGGAAGTTTTGGTAATGTATGAATTTGAAGGTTCGGAAGTATGGAAGTTTGAAGATTTACGGTGTAGTAATTTGGGATTTCGGAGTTTGGGGAGTTGAAAACTTCAGAAATTTGGGAATGTAACAATTTACATGTTTGAAAATTTCGAAATTTGAGAATTTAGGTATTTGAAGATTTGAATATAGAAATTTAGTCGTTTGCAAAATGGACAATTTGGCTTCAATTTTGTAATTAAATAAAAATTGTAAATGTTTAAATACCAATAATGTTTGGATTAAATGACATCCAAGCTTCTGATGCAACAACAATCGCTATAGTAAAGAAAATCTGTGTATTGCAGATCATCGGACAGAGTTGTAAATAACAAGCACCATTTTGATTCCCCTTTCAATCCATTTTGGTAACTTGTAAAACAGCAAATAGTCTAAACACATTTGATGGTGCAGAACAACGCCAGAACAAAGGTAACCAATAAACGAAAAAATTGTGCAACCTAAGCTTGACATGTGAACAGAGTTATTAATTCTGTTAATCCGTGTTCAGCTGTTACAATTTGTACAATTTGCATGCAGGAATAAATTGTATAGCTTCGTAGTAATTAATACTTCGTTGCGTGGCTTTTTTCAGTCTGTAAATTAATGGATGTTTCAACACTCGGATGTAATAACAATAAGCAAATAATATAAATGTTTTTATACTACAAATTTATTGATGCAAAAATTTTACAATGCTGCAGATTTTCAACATTATTTCAGTCTGAAACGAAAAATTGTAATTACTAAGAAAAAGAAGAGTTTTGAATGATTTTGATAATAGTAACATATATTGAAATATGTTCCTTTATATTTAACCGGACACAAAAGAATGCGTACATTATTTTATGTAGTTTATTTGCAACGCAGTGCAACAAGTGACTGAAATTACTGCAACGTTACGTCTATTTTCACAATTTTTAATGTTATCTTTATTATCATGAACTAACTATGGGCGAGGGTCATGAGTTTCATAATTACGATGAATGATGATAAATGATAATCATTTACGTATAAAAAGCTGAACAAAATTTAAAAGTTATATATATTTCAAACAGTAGTTTTATCAATTTCTATGCTATATTAACATTTAAGTAAATCTTCAATAATTTTGTACAGAATAATTAATGATGTTTCCTGAGGGGTAGAAAGGGGTGATACGGGAGAACTGTTTAGATTTAACAAATCGATCTTAAACGATAAATTTGCCTATTAATTTCTATTAAAGAATGAAGAAACTAATGGGACATCCTAATATATAAACATTATGTACATAGAAAATATTAATTTTTCAAAGTTTCATGATATGATTGCGAATTCCCGGCAATTCTTCCATTGTTCTATTGTGATTTGGTATAAAACTTGCATGTAGTGGACTCGTAACAAAGGGGAGTTTCAAGGTGACCTGTAATAAAGGGAATTTAAATCCCGTTCCATAAAAAGTTTGATGATTCTTAACACTAGATTTACAAAAATAAGTAAATAACTGTATTTCAACGAAGGTTAACTTACATTTTCACAGAAGCTTCTTACTAACTTTCGTCATTTAAAATAAGAAGTCTAAGCTGCGTTATTTTCACGGGTAGTTGTTGGAGTTTCGTAGGGAAAGAAATTGGGATCTCGTATTGATATTCAAATATGGCTTTATTTGCTCCGATATTCTACGACGACTCGCACCGATATTCTACGACGACACACAGTTCCTTGCTTTCGGCAATCTCACATACCGTCTAATACCCCCATTCTCATTCACGCGACACTCGCGCTATTCTCTCCTGTACGCTCACCTAACACTATTGTTAATCATTGGCAAGAATTCGCAACAGATTCGCTTGTATCGAGACATCGCTGTGAGACCACCAAGGAAGCAGATGCGGGTTAAAATTAATAATAAAATAAAGATGCCGTCGTTTGTGTCGTTGCACGAAGATTAGAAGAGGATGGGTGTGTCGTATCGAATGCCAAGCGAAGCTCACGAGGGTCGTTCGGCGCATTTGCCGGCGAAACGACGGCGACAGGAATATTCTGCCAGGATCAGCTCCTAGGAACTTGTATCACGAGCTGACCAACAATGCGACGCGGCGCGCTAGGCGGCAAGTAAAGCGGCGTGCACGGCGGGCTGACCTGCATAATGATTGAATTCCATTGCGACGCCTTCAGCGTATTTACCGGATGCACGGAATTTCAGTATGGCGCAAAGGAATCTGCCGTCGCGGGACAGTTTCGTTTCCGGCGTCTTCAACGGAACAGCAACCTCCTCGGCTTCGCGGGACATCCTCTACGCGTTGGATCACGAGCGACCTTGTCGGGACGCTCTTTGTTTGCATTCTTCTCGCGTTTTATTTTTCGACCCCGAAGGGCACGTGCCGCTATGTCGGACCACCGATTCGGTTCACGTAGCCGGCTTAAATTTTTCCCAAAATGCCATGCATACGAAGCGGATCCCCAACGATGCTACGAAACGCTTTGCCATCTATCGGGAAAAGGTTCGATGGAAATGGCGGAATTGGAATCGAGAAACGCTTGTTGCGAGTTTGATGTCCTGATTTAGGCTGCTGCGAACGATCGATGTCTCACGGAGAAATTATTGTATCTAGCGCGACTGGAAACTCAGATTCACTTGTTACTGTGCTACTCTGTGTCGTCGTTGTGCATACACTGTGTTATTCGTATTGAACCTTCAGATTGTTGTATAGTGCTCTTCTCAATGATTTTTCGAAGGCAGCGCGACAGTTCACACCCAATATAAGCGCGTGGAATAGGTTGTAGTTTCGATTGGTTTGAAGGAATAAGCAAGGTATATGAATTGCTGATTTACGTTATTCAGCGTCGGTTGAAGTATGTTGAAGTGTTAGGTTTAACACTAAACCTATCGGCGTATAATGCAGCTTTTTTTTTAAATTAAAAATGTGGTTGAACAATGAATGAGCGAACGATGAAACACACATTAACAGTTGTATTATGTAGTATAGGAGGATGGTCCAAAATAAATAGAGTGTTAATATTATCTGGTTTATTCTTCGAGTTGTGTCGCGTAAGACGTCTGTATTCTAACTGTCTGCATTCGTCTCGGGGACGAAGAGTCAGGGCCCACTTAAGGGTACGTGACCGTGTTATGGTGGTCCGAATCGCCAAAACACTTCTCGTAACGCCACGAGGGCCTGGACTATCTCTAAAGACACAAAAGGGACTCTCCAAAACCATAAATAAGCCTACAGTAGTATATTCATTTTTAACAAATCTTACCAAATATTTTCACAATACTTTCTTATATTTATTTTCCATAGTTTGGAATAACAAAGGTGACTATTTTCAGTTAGACAAGTGAAGAAATTTGGAATAATGTAACTGTTAAATGTTTATAGAAATTTGAGTGTCACCCATATATGGGTGGCATGGCAGTCAAAGTGTTAATGTACACATTAATTCCTTATCTTGGTGAAAATCAATATGAATTTAAAAAAAAAACAGCTTAACATACTTTCTAACTAAAAATTACAAACTTGTTAAATGGTCATTTTGACCGCTTTTTTAGGTTTAGTGTTAAATGGTGTAGTGATTCTGACGTTATTTCAATTTGGTGACTATCGGTAAACAATTTTTAGATTATAGAGTGATTGCACCAATCCAATGTCGGATATATTCATAAAGGGAGAGAGGCTGAGATAACCGTTGCTACTTTAGGTAGACTAAAAAAATTTGTGATTTTTAGGGGCAAATTTACAACGTACCAGCAATCGAATATCTCTCATTTCCGAGTCGTAAATACGATCCCCTAAAACGGTCTTAGGATTGTCCGGTCATATACACAGAGTTCTAAAATTATTTTTAGTTCACATTGCTTTCGTCATAAAATAGCGATGATCTTGAAATGTCACTCACAATGACATTAGGGAAAATTGTTATCTACTTTCCCTAATTGAGGAAAATTGGTCACTGAATATGTTCTGAATCCACACAAGTTTTTGTTAGTTGCATTCTTCTAACTTTAGTACCAGTGGAAATAATATAAACGCCCCACTTCCAAATATCAAATTATTGAGTTCGGAAACTTAAATACATAGACACTCAGTAATCTGAAATTTTTTAAATTTAGGAATTTTTTTATGTAAACGTTCGATTATTTAGAATGAATTTTCATTATTATTTAATTTTCATATTAAAATTGTAATGCTCTCGAAATGACATTGACAATAATTTCCAGTCAAATTTTGTATTGCCACCAAACCCACAAAACCTTTCACTGATTATTTTATCAATTTGTAATGACAATGAAAACGATTTACAAATTCAATTTAAAAGTAGCTACATACCTACATACGATATGAAAAAGAAATATTGTTCACAAATCATTTTATTAGATCTTTAATAATATTCCATTTTATATTTCCTTCCTTAAATGTACTCTAATCTTCTTTCTATCTTATAAATGTCACTAAATAATTCTACATCCTCCATCTATCTCAAACACCCTCCATCCAGAAGATCAACAACGTAAAAATTAAAAAGTCAATACACAGTTTTCTCAAATCAGAAACGCGAAACTATATATTCTCAGTTAAATCCGCCGTGAAGAATGTACCATTCTTTAAGTCGGAAGTTAAATTGATAAATCGTAGTGGAACTTTCCGGTAATTCTGACATTAAGCGCGGTAGCGCCGCTTCAATAACCATTTTCCACCGAGTATCCTTTAGAATCTAGAAAATTGAATTTTATGTCCCGAAAATCCCGAACCGAACACTGTGGGACGCTCTCGACGTTGGATGAAGTATTATCATCGATCTTCGCGATAGACCGTTTAAGTAATCCAAATGATAGACCGCGTTCTTCGATTGCCGTTTTCCTGCAACGTACCGCACGATTCTCCGCTTTGCATCTTTCGCATCGTTCAGTCAGTCAGTGTCGAGTTTCGGCTTTTGTGCCGCATATAGCAGGCTTAGACATCACTTTGCGGAATTAGATGGTAGCAAGTGGCCGTAACGCGGTCGTCCTTTCAGCAGACGGATTTTAGAATCGGTGACTGCTCTTCAAAGGTGTTTTCTATCTCCTTAGAAACCCGAAGTCATCCACTTCTCTCTTTTATCGCATTACCTTCCTCCCCTTCGTGAACGATATCGCGTGTTCCTCGTGAATGCATGCTCACTGCTTGTGACAAACGATTGCTCGAAACAAAATGTTCGGTTGCGTATTATGATCCATGTAATTTTTTTACCGAACGAGTGTGAAGGGTGTTAAAATGTATGTTCTTCGGGATTCAACTTAATAAACCACGAAGTAGTTAGATTGTGGAATCAGTGAACCCACTCGAAAAACAAAAATAACGAAACAACTGGCGGGGTGAAAATGTTTGTGCTTTATTAAAACTATGACTTGATTTAGCACTTAAGACAAATAGTAACACCTCGCAATGTGACAACGGACTTTAACCCTTTGCGGTCCAATGTCGAGCTATGCTCGACATCGCGTTTCTCTTGGCTCGTAGAAAGAATTCAGATAAATAGATTGTTACGCACCCGGCATAATTGCAATACATTTTATTGTAAACCCACTTCTTGATCTTTTTTCTAAATTAATAAAAGACCTGTAGGTAAAAGAAAGCACGGTCCGCAAATGGTTAAAAGATAAGTACCAATTTGATGTGTACTCTTTGACAGTTATTGGAAATCAACTGAAGAGAAAAGATAATGTTGTTTCTAGAATAAAGTATGTAGTAGGAATTGGCAGAATTAACACATCGTGCAAATGACGCTTATCTGGCGCAAACTTCGACATGTTCAGTGTAGAAAAAAACAATATTATTGTTGCAAACGTATACTTTTATGTACTGAATTTCATTGAAAGATGTTAAAGCAAAACAATAAATGGCATATTCTTTTTTACAATTAACAACGGCTCTAGTTTCTGCTTCGCGACACCAAATGGACGGAACTTTCCGATTAACCTAATAGCTGCATGTTAGATTGTCACGCGTTAGATTACTACCTGTTCGATTATCACGCGTTAGTTTATCACGCGTGAGATCACCGTTCATTAAATTACGACGCGTTAGATTACTATGTATTAGATTACCACGCGTAAATATAGGTATGTGTTAGATCACTACGCATTAAATTAGCTCGTATGGGTATAACTACGCGTTAGATCGCTATGCGCAAGTGGGTCGATACATTACGTTGCTACGCGTTAGATCATCACTACGTGTTACATTATCACCTGTTATATCAACACGCGATTAAATCACTATATGTAAGTGCAACACATTATACCATTATGCGTAATATTAACGTATTATTTCGCTACGCGCGGTAATCTATAATAGTTATAATAACACGTCATGTCACCACGTATATACGGTATGGCCCATAGCTTGAAGAAGCCATAAATGTGTGATAACTGAAGTGATTCTAAGCATGTTCCATCGCGTCATTTTGAATTACAACGGGCAATCATTTTAAAATACTTTATAAATATTATTCTTCAATATTTGAGAACTTCAAGAACCTGATATAATTAAATATCTTTAATACTTAATAATCATTATTTTTCATAAATAAACTTATCAAATATTATTTATCAAGAAACTTTTCGATTTTTCTTTCGAAGTTTAATGGCCACTTACATTGAAACTGAAATAAAATTATAAAAGTGAATAATTAATACGTAAGTTTACACATTATTCGTCTACACGAATGTTAATATATATTTAATGGGATATATTGGATTTTTACTAACTAATAAAAACCACAAAATTATAATTTATAATAACGATTTTATTTTAAAGGTACTTTGAACGTCTTTACTGATGTACTTATGTAACGATAACGAATGAAACATTCTGGAAAAGGCACACAGGAAAATAAAAGATTGCCGTCCGGTAACACCGGCGACTTTCGTTTGAATTTCTAAATATAACGTGATAGCTGCTTTTATTTCTAATGTTCAGTGTCTCTGAGAGATTTATTTTTGATTAATTTTTAATAATATTATTCCAACAATACTTTAACAAAAGCTTCCTAATTATTTTCGTAATTAGAATAGGAAATCTACGATCCATTATTTTGACAGGTTCCCTAAATGTAGTGTTAAATCAGCACGCATAAAACTATCTACTCATTCTGTTGCCATTAATCGTAACACGATACATCATTCAGTGAATTATTTGTACAATGGCAGATATTATGTCTATTCCTTCAGAGAGGGATGTAAAATTTTAGGCAGATCGGTCTGTGATCCCACAGGGATCATGATTTCTACTTCGTTACGTCAATGATCGTGTTTCTTTCTCGCTTTCGGCATCCTCGATGGTATCGTTAATTCCGCGCGAAACACGCAACGATGACACGCTTAAACTATTCTCTCGTTGCCGGCCATCCGTGCTTTCCGCGCGATCGTGATTTCGCTTCCGGCAAACAAGGAAATCGCGTGATTGCGTGCGTGTACACAAGGCTGCGAGTGTGTTACACCATGTGAAAAAGAGGGTAAACCTCGCGTAAGGGAACAAAAGGTAAAAACACCGTGGCACGCGTATCGAGTTTAACCCTCGGGGAAATGTTTTCATCCCCGTGGCGGGTCTTCTTCGACGTAACAGCCCGTTTCGAACCAGGGGGAGACCGAATGACATCGATGTTGCAGCTAAATCCTGTTCTCGGTCGTTAAACGTACTTCCATTCATTAAATGGTAACACATTCCTGGACGAACGTTCGTAACGAACGTTCGATGATGTATTATCTTTCGGTGTGTGATCTGTTTTTGTATTATTCACGCTTGTGAAACAAGATGAATGATCCTATTATCAAATGTGATGAATATGATCGTTCAAGCATTCTCTGTTTTACTGATAAATACTTCAATCATATAAATTCACTCAAATAAATCTTTAAACGAAATAGAATTAGTATTGATTAATAGGGCATATTAAATAGTAGTAGGGTAAGTTATTGATATTGATTAATAGGATAAATTAAACAACAGTAGTGCAAGTTAATAGTATTCATTAATATGTTAAAATTAAAAGTAACATTTAAAAAGTAAAGTAAAATCAAAAATCATATTATGTGCAATACAACCATAACCATCAGACACATCATTTTTGAATGCAATAAATATAATTACGCAAGAAGAAGATTTAACTCTTTCGCTACGGTGGGCCTCGCCGCGGAGTGCCTCGTGTGGAACGCCTCGTCTTCAGCATTTGGGGCCAAGTTTTTATATTTCAATAATATAATTAATTTTTTTTTCATTAGACAATAAAATAGTAACTGTAATTAATAGTACTTGTTTTAACATTTAGTTCCATTTTTGGAACGGGTGACTATAACGGATGTCGTTTTGTGGAGTGTCACTGTAGTCACCCGTAGTAGCGAAAGGGTTAACATCAAGAAGCAACCACATGAACATCGTACCAAGACTACAATTTTGTAAAAGTTTAGGAATTCTTAGCAGATTTATAAAATGTTGTATAATCATCCACATCCAATCACAACCTTATCTTCGTAAACCAGTTAACAGTCGCTAATAACCCTGGTAGTTGATGCGACTATAAACCACTACTTCAAAAAAAAATTCGGAAGAAACAAAGGCACGTACAAATTCATCTTTTTTGCAACAGAAATGCATCCAACGTTTCGTAATGTCGAGATCACTCGAGCTTCGAGTTAACCGGTCTTTCACCGAGGAAATCAACAGGGGGTAAAATCGTGACGCGTGGTCGTGGGTAATTTCCCTGTTCCTTTCGTGTCAACTTGTACAAAAATATTCTCGCTATCTCTTTGATGATCTCCACGATTGAATTTCCTATTCGTTTCTGTACCCTCGGCCGGTACAATTCATTCTTCCAATCTCGGTCTCACGATCTGGCCGAAACGATCAACTTTTACCGCCATCCAGTCTTTCCCTCGTTAGATTTCCAACGAAGCTGTTCCGCATCGGCGAACAGAGAAGAAAAGGCGAGAAATAAGAACGTCCAAGACACATCCGTATTCTCCTGGCCACAAAGATCCACTCTCTGTAAGCTCGCCACTACAATTACACGAAGCTTTTGGCTTTCGCTTGGATAGCCCTTCTAGGTGCTTCTTCTCGGTTGACCCGGCAACAACAGTGACAACGTGAACGAAGTCAACGACGATGCGCCCTTAGAGGGACGGCTTGTTAGCAGACACAACCGCGAGATCCGCGTATTTCTAGGCGTCTTATTTAATTAGACACCTTTCGACGACATTGTTAGGCATCGTCGAGGCGACTCCCTGGTACTCGTCCATTCCCGATGCGACCTGTACGTGTTCAAGTTGGCTGCTAGCCAATGAGCAACTACGGATTAAGGCAAGAAAATATTTGTATGTTGTTAGCGAAAGGAAATGTAAAATCTTTGGGCTCTGCTTTGTTCCGATCAACTGAATCGAGGCGAATGACGTTGTTTCGGGGTGAGATTGTTGGAAATGTGACGGTAGCGCTGGTGTTTTCGTTGGAATTTTGTAAAATGATTCGATTGTTGATTATTTCATATATTTCATGATGTGTATGTTTTGTGTCGTATTTTGTATCAATGATCAGGAAGTAAATCAAGGACGGGTAGGAGAGTGATGATTAAATTTAATGAATGTAGGGTTTCTTCCGACTAATGAGAGTAGGACCGAATGAGATGTTGAAGTTGCAGGAAGAACTGAAATTTTCAAATTTAACAATTTGATAATTCGAAGATATGGAAGTTTATAAATATTAGAATTGTTGACATTTTTAATGTATAGCTTTAGAAATTTGCGTTGTAATTAAGAAATTTATAATTATAGTATTTATGTGTTTTCAAGTTTTCTGTTATAATTGTCTGGAAATTCGGAAATTTCGTAACTTGGATATTTACGAATCTAGACATAAGAAATAAGAAATATGAAATATGAAATATGAAATATACAAATATACAAATATACAAATGTACAAATATACAAATATACAAATATACAAATATACAAATAAACAAATAAACAAATAAACAAATAAACAAATATACAAATAAACAAATATACTAGTATTGCGTATACATAAATATTAAAATACAAAAGTACAAAAATACAGATATACAGGAATAATTCGCAACTTTACAAATACAGAAACTTCAGATTTTCGAACACAGAAATTAGATAATTTATACATTTGGAATTTTGAAAATGTTGGAATCTGGAAATATCACATTTTTAAATGCATCAATTTACAAATCCAGAAATGTTTAACTTGTAAATATACAAATTTCAAATTCTCAAATTTCTCAAAAACTCATAAATTTTTATATGTTTAAAAACTGGAGGATCCCGAAATTTATAAACCTCCAAATTTAAAAAATCTTAAATTTAGAGTCCACGAGTGCTCGCATTTTGCACCCCGTTCGTACCCAGCACTCTTAATACAGCAAAAGTAACGTACCTAAAAAATTAAAGTAAGAAAAGCAAAATTCTACATTATCACAATGGTGTTGAAATTTCCTTTCAATTAAAAACCATTTCGATCTCTGCAATAGTAATCAAAACAATAAGCTTTCCCGCATTAATTAACGATAACAAGATCGCGATTAAATCCATTCTCGATCACAACATTGAACTAGCAATCACTATAACAACTGTCATTTTCATAAAACCAACATCGCGATTCGACTACTTTATGTCTGATAGTTTTCTTACATCCCGAAAATATCTGGCAAATTCATATTACTGTAATCATACCTGGGCAAATGAGAGTTCCCCATTGCTTTCTCTCCTGCCATCGTAGGGAGCGAGTCGTAGTTTCAAGTACAAGAAGACCCTTGACCCCAGAAGTCTCGATTCGAATCCCATAATCCAGGTCTTGCTCGAAATCCGGGCTTCTAGAGATGCACACGGCGATATACAGACGCTCCGTGCTATTGGTGCTCGAGTACTTTCTCAAGTGGAAACGGTGAAGTCAATTTTGGAGTCGTCTAATGAAGAGTTCCGACAACGAGCACTCGTTACTTGTTCCTGTTTACGCGGTTCGCAGCTGGAACTACGATAACCACCTCCTTAGGTTGAACCCCGAAGATGGATATAACACTTTTCATATATTCTGCATAAACTGATACAATAATAATAATTAATAATAATCTCGTGATTAGCGAACTTTATTTGTGATAGGAATGAGCGGCGACAGTGTGTTACAAAATACATACCTTTATAATCAATGATTTATCAGACATGACATTTATTACACAGAGATACTTTTTATAAATTGTGGGCGAGATTGTGTAGTTGCATATATCTTTTATAAGTAATGTTATGGATAAAACGATATGTTCAGTATATGTTATGGACAAAACGCAATACTTGGAGATACTCTTTATATATGTAATTGTAGATAAAATGCGATATTTGGAATTTAAATATATTTTTTATAAACAACATTATGTTATTTATAATGTATATCGAATTGGGTCGAATGTAATACTTGGATTTTGGATATATTTTGCAAAAACCACATTATGCATTACATGCATATTTGGATACGCGTATTACATAATGTGATTAAAAGTGTAGTTTCTTAGGGAAGTTAAATACATTCAAAGAGAAGAGCCTAGTACGCCAAGCAAGGTATATTTTCCACTTTTACAGAGGAACGAAATGCCGAGCATTTTTCTTCTATCCTGTAATGTTCGACGGTTTAAACTATTATGAATGTGGGTAGTATTATAGATAATACATTATGTGTGATTATCATAGCTTACACAATTTGTTGAGTCACTTTTTTTCAATCTACCTTAATTTTCATCAAGACGAGGAGTTCACTTATGGTTTGTCATGTGTTACTTCACCTCCTCACCAGTCATCTCTGATGAATTATGTTATATTCGTAAATTAATGAGTCATCTTAACCAGTTATTTTATACTCGTTGTTCGCACTTGTATATTTTAGAAAACCGTTGCATTGTAAACCTTCACGTGCAGCATAGAAAACAGGATTTAGTAACGAATAATTTATTGCAGTGTGGCGAGAAACAGCATTTAAAAACTAAATAACTTTAGCGGTGCCATAAATCTAACCATATGCATTCGATGAAGATGGGTCATGCTTGACTCAGGGTTAAGAGTTTTGTGACTTTGCAGCCGCGTCACTCTACCTGAGGGTGACCAGGATTTTAGAGACGTGGATTTGTCAAACGAATCCCAGAAAAGATAAACGCTTTCTTGCTCATCAAGAACACAAGAATAAATCAATCAGGGAAGTCACCCCCATCGACGGTGCTCAAATTAAGTTGTTCTTCTGAAAACGAGATCAGATTTTTTGTAAAGACGTTGTACGAACTTGCGACATACGAACTCACTATCCAATTGCCACTTAGACCGATTTTTCACAATTTTTACTTTAAATTATACGTACTTTTACACAGTGCACTTGCGTTATTCATTTTAAATTTCCTGGCTCGCATACACTCGTAAAGAAATAGCAACCGATGACATGAAACAGCTTAACTAGAAATGAAGTATGCGCTATGCGTCAGTAGATTCACCGTTAACGAAGTAGTATCGTTTCTCGGAGTTCGCTAGCGAACGCTAGAAAATGTTCCGTGCTCGAGTTTCCCCTAGTTATCCCATCCGGCTCATTTGTTCGAGCTTTTTCCTAAGGTAGAGAGAGAGAGACTTGCTCACGGTTAAACCCTCGGAAGCCTCGCAACGGAAGCATGCACGCGCATATCATTGATTAGGATCACACACTAAGCCGTCGTTGGGAAGGTTGGGTGCGCGGGGTGCCACTTGACGCGTCACAGTAACGAAGTAGTGACGCGCATGCCATGGCACTTAATTAATTCTGATTAACCCGTAATCACGTAGTTGTTTCGCGACGCTGCAGGCTCCCCGTCCAATTTGTGTCGTTGGCTATTAATTCTCGACCCCTGCCCGACCCGCCCCTCCAACGACTCCACGGGTCCGTGATATTTTAGGACACTTTGTGGCTCCGTGATATCCATCGAATGCCGTCCCACGTGTCGCACCCTCGAAGGTCGGTTACTTAACAAGCCGACCTGCGAATGCGCCGTCGACGATATCGGACCTACACTTTCGTCGGGTAAAAATATCTCGACGTGCATCTAATTCGCCGTGCCAACGGATAACGGATATTTTGTGGCGAACTTGCCGAGAAAATGGATCTGTCCGGTGGAAATTCCCGACACGCGAGCTGCAACTGCTTTCTTCGAATTTTATTTATTTATTTACGGGACAACCAGAAAGAATCCCAGTTTTCTTTGTGCAGAAAGAAATATGATTATAAAGGAGGATGAATATCGAACGTTTACAGTTGTATGAAAGAGATTAGATTAAAAACGTAACCGAGCGAACGAGAGTAAGCTTGGATTAAGCAAGCGATGAAGAGGAGAAATAGTATGTATGCATACATACGCATTTTGAAAAGTTTTTCAATGAAAAATGGAAGGACTTTTTTAAAAAGAGAATCGAAGAAATGCCTTTACGCTGGCAAAAAGCATTAGAAAATGATGGAAATTATTTTGTCGATTAGCGCTTAAGATTTCCTTAATAAATAAATGTTTTTCGCCAGCAAACAAAATTTTGATTACTGTTCGGTCCCCCTAATATTTTACCTCAAGGCTAGTCATCGTAATCTAATATTATGGCAATTAACTAAGTTCGTTTACCTTTTGCAAGTTATACGACGTTTCAAATGAATGTGGAACTATGGAAATTATAGTCATTGTAGGTCGGAAGGTCGACCATTTCTAAGATATATACATCTCTGTATGTTAATGTTACGACCGACTTACTAGTTTCCATTATCACATGTAATATTTAACTCACCGTTTGCAAATTTACCTCGCGTTCCGAATGTTCTCATTCAATTTCCATATACGTATAAAACTGAACAGATTTCATTGGTAATTAATCAGTTGTCATCAATGATTGCGTATCTATCTAGTATTACACAATTCCAAAATATCGTGCTGAAAATGTCAACGTATTACTCTAATGACCAAACGGCAGGTATGCGTTTTGTTTATGACCGTAATAATGAAAGAACATAACTTCTTTAAACACAAAAATGTCTCAATTGAACTGCGACTATTCTTACAAGCTATTTAGACATATCTGTCATATTTATGAATTAGTTTCATTCAGAATTCGTCATCTAAATTATGATAAAAATGTTGTTAAAATCCGAAACAACAAAACTTTTATCTTTTCGAAATTTCATAGTACCAAAATCAAATTAATCAATTAAAACATAAAATTTCCAAACTTCTAATAATCGAAAGTTCCGAAATTCTAGATTCTCAAAAATCTTTTTCCATAAATACATCTTTCTGAAGTACATATTTCGTATTTCGTACCTCATATTTCTATATATGAAATAAAATATAAAATGTAAAATGTAAAATGTAAAATGTAAAATGTAAAATATAAAATATAAAATATAAAATATAAAATATAAAATATAAAATATAAAATATAAAATATAAAATATAAAATATAAAATATAAAATATAAAATATAAAATATAAAATATAAAATATAAAATATAATATTAAAATCTTGGTAATCCTTTAAATACCTCAATTCGGTGCGGAGTATCCTAACCTAATTTATGTAACTTGGGACAACAAGCCACGGACAAGAAAATAATAAAAGACATTCCTTAAACGATGCTTAATATTGCAATTGAATCGATCGAAAACTGTTCGGGATTTATTACGCCGCGTAAAGTCTGCCATAACTTCGGCGAACAATAAGAGTCATAAATTCGTGCGATGCGAAGAAAGTTTAAAGATCAGCGAAGTCGAAGAAGGTAAGATTTTCCTTGCCGAAGGTTGCTAGAGTTGCTACGAATTCAGAATCGGAGAAGCATTTTATTCTGTGTTCAATCTTTAGGGACTCGTTAGTCGGCAGCCCGCTCGTTAAAGTCACACGGCAAACTTTTACAAGAGGTCGAAAAATAACGGTAATTCATTCCGGCCCGATAATTGATAACGTTAGATTCTGCAGGAGAGAAAGACGAGGCAGTCGAAGTTTCTTCATTATTAATTTATAACTTTAGCTTTATTGGTTCGCAAAGTAAAGGAGAAACTTGAGGAAATTAAAACCGAAGCCCGAACCACATTTTTTCCGCTACAAAGCTCGGTCTTGACGGTGAATTTTTCGGAAACAAAAGGAAGGAACTAAAGCGAAACAACAAAAGGATTCTGTGTACGATTCCTAACTTTCTGGTTAAATTAGTTTTAACGAAGTTAGATCTATTATCGTCATTCTCGCCCTCGGTATTTCGATCCTTCGTCAAATCTGTGAGTCAACGGATCCATTTCGTATCGACAAAATGTTCGCAGTTTATTTTATCAATAGACTATGTAACCAATTTGTTAAGTTACGTAATAAGATTATTATTCGTCAACTCGAACACTTGGTAAACCGATTATTATGGCAGGAAAAGTTTGTCGATAATGATTTTATGCAGTTGATTTGTGTTTTATTCTGATAATGAGATGTGAGCGATCAATAAAATATACGCATAAACATTTGTTTTATTTATTTAGTTTTCTCAATTAATTCACAACTGTGTTTAGCAGCCCAAGCACTCGCCGATAAAGACAGAAAAATTAGTTACTGTTCACTCTAATATCTTTATAATAGTCTAATAATATCAAACTTTCAAGTCTAGAAATTTAGAGATATAAGAATTTGGTAAATTAAAAAATTGATGATCTGGAAAATTTGGATCTTGAAAATGTTGAAAATTTAGAAATATGTGAATATCATACCCTCAAAGTGGAAATTTTAACAATTTTGTAATTTGATAATATAAGAAACGAATTGGCACTAAAAAATGAAATATCTCGAAATTTTGTGATATAGAAATGTGGAAATCTATAAACATTATGACGTAGAAATGTGGATGTATAGAAATTCTGTAGTATCAAAATTTGGAAATTTAGAAATTTCATATCATTCCAAAAAAATAATATAATTTCCAAAAAAATTTGGATATTTAGTATCATTCAACTTTTCAGTTGGGCAATTTAGGAACTGTGATATTTAGAAAAGTAGGAATCTAAAGATTTGATAATGTGGGAATTTGAAAATTTGGAAATTTATAAGTGTGCAGATAAAGAACTACAAATTTGAAAATTTGGAAAATTTTAATTCGAAAAAATTCAGAAATACAAAATTGCAGAAATTACAAATTGTCAACCTTACAAAATTTCCAAATCTCTATTTTTCATAACTTCTAATTTGGAAATTTAGAAATTGAGAACTGTAGAAATTTAGATGTTCAGAAATTTAGAGAAATAATAGAATTTGGTAATTTGTAATTTCAGAAGCTAATCATTTGAAAATTATAATTTCAATAATGTCAACCTTTTAAATCCAAAAATTGCGGCAATTCCCCAATATCCGTCACTCCACTAAAGTATTCATACATATGCATATTCGTGATTAATTTTCAATTTTCTTGCTACAAATATAATCAGAAACGGCGAATTTCTCGGTATTTATGTTTTATATTTCCACCTACGCTGCTCCCGCTTACATTAGCGTTGTAGCAAAACCCTCGTATATTCTTTCGTTTTTATCAACCATTTTTTTTCAGCACGATAACTCGCAGTGCCTCCAGAGCGTTATAATTAAATTTCAAGCGGTATGCACTTTCCAAGAGGTCGATACCATTGCTGCATAAACGTACACGACGAACGAAAATATCCAATAATTGCATCTAGAAACAGTGTGATTACGCGTGGAGGATGTACAGGAAGGTTTAATCAAAATTTTTCCGAAGTATCGGGATGAATAAAATAATTAATAAGTTGTTGCCGCTACCTGAAGGAAGAAGATAGATACTGAGCACAGTTCACGTCAAGTGAATGATGACAAAGTATGATAGTACATTAACTTTGATCAATCAATTTAACTGCGTGTTCATTATCGAACGGAGAGTAATTTAAATACGAAAAACATTATATTTCTTTCGTCTTCATCGGTGTAGTGATTTATATTGTAAGTTTGTATTTATATGGGAAAATGAAGATTACATTCGTTGAGTCAGGGTTTTGCGATTAATAAATTCAATTAAGCGCCACAACGATATTATTCGAGACATAAACTTATATACGAGATCGCCTAAATGTTTTTAATCTAGGCTGGTAAGGAAATATTTCTAAAATATGGGGTGTAGAGGGTGAAAAGGGTCGCTATTTATGTCTTCAATATGAGCTAACTTGAAGTCTAAGAAATTCGTTTTTCTTATCGTGCGGTGAAAATTACCTACGGAATTATCCTATACTTTTTGTAGGATAAGACAGCAAAGTATTTAATTGTCTACGTAATATTTATTACAGAAATACATAGAGATCATTCTGCTCATAATAATGCCGATGAATACTGATTCTCGTAAAAATGATGATGGCACAAGGGACTATACCGAAGTTTCAATCACCGATTTTGCTGAAACTTTGCAGAAATGTAGGATTCGGAAAAATATTCGACACATATTTTTGTAGCTATTAATATTCACTTTAAGGGGTTGAAATCTGCACTCAAATGATGGGGTGCAGAATATATTCTGTTGGATATCTCGGAAACTATTAACGACACAGGTGTACTGTGAATTATTGAAATTTATGTTCTTGAACGACGAATTTCATACTACAATTTAATGAGCTTAAATCTAATTGAAATGATAGTTTGTGGTTTTAAACTTGCTCGATCGTTTTATTGATACTTGTGTTTTTAATCGTTACTTACAAGTGTTCGTGTTGTAAAATGTTTCTCGATTCGTGTTTTCAATTGTTTTGCGTTCGTGTTTTAGTTTGGACCGTTCGTGATGATATTTTTTACTTAGTTCATGTTCTAAATGATTCTAGTCGTGACGTTAATTTTATTCCGTTCGTGATATTAAATTTGTTCTTAATGATACTGTTCGTGATGTTAGTTTGATTCTGACGTCTGTCGCAAAAATGACCATAGACGTCACCTCCCATTTGAAGGTTTGGAAGGGGATGAGGTTTTCTAAGTTGCCGTACAAGTGATGGTCACCCCTGGAAGTGGCCGCGACTGAAGGGGTAACGTGCGACAGGCAGTCCTCGTGTTTCGCGAAAAAAAACCCGTCGCAGGTAATTTGCTGAAGAAACACTCTGACCCTGAGTACGATGGTTGAAACTAACAGAATCGAAGATTGACATGTTGGTCCCAAAGTAATAAACTTGGGTTGTCGTCGCGAAAGTATTTTTTCTAAAGAAAGATGACCAATGATTTCATAAACTTTTTGTCGTTACGGGTAGTAACGGATTTCTCTGGCTAATGCCTTACAAAATTAGAAATTCCGAACCTGAATTTTCATGAAGGGTCTATCGTAGTTATTAAAAAATACAAAATTGATGCATCGCGCTTTGAAGTGATGCAACAGAGGAGTTGGTACGTTTCTGCAACACGTTGTGGAGTGCCCGAACGGGTACGAAAGAGGTCTTGCTGGCTAATCCCAAGAATTGTGCAACGGAGCCGTTATTCGGCCAGGCATCGCATCGATCTTCATCAGAAACATGACCGCAATAATCGAGCTACGAGTTTATCAAGTTCCAAAGTACAGAAGCAGAGAATCAGTGCCAGTGGCACTTGGCTCGCGCTGAGTGCACGTTTCTCGCGCCAGCTGCTGCATTTCGCATTCCGTGCAACTTAAAATTGGATCGCCTTAACCGGCCGAAATAGCTAATCGAAATAGCTACCCAAAAGCAACCGGCGTAATTACCAATCACGACGACAGAAACGACCACGATTGTAGCTCGCCCCGTTGCTGGCTGAATGCGTTGTGCAAATAGTTATTCCGTCGAATACGCTTGTACCGCAACCCCGTTGTATGCACAGCGATTTTAAGCGGGCCAATATTAAAGCCTTAAAAAGACGATAAAATTCTGCGAGAAATAGAGAGGAACGCTTAGTCCGAGCAAGCTGCCGTGTAAAACCCCGTAAATGGCGTGCAACGAGCGCGATAAGATTGTTTTTATGAACAACGCTCGAGGTGGTCTCGTTAAAACGCTAACTCGCGAGAGATTCGCCTCGATATTTCCAAGAATTGCAACGGAATTTCACAACGTAAACAACGATAGTTTTCGATTATGGGTTTGTTGTACGTGCGAGGATCAATATTAGCACCGAGGGACGTGTGTTTTCAGTTGAGGATGATACCGACAGGCAGTTAGTTAAGATCTACGGCATTCTTCTGAAATTTGATCATTGTTTGAGTGGGTTTGTTATTTCATTTAGGTGTTTCACTGAACAATCAAATCCCTAAATTAAAATTCAAATTCATTTATACTGTGTTTATGAATCCCCAAATTCCCTTGCCTCGAATTCTAAGTTTCCAATCTACCAAACTCCCAAATTGCCAAACTTTTTCCTTCAAGCTTCAGAATCTACAAATTAATGAATATCCAACTTCCCGGTTCGCAAAATCTTCAAACTCCTAAATTTCCAAATCACGACACTTAATTCTTCAATTTTCAAGTCGACAGACTCTCAAATTTCTAAAATTATAAAATTCCAATTTCCGTATGTCTTAATGACCAAATTGCAAAATATATCGATTCAGATACCTCGATTTCATGTTTTCCATCCGTACACACCAACTGTATTTCTTTTTGAACGAGAAAACCAACTTTCGATCTGCGCAAATTGCTAGTGGATCCTTGATCGATACGCGTAATTAACCTTTCCGTTCCATCGGTCTTGATGAAAGCTGTCCATGAAAATAACAGAAACAAGTAACTTCCTAGCCAGTCACGTTTTATCCCCTGGTAATAGTGCTTTTTAATACCCGCGCTACACGAGCAACGTTGTGCAACCAAACAGAAGCATCGGGGTTTCAGAAACTTTTGTTGTACTTTCAATGCTGTCGTATTGCCATTTCATTAACAGTAATGTTCTTCGTTGTATTACAATGTTTAACAATGATTGACGTTGTTACGGTGTAACAAACAATATTTTATACACATTTATTGTGACAATACAAAAAACATTAATTTCAAGAGTAGGTTTACGACATGACAAGAAAATAGCCACTTTTGAAAAGGCATTCAATTTAATATCCGTACCATCCGTACGCCCGTATTCACATGGTACGTGACAATTTCCTCTTTAGTAAAAACATTTATTGCTATGTTCATTTGTAGGATTTTTAGCTTCAGCGGCACAGGTCATGTCATAAACCTCAAGCGCCCTAAGGTCCAACCTGACCTAGAACTAACGGGTTTTAGAGCTCTGATACCGACGTCAGAGACTCTTGGAAAATCCCAAAATTTCCCCTACGACCGCCGTCCTCCCCAATGTAGAAACTCTGTTCCCCTTCCTAAAATAAACTACGCCATGAGCGCAACAGAAGGAAGAACAGAAGTATTAAATAAGGCGAAATATGCCAAATTAAATATATATACAAAATTCATCAAACTACATAGAAGTCAAGAGTCCAACTAGTATAGACAGATTTAAAGTAAATTTAGCCGTCCGAAAAACTTATAAAATTATCATTTTCTTGTTAATAATATATTTTAAGTGTTATTTATCACTGTTGTTTCACATTCCACCTTTCCAAACATTCACCCGCCGTTAACCTCAGCGTGTGAAGTGAGCATACCACGAAAGGCTTACTTTCAATTGTATTAATCAAATTTGCTCACGCGGTAACAGACGTCACTGATGAGGTATTATTAACGAAATCCGATGAGTGTGAAAATTATAATTGTTATTATTGCATATAAGTACAAACTACTACATATTGATTTCAATCGCTGTCTTGTGAATAGATATAAAATTCTTCAGTTTAAAATTCTACTCTAACCACTAAAATAATTGAATAAACGCCATATTTTTATATACACAGTTTTATGTATTTAGTTCTTTTATTCGTGATATTAATTATTTATTAATTTATTATTATATACACTATTACAATTATTGTATTTATTTATCTTATTAATTAATTGCCTAGCATATTTCTTTTGTATAAATTAAATTCTATTGTATAAATCTGCATGTAATATAAAATCTAATATAAAAGGTTTTAAATTACAGTATAAATTCTATAATTTGAAAATTTCATCCTACTACTGACATCAATAAAAAAAATTAAATAATAATAATTACCATAACAATTAAGTTTATAACAATGTATCAGAATTAGCAATCAAAATAAATGATTAATAATTAAAGTTAATTGAAGTTCAACCAATTAAAGGCACTTAAATTCCTAATAATTAAATTGTTCTAGCTTATTAATAATTAATTGTAACTTTTATAATAATTGTCAAATCAATATAAATATTGACAAATTTCATATTACAGTTCAGTAAATCAGTGTTATTAAGTTCATCAATGGAGGCAAAAGAAGTACGAAAATAACACAACGTTATACCGTTTGTGTCGAGTATGATAAGGAAACAAAGGGGAAAGAACGCATACAAAAAGTGATAAATGAAAGCAGGAAGTGGAGAAGGGTCATATTGGTCACCGTTTTCCACGAGGATTCCCACGAGAACAGTCGATGGTCACTCGATCTGACCCTGTGTGGTTGTTAACGAAATTAGTTCGGTCTGTCTCGAACATAAATTTTAGGTAACAGCACCAGGTGCATATCCATGCACGTGCAAATGAAACAGTCTCCTATGTCATCACAGTTACTGGCACACATTTCTAAGACTTTTTGCACACAGTCCCCGTTAATTTCGTACGAAAGGACATCTCCTGTGGCCATGTGGGTGATCCTAACCTAACCTAACGCAGGTCCGTCAACCCTTCGTTATTCTCATCGATTGTTTTTTTTCTCTCTCTTTTCTGCGTGGTGAGTTTAAACGCGTTCGTTCCGTGGGGAATACGAGTTTCGGATACGAGTTTCTGCCAGGCAGAAATGTCCTGTCACAAAAGTATGCCGCGAATGACCGATCCACGATTAAATTAAACGTTTCAATCGAATCGATCGCTGGTAATTTTAACGCGAGATCGAGTTGTTCACTTGGCTCCCTTAGGCTTTATCGTTTCGTATTTTATTGTGCTGCTTGACCTAATTAGGTAGAATTTTTAACACAGTGGTTTCATTATATTGCAAAGTCAATTGCTTGCATGTTGTTTGAAGAGATTTTGTGCGTGGTCGTGAATATCGTGCATCAAAATATTGATATCAACAACAATGTACAAATATTATTGGTTCGATTGAACGTTGCAAAAATAATCATTCAGTATTCGTATTTGTTAATTGCGATCTGTTCCCTTAGAACTAATTACTCTGTAAAATTATTCAATTGGAAAACTGTTCTTTTACAGTCAATTATTGTCTGACATGTTCGGTATCAGCAAACAGTTGCAAATTCGTTTATTAAGCATCAGTTTTGTTATAAAATGAGATGATTCATTAATACTTTATATTTATTAACTCTTTAAGATTATTTTACTGAATCGTAAATTGTTGTGTACTGTAATATTCTTAGTGTTATATAATGGAATTTGATTTTCATGTGTTTTGAAGGATAGAGAGCAAATAATGGTTCATCGCATGCGAGATTAATATGCGATCATAGTAGAGAATGTGTTAAGCATATAATGGAAACCGATACAATAATTTCATACTAAATCATGATAATGAGATTGTTATCATACGTTCTACATTCATTTTGGTTGTATAATATTTTGACATTCATTGTCGTCGATTGATATAACGAAGAGAACTTGTGCAATAAGTATACTAATTCACTTTGATGATCATGTTTTGTGATGCACTATTTTCAAACGTAGCTGCTCGAACCGACTACAGTATATCATTCATATTGATTATCAATTATCTGTCGATTACAGACAACTGATTAAAAATTATTTATACTGGTCTCTAAATTGTTTAGAGATCGGTATAAGTAGAAATACCTACTAATTCCAGAAAGCTGTTGTTAAATTTTATTTAATAAAGTATTTAAAAGTTATTCCTTAGATATACCTCACCCAATTTACACTTTAATTATAAAGGGAATATTTTCATATTTTTTATTTTTTTATTCTGAAATTTTTACCGATAGAGTGTTGATATTTTTCTGATTAAACAGAGATCAAACGTATGATTCAATTTAAACTGTATTTACTGATTTAACTGTTCTTAATTTCGATTTACACTATTTCGCTTTTATGCAGATTTTAAAATAACGTGTTTAAAACAGAAAATTGATGAAAATAAACATTTTAATACGAACGCAAGATATGAACTTTTACGTTTCTGATTTTTTTATTATAAAACATTTACCATCAGAGTTTTTACATTTTTCTCATTAAAATCAGTCCAAACACACGATTCAATTTGGACTATATTTACCGAGTTCATTAGCCATTATTTCGATTTAAACGATACGCTTTTACACCGTTTCCGAAATAACGGATTAAAAAAACAAATTCATAAAAATTAAAATTTTTATACCAATGTGAAGATAGAACTTTTATATTTGTGGTCCTTTTGTTATCAAACTTTTACTAACAAGTTTTTTATATTTTTCTTATTGAAATGGGGAGAAATAAGACGTATTTTGCACTATATTTGCTGGTTTATTAACAATAATCCAATTTTAGTATACACGGTTTTCTGAGAACCCTATCTTTGGTATAAATCAGATGATTGTATTGGACGATACATCGAGCATCGATAACATTAACTCTTTCCATTTGAAAGAAAATTATTATATTTTTATTATTCATCGCCGATATCGTTTGTTTCGCTATGTTCAGATCGCGAACACTATAAATTTAGTTAAAACTTATTTATTTAAAATCAATGCTTTAAATCAAACAGAGAGTGTGAGTCGTCGTTCAAGCGCAAACGGTTTAACACTAGGTTTACGGGGCCCGTCAAATTGACGGATCTTGGATTTTTTATTTTCAATTACGAAAATTATTAAAAAGCTTATGCCAAATGCATGTTAACATTCATCGAGGCAAAGAATCTTTCTATAAACTGATATACGTATTCTCCGTTATTTACTTATTTTTATAGTTTATTCTCAACTTAGACATACACTCATGGACAAAATTAAGTGGACATTGCAGAAATGTAAAAAAATTGTTTGTTTTATTACAATGCTTTAAATAAATTTTAAATTTAGAACGTGACATGATTTTGTAGACTTGAAAAAACATTTATTTGATATACAATTTATTTATTTAATGTATATAATTGTGCGATAAAGTTCTGATTTATAGACATTATTAGTTAAATTAAATTAACCTTTTGTTACTTATGATACCTTAATTTTGTCCACGACTGTAAGTGGTCATTAAACGTCCGTAAATCTAGTGTTAAAATCGTTGAATAACATGTAGTCAAATAGCATTAAACCAGTTGAAGATGCGTCGTTCCCATATTTTTCAAAATAAATCTCTCAAAAATTGTCCCATCCACTACAGATCAAACTCTTTCGTTATAAATTGGAGAATCCGCCAGAAGTCTTCGTTTCAATCGGGCGAAGCTTTCCTTCGAAGAGCACCATTATCTCTGCTGAAAGTGTTTGCCGTCTATCGGAAAACGAAGATTGCATGCGTGAATGGTCAATGCTTTCATAAGGGAAAAGAAGTAGAAAGATTACGCGAATGGGCAGAGAGGGAGAGGGTTAGAGAGGATGGCCAGCGTAACCGGGCAACGACAAAAATGGAACGATTTCGTGGAGGTGGAATACCGTCGCACAATGAGTCCGGTGATCGTAATCGCCATTGTGCCATGTCCCCCACCTTCCCTATTCTCGTTATTATCGGTGTCGTCATGACGGAAAAATGGCCCACGCATTTTCAAAGTGCTTCCAACCATCCTCTCCACTTTCTACGACCGATCGATCGCCGTCCTCGCCGTTCAAAACTTTCCGCTCTTTTCCCATCTGTCCACCGACCCTCTTCCTCGCCTTTTCAACGTTTTCTTCCTCCTCTGTGCCCTTTCTCTCTCTCCTCTCTCTCTCTCTCTCTCTCTCTCTCTCTCTCTCTCTCTCTCTCTCTCTCTCTCTCTCTCTCTCTCTCTCTCTCTCTCTCTCTCTCTCTCTCTCTCTCTCTCTCTCTCTCTCTCTCTTTACGTGGCCGACGAATTTTAAAGTCGATTGAATTTCCGGCTGGACAAACAACGAGGCCGTCGCAAAAGCTGACGCTCATTTTTAACTCCGCTTAACATCGATGCAAAACAGCCTTTCACGGATGCAATCTTTTCTTTGGCATTTGAACTATGCTCGTACAAGGGTTATTGGCGCTACCGTACGAAGAAAGTGGCGCACACGTGTGCGGGTCGGAACGGACCGAAGTTTTCGACCGAACAACTTTTGCATTCTTTAGAAAGTTGAATAATATACCGCTCAAATTGTTGTGCCCGAGGCCCTGTATTCTGTAAAATTAAACGGTGGTATAAAAAAGATATTTTTCGCAGTTTTATATGTTATTTTTATAATATAAAAATCATTTCTACGTTCCCTACAGTATTATTTCTACGATATAAAATGTAGCGTTGTTTGTACGGTATAATACACTGCATTTTTTATTATAAAAAGTGAAAATTACAATTAAAAATAAAATTCGGAGAAACGTCAGTTAAACATTGTATTATGCAAGAGAATACAATTGTTTAATATTTTGTCGCTGTATGCTTTATATTTATAATCTCACATTTTTATAATGTCATCTAATCATAAATGAAAATGGAAGATCGAAATAAAGTCTACTGAAAATTGAAGTCGATATACTAAAGCATAGATTATTTAACATACTTTTATAGTTATACATACGTTTCATCCTGGAATATATCAAGTATCAATAGTGTTATTAGACTAATTACTATTGCTCTTCCAAAGAACTAGCTCGGGTATAGTGATTTGGTCCCCTATTGTAAAGTTACAATATAATATAGATATTTCATTAAAATACACAAACTATTTTTCTGTACACAGAATTGTTTAGAGATGTTACGATATTAATGTCCTGTGTAAAATGATATAATCATTAGAGTTTTCTGGTGTAGATTACTAAAATTACTAGATGAATCCGTAACTGCGGAATGTTTACAAGCATAGAATGATTTGAAAAATTGTGCTCTTTGTGGCTCTTTCGCAGTGCCATAATGCATTTTCTAAAGCCTCAAGAATATAGAAATTCTATAATTTCAATGTTCCAACCTTCTGAAGCTCGTAAATTCTAATAATTCGAAGATTCATAAATACAAAGTCCCAAATTTTCAAAATTCTGTAGTATCAAAGAATAAAAGTATGAAACATAAAAAATTCTCAAGTACGAAATTTCTAAGTTTCGAGAAATTCATAATTCCGAAGCTCTTCAATCACAAAGTTCAAAAATTCTTAAGTATCAAAATCATGAAGTTAAAAATTCTTCGATTCTTAAGTTGCAATGCCTTAAAGTTCTAAACTGCCGAAGTCTTACACTTTTAATTTATCAACATTTTAATATTTTATAATTTTAGAATATTAGAGAGCCAGAGTTCAAAAATTCATAGTCTGAAAGTCTGAAACTTTAACGCTTTAAAACACCACAATTCCAAAACTCCAATACTTCAAAACTCTATAGCTCTAAAATTCGAACGTACCAAACTTCAAAACTTCACATATATAACTTGCTCTTTGTTTATCAAATAATTTTATCCTCCTTTATACACGCATTCTATTCCCTCAATTTAAAAATACCGATCCTTGGTGGGCACATACCTGTACAATCGAGTGCCATGGTTCCTCTTCGATCGAGGAAATATTTCCTTTGTTCCTAGTATGTTCATTTTTTATAACCCGTCGGGGAAAAAATATTAATTACAAAAATACCATAGGGATGATCCGTGACTTTGTATTCTTTCGATTGAACCTTGCACACGTTTCTGTCCCTTCGTGGTGACGATAGCTAGAATAGTATGGGTTTAACCATGGTTATTGATATAACGACGAGTCGACCGTTTAAACGCCATTGATACTACCCCTCGCAGCTCAATCCCGTCAACGACTCGATAAAAATCGAAAACTGTCCAACCGTATGCTGGATTTATACATATTAATTAAAGCCGATTATTGGAAATCGAAACGATACCCAGCTCTGGTCGATATACAGGATATAGCAGTTAACGAAACGTTCATTAATAAACCTGATATTAATATGAATGATCTGGCAGGTGAAGGTTTTATGCTCGAAATCTAGGCTAATTTTATTATGCGTTATTATTTTATTATTTTGTACAGGCGATCTATTATTTATACAATAGATTTTTTTATTTACCTATTTTCAATCGCTCACACGATGTAATTGTTATAGTCAGGCAAACTATACGTTTGATACAAATTTATTAAGTATACATAAAATGGTCTATCAATTTTAGGACCACCTTATTTACTCGAATTATTTCAATATGCACTCATGCAAATCATGCATTCCATAGAATTATTTATAATATGGAAGACGATGACGATTCTTGTACTAAAACTCTGATTCAACGTGTCAGGTTTCCTTGTCTCAGTATTCCACTATTTCATTATTCTCCTAATTTGCTATCTTAATACTGTAGCATTTAATGTCTAAATTGATATTTTAATACGAGGTATGTAGATTAATATTAAATGGAACCATAAATTACTGATATGGTGTATATGTAAAATACATTAAAAATTAAGAAAGCTTTTAATTAAATTCCGTTTAAGGCTTCAGATTTTATGAAAAACACGAAAGATATTGATGATCATGACTGGTCCTATTTTTAACCAAGGACCATAATTTTATTAAATGAATAGTTTTCAAACTCCTTTTCTATCTTATTCCAAGGATGTCCCTTTCGTGTCTCCTCCATTTATTTCTATGCATAGCAATTTAAGTAATTTGTTCCCCTTTGTAAAGTCTCAGAAAATATTGTAATTCCGTCTGGCATTTGAAACAGCGATCAAAGTACGTAATTTGCAAGGAAACCTCAAAATCCAGCGAAAGGTATGCGGATGAGCTTCGATCGAGCGTTGGTTGACAAACCGTAAACCAATAATAGAACAAAGGGTAACAATTAAACGCGTCTCTGTAATTCGATAAGCTTCGACTGCTAAACCGTCAACGAGTATACGTAACATGCACCAGTTTCACGATTCGAGAGTTTGTTCAACCCGGTAGGATAATTTCCTTCCGTATTTTGGTTAAACAGTTTCTCGGTTACATCAACGTGTGGTTGTGGATGACGATTTTTTGTTTCAAACAATCGTTTTGTCAAAAGATATCGCGCACTGTAGTCTGGTATTAGGAATACTACGAACGAGTCACAAAGAAAAATACATGAATCGAATAGATTTTCAAATACGTGTAAACGTCGAACGATTTTCGTACGGGGAAAAAAAGGATCAAATTCGATTGACGTTTGACCATCAGTTTTTTTCACAGATTACTACGCACACTTCCAAATTTTTTTAACGTTTAGTTATTGTTCCGATTGATTCGTCTATTGACGTTGCGCAAACAAACCACGTTTAGTTTTAACGATGACCGTGAAAGCCGAACTCCGAGTAATTCGATATTCTAGAACTAGTGTTAAACGTGGAAACTTTTTTAACAATTCGCTTTTAATCACACGAGCGCGACGAAGTAATTGATTCGATTCACGCCCTGTTCAAACAACCCTTGTTCGAATTCGACAACTATTATACTGTCGAACAGATTATTGGGGTATCAGGTTTAAAAGAATGAAGAATTTGGTTTGATTATTGTTTAAGTTTACAAATATCTACATTTCAAAATTCTCAAATCACTAAATTTCTGAATTTACAAATTTATAAATTTACAGAATGTCAAATTTACATATTTACAAATTTATAGAATGACGCATTTACAAATTTACATATTTTCAATGCTTTGGAACTTCAACTTCCCAAATAAAAAAAAAAAAAATGAATATTTCCAGCTACTGAGAATATTCAAATTTCCAAATTGCAAAATGATTTCCTAAATCCAAGGTGCATTTTCACATAACAACGACCGTGATATTTACATTAATACAATAACTTCTATTATTATAAAAATCAGCCGCGTAAGTTTAGAAATTTGATCACAATATTGTGTTCCAGGTCATAACATAAACATCATGGCATTGAACTTTTTGCTATCCTTACCAGTAAGGATATATTTATACCCTAAACAATCCTAACTTAAATAAGAACATGTTTATTATCCCAAATAATTCTAAATTAAGTAAGAATATATTTATATTCTTGTTGAATAATCAACCACAGAGTTGGTTTGTTTCCAACAAACGCTAACGAATATTTATTAAATATAACAGTAAAATTAGAAAAGATGTATAATGTGTTCTTAGTCTTGAAACGCGCTAAATTCAGAGACTGTCTTTGCTATGTGTTGTTGCCGAACCGACTGCTTAGGTTGTACTGCTAAAAAAATTTTACGCATAAGCGAAGGGGAAGTGCAGCTATGCACCCCCTAAAGGAGAGAGTCTTGCTTTTCTCTTAACGGTCAGCTACGACCTCGGCGCAGGGCTCGAGCTGACCATTTTTTATGGCTCTGACTTATAACTAAGTGTAGTTGAATGTACGTTTTCGCGGCCAGCAAACATATTTAAAATTCGTTCAAAATATCCAGGATTTCTGCAAAAATCCAACAATTCTAAATAATTCTAATATAAATATTCATATCTTTAAGTCCTTATTGCTGTTTTAACATAATATTCCATCCTCACATTTTAAGTATGAGTACGCCACGAGTCAGACTCATCAAACTGTAAGAAAAATTGAATCACCGCTATTTACTATTAATTATACACATCATACGAAGGTTCACATTGCAATGAAAAAGTTGTAGCAATTTTGTCTAATAAACATCGTGTTCATCGTGTTTATGAATCCTAACAAAATATCGTACGTCCACATTTGAACCGCGAGTGCTTTACGAGTCAGAATCACCAAACTATAACAAAAGCTTAATTATCACTTCTATATATTCACTTTATATACCGCATGAAGGGTCCTACATTGAAATAAAAAGTCTGAAGCAACTTTTGTTTCACAAACATCGTGATGGTTCGTAAATCCTCCGTCGGTATCACTGGTGCTCTTGACGCGTTCATCTAGCTGCGTGCGAGACGATCCCGGTAATCTCTCCAACAGAACCCTTTATCTGTGCATTAGCATAAATCCTAATTAATGAAAGCTAGCTCTCGAAGCACCCTCGGTTCATCTAGCCTGTACAAAGTCGTGGATCGCTGTAAGTGGATATCCAGCGTGTCGCGAGTTCGTTCAGTCCCGTTTTTCGCGTGACGTCTTTCCTGTCCAACTTCATCCGTAACGTTGTGCACCTCCACAACTTCCGTCCCGGAAGAGGTTACGGCCGTGCCACGATTAATAGTTGTCTCGGTCCTCGAAGCCAGGCCGGCCGAACCACAGGCAATCCAGGGTTCAGTGTATTCGACGTGGGATAAGGGGATGCTCGGGGGTGACAGGGTAGCTGCAGTGCAGGTCAACCGGCAGGAGATAGGGGTCCGACTGGAACCATGCTGCCATAACACTGCCGCTAATTAAACGATTAATCATGCAACGAATGACACGTACCTAACCGGTTCACGGGGAATCGCTCCCGCCAGACTCTGCGTCGCCCGAACGACGAAGGTTATGCCTGTTATTCCCTGCATAACCTGCCCCCATTGCTGCGTAACATTTGCATATTTCGGTACGCATCGGCGTGCAACACCGACAACCACCGTGCTTGATGAGCTGCTAACTTTTCCGTCAATCCTGATGACATTCATCCACGTCTCTGATGCTACGCCGCACTTGCGCCATAGCCTTTCGATCGACGCTAGGTTTACGGAATTCGTTGAAACGACGAAATTACGGAAATTATACAGAAATTTTTGTTGCATTGTACGTTAGACTATGAATACAATTAAAGATCTCGCGATAAACAGTTATTGTACGTGTAAGCACTATGTATTATTTATTTATTTTTATAGTTTAGTTTCGATTTGACCCTGTCCTTTGTAATTTATTTGTCATATGCGCCAGTCAGAGCGAATTATTTAATTATATTAAAACAATTTCAAAAAATTGAAATATTATGTAAAATTTGTATTCAGCAATCTTGTCCATGCAAATTATAGGTGAACTTGAACTTCAAATTGAAGCGTATCAAAATTTCCAGTTCATTTATCACAGTTGAAGTGCGAGTGTGTCACGTGTCGGATGCGTGAAAATATGAGAAGGGGTTAAATATAAATGATTATACGTCCGCAAATCTTGGGTTAAGAGGGCTTATTTCGTGCGGCGTTTGAAGAAGTATTAGTTAATGTTCGACTTGTTATTTTGAAGTTAGCATATGTGAGAGAAATAAGTATTGTGCGTATTTAGTAACCGTTAGAACCACTTTAATAAGGTAATATATTGTGGGTATGTTCATTGGGGAAGTAACCAGGTTACTTTGTTAATTGGAAGAGTAAATATTTTTATAACAGACTGTGAACCGTATGATTATAACACGTGTATGTTTCTACACATAGAATACAAATATAATAGTGCACAAGACATAAGTAGTATGGGTCTGCAAATGTGGGTGGATATATGAGCGCACGAATTCTTTATAACTTGTGCAAGTTTTCTATCGAAAACTTTTCTAATTTCTCAGAATAGCTGGAATAGCTAAAACAAGTGAAATTAGAATTAAAAATTCATTAAGAAAATCTCGGAAATAAAAGTTAGATTACATTGAATGACCTTTTTCTCGTTTTCTCTGTTTCAGGTAAGCTACTCTTGTATACTATAGTGAAACGCAATGGTTGCTTTATCGTGAGTACCTAAAATATTATTTGAAGAATAAAAATCATTTTTTAATTTTTTTAGTCATACACTCGCTCAGAGGTTATTTGAAGTATTATTTAGTACTAGAATTGCCAACATTTGATATAGAATTGCTTTTACATTAAATACAAATAAAAGATAAATCATAAGTTGATGAAGCTTTTATGTGCAAACTAATATACGCTTAAACAAAAGTATCTTATCAAAAGTATATAATACAAAGTAAGTGATTTAAAATGTAGGTGTCTGCATTAATTTGTATTGGAAGAACTTAAAAATTAAATGTTGTTTGAAGGAGGAACACTTAAACACATATTCAAAAAACAATATTTACTTTCTATTACAGAGTTGATATATTAGAATAAATGTTCACATTTCGTATAAAATTAGTAAAAATATTTGTCTTGTTATTTTACTATAAAAATTCGTCTAAAACTACGAAAATTAAAATTCAAATAACTGAAACTAAGATTAAAAATAAATAAAAAAACTGAAATTAAAATCATTCCTATAACGAATTAAATCGATCACTTGCTACTGAAGCAATAATAGTATTCATTTCATTACATCTTTACCGAAATGCGTTTTCGTACAGATCAAGACGGCGGAACATATCCTTATCGCTGTAACGTTCGCTCGGATAACGTTTTAAAAATCCTGTACTTCGATAACATTCAATAACCATTTTATAAAATCGAGACACGTAGACGAAAGTCTGTTCGAAGGCAGACACATAAACTCGATCGCAAATCGGAAGTAAAGTTGAGGCAATCGAATGTAAATGGAGAAGCAATCAGAGTGAATTTTAATTCGAAGATGGTGTGGGGCGAACACGAAGAAAAATTGACGGCGAGAAGAGAAATACATAGAACGAATCGAGAGATGGTTACTAACCGATAGAGAAAGACACGGATAACGTTTCGTAATCGAATCGCGTTCCACATGGGTGGAGGATACAGAAGGGAGATCGCAATCCCCATTCTGTTCTCTGTTAGGCAGGGGATGGTCAAGTCCGCTTTCACGGTCCATGCTGCGCTTCGTTTCGATTGTTCGACGCATCGATACTCGACATCAGCCATGCCCGTCTATTATTCGCTGCGGCCAATGGTCACTGCTACCATTCTATATACCCAGTTATGATTTGTTACCCTGTTTTTGACGTATGTTGCTGCGACCGTCGAATCTCCTCCACCCTTCCTCGATTCTGCACACCCGCGACTTGTCTTTCTCCCCAGCTGATATTCGCTAAAACCAATCATGCTTAGTGCATTTGTAGCAAACAAACGGCTAAATAATATTGCTCTGTGTTCTAAGATTGGTACAATAGAAACTGACTTGGTACGATCAATAGAGAAACGTGTTTACTATGCTATAAGGGTTGTAGCAAAATTATGATACATAAATATTTAGGGATTTTTTTAAGATAAATAATAATTTATATTATTAAGTTAAAATGTTAGGTGATGAGAAATTGATCCTTCGCATATTTGATCTGCCTGTGTGCATATTAACTTGCATTTTTGTATAATTTTGGAAGATTTACGTATGTTTATTCCAAATATTAATCAGAATTAATTGGAAACTTATTTATTAAAGACGAATTTTTTAGAACGAGGAATTCGTAATGGGTGGAAAATTTGTCAAGACTTTTGGAAAGAACTATACCTACTATTATGGCTACTCTTTTAGAAATTTTTCAATTTGATGAACATAAATTGACTATTTTGTGCTTTATAAGTATAATGTACTTTTTAACATTTTGTTACATAATATTGCAAATATATTATAATAATAAATGTACTATAACAAAGAATTTATAAACAAATAAACTTAATTGAGATAAGCTTCTTATGTGTGTAGCTTGTCCACTATAAATAATGTATACATTTCACTATTACTAAAATTATCGAAAATACCAAATTACATTTTTTATTCCAAGTGTTTTTTAAGAAATTTGTAACATAGAAAATTTTTTTTAGTAGTATGTTCTTGTTATAATATATTCAAGTAATTTAAAAACATCTTTTTGAGCACACTGATTGCCATCTTGGAGCTACAGAATGTAGCATGTGATATTTCTGTTATTAATAAATATTATAATTTTTTTTCCCAGTACATTCTTATATTAGTTACGGAGATAGTTTAATGCACAAATATGCACTTTGAGTGTTTTCCAGAAAAACACATCTAAAGATTTAATAATCAAATAAACACTTGTTGCAGTACACTTATAATTTCATATTTGTAACGCAGTCATAATTTAAAATGCTTAAGTTGTAATAGAAATTGAAACGTACATCATTCTATAAATTTTTAGAACGAAAATACCAAATTAAAGAACATGAAGGACATGGAATAAATACCTGGAAAATTTTACATAGGTTTTAAAACCAACCTTAAATAATAAGCAATAATATTTAATACTAATATTAGAAACTGGTATCAAATATTAATATTGAAAAATAAAAAATTCTCTTCTTAATAAGATACATCTTTATGTGGTTTTAAGTAGACAGGGTAACTCTAATAGTGGCAAAATTGAGATTTTCGCGGTACTTAAGGATCAAAGAACTTTAAATAAATAAAAATATTATTTGTAACAAATTTATAAAATAAATGTGTAATATATAACAAATTTATAAGTTAAATACATAATTTGTGCACAATATTAAGATAATTTTGTCAGAACTCAAATAGAAACTCGAATTTCACAAAATGTGAACGTATAATATTTCTCTTTTAACACGTTGACTGCCAAATGAAAGCAATTGAAAATTGCATTAGTTGGTATTTTCATTTTGAACAAACCTTACCAAATGTGTTCACGATACTTTGTTATATTTGTTCTTCACAGTTCCAAGTAACTAATGCGAGTATTTCCAGTTAGAAAGGTGAACAAATTTTGAATAATATGGCTATTATATCTGTACAGAAATTTGCGTGTCACCCACATATGACATGGCAGTCAAAGTGTTAAATCATCGATATTACACGTAACATCAAATACACAAACGAACATTTCTAATTGTATGATTCGAACAATTTCCACTAATATGACATGAATTCCCACGAAAATACAAATGCAATCGTCGCTCTTCGAAACTGCAAAATTCCCCGAAATTATCCGTCCCTTTATTTCCCCGCGCGTTCGGTTAATTATTTCCGGGTATTACGTTTGCGTAGTGCGAAACACTGAAAAGACCTGACATTCTCTGTCACTGTGCAACTTTACCGGTGTTTATACGATCTTCGACGTCTTCCCGTGTTAATTCAGTTCAAATAATTCCGCGCGAAGCTTTCATCCTTCGTCGTTCATTAACTCGCCGGGACGAGGATACGCCGTCATTGCGTCTAATTACATCGAAACACTGATTAACAAGTCCCGTACGATCCGTTTTCAAGCGTTACACGCGAAACGGCTGGTGAATGCCGTCGTAGCGCGACTTACACGAATTTAGTTCAGCCGTATAAGCCGATGGTCGTTGCCTCGAGGCGGAAATCCATAGAAACAGGCGCGAAAGGGGAAGAAGGAGAAGAGATTGCGCGTATAACGCGAGGCTATAAAGAATATGAGATCGAAAAAAGGTATAAGAATGGCCTTTTCGCGACGCCCCCGGTATACCGTATAATCCTCCGATTCTCCCATTATCCTGTTGTTTCTCTGCTCGTGGTCACAATTTATTATATTCCCTCCTGTCTGTCGTTTCTCTCGCTCTCGGCATCGGCTTTCGTGTTCGTCCCGCACGATCCCGTTTCAACCCCCGTTGCACCGAAGGAAAATGAACGGGCTGAAGAGAGAAAGGGGGTGGATCGTTGCCGGGGTGCGCTACAGGTGTCGACGAGATACAGGTGTTGCTAGGATAGCTGTTACCGAGGAGGGTAAAAGCGGTCTGCTCTGCTTGCAATCCTTCGCTTTCACCCCTTCGTATCTCCAGCCGAAACTCGCCACCGAAACTTTCCGAGATTGCGGCACCTTCGAAAAGACTCGAAGGCACGTTCAACCGCAAACTGAATTAAGGACGATGTCGTCGTCGATTCGCGCCCCCGTTCATTAATCGGCCCGTGTGTGTCAGCGCGCGACAAACTTTCGCGACGAAAATTCCGTTTCACTGTCGAACTCGAACAGAAACACCTCAGCGCGTACCATAATTATTTGCGGTTAATGGCAGGGAGCGTTAAGAAGTTTTCAAGTTCGAACACGACGGCTGCGAGATGATTCTCGGGGAACTCTGTGCTCGTGTATTATTCTGCTCGAGTTATCTTCTGCTGATATCTTTGTAAATTCAGTAACCAATGCCGGTTATTTCGTGATTTCTTTGCTTCCGGTTTTTATCTACGAACTGAGTAGTGACTTTGCATTGTGTTCGCGCTTGTATATTTTAGGAAACCTTTGCACTGTAAACCTCCACGGGCAGCATAGAAAACAGGACTTAGGTACGAATAATTTATTGCAGTTTGGCGAGAAACAACATTTAAAAAGTAAATGGCTCTAGCGGTGCCATAAATACAGCCATGTGAACTCGATAAAGATGGGTCATGGGGTGTTTGACTCAGGGTTAAGAAATTTGTGACATTTTTTGTGACTGATTGTAATAACAATTTATATCGTTTTATTTGAGAAAGTTCACAGATTTTTCTCGCGTAAAATGCCATTGGATATTTGCTATGGTAAAAGCACAAAAAATTTCCAAAGTTGAAAATTTGCAATTTTTTTTCCCATCTCAGAGAAAAACGGATTTTAGATTCGTACTTAGATTGCAAAAATCTATAAGAATTTCATAGTGGCGGTCATGAAAATCATAGATAAAGTCAAAATTTATTGTACAGTGTTATCAGTCAAATTGTTACATATATTCATTTTGTATTTCTGTTAATTGTTGAACATAGAATTATACTGAACTTTTACACAGTGCACATAGAATTATTTATTTAATATTTCCTGGTATACAAACACATTATTATTTTAGTTTTATGATATTGATTTTTGTTTCTATTGTGAATTTTTCATGGTATATTACGTGTATGTGAATATGGCAGCTCTATAGCGCGTTTCATAAATACGCCAACTCTTAAATTTTCAGCGACCTGAACTTTCGGTACGAAATTATGGTCAACAATCCTTAAATTTTAATTTGTAGCGTGTAAAGCATGAATCGTGTAAAAGAAGACTGACATACTCTGTGACATATTCTGATGCGTTATGTTTATTAGTTTCATTTTGAATTCGTAAAATTCGTTTATAATATAAATAGCTATGATTATATCGATACGTTAGAACAATTTTAATTCCGTATTGAACGGAACACCGCAGCAAGAATTTAATTTTCATGCAGGATAATGCATCGGTTCATAAATCTGCACATGTATTAAACTGATGTGTCGAAAATAATATTCCGCTGCTAGATTGGCTTGCACGTCCTGTGACGTTAATACCATAGAATATTTATGGCGAATATAGATACGAACGATTTATTAAAATAATTGCACATATTCCAATGTAGATGAATTTAAACTTGCAATATTTGACACATGAAACGATGTAGTGGAAATATAGTACAAAATCTTATTTATAGTATCCTAAATCGAATTTTCGATATAAGCTGTGGCGATGAAAAGATGATAAATTATTAAATTTCATATTTCTGAACACGGAACAAGATATAACTTTTAAACGGTTGGAATATTTATGGAACGTCTGAATATTAGTTTTTATGAGAATGAACAAAACACTTATATTAAGAACACTAAGTTCTATTCATATAATTTGTTGTTCACACGTTACGAATTAGTATTTAAAGATTAAGTAGTAAGATTTAGCCGAAATTGTAGATTAATAAAAATAAAAGCGGTTGGTATATTTATGCATCGTACTATATTAGTGATTTTTTATTATATGCTAAGTATTATAAATATGTTACAGTCACTCCAGAATACTAGAATTATTATTTAGTTAAAATAAGGCGGAATATATTTAAAGTATATTTAAATATATAAAATAAAATAGTATAATCAAATAAGAAATATAATTATGGTACAATGTGATCAGATGTATTTTCTGGATTTTCAGTAACAGAATTATCAGTATTACTCAGTAAATATAGATTTTCAAAAATAATTATTGAAAAAGTTATCAAAATACTACTTAAACCTATATAATAGGAAACAAATCCATAATATAAAACCGTTTTATATTAAGGTTTAAATGAAATTTTATGAATATTATTATTCCTTCCTAGAGACCTATGTAATCCTTGAATGTAAAGAAGAAATGAATACAAAATTATAAATGGTACAATAAAATCTAAGGAAAATAATCGATTTAGAGTTACATTGTTAATGAAGAGTGCACCTCAAATTCGTTGTCTACAGAATCTTTGGCTGTGAACAGAACTTTAGTATCTTTTACAGTTACCTCGCAAAATTGATTTGAGTTTCGAGAATGTCCTTTTTTTTTTAAAAAATCAAATTTCTCAATAATTATACGCGTTAGCGAAAAACGGATTGCAGATAGGTAATCGGCGCAAGAAACACTATAATAATCACTGATCGAATTTTAGAACGTCGATTGGCTTCTGGGCCGTGTAATCAGCGAGCAATATCGAAAAGGAATTATCCTTGCATTATCGACACCGTCGTCGTAGACGCACACGAATTCCCTACGAAATCGAGCCTCGGGCGCGAGATTTTCACGAGCGGATAAATTGCACAACGAAATTGGCAGCAGGGGTGATGGTTGCTTGATGGGGGAGAATCGAGTCGCGGAAAAGCGAACGTGTAAGGGACGAAATGTCGTCAGGGTTGACGGTATAATTGCCACGTGATGTATTGCCGAAGGCATTGTAACCCCTACAAAAAGTCCTGTATCTCGTTTTTTTTTTTTTTTTTTTTACGTCGAGCCCTCTCCGCTTCACGAGTGTCTTCGGGTAACGACAGACACCCGTCTTTCGAATTCAATCGTTCGACGCCACACCGCTTCGATATCGCGTCGTCGGGATTTTATTACGTATAATAAAACGAGAAGTCGTCGCGGAACTAATTAACGGTTTCGCGGAATCGTAATTGTACGAGGGAAATATCGAGGAACACGATGTATCAAGAATGTTCCGAAGCACGTTCGACCCCTTACATCGTCGAACTTTCGCGGGATTTTGCGAACCAATTAAATCTCGGATTCGAACAGTTTCGAGGCTTCTCGACACGCTTGTTAGAACTTTAAACGAAACAAGAAGTTCCGCCACGAGAATTGTTCGTTTTTTTTTTTTTTTTTTATACGGAACGTTGAATTCGATCGAGGGACTGGAGCGGCGTATATTCGCGTTCTATTTAAAGGATCCGGGTAAATCCTTGAACAACAACAGGCAGCGAAAACGTCTACATTAAATTAATGGAATCGCTCGTAAGACCGTGAGGCAGTTTCAATTAAAGAAGCAGAAGCAATGTTGATGCTCGTTAACCGGAAGCGTACAAAATGCGGCAGATAAGCCGCGGAGCTAGAAAGACGACACGAAATGAAGCCGTTGAATAAGACCCGTGTTGGCCGCCATCTTGACAAAGGAGCCCAACGTCGGCTCCTACACTCGAGATACTCATCCTATGAAACAGCGACGGCAGCAGCTTCTCGTATCCCGCGAGATTGGATTCTCCAGTCGTTCTCCCTTATCTACGTCGTCCTTGTGCCGAGAGACAAGAGTAAGTAGCGTGACGACACATTCTGCTCTACCGTACTTGACGTTAACGAAGCTCATCCAGTAATAAAAATCTTCATAAAGCACTTGAGAAACTAGCCGGGAGCCAAGGTTTCGGAAAACGGGAACAACGAGGCGCAAAGAAGCACGCAACAGGAGCCCTAGCACGCGCCATCTCGCAACTACGAATACTATTTTAGGTGGTGTATCGATTGGCGGAAGATTAGGGAGATAATTTTATGAAATGCGTATGCTGCTCTTTGTACTTGATCTGTTTCAAAAGTGAACGGGTTAGTGACCACGGAAGTAGTCGTTGTTATCGATATGCGTGTGGGGCGATGAAGTGCTGTACATGAAGTAATAATCGATGACCTTTTCTATTTTTGAAATTTGCAATTTGGGAATTCAGGAAGTTTCACATTTTGGAATATACAAATTTAGAAATTCAGATATTTGGTTATTTGGAAATTTGAAGGTTTAGGAATTTAGACATTTAGGAATTAGGAAATTTTGAGATGTAGAGATTTAGAGATTTAGAAATTTAGAAATTTAGAAATTTAGAAATTTAGAAATCAGGAAATTTAGAGATTTAGGGATTTAGGGATTTAGAGATTTAGAGATTTAGAGATTTAGAGATTTAGAGATTTAGAGATTTAGAGATTTAGAGATTTAGAGATTTAGAAATTTAGAAATTTAGAAATTCAGAAATTTAAAGTTTCCACACTTCCATATATTGAAATGCTCTATTTTCCAAATTTCCAAATTACTGCTTTTCTACACATATATTTGTTTATGCACATTCGTGTACTAACGTCCAAGTTTTTAAATATAAATATATGATCATAAGTGCTCCTACACTTCTAAATTCCCAAACTTCTGAATTCTCGCATCCAAAATCTGTCAAAGAAAAACAAAATTTATGCATCGTTTCCTCCGCTTCTCATCTCATGCCTACATAACCCATGCATACCGGGATCTACGAGCTTTTCTACAGGCTCCCAATCTCGCCATTACTGGTCTGTCAAAATAAGAAGGAAAAAGCGTTAAGTAAAGAGAGCGGCTAGACTGGTCGATGAAAAAGTATACTCACAATGAAAAGAGAGAAAAACGGCGGAAAATATACGCTTCTGTGCGAAAGGCCTAGTGAACGAACTTTTCTATCACCGGATCTCGCGGCAATACAATTAAAAAGATTGCGAAAGTTTGCAACGGGAGCGCGTGAAATCGCCTCCGGCTTTCGTAAGGTCACTTAATTTCGCGTTTCGAAAGCCTTGACAGCTACTGTTTGTCTTCCAATTTGCGATCACGACGCTCGAATCCTTTCATTTCGAAAGAATTTCATCGAAGTCGAATATTTACTCATACTTTTATTCTATTATACGATTTCAACAACCTTTTCTGCTCAATGAGGGTACGATGATTTTTTGTTTCATTTTCTAACAGAATTCGGGATTCAACTTAATGAACCACGAACTAGTTAGGTTATGAAATCAGTGAATCCACTCGAAAGGCAAAAATAAGCATACGACTGGCGAGGGTAAATTGTGTGCTTTATTAAAACTAAAACTTGATTTAGCACTTATGAAAAATACTAACATCTCGCAAACTGACAGCGGACTTTATAGATAAATATAAATTTGGTTGTGTACTGTTTGAGAGTTAATGGAAATCTACTGACGAGAAAAAGTAATGTTCTCTCCAGAAAGAAGTATGTAGTGGGGACTAGGGTACTGCTGGGCGTGAACAAACGGTTGAGTCAAAATTGAACTATTTTTAACCCTTACCAAAGCTCGTCGCGAGGTCAATATGACGTCAGGTAAAAAGTATGAAGTCGTTTGTCACCTAACGGTTCGACACTTGTAAAACAATAAACCGAGTTGGCGATAACAATTTGAAATTTTCTGGATTTCAAGATTATGTTCTATGTGACTTACAAATTTTCTTAATTTGGAAATTAAAATATTTCATTGCGTTCGAACTTCTAAATTTGGGAATTTCTGAATTCTTGAGTTCTAAAGCCAGATAAATTCAAATTGAACAATTTTCAATTTCAAAATTTGTTACAATGAGAAATTAAAAAATTCTTCATTTATATATTTTTGAATTTTTTGTTTTAAATATTTCGAAATTAATAATCCACAGCTCTTTAATTTTTATATTTCATGATTTAAAAGTTTATAAATTAAAAAATTTGCGAAGTTGAAGAACTGAGATATCGAGTAATTGAAAAGTTACACAAGAGCAAAATTGAAAGATTGACAAATTTTTAAATCGAAGATTTGGAGAATTGAAAATTGGAAATTAGAAAACTGAAATAATGATACATTGACGAGTTAAAAAATGGAAGACGGAAAAAATTAAAAAATTGAGCGTTTTTTAGTTTGTACAATTTCAAATTTCAGAATTTGTAAATTTGTAAGTATTCAAACGCGTAAATTTGAAAATTTAATAACTTCTTCATTTTTTAAGTTGGAAATATTAAATTGAAAAGATTTCATTTGATTAAAACAATTTGAATAAATGGAATGGTTTAACAATTTGAAAATTCGAATGTAGTGTATTACTTCAAAGTAACATGGTTGGTAATCAATATTCAGGTTCTGAGTATTCATAACCATTAATACTCGTAATTTATACTCTGTTTGATATTTCTCGACAATATTTGTTTAATGAACTCTTACGCTATTCATCGAAGCTATTAAAATTGCGAAGTTGAAAGTTTCCTTTAAAATTGAAAACTCCGTATTTCCATGCAAAGTCAGTATTGATTTTAACAGCGAAGAAACTAGGCTAGATATTTCTTTCGATATTCCCTTAAAGCTAATAATAATACGAATGTTTTATTTATGTGATAAGAAACAAATCTTTTTACTTTACAAAATGATTTTTACAAGTTGAAGTTTGTTGAGTCACTTTGAGAAATACTGAATTTGGAGAACATAGAAATTTGGTGATATAGGGATTTGAAAATAAAGGAGTTGCGATATCTAGAAATGAATGAATATAGATCTTTGGTGATATAGAGACTTTAAAATATGGAAATTTGGGAAGATAGATACTTACAAATGCAATATTCAATACTTGAATATTATAGAAACTAGAAACTATAGCAATTAGCAAAATACAGAAATTTGGAGATATAGGCATTTCGAAAAATAAAAATTGCAATATTGAAATTTGGAAACCTACAAATTTGTGACTACAGACATTTAGAAATATAACCGTAAAAATTTAGAAATTATAAAAATTTCTAATATAGAATTTCGAAAGTAAACGCGCCCGTATAGTTCCTTGAGAAAACATTAATATTATCAAAGGTTAATAGAAAGATTTGGCAATATTGTACATGTTCTGGCAAGTAATTATAAAATTAATTGCAGTAAATTTGTAAAATATTCTCACGAAACCGCTGAATTATTTGTTCATTTATATGGCTGGTACAATATGTCTCCCTCCGTACATAAAGTTTTAATTCATGGTGTCGCAGTCATGAAAAAAATGATTTTTCTACTTTTAATTAAATAACCAAACAAAACTTAAACAAAAAATTGTTCAAAATTTTTAAAAATTAATAATTTAATATCGAATGCTCCATTTTGTAAATGGATACATTTGACAAATTTTTAAACTCAGATTTGATAATACCGATCTAAGAAACCTACAGATATCAAGTTTCAAATAATTTTGTTCACGATTAATTGCGTTATTCATTCTTTATCACTATTTTTAGATTTCGCCCACCGTGTGCCGCCGCGATTTCTATTGACCAATATTTCGCGTCGCATTTCCTTCGGGGCGTCGAGCTTCCAGAAATGGATTCTAAATTTTCGAGGAACTCTCTTTCATATTTAAATGCGCGCCTTACGTGGAATCACCCAGCCCGTCGAACACGTGACAGCTGCGACATATTTTCGAATGAAACTGCGCTCTGGATGTACGCCGGGGGCTGGCTTATTCATCTTCCTTAGACGTTTCGCGATAACGACGCGACGACGTATGCGCCCGCTCCTTTTTCGATAAACGAGTAACGATGCTTTCGTGCATTTACTGCATAAATTGCTAATGACAAGGAAACTCTATTTCATTACGAATCCCAACGCGGTTTGCACTTTGACGATTATTAAATCCCGAATCATGCTGCTTGTTCCGCTGCATCCTTTGATCAATATTCGATTTCCAGGCGAGAAAAAATTTAGCCTGCAAAGTTATACGCAGGAAGATTTTTGTGCAGTAATTTTCATGATAGATAATTCACTTTTATGCTGTTAGGCTACGCAAAAGTGTTTAAGCTTATTTTCTCTATTCGCGTTTGCAAACTCACACTGTGTGACGATTCGTTTGATGGATTATTTAGTTTTATTTTATGAGATTGTGCAGAAGCGTTTAAAAGTAATTTTCTTCATTAACTTTTTCAAACCTAACTGTGTGATAATTTGACGGATAATTCATTTTAATAGTGTTAAGCTGTGCAAAAAATTTTGTCTTGATTTTAAGATCATTTTCTCCATTAACATTTTCATGTCCAACTGTGTAATAATTTGTACAATATCTATAATAATAGTTTAATAATAATAGTTTTATAGGTAATTTAGTTTTTTATCGTTAGCGCATATACAAAGTTTTGGCTCGTTTTTAAGGTTATTTCCTTCATTAACGCTTTCAGGCCCAACTGTATAATAATAGCTTGTTTGATAGGTAATTTAGATTTATATTATTGGGGGGCGCACAAGATCTATGGTGATTATTAATAAATAATGGTTAATCATTGTAAATGAATGAAATAAATGATGTAGTCTGATCGTCATTTATACCAAATATTGACTTCTTCCTGCATTTATGAGGTTTTTCTTCCAAAATTTACATTCCTTCTGCGTTTATGCGATTTTTCACAAACGCGTGACAATTCTGCGCGTTCCTACGACAGCTAACGACATGCGATATTCATTATTCGTAAAGACAATGTTCATGAACCGATAATACGGGTACGTCGTCATTTGGAAAGCGGGGAATAAAATATCAGCCGTATCATTGCTAATATTTTTCTCGTGGAAACGCCCTGGGTTTCGTAGCGCGAGGAATAGAAGAGGCTCGTCCGGAGGCGATAACTCACCTTCTGCAAAATCCTTAAGGGCGCAACGGCGAAGTCAGAACGGAAAGAGAGAAAAGAAAGGGGAGGATCGAGAGAATAACTCAAATTTATGAGGTGCAGAGCCAGACGAAATTCCCGTTCGTAGCGTTCCCCTCGAGTCCACTTATACTCGATCGTTCCCGAATACTTCCCTGAATTCGCAGTCGTTCATCGGTATCGAATACGCCAGGCTAAGTGGTTTCAGTTTTATGTTTAACACCACAACAGTGAAGGCGAAACTATTTCTACCAAAATCTGTCAACATGACTGACCTATAAAAAATAACTAATAAAATATTCTTATATTTATTGATTTATAAGTATCTTACAGGCGGAATTGTATCTTATGGAACTACAACTATTACTACGACTATAATGACAACACTATGATAATATAATTCGACCCTTCTTTTATTTTTTCCAATTGGTTCCGTCAGCTGCAAGTTCATTTTGACGATCTCGTGTATTTTCACTTTCATCTTCAGAACTGGAAGGAACACATGCACGTCTTCTTTTGTACAAATTCAAAATATTTTCTAAATCTCCTTCCGAATAAGTTCGATTTCATTCTCTTCTAATTTATTTTCTTCACGCCCATACATTCACTATCTTCGATACCAGATCACTCCATTCGCATATTCTTAATTTATTGCAACAGTTTAGAGATTTTCAATCGTTCTGCTATTTTTCTTACTTGTAATATATGGTTATATGTATACTTAAAAAAGACTTTGGTCCTATTCTAATGACTATGGTATACAGAATGAATGCATGAAACAACGAAACATTTTTTAGTTTTCAAATAAAACTATTTCCAAATTTTCCAAGTTTCATGTTTCTCAAATTGCAGATTTTCTGATGTCAAAATATTAAGTCTATTATCAAATTTCCCTGATTTCCAATTTTCCTTACTGTCTTAACTTCTCAATTTACTAAATACAACACTTCAGTTTACCAAACTTTACATTTCTCTAAATGCCTCAATTTATTACACTTCACTATCCCAATTATCAAACTCCCCTTATTTCCATATTTCACAGTCTCCAAACATTCCCAGTTTGAGAAATAACAAGCATCGCTATAGCACTCATATCGTTGTTTAGATTTAATATATAAATAAACAACAACCAATCATTCGTTCCAACCGTTCATTCGCCCAAGAAACATTTGCTTATTTATCAAAAAAATTTATACGTGACTAATTTTCAGAATAAATTTGTTCATAACTGTCCCCTCGATTAAGTGTCGGCGTAATTTACCAATTTCTGTTTGAACCTAAATCTATACCAATTTTAATTAAATTAACGATGACTGGCCGTCAAAAAACTCCTGACGATTAATAAGTTGATGAGTGCAAAAAATTTTTAGCAGTTTACGATATTTGGAAAATTTTACGAAATTACGAAAATATGTTGATTCTATGTAAACGTTTAATCGAATACGACGATTAACAAAAATGCTTTGTAATACAACATTTATCTCGACGTGAAGTGAACAAATTTCCATGGAATAAAACCACGATTTGCAATTTTCTTTTCGAATAAATTTCTAACAAGGCATACTCTCTAAATAATATTTAAGGATCGCGTAATGGTTATGGTCTTGCGAGCATTCGCGTCGATAAACGATACTTTACTGCTAAAAACTATGACTGGTGAATGGAAGCTGGAATAATCAATGCGTATAATAGTTAAATATTGAAATAAGAGGAAAAGTTCCGAGGATGACGCGGCAACGTTGTAGAAATATTGCTGCAAGGGATTAATTTTTACTGCGTCGTAAAATTCTTGGATGATAAGGAAGAGCAAAAGTATGGTGATTTATGTATGATACTCCAGGAGTTCGCCTCCCTAATACTTTTCAAACCGAATTTCCAAGAAGTATGGGCCTTCAGAATTTATAGTCGTTGGCTCTCACGACGTTGCGTTGGCATAAAATTTTTTTTAAGTAATCAGACCGAGCTCTTAGAATATCTATAATATAAATCACTTTGGTATTGAATATGTAATAATAAAAGGAAAGGAATTCAGTTTAACTTTCACTTTTCTCCGGCGATGGAAACGTAGGACTTTTTTCTCAATTTGTTAAGAGTGAATTATTTAACCACATAAATTCATAGTTTTGCATTATTTTCCTTCTATATTCATATAATTTTGTACATTGAAGTGATTTGTTCAATTATGCATCCCCTTGCATTTTTTATGGCGTTCTTCGGAGATTTCTATAACTGTTCAATTTAAGGGTTATCTCGCTGGCTAAGGGTTAAATTCTTCGAATTAAAAAATAATTAAATTAACTGAAATCGTATGATTTAGGTGTTTGAAGAGTTCCTGCAAGGAAATTTGAGGTATTGCGACATTAAAGAAAATTTCTCAGAAAATATTCAGAAGAAACCAATTTCCTTTATTATGTATTTTCCATCACCTATTTTCACTCTATACCAAGAGAGATTTCGTATTGGACGTCTGATTAAATCAAATGTGTACAGTGTGATGTATTGCTGTGTTGTAGAATAACGTTGACCCATTGTTAACGAACATCTTTGTTCCGTTTGAATTTTTTATCACTACTATTTTTCCAATTTCCGTTCTCAACTAAAGCGAGCATTGAAAATGTAAGATAAATAACATATATCTGTTAGCGACAATATTCATTTCACTATTTATTACGTTTTATTAAAAACGGCAGTCAAAACGATTAAAAGGTTAAAACATAAAAGATCGCATTTCTAACAGCGACAAATAAACTCGAATCATCTGAAATGCTCGCAATCTGATGGCGGATGCACGTCGTGTCCGATGCAAGTACCGGTGTCATTATTAGCACGACTTGATTTCCGGCTGCATGGTCGAAGCCTGACATTCGATGCGAAGTCACGACTCACGTACTCACACGCGAGCACGGAATCTCCACACTGTGTGTAGGTGTATCCGATAAACGTACACGTGTGCACACCGCAGGTTATCGATCGGCCGTGACTTTAGTCAGAAGGCTTTACAAGCGATTCACTCAGAAGTTAAAGGTGGTATTAGCGTGACACGCCGAAAACGTGTTCACAGTTGCCCGGATAAGGGCCAGGGAGAGGTAAGAGGGCACGGGAAGGAAGAACGGGACGTTCCACGAGACTGGTAACTGTAATACTCTTTGCTTAAGCGATGGCCCGCTTCGACATACGGCACTGTCGCATGTTGAATACTTCATGCTTCGAATCCGGAACGAGAACGCGTGTGTTTGCCGGCCGACCCGGGAAGGACACGATTATCCTTTTACGGGGCAGGGAAACGAGGTTGACGTACGTTGAATAAACCATCCTCGAAACGTAGAAAATGAAAACTCAGAAAGAACTATCGGCCGTTCGGTTTGCATTTTTTCTTTGTCGATCGATCGATCCCCCGTGGCTCGACCTACAATCGCGCGCTGTCGAATCCATCGCGCGTTATTTATTTCCGAAATAGAATCCTTTTCAGGATAGCAAGCTAATTGAGCGATTGGAGAACTTTGTACCGTGCTCGATTTATAAGATTTTGATGTACGAGTTTCAAACTGAGGAATCTTTCGCCCGACGGATAATTTATCAAATTGAAACCGATTGGGAGAGGCACCTTTTTCTTGAAGGCAAGGAGAAATTTATTAGAGTATTAAATAATATTATGTAGATATAAATTTTATGAAAATAAATCTTAGATGACAGTATGTTGTTTTGAATACTTCACACGCGCCCATTTTGGAAGTGTCCACATACATAATGACATAACATGGCAACATACGAAAATACTTCTAATATGAATTATCTGAATAATTTCATGATTTTGTTAATCGTTTTATAATTAATCGTTCGTGGAGTTATAATCATGAAACGTTTTACAATTTATATTCGTTGATGCTCAAGTGATTTATATTATAATTGCAGACTTATTGGCAATTTCTGCAAATATAACGAATACTAATGAATTGTAATACTATTAAATACTATAAAAATATTATTTGAGAAGACTATTGTTATAAGAATACTATCTGAAAATCTATTATAAAGCGTTCATAAAAACATTTACTTGTCCACATTTTATTTCCTTTTATTGTTAAATATTTGATGTTTAAATTGTAGAAAATTTATTTATAAAATATGTTTCATTTTACAATATAACTTCTGTTTCATTTATTCCTTGTGAATGGACGTGTAAACTGATCGAAATAACTGAAATGTATGGAATTTTAGAGAAAAAGAATTAATGTGAGTAAATATGTCGTGTTTCATTTTGAAGGTTAGGTTTAGCTTCTTTTTTTCGTTGTTAATTTATGTGTGAAACAGTTGAAATAATTCTGAGAAGTTTACAGAATTTTAGGCAAGTAAAATTAGTATGAATAAAAATATCGTCATATTCTATAATTTAGGTGCAGTTAATTTCTTCCTTATGAATTGAAGTATAAATAAGTTTGCGAGTTGATGATATTTTAGATAAACAAAATTACTGTTATTAAATGTACGGTGTGTCATTATGCAGGTTAGGTTCATGCTTATTTCTTCTGCATGTGTTAAAATATAAAAATACCAAATTTTTAAATGAAACCTTCAAGTAAGGAAGCTTCAAATTTCCAAACTGAGAAATGTAATGATTTATAAAATATGTTTGATAATTCAGAATTGTAGAAATTTAACAATTTGATAATTAAGAAATCTAGAAATCTAGAAGTTATTATTAATAATATTAATATTTTATTCATTAATGTATAACAGTTTATACCATTAGTGTTCTCAACATTGTTATAAACAAGTTTGTATTATGAATTACTGAATCATAGTTCATACGCGTGACAGCGTGAATGGTAGCGAATAAGAATACGAGTCGTTCATAGTTATTCAAATTTACAATGAATAACATGCATCACTGGTTTACCCGGTTTATATCGCTCGCATTTTGGAAGTTATTATCAGTTACTGCGATCGCTATCAATTCCAGCCTTGTTACCATTATTATTATCTTCTATTATCTTAACATTTATATCAATTATCGAGTCACGCGGAATGTATTATTCATCAGATTCATTGAACCATGCATTGCCAATAAATTTCCAAACAGGTTGCTGCAAAATTTACCATTCCCCATAATATATTTATTTTGTATAACTAAATATAGCAAAGAAGAGACCGCATAAATGCATTTGATTCGACATTATTTCGCGGATGCGAATGAACGCGCGAAATGGTGATCAACTGTTAAATATTACCTCACGGATGATTGCTTAATGTATGTTTAATTCGAGCTCGTTGAATTCACTAACAACAATAGCAAAATTTGTATTATTGCGCGAACGCGTATCGTTAAGCAATTTCCTTGCGAAATTACAGATTTAACAAATTATTATTAACTAAAGTTTGTTTAATTTTTATCATAGATAACTGTTACTATCATATTACATTTTCCTTTGCACTTTCTTTTGTCTACACGTCAGTTTTAATAGTATATTATTTGAAACTTTTCACATTCAAACACATGTTTACTTACCTTAATTTGACTTATTTAATGTTTTGGAAACTTATTATTATTTTCACAATTTTACACTTTGATTTATAATATGAATAAATCTTAATTTACAAAATAAGAGAATATATTTATTCGCATTAATTTTACTTGCCTAAGGTTCTGTAAACTTACAATTTCTCAATTTAAAAATTTCTTAATTTGTCAATTTTTAAATTTGCAAATTTCTTGATTTTATACTTTCCTTATTTCGTAATTTATAAATTTGCTAATTTCCTAATTTCCAGATTTCTAAATTTTCAAATTATCAAATTATCAAATTATCAAATTCACTAAAATCTACACTTGACCAATTCTTTATTCCCATGTGCAAAAAACTGGTAGTCTGGAACGTGCAAATATGAAGTTACAGAAATCTCAAGGTTTCAGATTTCCTGCGTTTCAACATAAACGTTGTCAATATCGTCGAATCAGCATCTATTTCTCATTACACGTTTTTCCGTAAGATTAAAAAGAGAGGGTACGTTTCAAATATTTTCAAACTACTAGAAACTGGTTGGACCTCCATCGAACTTCTCAATATCAACTCGACAAGCTTATTTACAGTGAAAAAGAACGCGTTGAGTCAGACAGAGTATTTAGCGAAATCCTTCGTTAGAAGTTCTGTTGAAGTTGTAATCGAGTCGAAGAACAAGGGGTACGCGTTTCTCGTGTCGCATAACTCGTTTATCGTTGGCGAGTTCCACCGTAGAGGTCGACTGCTGGAAGGCAGGAAGAAAGTGCACTGTTATTGGAAACTCTCGGTCGCAGAAGCTCGTAGCATGGCCTCAACGAATGAAACCAGAAGTAATGGCATTAAGAAACCCCTGAAGGCTAGAGACTGCAGCCCCCTAACTGTTAGCCCCCCTCACACACCCCCGCCCCCTTTCGATTCGGTTTGACCCTTTCTCCCTTAACGATGGTCGACGAAATCACCGCTGCTACGACAACGACGACTTCGCCAACGAGCTTCGAGACATTGTCACTGGTAACTTAATCAGATCTGACTTTCTGTCCGCTTCGTACACGAGTATCAGCCGGTACGATGATATTATAAGGGTTGAAAATCGGATTCTTTTCGATCAAGTTGTCTACGTCCGAGGAATTGTTACAGGCTGTCGAATTCAATAAAGAAAACTGTTCTTATTGTCGGACACACTTCGTGTGGATGCAGTTCGATGTTGCGTCTTGGACTTAATTCAATACGATCGAGGTTTTTAATTCATGAACAATCTTCGTGAATTTGAGGATTTTGGAATGTAGGGATTTGAAAATATGTGGATTCGATTATTTAAGGAATTATGGATTTTGTGATTTTGGAATTTGTGGATTTCGAAACTTGAATGCTTCAAAATTCGAATGTGGAAAGTTATGTTCTTGAAGATACATAGGTTTGAAGATTTACAGTCGTGGACAAAATTAAGTGGACAGGTATCATAAATAACAAAAGATTAATTTAATTTAACTAAGAATGCCTATAAATCAAAACTTTATTGTACAATTATATACATTAAATAAATGTTTTTTCAAGTCTACAAAAACATTTCACGTTCTAAATTTAGAATTTATTTAAAACATTGTAGTAAAACAAAAATTTGTTTACATTTCTGCAATGTCCACTTAATTTTGTCTATGAGTGATGTTATCGAAAATATACGAGTTATCGAAGTCGAATACTTGAGAATGTAGAAGCCTGGAAACCTGAAGATTAAAAATTTTTAAATACTGGCAATTGAAGTACGGAATTTAGAAATTGAAAAATGTATAGTTCACGCGTATAAAACTTAGTAAAATTGAAATTTCTTAAAAGTTCATACCAAATTCATTGCAGAGGAACAGTCGGACATTCGCAAGCCAAAATTTTCCGACATAAGATTATTAAAAATATGCACATGCCGGGTAAGAATTGTCGGCAAGTTCAAAATTTACTTTGACATTGAAGTTGGTGCGATTAACGGGTGAATTATTAAATGGTTGAACAACCTCCGAAGTGGATCGAGGCTCTAGAAGATTTTTCGACTGTAGCGAACGAGGAGGATCTCGATCCGCACGCAGCACGTACCGCGCCACAGTTTACGAGCACTTTGTGCAAATTGGTGGTAAAGTTAGCGTCTTAATATACATTGGTTAAACTGTTCACCGAAGTTTGCCAGCAGACGAAGCGCGATGCTTGCTATGGTCGGTCCACTTTGCAAAGCTATTTCCAAGACTATAATTAATCTCATCCTGCGAGACCATTGCGAAACATTGAACACGAGAAATTAATACGTGGCAATAATTTCTTTCTAGATGTCAGTCGTTATTCGCTCTATAAAATTGTTGAAACCGTTACGAGACGATTTACGACGCACGGCGAAGTGTACCAGCAATGTTTGTACATTTTAACACCGGCTACGTATTTTGACGATTTTCTCTACCGCTCTTCGTTCTCGATATACGCTTGTTTCCGGAATTTTTTACCCGCTCGTGTTACCCGGCCAGATCATAAAAATCACCGGATAACCAGCGCTGTAAACTTTATTCCGGCTGTTTGTCGACCGGTGTGCAACGAACGATATTAAAAAAAGAAAGTCACGTGTGCACACCATCGTCAGCTTCGTAATTGGATCCGCAACTGTCGTTAATGCGTGTTGTCCAAACGAGGGAACAGGTGTTAACGAAACGAAAACACTTGATACGCGTTCTGTTGCTATTCTTTTATGATTGTACCGGTTTGCCCAAACTTTGTTTTGGACGAGGTGCATCACTGTTCAAGTATATCGGTACGAGGACATGACAGTAAATTTTAGAATTTTTTAATCGTGTAATTAAATTGTGTAAATCTAGAAATTTTCATATTTCATAATTTTGTAAATTTTAATATTTAGAAAAATGAATTTTCTGTATTTCGAACTTCTCGTATTTGCATATTTACAAATGTATACAAATAGGATGTTTAAAATTGGAAAATTGTTAGGTTTTCCGACTGGTTAATTTATAACTATCAAAATACACAAATTTACCAACCTCCACATTTTCAGATGTGAAAATTTTTTTTTCAAAATTGACATGTCCTTGGTTGTTATTCCGCCAAATTTAAAAGTTTTCGTATCTCTAAATTTCTAAATTTCTAAATTTCTAAATTTCTAAATTCCTGAATTCTTAAATTTCTGCAATTATTCATGTCTACATTTCTAAATTTCTAAAATACTTCATGTCCACATTTGTAGATTCCTAAATTTCTAAATTCATACAACGTGCAATTCTCAATTCCCCTATTTGCGAATTCTCTAATTACAACATTTTTAAATTTCGAGATCTAGTGGCTAGTAAATTAACCGACCGAGTCACGGAAAATGGAGACATTCAAATGACGATACTTTCTGCTGACAAAGTTTCATTACTTTCGTCGGAAGTTAAGCGAGAAAGTCAATCGGAAAACGATATCCGATAACATAAATCTTCGTGTGTACGCCACCTGGCATGGCGTGTGTGCACGTGGATGGACATCGGAAGACACGCAAATTCGTACAACTGTTTGAATATTCTGCAACCATACGCGGAAAAGGTAGGGTTGTTACGGTGTTTCTGCACGACATCAAATGTTCCATAAAATTTGTGCACATCAGGAGGAAATTGATGAAAACTTATACTGTTTATGATCGCAGTTATACTACTAATAATAAAAAAAAGGCAGTACAAGAGTCATATAAAATGTTGAAAAATTAAGGTAACTGCAGTATAGATACTACAAAGAATAGTTGTCTGGTATGGAAAATTGTCTAACATTATCTACCATGAAAATAACACGTAGATTCAGTCTGAGTAGTTGAATATTTCAGAATTTACTATTTATTTCTCTAATTTATTCATTACATATTATATTTATATGATTTTTATACATACACGAATAAACCAATAGTGATTTATGTAATTTATATTGATATACATTACCTTCTCCAATCATTAACTAATTTTATGTATACGTATGGATACGTATGTATACGTATGGGACAATGGCAGTGATTAAAATTCGTTTGAAACTATTGGAGCATTTATCAATAGACGCATAATACTATCTAAATGTTCATGCAGAGTGTTACATAATATTAACTATATAAACTTGTATAATCGTCTGTACAAGCAATATAAGAAATATACTATAACGTATTATAATGTACTATCATATAATAATTGTAAATAGAATAGTATATTATAGAATGGTATTAATTACTACTACATAATTGTAGAATAGTATAGTATATTGTAGTACATTGTAGAATAGTATCTCGTATTTATAAAGTTTATAGTAAGATATACAATTGTACATGTACCACATATACCGTGCATCAGTGTATCGACCCTATTATATGTATATTGATACATGCTGAAATACTTTCAAATGAATTTTTATAGTATAAGCTAAGCCATTACTTCCACGGCTAAACGGAAACAAACGACAATTACAGAAGGTAACATTTATGATGAATTAGTGTAAATAATTATTTAATTATTAATAAGAATATATGCAGTAGATAGTATATGCAACCCTTGGCGTTTTAACGAAGTAGTCAATATATTAAATATCAATAAGATATCGATACTATGCCGACAATCGATAGCAGCACCACTAAACCATATCACTGACTCATCCACTACAATTAATCTCGTGTAATTTTCGTTGAATTTGGCATGGCAGCCGGGGTGTTAAACAACAACCCTCTCGATACGAAGTTGCCACAAGAGCAATGGCACATCTCGAGAGAAGATCGACCAAGCACTTGAACGCGACATCGTGGTACAACAAGCGAAATTCTAGAGCACCGTTCGTTCGATACCAAGTGAAATACATACATACATACATACATAAGACAACAGGCTGATGCCTCGGGTTCACGATGTTGCTCGTGCCTGGCACATCGTGGGTCACGAACTCGCTATTCAACTATGCAATATACGACATAGAACAACGTCGACAAAGATAGGATGGGGAAAAAGGGAGATCGTGTTTTAGGAATAGAGATTAGATCATTCCGAAATTTGCGAATTTGAAAGCTTGGGAGTTTACAGACTCCCGTAATTACCCCGGGATAATTATTATAAAATAAATCCCGGATTGTGTTATTTAGCAATTTAGGCATTTGAGAAATAGGAGATTTAGGAATTTGAAAATTTGAAAACCTCAGCTTCTGGAAATTTCAGAATGCAAGGATTTAATGATTGATGAACTTAAGCGCGTGGTAATATGAACATTTGGAAATATGAGAATTTAAGAATTTAAAAATTTGTAGATCTACAGATATGGAAATTGGACAGTCTCGAACTAACGAAATTTGTAAATCAATGAATTTGAAGATTTGTGATTTGAAAGCTTGGGAATTTGGCAATTTAAAACTGTTTAAATATGTCAGTTTGGAGATTTAAAAAGTTGATATTTGTGAAAGGAGGGTGTTAAAAAATGCCCATTTTTGGCATCGCCTGGAAATGAAAAACTGATGCAGGATCTTTTAGAGTGTCTCCGAAGGAACAAAAAATATCCTTATCACTTTTCCGAGAAACAATGAGAAAGTTTTCCAAAATACATTCAAAGTATATAAGAGTAAAACCGCACTGTAAGCCATACTCGCACACTCATGTAGATGCCAAGTCGGAGCACGCGTTGTTGGATGCTGTTCCCATGTATGTAGCCATGATTTTATGGTACTTTGCATTTGTTCGATTTCAAGCTTCAATTAATCTGCTTGCTGAGTTCCTTACTACTTATTTCGAAGGCAGTTTGGTATCCGAAGAAAAAGACGACAAAATGCAAAATGTACGTCAATTTCGTTATAATTGCATTCATACCTTGAATGTATTTTTGACAACTTTCCCATCGTTTCTGGGGAAAGCGATAAGGACATTTTTTGTCCCTTGGAAGACACTCTAAAAGATCCTGTACAAATTTTTCATTTCTAGGCAATGCTAAAAATGGGCATTTTTTAACACCCTTTGCTAATTGCGGTGCTCGAGTGTTGTAACATTTTTACATCGACGGATTTGAAAATATTGGAGTTTAATCATTCTAAGATTTGTGAATTAAGTTGTTTGAAAATTCTGGAATTTTCAGATTTATTTATTTGAAAGTGTTTGCGAATTAAAAACTGTGGACATTTGACAATTTAAAAATTCGATAATTATTAATCTTGCAAACTGCGGTGTTTGAAAGTTCTTAAATTTTTAAATTGAGGCTTTAAAAGTTCGGAAATTTTGCAATTTGAAATTTTTAAATTCAATAATTTTAAATATTCGAAATTTTTGAACTTTGCGAATTTTACATTCTTAAATCTTGAAACTTCAGAATTTGGAAACTTTGGAAATGTAAAAATATGAAGGTACGGTATACATAGAAGAACGCCTACAGTGAAAGCCTGCAGAAAAACGTGGTGCTCGCGTTTTTACAAATGGACCTCGGATCGCTGTCAGTAAATAAACAATTCCTCGTAGTCTACAGCAACCGGTTCGGCTTTTATTTATGCGCGCACCGACTCTACGTTGTACGTAGAAAATGCTCGCGTGCAAATTACGCGAGTTCGAAGTTTCCATCGAAGCTGAAACAGTGAATAACGCGAATAGTTGGCGGAGAAGAAAGATGGCGCTGGTTGTTGCGTGTTTTTCTGGGCTGCAAACGAGAGCTTGTATCTCGAACGATTTGTTTGTATAGACACGTATATATGTATGTATATTGCCGTGGGTTGGTGTTTCGCGTGATCGTAAAAAATCTTGCGCTTTACTCGATGGAGCTATCGCAATTTATCAGTGGGTTCTTCGTTGTGCTTTTAATTTTCGTTTTCATGCGGTTTTCACGTTTGCTGCTCGAACGCTCAATAATTGCTGTGTATTGAACATTAGCGTTCTCAATTTCTGTTCAATTTTGTGTTAAAAGTTTAGTTGCGTTTATTTACCCATTTTTGACGCAGTACGAATTTTATTCGATTCTCTAAATTCTCTTCAATAGAGATTTTATGGAAGCATACATGCAGTACCTGACAACCGGATCCATCTTTGCTACTGTTCACAAAATGTATATAATCTTACATTTACACCTCTCTTGTCCACAAAGTAGTGAAATAGAGAGAGTAAGAAACAGTGAATTTGAACTAGTATGATTCTCAGATGGAGAATTAACATGGACGTAAAATTTGTGATCAATTAACACTTTGACTGTCATGTCACCCATATTTGGGTGACACTCAAATTTCCACACAGATTCCACAGCTATATTATTCAAAATTTGTTCACTTTTCAATCTGAAAATACTTCCATCAGTTACTTAAAATTACGGCAAATAAATATAACAAGGTATCGTGAAAATATTTAATAAAATTTGTTAATAATGAGAATAATACCTAACGCAATTTTCAATCGCTTTCGTGTGGCAGTCAACGTGTTAACAATGTGATGATAGGTAAAGTGTATTTACAAACTAGTTCTAATTTTGTGGTTGTGTCTGCCATTATTTATTTGTAATACTGATACCTTATACAAAATTCTGAATACATTTGTTTTTTGCACACGAGTAGTTTCAAGAATGGTATATGCAGGCCCAACTTAACCCCTTGCCATATTTTCATCAGCCTAACATGTGATGCACTTGCACTTTAATGCTCATACCATACTCGACTTTCCAATGCGCTTCAATTTGAAGTTCAAACTAAATTATAATTTTACGTAGTCAAGGAGTGCTAAATACAAAATTGACATAACTTTTCAACTTTCTTTATCTGCTTTAATATTGTAATTATGATTAGTTCTGATTAGCGCACTTGGCAAATAAATCATTAGGCAAAGAATTAGCCCCTTGTCCTACACTGTCATGTTAATTGTAACACTCGTAACGCACATTGCAGTTCAAATATAAGAAGTCACAATTGTATTTTTATCGTAATTGAATGTTGTGCCCATTTCTAATTTAATTTACACGATCAAAGATCCTTTAAAATGCCCAATATTTTAACCTTCGTTGTTTGTCTGAAAATTGTATCAACAATTAGTTAGCTGTGAGTAGCGCCATTCGCTGAAAATTGTTAAGTTACCAAGATAATAAGAAAAAAAGTGAAAGTGTTAGCAGCAAATGTGAAACATTTCGTTGCAGGTACAAGAAGAAAGTATTATAATTCGTTCGGCGTTTACAAATGGCTATCTGAATGAGAAGCTAATAATTGTCAGATTAATAAGCGGCTGTATCAAAAAATCTAAATGCATTCTCGCCTATTAATGGTTTCGTCGTGAATAGAACGTTTTTGATCAAAGCTGATGCTCCTATACGATTTTAAAGACGCTATTACTCGGTAGCAATTACTGTCAGAGAATATGGTAATGCGGGTCACGCGGTGTCAGCTGCGAGACGAAGCTGCCGCTGACTCGTTATAGAATTCTTATGTATCAAGCCCTGAAATATGAGCTTGGTTTACCCTCGTTCCTTCAGGAATCCGTCGTGCCCGGCTGCGATATTAAATCTCTACGCTCAGCTTGACAACCATCCCGCCACCTAACAGTCTCTCCGTTTTCCCGTCTAAATCGAGTCGTGTCCTTAATAATAATGGTTCAGCGAGGATCTAATTTAACCCTTTTAGTGTCACCCGAAAAACGATAAATATACGAAAGCGAAGAACTTTCGACCTAAAAGAAACTAAAAAGAGCTTGTATAGTTTGCGAAGAAAAAAATCAGAATTTACAAAACTCAGAGGAGAACATACAAATATAAATCGTATTTCGCAAGTGCCTCTAATAACGATACCCCTTGTTCGATGCTAAAATGGTTGAAATGATAATACTAATGGTACTACATCAGTAGTACCATTGACGTTATTGGGTTAGGTTCTAAAGTAAGCCTATGTGAAGACTTCCATAAAAGATAATCGAATATAAGTGTCGTACCGAGAACGATAGATTTTTTTACAGAAAATTGCGACGCGTTATGTTTACTTTCTATCAAGGTAGATATAACGATGTTACAAAGTTTTCAGTACGAAACCCACCCGCACAGAATAGGAGCAGAGGAAGTATCTAATATAAAATTATTTGGACTATCAAACTGTTGGCAGTACAGCTAACTGAAGGCTCTGAAATTAGCGAACACGGTAAAATCTTGCTTATCGCACGAACGATTGCAAAATAACACGAAATGGGATGAAATACCTGGTTCTCTTATAATTGTTTTGGACGCGATAATAAAGAGTGTCAGTGTGTTACCCATTTCTTGTTGTTCGTTTTTGAAGCACTGGCAATACGGGGATTCAACGTAGAGTCAATTGATTTGCCTAATAGAACTATTCAATGATTCTATATGGTTGATGTTGGGTGAAGGAGACTTAGACCAGATCTCACTAATAATAACTCACGTAACGGCGTAGTGTTCACGTCAAGAATAAAACTTGATACTATCCACCGAGTATACGAACGAAAGGGATTATGTACTAGTTGAAGGGGTTGCGTACGTGATTATTATCACGGATAGGATATCCTCAAATATTTCCAAGAACGGATGCTGTTATTATTTAGATTATCGGACCTGCCTATTTTTCAGAAATTCTAATTGCAGATACATTTGACTACTCTATCGGTTATTTGTTTCTAAAGCTAACCTCGGTCCTCGGTACTGCTCTTCGAGAGCAGGGGTCATTGGTCGTTTAGACGTTCCCTTTCTGATTGTTGGGCTGCTTTGGGTGAATAAGGTGAGGAGTGATAAATTATTTTTATCGGCAACCGTAACATCTGCTGCGGGTAAAGACTAATATTCTGAACTACAAATGTATCTAATGGAACGAAAAAACCGTTGAACTATAGTATTGCAGGAAACTTGGACCGATGTCTAATCCTGTCGCTGCAATATGCATTCTAAGATCTAACACATAACTTGTTGACTATCGCGAACGATCTCGGATGATTGGACACAGCAATCTTCATCAACGTTTCATCTTGTCCCGAGTAATTCGAGGAATAATGGCGCGGAAAGAAGCGACGCGATGGAAACAGAAGCAAAGAACTTAAGTAGCTCGCAAAGCGGTGCTAGCGCGGCAAGGTTGATCCGTTTATTCAGCGACACGTAAGCCGACTCTGGTTTCCTTGTCGACACGAAGGGCACGCGGTAAACTTTCACGGAAAATTCGATGTTTCGGGCAAACAAGCCACCGTCACGACTATTAATACACGTCGTCTTGTCTGTCGTTCAACGTCGGATCGATAGCTTGTACCGATCGTTGTTCGGGGAATAAGGAGTCGTCGGGTCGAGGGGATGCTTTTTCTCGCGGGGATTACTTTCCTGCGCCGGAGAAAACGAAGCCAGAACTAAACAGGGAAAAAAGAGAACGAAACAGGGAGAGAGAGGTTCGAAGTATCGTTCGGGTGGTGCAATCGAGCATCAACGAATTGTGCGCAAGCCACCCTCGGGAATAATCAAGCTTCCGCTAATTATTCAGACGTAATTTTCAAATTTTATGGAAGCGTTTGAGACAATAGCTATGCGAACAACAAACGGTATTTTTTAGTAGCTTTTGATTCTCGGTACAGGGGTTGTGCGTTACTTGTTTTGCGTTGTGTAGATATGCGTTAGATCACTCGTTACATTATTACACATTGAATAGATACCTGATAAAGTGATTAACACTAGTAGTATCGGCATTAAATGTATGCTAACTTCAAAATTGAAAATAAAGTAGAAAAATAAATAAATAAATATTGCAGCATCACCTAACATATACAACCATTCATTAGCTCAATAAAATATGACAGACATTTTGACAAAAGGACAGCAATAAAATTTTGTAATAAAAAATGCCAAACCCGAAACCAGTCATTTTGACTGGTTGGTAGTTCTAGTGTTAATGTTAGATCCCACGCGTTGAATAGATACTTGATACCTTAATAAGTGTTAAATCACCATTTTTTATTAGCTTTTGATCCTTGGTACAGGGGGTGTGCGTTTTTTTTTTTGCGTTGTGTAGATATGCGTTAGATCACTCGTTACATTACTACACATTGAATAGATACCTGATAAAATGAATAATGTTATACCCCACGCGTTGAATATAGTTGAGGATACTTGATAGATCGATAACCGATAGATCACTACGTGCTGAATAGATACTTGATAGCTTAATAGTGGGATAGTAGCGTTCAGAGACGACCAAATTTTTTGTCAAGTGTACAATTTAGAAACTTTAGTACTTATTTGAAAATTTAAGATTTTTGAATTGAAAATTTTGAAAAGAACCAGTTTTGAAATTTGGGAATTTTGAAATTTCAGTATTGGAATATTTGCGGATTTAAGATTTCAGACAATGGCAAATTTGGTAATACAGAGAAATATAAAAACTTGTGAATTTAAGAATTTGGTAATTTGGGAACATAGTATTTGACAATTTTGGTATTTGAAAATTAAAAAATTGCTGTTACATAAAATTTGAAAATTCAAGATTTTGACGATTGGATTTAATTTACCATTAATACTATGACTTTGATATAAATCATAAGAATATAGTATAAAAGAATCTCTAAACATAGTATAAATATATTCTAAATATATATACTGAATATAGTATAATCTTTTATATAAATATAAAAGAGTTTCTGAAGTCCGACAAAATACACAGTACATGATACATTATTCTTCTGTATTTCCACTTCTCTCAACAGCACTTAACCTTTTCCTTTCGTTTTAACATCTCCCACCCGATCGCGACTTTAAAATCAGAATAACAGATCGTTGGTCTCACATAACGTAATACACTGAAACCTGCCGTCAAAACATAGTAAACCACGCGTTCATATTATTTTCCAAAATATTCCCGTTACGACATTTACGTTCCCCGAAGGTTCAACTTCGCTCCTGTGTACATACACATTTTTCCCTGTGAAAATAAAGAGACGTAGCGCAGAAAAAATATCAGATTCGCGCGAAATATACCTTGCACGGTTCTCTTTCGATGCGGAGCCCACCTTTTCTTTCTCAAACACGTTCGCCAAACAGATTCCGCGCGGATCCGCTCGGCGACCAGCGCGGAGCGAAAATTCGTCTAGCAGCAGCGTTCGCGAATTAAATAGGAACCGAGTCTCGGCTGCGTGATTCTTCCTCTTTCATCGGGGGATAGACGAGGAGGAAATGGAAAAAAAAGAAAAAGGAAAACAGGAACGAGCGCAGACGAGCCACAGTCTAGCGAGGTTTGGCAGAGAGCGTACGCGCATCTCACATAATTTTCCGCGAAAGTTTCCGGCGCGTCGTGCAGGCATCGTTCGGCTTAAATTCATTTTTGAGCACCGAGCCGGAGGTCGGGTTTCCACATCTGCATGCGAACCTCGTTCTGTTCTCTGCGTTTTCTCGTTCGCTCTTGTCCTCCATTCCTCTTCCGCCGACTTCATCGCTCCGACTTGAAAGATAAACTCCGACTACGCCACGGCCAGAGTTTCGCGGGGCTTTTTCATCGGAACATGATTCCTTCCTTTCTTTTTTTTTTTTGGCGTTGGAAAACGGGGAGCAAGGAATTCGATCGCTAGACTTCCGGTTATCTTGGTCTCCCTCCAGCTTCCGCTGTTCGAAAAACGGCGAACGACTTTTGTGAACAACGAAGAGGAACCATGTGATTATAGGCCGTCTTTGTGAGGTTAATGAACTTTTTTCTAATCATATGAGATAATAACAACTATGTAATAATAACTCTGTACGGGGGATATGAACAATCCTGTATAATAACTGTACAAGGAAGATAATAACAACTGTGTAATAATAATTGTATAACAAATTCAATAACTGGTTTATAATAGACTGTCACTCGTGACACACTTAAATTGTGTTTGAATCATGAGGAGGTTTGTGAAAATACACGTTGTCGATTTCTATTGCTAAATGTTATTCATTTACTTAACCTCCTGTGTGCTGATCAAAACAATTATATTTAGGAGAAGAATACAGATTCTGAAAGAAACTACAGAAGTTTAAAAAGATTTGAGAACTAAAAATTTGACAATTTGAGATTTAATAAGAACATATTATAAAATAGGAGAATACAGGAATGCCAATTGTATTTTGGAAGTATTGTTAACAACTATATATAGTTGTTCGATACTACAATAATTACAATTTCTTCTATAAATGAAGGTGCGAAATTGTAAAAAATGTTAACATTTTTTCTATAAATAAAATTGTGAAATTGTAATCAATATAAAAATCGTGCCATTAAAGTTATAAAACTGAAATAAAAAAACTCTTTTAAAATATTAAACAATATTATATTACAGGGTAATAATAGGGCAAATACAGTAAATAATATAATCATTCCTAACCTAAAACACAATTTCGAATGACAATATTTATTCTTAAGGGTGAAGAAAGTGTTCGATTAAGATAATTGTTTTATTTTATTGTACCATCTCAATAAATCAAGCAGCCATAAGTACATAATAAATATATACTTATAGTATATATATACTTATAGTATATATTTATTATACGGGGTGTCCCACACAACTGGAACAAGCTGAAACTTAAACGGTTAGGAATAGGAAAAGATGTTATAAGTAAAACTTAAGTAGCATCAGAATATGTGTATTATGCAACTAATTTCATACGCTTTTGTGCATCGGTGCATCATAGAAATGCAACAGGACTTATATTTTAAAAGGATATTTACGATTTTGACAGCACTCGGCGACGCAGTTTCTTGTGTTCTACATAAAAGTACCAACATACTTATGGCCTAAATTTATTCGTTAGGAAGTTGTCGAAGCTGAAAGTTCTATGAATTATTTCGGTCCCTCGGCAAGTGTTCCGAGGTAGCTACGTTATGTTCCGTCACAATGTTTATAAACATGAAACGGCTGCCGGTACCAGTAACCGTAACATTAAGATTTCCGTCAGTAACTATTTACTACCCGTGCACGATCGTTCGGCGAGCCAGTGTTTCGAAATCATGGTATTTACGAATAGTGAAGCAGTTGATACGTTCATTTTGTTTAACAAATGCAATCGAAACGGTACCAGGACTGCATAACTGTATCGAGAGATATGTCCCAATCGACAACAGCTTTCGCGCTCGTATTTTTACAAACTAAAGACCAATTTACGCCGACATGGCTTGTTCCGTGAACCAACACGGGACATGCCGAAACTAACCATTGAAAATAAGGGCAATGTGATAGCAGCGAAATCGATTGGTACGTGAGAGCCGATCTTATGGTTACCGTGATCATCGCACCCCCCGACTTTTTTTGATAGAGTTCCCTAAAAGGTATCATGTATTCACGCCCCATTATTAAACTCGTGGAGCTTCAACAACACATTCGGCAGGGACTGTCCAAAATTGCGGGAAAAGACATTAAAAACGTGTTGCGCAACGTCAAGAAGCAGATGGAAAAGTGCTTGGACTACAATGGAGGACCGTTCCAACACTTCTTGTAACGTAAGTACTCCGAACACTTGTCTAGAGGCCGAAATAATTCAGAGAACTTTTACAACTTCGATAATTTCCTAACGAATAAATTTAGAATATTAGTATATCAGTATTTTTATGTAAAACACAAGAATCTGCGTAGACTGCTGCAGTCAAAAACATAGATATCCATTTAAAATATAAGTTCAGGCGCAGTTTCCTGATACACCAATGCTCAAGAGTGCGTGACATTATTTTGTTTGCATATTATGCACCATTTGACACTATTTAAATTTCACTTATAACTTTTTCTATTCCTAACCCTTTAGGACGTACACCCTGTTCCAGATACATATATGGAACATCCAGTATAGAAAAAGGGAAAGTGAAAATATTTAGTATCTCATACAAATGGCTAGCCAATGATTACAGTAATCGAGGCAAAAATCAAATTCAATCAGTAAATCGTACAAATAGGTCGTTAGAAATTATTTGATGAAGAATTTCTTCTATTTCCAACCCTTTAGGAGGTACACCCTGTTCCAGATACATATATGGAACATCCAGTATAGAAAAAGTGAAAGTGAAAATTTTTAGTATCTCATACAAATATCTAGCCAACGATTACAGTAATCGAGGCCAAAATCAAATTCAATCAGTAAATCGTACAAATAGGTCGTTAGAAATTATTTGATGGAGAATTCGCAAATGAACTTTTCACCTTCATCCGTCGGAAATACCAAGGATTCCTTAATCCGTAAAACAGTTCTCTAATTGCATTGAAATTAGAATGTTCTTTCTTCAAAATAATTACAAACGACCTTGTATAAGCGAACAATGAACACGATGCCGTACAATGCAGCGGTGAAATCTATAGAAAATGTTTTTGATTTATGTTCCTTTACGTTGGCGAGCACAAAATTAACCACATATACGTTCATGTTCTATTTCTCTTTGTATTTTTATGCGGCCGTACCTTTTCTGAAATTAAAAAGGGGCAGGAAAGCAAATAATTAAGCGAAATAGCAATTAACCGGTTGGCTCGGGATATATTTCATTAAGGCAGCGCGAACTTCATTCACTCTTTTATTGCATACTCCACGATTATGTATTATGTTTATACCGACGCGATTGGAAAAATTCTAATTGGCACGCCTCTCAAATTAACCCAACCGCCGGTTTTTTTCACAACTATCGCTGCGATTTATTATTATTTCCGACGTCGGTCGAACGTTTTCTCCGCCGATAATTATTATTTCTAATTAATACCTTTAAAGAAAAAGAAAAACGACATCGAGCAGCACTGAAATCGGAACGCCATCCAAACAAACTCGTCGCGCGATATTTAACCGTTGACTATCGAGACGGTGGGTCATTGTGCACCGACAAATTTCGTTTAATCACCTACTGCAACTCTATTATTTCTGGTTTCGGCCAATCGATTGGAACCGGTAATGATCAGTCGCGTAGTTAGCATTCTTGCCTGGATTGCAATAAAATTTGTATGTATACTAGGAGCGTGAACGTTCTAAACTAGACGTGGTCAAATAGCTTTTGGAAATTCAGGAATTTAGGAATTTGAAAGTATGGAAATTTGAGTATTGGTATGTTTCGCAGATCTGTAAATATAGATATTTCGAACTATGAAATGTAAGAACTGGAGTGAATACTTGTATTTCCTTTGAATTTCATTTGCTGAGTCTATTGAATGTTTGTCAACTTGTTAATTCTTAAATTTCAATTCTAAACTTTTGAATTTGTGAACTTGTAATATTGTATACTTCTGAATTTATAAATTGGTTAATTTCAAATTTGGAATTTAGATATTTAGGGATTATGAAATATGATCATTTGGAATGATTCGTACATCTGAAAGTATAAATATTAGCAAATTTAGAACTGCAGAAATTTAGACATTAAGAAACTTGAAAATTTAGAAATGTAAGAAATTGAGGGTTCGAAAATTTGACAAGGTAGAAGATAAAACACAAAGGGGTTTGAAAATTTTAAATGGGAATTTGGAAACTTAGGAATTTGAGAATCGGAAGACACGTGGAATGTTGCGCATTTGGCTATTCGCAAATTTAGAAATTTTATTATTTTTATTTCAAATGTTTGAAAATTTTGAAATTGTATGACTTAGGAATTTTTAAATTTAGAACTCGGAAAATTTGAAAATTCCGACAGTTTGTATGTTTAACATGCATAATTAACAATTGATGATTTAGAAACTTAAAACTTGAAAATATGCAAATATTGACTCTCAAAAATGTGAATATTTACAAGTTTTCAATGTTAAAACTCACGGATATCGAAGATTACGATGTAGCAAATACGGAAATTTGCGAATTAAAGGATTTCGTAAAATTTAAAAACTCAAAAATGTAAGAAGTCGTCATGTAGAAATTTCGAAATTCGTAAGTTGTGAATTTAGGAACTTGTAAATTGTGGATCTGAAATATGTAAATATTAGTATTTCAGAACTTGAAAATTCAGAAAGTTGGCAATTTGGAATATTGCAGATTTGGGAATTTGTAAATTTAGAAAGTTGTAAATTTGGAATTTGTAAATATAGAAAGTTGTAAATTTGATAATTTTAAGATTTGAAAATTTAGAAATTCGATCATTCAAAAACTCTCAAATTGAAAAGTTTAAACATTTCCAATTTATACGTTTCAAAATTAAAGCATTCTTAATGCGAGAAACATAAAATACCTAACCCATTCGAACACGCACGTAACTGGTAAGTACCTACACCACAAAACTAGTTACCACGAACAGAATTGAAAACTCGAAAGCCGTCGTAACCGACGGTAATTGCTATGGCGATTGTTTTCTTGAGGTAAATACTATACTTGCTTACAACATTTAGCGATCCCACTATAAATAGTTAGTCGCGAGCGATGGTATCGTTTATAGATTATTCGCTCGATAAATAAATTGGAAAATCGATACTACATGGAAGTTGTAATGACTGGTCGTTTCAACAAACGGGAGAAGCGGTTTCAAAATGGGTTACCGAAATACGATTCTCGCGCGAGAAAGCGGACTCTGCTGACTTTAATTGCACTGGTATTAATTTAATAGTACCCCGATGAAAACTTTATTCAATTAACGCTAATGGCCTTCAAAGGCGGCGTGTAATTGAACGAGCTAACGTAAATAATCTCTCGATCTCCGAGTTTCCTCCGGAAAACGGAGAATTATGGGAGATTGCAAGTGAATCTTCAAATGTCGCCCAATTTATTTTGCAAGTAGAACGGATGAGGGAATCTACCGATTAAAATCAAAATCGTGATTGAAAATTCTACAAGCACAGTTTTAAAGTCGAAGAAATATCAACTTCGCTTCCATCCGTTGAATTTTGAACACAGGTTTCATCCTCCTTCGCGGTATAATTAAATTTGAGGATTAACCCTTTGCGCTCATAAGTATTTTTACCATCAGCAAGTAGCTACTGTAAAACTTTCTGGTTAAAAAGTGTTATAATTTTTTTTGTAATAGTCATATTTTTATTATTTTTGAGTATAATTAACAGAATAATATAAGCATATACTGAACAGAATAATACAAACGTTTATTGAACAGTATAAGATTGACAGTTTATTAGACGTCATAGACCAAAACAGATGAAAAATAAAGAGAACATAGAATCAATTAATCAAAGATATAACATAGATGAAAAAACATCAAGGAAACTAACTATCGCTGTCAAATACATTATTTGACCATAAACTTATTTAACATAAAGAATACGACGAATGCAATGAATGAACGAAGCTATTGCTGTTTACAACAATTATTGATTGCTAATATTATCTGTTTCACTGTTTTCAAATGTAGGTAAAAGTTATTTATTAAAAATTTTTGCACTAAACCAAATGGCGAGTGAGAGTCGCCTCGATCGCAAAGGGTTATATATGCTATCTATCATTATAATCGAGTTCATACAATTTCTAATTTCTTGTTATTATCGTTATACGAGGTCTGTCCCAAAAGTATCCGACCTTCCTTCATATTTCCCTGCTGGTGTTATCCTGCGTCATCGGGCTGGTGGCATCCTTCGAAGTAGTCCCTATTTGATTGTTGAATACGTTGCCAACGACCTTTCCACTTATGGAAACAGTCCTGGAACTCGTTTTTTGGAATAGCCTTTAGAGCGTTCGTCGTATTAGTTTCGACCGTTTCTTTATCGTCGAATCGGTGTCCTTTTAGTGGCATTTTCAATCTTCGAAACAACCAAAAATCGCAGGGAGCTACATCAAGACTGTACGGAGGCTGACTTTGTGTAAATTGTCCCGAGCGATTTTAAGGCGATGGTTTTTCTGTTCCACCGTTAGCAATTTTGGAATGAATTTCGCACACACACGAACCATTTGCAAATTTTCAGTTAAAATCTTCCAAACACTAGTTTTCGGTATTCCAAGATCACATTCTAGTTCTCGGACAGTCAATCGACGATCTTCGTTGATCGCAAGTCGCACACGTTCGATATTATTAGGTGTTGTCGTGGAAGGCCGCCCAGAGCGTGGGTTACTATCATCAGATGTGCGGCCATCTTTGAACCGTTTATACCACTCTTTGATTTGTGTGTTGCTCATACACTCGTCCCTAAATGCCTTCTTCATCATTTCGATGGTCTTCGCATAACTCTTTTCGCGTTTTAAGCAAAATTTGAACCAAATTCGTTGCTCCGATCTTTCCGTCATTTTTCACAATAGCAGAATGCGACAAAATAAAAAACGCTTCGTAAACAAACGCACGTTGCATGTGAACTAAGGTGTCCCGACGAAAACTGCGATATCGAGGGGATTCGTAAAGCTTTGCAGTTGATTCTCATACCCAGCAAATGACGCTAAAATTGTCAGGTGCGAAGAAATAAAAGAAGGTCGAATACTTTTGGGACAGACCTCGTATAGTCAATATCACACTGACTTTTGCATATAGTAGCGTGGGACGAACTTTCTTACAAATATAACGAATGTTATTTTGAAAAATTGTCTACTATCGTTCCATGGTGATATAACGAGAGTCTATTGTAGACATCTGCTTATTAGCATTTTGTATTACAAATTCATCGATTTCCTTAAAAGATTGAGATATTGAATCTGAAATCTTACAGAAATGTCTATTAAGAATTTTCCGTTGCTCATCCGAGAGCCCATATTGTATTGATATTAAATTTTGTGTACGGCTATATGCAAAATAGAATTCGTCGCTGTTTCGCTTGACGAGGGCTTTATCCCGTTAGCGTCTAACGACGTTTCGAGTAATCTTAAGCAAAAAGGAGGCGACAAAGGGATTCCCGTATCAACGAGTCACATCAAAAGTGTGCCGCTCACCGAATTCGCTTGATTATGCGCGAGAGACAAACCTTGTGGATGCAGCATCCGAAATTATTCGTTGTTACACCAACGACCCGCTGTAACATTCAAGGGTGACTCAGAGGAGCAATTTCTAAAACGTGGAATCAACTTTGCTATTGTGCGATACTGTAACCGTGATCCTTGGGGCCGAAACTTTGTCTCCTCATAAATTTCCCATACAAAATTCAACGGCTATTAATCTTTCCTGCTGAACGTTGTCTGCGAAAACATTTCCTCGTGTGTCAGGTATTCCCCTTTTGTTAGGGGTTCTTTAATTTTTTACGTTTCTTTCTGAAACTCGCTCCATTACACAGACGGCAGGCGTTTTGTGTAAAAATTCAAATTTCGGTGGGCGGTGAGAAATTCTAACCTTGTTACACGCTGGAGACGCACAGAAAATTTATTTTGCAATGTTCGTGCGAAGAATAAATTTTTTGGTACTGAAGTTAACAGACTGCTCTTTGAATTAAAATATATTATGTCGTACAGGAAGTCATGTCATGTTTCGCTACAGCTGCATAGATGTACATACAGGGTGTCCCATTTAAGGTGACGTTATACAAAATCTCGAGGACGTGTGATTTAAAAAAAACGAACTGTCACGTGTCCTTTAATAAATCCTGTGGGGAGTCAAATGGCATTACTAATTTTTTAATGCGTGTTTCACAAATGTCAACATAAATGGGACGGCCTGTATATTAACCTGACATATTCTCAATGATCCGAGTTCTTGGTAGGGAATCATGGCTGGTGTTCCTTAAATACTAATTTGTAGAGTGTAAAGAACAAATTATGAGTATATGAAAATTGGCGTATTAACGTAAATATTAAGCTAACGCTGTACAAAATATTAAGCTTGCATAAAATCTGTTTTTCGAGCGCTTTATGAATACACCAATCTTATGTATTTCGTTTATGTTAGGGTAAATCAAACTTCATGAATACACAAATTCTTCGAAACACATTGTACCACAGAAATAGAGTAGATGTTTATGGGCATCATAACAATTCCATATCTCCTAAATTTCAGAAAATAATAAACATCTCCGCAGGAAATGTTGAAAATCATCGAAAGACTAACTAATGTCAACCGAGGACACAGTTCTTACTGAACAGAAAACATACTTCATATTTTGTTTCAGATTTTGTGTGCAATGAAATGTTTTCATAGGGATGAAATGTTTTCCACCTGGATTAACGTCATTATTACTACGCATAGCAAAGAATGTTTCAGATGAAGTTGAATGGTTTTAAGAGGGGCACATTCTGATGGTAAATTTCTTTTTGAAAATGAACATGTAAAGGACATATAAAGGTCATTAATGTTTTTTTAATGTAATCGTATATTTTTTATTGCATCAGTTGATGCTCCTTCATATTCTTTACAAAAATTTATTAAATATTTACATTTTCTGTGTTGATAATTGTTTCTCTCCTACTGCATTATCACATTGAATTCATAATATTGGCCAGAAAGTCACGATTTCCTAACAAATTAGAATTAAAATATCTCCTAAACCAATGATTTTTTACGGAAATAGATTAATACTTTTTTTTTGTAAAAAATATGAAGCAGCATCAGCTGACACTATAGAAAATATATTATTCCATTAAAAAAAAAAACATTTATAACCTTCATATGTTCTTTACACGTCCACTTACAAAAAAAAATTTATAAGAATGTACCCCTCTCAAAACCATTCAACTTCATTTGAAACATTGTTTGCTATGCGTAGTAATAACGACGTAAACCTACGTGGCAAAATGTGGTGACCCACCCTGTATATCCGAATTAATAATACAATGGCATGTCTATGGCGTCCAAGTGAAAACGTGTTGACGAAAAAGTGTAGAACGTAGTGTTGGAAACCGAGGTAATCATATACACAATTCAACACTGGTACTTTATTACAATTATTTATTAATACTTGAACGTTAGAGAGACGTTTTAACAGTATTGCTGTTCGAGACAAAAAGCCGCCTTTTTCGAATTTTAGTTTCATTTATACTATTATGAGGTAAATGGGAGGGGATGGTATGGAAGGGTTTAAGAAATGATAGGACAAAGTTTGTGAGAGACTAATTGTAGAAAGAAACGCCGAATGTACATTAGGTTGACTGATTGCGTACAAAAGATATAAGAGAGTAAACAGAATGACTGCTGCTATGATTTTGGAATTTGCCGGAGGTAGGGGAAATAGTATTCAACAGTAGGAGGTCGATAAAAAGGAACGTGGCGACGAAGTGGCACAGGAAAACACGTCGAAATGACGAGAAACATGGCTGAAACTGAAGGTTTGAATCCCTCGAACGACCGAGATTTAATACAGCTCGCTGCATACTAAATCTGCAGGGACAGAAGAACGTGGTTGCGATAGGGCGAACGAGCGAAACACGAAATGGCCGTGGTAAAAAGGGAGGCTCATCGAAGTCCCTAGCTGCTGGCTCGTTTTTACCCTCGATCGTTCGCAAAGGGACGCTGGAAAAAGAAAAGAGAAAGTGAGGGAAACGGGAAACGAGCAAGCTAGAAGTGGGGAGGCGAGCATTCTTTGGAAATCCTAGAGCTGCTTCTGTAGCGACGCTACTGTTACCGGAGGGGTAAATCGGTATCGTTTCGTTTAAATCCACATCGTTTTACGAGCTGGTGGCGAAATAAAAAAAAAAAAGGGACGAAAGGAAAAGGAGGAGAGAAGAAAAGAGCGGGAAAGCTTTCAGGCGGCGAACGCGATCCTCTTCTGGCAATGGTGTTTATTTTAGAATGCTTCATTTGTCTCTGTAAATGCAATTACGGTCTTCCCGACGGAATCGATTATCGCGTTAGGTTATCTCGTCGACGCAGCGGCTTCTTGAACAACGGGGATTTAAACAGCATCGTTTTCGGCTGGGGATCTTGGGAACTTGATTAGTTTATCGCGCGAATATATACTGGCTGATGATTCTCGTTTAGTTAAGAAATGTTGTGCACCTTATCGCGAGACTTTGACAGCCGACTCGATTTGTGAAAAGTAAATACGACCAAGGGGAGAATGGCACGAAAGAGACACACTCTAAAATATTTCTCAAGTTTGCACAAAATAATACTTAATAAAGTAGCAAACTTAGAACGTTCCACGACATCATCGGTGGTTGAAGCTACAAAAGATCGAGTATGTAAATAAAAAAATGGAAGTATCATTCTAAATACCAGTGTAATATTGTGAATAATAAATAGCAATCTGAAGAGTTAGGAAATTAATTTTTGACAAGAAAACTAACAAACGTGTCAATTAACCGTTTCCCAAGTTTCTTATTTCAATTAGAGAATTATTTATTCTGTGTTGATATTTATCCAGTTAAAGAGTTAGTGCATGTATTTTATCGTACCCGAGTATTTAACCAGTTAAGTGTGTTTGACTATATCCGTTATATAGATGTGGCAGAATTTTTGTGTCACAATGAGTATATTCCTAAATCACAGCTAACTGGTTCACCAAATAAGTCAATATTAGTAATAAAATTGTCTATTTTATAAAATAGATCCACCTATTTGGCCCAATATTTTAACACCGACACTTATTCTGTGATTGACGAGTATACTTACAAGAAGGAGCGCCACAGTTAACTGGTTAAAAATTGTATCTTATATAAGAAAATAATAAATGGATGCTTCGGTGGTTGATAACTTATTGAGGAAAGTAATAAATTATAAATCTAACTTTGAGAGTATTTAACATTGTTAAGTTATATAAATATAATATGACACTAAAACTACCGACGTATAATGTACAATTATTTTGAAGTTAAAAATATAGTTGAAAAATAAATGAACAAACGATGAAACATAATATAAACATAAATGAATACACTTATTCTATGTATCGATACCAATCAAAACAGCTGTTCAATGAGCGGCTCTTAGCAACTTTTGTTGTTTGAAGTAGGAAATTTGTGAAAGGGTCATTTGACCACTTTGGCAGTTTCAGTGTTAAAGCTGAAACTGGCCAGTGCCTGAAGACTTATGGTCGATAGTGCACGTTACAAATGTCATAGAAGGCCAAATGCAGAAAAGTCCCCCACGCAAATGGTAAATTTTTGACCCAGTTCCGCGCGCCCTTTTAAATTAGTTCGCTGAACATGACGGCTTAAACGGAGGGAGAAGAAAGGTGCCACGGGAAATGATACGAAGTGTGTCTACGAAAGGGGAGCCCGTTTCGTAGAAAGGGCAGTGCTCGTAAGACAGCAATCTACAGCGCGGTCCATGGAGAGCTGTAACACAGCCAGAATCGAACTTGTAATAAGGTACACTTCGCCCACTCGCCAGAAGTCGATTGCTCCATAGGGACAACAATCCTTCGTCCCGGGTTTCTCTCTTTCTTCCCGTAACCTTTCGATTCCGTTCGTTCGGGCATTTCCCGCACATATTTTGAACCTTTGAAATTGTTGCGTTTATACGAATCCCATTACTCGGGATTACTTCGCTCTGTTAACCGAGCTTCGTTCTCGGATTGCAACGTAAACAGCGCAGTCGCGAAACGGCTATACAACAAAATAAATCACACGAAGACCGAATAAAAGCGATCATTTTTTGGTTAAATTTTTTTATTTAATTAGTGATAAGTCAGTTTATCTTGTAATCACAGGCGGTTCAAAGAAAATGGCTGATATTGATGTTTCCGACTGTCTACTGTCTATGCATTCCACTTGTTTTCCGTTGCTGAAATGCTGCATGCATGTTCAGATGTACATATGATGTATGTACGGGTGTTGGATGATAGGTGAAACATTTTAAAGATGAGAATACAAACATCCAAAATCGGTATAGTGCATTCGATAGAAACAGAATTGTGGTATCTTCGGTAGTAACACAGTTACACTGTAAGAGTTGGAGAAGAGTTTCCAAAATATTACGTAGGAATATTAATAAAAACCTATGGACTATGTACTTTTGTCGACATTTATGAAGTATCGTATCAATGTTTTATAATACAATGCAGTTGAAAAATAGAAATAAATAGTTCTGTAGTTTGTGGAAAACCATATTCTATAAACAAAATTGATATTCTTCAAAATGATCTATTGACGAATTGTATCATAAATTGACTCGCACAAGAACTACAGTCATGGACAAAATTAAGTGGACATTGCAGAAATGTAAACAAATGTTATTTTATTACAATGTTTCAAGTAAATTTTATATTTAGAACGTGAAATGTTTTTGTAGACTTGAAAAAACATTTATTCAATGTACATAATTGTTCAATAAAGTTTTGATTTATAAGCATTATTAGTTAAATTAAATTAGCCTTTTGTTATTTATGATATCTGTCCACTTAATTTTGTCCATGACTGTATGAATAATTATAGTAACAATTTAATCCATAGTTACTGACATTGGTTTTCGTATAAATATTCGTTTTGCAAACCGAAATCGTCTTTATTATTATCTTTATTTACACGTACTTGTTTTTCGATATTTATTATCAGATTTATAATTATTACTTCATTTTGTGATTTATTGTTAGATATACGTGATATTATTTGTATACTTTAATATTATCATACGTAAATTAGAATCTACAAAATTATAAACTTCTGTGCAACTAAAATAATTGATTTACAGTCACGAATTCATATAAAACATAAATACAATGTTCGACGGTGCCATGAAATATTACGAATAATATTATAGAAATTAAAAAATGCGAATAACATTATAAAGTAACGTCGCAACCGTTTGTAATATGGAAAATATGTTCTCGTCTGACTAAAGATAGAACTTAACTACTGGAAAGTCAATCTTACTTATTACCTGTCATACAGATATTTAATTATCAACTGATAATTACACAATTGAGTCCATGGATTAAAGAAATACTTAATTAACACAGGCTGTGTAATTATTATATCGGTCGCGATTCTCTCTTACCTTTTATATTCCCAAACACACATTTTATTAAACCTGGGTACGAATTATACGACTCGAACACGACGAAACTCGATATTTCTGAAATTGAACAACGATTTAAACGCATTTCTACAAACAAACCAAAATTTTCATTATAAAGATTGCTTTGGAATTAATTTTCAATCTGCTAACGTGCTGGTTCTATATGCAAATATCAGGACCTGTATGAACAATATTTCATACAACCATGTCAGCTGCAGAGTCTGTTAAAAAAATGCAGTGCTGTATCTACAACGACTACACTCTAATGTTACTCCGTAAATACTCCCATTCGAAACATTTTATTCAGTTTCAAAAGACAATAATAATGTGAAATCTTGTTCACATCTCCATTCAAATAATTAGAAACCGCAATGTACAAATAAATAAATTTTCATAGCAATAAAAAGCAAATAAACCAATTTTGATTATAGTACATATAACGAGATATTATAAAAATGAAAGTTAATAATTTCTATAGATAATTTCTATAGATAACAGTAATGTAGCATCAACTGTGTAAGTACAGATTTATATTATCGTTTATGAGATGTCTCCAACAAGATTTATATTATGTGAAGTCTCATTTCTGTGTAGTACTAATTAACGCAATTACAACAACTTCGTTTTAATTTTATTTAGATTACATCTTAACACTAGATTGACGGACGTTTAGTGACCACCTGTGTCTGAATTGAAAATGAATTATAAAAATAAGTAAATAATGGATACTACATACATCGGTTTATAGAAAGATTCTTTATATCGATGAAGGTTAACATGCATTTTGACATAAACTTTTTAATAACTTTCGTAATCGAAAACAAAAAATGTAAGATCAGTCATTTTGACTGGTTCCGTCAATCTAGTGCTAATTTTTAAAGGCTGTTTTATAGCATTATTATAAAAATTTGTTACTATTAGGTTGGTGCATATGAAATGCCGGATTTTCTATACATGTGAACCTTCGTCACCATGTTTTCCTTATGCTTTCGTTTTTAGCATAACCTCTTTCATAGTCGTACTGTCCATTGTCAGAGTCATATTTTAACAAAGAAAATTTTCTTAAAAGTGTTTCCTTTTGTTATTTTTTTTGTATTTTGTACCAATACGAATTCAGCCGATATTCGTGTAATTTTTTTTATACGAGTATAAATTTGGACAATAATGTTGCAAGAGCTACCGACAATATGAACCACGCGTTCGTAGAAAACACTGTCAACGATCGAAATATGCAGCTGGTTCGAGAAGCGAAAAAAAAATGTTGAAAATTATACATTACAGTCTCGTTGGGAGAAACGTACTTAAGCAAATGGATCATATTTTCATTAAATAAACGGCTTTTGAAAAAAGATATGCAGTTTTATATATTCACTTAAAAATCCGACATTTCATATGCACCAACCTAATACATCTTTGTACGATTTTTACGAAAATGGTACGACGAAGGTTCGATAGCCCAGGCACACGGAAATCTTAATCCGGTCTTGGTCGAATCGACAGAGCGTTTTCCATAATCGTCTGTTAAACGGGACGCAATAACTTTTGCGTGGAGGCGCGACAAGAAAATCGTGAGGAACAGCCGAGCAGAAAGATTAATATCGATTCAACGACTCGAGCCGGAGGGTGATTCCGTCGAACAACTCTGAGGACATCAAAGTATATCGGGAAAGGGGTTTCGCCATTCTTGCCCCGAGGATATTACGCGGACCAGCAGGAGGCAAAAGAGCAGAAAAGTTGAAATAATTTCGTGTCGGGAAACGTGGTACAATCTTCTTGTTTAACGGAACGTCCGACGAGATATTGAAATGATCAAAGGGATCGAGCTCCGTCGAGTAGATCTTTTAAGAATTTATATTCTTTCATTTCCAATGTTTAGTTTTAATTACGCCCGTATGAAGATGTGCGGCGAGAATCACGATATCCTCGATTCTTAAAGAATTTTAAATATCCAAGTATATACCTGTTGTGCGTTTCTTTATTTAGGCCGAAGCGTAAATTCACTTTGTATCGGGCATTTTTATTTTCGCGTAAACGGAAAGATAATTGAATCGCGGCTTTCATGCAGCTGTTGATACTTCTCTGCAGTTAATTAATCTATAGAACGGAAAAATTCGACGCGAATAATAATTTTATTTCGCGTACCTCCGGCGTTCTATCGTTACCTTGCTCCGCAAACTTTTTTTATCAAAAATTGATGAATGTATGTACCGTACAATTTTATTAATGAAAAACTGTTCGGAAAAATTATTCGATTTGAATTTATGAGGGTGTAATGGATTTTGAATAAATACGATAAAATTCCGGGTTGGTTGTGGTTCGCGTTTTATTGCAAATTCGCTAACATCATAATTATTTGGGATATACAGTTACTTGAAATATTTTATTTTTATTTTGCAACGCACGAGAAATGAAATGTACTTTGAATTTATACTAACAGTATTTTTGTATTTGCAATATATTCCGCAATTAAATATATGTACAGTATAATTTACTGGGTGTTTCGTTTAAATGTGATCTCGCAAATACCTGTTTTAATCATGGCAACGCAAAAAATGTTCTATAACATTTATGCATGTTATGAAATAGTATTATGAAATAATATTCATTGGTACTGAATACTAAATACTAATCAGATAACGATTAATACAATCGAAATTACGTACAAAATCGTTTTTACATTTTGATAATTGAAAAAAAAATATCCAAGGAATCACTGAAGGTATTCCGTAATTTTATTTATCACTGTTAAGTAAACTGAATTGTTCAATAGCATCGCACGTAAACGAGCCATTAAAATAATTCATATACATTACACTCTTTCAGTTGAAACAATTGATATACATAAAACGCTTTTATTTCAAATAATGAATATACACAATTCTCTGGCTGAAAACAATTGATATACATTATATTGTTTCATTTTAAATAATTGATACATATATCACACTTTTTTATTTAAGATAATTGATGTACATTACATTTCTTTATTTGAAACAATTGATATATATTATTCATTTTAATTAATAATTTTGTATGTACATTACACTCTTTGGTTACATTCTTATTACACTCTTTTTTGACAAGTTGATGTGCATTAGTCTCTTATACTTAAAACAATTGATATATATTACTTTCATTTACTTCAAATACTGGATAGTATATCGCACTTTTTTATTTAAGACAATTTATGTAATTTTTCATTTTAGATAATCGATATATATGATACACTTTAATTTAAAATTTCTTGTATACATTACACTCTTCTTTTTGTAACAGTTGATATAAACGTTTACTGAAGCTCAACTAAAAATTGAAACTACATTTTTAGAAGGTAGGAAAGTAACTCGATAATTCACGTTGTGCTGTCTTGCTCTGTAAAAGTCAGGCACCATTCGTCAGAGTTTACCAAATTTAATTCCAGCATGATGCTTCACGTCCCACGTTTATCGATCACCCACGTTTATATCCGTTTCCGCTTGAAATCTACTGCCCACGTTTGTTTATCTAAAAATTTGTGCAACGCACACCCCGAAGTTCGAAAGTACGTAGGCGTTCGCAACTCCCACGCGAAATCGTTCTTATCTGCACCTACCTATCGACTGCGAGCGTGTATTTGGACAGTGCTAAATTCAAGAGCGTCAAACGAGGGATGTTCGGGCTTTGATTTAACTGTCAGCGGTGCCGCCAAAGGTGCGATATGAAAAAAGGAAATAATGGAAAGATGTGGACTTTGTGAAAGGAAAGAAAAAAAATATCGGGGTAGTGAAAGACTTGGCTAGGGGTCCCTGGTGTCAGTCTTACGCTGCGATACTTCCTCTGTTTTCATTAAAAGCTTCGGTCCGTCTATCCTTCTCTCTTCTTCTCTCCTCATGGCCTTCTTTCCGTCGTATAATATTACTCGTTCTTTTGAAAATAAAAATGGGACGAACGTCGTCTAAGAGACTCAATTCCTTGCTATGCTTCGCGTGCTTCTCAAAGCAACGGGACCTGAATCATTCCGATGAATAATCGTCATCCGTGAACGCGTAGCCAACCGGTTCTGGCCGCTTTTAAAGGATCGACTCGCCGCTTTATTATTATTTCTTTCTCAGGAAGATAATTAAGTAGTGCGACAGAACGATCATGCTTTGAATCGTTTCCTCGTTGAAGCAACTGCAACGTCTACGAGCCTTACACGTGGCTGCTCTCTCGTTAGCTCCAACGAAACGGATCTTTAGGAACAAGCTGTTGGTCGCTTCTTTTTTCGCTTCCAATCTCCGTTCCTCTCGACGCGTTCACGAAACAGTTAACGATATTCAAACAAACCCTACCCGTCGTCCTCAAACCCTTCGCCCCGAGAACGGCTCAGTCGGAAATCCAGACGACGGTCGGGACGAAAGCATCAACGTGTTTGGTATCAATTTCCATCCGCGTGACAAACGTGACAATCCCGGACGGTGAAAAATGCCGAAACGATTTGGCAACATGAATTTCACCGGTTCTTCTTCTTATTTACGACTTTGTCCAGCGTGCTTATGGTAATTTATGACAGTTCTGTTATTTCTTTCGGCATCGAAGATGCGAAAGTCTTATGCCACGCGGGGGTCAATATCTGGTATTGATGGAACGAGTTTATGATATGGAACGATGGAAGGATTAAGAGATATTTTTCAATATGTTAATACTTTTTCTTATTAGTTTCTAAAGTCTTAATTTTCTTTTAGGTTAGGTTTCTTATTTTCGAATGTAGAATGTATTAGTAATATGTAATGGCGAAATCTGACGAATTCTACTCTATATTCGGAACCTCTAAATGTATTAATTCTGGACGTTGTAAAACTTCATCCGTGAATCTTGTACACATCCGTCAACAAAGTGCAAGTGCAACATACCTCGCGATAAGTTATTTACATAACTATTACCATGTATGCATGCAGGTAGCCGTTAGCAACAACGATCTTCCGCGTATTCGCCGAACAATTTCAACTCCTATGCATACAATATCGCAAACAACTAACGTTTCCTCTGTTAGTTATCTTTACTGCGACTAACCAACATTCTCGAGCTGCATCCTAAATCAACGCAACCCTATCTGCTCGGTAGTATGCCCTTCCGATGTTACTTTCGGCGAGAAACATATCGCGTAAAACGGTAAACAGAACTACGCCGCGTTGACAGATGCAAACGGGATAAAGCTGTCCCCTTCGTTGATGAAGTCTATCGAATGTTAATCGCATAATCTAATATTTACCCCGTTGCATCGCGGCTTACGGCTACATTCTTTCTCCTCGTTCGCCCCTTTCCCGGCTCTCTCCGAGGAATAATTCCGATCCGTTTTCACGTGGCCGCTACTTCTATCGTTTCGGGCTTGCGGTCTTTTCGCAGGAAACAGGAAGGAACAAAGCGAGGACGAACTTGATGGGCGGCAGGGGGCGAAGGTAATCCCTATTGTTTCTCCTGTCCCATAAATCCTGCCGGTCGCGTCGCCTTCCCGCCTCCTACGCTTCTCCGGCGCCTCTCGCATTTCGGTTAGGTTACCGACAACACCACCCCCGAAAATCAGGGGTGTGAGGGATCTGCTACAACTCCCGCTATTCTCAATCCCCTTGCTACGCCTTCCTCGACCGTGTGCTCCGTAAATCTCGGTCCAGCTGTGCTTTACGACACACATGTACCTTCTGGAAGAATACGAACGATCCTAGCCGCGATTTCGGCTTCGTTCTTCGACCGATGGAGTTGCGTCTGGAGCGATGGTACCGTATTAAAATTTAATAGTCTGAAATCGTTATTGCTGCTTTGAAGGGTTAAACAGTAGCGGTATGCGAGTATATTAACCCTCTGTACTCCGAATCATTTCGGACGTTACCTACCAGGTACTTTGTCGCGAATACATGCATTTACAAATCCTCATAGTATAATGTGCCTATAATCATGAAAGTGGTCTAAGTCAAAATTACCAAAAAAAAAAAAAAACAGTTTACCAGTGATTTCACAATACATTATTTTAAACTAATTTTATTCAATACAATTTTTGCAATATCGCGAAAAATAAACCATTAGATAGTGGTTGTTGTTTCGGCATTATATGGAATTCATTTAGTGTTAATTATGAAAGTGGTCTAAATCAAAATTAAAAAAAAAACAAGTGTATCAGTAATTTCACACCACATCATCGTAATTGTACCATATTTTGATTTGATTATTTGCGCTATTTTAATAGAAAACTTTATGGAAACAAAAATGTTGCGCTGAAGTAAGTTGATTCCCAATAATCACTAATAAATTTCAATGTCCCCTCAGAGGGGACAGCGGAGTACATAAGGTTAAATGTGTGCATATGTGACGTACTATTCATCTGATTTCGTTGATCGCCTCAGTGAAAATTGATGTTTATGGTCAGACACGATACAGCACGGGTTGTTAGGAACAAGAGTTACATTAGGTTAGGTTTATAAATTTATTCGGTTTGTATATACGATTGCATAGAAAGTATAATATACATTTTAATTCAAATCTGTTTTACATTAAACAATTTCGAAACGGTGCTATGTAGCAAGTCATATCGATCGAAGTGAGAATATTTTTGTGCTACGCATACAATTATAAAGAAATTATGGTTCATATTTTAGTACAAATTTGTTTTACAAGGAGTAACTGGAAAATGGTTCGAAAAAGAGCATTTGTAATATAGAAACAAGTATATAAAAATTATGAAATATATTTTAACACCTTGATCGCCACAGTGAAAACGATCTAACTGTACAGTCATGCACAAAATTATAATAAATGGACATTGCAGAAATGTAAAAAAATTTTTTTTTTATTACAATGTATGAAATAAATTTTCAATTTAGGACGTGAAATGTTTTTGTAGACTTGAAAAAACATTTATTTAATGTACATAATTGTGCAATAAAGTTTTCATTTATAGGCATTATTAGTTAAATTAAATTAGCCTTTTGTTATTTATGATACCTGTCCACTAAATTTTGTCCACGACTGTATGTCAGTATATAATTTAACGCACATTTCATGAACTTTTACTTGAAATATAAAAATATCCACTGTAAAATAAAAGCCAAGCAATGAATGCGTAAATACCCATTATTATTATTATTCTTTACTTTTTCTTACCAGAAAAATGCCCTGGAGAACATATCTAATTTATATGTTAAGCACATTATTTATATGTTAAATTATAATAAATCATCTATATGTTAAAATGTTGGTCAGATGTTACCTGTTTGTTCAGATTTTTTGATACCTATTTTAATATTTAAAGAAAAACATGATAAAAGGTGATAGTTGGATTTTCAAAATTGGACCCCTCAGTGAAATGAAACGTGTTAAATTACAATATATTACAATATAATATAATAGTTGGCAAGTTAATTTTAATTTATTTAATATCTTTAATTTACTTTCAATATTTTTAGCTTTTATCTTAATTTTTATTTTTAACGCTCACTTATTTACTTCATAACTCTTTATTAATTTCAACTTTTCATTAACTATATGCAAATAAACAATTACGGTGTACTGTATTCACTAAACTATTTGCAATTTTCCTTTCTCATTTCTTGGGGAATGATATCCTATTTGAACAAATATTGTTCGATTCTATTCCTACAAACATATAAAAACGTCTAAATGATTAAGCGCGAGGGTTGTTGAGATTTCGTCGTATTCGATCGTAGAGATTCAACGAGGACGGTACTTAATTGACGAATGATTAGTCCGGATAATTTGCCAGTAGCTTTACTGGATAATAAAAATGAGGCGTGTTCAGAGGGAAAATTGCATTTAGCAACGTTGAGCTTGTGTGTATCTGTGGAAGTTGCAAGAGTAATTTCCTTACCAAGGAAAGTTGATCGCCCTTCAAAAATTTGTCGTGCCACCCCAACTTCTTGAGCGGTGTTTCCACGGGGCTGTTTACGATCCATAATGCTTTCAGCGGGGTATTTTAGAATCTTGACACGTAGAGGGGGTTGTTTTCCTAGTAACAGCGAGTTAGAGTCGCTGCTGACTTATAATGTTACAATGTTTCACTGAGACTCATAGTGTTTTCGTCGGTATAATGATACTTTTACCTTTAACCGTTGTTTAGTACGTGACTATGCACGTAATATGTTGTGAAATTCACTGAAATTTATTTGATGTTCCGACGAGACCTTTCGTGCAATGGAAAGCCGGAGACGGTATTAAATATTTATTTCCTTCGATTGTAAATAGGCAAAAATTTTACTATTCATTTTACTGTTAAATAGATGGAAACATCTTGCAAAATTGCAGTTACAAATGAATTTTTATTAAATGTCTCAGGAATTTTTACTTGTAAATTTATCTGCAAAAACTTTCAGTATAGCCTATATGTAGCATATTCTAATAGCATACATAAACATTTTCCACTATAACATACATACAACATATTTCTAATGTGCCTTCTCTTGAGAACGTTTACAAATCAATGCATTCAATAATTCATATAAAAATTCGAAAATCTTCGAATATTAAAAAACGCAAAAATTATAAAATAAAAAAGAAAGAATTAGTTGTGGTAATTTTAGAAAAGGGAATATAGATGTCCAAACAAAAATATTTTATTTTGTCTCTAGTATTCTTTTAATAATTTATTCCAAGTAGAGATTCGAGGGTAGTTTCGATAACAAATATATTCTACTACCTTCCAAAAATGAATTGTATCTGTCCCTAGAATCATTAAGTCCGTTTGTGGGCTCAATAAAAAAAATCTGAAATCCTTCTGCAGCTTCAAGAAAATCTTAAATTCCTCTATGTACTCCTCCCAAAATATTTGAATACTCGGCCCTGATCCCATTAGTGCACGTTCCAAAAGGAATAAAAAATCCATTCCTCCTAATAAATACAAAATTTCATTCCGTGATAAATAACGTAGCAGAGTTCATTAAAGCTTGGTACCGCGTTCGAGGAGAAATACCTGCCGCCATCCTAAATAGCTGGCATATTTCAGATATTAGAGCGAACTCGACACAATTATCTATCGCGCGCATGATCGCAGCAATTAACATATTTCTTCTTTCGAATTTCAGATCGAGGATGCCATGCTCATGTTCGACAAACAGACCAACAGGCACAGAGGTGAGTGAAATTTATGATTTTCTCCGTACGAAGGGGGGCAGTGAGGGGTGGTGCGTCACCCCTCGATACAATAATTCGATTCGCCGGCCCGGTAATTGCTGTTTAATCACCGATGATCGTTGGAACGCGCGTAAGAGGAGTGCTGACGTCACGCGTCCAAAATTTCGATGTGTACACCGTGCAACTTCGCTACGCACGCAAATACGTTGAAAATATGGTCGAGACTATTCTCTGTTTAGCGTGTCAATAATACTGGCATTTTGCACGCGCGGATCGCAGACCGGGTAATTAACAGGCCGGCTCGAAACTATAATTAGCGATTACGGTGATACGCGCGACGCCGGTGCGCCAACGTCGAAGATAAATAACATTAATTCGACAACACGATCAATCGAAGCATTAATCGCGACGATGATTGCGCGATTCAACGTTAACGGCTGTTCCTTGCCGCTTCGATGGCGGCGATTGTGTCCTCTGTGATTATTTTCAGACCCCTGTTATGTTCCCATGAAACCGGGAAAATATCTTAATACCGCGGTATTGATTACGCGCGTATTCGAAACATATCATCAGGGAAATTTCCACGCGATGCCGTGCCTGCTGAGAATTTACGCGAAACGGGAAATGATTCTTGCGGCGTTCGCGCTGTTTGATTATGTAGGACTTACATAGATGAGAAAATAATTGAACGTAACTGCTATATTTGAAACAGTTATTGCGGCCGCTGTATGAGAACTCGACATTGGTAGATCTCTTTAGATACGGGAGTAAGTTATTTTCTTTAGTAGCGATTTTAATTCTGACACGAAGGTTTTTTGAATATATTCTTATTTATAAATAGTATATACAGCGCGTCACCCAGGAGTTGGCGCGTGATGAAGTTGAAATGAAACACAAAAAGTACGCCTATCTTCGCGGTGAACCCTTCGAACTTGATACCGATTGACGATCGCCAACTACCGATTGTTTAAAATAATTTAAAAATAATTTAATGTTTAAAATAATTTTCACCACTGACAATACCAGTGAGTCGATACGCCAATTCCTGGGTCGTAGATAGTACACATAATAGATTACAAATATAGGTATGGGATATAGATTACTAATCATGATATCAATCACGTTGTTACGAAAACTATATGTTGAACATAATATGTTCTTATATATTCTTCTATGTTTTTATATTATAAAATAAGTGATGTAATAAATACTATTATCATTTATTTATGAAAGTAATCATTGATAGGCAGATCAAATGCCCGTCAAAGAACTCACGGTCACTGGTGCGGACAACAGGTTTAATGATTATGTGTTAAATATCCACACGGACGTCAAATTTCAAGTTTCCAAATTATTAAATTCCGAATTTCGAGGCCGAAAATGTAAAAATGGTAATTTGATCACATTTGGTCATGCAAAAATTTAGCAATGTATAAATATACAAATTTAAAAATTTAGAAATTGACAAATGCTTATTATCATGAATAGAAGAATTTAATAATTTTATAACGCAAGTGCTCAGTAATTTGTATGTAGACGTTTAAAAATTGTGTAACTCAAAGATCAATAATTTGGAAACTTGAAAATGTATTAATCACAATTTTAAAAATAGAAATTCACAAATTTTTCAATCGGTGAACGCGCGTAGAAATGTACTAATTTATTAGTTCCATGATATAAAATAATAATTTAAATAATTAATGTATAATATAAATTAAATTCATTAAATTCATTACATTCATTAAATTAATTAAATCAATTAATACAATAGAATATAAAATAATAATTTAAAGATGAGAAAGTTTTAGAGTTCCTAAATGTCAAATTTAGTAAATCTCCAAGTTCACTAATTTTCAGTTCATCAGTGCCCAAATTTGAATACAATAAAATTATTAATCGTTCTCAGAAAGTCGATAATTTAGTCGATTAACACTAAAACTACAAAAAGAGTCAAATGATCGTTTTGCAAATGTCGTAGTTACCAAATTTTGTGAAGATGGTTCTTTTGACATCTACCTTGATCCTCATCAAGATAAAGAATTAATATGTGCATCGATTTACGTATCATCTCTTATTAACTGACTTCAAAATAATTGTGCATTATACCTCTGTAGAATTAGTGTTAAACTTACCTCTCATAAAAATGGCCGCTTTAGCATATAAAGTTGATCAAATAACTCAAACAGAATGGCGGGATTATCGCGACGATCGTCCCTATAAACTGCGTAAAATTTCTTAACACGTTATCAGTTAACTACCTATGAAAATTCAGCGAAATCTCATCCCCGTGGGACAGGGAATATTTCTCGATACGATCGCGTTAACAGTCGATTATACAGGGGCGCAGTAAGCTCTGTGAAGTCTTTGAATTTCAGGCATTCGCGTCACGCATAACAATGGCTCGATCATGGCGGCCGGTTACGCAGGCTTTTTATTCAGCTGCGATTAACATAAAGAATAAAAGAATCGGCGCGTGCCGGGAATCGGGACTACGAGCATTTTACATCCCGACCGCGTACATGTACAAACGAACGAAGGAATTCCGTCCTTGCACGGGGAAATACGAAAAATGTAAATTCATCCTGACTCGATTAGAAGCCGAACGATGAACGAGTGAAAGAAAGGGGAAAGAGGGACCATAAAATTACCATAACACCATCTGTTATCGCAAGCTTTCTTACGTCCGCGAGGAGATCGTTTTGAATGTGTTGTGTGCCACCCTAAGCTTCCGTCTTACTAAAACGATAGCGGAGATTGAGAGATAAGCAACGATAGGAATACATAAATTCTTACGATACGAGCAACATGAAGAGGAAAATTGATTTTTCTTCTCAATCTTCCTGTTGCGGAGTTTTCCGCCGTTTTTATGACTCGCGTACTTTAATGAGCCTATGAGGTTTCCCTATCAAGATGAAGAGGAAGAGTTACGTTTGTTCGATTGCATGGTGTACGAATGTGCGCAGCTCGTACTTGTTGCATATTCATTCTACCCTTATCAGATTAGCGCCGGCGAAGGACTATGAATATGGGAAATAAAATCGTGTTATTTATGTTACACTCTGTTTGTTTTTCACGAATGCGGGGATACCGTGTGCAATCGTGGGTACTGTTAAGCCGCGGCAACGGGAACAAGATGAAGAACTCAGTTATTTCACACAGTTAAGTTTTATTTCAAAAAGGTTCAGAATCACGTACAGAGCACTATGTTACAGATCGGCGGATAAATGGTAACTAAACTATTTTGGGGAGATCTTCGGGGTTTTTATGCCCTTTGCAAAACAAGGTATGACTCTTAGGTTGATAGGGCGGTTGTGACGCATGGAGTATGACGACGGTGTTGCTTCTCGTTATCGGTGCCCTTTAGAAGTACACGGTGACTATGCAGGATGAGGCATCGATGGTGATGTGTCATCCTTAACAGTACGATGATTTGTGGAGCCGGTTTGGTAATAACTTCAATTAAAATTCTGCGATTGAGTTCAACCTCAACTTAACTTTTTTTAAATTTAATTTTTGTTTGATTCAATTCTATGTGTTTTCGTGGATGTTAGCAAATTTCGTCTGAAGATTTAGTCACATTTTGTAAGTCGTTTCTTTTGTAAGTAACGATTTCTTTGTAACTACATTATTTTAAATTGGTGGGTAATTTGGCATAAGACATTCTGAATATATTTAATGTATTGGAAGGCAGTGTAGTATCTAAGGAAGTTGTACTTTGAGCAAGAATCGATATAATCGAATGCTGTATTAGATCAGTGATGAGATAGGTATAGACGACTCTTATTATGTCGACAGAAATGAATTTGTACAAATTGGTAATGTAATAGGTGGTCCATTCATGCAGTGTTTGAAAGTATGCAAGTTTTGAAATTTGTCACTTTTTAAGTTCTATAATTTGTAGGTTTTAGAATTTAATATTTGGATATTAGTAAGGTTGAAAGCTTTATATCTGAAATTTTATGATGTAGTTAACTTTTAGTTTTGAAAATCTGCAAATGTTTAGACGTTTAGCACTTAGATTTCCGATTTTGAAAATTTATATGGTTGAGAATTTTCATGTCTGAGAACTTATGATTTTGAAAATTTGTAATGATGAAAATTTATATATCTAAGAACTCAACTTTCTAAGTTTGAGATTATATAATTTTTACATCTTCTAATTTCAAAAGTTCTGATTCTGATCACTTTTAATTCAGGTAGTTTTAGAATTTCTAAATTTTTATACTTGAAAATTTATGATTTTAAAAATTTCTACATCCAGAAAATAGTGATTTTTAAGATTTCCAAATAGGAAAATTTGTGATTCTTGCAATTTTTAAATTCGAGAATTTGTGGGTTTCATATTTCTAAATTCGAAAATTTGTAGTTTTTAACATATCGAAATTCAAGAATTCATAGTTTTAAACGTTTTCAAATTAATAAATCACAAAATTGTTAAGATGTATCCATGTCTTCATAACAAATATAGTATGCACTCGTTTCGTGCACTATACATTTCCAGTGCATTCCGCGCTCCAGCCGTTAAAAATTCCCAAGACCGTGAATTAAAAGCGAGCCAATCACATACACACGTTACACACTCACATCGTCCGTCCATTGGTCGCGTGTTACATGCTACACACCGGAGCAGTATATACATAAACGCATACGTGAATAATACATGTAACCGATGGGTGTTTCTATTGTGCATTAAACACGCTCATATTGTAAACCCACATTAAAGAGTGAACAAAAACGGACTAAAATCAATTGCATCCACATTAAAAAGCGAAGAAAAACCGACTAACATGAATTGCACTCCACGAGACGAGTAAGTACGCTAAAATGTGGCGGGTCGAGGGATTTGCTGGTAGAATGAATGAAATATCAGCCTTCTAATATAATGTATACGGAAGTTCCCTGCTCTTACGACGAAACGATGAAGAGAAAGAGAAGAAGGGACGGAAAGAAAATACGAACAGCGAGGGTCTCCGTGTCGCTGGATTCATTCACGTCGGTGTCTCAATGGGGTCGATAATCGTCAACGATCGAGGCACCCCACCCGGACGATAATCGGGAATCTCTCTATCTTTTTCACAGGTATCTGTCCTCCTTCGTTTATCGCCGTACCCGGCCGACATGCCCTTCTTTAGAGTAGCTGGCGGGTCTCGGTGATAGATTCTAATATCGCTTATGAAAAATAGGGGCAAATGGGATATGAAAGCTGGCTCCCTTCGATGCCACAGGGGTTTCGTTGCCGCCACGTTCCAAACAGAAGAAAGGGAAGGGTCGAGTCAGACAGGTTAGGGAGGAACGGATGTGTTGCGCGTCTTTGCAAACGAACGACCGTGAGGAAAGGAGACGGTGGAATTAGCGATGTACAGGCGAAAGCAAATTCATCTTCCCTATAATTAATATCGTCAACCCCGGTCGACGATTTGTAGGGATTTTTGAAGATTAAAAAATTTTTAGATAGATTGAGAAATTAACGATGTGCGAAAATGAAGATTCCGTGCTCTGAGAATCTCAGGACTTCATGATGCAGCAATTTGGAGACTCGGGGATTTGCAATGTAGAACGCTGGGATATGGAGATTTGGGTACATGGGATACCGCAATCTAGGGATTTTGGAGGTATAATAGGTATTGGAATCTCAGAATTTAGGATCTGGGATTTGCAGTCTACGGATTTAGAATACAGCAATTTGTGGGTATTTGAAGATGTAGGGAGCTTGGGAATATCGAGATTTGGGTATGTAGATATTTGAAACATAAATTGTTCGGATGTATGGATTTGATGGTACGGAAATTTCAGGATAATAAGTAGTTGGGAATATACGAATTTGGGATCTGGAACTATGGAATCTAGGTATTTAATGGGTAGAAATTTGTTATCTGAAAATTTGAAATCAAAAAATTTGTAAATGCTTTGGATATGTGGAGTATGTGAAAATTTTAGAACTGATATATTTCGAAATGAAGAAATCTTTTTTTTCCATTTATTTATTTAATGTCCCAACAGCTTTTTGGCCATTAGCGACCACCTTCAGCTACATAGTTATGTTCTTACATTTTGCGTTATACCACAGCGTGTTTTACACATATCCCTAGTTTACATCTATATATATATTATTTATTTTCTAAATCTAACTGTATCTTATACAATACATCATCACTTATTTTGCGTTTCATAAGATTTATTATTATTCCCATTAAATGTTTTTGTCATTTAAACATAGTTTAATATCGGCAGGTAATTTCTCGCTGATTCTAATATTTGTACCAATCGGACATTGCAGTAAAATCTGTTAGTACTCAATTACAATCTTCACAAAGCGGTCTGTCGGATTTAGATATTAAGTACTGATGGGTCTGTTTGATATGACCTATCCTTAGCCTTGTTAACATAATTTGTTCTCTTCTAATCAAGAAATCTGTATATTTACAAAACTGGTGAATGTGAAAATTCTCAAATTTAAAAACTGTCAAGTTGGCGAGCGTCGCGATATCCAAAGGAAGACCGCGTTGTGCCCGAGTGTACCTCTGTGGAAGAAAATGGTGTGCGAGAGTGTGCAAAGGGAGGAGGGCAGAGGGTTAGGGGGTTCTTTCAAAGCGGCGCGTAATCTCTCTCGCGATGACATCCAATACCATCCCCGTCGTCGGTTGAGTCTGCGAACCTCAAACCTCGAGCATCGCTGCTCTCCGGCAGGTTTCACAATATGGTATTTCCGTAGCCGCCTGGCTTGTGACCCCTAAGGGGATTATCGTCGGATTTTTTGCGAACGTTGCGCAAACAACAACGCTCGAACGGGACACCGATTGATCTTATTCGTTGATCGTTGTTTCCCTGTTGCCCCTCTCTCGTCCCCGCCTGCCCGTCGAGCGAAACGCGCCCAGGAACGCGTGTATTGCACCTGTCGAGTGAGATTTATTTCAAGTGGAGCAGCTCCGGTTGTGCTTCGAAGCTCGAGGGGATCCTTCCATTTACGTGAAGAGGCTAAAATGTGGGTCGCGATTTTCAGCGACTGAAAGGATGAGTGTTTCTCTCGACGCAAGACTCGTTTGTTGAATGAGATGCGCTGAAGGATCGCAGTAAATGGATAATGTAGGGAAATATTTATCATAAATTCTATTGATCCGACCGTGTTGTAAGAAACGATAAAAGGAACAGACTTTTCATTCCGGTTACAACGTGGCTGCGTCGATAATTATGGCGCACTCCCTTTCTACAGTTTACTAAAACAGCAGAGCGCATGTATATTACTTCGATCATGGTCTTGTTTCTCGCTTTCCAGAAGCTTTCGTATACACCGAGGAATAATGTTGTTGCCTACGTCCTTAGCTGTTTATGTCACGTGTTCTTGTATAGGACGGTTTATTGCAAATCGATGACGCCATAAGGTTCGAGGAAGATAAAGGTAAATTAGGATTCGCGTGAATTAATCTTTAATATAATGTGCAAATGATAATTTGAAGAAGTGGGGTCTGAGTTATGTACCAGATGCTTAATCATACGCCTTTATCTTGGGTAACTTGGGTCATTTACAGGAGCGAAATTTGATATTACTTCGAACTTTTATTTCCATTAAATATAGTATTAAACATTCGATACAGCAGATGTATAATATTCCAAATTTACAAAGCTAATGTCCGAAGAAAATTGTGTGCTCCAGGTTTTTGAATATTATTATGGCGCAACTATGTAATTGAGGTCTATCAAACTGAATACGATTAATGTTTCCATTATTAATATATTTCATCAGCCTAGGAAAATTGAAGAATTTGTAATTTCAAAAAAATCTTAGAAATTTATACAGGAATTCATACATGCAATAAAACAAAACAGCTCCCAGACGAAATTCTTAAATCTTCATATCATATACATTCCGTATGTAAACGTGTTGTAGAAAATTAAATGTTCGAATATTATTTCGACGAAGAAATAATACATTCCCTAACACATTATTTGTCACAAAACAAATTACTTGCAGTAAACATAATTACTTCATGTAAACATAAATATATATTACTTGAAGTTAACAAACATAATTATGTTACAAAAATAAAGAGCGAAGTATATGTTAATCTAATCTCTTCAAATATACAGAATAGTGGTCAGTAAAATACCACGATGTCCGAATAATATTCACTGCTCTTCGACTAAAATCAGGTCGTTCACGATGCCGGTTAGGATTCAGTTTTGTGACGTACCAAACTGGAGACCGGATTCGATTTAGATTCCGGTAGAGGATTGAGTCGAACGACAACGAGCTACCGTATGAATTATGCGAGATCACAGTCGATGTTCGAGAGCTCGCTCTTTGGGTCGAAATCCCTGAAGAAGTCGCCTCGTCGAGAAAGAAGAATCCGACCGTTTCCGGACAATTTCGAGTCCCGCAGCGAGCTATGATTTCCACGTGGATGAGCAAGTTGCAATTGCAGCAAAGCGTGTCTTCTTTCTGGCGTGGTAACCGGTGAAGAGGCGCGACTATAGCTCGGGGGCACGATTATCCAAGCTTCGCTGGCCAAAGGATTTTCTCTTCGTGAGCTCCACCCTTACGCTGTGAAGGAGCGGGCGAGGGTGTGGGCGCGGGCGCACCTATAAGGCTGAGGCATGCCGTGATCCGTACACTCAACGTCAAATCTGACATACCTACGGGAAATGTGGCAACTAAGGCAGAAGACGCCATTCGCTTGGCGATTTTTTGGAAGATTTCGGGACGAGATAATGTAGGGGAATTGATGATTCGGGATGGAATGACGCTGAATTCACTTAAAAATATAAGAGTACTTTATTATAATGTCTATAGTTTTCACTATCTCGCTGTTCGCTATTTACTTTCATCCGCACTATTACGCTCAAGGGCTCAAGAAGGACAGAAACTTTGCCTCCCTTCCACGAGTTTTCGTAGTTTTCATAGTCAATTAAAATGATTCGCCATCATTCAGACTACCTGACCGAGGTGATATCATTAGAACAAATTGAATAGTGAAACCGATTAGACTTGAGAACCTAGTACAACATAGCTAGATGGGTAGGAGAGAACACAATAGTTTGTAACACATAGGACATCGTCAGATCATCGTATAGTTTAATAGGCAAGCTCTACCTCGCGTATAAAAATAATTAGGTAGTCCCGTGAATTCCATCCTTCTTTAATAGCAATGTATACACAATATTTTTTGTTTCAGTTTTTTTGCATTAAATGTGAAGTGTTCTACTCCATTGACCTCGTCCATTCCTTCATAAATATTATTTACTCCCTGATTACTTGCAAAATATTCCTCTCGAAGTACATTTTAACCCTTTGCACTCGGAGGTATTTTTACTGGTTACAGATAGCAACTGTAAAACATTTTCATTGAAAAGTTTGATGAATTGTTTCGAAGCTGTTATCTCCCTGTTATTTATTGCCGTTATTAGTTGTTTCATCATGTTCATACATCGTATGTACAACACCATAGATTCAGTTACAGTATTTCTATTCCAAATTGTTGTATTCAACAAAATGGTGAGTGCGAGTCACCTTCCGAGTGCAAAGGATTAATATTATCGAAAAGGGAAGAAACTTATAGGGCAACCAAATAGATATCATTAAAGCGTAGAAACAGTCTCATTAGTTCCTGTAGTATTCGGGCGGTCCTTGGAGTTTAGATTATTGTAATTTGTAAACACAAGCGTGCAAAATATCTGCAAAGCTCGAACTCCCTTTTTGGGTAACCCCTCGAGTATTTAACAATCACTTTTCCCGAATTGCGCACACTGTGCGACGTCTCGACTTCGCGAAGCTCGGAATCCCGTGTCCAATTGTATCCAGCCCCGGGCGGATGCAATTACTCCAGGTTAGCTAGGTTTCCTCCTGGCTGGACAAGCAGAATCTCGGCGAAGTCTCGGAACTTGGGAAAGCTGCAGCCAACCGGTAGACCGGTAGCCAAGCAGCGGCGGATATGTTATGCCAGTTTGACGTAATCCCGGACCAAGCATCAGACGGTTCGGAACTCGTACGCTTCCGCGCCGGGTCGTCGAGAAATTCGCGCTCGATCCTCGAGCGAACTCGCACGCCGCGCGGTAGACCTTGCCCGCCAACTTCGGCACGTATGTGTGCACGTTGAATAGTTGCAATGCTCGTTCAACTTCCCCACGGATCGGTTCGAAATAGTTTCGAAGCTGTTTCTAGCAGTATGTTCGGTTTCCGTCGATTCACAGCGAGGCACGGGACCCCTAACCTCTAAGATCATCTCTGTGCGCCCGAGCAGCTCGCTCGAACTCAGTCGGTCCGCGCCTAGTCGAGCAGAAAGCCGAGATTGATTTCCACGGGAGTTTCGCATTGCCGGTTCTTGATTGGTAATTGCGGTGCCCCGATCGATAGACTCCATGGAACGTACATCTTGAGAGAGCGTCGCGACGCCGCGTTAACGTCACATTCAAGGTGATTTTATGCGTGCGGCGAAGAGGAAACGTCAGACATTCTGAGAACTTGGGAATGTGTGTATGTTGGATCGAAACGTTACTTCTGGGGAACGTTTTTGGATAGTCTCGTGTAATGACCTCGTGAAGAGGCTCTTAAAGTGATTAGGTTATAGTTTAACGGTTAGGCTGATTACATTATTCGTTGGTTCTTTTTAAATGTTCTCGAAACTAAGGGTTTTCACAAACAACATTCAATCATTTGGTAACAGCTTTCGATGTATCGAGGTGATAATTGTAAGCCTGAAACCCGTGATATTATTTCATAGTTTAATATAAGAGTCAGTGATGATCTCTGGACTTACTTTTGCATCGCAATTTTATTTTTTCATTATTATTTCAGTTTAAAGGTCCATTATTACTAGTTTACTAGAATAAACATAACTCTTGATATTATAACATTTTTTATTTATTATGAGCATCAGTGGTGTTCTCTGATCTGAGTTTTGCATCGATGTTCTCACTGCTTTAGTTTGACTGTAACGTTCAGTGTAAAATTTGTACGTAAAGTATTAATAGTGACAGTTTCTACATTGATCTCGTAGTAAATATTAACTTCAGTATATTCTGACATCTAAATACAGTAGAGAATCATTCCTTAATTGATTCAATTTCCAAAGACATCTTTGTATGGTTCGCGTTCTCAATAAACGTTTATTTATCCTCGATACGATCAATTTAGACACGTCATTTAACCCATCGCATTCAAGGCTATCCACGTTCGATTTCACTTTATTTGTAGTCAAACCTGTACCTCGACCATTTTGGCAAGATAAATTCAGTCATCGCAATAAAGTTCGTTTATTAATCATTTTGAGTGACACCATTTGTTTAAATTGCTTTTGATGAAAGGTTCTTTTTTTTTAAGAAATTATAAGGAGATACATTTAATGTATGCTCGAAAATTTTAAGACGCGGATAATACTCGTTATGCAGTTTTTATAAAAATCTATACCTTATGTTTAAAATAATTCTATGCACAAAATCTTTCGTAGAAATTAATAAATCGTATTGGAGTAATTTCGATGATGAATCAATTTGTTTAAAAGTAAGTGCAACAGTATGTTACCCTTTTAACTATGTAACTCTTAAAAATGTAGTCTTTTCTTGCAAGCGAAGGAACACATTAATGTTCTGGTATCAGAGACAGATTGATAATACTAAATTTTTTATTGACGGGGATATCACAGTACACAAATGTTATTTCATAATGGTAGAAATTACTACTAATTATATGCTACAATTATTAGTAATTATGACAAATAAGTACAATTGCATGTATAGGGGGTGACCAAATAATCGAGTTTTCGTATACAATGTAGTGTCCACATGATATTTAAGTGTTCAGGTTTTATTTTTTATTAAACGTGTTCTTTTTAATTTTAATTAATTCAAATTTTATTATTGCTACTTTTGCAATATAATACATTATAATGAAACAATATATTATATTATACAACTCATATATTATAGCGTTTTAATAAAAATATATTCCATTTCATCAATTAAAGTTACAAAATACAGAATTTTGTTTAGGTATAATAATTTGTCCCCCTACTGATATGTAATGTTGCAAAAATATAATTATAGATAAAATAATATAAATACATTGTAAAAAAAAAATATTGTAAAATCGCAATAAAAGCATCCGTTGTATTCGATCGGATAAACTTGAGAAATACAGAACAATAACAATTTAGCCACTGTTACGTAACATTACAAAAGCAAGATGTCATGTACATGCCGCGCGCAGGGCTTGAAAGATTTAACATAGAAAACATTTAAACCTCTCGGTGGCAAAAAAAAAATATCATAGAAAAGTTAAGTATCGCTGGAAGCGAAGCAACACGCTCTTAAAACAGCCGGAAATGCTCGGAACGTTATTGCACGAGTGTCGGAGGGTTGAACTATACGAAGGGTTAAAAATTTCAGTATTCGTCGAAGCGTGTCGGGAAACTTTTCCTCGCTGCACACGCGCTTCACGCGACAGTTGACTCTCATGAAAATATCGTGTCTTTTATGAAGGATCCTGCGTCTCGGAAAATTTGTCGCTTCTCGTAGCCGGTTTTTTAGTCCGCCAAAGAAACTCGGAAGGCATCGCCTTTTGGAAATGGATGCTGACGCTCTGCCACGGAGCACGGTATCAGAATAGGGTTTCCCGCGTCGTTACAACTTTCGAAAACTCTGTCACGGAAGTCGTCCAAGCCGGTGCTAGGAAACTTTTGAACGATGGATGGTTGCCGGTCGCGAATGTTACGTAAAGGATCGGGGGCTTGCTTACGGTTGACGTTGAATCTAGCCTAAATACGTCGCTGGTCCCGATCTCTCGTTTTACCTCGGCTCTTCGAGAATTATTGACCACTTCCTATTTCGAGAGCTGACGTCAAGCAGCTGAATTCGATGGTCCTTTCAGCTTCCAACGGCTCTTCTTTATCGCTTCTCAAGTAGCGCGCCGGGGTTTGCTTTATCTCATCGCCATTCCGAGCTGAATCTTTGAAATCTGTCGGGAATGCGATATTGGGAAAACTTAGGAATAAGCGAAAACTTAGAGATATCTATTTTTGAGTATTTGCATTATGGGATTATTGTTTGGGAATATTTACGTTTTGAGGTTTCGATTTGCGAAGATTTCTATTTTGAGATTTTTACTTTTGAATATTTATGATCGAGATTTTTATTTGTGAACATTTGCATTATGCAATTTTTATTTTTTAATATTTGCAGTGTGAGATTTTAATATGTAAATACTTGTAGTTTGAGATTTTAACTTGTAAATTTTTGTATCTTAAGATTTTAATTTGTGAACATTTGCATTATGAGATTTTACTGTCTGAATATTTTAATTGTGAGACTTTTATCTGTATTACCCCAAAAATTGCTCTCTCTATTCTGTTTAGTTCTATTTACTTTGCGTAATCATTTCAGAGCGATATTAGAAGAATAAAAAAAGGACTTTGAGATCCATGTTATAATAAATTATAGTTTATTTATGAAAAAAATATTGATATGAAATGCAGTATTAGTAAATATGGATGGAAATATTATTAGTATCATTTACAGCTTCCATAAATAATATTTTTGCACAAATTTTGTTAATAAATGACTAGTAGGACTTGTAAATGAATATTCTGGCAGATAAACTGTTGTAGAGCTGAAATAAATAAGGCTATAATTACTATAATTAAGAAGACAAACTTTTGTTTACCAGAATGTCCAATGTACAAGTATTTGCAAATACATAAATAATTCTACGAACCTATGCATAAATAAGCAATTATTTTCAGAGCTGTAATTAATCATGCAAATCTATGCAGAGTTATGTAATTATGTGCAAATTTATAAATAATTATGCAAAACTATGGATAAATATAATTATTTTCAAAATTATTTGCGAACCTGTAAATAATTGTGTCAACCTTCGCACACTTATAGATCTATGCACAATTAAGCAGTTAAATGTGAACGTATAAATAATTATTACAACATCCTGGAAAGCAGTATTCTAAAAAATGACACATCCATTCACTTTTGTTTCCACTATTCATTTAATCGTAAATATAAATGCTCATGCATCTAATGTTATAACAATCATACATCTAATGTTATAAAATCGATTAAAAGGTATGTAAAAGATCAAAAAGTATAAAGTCCGCAGGAAATTACGTAAGTCTCAAAAAGTTAATATTTCGAGAAAACGCGTCGCTCGAAGTGGATCGAAAATTGAGCGGAATCGAGAAAAGAGTAAGCTTCGTATCAAATAATAGTCCCGCAGATTATATGACAGACATCGCAATGCTTTCGTCGAAAATGGAATTGATTCCCGCGTTTCTATGTCGACGATCGACGTCTCAGCTCGTGCTTCCGTGATTTCTTTAAATCCGGATCTACCGACAAGATGGCGAATCTTTATCAGCTAGATAGCGAACGACTGTCGCGCTACGACATCCGCCATGCATAACATAATCCGGACGGTTTTCGGCATAAAAGAAAACCAATGCTCGGAACAGGGGATGCCGTTTCTTCCATTCTATTATGGGAATCTTGGAACGGCGCATCGACATGCTCCAATTGTCACCTGCATTACGACCGTCCGCCATTGCTGTGTGTATTCGAAGCGGAGAGAATTCTCGCGACAGAACGAGGGATTCTGAAATATTGAAACGCGGAAGACGGCCTAGCTACTTTTACCCCTCTCTCTCTTTCCCTCTGCTTCTCCACGCCGTTCGATCTTGCGTCTCGTGCTTTTTCTTCTTTCGTCCATGCCTTTTTCCTCCTGTTACTTTCCTTTCGACGGGCTATTGCGACTTAACCAACTGCCAGATGCAGCGTGCACTTCGCGCGCGATTGCATTCGGGCTCGATTCTCCTACTCGATATGAAATCTTCGGGACACTGCTGTTTAAATTCCTTCGTTTTCTGTTGCTTTCCTATTTAATTTGCCCGACTTGAAATATATGTATGTGAAAAAATGCTAAGTACAATAAGAATTAGACAAGTCCCATAAAATATATTTAACACGATGTCGCCCACTTTTAATTCGACGATTTTGCTCAGACACAGACTTTTTTTCTCCGAATTGATAATTCATGAAAAATCGCACAAAAAACAATTGATATGTTATCTCGGATGTTACATCTTTTTCTTCAACGTATTACTGAATAGTTAACAAATAAACGCATTAGTACACTTTATACGAACGATATTCCTTTCTTCGTTAAATAAAACATCTAGGACGGCTACAGCCATCATTTGTCTGTATATCGCGGAAAATGGGACGGCTATAGCCGTCATTTCCGGCAACATTAACGTATTTGAAATGTACAAAACACTATAAATAATACGGTATGTAGAAAGACAGTATCCTCCTGATTGTGAAACATTTTCATTGGAAACAATCTATACATATTTGCGGCACAATATTTGTGTGTCGGTCGCACATCGTCATTAGATAATACATATTGGGTAACAAATATGGGTTTGGCGAACCCATTTGCTGCCACGATCCCCAAATGGGGATTTAAATACACATTTTTACATGCATTTTCCTTTTATCTCTTGCAACAACCTTATATTAAATAAAATATGCATTCGGTGCACACTTACATTGGAGTTGTTAAAATTATTTTTTGCTTCAATGTCATTCAAATTGTAAAAGCATTTGATCACATAAATTGACAACCCACGCAGTGGTGTTGAAATTAAAATTTGGCAGTTAATGAGTTAATTCAGATTCCCTAAAAAAATCAATGATACCGCCATGTCCTCCTGAATAACGAAAGTAACGAAATTAATAATATGTCCTTTAAAAAAGTGTATCTTTGAAAAACATTGTAAATAGTGTGTGACCGTCTGAAATCTTTCTGTGCTTTACAGTCGAGATCTCATAAAACAAGGCATCCTTTTATTTGACCTCGTCGGAGACTCTTTGCACGCAGTTAACGTACACGGCAACAAAGAGCTGAAAACGAATGTCTAAAACTAGCCCAGATTCCGAGACATTTCTGTCTTTATGCCGGCAAACAAGAATCACTGGGTAAATGTCTATTCATAAGTGAGGATTACATGAGAAAAGTTGTCGAATTGACCAAAGGTACGTTTTAAATGTACGCGCACGGGTTCTTTATTTATTGAAGGATCCTCGTATTTCCATTTCGTTCCCGTTTATTCGCGATATACCACAATCCACGCAGTGCCACGAGATGCAACCACGAGATCATCAATTTTTACCGCAATTTAATCATTGTCAAATCTGACGCGCGATCGTCAATTCTCCGTGGCGGTCCTCCCCCTTCACCGCCAATTTTTCCTCTCAATCTCGTCCGCGCCTTAACAGCATTTCATGCACAGCGTTTCGCCGCGCATCATTTCGCAACGCCCTCGCACAATCACGCACATTTATTATCGAATCCGTTTCATCCGCCGAATAATCCACGATTCCCGTCGACGTAAACGTATTTCTCGTCGGCGGCCGCCCCGTTCCACCCTCTCGAGGATCGCGTTCCAACCCCGGCGGATCCTCACGTGCAGCATCGGTAGCGCGAGTTTCTCGCGCGATTGAATTGAGCTGCTCCGGCTGCAATTTCGTGGACCTACAAGCACTGGATCGGAGCTACCTCACGAATTTCCGCCCCTATCTATCGGCGCTCTTTCAACAGGGATAAAAAGAGGATCGTTCGAGTGCGGGTTACGAAGGAACCGTGCTAGGAGAAGCAGAAACGGGACGGGGAGCAGGGAGAATCTCTGGACGGCGCAGAGGTGCTGTTGAACCGGCGAATAGCGGAGACACGGAAAAGGAAAAGAGAAAGAGGAAGACGGGAGCGAAGAGCGTCGATTTCTCGGTGTAACGAGAAGAAAAGAGAAGAGTAGATCGGTTCGAGCCGGTGTGCAGAGCCCCGAAAGGTCGCAAAAGTGTCTCTCCTCGCTACTCTCGTGCGTCTGCCCCGCCGTTTTCATCGTCTTTCATTGCTTCCTTGTCCGTCTCTATCCAGAATGCTGATCTCATCCGAGCCAACTTGACCCCTTCGTCTGGTTCGTGCTTCGGCGAGCTTAATCCATCGCCGAGGTGTCCTTCTTCTTTCCGCTTGCCTATGCCTCGCCTCCGGAAAATCTTCCATCCCGAGGAGAGAATTTAAAATTCAAACGTAAGTGGTCCTCTCGACTCGTCGTCGTCGTCGTCGTCGTGGTAGTAGTCATCGTTGACGTCGTCCTGGTTCGCACAATTCCTCTTTTCTGGCCCCGTCGCTGGCACCCTCCAGGCGTGGTCGTTCCGGATGTATGCATTTCGAGCTACATGGCCTGCAGGTCGCACCCGGTTCGTTTACCCGAGCCGGGGAAAATATCGCGGATGAGAAATAAGAAATATCCCGGGAAAACAGGGAGAGAAACGCTGTGTGCTCGCTGACGGAGGAACGGGAAGGACGGCTGAGGGCCGAGAATAAGGGCGGCGTTCGAGATACACGAGGCATCGATAAATGAAATTTCTTTAAATAATTCAAAGACCCACCGCGAGTTGAAATCGAGTGTCGAAGGCGAGGTTGAAAGGCGCCAAGTAGGGCGTCGCGAATCGTATCCTCGAACCGGCTGTGATTCTCGTTAAGTCCCGGACCGTGGAACGATAAATATTCATTACCAAACACGCCTGTATTCCTGTATGCACCCGCTATTCGCCGGGAATCGATTCTGCGCTGGTACACGAACCGCGGAACGACGGGATTACCGGCTCGTCGATGATGATCATCGATACCGGCATTGTCGCCCGGAACGTCGTTGAGGTGTGACCGTTAATGTCGTCGTCCATTATTATCGGAATGGATAATTCGATATTATAGTTAAGATAGCGCCAAGGTGCACAGAGATAGCGAAAATTGAGATACCCGCATCTTCGAATCTCCCTCATTCGCGTTCGGATCCCCGAGTTCTCAAACTTCCATGTACTGATACTGGGAGTGTTAGAAGGATTTATAGGTGGTGGTTTTGCAGATCGAATCTTGCCCTCGGAGCTGTAACCGCTTCCACTTGCTCTGGAACTCGAAGTGGTCATAAAATTAACGACGTAAATACTTCATAGGGGACGAATAGTTCTCGGTGTTCAAACCATTTCACATTCTCTTTCCTGCTCTTTCGACGTTGAAAGGGTCGGAGGTGTCGGAAACACGACACAAAGAACAACTGACTGTGTCACTCTCTTTGTCATATTTATTCCTCCAGTCATAGCTAAACATAATATATGTACGCGTAACACATATGAGTCTGAGATGAGTTCGTTTCGCGCTGACTAATCATCCTGTATCTCAGCTTCTGAGCTTTGTACATGATTTTATATAGTGTTCTTATTTTATATGAGTTCTAGAAATTCATGGGCAAATCCTCTTCAAACGTGGAAGAGGACTCTCATTCATGGAAGCAAATCCTCTTACAATGATTCCAAAGGTGCAAGTCTTGTTCCAAAGAGTCAAGTTCTCTTTCAAATATGCGAATCCTTTTGCAAGTAGGCAAGTCTTTTTCCAAAGATGCAAATCTTCTCCCAAAGATGCAAGTCTTCTTCCAACGAGAGTCTCGTTCAAATCCAAATATACGAATCCTCATGCAGCGAGATAAGTCCTTTTCCAAAGATGTGAATCATATTCTAAAAATGCAAGTCTTCTAACAAATAAGCAAATTCGTTATTTTCGAATCTGTCTGAATTCTAATCGTTATAATCTTTTGCTCGTCTCTGGCGAAAGTACGTGATCAGTGCTTTCCTATTTAACATATCGCAGCTGCATTCCTTCTGGTATCATATCAGGACCGATCTGGCTCGACGCAGTTCCTAGTAGCTCCAGAACAGAAATATTGGACGATGCTGCTAGACGGTTGCCTGGGACGCCATAATGGTTGCTACGTCCCTGATCCGGGCTTGTACACCGGGCAGAAATCGTGCACGAGCGATCGTAGCTCGCTTGTCGTTAACTTTATCGCAGGCTGTAAACGGCGCACGAAGAGCCCCAGATACTTCGAAGTATAATCGCGTCTGGGTTCTCGTTCGTATGCGAGAAGCCACGAGAAGCCGGTCGATTAGCGGCGGCTACAGGTGAATGGAATTACTCGCATCAACTCCAGGCTGCCCGCTTTTGTCCGCCGTATCTGTCGAAGCTTTGGTAAGTGTCCCTTCCGGGTTGGACCCTGTGCTCTCCCGAATCGATGAATCGATCGAGCTCGACGAGAACTTTTCGAGACGTACCCTCAACGGAGTTTGAGGCGTCCTTCGAGTAGCCGGGAGCCTCGATTCTGCTGTGAGAAATCGGGACATATGGCTCACTTCGTGAACGATGAAGACGGTCGGCCATCGATCCGATACACGTATTATTCGCACGAACTTCAAAACCGGTTAACACTTTTGAGAACTGAACGGACAAGACTTGACCAACGCGCCCGATTTGGAAGGAAGATGTTTATGCTCAGAGACGACATGATATTGCTTTTCTTCGCGATTAGTTACTGGAAGTACTAACTCATTAACTGCCAAATTTGTTATTTCAACTCCACTGCGTGGATTGTCAATTTATGTATCAAATACTTTTACAAATTGGACTTTTACAAATTGAAGCAAAAAGTAATTTTAACAACCCGAATGTAAGCGTGTACACATTTTATTTAATATAACGTTGTTGCAAGCGATAAAAGAAAAATGTATTTATGTAAAAATGTATATTCAAATCACCATTTGGGGATTGCGGCAGCAAATGGATTAATGTAATTAGTTATTAGATTATATAGCTACTATCTTGAGAGTATTTTTCGTAGATAGGAAACGAGTGCGAAACGTGGATTTTATAATGGAAAGATGGGTATTATTTGCATTGTAGAAGGAAATGGACTCGATGAGATTGGTAGAATGGTAATATGTATCATATGTGTGTGGTAATGTAGTAATTATTGTCACATATAGTATAATAATTATTATCTTACCATATGGTAATCACATATACAGTGGCTCAAAGTAAAACTCGGACAGTTGCATATTTTTATTTTTTGAATCAGTGTGGAGCACGAATTATATGAACGAATGATTGACTTTTATTAAGCTGCAGTTACAGGTAAAGAAATCCATGAAAAACGAAAACAGAATTCCAATGTATTAATTAAATAAGAAACAAAGTGTCCAACCGAAGGAAAATTCATTTCAAACTAAAATTTTGACAATAGAGAACTTTCATTTATATATATCTTTTAAATTATTTGCAAAACTTAGTAGCAGTCCTTTGTTTCGACACCTTTGAATCGATTCACAATTGATCGCACTAATTTCTCATAATATAAAACGTCAATCTTTCTCACAGTGCCTTCTCCAAGTCCTTTGTATTTGAGATGATGTGATTTTTTAGTTTCTCTTTCAAATATGCTTATAAATGTTCAATTACGTTTAAGTTTTATGACTGAGGAGGTGTTTGACAATGATGAAGCAACCAACCATTAACGAACATTATGGGCAAAAATATGCAAGTGTCCGAGTTTTACTTTGAGCCACTATATATGATAATATAATAATTACTATTACATGTAAGAATGTAAAGTAATGTCGTGTGAGATGATTTGCCCGTAACTCGTTTCCAAGTGCCTTATAACATCGTCTCCCCCACGTGACGCACATAACTGTTGAAATGCGACAAATTAGGCTCACATTTTCAGCACGATTGCATTTCAAGATGAATTTAAATCACAACCCATCCAGCAATGATCACCGAATTCAAAATACCCCTAACATTCGACCACTTTTCATCCGCCTTAACATCACAACGATAATTATATCTCTCTAACTGACGCATTTGTTAACAAAATCATAAGTGATGGGGTTAATCATAACATGAAATGACATACTTTAGTATTTATCCGAATACGTAATTTGTCGATGCAATAATGAAACAAATGGGGATCGTTTATGGGGTGGTGCACGTAAGGAACAAAGAGAAAACGGACGTAACGAATATTGCGCTTATTTATCCGGCTGTTTTTTCATCCGCGGCGCTGTTACTTCGATACCTTGACAACGGATGGATTTCTGGCTCCGTCTGCCACGCTTGACACAGATACACATTCAGCACACTTTTTAATTCTGTTTTAATCTCCGAGTTATTGCTACTCCAGCGCTCGCGCCTCGGCTTCCCTCCATTCATTTTCTATCTCAAATACACCGCATATATGATTCCGCGCCGACGACGGAAATAATGGGCCGTGGTTCCATGCACCCGGCTCTATAATGGAGTCGGCCGCTGATATAGATACCGCGGATACGTGTCTCCGTCGTTCCTGCTGCTATCGCGACAGAATTTTTGCCGTGGCACAATGATCAGTTCAAGAAATTTCGAGGAAACGGGAATCATTTTCCTAGGCCTGTTGTCTTTCACGGAATAATGCGTCGACGCAGCATATCTGTTTGATTAAAACTTATATCGTGGTTGCTTCTTCAACACTCAACAAGAACTAGTCTCCTTCTGGTATTAATTATTATCGAATAGCAACATTTTGTACATGACTTTGTTGTTGATATATGTGCCCAGAATTATGAAAGTGATCTAAGTCAAAATTACAAAAAACAACGAGTTTATCAGTTATTTCACACCACTTTACTTTAATCTAAATTAATTCAAGGCAGTTTTTTCGATATCGTCAAAAATGAACCATTAGATAGTGGTTATTGTTTAGACATTATATGGAATTCACTCAGTGTTAATTATGAAAGTGGTCTAAGGCAAGAAGTCAAGAAAATTGAGTTTATTATACCAAAGATATCGGAAATATTAAATTACTTCCATTATGCATCACAACTAAACACTCCAGTTCTTCAGGAACATTTTATGAACCTCAAAACTCATAATACAAGCCTAAAATGAGACAAATGCATTAGTTTTTACAAATAATTAATAAATGTTCATGAATTATTTCATTGAAATTATTGTTTTTATTGAAACTCATGATTTTTGACTGCTGTAAATCATCTATAGATGATTCAGTTAATTTTGAAAATGGTCGAAGTCAACTCAAACTTTAAAAACAACATTTCTGTATGAGAATTACACAAAAATTCATGTTCATAATAAATTTTCAGAATCGAGCCTAATAAAATTCTATTTGAAAATGTTGCCGGATATAAAAATATTTTTTAATCCATTCAAATGTGATCCATTAAATATCTGAAAACAAGAAATGTGTGACTTAGACCACTTTCATAATTACGGGCACATATACAAATTTTATTCGTACGGTAGTTTGGAAGTTCCAATAATTTCAATAAGATTCGGTAAAATTTGATAACAAGAGTATCATAAATACTATTATAAAACACAAGTATTATAATAAGTATTAGAATTCAGTAATAATTAAAAATAACTTATTGTTGGACATATTAGTGAGAAATGTTTATCCTTGTTATTTTTTTATTAAGAAATATAGATTAAGAAATTCATGTCAACTAAATAAAATATGAGAGCGCATGAAAACAGAAATAAGAAAATAGGCATAAATTACCTAACTCCGTGAACAAAAGAAGAATATAGAGAAGAAAAACTAATTTGCTAATTGCAATAGTTGATTACTTTTTGAATATCAAATAGCAACCTTGTAATGAGCCTCTAATAATTGTTTCGTTACAATCTCGCATATTAAAAATAAATTCACAAGAGCAAACAAATTTGCTAATTGCTATTGCTGATTATTTCACCCTTATAAGTACCCTTCTAATTTTCTATCAAAGTCACAACAGAAATTTTTCGAGACAACCTCAAAACGAAACTGTGAAAGTCATAGTGCTATCGGTAAATTTTACAAAAATGTTGCCTTATATAAAATCTACAATCATTACAAATTAACAAAGTAGTTTTTACCTAACCTTGAAGCGAAGCAGTGATAGTCATAGTCAACGTTTTAAATATATTGTATGTAAATGTAATATACATATTTAGTTATTTAAAAAAGTAGTGCAAGTTACAAATCTATTTACACATTAATTTGATGAAGTATGATGTACAATCTTATACATTAAATTACGTAAAGTATAGACTTGTCATCATACAATCATTATTTGTTTATTTATTCAGGGATGATCAGTACGAATAATACAACTATGATACAAATTACAGTCAGCTTGTGCTTCGACATATAGTAAAATTACTGATCATCTAAACCAGTGGTACCCAAAGTGGTCCCTACGGACCCCCAGAGGTCCCCAGTATCCTTCAGGGGGTCCGTGGAAGATTAAAAATGATTTGGGGGTCCCTGGGCAACGTCGGGAGGTCCGCGCAAGGTTTAATATAAAATTTCCATCCTATGCTTTATAGTAGCTTTTTCATTCTGGGAGTCGTGCGGGGGGGGGGGGGGTCACAACAATTGGCGCCTTAAGCCTGATGACATTAGCGCCCTCCATATAATGGTCAAAAAATATAAGACAAATTAAAAATTTTTTTTCTTTTCCTTTTTTTTTTTAGTTAATACTTTCACGACCGGTCCCCCGTGGCGCCCTACGCCCAGGCCTAGTGTGTAAATCGGCCCTGGGTCCGTGGACAACTTTTGAGTATAAAAAGGGGTCCATGGACCAAAAAAGTCTGGGAACTACTGATCTCAACGAAGTAAACGTTTTATTAACACAGTAAAAAGTTTATAAACGTAAATGTCTTGCACTGCTATGACGTTACCCTCCCAAACTAGATAAATAAATATAGTCAGTTTTTAAAAAAATGACCGCATAAATTAGTACACTATCGGTATACGAAAAATGACAGTGTAGATTCTACACAAATTAGTAAATGTCACATAAACGTAGCTAATCACGGCATATGTTATCCCCTAATGTCCCTGAAAATTAGTGAACCGAAAGGTGTTCGACGAAACGTTTACGTCGATCAAACAACTGCGCGAGTCCAACTGAGAATTTAAACGGATGCTATTTTGAAAATCGAGCACACTCGAGGCGAAAAGTAATATAACATCGTTGACGTGTGCGTTCAATTTCCGTAGACGATTCTGGTCTCGTCCTGAACTTTTTCACCCCGTAACATTAAACACGCCGCGGGCGCGGAGAGACGCGATCGACTACTTCACCCTTCGATCAACAGAGGCCAGCAGCAACGAAGCAGGGGGGTTCATATGTTCGGCCGTTTGACAGCGAAGCGAAATGCGATCGGTTAAGTGCGCCAATCATTTGGTAGGGTGTTCGTGAGAGTCAAATAAAGTTCGGAATTCGAAATCGCATCGTCATACGCTATCGTGAAATTTCGAGATTCTCGATATCGAATCGGTATGCGTGCAGTTGTACGAATTCGTTATTTTAACGCGAGAACGTCTCGAATACAGTGACGATCAAAAGTGTAAACACGCTGCGCCGATTTTATGTAAAGAGCGATGATACGACTAATTTGTCAATTGATTGGTAAAGATTAGGTAACTGTAACTACAAGCTGCGTCTGGTTATGGAAATGTAACAGTTCATTTTCATTAACATTAATAATGTACAGAATATTTCATAATAATTGCGTTTTGATACAATGTTTACAGTTTTACACCTTTCGTCAGAAATGTTTATGATAGTATATTAATAAACACTGATGTCCTTTGCATCCTTTGGGTGATGTTCCTGGGGATATCTAGAAATTTTTTAGTTAGGCGTTGGGGAAAATTTGGTATACACGTTTCAGTTTTATTTTAGGGCTGTGGAACATGCACTAAATGCATCGATACGTAACTCACAATTTTCTTAAGAAATTACCAATGTTAAAAAGTGTATAAGTAGATAGAATCACTTTACTGTGTATATGTATGTTCCAACATAACGTGTTTTGCTTACGGCGTCCATACCCATGTAGACCTTTCACTGCGAAATAACGAAACTAAAAGTACACTTATCCACGCATAATTGTACAAATCACACAGGAATTCCAATAACAAGTTCAAGTTATTTTAACAAATTTATGAGACACGTGAGGATTTAACACACGTCAATATTATGGGATATAATTTGATGCATATTGATTCGATACATAGTAATGTGACGTGTAATCATGTATGTCGCAATAATTCGATGCGTGATAATGTAATATACAGTGGCTACATGCGTGCTTATACCACGTGTAATGATATAACGTGTGGTAATTCAACACGTGATGATTTGCTGCGTTGAATTGTCGCACGACATGATTCAACGCATGATAATTCAAAGTACTTTCACGCGTGGTAATTTCATTCGCGGTGAATTGATCCGTGATATGTAATGCATTGAGTTTCGACGCGTTATAGTTCCGCGCGCGGTAATTCGATACGTGATGATTCAGTGTATTATACTTCCACGTGTGGTAATTCGATAGGTGATGATTCAGCGCATTATATTTCCACGCGTAGTAATACGATACGTAGAGATTCGGCACGTTATACTTCCACGTGTTGAAATTCGATGCGTTATACTTCTACGCGTGGTAATTCAACGCGTTATTCTTCCACACGTGGTGGTTCGGAGCGTTACACTTCTATTCATGGTAACCCAACGCATTGCACTTCAACGCGTGGTAATTAGATGTGCGGTTATCGGGTGTATTGTACTTCCACTCACTATAATTCGCCGATTATGCTTGCACGTTTGAGAATTCGATGGGTCACACTTCTAAGCGCAGTAATTTGAATGACGCATGATGATTCGGCATGTTATACTTCTACAGGTAATAATCTAATGCGTGGTAATTTGAAGTGTTATGATTTCACGCAAGTAACGTAATCTAACATATTATCGTGTGTATGTATTGCCGTGCTACATGTTACATCACACGTACTACATGTAATATCACATATGGTAATCTACCGCGTTGCAATATCACGTATGGTAATTTGCGGTAATATCACGTACGGTAATTTACCGCGTGGTAATATCACGTACGTTTGCCGCGTGGTAATGTCGCGTATGGAAATCTATCGCGTGATGATTCCACATATAGCAATGAAATACATGATCGTATGTGATTGGTCTCACGATAATTCGTCGCGTGATAATTTGACGTATAGAGATCTAACATGTACCTATTTAACATGTGATATATCTATGCTTAATAACACATGGTAATTTAATGCTTAGCGATCTAACCCACACTTGATGTATCTACATTCAATGACACAACCCGTACTGATTTAACGCGCAGCAAATAACGCACTTGGCAATCTGTATCTGTCGGTTACCAAAGAAAAATTCTAATTACGCCAATGTTACCAATAAGAGAAACATAAACTGCAATATACGAGTCGAACGTTCCTGAATCGTTAATTAATTTCCTGATTTGCTGATCCAATTTCGCGATACACTCGCCTCGGAGCTTGCGAGCCGAGTTTCAGAACGACTTCGTCGAGAGCAACTCGATGCTCGTTCGCCTTAGCTGCTCGATGTTACCGGTTCGTTATCGTTCAAGGATTCTTTCGGAACGTGGACGTTTCGATCGTGAAAAATCACGAGCGCGGAAACTTTGCTTTACCGATAAAAGTCAGTTTTGATATGTAATCGTAGTTACGCGCACTGATTACCGAGCTCGTTGACGAAGTATGCAAATGAAATAAGAGTTCACGTCGAATCTCTCGAAACGCCGCGGAAAAAATTGTTTGTTGTGTTTCAGCGTCGACTGTACGACGGTAGAATGGCGTAAAAGTTGCCTCGCTCGTTGTTTCGCAGTTTCGTTTTACCAAACACGACGACGACGACGACCCACTCGCAGGAAAGTTATAAAACGCGGAATTATTCGTCGCGCTACTATGCTTTATTTAAGCGACACCGTGATTTACAAGTTACCCGTTGTTTGGACTATGTTCGCTACCGGTACGTGACGGTGCCGTTGAAAATTGTAAAATATACTCGACGTTATTTGATAATTTCACGTTTAAACGCTCGCAGTCTCGTATAGATTTAAGTAGCCTTTAAAAACCGTAGGGAACTTCTATATTTGCACAATGCACCATAACTGTTTTGAGGAATTACATTTGGCTGCTATCAATTAGAAATTATTGTACAACTATTATTTTGCAATTCGTTATTTTACAGCTAAAGTATATTCTTTGCATGAATCTTAAATTACTTGGAGAAGTTTGTTGTATATAATTGGTTTCAAAAATATCTTAAATGACTAGTATTTGGTCTTACCAGTTTTCCTTGCTCAGGTTCGAAGTATGTGGAATTAAAAATTTGCAGAGAAAAATATAAAAAAGGAACGTATTTCGTACATATTTTAAACGTGTGTTAAATTATTACGTCCTAGATTAATTTCGAAATTAGATTAAATTCAAAAGTGCGTTGTATAAACATACTAACCCTCTTTGTTTTTATTTATCAATGTCGTTGTATTAAAAAATAATATATACATATAAACAAATTATATAAAATATTATGTAATAATAAATTGTCATATACACTCATGGACAAAATTAAGTGAACATTCTTAGTTAAATTAAATTAACCTTTTGTTATTTATGATACCTGTCCACTTAATTTTGTCCACGACTGTATATTCAGATGATTTGAATAAAAACTAATTATCAGGACTTCCATAAATATATCAACTGTTGCAAAACTGTAAGAAAAACTGCTTTATTTTGTTTTATATATAAAAATACGCGACTAATTATGTGATGACCTATATCCAATATTCGATTTGATTTTACATACATATTATACTATATCATATACCATATTCTATGTTTTTTTCCTACATGTGTTTGTAGTTCCATGTGTCAATTATTATAAAATGCTTAATACGTAAATTTTCTTTTACACAAATCATTGTTTGCGCGTTACAAGAGCTTTGTATATTTATGCAACGCGCTGTAGCTAAGTAGACTATGATAGTTCTTCCTAAAGAGCATCCGAGTATCCGACGTTTCAAGTCCTCCACAATAATAACTGCGTCTAATAATTTATCGCGCATAAAAGAGTATTTTTCGATAAGATCTAACAGACGCTAATATCTAGTGAAACGGATCGTTTCTTTTAATATCGTTCGATTTCACTCGAATTTGACGAAAGAAGAGGTATTCCCATATGGAATCGTATTTCGAGACTGCAAACACCTCGTTAAAGTACGCTCTTCGATCTTCGGCATCGGAGCTCGAGATATGCTCACCAGTCGAAATGGATCGATCACGTGTTCGACTCGTTTTACGAAGATGACAAAGTCATGAGTAGTTCTGAGTACTATCTAACAGGTTCTGACGAGACCTCGTCGAGCTCGTTGCAAGCAATATGCGATAGATGCTCAATCATTTTCAGCTTAGGGAATGCTATCACGGCATGAAACCAGATGCTCGCGATCAGCATCCTCGTTCATTATTCGCGGTTATAACAGCATGATTGAAATTGAATCGTTGAATCGGTCGAAATTAATTGCATGCATCGTTGTTCGAGCTAGACCGGATGCATAATGCGGGACTTACAACGAATTTAGGTTTGCACGTTACATCTGCGTTTTCCCTCTGTTTTCGGATAAATATACGAGGCGTAATTCAAATTTTATAATTGAGAAATAGATTGATTTGTTTGAATGGTAATAGCTGGGTTTGGTTAAATAGTTGAATGCTCATAGAAGTTGAGTTGTAGCTCCGATGTGGCTTCTGTGTCGCGTTTGAGATTTCTTACCAATTTCTTGCAGTATTTTTAGATATGTGCTTTAGAAATAATTAGACGCTTTTGAAGCATAATTTTAGTGTTTAATTTGTCACGGCGAAATCAAACCGAAAGAGTTTTAAGAAAAAGGCTTTTATTTCGTCGGAACGCGTACGCATAATGTTTCGATATAATTATTGAGCTATGGAACCATGGATCGATCAAAACTGATTAGATGCAAATGAATAACTGAACCGATGAATCAATGAATCATTGAAGCGAAAATTGGCTTTTATACCTGCGGCTATCTCATGTTTAGTCTTGTTTCGTTTATCTTATTGCGTTTTGTCGACGCGTTTATCTTATTTACTTGGTTTGACACGTTAATTTTTTCTATTAAAAACTGTAACGTAATCAATACTTTTCATATTTTCATAATCTAATATCTTCTTTTAACTAAATTTCTTTGATAATGCCGATGCTCACTAATGTCGTATTATTCATGTTCATATTATTGATAATAATTATATTCACCGATTTTTATCGAAAAAACATACAATTGAGATTGTTTAAACTACTGTTATTATTTATATTCATTTCACAATATATTTTTGATTTTTTAAAAGTCTTTTATTTTCTCGAAGAATTATGAAATAGTATGAAGAATCATTTTTGGGAAACTAACTAAAGCAGTGGCGCACCCAAAAAATAAATATGATATTTTTGACATAGAATATATCATATCTTCTTTATTAATATAAAATAAATAATATAAATAATGCACTGCATTATATTACTTAAATTATTTTAGAGAAATGTCGGTAATTTTTTGATAAACAGTATAGAATGAATCACTACTGCGAAATATCGATTCCAGCTAAATCTGCGGGAAAGTTCATAAAATCTGAAATATAGTATTAAAAAGTTAGGATGTGCGCGAAAGGTTTAAGCCGCTTTAAAAATTATGCCAAGCATTAAAAATGTAAGGTCTCTCGTTCCATAACCGCTCGTTGGCTGTTACCATGGAAACGAAATGAAAGCGAGAGATAATCGCTGCGTTTAGGTAAAAACTGGCACAACTTTGTGGCTGTGAATCGTAACGACACGATGTAACGTTTTGTTTTTGAGATTGTAGCTTTTTTTAAGTACGATTGACTTACATTTTATTTGATAACAAAATTTTTATCCTTTCACTGTGAATTGTAGATCGTTTATTTCCTTCGTTCTTTAATTATTACCTTTAAAAATACAATAATTATAATATATTTATTAAATAAATTATAAATTGAGCAACTATCATAATAAATTTAAGTATATATGTCTTCTATTCTTTACATTATAATTCATGTTACAAATTGCTTATAAACGTGATAGTAATATTTAGTAATATTTATTTACTTATAATATTACCGAAATCTGTAGTGCAAAAATATTATCTTTGCTGTTTGATAAAACATTTGATTAAAGAATTTTACATAATTTTTACATCTTACAATACCAGTAGGACAAATTGTAAGATTATTTCGAACGTTACGGAATATTTAACAAAATTAAAGAGCAATTTTTCTTTTCTTCTCTCTATTTCCATTTTATATAAAAAGATAGTGAAAACTGATTTATTGAGGTAGTAGAACATAATAGAACAGTTCTTTCAATTAAATGTCTTTAATTATGAAATAGGTGTTCTGTAAAACTGATAAAAAATGGTTCAATGATATACTCAGTGAAGTTGTAAAAATTGTGTATACCAATAATGGACACCGAATAATTTTTTAGTAATTCGACAAGCGAAATACGACACCTGTAACTAATGTAGAGAAATACAACAAATTACATTTATGTAAATTTTGTTAAATGAAGAAAAATTGTCCAAATTCTTAGCTCTAAGAACATAAAAAATAAATATATATTGGAGAAAGTAACATTCAATTTCTAATTTCTATAAATTTTCATTGAAGCTCTGTACGGCAATCATTAATGTAGTTTTAAAATTAGTACGATTTACCCAATATGTAAATATATCATTATTTCAGATATTACTAAAAATCTGAGGATATAAGTACATAATATAATATGCCATACACTCATGAAAAGAAATTCATGATAAGAACTTAATATAATATGCCATACACTCGAAATTCAAAATAAAGTAAAAAAGAAAAAATCAGAAAACTTTTATTCTCATAAAAGTTAACACCAATTTATATAATACATCTGAACAAATTTAGTAATTTAACGTCTAAACAAGTACAGTATAATTTTGTAATAAACCGGTCATGTGACCCGTTTTGTACAGTTGGTATAAAATTAATTTGTGCATGGTTCGTTTTCAGAAATTGATTACGCTAGTAGTATCGATTTAACCGATCTGTCAAGCTGTCGATTAGATTTAATCGAGCTACCGCATGTAACGATGTTCAGCAAGAGGAACACGAGGCGACATTTAAGCCGTGGCGTATTTAAAGGCGCAAGACTCTGATTAACATTCGCAGGTAATTGGAGGTTTCGTAACCGGGCGGATTATCGATATTAACGACGCTGAGGTAGGTTAGCATGGAATTTCAAAATGAGCAGAAGCTAAACGAGAACAGCAATTTGCTGGCGTTGCCAGAAGCGAGACTAATGAAAAGTTCGTTAACTGCCGACAAAACAAGTTCGGATTAGAACAGTGGGCGAACAAAGACGAGGGCGGAAATTGCTTCGAATAGTTGCGTAAGATCCATTGAAGCACATTAATCATCGAAATTTATGAAACACAGTATCTTGCGCGCAATTTCACTCGGTGCTGCAGAAATACGTGGACGAAGATAGAACGCGTGGTAATACGGCACGTGGTGATTCGATGCGTTGAACTTTCGCACATTGTGATCTTACGCGTGATAGTTTCATTCGTGGTGATTCGACGCGTTATACTTCGACGTATGATAATTCGATGCTTTATACTTCCACATATGGTGATCCGGCGCATTATACAATGTACGTCCACGCATAATAGTTGGATATGTTATATGTACTTCCACACACTGTAATTTGATGCATTGTAAGTCCACACGTGTTTGTTTGATGCCTTATACTTCTACGCGTGGTACTCCAATGCGTTAAACTTCCACATGTGGTGATCCGACGCATTATACTTCCACGCATGGTAGTTGGATGTGCTACACTTCCACGCGATATAGTTTTACGCGTTGTACGTCCACACGTGATAATTCGATGCTTTGTACTTTCACATGTGGTGATTCGGCGCATTATACAATGTACTTCCACGCATGACAGTTGGATTTGTTTTACGACCACGCACTGTAATTTGACGCATTGTAAGTCCACACGTGTTAGTTTGATGCCTTATACTTCTACGCGTGGTAGTTGGATGTGCTACACTTCCACGCGCTATAGTTTTACGCGTTGTACGCCCACACGTGATAATTCGATGCCTTGTACTTTCACATGTTGTGATCCGGCGCATTATATTTCCACGTATAGTAATTGGATGTGTCGTACTTCTACGCTTGGAAATTCCACGCGTTATACTTCCAACGAAGAAAGAAGCGCATTCATCAAACGAAGGTAGAACCATTCCAAGGCATCGAGGTTCGTAGAGGACGTTCGAAAAACGTTTAAACAGCGTTTAAGTGTATAAATGGGATTCCGATGCCAGCGAATCGACCTTGATTTCTCCGGTTTCGATGCAATAAAACTTTTCGTCGCGGGGTACAAGTTTCGGGGAATTTACGACGGCGAGGATCGCGAGGCAGAGTAAAGCTGAAAAAGTTGGATATTCAAAAAGTCTGGCGGAAAGTAAATTTGATTTCCGAGTGGTGCACGAGAGCGATCATAGGTCAGCAGTTTTTTCTTCTCGGATATCTGTCTCTGTCTCTCTCTCTCGGGGTTCTCTCGGAGAGCAGCCTAGGCCAGAAGTTGCGCAAACTCGTCAAGGGTCGTATTTGCTGGAAAGGCGGGTATTGCGAGTGACAGCTGGCTGTTCATTATTCCTGGATTACTCGACTGCTACGCCGGGATGGAGAACCGGCACGGCGAGCGAGAGAGCAAGACAAAATGGAAGAACGGGGGAAAAACAGAATGGCGGAAGCGAGACGAACGGTGGCGGTACGCGTGGGATGAACGGAGCAAAAGATTTCCACTGGAAACATCGAAAACCGTGCTTACCACTCAGCAAAATAGAGTCCGTTTTGTTAGGTTGTCATTAAACGTTCTCGACTCGAAAGATTTCCCATAAATTTTTCCGTTCTTTACCTCTCGTCTCTACGCCGTTGCTTCTTGTTGAAACGTTACACGTGTGAAAGGGCGCACGAAGAAAGACGAAACAGGCTCTGGAATTACTTCTACAGAGAAGGACTTTAAATTTTCAAGGCTTACGAGTCACCCAATAAAGCGCAGCTTTTTTTTCCAGACGTAATCCCTTGGCCTCGATTTCTTTCACCCTCGAAAGGTTTTCTGCCACTACGTTGCGTTTTATGAGCCGTAAAATACTACCGATAGATTCGATTCTACCACCTCCGACCCGTGAATACTTAATATATATATAACTGATATATTCTCATCGTTAGAAATTTAGTAATTTGAAATAACGCTACACATGTTTTAAATTGAAAAATTTTCTCATTCAGAAATTATAAGATTCCAAATCCGCGGTTTTGCAAACTTCAATGTATTAGCATTTTTAAAGTTACAGACTTCCACCTTAGAAGTTTTCGAACTTCATAAGTCCTATAGACTGAGTAACTTTTATATAAAGAACTTCAAAAGTGTACAAACTTGTCATCTTAGAAATATTAAAACTAAGTAACTTTCAATATTACTAGTGTGTAAGTGTTTACTCTTAAATTTTCACGTATGAAAATTTGGTGACATCAAATTTACAATATTCTAATTCCAGACCACTTGAAAAATTATACGTTCACAAATTTTTTATGCATCTTTTAACTTCTAAATATTAGAAGCTACAAATTTTATACCTTCTAAGTTTGCAAAATTACTACCCTTCGTACTTAAATTAAAGTTGTAAATTGAACCTATAAACTTTATGAACGACAAATGTGAAATACTCAAATTTGAAAACTCAGTCTCCAGAAATCTAACATAAGTAAAAAATCAATTGCTCCTACACGTATTTTTACAATTATCTAACTGACGTTTACATTACACCCGAATGTTCGATACAACTAATTTTCAAAACTCCACCGTCATTTCCTTTTTCTCATTTCGTCCCTTATCCGATTCATAAACAAAATTGCTTTCGAGTATACAAACTTTACGCCAACTTCACAATGATTACAGTCATCCCCCTGAAAACTTAGCATCGTTTCAGATATCAGCAACGATTTCTTCTTCCGTCCACGAAAACAGAACAGATCTTTGCGTTTCAATCACGTTCAATACCGTTTTACGACCCGTCGTGCTCTTCGAGAGCGTTGACCACAAAGAAGAAACGAGCTCTCGGATTACGAGTCTCCGTGGATTGCGACGAGATTCTCGAAAATGTCCCCTGTCTCCATTTTGCGTGTGTAACCGTGTATGAGGTCCTTAGGGTCCCGTGGTCAAAAGTGCCCTCGCAGGGTACATATTAAATTCGGCATAGCACGCGCCTGCTTACACGAAGTTAACACTATTTCTATCACGATTTTGTGTATACCTATTTCGAACAAAAGGTGTCTTTCGACGCCTTTTCGTTTGAATACACATAATTGCCAAAACTGGTTGGGATTTCAAATTATCAGTTAAATGTAGATAATTTGACGAATATATATTGGCACATTGATGTGTATTTATTGAAGATTATTTAATTAGGTCGTAAACTCTAGCTTGATTCATCAATCTACAAAATATACAATCAGCGCAGTAGTGTAAACTAAAATGCAACATGAGAAATAAACGAATACTAAAGTTATGCCGCAACTCCTGTTTTTCGTTACAACTGAAGTCGGGTTCTTCTAATCGAATTATAATTAATATGATGCTGCAAGATGGTGTTGATATTTATATGAAAAATTGTTTAAAATTAGACACTGTCATGAAATTCTTAACGTGTCAAAAGACACCTCACAGTAGAAATACAGTGGGGGACAAAAGTTTATGTCGATGATTTGATTTGAAATATTATACGAACTTCGTTCCTTTTTTTGTAACTTCGCTACTGAGCAAAATATCAAAATGAAATTTTTTTTATAAGTGTATAAATAAATGTCTAATTAGTTAACACCTAAAGTAGAACACTATTTATAGTTTTTATGAACAGTAAATCAATTATTTATTTTTTCCATTTAGTCTTAAACTTTTGTCCGCTACTGTAAGTATTTCATATGCACATTTTTACATCTAGAATGATCTAGAGGAAAATGATATCGCTGAATTAATTTAACAACCATTGTATGAAATGTAAAAAAATTAATTGTGGAGGAATGTTTCAACATAGAGAATGATTTTATGTTGAAATTTGAAAAGTGTCTTTCAACTCTCTTGGTAGAAATAGTGTTAAGGTCGACACGGGCCCCGTGGGACTTGTCTTTAAATCAGCGCACGTCTGCTCGTTTCGCGATATGACGACTCTCATTCTTTCCTCGTCGCGGGCTGCCAGCTAGCCACGATTTTAATAAGGCTTGATTGCAACTTTTACGTCGTCTGCCTCCATAGTTTTCGACCGAGACGAAATCCAAGCGCCACTGCGAGCAATTAAATTTGTCGGTGGTTTCAATGACGCTCCCGTTAAAATTGCAACTTCTTTTTGCACCGCAGCTTCTTCGAAGCATTTGGTTTCTGTTTTCGAGAATTTCAGAAATACGAGATTTGACGAATTTAATTTCGGGAACCTTTGTATATTTTATTTTGTGCACACAAAATAATTTAATAAGTTAATTTATAGAAATTATGTTTGGTGAAATAGATTTTTGCCTGGGTTATCGAACTGTTCGTGAATTGTGCTTGTAAATTATTAAAATGATTGTACTGTACTCTTTTTTTTAATCGTTTAAAAGAATGATTATATTAATGTTTTTTGTTGATATGAAAGCATCTTGAATGAGTGTACGTTTAGTGTAGGTAATTTTTTAGTTTCCTTCGAACAAAATATAAGCTCGAAAAATTCAGTGAGATTTTTAATTAATACGGATGTAGCTGTCGTGGGAATCGCGATGAATAATTTATACCGAAAATAATGAAATAGCATCGGTGTAATTAAAAAATTACGTTAAATTGAATCAGACCAAAATAAATACACAATTGATGTAGATAATTAATTTAAATTAGATTGGTTTAAGATAAAATTTATCGATTGAAGATTAAATTACATTAATCCAAGATTACATTATATTGATTTAAAATTAAATTACTTTCAATTAGATTGAATTGATCTTAAGATTAAATTTAACTAATTTACATTATATTAAATTAGATTAATTCATGATTAAATTAAATTTATTTAAATTAGATTAAATTAATAGGATAAAAATTGGGCTCGATTTATCTAAGACTCAATTATGTTAATTCTAGTGTTAATTAAAATATTTAGAGGTAAACTAAAAGGATTTCTACTTCGAATAACTTTATTGTGCCAAAAGTATAATAAATAAAAGATGTACATGTAATTATAGTGTCTGTAACCTCACATTAATTCATATCAATTAAAAATTTGTTTGTGTTTCGTGGTTCTAACAAGTCTGAACTAAAAATGACTAGCCCCGGAGATGTACCTTTTTTCAGATATGTAACTTTGTTGCTAAAAAAACACATAAATCAAAATGTTGTAGAATAACTTTGGCGAATATTTCAATGATAACCTACTTTTCTTCTTGTCAAAATAGAATGGCACACTTACAATTGTAATATACTTTTTTATTAAACAGAAGATAGGTACTGCAGACTCGATGTAAAAATACAGATTTTACAAACATATTTTAGTGTTTAAAATGGTATAATGAAATTGTCCTCTTTTCGTGGTATTACTCTATACAAGTGTGCATGAACAATGTTTCAAGTGATAATGAATTTTGACGATGTTAATATTAATAATCATTGATTTATATCATGCATTAATTATTACGTTCGCGAAAAAGTTGTTAAAATTACCATTTATCCAAATTTACATTTCTTATACACGTTGAGAAATATTTAAATTGAATTTAACTAATTTAATTTGATTTAATTAAATTTAATAATGAAATAAATTATACATTATAATCCTTCAGAAGCTTCTTCACAGTCAATAAATGTAAATTGAAATCTCTGTCTGTTATTTCGGTAGATATACTTGAACTGTATAGAATATCTCACCATGAGAGAAAGTTTATTCTTCTTTATTCGACTATCTACCAGTTCGTCCTACTTTAACTCCGAAACCGAACCAATTTCAGCAGTAATAGTTTTGAAGCAAATACTGAACCAATATAAAATGTTCAGTTTGTGGACATTTTGCATCGTAATTTACTTTTCAGTGCATCTCAATATCTGGAACTATAAATGTATGAATTATAAATACATGTAGTCTATGATTCTTGAGAACAATGTAATTAAATCGTTGGTGTGTTCTCAAATTGTTGGTTCCTAATAATTGTTATTTGCTTTAGCACTAAAACTATCAAGGCAGTTAAATGGCCATTTTAAAAATTTTTTGTTTTATTACAACGCTTTAAATAAATTTTAATTTTAGTACGTGAAATGATTTTGTAGACTTGAAAAAACATTTATTTGATATACAATTTATTTATTTAATGTATATAATTGTGCAATAAAGTTTTGATTTATAGGCACTATTAGTTAAATTAAATTAACCTTTTGTTACTTATGATACCTGTCCACTTAATTTTGTCCACGACTGTAGCTCTACGGTACTTTATTTGAGTAATAACTTAATAATATTCTTAATAATGCTAATCTTAGTAATAACTATACGACTCTATATCGATGACCTAACACGATTATTCGTAAAAATAATTGGAGCTGCGACGAATTAGTATACTATAATTGAAACATAAATCGGCGTAACATACGATAATAGAAAAATTCAATCTTTCAGGTACACCAGTAATTACATACATACATAAGTACTTATATTCCTCTCCCAGCAGGCTGATTGATTTCAAGTGATCGAGGTCGGCGGTTTTGGAAAAGGCATTAATGTATCTATAAAAAGCTACCAAATAGAGCTTAGCTGTAGTACAAACCGTCATGAAATAATCCCATTTAGCTTCCCTAATTTGAACGCTCGTTTCAGTGCCATGCGTAAATTCACTCGACGCTTTTCTTCGAGTGCGTGACTCGTCTCATTGACCGGTATACGCCTTGAAATATCCTTACCGCACTTTGACAAAGATGAATACCCAGTTCGATTCACTTTTCCTTCTTTTACGATTAATAGTCGGCCACCGTTCTCGATCCTTTCGATACAGCAGACTACATTCGTCACTGCCGTGCCCGAACGATACGAATCAAAGGGATTATAAATCATAGCATCACCAACAAAATCGATTTTGTCTCGGAACTCTCAGAATTCTGGATGAAAGAAATCTTTTAAATATGCTTTGTCGATAGAAATTGATTTCAATTACTTTGAAATCGACTTTAATTATTAGTTGTTCCAATTTCAGTAGGTATTCGATAGCCGCGATATTAACATAGGGAATTGTAGTTTTCAGGCAATCATCGTTACATTAAAAAGTAACTAATTATAAGTGGTAATTATTAGTGGCTCAGATTCACTAACTGGTTTAATACAATTTGAATAAATATTTTTGAAAAGAAACCTATAGTGTTATACGTGTGGTTTTTAAACATAATAAAATGGGCAACAGCGGCAATTAATAATGAAAAATAATCATCTCCACAAAATTATTTAACCTTTTCAGTTAGAACGTTCTGCAGATACTACTTGCCAATAATAAAAATTCTTTTAACACGTTGACTGCCATGGGGGTCACCGGTGACCGGCGACGCGAAGAATAGTGAAGATCCAATATTAGCGTAAATATCGATCCCACAAATTTTTAAATAATACCATTGTTGCCATAACGTTTGAAGAAATTAATGCCATACAGAACATGTAAAAATAATTTTTAAAACTCAGCTTATCTGCTGTAAATAATATTTTATCATAATACGCATCGCATAAGGAACAATCTACTGTGGCGCCCTGGGCAAGTCACGTGAAATTCGCGTGGCAGTCAACGTGTTAATTGCAAAGGATTAATGTTTCGCCCTCCTCAATTTGTTACATAAGATATGTGTGCAAAATTACAATAATTTACACTTATAATTACAATTACGTGTTTTGTTATTATGTAAAACGTGTTTTGTTATTATATTTTTGCACACATTTTTTTCCATTACTTAATTTATGAAACTTAACGTTTACTATCCATTCTAGCAAGTGCGATATCAAAATAAGTAGTCAAATAGGCAACCATATTCACATTAAAAAACATTTTTGTATTAAAATTTCATTTAATGACATTTCAACTGTTTATTGAGCCCTGTGGAAATTATTAAATAAATTACGCGTACAAAGTTATAATTACTTAATTTGCTATTTGAATTACATTTTTTGATACTACCTAAATGAATATTTTTGGAGAAATTTGTCTAATTTATTTAGTTGATGAAACGTAAATTCAATTGGCTTTCTTGATAATCAACTTGACATCAAAATAGGGAGTTGGGTTTTTCAGGATATTATATTAGGAGGACCGGAAAGTACTGTCGTTTCTGTGAATGCTGATATTCCTTTTTTTCAGATATTTTGCTCAAAAATCAATTGATTTTTATCAATTCGGCATAGAAAATTTGTACAATAGATGTCAAAAGGTTGTTAAAAAATAAAAATGTACTTCAAATTTATTTGTTTGACTTTACTGCAAAAAAAAACGACATTACTTTCCGGTCACCCTAATATTTAAATTGAATAACCATTTGTGTTCAAGATTTATTTAATAACATTTCACAGTTAAATAAGTATAAATAATTAAGTATGCGTATAAATTATTTGTCTCGTAATTATTATTACAAAATTTAATATTAACTAGCTGATCCTTTTTCGAGAGAAATATTTTATTTGATATACTTACAACGTAAAATAATTTCAAACATTCGACTAAAAGTTACTAAAACGAACACAGCAAAGAGGAAATAGCTTTGCTACTTAGAGCGATCGTAAATTTTTTGCACAGATCTGCTGTTTTATTCTTGCTGAAAAGAAATAAAAATTTTATCTCCTTTAGAAACCTTCCATGGGAGCAGATGAGATGCTTTTATGACTGTCTGTTAAACACGTGGTGGAACAAAATTTTCATTATATCAAACGGCACTATTATTGTACGTTAATATTAATTAAGAACAACGAAACCCTCGTCATTAAACGTTAACGAGTAGAACCTGATTCTAAAGCATGATTTTAATTCATCCAAATTATTGAAGAATGTTAATAGCAATCTTGTTTGGGCTAACAGGAAATAAAGTATCATAGGCCGGTTGGGAATAAAAGTTTAATGCTTCTGAGATGACTTTCGTTCAGGTTGGTTAAGATCCATGAAAGAAAAGAGCATAATCCAGTGGTTAAACAAGTATGGCGCATTTCATGTTTACGATCTTTAAGAGGTGTTATACGATTTCGCAAACAGTTAAGAAAAACTTATTTTATTGTGTACGCTCACATTAAAAGATTTAGGATAATACTTTCTTCGCAAAACTTCAATTATTGTAGTATTGATAACCTTTGAATATTATGAAAAAATGGACGAAAAAGATTATTGGTAGAATAATGAAGAACTAGTCCTCATTTTGAAACTTAGAAAATTTGTAATTTAGAAACTGAGAAATTTAGAAATTTAGAAATATAAAAATATAGAAATATAGAAATATAGAAATATAGAAATATAGAAATATAGAAATATAGAAATATAGAAATATAGAAATATAGAAATATAGAAATATAGAAATTTAGAAATTTAGAAATTTAGAAATTTAGAAATTTAGAAATTCAGAAATTTAGAAATTTAGAAATTTAGAAATTTAGAAATTTTGGTGGTTCGAAGTATGGAGATCCAAGATTTTCCGGAATTGGGAAAGTTAAAAATTTGGAAACTTGGGGAATAGTATTTGTAACGTAGAAATTTGGAAATTTTGCAATTTTGGGGAATGTAAATGCGAAGATTAAGTAACTAGAGGTTTCAAAATGTCATAGATTCAGAAATTTGGGAATTTAGAAACTTGTGAATTACAAAATATCTCGTTTACAAATTAGGAGTATAAGAAATATAGAAATTAAAAAACTTTTTATTTTAAGCAGTTTGAGAATGTAAAATATAAATGACTATGAAATTTTGAATTTTTTGAATTTGGTAGTTTAGGAATTCTATTATTCGACATTTAGAGAATTTAAAATTGCAAAATGTAGAATTTCGAAAATTCCGAAATTTTAAAATACAGAAAATTCAAATTTTCAATTTCAAAAATTGATTACATATCCTTCCTAAATGACTACATGTATTCTTAGACTCGTCCAGAGGAAAACCATATCATCGATAAGAAAATACACATGTAATTGAAAATGATAATCAATTAAGAAACAGAGACTTCAAAAACTAACAAATTAAAAACCATATATTATAAAAACCATCATTAATGTGACACGATATAATCGAACAAAACCATACTCGATACAACGAGCTCTCTTCATGCTGCTATTAACAAGAACTATCCAAATTATTTCCTGTATTAATTGAAACAATTGGACAAATATACAATACATTATTAAATTTATTTACGAAGTAAGTTCATTGGATTGCTCCCAAATAATCCAGTCAGTCGGTCGACAGAATCGAAAAGTTCTGCGGACGGATGATCCCGATGCGTATCGACGAAAACAAAGGGACATTAAAAGCACTCGATACATTGGCGAGCCTGTGGATTTGCATAATATCAATATAGGCAGCTCGCAAGGATATAATCCTGGCCACTGGTCGGCTTCAAAATATCACGGGCTGCGTACAGCATGCTGCAATCCCATTTCTTCAATTTGCATATTAAACTCGCGTTCGACCTGGCTGCTCCTTTCTAAGCCAGACTATGGTAGTATTTATATGCGTATCCATGATTCATTCCGGGACTCGGTATGTTCATTTTCCTACGGTCGCCTGTACCAGTACACTGTGTTGGCGCTATTGATGCAATTAGCTAAAAAGTCAATTAGCCTTCAGCGTCTATGTCCCCGTAGTGTTCGGAACACGATTCAGAACATTATTCTCACACGGTTAATCTTTTACATTGGGTAAATTCTTTAGGAAGTCCTTATGATATATCTACCGAGTTATAATAGAAGACATTTATCCCGTTAATTGATATTAAATAATTGTTAAAAATTTATTAGAAGGTCCATCGGTTTATGACATGACCATCGGTCCAGGACGGCACTAGAGCCAAATCCAAGGACAGGGGTGTTATAAACCGCGCGCACTTATTGCAGGGTTTTTCAGTAGCTATGTCCGCAGTTTGACAGTATATTGCCATGATGTTTCATGTGGCAGCACTGTCATTCTTCGACGATTGTATTTCGTAATAGTTACCATTTTATCATGGAGCGCTACATCATTTACCAACGTGTCGAAATTATTAAAATTTATTACAAAAATTCGTGTTCTGTTTGCCAAACTTTTCGCGAGCTACGAAATATTTACGGCCGAAATGATCGTCCAACCGAGTGATCAATTCAACGAATTATGTATCGCGAAATTCGAGCAAAGCGAATCGGTTGTGGATCGAACAGTCTCTGTACGACGCAGAAACGTGCGTTCAAAGAAGAATATTGATGCTGTTACTCAAAGTGAGGCTGAAGACCCGTTTTCTCGTCGCGCATAAGCAGTTGGCCTTTCTGCGACCTGTGTCAATGGAACACTTCAGATTATCTTGACAAAACGAAACGTGAACATATATTATTAAAATATTTGTTAATCCCAGAACTGACATCGAACGAGTGAAATATAAGTTCTGTCATCCTTAAATGGTTGAGTCGCAGATATCGAAGGTAAAAGAAATACCAATCGATGGGTGACAGCGTGAAAACGTAATCTTTTCGGTGGAACAGTTTCGAAAGTTTCTTGCGATTTTTCTGGTTTTCTATCGTTGCACGATTTCGTCTCTGGCGAAGAAGAAACACGGATAGACCGTATGGGGTGGAAAAGAGTCAAAGGAGACAATAAAGGGGGAGGAAACGGGGTCGTCGTGTTAGGAAGAAATGAAGACAGAGCTATCAGTTACAGAACACCGTCTGTACGGAAGCAATTCATTCCGCTTCACTGTTCAACCCTTATGCGTCCAACGTTTTCCTTCATCTTTCTGATCTTATACCTCGTTGAATTTTGATCTTACACGTATATCGTTCGTATCGTGTGCGGTGCATGAAACTCGAAGGACGTGTGGACGATATTAACCCTTTCACTACGATTTAAATACCCTTTGACTATAGGCCCTCCTGTGTGTATGAAACGATGAACTTTCGTGGTAAAAATTTAGCGAATAGGACAGCTTTTCACTCATTTATTTTATTTTTACGAAAAAGTGTTTTATTAATAATTTGTATTTATTGTTAATAATTACACATTATATTACAATGAATTAAATGTGTATTAGAACAAGTTATATTGTATAGAATAATTCGAATTATAATACAATTTTCTGCTATTAATTAGTACGAATTGGGATATTAATACAATGTTGCATGTACGTAACTATTGTACGGAGTGATTCACTTAACTTGCATACGCTATACATTTTATAAGGTTCTAGGGAAATATTTGTATACATTTGTATCGTTTAGACAAATTACGTAGTTCATATGCTTTCTTTTTGTAGATTGAGAGGATTTAGAGATTTTAAGGTTAACATCTTTATTTAAAGTGTAATGATATACATTTTATTGTAAAGTTTAATTAAAATCCTTGAATTGGAAAATTCGGAAGTTTCAAAATCTCAAGGTATCTTAATATCTACGTCACTAAATTCTTAGGTCTTTAAATAATTTAATTTAAATTCTATATTTCTAAATTCTTAGGATTCTAGATATCTACGTCCCTAAAATCTTAGATTCCCAAATACATACTTCCCTAAAATGTAACATTTCCAAATCTCTAGGTCCCCAAATTCCTATATTAACAAACTCTTATATCCCTAAATTTCTAGAACTCTAAATCCCTCAATTTCTCGAATTATCTAATTAACAAGCTCTTAGATTTCTAAATGTCTAAATTGATAAACTTCTTCATTCACGAATTCACATATTCTCAATTCTCTAGACCCTGGAATTCCTATATTCCCATATTCCTGGTTCACCAAATTCCCCATATTTCCAAGTTTCTACGCTCTCTATTACACACCAATATCCCAAAATTTCTGAACATTCAAATTCCTACTTTTACAAATATTCCCATATTTTTAAGTCGTTTTTAAGTCGTTAAACCTCCCCCATTGTCACATTTTTCTTATAAAATCAAGTTTTTCTCTTTCAACAAAGTCTACTCTATCTTGCATCATACAAAGTAGAATTACTTCTATTTTTTACCGTTGACCATTCAATCGACAGTCATCAATTTCACCGGTTTGAGTGTCTAAAAATTTTCCCCGATATCGCGTAAATATTCGTATTTAAAATTCGGCAGTAAAATTTATCACCCAATACGAAAGAACATTTGGTGGTACACACGATCCCACTTCCCAGAGGGCCATAAAATGTCTCCATGTTTAATCACGACCGAGATGGCGCTGGATATACGTTGCATAATCGTTAGGATGCATTTAAAACGCGATGCTCGTCACATTCGTCGATGAAATTACAAAAGCTTGATCGGTCTTAGTCCCAGCGTCTATCAACACGTAATTCTGGTTTATGGGCGGCTGCGCTCGTATTTAAAAGTGGAATTAGCGCTTTCTCGCAACTAACGTTAAGTCTATTGAGTAATTCCACGGACCGCAATAGCAGTTCATCTTAACCGGAACGTTGAAAGCGAAGCTAAAGTGTCTATTCGATCCGAATTTGTAATATTCATCCGACGTGGAGCACAGTTCCTGCTCAGAATTTGTGTCGTTAAAGGAGGCAAGCACCATTTTAATTAGTAATTCGACGGGACTGTAAAGGCGAAGGTCGTTACGTGTCATGCTATTGAACATTTGGTTACCATGTTCCATGGCGAAATGTCGTTTGTACTTTGCGATTGATCAAATACATGGTAGTTGGAATCGATACTCCTTTTATAGCTTGAGAATGTATCTACATCTTATATTGAACTTTTGCAAAGAGTATACAGTGGTTGGAGCATCCTTTTATGTTTGGTGTTTGATGTCTTTGAAGACGATTCTTTTACGTTTGAAAATAATGACCGAATTTTATTATTTTATATTTGTTGCGGTTTAAATAAAGAAATTTCAAAGAAATTAATAATTTATAATAAATGAGAGAGTATACTTGGGTCACCATTTTTTTATTTCGTTATAGAATCTAATGGAATTAAATAAAAAATTAAACGTTTGCATCTATATTAATATCTTTGAATAGTTCAACTGGAAAAATCACTTATTATAGGTTATGTTATCTCAGATAACATTTTTACCGTATTTAATTATCAGTTCTTTTATTCTTGTCAAAGTTATATTACGATTTAACGTTATTGTTGAAGGTATATCAAATTCTATTAATTTTTTAAAATAAGTGAACATGTAAAGAAGTGAAGCAGAATGATATTAATTATAAAACGTGAGTTTATTCTTGAAAACATACAAATTTTCTTAGTTAACTAAATTCTAATAGTTCTTAATTGACTTCAGTGTGTTAAATTTTCACAGGAAAATGTAAAATAATTGTAAAATCTCTTTATCTACAGTGATCAAGTTCAATAATTTTCTTTGTCATTAACAAAATCAGAGTAGTTTATTTTATTATTTACAAACAGTTATATATAGTTACTAAGTAATTACAATAATTATGTATAATAAATAATAATAACAAAGGTCTAGAATTAATATTTTCAGAAGTATACATTTTAATAAATATTCTCCCTAAAATTAACATTTTTTAAGTTATGCTCTTGCGAAATAACGTGCACTAACTTACTTAGATTGGTGATTTCTACATAAAATTATTTTCCAAGTAAAAGAAAGATATGTGTTTTTACAGCCAAACATTTAGTTTAACAACCCTAAAAGTTCATATAATCAATATCGAATTGAAACAATCCAAAAGAAATACATACTAGAATTACAAATACAACGAATAAGAATGCACTTTTTTAAACTTAATAAGAATTTACTCTTTAATCGAATAGACATCAGAACCGTAAGCACATAGTTTTGAATCTCTCATGAAACATTATTGTACCTGGTTATAATTATTGTAACCGAATATCGATCGAAACTTTCTGAATGGCCGTGGCTGTTTCCAAAAGGGGGAAAAGGAAAGTGAAGTTCCTCGGATTAACCTACTTTGGTTCTCCTTTCAGGAAAGAAATATCAAAGCACGGGTACCCATTTTGCATGTCAAAGTGCGTGCCGAGAAGGACGCTTTGCGTCGCCGCAAAACGCTTGGTTTCTCCTCTGGAAACTCACGACTTGAATTATCCCGACTAATTACGCGAATTAACTCAAATTAACCCCTTGCCCGTTTGACCTGTCGTTCTCTGCCAACCCCACCAGTACCAGTAATCCGGACACGTTGCACGCTGATTACCAACGATCGGTTAGCTCTCGCCTATGCTCGCCATAAGCTCCAAGTCAAAACGCCAAGCTTTGAAGTTCTGTCGCATTAATTTCCACCCCCTTTTCCCTTTACTCTGCTCACCCTGGCGAAACGAGCGGAGGGTGGAGATCAAGACCCTAAGCTCTTCGATTCAGGAGCTGAAGGGGAGAAAGGGGAACGTTACCTGACACTTGTAACCGCTGTTTTCTGATTAATGTTTTCCATTTATTTGAACCTCGCTCGAATTTAGACCGGGAAATCGCTGGAAGAAAGAGGAATCCCCGTTTTACGAACCGTGAAATACTCCAGCATGGACAAAGTTTCAGAAAAAGTGACGCTTAAGGAGGGGAATTTTGTGAGGTGGATCCGAAATTTGTACATTCGAGATTGGTACGCGAATAAATTATGCTCCACGATTGATAAGGTAACTTTTGAAGAGGCACATTTTTACGTAAAATGGGTTTCAACGTTGGCTCTTCATAGTTTCTACGCTAATTCGTTGTTTAATGCAACAATGAATATTACAGAGAAAATTATCGATGAAAATATTTGATTCCATGTTTCTCTGATCCGCTTTTCTCTGTCATTAAAATTATTTATGAAAATCTTTGGTCCGAATACGGCTACGATATTTTGTAATTATACATATAAATGAACATTATACAATGATCATTAATGTTTCTCTATTGTTGTGTAATAAACTGCGTGGTTTCTGTTAATTTTTATAAATTATCATTCGTATAGTTTCTTTGTGAAACTTGTGGTTTTAGAGACACATATGTATTTAGTAATTTTTATCTTATACAAATTATTATATTTATTAAACAATATTTTAACAGTGTATCATTTCCTAAAATATATGAATATTTAAAAAATAAGAACGAGGAATTGGAACTTGATATTTCATAATCATAAATACAATGATATAAAAATATAATGTAAATATAGGAATAAAAAATATTCTCTTTCCAATGAATACTACAATTTTCCGAAACGATAAAATAAATAAACAAACATGGAATAAAATCATTTTATCTTTTCCAAATAATTTATTTTCACTGAAGGAAAGAATAAATTAGCAATCTAATAAAACCACTCACTGTTAAAAATAAGTTATGAAATTGGTTGGGATAAATTAATAATCATATATTGCTACAAATATGTTTCTTCACACAAGAAAATAACTTCCATCATGTTCTCACAAATTTAACAGAAACATACCGTTGAAAACAGGTTAATAGAAAATAGACAGCATGTTAGAATTAGATCTCGCATTTCCACGTTAGTATTTCATGTCATCCATATCGTACTGGAATCCCTGATTCCTGCCTTAAATAATGATCAGTGTTTTCGACGGTGTTTTCGAAAGGCCATAAAGCGTGCACAGCCAACAGATATTAAAACAAAAGACACCTCGACCGGTTTCCTTTCACGCTGCCCGATAAATCGGACAAACTGGCATCTCGCCTTTCGTAACGCAACGCTTTGATTCTGCTCGTTATTAAAATTAAATTGCATTATTAACGCTTCGCGAACGATTTCCGACGGTTTGTACGGCAATTTGTGGTCGAGATCGTCCGTGGAAATTCGAAAAGGGATTACCGTTCCCTGCCACGGTGCACATCCCTGTACCGCTCTCCCTTCGTCCCATGCTACTTCACGGGCCAAGGGATTTATACAATTAATTCTCTAATTTGTCGCGCTCACGTCGGATTCCGTCGCTAATAGATTTTCATCGATCGTCAACCCGATTCGTTTCTCCTTTGCCGTCGTCTGTCCTCACCCTTCCGATGAGTTTCGCTTGATTTTCATATCTCATCATTACTTTCGTCCCGGTTAACCGTCGTTAATACCGGCGATACGATTTTAATTAATAAATCGCTCTAATCGATACGTGGTTTGGTGCAATCAGGTCGTGAATTTTAAACGGAGTCTGAGTGCGAAACCTTTGTGTCTTGCCATTGAATAAGATAAATGTGCCCATAATTATGGAAGTAGTATAAGCCACACATTTCTTGTTTCGATATATTTAATGGATTAAAAAATATTTTTACATCAGGTAACATTTTCAAATAGAATTCTATTAGTCCCGATTAATAAAAATTTATTATGAACATGAAATTTTGTGGGATTTTACTTATAGAAATGTTGTTTTTAAAGTTTGAATTGACGTAGACCGTTTTCAAAATTAATTGAATCACCTATAGATGACTTACAGCAATCAAAAACTACGAGTTCCATTAGAAACAGAATTTCAATGATATAATTGATGAATATTTATTAATTATTTGTAAAAACTAATGCATTTTTATCATTTTAGGCTTGTATCATGAATTTTGAGGTTCTTAAAAGGTTCCTGAAGAACTGGGGGGTTTAGTTGTGGTGCTCAATGGAAGTAATTTAATATTTCCGATATCTTTAGTATAATAAACTCAATTTTCTTGACTTTTTGCCTTAGACCGCTTTCATAATTAACACTGAGTGAATTCCATATAATGTCTAAACAATAACCACTATCTAATGGTTCATTTTTTACGATATCGCAAAAATTGCATTGAATTAATTTAGTTGAAAGTAGTGTGGTGTGAAATAACTGATAAACTCGTTTCTTTTGTAATTTTGACTTAGACTACTTTCATAAATATGGGCACAAATAAGATGCGGGAGAAAAATTGATTACGCGATGCGCATGATTGGTGAACTGAAACGCAAGTTTATGCAGTGTCCGCCATAATTTTACTTGTGCCGCGAAATTGGTACCTGACAGGACATAATATTGTACGTACCATAATTCATTTTTGTCGGATGCACGAGAAAATTAAATTTAACGAGTAGCTTTTCTGTCGTGTTCGTTTGCAAATGTAACAACTTCATCTGTTTTTTATGATGGTGTTCCTAGCATTTGCCAGCTAGATGTCTGCAGCAACTTTCTCGTAAATTTTCGCTCAAACCATCCATTGGCCGGAATGTGGGAAATGTGGATGTTCTGCGTGGAAATATTAGTCGAGATGGTGAAGCAAAATTTGATGATAGATTCATTTTTGGTATCTGTCAGTTGTGCTGGTTCAGTTATGTGTAATAGGCGTTTATTGGCAATCAACTGTTTCAATGGAAGAACTTTTTAATTTGGAAGTTTAACACTACTATATTTTCAAGTTTTTAAATTTACTTTCAAATTTTCTGAATCTTTACATTCTAAAATTCATAAATTTCTCAATCCGAAAAAGTGCTAAATTCGTACATTTGTGAATTCATATATTTTTGCAGATTTATAGATTTGTCCATTCCCAGATTTCTACATTCTTAGATTCCTACGGTCCTAACTTCCTGGATTTGTAGATTCCTATGTCTCTAAGTAGATCCCTAGGTCCCAAGATCTCGCGATCCCTAGATTTCTAGATTTCTAAATTTATACATTTGTAGATCCTAAGATCCCTAGAATCCTATATTCTTAGATTCGTTGATTTCTAGATTCCTAATTCCCTACATTCCTAAATTCTTGAGTTTTTCAATTTCTCTATTTCCAAGTTCCTACATTCCTGAATTTCTGAATTACTCATTTCTTAAATTCCTAAATTTTTAAATCACTTACCTCGTAAATTTGTAAAATTATAAATTGCAAAATTTCAACATTTGAAAGTTTCAGTATATTAATATGTCAACTTACACATTTGTAATAGTAAACATTTACGAAGTTTGAAAATATAAAAATTTATCAGTTTCGATCATCTGCAACTTCTAATTTTTCATTTTCAAAATTTCGAAAGTATTTAATGTTACAAATTTATAAGTTGACATATTAGTAAACGTAAAAGTGTGCAATTTCTATATTTTTAATCAAACCTAACCTAAAATTTATATATTATACCAAATCAAACTTCATCTCAATCTGTTGATTATACATGGTATATAAAGGTAACGATAAAGATAGTGCATAAAATTTGCTAATAGAAATAAATATGGTATGCGGTTTTAACTCGGCATAAGCTCCGTGCAGGCTTCCTTAACTAAAACCCATCTATGCCTACGAAGCCACCGAATGTAATTTCAGAATAGGTAATCCTGGTTTTACCATCCGGATTAAGGTTAATACACACGGAATTCGGTAAATAAACGGTCGTCGATCGTGCCCCTATCCCTTTGCAGGGCGATGTTAAAATGTTAACCCCCTGATATTATTCGTCAGCGGAATATCCGTGGAGCGCGTCGGGTCTCAAGTTTAATTAACTTTCCAATACAGCGTAATCGATTGCCCTCCACTAAATTAATAGAATCAATAGCACTCGCTGTGGCGGCGATCAGTTTGATGCGCGTGCGGCAATTCCGGAAACACATGCCCGTATATCTGTACACGGGCATATACGTATGTATCGAGGATAGGCTGCAGGAACAATTGCATCGCACGGAAAAACAGTTGACCCGATTAAAACGGGATCAACGTTTCTCGTTTCCCGGAACGATCCACAAGTGCCATTCATCCACGGCCCCGGCAAGAATGGGAATAACGATAACAATGATAATAACAGGAACAGCTTTAAGGATATCAGGAAAATGAGCAGGCCATCGATCGTCCACGGCGGCGGTCGTCTACAACGAATTTATCTCTCGAAACGATTTCTCTCCGGGTTACCTTGTTTCCTTTCTTTATTCTTTTCGTCGAGTGGCTCTTTTGTGGTTCACGGCACGAACGGCGAACAAGGACGACGGACTTGAAGCAGGAAGGAAAAGCTCGCGACCCTCGGACCTGTAGCCGAGTTCAATTAACGTTAACCGTTTGATATTTGCTCGGTGACGAGTGCAGAATAGCGAGACAAAGGTGCTCTCGGTGTAACCCAGTTTTCGTGAGCAGCACTCACCGTTTTCTTCTTCAGCGTCGTTCTTTTGAAGTGCGCCGATTTGTGGCTAATTCGCGGCGCGCCTCGAGTTGCTACAATGTTCCGGCTTACGGCGAAAACACGGTTTCCAAGTCGCGTGTACCACCTCCTACTTCCGAATGGAGAAGGTTATTACGCGTTAAGCCACAGGTAGAGTGTGGTTAAAATGGATTTCGAGGCGTACTGCTAGATTCTCGGTTAGTACCTGGAGGATTTATGCAGATTGTCCCAAAAGTCTCGGTGTCGAAATCGGACGTCTTTCATTTACTCCACAACTTTGTATGTCCTTCAAATTAATCCGGGACTTTTTTCAAAAACAAATAGAAGAACTGTAGATTGTCCCTTCTGCTCGCACTTACACTTAGGGCCTAAGAGGTGGGCCCGTTGAATACTTTATTCGTGTGACTAACGAGCTACGTTGACCTGGGTCACATACATCCTCAACTGGGCTCTCCTTTTTGGAAATGGTTGAGGAAAAGGCTGTTAGTTGCCGTTCGTCGTTCGAATCACATCTCACATAGAACAGATATATCTAATCATGATAATTACGAACTTAGAAACCATACAGAACAAATTGCAAAGTGTGGAAAGTGGATTTATTTTTCCACATTACTTCCAGCTACAGTTATACACTTATCCCAGCGTTTAACTAACGCCTGGAATTCTTCGGCATAGAAAGATTTATCATTACGACGGAACCATTGTAGGACATCATTCTTCATTTCATCATCGGTGTTGAAAAGTTCTTTGCCCTTAGTTCTGTGTGATCAAATGCGGGTGTTTCTTCCCTAAATTCTTGATAGTGACACTATGGGGTAAAAAATCAACGTGAACACGCTGATGATGAAGTGAAGAATGATATCCAACCATAGTTCCGTCGTAATAATAAATCTTTCTATGCCGAAACATTCCAGGCGTTATTTAACAAGTTAACTGTGTTTGACGAGTATAGTCGTCATGGAGAAGTGGCAGGATGTTCTGTCATGACGGGTATACTCTTCAATCACAGCTATCTGGTTGACCAAATAAGTAAATATTATTAATAAAATTGTCTATTTTATAAAATAGACTCATCTTTTTGATCCGATATTTTAACTATGACGTTTATTCTGTCATTGACGAGTATACTCACAGAAGTGTGCGCCACAGTTAACTGGTTAAATGCTGGGATAATTGTGTGACTATAGCTGGAAGTTATGTGGAAAAATGAATCCACTTTCCACACTTTGAAATTTGTTCTTCCATTTGTTTTTAAAATAGTCCCGGATTGTCTTGAACGATCCTCGTATTTTCAAATTTCTGGATAAATGACGGAATGTGCGGAATCTTGAAATACGGTGCTGCGTAATAAATTGATACATTCAAATCGTCAGAGTGTCACGATTCTAGCGGCGAAAACCGAGTCGTTGTGTGATAAATTAATATATTTAAATTGACAGAATGTGTTGGATTACGTAAAAGATAACGGAGTCGTTATGCGATCAAGTAATGTAGTTGAGATAGAAGAGTATGGCGGATTGCGGAAGGGAAGAGTCGTGTAATAAATTAATATCCGATCGTAGCAGTTAAAGAACCCCTTATCGGTCCACTTAAAATATGCTTACTTACAGAAACAACCGGCCAGAAATAGTACAAATTGATTTCATAATCACGTTCAACGTCCCATCTTAGTTACACCGGATTCGGGTAATTTTAAATTTCGAATTGATTCGGCGAGCACGTCAATTAGTTCGACGTCGGGATTACTCGATCCGGAGACGAAAAATAATTCGATTGCAGCGTGAACGTTGGAGGTTGTTAAAATAGTAGAATAATCATATTCTGCGCGATCCTATCTAACATTAGCGATTCTTTGAGCGAGTAATGAAGGAATTTAAATATTTCTCTCGTGCTGCTTTCCCCATCCCGTGACTCGGCTCCAATCCACATTCAACGGGCAGGCGTGAGTTTCCAAGTCAATTACCGGATCCAACTACCTTCCTACGCTTCGTGGCCGCTTTATTAAAACAATTCGCCAATTCTGCCGCGCCTCTCTCCTTCCCTCTCTCGTTCTACAGATTCGTAACCGCGAGATCAGAACGCGAATTCAGCTGGTTATGTTTCTGCGTTCGCTTCTCATTTTTTTCCACCCACCTTCGACGCTGATTTCCGCGTCTGGGCTCGAATTATTATCGCCACGTAATTCGAACGGAGATGTTCAATTTTATTCGCACGAACACGAATTTCATTGTATTAAAAAAGTTCCGTTCGGTTTTTTGCAAAATGTAAAGGTTTATTTACGAAACAATATCAAAAGGTACATCAATCAAAATATTGTCCATCTTTTGCGATGATTTTTTCTCATCTTTCGGACAGTAAGCGAATTCCACGGTGAAAAAATAAGATAACTTTGGAGACTATCCAGTTAGAGGCCCATTTTTCGACATCTTCATATGTACTGAAGAGTTCTTCAGCAAGTGCGTGAGCCATCGACCGAAACAGGTGGTAATCGGAAGAGGCCCTGTCTGGCGAATAAGGCGCATGAGGTAATACTTCCCAACGGAGTCCTTCTAACGTTTCTTTGATAACTTTGGTGACACGAGGCTGGGCGTGGTAATGAAGCAGAATCACTTTATGATGTCTCGTTTCATATTTTGGTCGTTTTTCGTGCAGTCGGCGGCTCAAGCGGATAATTTGTTCTCGATAGAGATCCCCTGCGACTCTTTAACCAGATTTCCGCGAGTTGTTTTTGCGTTCGATAAAATTATTCGTAAATGCAATATTCGAAGCAAATATTTTTGTCGAACATTTAGTATGCTCGTACACGTTTCATGTTCGAAAGACGCACAAACCTCGGTGATTAAGGGTGTATGAAACGAGTTCATTGGCAGTTCTTCTTATGTAAAGGAGACTCTGCAGTGGAAGAATACTCCATTTTTGTCGTGGCGAAAAAGTAGATAAATCTTATCGCGAAATAATAAAGTGGCTGAAGACCAGCTGACGAGGCATTCGTGGATAGAATTTGCTTACCGAAGAAAAATGTTCGCGATTAGCAGACGCGGGCGGAAGAAGATTCAGTTCCTTTTAATTTCTGAAAGTTTACCCGGGTGAAGATGCTCGGCTTTTCTGGAATAACTTATTCAAATAATAATCTATATTACTTATTGACGCATCAAGAAGCAGAAATTTATTCCGATGAACGTTCAATTACTTCAGAAACGAGGAACGCTATCTTCTATCCAGAATATTTCATATCTTTCCGCCGGCTCTTAAAAGAATAAAATTAGCCCACCATGAACTCTCTATTGCACGTTAATTTTTACATCGAGAAATTTTCTAAAGTCTCCGAGAATATATTGGAGAGTTCGAGAAGGTGTTAAAAATAGTTTTTAATTTTTCAGACTTGTTAATGGCGTTATTAATGCTCCTTCATTATCTGAAAACTACCGAGTTACTTAATTACTTTTACACCTTTCGAACTTTTTGTGCCATAGTACTCCTTCGCGAAGAATATTCTTTGTTCAAAATCTTAACATTTTACGTTTCTATGAAATTATATTATTTATAAAAAATATAAAGACACTTTCTTATAATATAACTGTAGTTTCTATACTTTTCACTCCTTGCAATATTTTGACGCGTTTAACAGGTTTCGTACCTGCAGTTCAACCATGATAAATCTTATTGGAATTTTTAATATTCTCATATTTGAAGTTTATTTGAATTTTTATTTGAAGTTGACATAAAATCTTAAGCTTCTTGTTGTGTTGTAATATTGTAGCTGTGATTAGTTGCTTCTGACTGACGCACCCGGCAAATAAATCATAAGACAAGGGTGATTTGCAAATAAAGCAGTTTTAACACTAAATCTACCGGCGTAGAATGTACGTTTGTATTGAAATCAAAAATGAAATTGAAAAACAAATAAACTAACAATGAAACGCAATTTAATGTACACATTAATGCTCTACTTCGATGAAAATCAACAGAAATTTCGAAGAAGCCACCCTAACATATTTTGTACCTTCTGCCTGTTGTCCAGGCAGAACGTGTGTGAGATGGTTCAAAAAATTTGAAGTAGGTGATTTCAACCTTAGTGATAAGACACGCTCTAGGTGGGCAACTTTGGTTGAATCTGACATTGTGAAGACCATAATATGATCTCTTTTAGATAATATTGGGTCCTTTTTTGATAACATTAAATAACTCGGCCCCATGAATCATTTTGGACCATATACGGAAGCTATGATTGATAGATTGTTGAATGTATTAAACACTGCATCCTTTTCTTTCTGTTCCTAAACGGACAGAACTGTCCGGCAGACCTAATGCTTCTTCCGAAACATCTGACTAAACCTTATTGTAGAAGCACTTCAAACAGGGATAATAAATAAACAAACTTTAGATCATTACTGTCGTGCACGTCTCGAATCGTAGCGAAGATGGGTCACGTCTTCAAGTTCTCGCAACAATAGCTTTGTACCCTTTCAAATGTGTTTCGTATTCTACAAGTTTTAAAGTAACTTTTTAAACAAACAAAAAATGACTTTTTTGACCCTATCTACATAGAGGTCTCCCCTTAAATCGTGCCATTCGTCCACGTCATCGTATTCCAATTTCAAACAAAAAACCTGCGATCCAGCACATTGCCGGGTGAAACTACGGCATGAATCACAATTACTCGCGAGCTTCCAGCTCGATGTCAGCGTCGCGACGCGAACAGGCTGAAACACAAAGCATCCCGTTCTCTGAAATCGCGAATCAGCGAATTGACGGGCACGTTACGATTATTACAAGGCGTGCGAGCGAACAATTCCTCCGCTCAATTCGGACGACCGCGGAATGCGAATCGTTTCGACGACGACGTGAATGTTCGCGGCCATGTTCACGCGCGACGTCACCCGTAACGACCGGTAACGTGACAGCAAAAGCGCGGATTAAAATCATACAGCCACAGTAATTTCGCCTGACATGCATACCGCGACGACGAAGTTAAGCGAACTAGACTGTGACACGCAAAAATAGTTAACGTCCATCGAACGTGCGTGCGAGTTTTTAGCGAAAGCAACCACGGTTCCCGAGTTTTCGCTGATAAGTCGGCTGACAGTTGCGGGAGAGCTAGGGATAACGGAGTGGCTTAAAAAAATTCGTTTCCTCGCCCTCTAAATAATTAGTGTATCGTGTAAAAAAAATCCACTCGAAGTTTGTACTTAACAATTTTTATTTAAGGGGCCGCTCAAAAAAAAAGAGAACTGAACTTTGCGACTTCATGGTAATGGATTTCTGTCACGACGTTAGTGTCGCGAAACCATTTTGTTTCGATTCCACTTCACATCGATCACCCGCCGCTTCGTGCAGAATTTTATTCGAATTGAAGTATCTGGTGCATGTGAAAATGTAGAACGCGGAGGGCTTAAGTCTTCACTTTACTGCTTTCGAAAATGTTCAAAAGGTTTGAAGTTCCATCTGTTTTTACGAAATTCACTAAAAATTCCGATCGAGGTAACAGTTGACACTCTGTTTTTATTTCTGCGCTATCATAATGATAGAAATATTTTTATTTTGTAAATGTGACTTTTGAATCTACTTTTGAAAAAGAGTACAGGAAATGTTCGCTTTCGGTGATCTTTGAATTACATTTTCTTGCTGTGGAGATGTTTTAAAATTGTACGAATAGCTTGCAAAGAATGGGTCATCCGAGAAAAATTCTGCGGTCTCACGACATCCAAAAGTCATGGTCTTTAATGTCACGCAAGAGCATGACATTTAAACCACGTGAAAATACCTCAAGAATACCACAGCGTCATGGCAGGAAAAGACATGATCGAATTATGATCAATATTGCATAAAAACGTATCTTTAGTGACGATGACTGATATTGACGTTTATTCAAGCTATGTGTTAGTATAGCTTATGGCCAACGTGGCACTTTATCGCGAGTAAATGTTCCATTTTCATAGCGGAAATTTTTCTTGCATTTTTCTTATCGCATAGTATATTGAAGTGGAAAGATAAAACATGCACGATATATGCTGTAATAATCATTTTTCTTATTAGTGAGTATTCTGAACATATAAAATAAAATGCGAGATGTATGTATGGAAGTTGAAATATTTGAAATAATAATCATTTTTGTTATTAGGTTGTGATTGAGACATAAATATTTACTGTAATCATTGTTTTTACCTGCATAAAGGATATTATGATTTTTGTTAATTGTAATATAATACATATCGAAATAAAAGGATAACGGAGCTTGATTACTATGTCATGTAAGATGTTACAGTAACAATGATAAATTTGCATTGAATCTAAGAATTACAAATTACTCATTTTTAAAAACTTTTGGAAATGTTTAACAATCTTTTTAAACTTTCAATTTCATGTAAATGTCGAGCCAGGAGTTAGAAATATGTTCTGTCTTCTTTCATCTATGGGATACAAGAAGCTACAAGTGTCAATCAACGATTAGCTATGGAAATAATTGGTCTACAAATTTATTATGAAGATGGTAAATTCGTCGATGAATTTATAATTGAGAAACTGCGATATTTAACTCGAGGAGAAATATCTACGTTGCTGTTAACGATGTGATAATCTTTTGCTTTCAAAGAGAATTATTCTAATTACTCCAAATACTGCTTGCTTGTTTTAGATAATTTGGGAACATTATTTGAGTAAATAAATACTTAACAGCTATTTTGTACTGCGAAAATTCCACTCTTCTTGAACGATGACTTTAACAATTAGTAAAGTACTTTAGCACTGTACTTATAATAATTTTTAAATTAAGAATTGAAGCCGGTCTCAAACAATTTACTACGTCAAACAGAATTGTAATAATTTAATTTTTGCATGGTATTATTATTTAATATATCTGGAAATTTTTAATTGTAATTTATTTATTTCATTTATATTTCTATTGTTTTTGGCATATTTAGAAAGTAATTTTGGAGTCCGACAAGTTTGATAAATAAAAATATTTTTAATACAAGTTCAATAAAATTCGTTAGATAATTATAAACATTTGATTGAAGAATAAAATCAAGTTTTTCTGCATGTTTATAAAACGCTTGAATTCCTTCGCAAACAATTAGTTGCAATATGTACATATATTAATGTAAATTCAGAACAGGAAATTCGTAAGTAGCGTGAAGCTATCATAGAAAATGAGATACTACATAATTCTCTAAATTCACTAACATTTAAGTCTTCAAACCCAAAATTTCTAGGTTATTAAATTTTCATATTTTCAAATTTCGAAATAATTAAATTACGAGATTTCCAGATGTACAAATTTCGACATTTCCTACTTCTGTAAATCTTAAAAATTATTAAATATCCAGATCCCAAAATTGCTATGATTTCCAAATTTCCATAGCTTCAAATTCATCAATCCGTAAATTCCCAGACCCCAACATTCTTAAATTTCCATATTCCGAAATTCAACAATTCGCAGACCACAGAATTCTTAAATTTCCAAATTGTTACAGCTCCAAATTCCGTAACATCAAAGTTCCCAGGTCTCGAATTCTTCGATTCCTAAATACCCGGAAACCTAAATCTACCCAAATTTTTGATTTCCAAATTCGCGGAGCCCTTAACCATAACCCAATAAATTCTAAAAAAGCCCACATTCTCTTAAATTGCCAAACTTCATCCCCAAATTCATTCCTCGTCTCTAAATTTTCATATTACCCAACACTTACAAAAATTAATTACTAAATTCGCTCTTGTCATACTTCCCCAGTTTTTGTTTTCCCCAGCGATGTCAAATTTTCTCTCGACTGTACCTTGATCCGCAACACCGTCGATTTTTTGCATAATCTCTCAGCCCTGTCTCGGCGTCGTGAAATTCAGACTGACCGTGGTGTTCTGAGGACCAGGCGATAATATTGAATTTCAATCGGCATGATGCAAATCGATGCCCGTTTCATATTCAATGAGGCAATTAACGTACACGTGGTTTCACGTTGGTGGGTTCACGAAAGGGCGCGCAGGGTGGAGGGTGTAGCAAACCGTCTCCACCTAGATCCAGGTATTGCCAGGCTATTTCCTATTGAAATATTAATCGTAATGCGATAGGATAGCCAACATCTATCGTGAAATCCATCGCGTGATTCCTCGGTCGGCATCCAATCGGGTTCTGCTGTCAGATCGATTCCCATTAAAGAGCAAATCGCGGCGGATTTCGTTTGGTTAGCTACCGTGACAGACGAAAAAATCGATTTATCATGTCGCTCGTATTAGGCTATCGTATCCTGGCTACACCCGCGTGTGTGTGTTCCACGAAAGTTAGAGAAACGAAACGGAACTATACGATACGCGAACGTTGCGCGATGAACAATGAAATATCGCGGTGATTCGTTTTTATATCGTTGAATCGTTATCGACAGCGGCACGATTGCACTTGATGTTAGAAACGAATGACGCAGTCATTTCGGACTCTTTCGTTTCCATGAAACGATTTTCACTTGGGCGCAGTACTGAATTGTACCGACGATAATAATTATCCTGTTGGCACCAACTGGTACTTGTTTATCGTCGATGCCGGAAGACGTTTGTAGTAATTTGGATGATTAGCATAATTAACGTTATACCGTCAGTGTTTGGAAACTTGTGTACAGTCAGGAGCATATGTGTTTTCCCTAGGATGAAATATAGTAATTGAGAGGAGACAATATTCTGTATTCGTTAGGGAAGGTTAGGGATATGGAAATCTAGAAATTTTAATTCTTAAAAATTTGCTGATATAGGGAAATGAGCACTTATGAATTTAGTGATATATGTAGGTACTTGGAAGTTTCAGGATATTTGAATTTAGGGATTTGGAGGTACGAATTGAGAGATCTAAGTATTTGGAAATTTAGGGATATTCGAATTTAAGGAGTGGCGGTTCTAGAGATTTTGGGACATAAGTATTTGAGTATTTTGGGATTTTAAAATCTGAAAATTTACGGGTGGATAATTTCGGGAACCCCGATGTTTAAAAATCTAGTAATTCGTGAATTTCGAAGTTTGGAAGATTTTAGAAATTGGAATTTCGAAACTCGAGAAATTTGAAAAATTGTCTAACTCTGAGAAATCGAAATTTTTTAATTTGCAGGTTTGCAAGTTTGAATACTAGCAATACAGAATTTTAATTTGACTACTTCAAAATTTACTACTATAAAAAATATTAAATTAACAAAATGGAACATTTCGAAAACTACACAATATACAAAAATTATACAAATCTTCCATACAGATATTTAAAAACATAAACCTTGTAATTCAAATATAAGACGATAACGAGCGAACAACATTCACTTTCAACGAGTAAAAAGTTAATGAAAATCAACAGTAAATACAAAAGCGATACAATACTTGTATAAATCATTAAATATTTTATAACTAAAAAAGTGTAAACTATTTAACTTCAAAATTATACGAGTGAATTTATAATATGTGCGTTTGTTACGCGATCAAATGTATGAAGATTATCGAAGTGTTGTGATAAACGTAGATAACATAGTAACTGTGCTAAATAACCGAGTAAAGTTCGCAGTAAATCGAAATAAATTTTGTACTTCGGTCTCTTATGTATCAACGTTCCAATCGAGAACAGGAAAAGGGAAAAAAAAGCTCGACTTTCTTGGACGCAATTAATGCGATCGCTTAGTTTTCTTCTTGTTACCTATTGCGCCATTCTCCGCCTATTTGCAGCGCAAATTGTCCTCGGCGTTTCTCTACTTTGCTGTCCTTCCTTCCTGGAACGATAAGGGTGATTAAAAATTGCATGGCAAGCCGAACTGTTGGAACGACGTCGTAGAAAGTCCCTTTAATCAAAGACGGAAGACGTTAATTGCGAATCGAACGAATTTATCTGCTCCAGGGTTTCGTCATTCATTTCGGTGTCGTTGAATTTTTCAACGCTTTAGACATTTTGCGTCTCGTATCCTTTCGGTTGAATTTTTCCCCCAATTTTCATTACGTTATATCAAATGTACTAGTTAGTGGCGCGATTAAAATTGTTGTTATTATTTTCCAGGAACTTTTTAGAAATGTAGAAGCAAAGTTTGGAAATTTAACATTTTTGAATTTGCGAATTTGTTGATTCGGAGTTATATTTGTAGCATACATTTAGTGGATTATCGTTGAAGGTTGCATCACCATGATTGTTATTATTGCGCTGAAATTTCACATAAATGTAGAAATGCAGAAGTTTAGAAATGTTAAATTTACGAACCTAGGAATATGGTGACTTGGAATTATGTTATAGCGGTGAAATTATGTTGTAGCAACGGATTAATGTTATAACCTTGGAAATATATTATAGCGGCGGATTTATATTACAAATAAAATATATTATAGCAAGGGAATTATATCATAGTAAAGAAATGATATAATTTCAAAGTCAAAAAGCTTGCAAGATTAAAAATTTAGAAATCTGAGGATGTACAACTATCGAATACTGTGTGGAACTATTTATAACTTTAAAAACTTGCAATGTTAAAAATCCGCAACTACGAAAATCTGAAATGTTTAAATTATAAACTAAATAACGTAACAGTTACATCCGAATCTAAAGTTATTGGATTCTCAAAATTGTGTATCAACAATCCATCGCGCATCCTCTGTGATTACAATTTCCCATAAAATAATCACTAGATTGCGGCGTACAGAACCTTCGGGGCACAAAGCAATTCATCTCTTTAAGTAGAATTGAGTATGAACAACCGGCGCGTAAGTTATTCAGAGGAAGGGGCATAATTTACCTGATTACGCGCATTAACCATATTGAATTGTCACTATCTGTGATATCTCAATCGGCCTCCGGACGTTAATAAATAACACGCGATCGTGCGTTGCACCTGCACGCGGCTACGTGCGTCTGACCAATTACGACCCCCGTGTATTCTACCCGTTAGTCTGTCGCTACGTGTTACTTGTAGAACAGGCCTTAAGCACCCTTATCGCACGCATGTTCACGAGGAACATTTAAACTTAATGTGCGTGTTCACGCGTCTCCGGCCTGATAACAACCCTTTCTTCGATGCACGTGTCACGAGACAGCTTTACAATCCTGCATTCGCCCGAACAATCTTGATACAAGTGTCCGGCTTAATGTGAATACGACGATATTCATTATGGAATGCACGGTAATCACAGTTATATTAATATTCACCCCATTGCTTCTGTACTCGATATTTTTACAAGTAGGAATGATATATGTGGGTTCGGGGCAGAGGGAGGTGTAATAAAAGCACACGCGTTCGTCGAAAATAACAAGAGTTTACTAATAAAAAGGAAATTATAATGATTAATTAATAGAAACGTGTCCACACGTTTGTTCCTTCACGCATTCCCTCTCACTCGCACACACGCTCATCTGCACTCGTTCGCACTCTCTCTTACACACGCTCACGCAGCTCTCCCACACTCTGTCACGTGCATCCACGCACACTCGCGTTCCTTCATATATGATACTGCTTATTTTATAGAAGCAGGAATCATTTATTGTGGATTGAAGATGTATAAACATCTTCTCCTCAGTCACTTTTAATATTTTGTAGCGTACCCTTTTTGTTTAATAACCTCGTGGCAATCGTTTAGGCATATTCAAAATAATTTATTTGAAATATGTTGAAGAAGAATGACATTCTTCCTTGTAGATCAATTTCTGAATTTATTGGTGTATTTTTTTAATTTGTTAGTTTGATTTTGTAGATTATCTATGGGGTTTATGTTTGAGAATTGTGGAGGTGAATGTAAAACTTTCTGGCAATTATATAATAAATATTCTTGCACTATTCGAGCCCTGTGTTTCGAATCACTAAATTTGTAATTTTGTTTTGGATGATTCAAGTATGTACTACCTATACTCACGTAAAATTTCATCAATGAACGAAAATTCACCAACAGACGCACTAGAAATACATCATGCAATCATAGGACCTTCATCGTATTTGAAAATAGGTTCCATATTTTTTAGCTTTAACGCTTCATTTCCCCTTCGCAGCATTATACTCTTCTTATCCGAACCAAAAATACAATATTTACTGTCGTCGGAGAAAATAACATCCCTCGAGCAATCTTGAAACTTGTCAACAAATTCTCTGGTGGAAATTAATCTTTCTTTCGCTTTGTGTCATTAATGTGCTGTTTTCTTCTTCTTGTTTAATTATGATATTCATTGTTTGTCATTATTCTATGCACAGTTTAGTCACTGATTTTCTTTCCATTTTCATAGTAAGTGTCTGAATCTAATTTTGTCTAATTTGTACTAAGTTTCTTTCTTTTCTTCCATTCAAAAGTGGAAGTTGTCCCTTTTGTTTCTTAAATTTGATGTGATCTTCGTCATTACATCTTTTAATATCTGCTACTATACTCTTCTTTATTACTAATAACTATACTATTTTTCAATAAACAATTTCTAAATTATGAATCATTAGTTACAAAAATTAATGGATTTTACAGATTAATACTTGTAATTATTAATATTCATAAATTAATTAATATCGATTATTGTTACTTATATTTTATATTGTTACTTATGTATGTATTTATCATATTTTCGATTATATTCACCATACCCCACTTGCATCAATACGTGTATCAACAACATCGTGCATATAATGAGTTGTCAGATTTAACAGATCATTTTAGCGATATTAATAATTATATTTGTTGATTTATACAAAACATTAATTTGATGATATGGACTACTTTAAATGTTACCATGTTATCTTCCAAATTTCCAAAGAATTTGTAAATAGTGTGCAATAAGGTGTAAATAAATCGGAAAAAAATCGTTATTCTAAAATCGAATATGAAACATATTTATTTCTGCTTCAACATTTGAAGCCACTTTCTGTACACTTTAGGATAGACAGTTTTTTATTTCAATTTCGTAATCCACAGAAGCATGAAACGGGAAGTAAATCGAGATTCTCGTAGTGAGAGGATTAAACATCGAAAAATTCAATTTCCTTTCGAATTCTGGGGTAAAAAAAATATCAAATTTTCAACATAAAAATTTACTATCTGCAAAAACAAATAGTGTACATATAAAGTAACGAGTTACAGCTTCAGAACGATAGGCGAATCGGTATTTATTTTACTGCTGTCAGTATAAAAAAACCGTTTTCGAGAACAGCGCGATTCATAATTCACCGGATGCATTGCAACCCATTGATATTGTTCGCTGCAAATGGCCATGAAAGCTGAAATACCGTGAATTTTATAGCCGAAACTTTGTGATATCTAATTACCAGGATGACCAGGCAAAGATAATATCGAATACTGTGCCGGATTATTAAAATAAAAAATCTAAATAGCATTTAGATAAAAGAAAATTATTCGCGAATAATAATATAACATTTTTGGGATAAACATTGCAAACAAAATAAAGGTATTCGATATTATAATTCTGATTGTTTATATTTTTTTTATGATAGATCATATATGACGGAATGCAAGTATGCGTAATGTGCAGATGAAAGAATGGAAACAAATAAACATTTTCAACCTTGATAACAAATTGGGACTGTTTAAACAATAATGCTATAAATATAACATTTTTCTATAATAGCATTTTATATATATTATACGAGTTAAATAAAGTACTCAAATAAAGTGTACAGTCAAATCAAGTTTACATATGTGTCCATCGTTGTGGAATGTAGAAAGGTTATTGCAATATGCTTGAAAAGGTTAGAAGTTATGTATATCATGTAAGAAACGTTGAAACGTCTAATTGATATACAGAGTGTCCCAAAAGGAACGTAACACCCGGAAATGGGAGTTAGCTGGGGTCATTCTGAACAACTTTTTCCTTTGCAAAAATGTCGAAAGAGGCTTCATTTTTAAATTATTAAGGAAAAACACCGACCAATCAGAGCGAGAGAATCTGTATAGTTGAAACATGAAATTCATGCGTTGTCAAAACATGAAATTCGCGTGTTATTAAACCATTAAATTGCTGCATACTTTATCTAACAAATTGCTCACGTGTTGTATTAAATTGAATCAAAATTAATTCAATGCTTCCAGCGAACATATTTTCCGTACGTTTCAATTTTCAGCAATTCACCAAATCCAGAGGTAACCTAAACCACAGCTTCGCCATATTTAGCATTTATGAATGTAAAGCTTATAAACTATTACGCAAATGAAGCTCGCGATTCTACTCAAACGATTAAGCGTACTTTTCTGCTACATAATTATGCTAAACGCGACTCGTAACCCAGAATCAGAAAGCCGTCGTCACAAAAATTCTTGTGTTACGAAAAATTCGCGACTTCTTCTAAGAATTAAACGAACGAGTTTATCTATATGTTAATAACGAAGCTGTCTACATGCACGTGACTTCCGGTTAGCTGTTGCGTTGCTGTCACTGCGTCAGTTAAAAGTTGCCTGAATAGCTTCTATTTCTCGACAGACAGTGCCAACTTAATTATCGCGTATTTTCCACATACTCTTATCGCATTACATCGAAACAAAGCCACGTATCACTATTTGCATTTGCGTTCGAATTTCGAATGAAAATTTGCATAATATTCCTGGACTTTTCCGCGTTCGAAATACCCGCGACACCGACGATCCGTTAATTACACCGTACATTGAATAAATAATCTATCCAACAATATTAAAACATCAACCATTATATCGATATCGCGTCGAATTTGAATCTCTCTAACGGATTCGACGAACTTTGCGCAATTGAAACTATGCTATCGTTATTCACTTTGTGTATACATGCACTTCAGTTCAAATACGCGAACAGCGATATAACATAATATAACATAATATAACATAATATGTGGATACGCTGTGACGAAACGAGATGACAATTCAATTTCTGTGTTGTTGATTATATAGATGGAGAGATTGATTATACACTTGATACTGATTCTATGTATAGTTGTGATATTGAATTGGTGTATTGAAGTATTTCAAAGAGCACATAAATGTGCTTCGCGATCGTTTAATATCGTAATAGGATATTATTTTGGTTGATACGACTGTTGGTTCACCGGGAATTTCGTGGATAAGGGGACTGAATATCGACCAAACTCCATACGGTGGAACCTTGATGCGAAACTGTAACCATCGATTTCTTATAACTGTTATAACGCAAAGTTTCGATTGCAATGTAGAACTTGAACGCTTGGTGGATATACCGATAAAGCTTTACTGTATCATTGGCATGCTGCAATAATATTTTTATCGAGTACCTATATTGAATCGACGATTTTCAGAGCTTGTACGTCGACCATCACAGTTGATAAGGGGAATTGATGCTTTGAAATTTTTTTATTTTCTGAACATGGAAATTTGGGAATTTTGTGATATTAAGACTTAGGAATTTTGGGACTTTAAGACTTCAGCACTTTCGATTTTTGCATATGAACGCCTTGAAATGTTGAGACTATCAGATTTTAGAACTTTGGAATTTGTACACGTTGCAACTTTAAGATTTTAGATTTTCAGAATTTTCGAGTGTTAGGATTATGAGACGTTGGAAGTCTAAGACTTTGGAACATAAGAGGTTCTGAATTTTAGAACTTTAAGACTCTGAAATTTTTTAACATTGATACTTCCGAATTTTTTAATTGTAATATTTTAAGATTTTGAAATTTTGCGTGTTCACTGCGAATCTTTGGAATTTTGGGCGCTTAAGGTTTTAAATTTCAGGTTCAGAATTTTGGAGTTGTACAAATTTACGACTTTCGAACATTTTAGTTTTGCAGTCACTGTTAAAGTTCGAAAATATAGCTGAAGCTTATATGGTTTCAAACCAATCATTTATTAATGAGAATGTTCATTGTGAACATCATTACAAAATCATCATTTCTGTGTGAAAATAATTTAGATGTTTAATGTAAGTGAACTTCCCTGTATAATACTGTGCAGCCCAATATTTTTGTAAATTTGAATTCTAGAAATTTAGTTATGATTATTTACGTTTACTAAATGTGTTATCTAATTATATAAATATCAATAAAAAGATTTGAAATTGCTATTTCCAAATTTTACTAAATCTGCGCAATAATTTATAATATTTTGTGCGACATAAATACTTCCGTTATAAAAAATTTCTTTTCATTATTCACTTTTGACCATAACATCCAAAACAGCGATTAAACTTTCGTTGATTAATACTGATCGTACTTACATATAGTGCACACATATTGAAATCAAAAATATAGTAGAGAAATGAATAAACAATCGATAAAACATAATCGGTTATATACATTATTAATTTATTTCCATGAAAATAATCACAAATTTCAATAATTAAAATAGAAGTTCAATAATGAAAACAAGAATTTTAATCCTTTAAATTTCAGTCATTTAAAGTAACAAATACATCGTGATGAATTTGACCGCTGTTAAGTAATCGGTTTCTGCAATTAACAAAGATATGAAATATTTCGTATTATGTGCAATATATCAAATACTATCAACGCGTCATTTTACTTTTCTGCATTTTGTTCCACTCGAACACGCAATACGTATAATTTAAACTTTAAATCACTCCTAACATTCTGAAACAACGATTATTATAGAATAACCCACCGTTTTTATTTCTCCGAAAATCGTAAAATAAATTGCTCTGAATCGCTGTTGGATGAAAGTGAATACAAACTTTTCGCCGCAGTAAAACTGCAATGAAAATGTGCGGTAGTTATTCGAAATGTTATAAAGTAAAGATTACAGCAAGTAATTTACAAACATTCTCATAACTGTCGTTATATACAGATCAACAATCGCGGTGACCTATATTACAACCACTTCCTCCACGTTTGCCTTTATGTAGTTGCAAACATTAACCTTGCTACGTTCTTTCTGGTATTTTTCGATCCACTACCATTTTATACCTTCATAAATTCCTGCTGTCATCAAAAATATTTTGTAAAATTATTGTCTACGTGCTCGTGCTTTTTTAACGTTTACTTTAACATTAAAATATTTAATATAAATTTTATTATTTCGAGTTTTATGTATAAGACGTTCCCCTATCGAAAATTGTAAATGTATCTAAATATAACATTTGTCGAACGCAGGGAAAATTACAAAATTATTGTTATTGATATTTTTTATTACAATTAATAATGTACATTTTATTATTACAAATTTTACAAAACAATTTTTTACAGTAAAACAAACTACATCTTAATAGTTTAATAATTCTAATATTTGTATAGTAAATACGATGATACTTTACTTTGTACAAAAATATACGTGAGTCATAACAATATTATAGATTGAAATACAGTAGCGAACAAAAGTTTAAAAATAATTTATTTATACACTTATAAAATAAATATCATTTTGATATTTTGCCCAGTAGCGAAGTTACAAAAAAGGGAACGAAGTTCGTATAATATTTCAAATCAAGTATCGTCTTAAACTTTTGTCCGCTACTGCATATACACGTCGAGTGCAGTTAACTCGATATCAACGAACAGTCGTAACATCGATTAACAAACGACCATAAAGCGATTAACACGAATTATTTAGAAAACACAGTTTACGATAAAAGTATCAATCATTCGAAGAAGAAACAGTATACAAAATGGCACGAAAAATTATGAAGCGTCTTTTATTTTCATACGGTCTAAATTCGGATCGATATTCGAGTCACGAGGAGGCTCTTGAAATACGTCGAACCTAATCCCCGTATAAAGCTCCACATTTGACCGACATTAATTCGGAGCGAATTGCACGAGAAGAATAGTAATATCCATTCCAGAGACGATCAGAGGAACATTCACGATAGCGAGGAGCGCGTGAAAATTATGAGAACGCTTCGGTCTCAGCCAATACCCATTCAGAAGGTATAACGAGTGGGCGGAGGTATCAGTATCGGCGGTTGCTGTTTCAGCTGTTTACAAGCACCACCAACCCCCTCAACCCCCTTTTGACCTGGTCTACCATACCCGTTAAGCCGTAGAGCAAAGGATTACGTCCACGGCCCGGAAGACTCATCCCCTTACTTCGCAACCCCTATCTTTATCTCTTCTTCACCGACGCACGGCCACGGATAAAGACCAACACGAACAGTCACACGTGCAAGCTGATGATGCAAATTCAAAGTCGTGTGCGAAGATGGCGACCGTGGTTTGACTTTGGCGAGCTACCAAGTCATCCCCGTGGGACGAGCTAATTGGATGACTGAGACTCCTTTGATAATTAACGCGGCACGCGTTCCACCCTGTCGAGCTTTTTCGCTAAAGCACCGCGTTCTCGTGTTCCAGAGAAGACCCGACGCGGAAAGGCGTCACGAAATATCCTGGCCGTCGAATAATTTCGCGAATAATACCGACGATCTTTTGAGTGACGCGTCGGAGAGCGATGGAAATTCGAACAACGCATAGAGAACGCGCAGGTGTGAGTTTTGGTAAAGAACGATGGGAAGCGATGAAATCTGGAAGAGAGCAGAAAAGGATTTCCTTATTGCATCAATGTAGAGACTTTGAACGGGAACTATGAATAACTTATATGTTCGTATCTACGTGTCTTCTACGAATGCTAGAAACGTGTCAACGTCTACCATTTTGAAAACCAGCGTTCCGGATTCGCGACCAGTGTAGCAGTTTGTTCAAATTCTTTCACGAAATTAGTATCTTATACATATACATATGTACAGGGTGGGTCGTCACATTTTGCCATCTTGATTTACGTCGTAATTATTACACATAGCAAATAATGTTTCAGATAAAGTTGAATGGTTTTGAGGGAAGCATATTCTGATGATCATTTTTTTCGTAGGTGGATGTGTAAAGATCATATGATGTTTTATCAAATGGAATCATATATTTTTTATACTAGTTGATGTCTATTTGTATAAAAACATCATTAGTTTTATCTGAAACATTGTTTGTTCGGCGTAATAATAATGACGTAAATCTAGATGGCAAAATGTGGCAACCTACTCTGTATAGTCGTTTGAGAAACGAGGTTTTTCAACGAAGTTGTGAAGCAAAGTGAATACACTTGACCCCTGAGGTTCTGGTATATTTTTCATGAATGCCCATTTTACTCAAAATAAAACGCAGTTGTCTCGATATATCTATTACATCTATACACCATCTGTATTATTTGTATACAAATTCACTGACATGAAGTAACAAATTTCATTTTGACGCTTTAAAACTCTGTTTCTGCATAGTCGATTAAGATTTTTGAGTACGTCTAACACGCGTGTACATTAATCAACTAAAATATAGGAAGTGCTATCGAAACGTAGCAAAAGTAATACTGAATCGTAAGGTATCCATTGTTACGTGAAATCGATAATAAATAATCTGAAATTTAAATCGCACAAACGGCTCGTTGAGATCGTATCTCCCATCTACCATTAACTAAGCATCGCTCCAGCAATATTACTTTTTGCTCGTTGTCTACCATCTGTGGAATGGGCATTATTAAATGAGACGGTTGTAACGTAACTATCGAGTGATTAATTGCGAAGTATCGCGGTAATTGGAAACGAAGATGCATCGGCGTTGCGAGGTGAACAAAGTTGAGAAGTTACTAAGAAACCAGAGGTACGATAGAAAGGAGGAAATAATAAGTCAGAAGGTAACGAACTTGTGTGTAACAGACAGCACAACAGATTTAACTTCGGCTGATCCTAATCTAAACTTTCAAAAGCGTCTTGACGCGTTCAAGCTTATTAATAGTTGCGTACCATGGAGTGATCCGAGTCTCGTGTCACGCTTTCACCTTCGCGATCTTAGTGAAAAATTGACGACCCTAATTACTCCACGTGCAAGAATGATTGATGTATGCGCGAGAGAGAGGGCGAAATGGTTTCGTACAAAGCAAACATTAAAAAAAGCTTGACAGGACTTTAATTTTCACTTTACCTCATGAAAACGTTTCACAACAACATCTCAGTCGAAAATGAAGTATTAACGTTATGCAAAAAATCTCCATTGTTCGCGTGTATTATCCTGATACCATGACACAAGATATTATCAGAATATCACGACGTAAGATATTATCATCAAACTTTTAACGTAGGTTCTATGATGTTGATATCGATCGACCTAAACGGGTAACATAAGACAATCAACATATGAATGTATTTTCATTCGCTCTAACATTTTATTTATTTTTATTTTACATAATTCGAGTTATACGCGCTACGAATGGACGTTTGAGGAATACTGATCAGTTTCCTACCAACATCTCAGGCCATTGAAAGTACTATCTACAACCCAGGAGTTGGCGTATTGACTCACTCGTATTTTCAGTGGTAGGATCTTATTGGTTCGCGTGGTCATGTATATCAGTTAACTCTAAGAATATAAACAATCGGCAGTTGATGATCCTCAATCGGCATCAAGTTCGATGGATTTACGGTGAGGATAGGCGTACTTCTTATGTTTCATTTCAACCTTCTGACGCGCCAATTCCTGGGTGACGCGTTGTATGAGGGTTGTATTCATGCGACCCATTATAACTGTGCGTTAATCGGCATGAAATAAATACTACGATTAGTTGGGATGTTTGAATATTTATAAAGAATTCTTGCTGTTGTAAGCGGTTTCAAACGACAACAATTACGCTGAATATCCGCTACAGGGGAAAGTTGAAAGCCAACGCGAACATGGTTTCACAATCGTAAAAAGCTTCGTAACAATTAACGTCGAACGGGATCGCAAGAGGAACTTCAAATACGGGCGGAAAAACGTTGAAAGACTCGAAACGCTTAGGTCGTACACGCTCTAATACCGTTTGAAATTCATTCCTACAGCTCGAAAGTTAGGAAATCACCATTCCTTTCCGTTTTTTTTCCCTCCCGGTCTATGGTAGCTTTAACCCGGTTCGCACTAACGAGCAAACACAAGCTCCGTTCGTTTGTATGCAATCGACTGACCCACTGACATGTCCCGGATGCACGTGTCGGTGGTTGTGCGAGAAGGTAAATGGTGGGTCGGGCTTCAATAATGACGACAGTGGCCAGGAAGCCGAGCTTAACCAGCAACCAGATATCGAACGAGTTAACGATACGTTAACGATTCCTGACACTACCCCCATCTACTGCTGTGGGACGAACAGAAGCCAGGGACAAAGATAACGTGAACTGCGACTGATAACAACCAACGGGGATTAGAGGTCGCCTGACGTGCCGATAAGGAACACATTGACATTTTCCAGTAGCCTGCTAACCGGGTCCGGGAATGGCTAAGGGAAGATATGTTCATATGCCGATATAATCGAATTTAGCGCTCAAGATGTTGTCTATGGACACTTCTTTCTTTGAAGATCAAAATGAACCCCGGTTTATTGTTCTGTAAAGTGATCTACAAAAAATTCCATGTTCTAAAAATATTAGGAAATAAGTTCTATATTAATACGTTAACTGCCACATGGGAGCAATTGAAAATTTCATTAGGTAGTGTTTTCATTTTTAACAAATTTTATTAAATATTTTCTCGATACTTTGTTATGTTTATTTTTCATAGTTCCAAGTAGCTGATGCGAGTATTTTCAGTTAGGATATTGAACTAATCTTTGATAATACAGCTGTTAAATCTGTGTAGAAATTTGACTGTCACCTATATATGGGTGACATGGCAGTCAAAGTGTTAATTGAGCGTTGTTAAAATCTTTTTCTACTTGGTCGTATACAGTTGGTTTAAAAAACGTTTTCCAAGCGTTGGTTATATTATCTATTCAAACCTGTGGGTAATATTTGAGTACATTGATTTTTTATATTAAATTGATTTTGTTATATTGCAAGTATCTGAGAACTATACTATCCAGAGTCGCTGTCAATAGTTAAATTAGTGTATATAATATTGAGAACTCTGATAGTGAGTTAATAACACTTTTTTGAGGCAACAACAAGCTAAGAGTGGAGACATTCAGTATGTTTGTTGTAGAGAAACCGTCAACCATGTGACCACGATTTATATAATTGACACTTTATATCATGAATGTATATGTTTCGTTCTTGTATGATTTACATTGCAAGACAGCCATCTTGGTTACTTAACATATAAATCATTGCAAATTCTTCGTAAAACATTTTATTATGTAACACTGTACGCTAGTACTTCTTAGCATAAAATATAAGTAATCAATTTATACTTGAAACAAGAAATGTGTGACTTATACTACTTTCATAATTATAGCTACATATAATATCCGTATTAAACGTATAAAATTACTATAAAATGAACATAGATTACAAAATCACTGGATATTGTTTTTGAAGAAATACCGTTGACAAACCGTAGGTGGTAGTAGTTACCGTGAAAGGGCAAGATCACGTAGAAATTCCAGCGGTCCGTGGCTGCGGTGGCCATTAGTCAAGGTCGCCACGAAAGGACTTCATCAAGACGATCCTGGACGTGTCGGATCTGCATCTGGCTATCCTGGTCCCAATTTAGAGTGGCCAGGAGAACGAACGAAGGTGAATGCCTGAGGGCTAAGTTCTGGCAAAAGGCTTCGTTATCCACTGACAAGGCACTTCTCGTCCCTTCTGGTCCTTTCTCCCCCGTTCTTCCAGTTAACCTCATCGGGATCCATAGAGCGGTGCTTCCTAAAACCTAACCCAGTTTCCTCCTCTGTGGTCGACGCCAGTATGCTAATCCGCTACAACGTTCAGGCATCTATTGAAACCGCAGCCTCCTCCTCGTGCATCAGAGACTGGCGGAGTTCCTGTAACCATGGCATCTCGTGCAACAATGATCTATGTAGCACGACCAGTTTCCGTGTTGGTATATACCAGACGGAGACAGAGACAGGGAGTGAGAGAAAGAGGGGGAGAGAGTGAAAGCAGGAGAGAGATGTTAGATCAGGACCGAACGTTAATTGCTATTACCAATCAGCGAACGGAGCACCAGCTGGCTGCTCAGCTCTGCTCTACTCTGCTCAGCTCAGCTCTGCTCTGCTCTGAACTGCTCGACTCCACTCGGAGAGTGCTAAAGGGCAGTCATCAACAACCAGTTCCACTGGTGTTTCTCTCACCTGAACGTCGCCCCTGAAATTCACCTTGTCTTTCGGAGTGTGAATCGATTAAGAGGGGGAGATGTATTTGTCCGGATGACTGAGTCGCTTGATTGACGGAGCACGATCACAGAACTGGATTACCCATGGCGTTGCTCGTTTCGAAATGGGATGCCATTTAGGATATCAATTATCGTATGCCTTTCGATCCTTCGGATCTCTGTCGCTTTACGCTCCTTGATGTCTGATAGATGCACCATTTACCTTGAAATGCGAAGAGGATTATACGGATACTCTTCTGTCGAAGGTGTTTCAGGCTAATGTTTTCATGCTTTATTCGGTGTTACTATGCTGGCACGCTGGACGTTACCGATTCATTTGATGGATCGATTAACAGCAGATTGATTAGTCTGTCGAAGTGTTACCTGAGCGTCGAGTTACGAGGAATTCTGGAAGATAGACTTCGAAACTGGGTACCTCGATATCTGATCATTTACATATTTGAAAACTCAGGAATTTGGAAATTATGAGATTAACGATACGATGAATTTTATCAATTTTGAAGTATAGAAATATTAGATTTTCTAATTCACACATTTGGTAATTTGAATACCTGGGTACTTAAGAAGTCGGGGGGTACGGAATACTATTTAATATTAGTTTATTATCTACTTTATATTAGTCTAGTATTTATTGACACTAGTTATTATTAACTTATTACTTATTCAATATCAGTTAATAATATTTTGAAAACAGTGGAGTTCATAAGTTGATAATTTGGAAACATGAAAATTTAGGAATGTAGCAATCTGAAAAATTGAAAACTTGTAGATTTAGTCAATTATGTAATTTGGATATTTGATATTTTTTAAACTGAATGATCGGAAGGTTCGGTTATTTGCAAAATAAGATATTCGTATACTGAGAGTGTTAACAATGCACGAATATTAAACTTTTAAGTGCATGCATTTGCGAACTAAAGTATTTAATCATTCAGAAATTTAAACATATGAACGTAAAAAAATGTCAAGTTTCTTCACCTTCAAATCCCTAAATTTTTGCATTTTCAAATTTCCAAGTTCAGAATGCAAAATATTAAACTTGTCAAATTCAAGATATTTGGAAAGTTGAAATTTAGAAATTTGTAATTGCAATTTGAAATGTGACTTCCAGAAAATTATACGATTCAGTAATATTGGTAAATATTTGTATATCTATGTGAAATATTTATATTTGTAACATCTTGTATGTACGTAACTGTACAAGAAATATGTATAAAATATTACGTATGAAATATGTACTGTCTCGTAATAACTTAAACATGGCTGTGATTTAAAGCGATACTGCAAACGCAAAGTTTAATTATCATCTGACAATGAGTTCGATGCGTGTAGAGCTGTCGATCGGAAGACGTCGTCACAGATGGATCGTAACGATATCTCAATTAAAACTCAATAACAATTTCGCGAAGTTACGGCTAATGCTTCTCAACGATCGGCAGTTTTCCGACTTTACGGCAGTTTATTTTATTCCCGGGCAACTTCGGTCCTCATTACCTGGGACCGTTTTTCATCCGCGGCGACGCAGCGAAACGAGTTTCGAGACAATACTTCGCAGAACAATCAAGAGATTCTTTCTTTAGAAACTCGAAACTTGTCTCCGGGATTTACAGCGGCGATTCTGAAGCGTTGTCATAATCGTCTTTGTTTTTGCTGCCTCGTTGAATAAGTCCCGCGTAAAATGGAACGAGTTTGTACGTCATAAATGGACACGCATAAATTTTCCTGTCGTTCCTTCCGAGAGATGGAGAATATTTGCACGGTCCGCGAAAATACTCCCTTCGACACTTTTCTGTTTTCAAAAATTTATGTCTTTCAGTATTGTTTAGTAGCTCGTAGAAGTTAGCTCACAGGAGACTTTTTTGAAGTTTAACAGCGCATTATTACATTCGCGGGAGTGAATGGTACTTTTTTTATTGTGCTGCAAAATGGCATTCAAATCTTGAGGCAAATTGTTATTCATTTAATTGTCTATAACCTTCAGTATATTGTATTTATTATGCATTTAAGAGTAACGAACAACTGGTTCATTAGGTATTTTCATATTATTTTTCACTGAAAAATATTTTCTACTGTCAGCAAACGTGATCAAGAGATATATCAACGTGTTAAATATATTCTGTAATATGTTACCGAAGCACTCGTTTACACGTTAATTAAGTCCTTACATTAATGAAATTAAAATAAGCGAATACTGAGTCGTTAAATCCCCAAATACGCATTATGAATACTAAAGTATTCGTTAAATACAGGTGGTTCAAAAATATAAAATAAAGTCTTTATAAAGATCAACGAAATTAAAACCGGTTAAGTAATCGCTTTTAATTAAGAAAAAGGAATGTCAATCGTCTTAAACAAATTTTTACAGAATCGCTTTTATTTATACTTCACATTTGAACTACAGCATGCTTAAAAATATCTTCAACTTCGTCAACCATATTCCATACTTCCTAACTTCGGTCAGAAACGAAACCTCTTTCTGTTGTTAGTAGTTCTTACTACATCATCAAACATAAATTGGATAAGAAAATACTATCCGAATATCTAACAGTGCTGTGGGTAATGTACACAATGGTGTATACAATTTTTAGACAATGATTGACCACGTAATTATAGATACTATCATTACTCCTATGACTGAATCTTACAACGTGACACTGGGCTAAATTAACCCTTTGCGGACGTTAGAATATATGTCATTAGCAAATAGCAACTGCAAAACTCTCTGGTTAAAAAGTTTGATCAACTTCATAAAATAATCATATTATTATTAATTGCCAGTATTGTCTGTTATACTGTGTTCAAACGTCACGTGTATAATACTACATGCATGTAGTGAAAAATTATTTTTTAAAAATTATTGCTCCGAATCAAATGGCGAGTGATAATCGCCGTTCGTCCGTAAAGGGTTGAAAGACTTATTAGATGCACATCAATTGAAAAATGTGTTCAAGTCGTATTAAATTAAACACACACTGCGTATTACCAATACTACTATCATAACCAGGCATCTCTGAATATTGCTGTACATTCAAAGAGAAAAGTTCAATATCATCATCGTCCAAGGTATATCTTTCATTTTACAAAGAAACCTCTAGTATTTTTCTTCTATTATACAGCGTTTTCCAACCGATTTCCGAACGACATTTTACGTTCTTCAGCTTCGACTCAAACGGACAAATACGAAACGATAGATAGCATATCCTTAATGGAAATCCGAAGTCATCGGTTCTATAGTTATCAGTCCTGTTATCCTATCAGCGATGCACGAGCTTTCGCCAATGACTTTCGAGTTTCGAACGTCGGATTAGGTTAGATTCGGGCTGAGTAATTGGCGATTAATAACACGCTCGCCTGAATATAGGTATAATGTTAGACGTAGGCCACCGGTATTGTAATTAAGGACCTCTGACGGCACCATCGCCAGAATATTCGAGGCTTCTGGAGCGCTATCGCATCCATCACGTGCCACCTGGCGATTAATACTGGAAAGTTCGGATGCTTATCCGAGTTACATTTACCATCGATAAGACATTAGACCACCTGAAGCGTTGCGTGAGCCCGGAAGTTTCCCTCGAGGTCATTCATCGCTTTCCGTCTTCGTTATTCCGGATACGATGGAGGTTCGTGTAGGATAGTTTCGAGAATTCTAGTTTAAATTTAATATTTAGCGCAACCGAGGATGTAGCGTTAAGTTTGGTAGGTTCAGTTTTCTGCGAAAAACTGTATTGTAATTTGTAATGCGTTGTATTTACAGGTTTACTTCCACTGGTTATATGGTTCCGGGCTGTATTTTCTGCTATTATAATTTCTAAGGCTAATGATCTTTGAAATATCTCTAAATTTCTATCTTTCTAAATTTGAATTCTTATAATTTGACATTGTCTATATTTCTAAATTTTGAGTTTATACACTCATGGACAAAATTAAGTGGACATTGCAGAGATGTAAAAAAATTTTTGTTTTACTACAATGTTTTAAATAAATTTAAAATTTAGAACGTGAAATGTTTTGGTAGATTTGAACAAACATTTATTTAATGTATATAATTGTACAATAAAGTTCTGATTTATAGGCATTCTTAGTTAAATTAAATTAACCTTTTGTTATTTATGATACCTGTCCACTTAATTTTGTCCGCGACTGTAAGTGATTAACCCATTTATTACCACGATGCACAAATAGGTATTTCAATATATATTTTTATACATATTCTTTTTTTGTTACTTGCAGTAGGATTATATCAAATGAAATGTGTATTCATCGAACACTTACATTATAATTTCCAAAATTATTTTCTGTTTCGATGTCACCAAACTTATACAAATGTATGACATGTAAATTTACAACTCAAGTTGTAAAATGAAAGCGAAAATTTGGCAGTTAATAGGTTAAGTTCATGAATTTGCGGTAATTTAAATCTCTCCATAAGGTACAACGAATGAAAAGTACCACCAATTTGTATAATTTAAAAAATCGACATTTCTTTATTTAATAGTTGCTGTAGTATTGATAATTTTGCTAAAATTATGTATAATTCGAGGTCAGTGAATACTAGTATTGCCTGCGATGTAAAGTATTTATTAAGCACTAGTTATGTAGGATTATTAAATGATCAACTACCGATTTAGGTAAACATTCGCTGCAAAGCAGGTCGGAACATCGTCATGATCGTTTATATGCGATTTCGGTAGAGATTTACGCAATGCATTATCCCTTTCAGTTTCGAGCCCGTTATTGCTGATGTACTAAGAGATTAAGACCATATGTTACGTACATCGAGCCGCAATATGATGTATAATAATAAAGCGCCCGTACGCTGTACCAAAATGGCATGGAAACCTCATGCACATTTATTTCTTGCGATATTACATGAAATACACAGTTTCAAACGAACGTATTATTTTGTCACCATTTTTTTTAATATTTCATATTTTGTATACCAAATATATTTTATGTTTGTTATGTATCTCATATATTTTACATGTTTTACATATATGTATGTCATGTCCTTCACACATTTCAAATGTTTCATATGCTCATATGTATTCCGTATATTTCTCATACATCATATATTTCACGTGTTTCGTGCGTTTCATATATTTCATATAAGTATTATATGTGTATCTCTTTTCAGCCGATACTCGAAATTTGTTGAACATTATAATTTGTAATATTCTTTCGTTTGATAAATTTATTTCCGGTCTTTTCCATTTGGCACAGGCTAAAACAATTTCAATGTAAATCGACATTTGTCGTTATTGAACGTGTACAATAAAATTGTACATAGAAACATATAACTGCTAAAATACGATTAAACAAAACCCAGTTTCGAGAAATCGATAGATTTAAATCAGTAATACTCGGAAAAAGCATTGTGTAATTAATATGTATCTGCGACGAGGTCACGTACTCAACGACAATTTAATCCTCGATTAAATCTATAATGCATAGTGAAATGTTTATGGGCAATTGTATGCGAGTGTAGAATCGAATTTTCAACATTAATCCTTGGAAATTGATCAATTTTATTTCGATCTTGTTCAATAACTCTCACGATGGTAGAGGAACATTTATTATATTAGATATTATATATTTCAGAAAACTTCATTTGTAACCTGAAGTTTCTGTTTAAATGTCTATACGTTCATAAATGTACACATTACGTTTAAAAATATAAATACAATTCAAACAAATTCGGAATGATGTCATCATGGATGAAGCTTGAGAGTTTGAAACTTAGAAAATTCGAAAATTTGTAGGAGTGAAATGTTAAACATTTTAGTTTATACGTTTGAAAATTTCACTACTAGAAAGTAGGGAATTTTTCAAATTGACGAAATTCACTACCTGAAATTGACTTTCACTTAATAGTTAGGAAATTTTGCAATTCGAAAGCTTTGGATTCTGAAATTTACGAGTTTTAGAAATTTGGAAACACGAAAGTTATAAATTTCGAAACTTAACAATCAGGGAATTTAGTGATTCGAAAATTGTGAATTTTGAAATTTACCAATCTTGAAATTCGTCAACTCGAAAATTGTGCGTTTCGAAATCTGACAATTTAGCAATTTTGAAGCCTTGATAATTTATACATGTTATGTAACCATATCTAATACGATATATACAACTTATTTTGACAAAAAATTGCATATGAATTCACTTTTTCCTATCTGCCATCTCGTGGCAACTGTCGGAACATGCACTCTGCATGTCAATAAAGATACATATTCGCTTCTGCATAGTTTCAATTTTATCTGAACGTTTACCTTCAATAAATCACCATAAAGTTACAATTTAAAATTCTATCAAGAACTCTATCGCAGAAATTTGTAATTCTATCGGTAACGATATTTTTTAAACACCGTTTCTCGGTCTCAATGGACTGAATGGCAAATCCTAATCTATTGTTACACACAAAACGGCGCGATAACAATTGAATCGTCCTGAAAAAGAGGTTTTGAAAAAGATATTTCAAAAGCCAAACAAAGTCGTTCGTTACTTGCCCCTAACAAGCGTCGAATACGAATATCAGCGGCACAAAGCAAAAACTTCTTCGAGTAGCTTTCGAAACGCTATGGAAACAGCGAGTGTCTCGCCGATTGATCAGCCACGTTTGTTTTCATCGCGATTCACTTATCATTTAGCCTCTATCAAATTCAGTATATTTGACGATCGGCACAGACGAGAATATTCCATTCGACTGGGTTACAATTATAATCGGACGAAGTGGAGCTCGTTCTTTCTCGCACTCTTTGAGCCGTGCACGAAGAATCCTGACGAGGTCAAACAATGGCAATGGCGTCACAAGTGGCCGGGATAATTCGGTCGACACCTTTCTCTCGATCCCTGCCGATGGCTAATTACGTAATTCGATGGCGCCCAACGAGCTTCCGTATCCGTTGGTCGATAAGAGATATCGCGCAGCCACGATTGATCAAAACACAATGAGTGTAATGACGACCTCGCCGTATTGACGCTGCTAATTAACGGGAGTAGCGTTAATGAATGTCACCCAGATTGAAGTCGCGCTAGTTTTTGCGGGTCTGTCGGCTGATCGAACCGTGTATTCATCTTATATTGTACCGATGTCGGATAATTGGAGTGCTTTGCGCCAATCTCGAGCGGAAAGCGTAGGTAATTAAAATAAATCGGTTTACGCGTTCGATATTCAAGTGGTCGCGAAAGTGTAACAATGAATCGCGGAATAACGAGTCAGATGAAATCCGCAACTTTGGTGTATTTCACCGTGATCCAGCTAATGCGTGTATGAATGTGTATTACGCAGTCGAATCGAAATCCGCTTCGTTTGCAATCGGTGCATTTACGTGCGACGGCAAATTTACTTAATAAATTAAATAAATTGTATACTCAAATGTAAATCAGAAAGGAAGTTTGTTGAGATATTAGGTTGCTTGAAAAGGAAACTACTAATATCAAATCATCGGTCTCATTCAAGTTTATGATATATAAGTACAGGTAGCTCTCCTATAACACGGTAGTTAGGTTCCTAGAAAATGCCGTGTTGTGTGAAACCGTGTTGTATGAGACCCAGAGCCAGTACAAAAAGGGGGGTTACGTTCCGAAAACTTATTAAAAACAAATATATTTTTTGTTAATTCTACATAAACAACTTAATTTTTATTAAAAATATAAATGTATGCGGATGTCAAAGATCCTGCAGCAACTGCACTTCTTATTTCTTTTTCATTTGTCTTAATAGTCTGGACTGTTGCTTTCCGCGACAGTGTATGTTTAACACTAGGTTTACGGGACCCGTAAAAATGACGGATCTTAGGTTTCTTATTTTCAATTGTGAAAATTATTAAAAAGCTTATGATAAAATGAACGCTAACCATCATCGAGATAAAGAATCTTTCTATAAATTGGTATATGTATTATCCATTATTTACTTCTTTTCATAGTTCATTTTCAATTTAGACTTAAGTGGTCAGTGTTGTACAAAGGTTTTTGCAATTTTCTTATCTTGTTAGGGCGAAACCGTGTTATAGGATGCCGTGTTGTAGGAGGGTTCCCGCAATTTATGAATCGTGTTATAGCGAAACCGTGTTACAAGATGCCGTGTTGTTGGAGGGCTACCTGTACTGCAAATACTATCTAAAGTTTTAAGTATTGTTCAAATAACTACGTAAATATTATACAAACATTTTTTAGTTGAAACTGACTGATTGCCAAAAAATCTTCTTATCGATTGCTCTGTGTGATACGCGATAAGATACTAATACTTCATTTTAGTTAATTTTTGTTAGGAGAAAATGAAATAACTGAACATAATTTCTGTTATAGGAAAAGAAAATAATTATAAAATATAATTTTTATTTACAATATGTTAATCTTTGAGTTTCAATTAAGAAAGTGTACAATTTGCAGTATGTTATAAATTAATAACTTGCATACCTGTATAAAAATTCGGTCGAAATTTAAGGTGAAATTAGACCGAGTTTCCAATGTAGTTGTTATCATTCATCATTATCCGGTCTAAAGAAGCTCACACTTCCTTCCACTTTGCCGTCAGTTTACACAAAATGCATCAAGATTAATTAAAACCTGAGTTTCCTCATTTATTCACGTCTTGCAGTTTAATTTCGTTCTTAGAGTAAATTTTCGAGGGAACAATGTACCGGAGCTTTCCCGAGGAACAAAACACGAGACTTTCATTCTTGACAACGGAATTTTATCAACTCCTTCGATGCAGCCACAGATTTTAATTTATGACTTTTTAACAAAAATAAATGTGCACCTTGTAACATGATAATAGTAGATTCAAGTAAAATGAATGAATCTGAGTGTACACAATTATTGCAACGTAATTTCATTTAATGAAATATTTCTTTACAAAAAAAAACAAATTTTTTTGTCGATGGAAAATATGAAAAAATTTTTTTTTTTTGCTGTTCTAAAAATCGGATAAATATGGACATTTGTTCTATGCTTTGGTTTTATGGTTTTTTGACTTTAAGAATGTTAAATTTGTAACTCTGTAAGTTTCCAAATTGTGGGGTTTCTAAATTTTGTAGTTTAGAAATGTTTCAAACCAAATGTTTTTAGTTTAAAAACCTTCGAAATTGTTTATTTTGATCCGTAGAAATTTCTGAAATTTGAAAATTCTTATATTCACGAGCTCCGAGATTTTCAAACATACAAGTTCTTAAAATTATATATTGTTCAGTTTAAGAATTTTCAAAAATAGAAAGTTCTTTAATTTAAAATATCAGATATTCTTGAATTTCAAAGTTATTGAAGGCTCATATTCCCAATCTCAACAATTTTCGAATTTAAACAATTTTAACTGTTAAACTTAAATGTCCATCAAATTTACAAATGAACAAATGTGAACTTTTCTAAAATCATAAATTCCCAATTTGGAGATATGCAATTTTTCAAACATCCAAAAACTACGTGGAAGTATCGTTTTCTTTATTGTCAAATCTCCCTTATATCCATATATCAAAGATCCACCGTACTTCTCAGTTCTCTATAATACATGTATTATGAAATTTTGCAAAGTTTATGTGAAATTTTGATATATAATATAGCATATAATACATGCATAAAATGTATGCTATATTCTATATTATATGCTATATATTGGGGTTATAACTTAATATAATTACATGGTACAAAAATATTTATAAAACAACGTCTCTACAATGTACTATATAATATACATATTTGATAGTAGTAATATAATATCGTTATAAGAACATTTTTGAATGCTGGATAATTACGGTATGACATAATTACGTATATAATTTCTATACAGTAATGATAGTTACTACATAATATAGTAACTATAGTACAACGTGTGATATTCAACATATCGTCAAAAATAAAGTGAATTATCTCAAGCCCCATAAACTGTAGACAATTCAGCTTCGCTTGATTTGATTTCTTATTTGTTTAATTAAGAAACCCGTCCATTTCCTACTCACCGGTTTTCCTTGACTCCGTGTTCGTCGATTTTCAATTAAAATTGCAATTATCCGCGGAATAAAAGCAGATTACATCTGAAGAGGAAATCAACGAAATCAAGGAAAGACGATCGACGAGAGACAGAAGATATCAGGGCCAAAATTGATAGCGTTACCGTCGCTCCTCTAACGTGCCGGTAATCGGCAGGGCTCATTTATCTTCATTTCCCAGATAAAATCGTGATTCGCGTCCCGCGAGTCCTACATACATACACCGTCACTGGAGGCAACATCGTAACATAGACGCGGCATCGGTGTGCTATTAATTTTTCATCGAATTCCGATCGTCAGAAATTACGAAAGCCTAAAGGGTGAGGGCTGGCGTACCTATTCCAGGCTCCATTGATTATTCGATTATCGAAATTGACTCGGAAATGACGATAACTCTGGCCAACTGTCTCCCCTCGTGTCTGGCGATGTTTCGAAATTTCCTGTCGATTGCTTGACTCACGTGCTCTCCTTGCGATTTAAATTAGTTTATGATTGATGGACTTCTCGATTAGATTTGCGCTAAAATCTTGAAATACTTTGGATTTTTCATTGTCAAATATATTTTATTCGAATACTGTTTAAGATATAATCGTATGTAATTTTATTGTAGGTTTGGGAGATTTGTTATTTGGGGATTTGGAAGTATTTTGTTTTTAGTCGGAAATAGGGGTGTTCACGATTTATTCATGATTGATGATTAAATGTAATGTTAGTACGTTGACTGGAACGTTAATTGGGGATGACGCTCAAATTTTCACGAACATGGAAATCTGGTGATTGATACACGTTGTGGTAAAGATTTGATGAAATTTTGGACCAACTAATTAATTTGCTAGTACTCGTTTTTTATTTTAGGGGATATGTCCTCTTATTAAAAATATAAAAAAATTATATTCCTACAAAAATTAAGTTGCATCCTCCTCCTCTCCCCATTCTTTTGGAAACTTTTATCTTTTTTTTATTGTGAATAAAAGTTTATATTTTTCATAAATTCAAGGGTTTGTTACAATGTATTTACTACAATTACTATAGAACTATAGTAATTATCTATATAGAATTGCCATTTGGGTTTTTTGTATCGATATTACTATACTCTACTATAATTGAAATAATATTGTGAAAGATAATAAATAATATTCGTAAAAGGTAGAAATACTATCTAAGGGAAATTGCCAAATTTTTAAATACTTCAAAGACGATTTTTCAATGATTCGTGTAAAAAAACCCGATGTCTTATATACAGTCGTATATGTATTTTGTTATGTATTTTCGAACAATTGCGGATAAAATAAAAAAAAATTCAAAAATACTGATAGTGCGCTAAAACATAAAATGCATTAGAATCCTCGAAGAGGTTATACACTTGATAATCTAGAATAAAACATAAATTTTTCAAGGACAATTCCCTCTTCAAGGACCTTTTATTTGGAATAACCAAAGAAAATGCTCTGGTTTGCTTTATACAACTATACATTACTTACCTTAGATCACTAGCACTTAAACACAAAATTGTAAGAGCGTTAATCATACACATATGTATAATACGAAAGAATAATCATACATAAGAGCAAACAGTCGAATTAAAAAAAAACTGAAAATATTATACCATAATCCTTGAACAAGTTCAAGCTACAATTTCAATTTTTACCTCGATTTCCCTGTAATTCATCATTTATTTTTCATGTTCGTTAATGTCAACATACAATTCTCAGCACTAAACGAGACAACAAAGATGAAAATAATAGACAATAGATGATAAAATCGAAGAATACATCTTCGGGAGTTGTATCCGATTTAATCTCTTAGGCACGGCTGAATTTTGTGCGGGGCTGTTTCTCTGTACGGCAGAGTTCAACACGAATTACGCATAAATGATACGGCACTGCAATGTGTGACGGATAATGCTGTTCTTTACACGAGTGCAATGGAATGAAGTGTTTGTCGATTAAATTATAATTTTTCTTAAAGATATGATACACGCATTTTAACTTTAACAATTTATTCTAATAATTAATAATACAATTCAGATGACATCCACGAAAGCCACTATAATGGCGCGTCGTACAGAAAGGGGACACCGCGAAACCCACTATAGTGGCGCGTCGTACAGGGAGATGGCATCCACGAAAGTCACTATAGTGGCGCGTAGTGTCTAAGAGGTTATCGCGATCTTTGTCGAAATTAAATGAAACTGGGAGCGCTACCATAAAAACCAATATAATCGCGAACAGAAAGTTGCCCGCTGTTATTAGTAATAAGTTCGTTTCAACAGCGCGTAGAACGTAGGCTTAATTTGATTGCTTTCTCTCCCGCGAGGCGTGTTTGATTGCGCGAAAGCTTTGTTCCTTTTGTGTCCCCGTTTGACACGTTTCTAATGTTACCAGTGGCAACGAGAGCCTCTCGGGCGAAAATTTAATTTAAGTAACCATTACACGCGTTTCTATATCGATGACGTCATCCGCCTGGTTCTTTTTACACGTAAGCGCGAAACATTAACACGCCGGGAACGTTCGTTACGACGATCAATCACCACCTTTTTCGAGTGTGTAATTCACGTCATTAGTACCGAGTCGCTCCCTAATTATGTCAAGAGTCGCGCATACACCCGATCCTCTTCTCGCCTCCTCCCCTTGTCTCTTCTTTGCTCGATCGATTTTGCTGATTTCAGAAAATATGCAGGAACCCCTGGTTCCGAACGTAACGACCAAACGATGAAGCAATTCAAAAATGTGTTAAGTCCGTCGAATGTTCCGCTGTAGCTATTAAGGGAAATGTGTCCATTAATGACCACGTCCTCATTAGTGATCGATTGTTCGTTTTACTTCCTTTTTTTGATGATAATTAATAGTGGATTTGTGGAACCGTTCGAAATGGTCGATCTCAGACTTCTTATTTTTAAGTGTAATAATGAAGACTTTAATGATTAATTGTGATTTTAAATTATTTAAGTAAATATTTAAATGATTCACTTCATTTTTAATTATTGAATCTAGTCGTTTTTGAACCGTAGAATTTATTATTTTGAATTATATAAGATTATTTTCTATATTTTTACAGTTTTAAATTGTAGAAGTTGTGTTTGAAAACATATCGAGTTCTGTCGAAATAAGAAATTGTATAAACTAGTTTGTGCATTTACCTAATTAATATTTTTCGCTTTAGTTTCATTTTGTAAATCAGTGGTCATCCAACGTCTGTAAATATAATGTTCAATGTAATGTAAAACGATCTATTTGTAATAATATTGAAATATTACACTTACAAGTGTCTTTATTAAGCTAATTCATGTATCATTTTTTATTTATTTATTTTTCGATTTTATGTTGTTTTATATTTTCACTCGAACACTAGATTTACGGCAACCCGTCAAAATGACGGATCTTAGTGTTCTTATTTTCAATTACGAAAATTATTAAGAAGCTTATGTCAAGGTGCATGTTAAGCCTCGTCGAGATAAAGGATCGTTCTATAAACTGATATATGTATTACCTACTATTTCCTTATTTTTATAGTTCATTTTCAATTTAGACATAAGTGGTCATTAAACGTCCATAAATCAAGTGTTAAAATTTTCATAATTCACTTATTTTGAAAATGAACGGTCATGAAGCGTTACTCAAATGTACAAGTTTCGGTGAGATGTCTGTCATCGATTCATGCAAACAAGGCATATAACAAAAATGATATCAAGTTAATAAACGTCAAAAGTCATTTTGTACTATCATAACATTTTAATGCAGTGTCTGAAACCCTATGCCAATATTTCTCCTTCAGCCTAAACAGTTTTTCTATTTACGTATGGAATATGTCGATAAAAGTTGAACACCCTGTAGGTCCAAGTGTTAAAAGAGAAATTGAGATTCGTCGGGGAGTGGTGGGTGGCTGTTCCTGGGATAGCAACGGGAATCTCATTTTGTCGACCCATATTTTTCGAATCGAGCATATCAAAGATAGACTCTGGGCGAGAAAAGTGGAACAAACGATTGATATTACGAAAGCATATACGCCTGTTCGTCCCGCTGGATGACCGTTTTAGCATGTAATCGCGATAACGCTCGAGTGAATCGCTGGCAGGATCTCGCTCGGAAAAGGAAAAGTGTGCAGTGGGATTCGAGTACAAACGCGGAGATAGCCCATATCCATAGCTACACGTCGGGTTTAATCATACTAAGTGCGCTACGTGGCCCTTCCGGTCTTATCGGATTACGATCTATCTCTGTAGAAAACTGGGGAATCCATTGGATCGGTATAAACGCCTGTACCCACGGAAATTCTCCGATGAGTATCTTCGATATTAACGGGGAATTAGGTAACGGGGAAGAAGGGCGTTTGCTCTAATCCGTTTATTCTGCCACGGCTTTAAACTTCGGTCGGCAATGAAATTATTTGCTTTAACGAAGCTTCACTATTTCGCAGCTACGTTTGCTCACCGGATGCTTGCTTTGTCTGTTTCAGGTAAATATTTGGACAGTCCTTGTGTAATTGTTCCTGAGGATACTGTAAGTTAATTATGACAAAGCTTCTTATCGACGGCGCTCGGTTACGTTGTAAATTTCGGGAAATCGAGGAATTTTCGTTTCAATTAGGGTAATGAGGTAGGAATGACGGATTTAAATATGCCTATTGGTACCATGACGAACTTGATGGCTGTTATGATAAAATGTATAGTAATAGTCATAGTAATAGACATATTAATAGTCATAGTAATTGGCATGTTTATAGCAGCAGTACTATATCACTAATATTATCTCTAAAATATTTAAATGTTATTTTTATATGACTTTTAAATTATTATAAATTCATTTTATTACCGTAGTTTATTTTAATGTTTATTAAGATCTAGTGGTGAACACGGATAAGTATATCAGAACCGGTTCATCCAAAATAAATTCGACAGCCTTGTTTTCGTATTTCTAATCAAAGTTCAGAAATCTGAGAGAAAATTTTCAGAGACTCTAATATATAGGACTAATTGGTCATCACGTACCTACATTAGATAACCCTCCTCGCCTAAGAGTTCTAATATATAGAAACTAAAATCTTCAGAAGGTGGCAGAGAATTTTTCCGACCCTCTTGCATGACGCTCTGTCATTTTGTTTCCGCAAGTGCGAATTCTATACAGAGTTGAATATCTGAAACGTCCGAAATATGTATATTCGCGAGTACACAAATTGGTATACGTTTTTCTCATCCGAGATCCAACAACGCAAACGATAATATCAAAATGAAAATGGTATAAATGCTAATACATACTCCTTACGTTTATTACTCGCTACGGTGATTTAGAGAAAAACACAGACAGCTTAATAAGTCATTGATATTTCCATTTCCACTCGAATTCAGCTAGGCAATAGAAAATAGTGAACTGTTTCCCCTCACCAACTTCCCAAACTTTGTACGCCTACTCCGAGTCTTGGTAAAATGTAGAACGTCTCCGGAGAGGCGCTCTCGGCACAATAGTTAACAAGTACCCATCAAAATGAAGTCTAGTCATCCGAGTCTGATCCATTCGTTTTGATACAGTCCACTTTTTCGCTTCTTGAGAATCTACTGGTTGCATGGGTTGTTTAATCGCCATCCTTAGACGAGATTATTATATTTTGTAACAGTGCTATATTTAATTAACGCTATACCTATCAGCGAATATGACTCGATTAATCATTACAATAATATAATAATGTATAGTAATGAATAATGTACTTTATTCGAAATGAAAAACGAAGTTTAGAAACGATGAAACAAACTTGATCGACGCTGTAAATTTCCTTATTCGGGTAACTGGACATCTTCGACACTCGATAACGACAAGAAATTGTTATTGTCTCTATTGTAACAGTCAACGAGCAGGGATAAACTGCACCGGTAAAAACTGATATATGTATAAAGGCTGATAAAGGCTGCTCCAACATGGGCCAAGATAAGGCCATTCGAGTAGAGAAAGGGAACGGAATAGGGCACGTCTTTGTCGTTGTAAGCGGCTCAAGAGGAAAACAGACTTTTTGTACGACGAAAAGTGGCTGTTCGCCAGCCAGAGGCAAGCTTATCCTGAGCGTGCAGCGGAAATTTTGGATTACACTCCCTTGACAACAGGATTTTTCCCCTCGCGCGTGCAGAGGGTCGATGCAACATCCGATTTCCTCGCTACGTTCACACTGGCGTAACTACGCAAGAACCAAAGGGGATTGGCAACCTTAAAATGCGGGGAGATAGTACTCACGCAGCGTCAGATATCTCGCATAGAGCTTCAAATATTTTGTATATTTTTTATTGGGAATTTAGACACTTGCGATAATCACAAGTAATCGTTACTGAACCCACTGCAATATAATCTGCACTTGATTTGAAATTAAAAATGTTGGAACTTAAATAAAGAAACGATTGAGCATAAATTATTATATGTATTAATTCTTGATCGTGATGAAAATTACCACATATTTCAAGAGAGCTTTTTAATCAATTTTATAACATAACTTAAGAAACTTGTAAAACGGCCATTGTGCCGCTGTGCTAGTTTTAATGATATGCTTTAAGATTTTTTAATTGAAAGAGTTGCTTATTTTCTTATTTTTTACATCTTTTGGGATAATTTTTGATAGAATGGACAGGATAGTCGTGTTCGATAATTTAAGTAGAATGTGCACTTTCGATCATCACGATTTATGAAGTTTTAAGATTCTAAAATTGAAAAAGATACTAATTTTCAAATTTTTAAACGTGGATGTTTCAAAGTTAGAAAATATCTACTTATCCGTATACTCAAACCTTACGAACGTAAATTAGAAAATGTTAGTGTCCTGAAATTTTTTAATTCCTAGACTTTCAAGTTATTTAATATAGGCATTTAGAAATTTCGTGAAGCTCTTAAATTTCTTAACTTCTAAAATCCCTTCATTCTTAAATTTCCACAGTTCGAAACACTCAAACTGCAAATCCCCACTTTCTCAATCCCCGAAATCCTCCAGTACCTGATTCCTCGAATTCTTAAAATTTCAGAATTTAAAAATTGCAATGTTTCCAAGTTTCCAAATACTCCAGTTATGAAATTTCCAAATCCCAAATTTTCAAATTTTCAAATACCCAGATCATCGAGTCTCTAATTCTTCTACTCCCTGAAATGATCACATTTGCAAGGTCTCAAAATCGCAAATTTCCAATTTCGAAAATACCTAAACTCCAAAATTTCCAAATTTGAAAACGTTCGAATTCTGCAACGCGCAAACTCACAAGTTTCCAAATGCCAAAAAAGTCTCAAAAGAGTCTCTAATTCTTCTACTCCCTGAAATTATCACATTTGCAAGGTCTCAAAATCACAAATTGCCAATTTCGAAAATCCCTAAACTCCAAAATTTCCAAATTTGAAAACGTTCGAATTCTGCAACGCGTAAACTCACAAGTTTCCAAATGCCAAAAAATTCTGGTTACGCCAATGCGAACTCATTCTCGACCCTCGACGCGATCATGCGAAGCGTGCCCTGTTCATATGTGACATTGTCGCTTCACCTAAAACGTTTTAGCGCTCGTCCAATTTCGAAAAACGGTCTTGAAACTGGTGTAAACAACAAGCAGACCGTCGTAATGTAACAGTTACACGACAAGCTTCTTAGTTTCCTGCTGTTTTGTGCATCGTACCATTGAGATTGTAGTTCAGTGATGTCATTTTGTTATTTCTTCAGTCTTCGTGAAAGTTTTGGCCGAGTAAGGAAAATGGCGATTACTTCGCGTTCCAAGATAACGTTTTTACGACTATTGTTCGAATGTCTTGCCATAATGGCAAGGACGAACCAGGATAACCACCAATTTAAATTAAAATGTCCCGTTTAATAAATTGTAGAGGAAATAACCGCGGTGGAAATTACCGAGAAAATTTCTGTGTATCACAGATTCTTCCGATAATTTCGAAAATTGCGTCCCTAAACTCAGACGTCATTACAAACGTTATTTTTTTTGGTTCATCAGAGAGTGCATTACATACCTTGTTAATCTAACATTGTTATGTCTATGTTTAATCGAGGGAAAGTTAGTGCAAAAGAAGTAATCTTCTGCTTTTAGTCTATATTATTTGGGGAACGAACATAACTTATAATTGTTGAACTTTTCCTGTTACAAGGTTGTAACTTTCCAATGTTGGGAGTTTTTAACTTCTCAAATTCCTCAGTCCGCAAATTTTTAGGTACCTAAATTTCCAAATTTTCAGATTCACTAATTCCCAAGTCCCAAATTTCATAATTTCTTAATCTCAGTTTATTAGCTCATTATTTCCTAATACAAAATATTAGTTCACAGAATAAATCTGACACCTACAAAATAAATTTTTACTTTGAAAAAATCAGTTGATGTATAGCTTATCGTACTGCATGATTGAACAATAGTAATACCCACTTAAAATTACAAATAACGTAACAAAGCTCATTAAACAGAATACTAATTAATTATTTACACAGAATATTAATTAATTATTTACACGTGTTTATAATAAAAGAAATCTTGAAAATGCAGAAATTTATGAAATTTGATTATTTATTTATAGGCTACCGATGTTTTTGTAAATATTCGTTTGTGCATACTATTTTCGCCATCCAACTAATGTAAATTTTATCTTGATTCCATAGTTTACACATTTTACACATTCTGAATAATTTATTTCGTCTTCCTACACGTGCCACACAGTTCCCATACCTCCTACGTACTCTGATATGTTATAAATACATAAGCAGCCTCAGTCTAAAAGAATAGTACGTCTACTTCCTGTTCAAGCAACGTATAATATGTTAAATACTTGAAACATAACATCTTATTAACATAAATTTCTATGACAGATGGCAAAGTATTGAATTGATAAAACATTTTTGTCGTTTTTTCAGGTGAAACCAAATTTGATGTATGCACATGTAAAATTTCACATGCTTAACTGGAATTTTATTATGTAACAGGTTAATCGATTTTTCAATTTTAATCATCTCTAACAGCAGTTATAGACTATGTTTGATCGTCTAACATTATTTATAGGAGTACATTCGACATAAAATTCCACAAATTGAAGCTGATACACATTTACTACAACCTCACAGCATATACAAATCTTTTTTGGGCCTCAAGAATGTTCTTATTTTTATGAAAATAATGTAATATAACAGTGTCAAAATTAATTTTTGTGTTTTCGATTTTAATCATTTACAACATATGAAAATTCCATCATACTTGACACTGTGTTTTTAATAGCCTACTGCAAAATTGTTGACTAAAAATGTATTGCCAAATTAAGTGAGATAAATTGATTAAACATCTGCTAAAAACGACATAACATTGTGCCCAATCCAACATGATCGATAATGAAATAACAATATTACTCAGTGTTATATAATATTAATCATTAAATTATATTGTTAATTAATGTGTTAAATAATAATGTTGAATAATATGTTAAACAATACTGTCGAATAATAAGTGAATATTGTTGAATAATAAATACCAATATTGAACAACAATATAAAGTAATAATATTGAATATCTTCAATAATGGTCTCACTTTAATTAATTTTTAGAAAATTCACACATAAGACACAGGAAACTAATACCTTAACTCCTTCGCTCATATTATACGATTCACTTCGTACAAAACTCAGCATACTTTGAAAAACTCAACGACGGTTCAACGTTTTCTCGACATCGCAACTTGCAAATACTCGTATAACGCTACCACGCACACACTAAGCACACATACTTCACGCAAGTGAAATTGCACATAATCAATTCACTGTCGAGGAAATAAAAGGACGGTAATGAATCTTTATCGTGAATTTGCTTATCAAGAGAGACGCCTTTAGCGAGCTCTGGGGTACTGTTTATATTATCGCAGAGCGTGCAGCCGCCATGCTATATACTATATGTATACAATAAAGGGAGGGTTGGCGTAACAGCTGACTACTCGCATTATCCCCCAACTGTAATTCGCATACAAACCATAACCAAGAGCGGCGCGTTCGCTCCCCCTGCACGACAAACATATTAAATGACGTTGGATTGGCTCGTGATACCGGAACCGATTACCAACCCTCTCTCAAATGATACAGACATCATTTCGTTTGATAGACTCCCGGGACTCTAAATGACCGGCAGAATCTGTATCGTCTTATTGTGCTTCGCGGCTAAATATCAGACCGCATCATAAGCAAGTAACTTTGCGAATAGTTATCGCTCACACTTTTTTTCAGATATCCGAAATTTTCAATTTTAGCTTAAGGGGTTAGACCACTCTAGGATTTTCAAAAAATTGAAAATTTTTTTTTTTCACTTAAAAGGTGCCTTGGGGTCTTAAGAATAAAGTACAATATCATTTATAGTCGGGATAATTTTCTAAGTGCCTTTATTTAAAATCGGAGGAAATTCTTTTCCGGTCGCAGAGGTATTCCTGCCGAGCAGCGTTCCAGTCAACCAGCTCCTAAACCGCCATTTTGTTTTCAATTGCTTCATAAAAATTTAGTTTTACACTTCGATGTATAGGTAATAAAGACCCGTAAACATATTTTTCATCTTTGTTATAGTTTGTCCGGAAAAAATTCCTGAATTTAGGTAACTTTTTGGCCCTCTAGAGTGGACTAACCCCTTAATATCGCTCGTTTGACCAACAATTTTTTACTAGTAGCAATGAGGGGATTTTCACGATATCGTGTCCACTAACATTTTCTTGAAACTATTTCCAAGAAACTAAGTTGAACTGCATTGATGTTTTGTCATCTTGAATTTATATATCGACATATGTAATGCATAATGATACATGTATAAATATAAAATGTACATGTATATATATTTATGTATGCATATGTGTATTATATGGAATTTTTGCAACTTATGAACAACTTAATATTAACAACTTAATAATGTTCGATATTCGGTCACGATCGTGTTGAAATTTATTTAATTCGAAATTTCCGAGATCGATAATTATCGTCTCAGTAGAGCCGCACATTTTCATCCGATTGTCACTTAATCTACTGATTGATGTTGCTTGAAAAAGAATTTATAAATCGAGTGATTGGTTTTGCGAGCTTCTGTTGCAGGTTTTTCCATTCGTAAAATTCTTTGATAAAACATTGCTGAAGCGTTAAATTTGCACGAGATTTCTCAAATAGAGCGCATTTCTCGTGTTGCGATCTATTCGTTTGATGTATCAAACAGCAATGTATATTCGAAGGTGTTATGAAATAAAATTGCTGTATCCTTTGTGTGAATTCGTTGTATAAAATTGGATACGGTTATAAATGGCAAGAGCTGATGGCGGTTCCGTTCTTTGTTCGGAATATAAGCTATTGCTGACGCAAATTGTTCGAAGTGATATAAATACACGGCTATTATAGCGTCGGATAATCCGTTGAAAGGTGGACAGTTATCTTTGGCCTTTCAGATTGATTTCCGTATTGTTACGTTAATTAGGATCCATTAATTTTCATATCGTTGCAGTCGACTTCATCTTGGCGAGCGTGTCGGCGCACTCGCAGATATAAATTACTCGACGCCAGTGCCAGCTGTTGAATGATTCGCCTAATGTCCCATGAAATCCCGCGAACGCTTTCACGTCGACCGTTGCGATAGAAAAGTTCACAAAACTCTGCCTGCACGCTTTAGCCCGCAGGAAAAAACTTTTCCTACGCCGCGAACATTTCTTCGACCGTAGAAATGCGAATGTATTTCATCGCTGAAGACGCGTTGCATACATTTCAGTTATAGTCTGTACGTATAGATGAAAATTCTATTGATCATTGACTATTGATTCCCCGTATGATCGGTTTTAAGAAAAAGTTAATCGGGTATTTGTAAAGTAATATGCGAAGCAAACTCTTCGACTTTACGAATATTTCGGATATCAAAAAGGGTAACGTTCAATTTGTAGATCGAATAGGGCAGTGTTTTAGTCTGTGATTCACTTTAACCCTTCAACATTATAGTTTTATTGTTATGAACGATATCGGGCTAAGACATAACATTAGCAATTTACTATTTCATTCTGCGTTGTTTTTTATTGTGGCAAATTTTGTTAATTGGGCAGTTAACAAAAACGGCTAACTAAACTGAAAATGAGTCCAGGGTTCATTAAAATCTGTGGAAATAATTGTAACATTACAACTGTTTAGCAAGAAAAGTAGTGTATATTTAATATTATTCCAAATTTGGGAACTTGGGAATTTATGAATTTGAGACATTGAAATGTAATAATTACAGAATTTGGAAATGCTAAAATTTACATATATGAGAATTTGCAAGTTTGGGATAAAAATTCAATAATAAAAAATTAGAGAACTTGGAAAATTAGAAATATAGAAGTCAAAACGTTTTGAGATAGTTTTCGCGTTGATTTTTGAAAGTGATATACAAACGATGGAAAATACATTAATGACCAATTAGCGGTTAATTGCTTTTGCTGATTGTACAAATGTATCTGCGATTTTTTCCACTTTGAATCTGCTTATTCTGTACTGTTTGAATTAACCTGAATATTAAAAAGATAATTCGGGTCACGCGATGATTGTAATTATACAATATACCAGTTGCTATTAAATTGAAGTAACTGTACTTTCAATATCAAAGAATCGAGCAATTTCAGTATTTCAAAACTAATGTGTAATTGTCTCAATAATGTAAATCCTAGTCACACAGTCCAGCAATTCTTACTTCTCTTGATACTACTAATGACAAATTATTTTAACAATTATACATTGACTCCTTTAACATCTTTGAAAATATATTGAAAACACAAAACGTACTTTAAATAAAAATGATGTGTTTTCAGAGAACAAATTATCTCATCCAACTTTTAATACAGTTAACACAAGCTTTTCTTCTTTTTGTTGGATTACATCTTATTCTTTCGTTAGAATTGTAGGGTGCTCTTCAATAAAAGTTCCTCCATAAGTTTGACTTATTTATTAGTAACTCAAACACCCAGCTGGATGCTGTTCGAATAAAAATATCGCACAGGTTTAAGGAAAATCAAAAATCTTTCATACGTGCCCTCTGCACGTCGTATCTATAGTATGCAATTAGCGTCGCGTTTTTAAGAAGTCAGTCTGTCAATTTTAACAGAAAACAAATTAAAAAATACAGTAACGCCTGAGTAGTACCACCTCAACGCAAATACTCTTTGTATGTAAATGACAAAGTGCCTATATGTATATATGTATGCTACACAATGCCCCATTACTTTTTCTAAATCCTTACTTATACGAGAAAAATACACATTTTCACGAACACCTTTTATTTACTTATTTTTTTATTTGAATGCTTAAGGTCACATGCACCTTTTTAGGTCATTAGTGACCACATTAGATTTGGAATTGTGTCGTAACCTGTAGGTATTACATTTGATGATATATTCCAATATCTCTCAGGAAGCTAAGAACTTTCCTGCACAAGTTTACATTTTGTAGCATGTTTGTTACGTTTAATATGTTATATTTCGTCCTTTGGGCGCAGTATTTAGGGCACTGCATTCAGATATGATCAATGGAGATTTGTATATTGTACATATCGCACATCATTGGGCTCGATTTGGTAATGAGAAAGGAGTGTGTTAATTTGGTGTGGCTTATTCGTAATCTTGTAGCGGTTAAGTCGTAAATTTATTTCGAGTGCCTGGGAGGTCCTTGAGGACCCTGGCTCGTTCGAATATTTTAGCGAGTAGGCCCTCGCTTTTCTTCGTCAGGGTTGCTCCCGATGCCACATGTTTTCCAACGGGCAGAGAGAGAGTTTTGGAAAATCCTGGCAGAAAGCAACAAGGCTCCCGTACCTTTCACATCGTGTTATTTCCATAGTTTTTCATTACCGTCATTAGTACAGACGCCTAACTGTTATATATTGTTGTTATTGTTATTGTTTTATTTAAATATATTTTGTTGTCTGTTAATCTGTTTCACAATTACGTACCTTTACCTCACGTTACCCTAAAATCTAGTTAGTATCACTTGATCTGTTCGGTTCATACGAACACCTTTGTATTATGTGAGATATAAAATAACATTGTGATACAACGCGATATTTCTTCCAGACCAAAACATCTCACCAATCAGGGAGAAAATTCCGTGTTTCCCTCAGACCACATTTTGCAAAAGGCAGATTCGAAGGCAACAGAAAGTTTAGACGTTGGAACACGATTTCAGCGATAAACCATTGCTTTCCATGACTCGAGGGCTCAAGAATATCAAACGTTACCGTGTCTCGTTTATGATCAGCCATCGAAATCGGGCGCCGAGTTTCGTAGTTGTCTTCAAACAGCCACTCGTTCCAACAAGTTTCTTCCTGGCCCCTAGTGCCTTTGTTCGCATAGATATGCAGCAAGCGTATAACAAGATGTTTGTTCAACTCTGCTCCCCAGACGCTCTCGCGGCTTCGTAGGTGATTTCCATTTCGATTTTCAGAAACGTTCTTCCCTCGGATATCCGAAGCAACGATTGTTCGAGTAGAACCATATAAATCCTGCGTCCTTGCGCGGAAACGGCAATGGCGTCGATCGACACGTTCAAGTACGTACCGCTACATCGGTAACGAATCGAACGAGGCTGACGAGAAGAGTCTTCGTACATTGCGAGACGGGTTCGAACGATATCGGCTCGGGTGTGACATAAAAACGCACTGCGAGAAATATTTGATAGGTAATTTTCAATAATTTTGGACAGTGTAAATAATCTTTTTTTCTGAGGGATGGGACAAGGTCATAGTGCAGCACAGTTTATATTAGTCTACCGGAACGTTCTGTCCGTTTATGAAAAGAGAGAAAATGACGCAGATTTTAATACATTCCACAATCTATGAATCCTAGCTTCCGTATATGGTCCAAAATGATTCATGGAGCCCAGTTATTTAATGCGTGCTCTTGCGTTCTTCGGGATTCAACTTAATGAACCACGAAGTAATTAGGTTGTGGAATCAGTGAATCCACTCAGACGATAAAAGTAACAGAACAACTGATGAGGGTAAAATGATTGTGCTTTATTAAGAACTAAGACTTGATTTAGCACTTAAGAAAAATAACACCTCGCAAACTGCCAACGAACTTTAAATATAAAATTGATGTGTACTCTTTGAGAATTATTGAAAATCTGCTGGAAAGAAAAAATAATGTTCTCTCCAGAAAAAAGTATGTAGTGGGGTTTGGCGTGCTGCTGGGGGTGGACAAACGACTAAGTTAAAATTAAGCTAATTTGATTGGTTCTAGAAAAATTGAAGAGAAGTGGACAAGAACCGCCCTTACCAAATGCTCCTCGCGAGATCACTCTTTACCTGAGTAACCTAAAGTAAAAATACGACGTCGTTTGTCCCTTAACGGTTCAACACTCATAAAATAATAAACCGCGCTGGCTCTCGAAAATCATGCTAAATTAGAAAAAGTTTAAGAATGTAAATTGCACGTTGTAAAGAGCAGCAAAAGGCAGTTGAATATTCAAGAAATTTCTACAGTTAAAAATAAGCCCAATGGCTTTATGATCCAAATAGCAACATTTAATGTTATCCAAAAGGGATCATATTATTGTCTTCACAATGTCAGCATCAACCAAAGTTGCCTACTTAGAGCTTGTCTTATCATTAAGGTCGAAATCACCTACTTCAAATTTTTCGAACCATCTCACACACGTTCTACCCGGAACACCATCTCCACCAACAACTTTTATGAAATTTCGACACGTTTCAGTGGCATTTCTATCCTGTTAGAATTCATATAACATGCAGCGCCGCAAATCAATTTTGACAGAATCCATGTTTTCATGATCGGGTCTAGCTTAACACTAGGTTTACGGAACCCGTCAAGATGACGGATCTTAGGTTCCTTATTTTCAATTGCGAAAATTATTAAAAAGCTTATGTCGAAATGAATGTTCACCATCATCGAGATAAAGAATCTTTCTATAAATTGGTTTATGTATTATTCATTGTTTACTTCTTTTCATAGTTCATTTTCAATTTAGACTTAACTGGTCAATGAACTTCCGTAAATCTAGTGTTAACAATGACGCGAGATATCTTTGCCACAGTTACTTTCGCAGGGCACATGTTTGTAAACGCAGTTATAAACAAATTAGCCATATGTGGCTCAAAAAGAGAATGCGTATACTTGTTCAAACTTGAAACGAAATTATTGGACAGAACGTTCCAGTAGACCTAATATTTAACACTAGAACTACCAACCAGGCAAAATGACTGATTTCGGGTTTGGCATTTTTTATTACAATATTTTATTGCCGTCCTTTTGTCCAAATGTCTGTCATGTTTTATTGAGCTAATGAATGGTTGTATATGTCAGGTGATGCTGCAATATTTATTTATTTATTTATTTTACTACTTTATCTTCAGTTTTGAAGTAAGCATGCATTTAATGCCGATACTTCTAGTGTTAATGCAACAAATAAACCTTAAGCAACAAATGTAGTGCAATCGCCTCTATGAAAAGAGGAAGGTACTTATTGGACACCGTAATATTATTTCTCCTGGAACCTCGGTTTTCTTTTCGTCTTTGTTGCACGGGCTCGTAGTCTCGCTGACAGCCGAGCGCGAAATGAATTAGCGGCGTTAAAAGAACGACCACCAAGAACAGGCGTGAATTCAGCTACCAGGAGATGGTGTAAAAGCCTGTTTTTCTTTTCGGTTTTACGGTCTGCGGCTTTTTGTGAAACCGAAATGGTGGTTTGTGTGATAAGAGAAAGTTGGAATGGAATTCACTGTGATGGGAAATGTAATCTCTACATTGGGCAGATTTATTATTAAATGTGGAGAACGGAGATGGTGAATTTTATTGTCTTTTCCATGAACTTGTTAGTTCGTTTCTCTTTTCGTGCCGAGTGTTGCATTCTAAATGATGTTTCGTTTCAAATTATGGTCTTCAATTGTTTTGATTCGAGCACATTTTAAATGGTTTGTTGTGATCTCTGCTGAAAAAGTATTCATAAATTCATAGTTGTTAGACGTACGCGGAAAATAGTGTTGCATAGAACTATTATATTAGAGTTATTTTATTCGTTTATATTTTTAATATATGTAAGTCTTTTAGATTCTTTTTATACATTTATATTAAATAACAGAACACTATTGTAACCGTATTCATATTAAGTCGAAAATGTATATAAATATTACGTTATTTATGAAACATACAAAATATTTTATATACATTGAAATATTATTTGGTATTTGCATTTTTAAATGTAAATATAATTAAGATTGTAGAGACCAATAAAACTATTAAAATCGTACAAAATGAATAGAATTATTAAGATTGTACAAATTAATAAAGTTATTTAAACGATATATAACTTTTTCCTCATTATGAGGGAACATTACCATTATATGTATTATAATAAAATTTTTCGATTTCTGACAATACAATATTTTTAGAAGTTTTTGTTAGAAAAGTTATTCCGTTTAATATTTGAAAGATTTCATTTTTAAATGTACATCAAACTTTTCGTTTTAATGTAATTAAATTACGCTTCCTCCGTCCATAATGAAAATATGAATAAGCGAATTTTTTGTTGTAATTATTAAGTATTTATTTATTCGTATCATTTTAATTAATTATGAAATGAAATTTAAAATATAGATATTTGCACGAATGAAACACAAAAGAAACCCACGAAAAAGTAATTCTTCTCGTCAATTCTCAACAAATTCTCTGATAACTTTTTGTGCAGGGATATAAAACTTGAAACAAAACTTCTAGCCATTGACTTCATAGATTTTATCCTAATACACTGATGTAATCTAATCTAATCTAACATTTCAAGTTACAGACTTTAAATTGCGCACTGTATATTCTTACAAGCTATAATATTGCTCGCGGCAAATATCAAACCTCTTGCATTAAACATTAATCTTATACTACAAAAATTTCTATCGAAAACCTAAAAATGGAATTTGAATATTTAACTAATTACTAAATACATTAAAGTGTACAATGGATGGATGTACGATTTCTCATAAGATTTCCTATGAAATGAAGATGTCAATAAGATGTTTTCAAATACGCTCATCTTACAACAATTTAGCCGAATAATTTTATTATATATCACATAATGCCAAGTAATTTGTTGTGCCCCCTCGAGGTACACTGTTGTTTGTAGGATATGGCTCGGGAGCGTTAAAGAACTGGACTTCACCGGCTGACGAGTATAAACAAGAAAAGACTTTATTTGACAAGCGTGTAACACAATACAGTAAAGGCCCCCACAGTGGACGGCTCGGTTGTCCCTCACAGTGGAAAATGTCTCTTCCTGCGCCTATGCGTGCGTCATTGCTGCGCCTATGTTCGCCTCGCTCGAGCCAGTTCAAGCGTAATTTTTTAATATTTATATTTTTTTGACTGCAAACTTTTTTAACATATTCGTAAGGTTCTTCCGATCAAAATAAGACCAAACAAGATATAATTACGATCACAATTGCCAGTGTAACAAGTCATAAAAGTTTCGGACGTTACATTTACGGCAGAGATACAAATAAACTTTTATGGCTTGTTACACAAGTAATTATGATCGTAATTATATCGTGTTTATATTATTTTAATCAGAAAAACCTGACGAATACGATGGTACAAGTTTCATGAAAAAATAATAGGAAATAAGAAAATTCCAATCTTTTTTTTTGCTTGCATTAGTATGTGTCTCACCGATATTCGGTCGTTTCGGTAACCGATCGCGTTTAATGCTTGACTGATTCCGAGAGGTATCCCCCCAGCAACCGAGCCACCGAGTATAAAATTTCGCTTCCATGTTCCTCACACTGGACAATTTCGATTCCGGCCTGCGGTCCACTGTGAGGGTCTTTACTGTATCTTACGAACTCTCCGCCTTGGCGGTGTATCGCTTTTTATATTATTCACAATTGGGGTTTTGACGAGGTTCGACATACTTTTGGTGCTGACGATGGTGTCCTACTAATCGGAGCTGACGATGACCATTCCGTAGTTGTTTCATAATGACCTGAATATCGTCACTATGTGCAACTCTTGTTACAAACGGGATACAACAAATTTTACACGTACCAAATAATATCAAATAGTTTTGTTATATACGAGATAATGCCATGTAATTCTACTATATACTAGATAATACGAAGTAATTTTACTATACACCAAACACTACCAAGTAATTTTGCCATGTAGCAAATGATGTCAAGCAACTTCACAATACAGCAGATACCAAGTAATTTTACAAGATACCAAAATAGTCGACTTATTAACCAATAAAACACCCATAAAATTCCGATAATTCAATACTCCACTTGAAATCTCCTCAACCCATCTCTGTCCCATAGTCACCAACAGATGAAAGTTGAAAACGAGGATCAACCAGTGATACGCTTTTCGAAACATTCACGAGTCGACCAATTTTATCGACGATCCCGATTAAAGGTTAGCCTTTAGTGTATCGTGAATGTAATTAGCTGAAAGTGAGCGGGATATACCGTAGTACTTATTCTAAGCCACTTAGACGACGGTTTCGTACAGTTGCCATCGAAGCTAGCTTCGGTCCTCGATAGGGATTCAGAGGTTTTTGGAAGCGATGCAGGGATCCTGTAGGATTTAGTGTCGTGTACCGTTCTCTAGAAGTGTCCTTCGGAGTCGGTTGTACGTGTATGTACGTACGTTAGGTCGAACTGTATAGTAACGTCTCGTGTCAGCTCCGCATAATCCCGGGATCTGGAGGTGCCACGGTTAGGAAACACGATCGAATCTGCTCCCCGCCTCCTTCCTTCCACTCAAGGCGGAAACGGTTCTGAGAACAAGGCGAAATACTGTCCGATCTCCATCCAGAACATCTCTCCGGTCGATGTCATCTGGAATGGTCTCAGGCTTCTCACAGATCTAGTCCCAAGAGCTTTCTGCCTTTTTTTCTGCAGATTCCCACGAGTTTTGTGACTACCAGTCACGCAAGTATTATCGGGTTGACGTCCCGTAAACACTACCGAACGAATTGTCGGGGAATCAGCGAATTTACGGATCAGTTGATGTTATTGAGACGGTGGGGTAATATTACGCTCGACAGAGTAGCGATAGTTATTGTTTTCTGCTTTTGCAGTTGGTTATTTGTCTTTAGAAATCTCTCGTGGAGGTGTCGGATAACAATGTCAATATATGTAAATGCATTTTGGTAGTAAGCAATAACAATTAGGGTTATTGAGGGTGAATATTTTTAGTTATTAGATAACTCAAATTTGCAAGCCCCTGAACTCCAACATCATCAAATGACTAAATTCCTAGGTTCCTAAATTTCTAAACTTCTAAACTTCTAAACTTCTAAACTTCTAAATTTTTCTGTGAGAAGTGTACAAGAAATCAGAACCAAAGATGGGTACTATATAACTTTATTTATTGTTAATTGTAATAGAATTTAAGCCCGTTTCAATATTTCATGCTGTAGCGATAATTCAGTATACACCATTTACAATCCTCCGCCACTATTTTATCTGTGTGGAAGCCAGAAATGGGAATCGGAGAAACATTCAATTATGCGAGTTCGATTGCGGAATTAGTCGGAAGAACTAATAGAAAGCGCGAACGCGACCGTTTATCGGAATCGCATTATCACTTTGAATGTGCTTAATTATGGAAGACGCGCAGAATGCGATTATTCGAAGCATTTAGCATTATACACACAGGTACGTGCGTTTTCTCGTTACTTGTTTCACGAACTCTTTTGCGAATAATTACAGCAGTTTAATTTTTGTATCGTTAATATAACCGCGTTTGTTCTACTACCAAGCATTCGCGAAACTGTGCAGCCAAGCTGAACATTAAATCAAAGTAATTGCGGATGAAGACAATTTTAATCATTCGTAGTCAGAAGATTGATATGAAAGATATTGTCATAAAATTGGTTATTAGTTCGATGGAAACATTTTTATGGAAACTATTTTCATACTAATTAAAAGAGAAATGTTTTGACAAAAATAATATCTGTTTTAATTTTTTAGAAATTAGGTGTTAATCTATTTACTATTATGTTTTAATATTGCATCGTTTTTGAAATTTTACTGATTATTTAATTTTGTTTTTAAGAAATCTAGGTGTTTGGTTTTCATTGGGCAGAATAGGAACAGCTTAACAATAAAATTCGTATTCAGTTTCTTTTTTACATTTTCTAATTTTATATAATAAATAAATTTTTAATTGCTTTATATTTATATTTAAAAATTGGTCAATTTTATAATATCATAGTTCTATATCCCTACATTTCTAAATTATAATTTCTACATTTATAGTTTTACATTTAAAATTTGAATTTGAATATTTCTACATTTTTGTACTCGTAAACTTCTAAATTTTTTAATTTCTAACCTATAAGGTTCCAACTTTCCAAGTTGCCAAATTTCTAATTTCTAAATTAAAAATTTCGTATAGCTTAAACGATTACACATATCGAACTCCTCGAATCCCATAAAAATCGAGCATGTAGAAACTTTGCATTGCCGTAAATATTCAAGATTGCTTCAATTTTTCCCACTGTCGTTTAATTATTGAATTATTAAGTTAAGACTGCACACGAGAAAAATGAGAATGTAAGGTACATTTTCGACCGAGGCTAAAGAGAGTTTAGTAGGAGGAGGTGGATGCAAAATTGTATAAAACTGGCGATTATTGTATAGATATAAGAACGTCACACCAACGAAATGAGCATCGTCGACGTTAGAAACGACGTCGGCGACACCGGCGTCGACGACAAGTGGCATCAACGACGGCTTTTCCGGGCCTTTGAGCCGCTAACTTCCGCAGCTTTTATGCATGGCAAAAAATGTTAATTTCCTGACAGCTTGCCACTCGTGCCACCCTAAAAACGTTCTCTCAAAACGTTTCTACCGCATGGGAGAAACGGTCTTATGTTTCTCGTCAATTTATTAACTTCGTGCTAACGTACTCTCTTTCACTGAATTTAACGTTTCTCTATAAATCTCCGTCATAAATTTGCTTTTACCGAATTTTTACCATCAAATATTTGCAACTGTGTTATGAGCGCATAGAAAATTGACACGTAAACGAGTAAAATCTACATTTTTCCAGCTACCAATTTGTAAGACGCGTGGAAAATCATTCGCAATCAGATTAACATTGAGACATAACAACACACGGAAAGAAATATTTGTATATTGAATGTGATATTACAGAATATTTATTTACATATACATCTAATTCTCTTTTTACACGATAGATACGTTCCCAAAAGATTCGTGTGAAAAGAGAATTAGGTGTAAACAATATTAAGAAATTCTTGTTAGAGTTCACTTAATTTATTTCGTGCTTACACATTTTAATTCATTAAATATATTGTAAAAAATAAATTATACTTCGAGAAAAAGAAAATAATATCTGAAATTCATTAATATAAAAAAAGTTCAAATAATATAAACATAACAAAATTTTATGCATTGTGACTTTTTATTCGTGTTAAAATAAAACAATTCGTGTAAAAAGAGCATTAGGTGTATAGGTAATATGTAAAAATACTGTATTCACTCTACGAAGTACAAAACTTTAGAATACGAGGACAGGGTCACAGATTTACGAATTTGTACATAATAGATTTATGAATTTAAATACTAATTTGTTCTTTGGCCTGTAAAGAACACATTGCATCCAGAGAATATTTACGTATGGACGTAACTATTCAAATCTGATATTGAAAACTGTTTTTCCAAAATCATCTTGATGCGCAGATTTATAAAGCTGATTTGTCAGTTAAAATTTCATAAACAAAATAACGGCAAATACGAAAGTACTTATGTATACACTAGCATTATAGGTATACCTGAATTATGTTTTAAATTGTACAATTTTTATTTGCCATCAAATATATTGGGGTGTCCCATAAATTCCTTTCTTTTTCGATATGAAATATTTTCAAGTAAACCTCAATAATTTTAGAAAGAAGAAATAATGAGGTTTTCTGAGAGATGAAACAAGATGGAGCAGAACAATTCATATTAAATCAACAAATTAACCTTAAATAATAAATATTTTATATCCATTTGTTATCAAAAAAGGAAGAAATTTATGGAATAACCTAATACTTCGTCGGTGCCCAACTCTAGATCTGCATAAAACCTTATTCGTCCTCGCGTTAAAATTATATATGTCCTTTTCGAACACAAAATTAGTATGATCTTTCACGGACATAAAAACGTTATTCCGTAAAAAGAAAGTAGAACGACGAAACGAGAAAGCACGTCTTGCATAGCTGACATTTCATCCTTGACATTTCGTGGTTTGCTAAATGAGTGTCATGATGCAGCACCGTTGCGCCTCGATGCACGTGGAACGGAAACAAGATGATGCTCTGTACCTGTATGCTCTGCGAGTACGTGTGTGCGGTCCACGTGCATGTGCATGCTCCAGATTTGCTCGACAGTCGTCCCGAAGGTGGCACGACCGAATTTCAATTTGGCTGAGAATTTCAGCTAGGTGTAGCCCGCTGCTCGTGGACTGTTTCCTACGTAGCCATGAATAATTCCGGTGTCTGAAGACGCGTGATGGCTGCGACGATACAACAGCCAACCCGTGTAATCCGCACGACAAATATTTCCACGTGGCTGATATCGGTTAATATTGAACATTGCGTCAACTGCTTGATGCTTCAATCTGCTTGTTCAGCGCGCGAATAATTTGCAAGCTTTTAACCTTTTCGCTGTGGCCGACTTCGAATCGTGCAGAACTCGTGGAGTAGCAGTGTTTATGATTGGAAGACAAAATTCAATAGTAAGTCGGTTGAAAGAGAAAATATCCTTGTCTGACAACTGCTTAGACTACTTTTAACCCTTTGCGGTGCTTCATTTCTTTTACCCACAGCTCCTTCATTAGTTTACAAAATAGATCAAGAAGTGGGTTTACAATAAAATGTATTGCGATAATATAGGGTCCATAACAAACATATATTCAATTTATTACAAGTGGCAAAGTAATGAAACCACCTTCAACCAACCTAATTATCTGAATTATTTCTACGACCCAGGAGAATCGCGACGCCGAGCCACGCTCGACATTGGACCGGAAAGGGTTAAGTATGTATGATATATCGATATTGATGATTTATATTAAAAAAGCAAACTTGAATCATTTGACAAAGCGGTCAAATGACTGTTTGAAAAGTTCCTCATTTATAAAAGCTGTTAACGTGGGTTTCTCGGAATTTGCGTTGATTTTCATCAAGGTAAAAAATCAACGTGCATATTATTTTATATTTTCTCGTTTGTTTACGTATTAGTTAACTTCATTTCTAACCCTCTGTCCTACAATTCAAATCATAATCCGCATAATCAAGGATCGCTGAATACAAATGTGCCTAACACTTTAACTTTATTTAATGACCTTAACGTTGCAGCAATAATTAACTACCTGTGAATGACATAACTACCTTGTAAATTGCAGATCATACGGTTAATTTCGCTGTAGACGTGTATTTTTCACTCGTAGATTTAGTATTGAAAGACCAAATTTAAGAAATGCCACTTTTGTACTTTGCCTTTTCCACTGCAACAATTAGTCCAATTTATTTGTGGGCTCCTCATATAATGAATGTAGTCCTATTCACCTTGAAAATAATAATAGACGTTATTGTACACATTAACAATAACAAATACCTTCCTTCCATCACATTATCTCTTCCTGAATTAAAGTTCTCCTAAAACTTTCTAACATGGTCCCATAGTTGAATTCACATTTACACTTTGACTGCCATGTCACCCATATACGGATGACACTCGAACTCCTACACAGATTTAACAGCTATATGATTGAAAAATTTGTTCACTTTTCTAACTGAATATATCCGCAGCAGTTACTTGAAACTATGGAAAATAAATAAGTATTGTGAAAATATTTTATAAGATCTGTTAAAAGTGAAAATACTACCTAATACGATTTCCAGTTATTTTTGTGTAGCAGTCAACGTGTTAAGATCCAAACCTATTCAGTCCATATGCTCCACCTAAACATCCAAATGTAAAAAAAATCGCTCGCACGCGCTCAACAGTTTCATTACGGGCAGCGATTTAGCGTTAACGAAGAGGCAGATATCAAAGGGAATAATGTCGTTTGGCGGTGTAACATTTTTTTCGTGCAGAGCCGCGGATGTGTCGCGTTGACGGGATCAAAATTCGAGGAGCGAGCGGGAATTAATTAGAAGGGTTAACAGCGGCCAAGCAATTTTTCCGCAGCTAGAAGCGGATAGGTTGGCCGTGGCCAATCGCGCTGATTCCAGCAGACGACGTAATCACTCGGTCTGTCAGCGGTGACGAATGAATGTCGCTAATTAGCGAATACTCACCGTGGCTCGGCGAGGCGAGTACCTCTACCGATTCCCGCAGGGATACGACGTCACTGAAATACCTCCGACGCGATTTTTAAAGCACGAAAAAACTCGAGGATCACCGGTTGCACACTGTCAAACGGATTCGTAACTCCGCAAGAGTTACGCAGACGATATTGCGCGGTACTCGCCTCGAACACAACCCCGTCCCTTTGAGGGGTTGATTGGTAGACGACCATTTGTCAAGGCGAGGCAAGAAACGGCTGGAATTCCGGTTCGTCCGTCACTGGCTGCGCGAAGGGTTAATTGAAAGCATCCCCAAAATGGTCGTATAGGGTTCGGTAAATCAATCGATACTCTAATACATCCCTACCTAACAGTAGAAAGTTTGCTAGGCGGGTTATTTGTTCGGCGTTAATTTATAAAGCCCACTTTAGTTACTCTACTCTGTAAACAAATGTTTCAAAACTGTCTGTAGGTATGAACTGTTATGACGAATAAATGTTCACAAATCCTTGCAGACAGTTTTCGTGCTATGTCCGAACAGTTCCTGTACGGTTTTGAACATTCGTTTTTATATTCCTGAGCGAAAGATAGATTTGGATTGGACGTAAGAGGTATAATGAATTAACGTATCTAATATCATGAAAGAATATTCAAATTGTCTCGCTCACTTATGGATAGCTGTCTACAGAAATTGAATCAATGTGAAGAGATTCAAATTTTTCATTTGGATTTAAAATATTAAAAACCTGAGAAACGTAGGTTCTGAAAACATACTTAATATTGACTATTCAATGCGCATTGGTTATTCCATGTATCATATTCATATTGACATATAATATCATACTGGCATATGATGGTCAACAAAAAGGGAAGGCAGTAAAGTAACGTTGGACAAAACCGTAAACAGAATGTTTGTATTTAACAACTGCTACATGTCAATAATTATTCGTGAACAGTTTGCCAGAGCAAACAATAGTACGTACTAACAAAAGCACTGTGTAATAAGTGGCACGCGATAATTTTGATACAACTCTGCACAGGCGATTATTGGATTAACCTACAAATTTTGCCGTATTTATTTGATTCCGCTTTTATATCCGGACCACCTTTCACATAGTGGCTGATACACGAGCAGTTTATTTTGAAAGCGGTCTGAATCCATTTCCCAAAAAGTCAGGTTAGATCTAATAATATCTACATTTCCACTTAATCTTTTCATTTTGAAGCAAATTGTAACTCATATGTTTGAAATCACTAAGATTTCGTAGAGAAGGAAATTAACTGGTTAATAGAATGATAAAAATTTATATTGGGAAACTGGTGCAAGTTCCATTTTGAGAGTTCCAAACGAACATGTGGTATATTACGCAATAAAGTTTTATGATTTGAGGGCTTTATATTTTATTGTTCAGGTAGCGTTCTTCGATTAAATAACAAGATAATAAAAATTTCAATAACATCGAAAGGTACAAATATGTTCAATATTTTTCTCGCATACGATAATTTTATCTACGCATCGATTACTGCTTACAATTACGATAAAAGGTATCGTGCGTTAAGGGGTTGAAATAGAAATTATCCTTTTATCACTTCCTCTGAAAACTGTGTAACGTTACACGGAAATCGAAACGTTTGAGTTTTCTCGAGTTTCAACAACGTTGTTAAACTTCATTTTTTAAGAACATTTATTGATCGTTTATTTTACGGTAACCAACAATGTGAAGAGGAGACCGCTGCGATGATGCGGGATCCATCTTTACTGTCGGTTTTATTCATTTCTTCCGTTTTACGAGGCGATAAAGTACGAGCGGCTAGGCAACCAACTACGAACTGACCGCATTTAAGGTTAAATTCTGAAAGGTCTGCCTGGCTTCTTCCCTGCGGTCGTGTTTGGAATTTATTATCCATATTTGCCGAATGATGCTGTTATCTTCCTTTTCTGCGGTTTACCGGGCTACGGTTCAACAAAGCTCGCTGGCGTCCTTTGAGCAAAGTACGGGTTTAATTACACGCGGTGATTCTTTTGTTTAACACTTTTATTTAACCAGCGACCGTTGGGCGAAACTGGAAAACGAGAATGGTGTGGAAGATGAGATAATCGTTTAATTACGGTATTTTATGCGATTAGTTGACTTCTGGAATTCGAAATACAATAAACTGCGTGAAAAGTGTAGTAATAATATATGTGCACTAACGTTTAATATCTACATGCTTCTATTATTTACTTAATTTCACTTTTTAAAATTAATTTATTGTAATTGTTACATCAATACTTAGTTTAAATTTAATTTATTTTAATTCTTATTTTATTATTTAGTATAAATTTAATTGAAATTGTGTCAGCCAATTTGGAAAATTTTTGAGAAAGGTAAAAATCAATTAGCGCCAGTTACGCGTTACAGTAAAAAATAAAAATAACTATCAAGTTACTCTCAATATACTAACGACTTTCGTTTTACAAATGGTTATCTTGCACTAATTATTATGAATAAATTGGTTGAAGGTAAATTAAAAATTGAGTGATCCGGTAATACATCATCCGTAATACATGCATGTATAACTTCTTTACTTATTAACAGTTATTATAAAATCCTGCAAAAGTAATTATGCGGTGTTATTAATTTTAAAGCACGAAGTATCAATACCGCCATTTTGATTCCCCCTACATCTTTAATATTAAATACGGTTAGGTGAAGCAAAACGTTCAGAATGTCTAAAATTACGAAGTACTTTATTACTTATAGAACTGTTCCATAATCGGATACTTCATAATTAAAATCTGACCTACATTCGATTCATGACTAAATACGTCTCCGATATTTCAAACTTCCGCTATTTCCTCGAAATAGAAAATTCTATACCTGAAGTCTACGAGCGAAATTGAATATGCACGTAACTATTATCAGACTAATTTTAAGCTTTATGGCATAATCGGTATAATTGTATATTGTAAACTTATGTTGGGTAATTAAATGCAGGGTTTATAGTTTGACATAATCTTTAATAAAATACACTTAATGGTCGTATGTGACTAAACAAACATGTTCATTAACTTGTGTGTATTGATATTATCAATATAATGGACAATATATCGATTAATTATTGATTCGAGAACGATTATCAGTACCGAAAATAAAATTCTGATCATCAATTATTGGTAACCAGACAAAATTTCTGTCACTTATTGATTAATGATATTCGGAATTCCGTCATCGACAGCTGTTTATAATGAAAAATAATTTTTTGTGTAATCAATGATTTGACTGTGGTCAATGAAAATTTGAATCACTCATAATAATTAATAATACTTTGCAATCGAAAGATGACACCCGCCATTCGAATACAGTAATTTCAAATAAATATCTGTCACCTAAATCTTTAGTGTTATGCGTGATATACAAGGTGTCCCACAATTATGGTATGAGCCGGAAAAGGTTGGTAGGTGGGGCTATTCTGAACAACTTTTTCCTTTGTAACAATATTGGACGAGGTTTCATTTTTAAATTATTCAAGAAAAACATCGACCAATCATAACGCGAGGATCAGAACGGATTTTTTCTCGGGAAAGTGATAAGGACATTTTTTGTTCCTTAGGGGACATTCTAAAAGATCCTGCACGAATTTTTCATTTCCAGGCGATGCCAAAAATGGGCATTTTTTAACACCCTCCTTTTAAAACCGTTACAGAAAAAATACCTTAGAGTACAAAGGGTTAATAGTCGGATCGATTAAAAGTTAATATACTTTAAATCTGTTTGTAATTTATCGGTAACTACTTACCATTTGACGAGAATAATTTTTCTCATAAAAATTTGGCAATATAACAGCTATGTTGGATTCGCGGTAAATAAACTTGATCGATAGTAATGGATGTCAAATTGCTATCCGCAGTACCCGATCGCTGAATTGAGATTTATCCCATCATCGAATGCGTATTCGATAATTTCCCCGAGGTACGGTAGAGGCTTATCGTTGGGTATTATCATGCTTAAAGGATCGTACCACCCGAAGGGGTTGTTACCGTCTTCGTTCGTCTCCCTGCCGAGTACATCAGCCCAGATGTTAACGACCATCCTTAACGTCACCTTAAGCCACGTTTTTAATCGACCCTCGTTTCCGCTGCTAATAACGTTGCGAAGCACGGGGCGAGCGCAATTATACAAGCCGAGTTTCGTAAAAATATAACCACGTCTTGATAAAACTCCGTATTAATTACTGCAACAGGTGTTGTTTCCATTCGTCGACGTTTCAACTGGCAACAAGTGTCGAAGGAACTGCTGTACGGTCTAGTTCGTGTATGGCCGTTTCTTAATTTCATTAAAATGTTATCGGAAATTAAGTGGCCCGCGTTTCTATCAATTTCGCCGTTAGGGAAACTCGTCGAATTTATTCGATTTATTCGATAAAAAACGTAAAAGATCCGTGGAGCGAAAGAACGTGATAAGATACCGAGTGTTAAAAGAACCTTTTATTATTAAAAGGAAAGAGATACCCGTTCTTGATGAAATATTATCGCGTAAAATACTATGTCCAGGGAAACGTTTTAATTCTAAGGTTATCGAGGAAATCATGCTAAATTAAAAATAGTTAAGAAGATAAATTGCACGTTATAAAGAGCAGCAAAGCAGTTGTCGAATATTCCTGAATTTTCTAAAGTTAAAACTAAGCCCACTGGCTTTATGATTTTACGAATGCGCCGCGATAGCAGGACTTTACAAAATAAAATAATAAATGGGTTTCAACAGACATTGCACCGATTATTATTCCTTGAAAACCGCATATCGGTAGATCATAATTCGCCAGGGCAGTCCTTGATCGTCCGTCGATCTCCCCAATCGCCACACGCGAAGCCAACGCACAATGCGTAATAAGTGCCGGAGCTGAGCCAGGGTGGTGCACGGATGAAAGGAGCAATGGGGGAGGACACGGGGGATGGCATTGATTCGGCGGGCAATTAAGCTCGGATTACACTGGATAGGCCGTACTATGTGCCCTGGGCTAAATGGATACACATAGCTGAAATTACTGCGGCCACTATGGCCTAATGTAATGCCACCCTACGGGCTGTTACAATGATGCTGGTAGGAAGACGCTTACAAGGTTTGGTCCGAGAAAGAGGGGGTTAGTCGGGATGCAAGAAAGGGAACGGGATAGGACTATCAACGGGATCCCGAACAACGTAGTCGACGGTCCTCCCGTTCCAGTATCTTCGAAATCGAAAAATCCCGGTAAACACGGGAATTATGCCCACCGGTTTATTGCCGGCACCGATCGTAATTCTGGATACGCTTTTAATCGTTCTCGATGGGAGGAAAAACAACGTCGGGCCATCGACGGTGTTGATTTATCATCGAGGGGTGGCACGGTGTAATCTAGCCAACGAGCGTAGTCACAGAGTAATTAATAATCGACGGTGCTTAGGATGCGGCGTGCTTTTATTATTCGATACTCCCTATAACTCTTTAATATGTACGGCCGTTTTATCGGCGAGCAGGGAAATTACGTAGCCCGGAAAAATTATCAACGACACGCCCTGCACAGGTGGAGGGAGTACGCGGTGGGTGTACAGGCTCAGGCCAATTGATAACGTAAATTACGTGAATTACGAGTGGTATTAGTTCCACGATGCCGTTGATCGTGAATAATAACGACGCTACGATATTTTACATGTTTATTAACCGCGATTCGTGGACTGCGGTAATGGAGGAGATGTAACCACCAGATTTTTGTAGGATTTTCTCGACTTCACCCTATTATCTTTATGCATGTCGGAGGATTTTGCCCTCTAATATATTATTTTACTCTGAAATATATAGTTTCCGTATGTACTTAAGTTTTAGGGATATTTACCCTTTCGTTACAAAGGGCTTCTGAACTTACCTCCATAGTGTCTTTTTCATTTAAACTAAGTTAAATATGTCGAATTTCTCTTCGGAGTATTCGCTGTACTTTTATATGCTTGCAATTATTATTCGTATCAAGGTTGTAAGAGGAATCTTGTATTGTAAAATGTATATTTCAATTTGTGAATTGCCATAATGATTATCTGAGTACATATACCTGTACATTATTTTTTATGAGTCCAGGGATACGTACCAGTTTCAGTTCTGTTTTTATTTGAATTATTAAAATCGAATAATTATTAAATCGATAATTATTGAAATTCAATGATCATTAAATTAATAGTTATTAAAATTTAATAATTATCAAGTGAATAATTACTCAAATTGAATAATTATTAAATGAATAACCACTAAACCTTTGTACACGAAAGGTTACTCACACTCACCATATTGTTGAATGTAGCAATTTGGAATAGATACTTTTAAACTAAGTCTATATTGTCGCACGTATGATATATAAATAGAATGAAACAGCCAATAGTGCCAATTAACAATGAGAATATAATAACTTCGAAAGAATTCATCAAACCTTCCAAACAGAAAACTTTTGGAGTTTCTATCTACTACAGGTAAAAGGACTTCCGAGTGCAAAGGGTTAAAATCGAATGACCATAAAACGTTCGAAACACACAAAAATAAAAATGTTCAAAAAAACAGCATCATTGAGCCCGCAACTGTCGAAACGTGCCATGAAAAATCCATGAACCCTAAAGCTAAAACCATCGATGACTTTTCCCGAACGGCGATAAAATGACGAATAAAAAAGGATGGCGTCAGAAGCCCGATTAGGTGAACCAACGCGCAGTGTCGGTGAGGATGTCTGCGGGTAACGACCGACGGACTTTTGTTTTATTGTGCAGCGGCGGAGGTAAGATGTCCGTGTGACGTGCACCGGTGACAGCGATAACAAGAGGAAAATGTCGATGGACAGACAAAACGCGAGAGAAACGAAGGAGAAAAAGGGATGAAAGGGGCGGCGAGTGTGGGTTAATTCGCGGCATCATTCGACTTTCGACGACCGTGGAAAGCAACGGTACGGGGCATAAACCGCTATCACAGACTATAACCATCCACGCCATAAACCTCAACCTCAGCCCCGTAACAAGAATAATGCGTACCGCTAGAGTATCCGCCTCTATTACGTTCGAAATCCCCCGTGGACTCGATCTCGCACCCTCAAAATGCTTCTTCATCGCTCTCGCGCGCCTGATATTTCTTCCCTCGATTCTGTTCCCTGCCATTTACGATCGTTACTCGTTTCGATAATTTCTTTCTTGTCTTCGCATAAACGAAGCCGGGGGAAGCTGTACGCGTAACGGGGTGGATTGTTGAAATTTGTGTGGAAACGGGGAAACGAGGTTGTTTAGACTTTACGCTATATAGAAAAACCGGTCTATTGTAATCCGAAACGTGCAGCACAGGCACAGAACATTTTAAGCATTAATTTATTACAGTGCACCATAAAACATCGCCAAAACTCAACTCGATAACTGGTGCCATAAATTTAAGGCATCTGCCAACCATACGGAAGGGTCCTGGAGTGTTTCGACCCAAAGTTAAGATATTTAGAAATTGCCGGACACAACCTTCGTGACATCACCCCCGGACACCACCCTACCTGAGAGTGACCAGGACGTTGGGCGTGGATTTTGCCAAGAAATAGGAAATACTAAGACCGCCTCCTTATCCACCAAGACAACATTACTTGTCCAATCAGGGAAGTCACCCCCATCGACAATCCTGACAACGAACTCATAAAACCTAGCGTTTTTTGTAAAAGAACAGAATTTTCAAATCGTACGTACTTGCGATAAGACTTCTCCGGGCGAACTCTTGTATTTTCAAAGTATTGTGCGTACTCTCGTACTTATATATATTTTAGTATAAGTTAATTATTACTTTGATTAATTTACTTATTAACTAATAAACATAACTCAACTGAATTTTACACAGTGCACTTTCGAAGTATTTATTTCAATATTTCCTGGTGCACAAACAGAGGTACATCTGGCAGTTTTTAACTTGTTCATTGTTAACCTCGGTTCGGTCGTAAATTACTACAAGTATTGCGCAAATTAGGCGACCACCCAAAATTTCCTCGATACAATAGGCATCGGTTTTTTCGTCCCTCCGACCACTTTAACTTTAGAAAGTCAAGAGATTTGTTTGTCCCGTAGCAGGAATAAGACCCAGGGAATCGTTAAATTTCGTTCAGAGTTTTCGTGTCTTGTTTAGTGCCATCGTCCTTCACCTTAGTACTAGTCTTTGTTTCGTATTTTCTATACATGTCGAGGTATTCCTTAACCAGTTAACTGTGGCGCTCTCTTTTGTAAGTATACTCGTCAATCACAGAGTAAGTGTCGATGTTAAAATATTGAACTAAAAAGATGGGTCTATTTTATAAAATAGACAATTTTATTACTAATATTGACTTATTTGGTGATCCAGTTAGCTGTGATTTAGGAGTATTCTCGTTGTGTCACAAAACCCTGACACTTCTCCATGACGACTATACTCATCAAACACAGTTAACTGGTTAAATTTATTACTGGCTACGGATATTTTAGAAACGCCTCTATCCCTCTCCACATTTCCATTCCGCCCTAATTTGATTAACCAATCCGAAAATAGCTGCAGTTTTTCCCTCACCTTTTTCCTAAAATCTACACGCCTACCCCAAGCTTTCATGGACTGTAAGAAGCTTCGAAAATTCATTCATTCTATAGTTTTCAAACCATATACTTTTCTTTCGCTAGTTTTCAAACAGTATACTATCGTTCTTGCATTTTTCATTAAGTATCAAACTTTGCATTATCGTATTTTAGTTAGTACCTATTGGTTGTACTTAACACTTATATATTTTCATCAACCAACTGTTAATAAAATATAATTGTTATTTTAATTGTGTCGAAGTTACGCATAGCATTTCAAATACAGTCCGCTAAATCGTTGTTGTCGGGATTGCCATTAATCCCACGCGCCGTTTAATCGTCACTATAATTATTGACGCTGCGTCGCATATATAACCTCTTCGGCACTACACGCCACTATAGTGGCTTTCGCGAATGTCATGTCTCTGTACGACACGCCACTATAGTGACTTTCACGAATGCCATCCCTCTGTACAGCGCCACTATAGTGGCTGTCGCGGGTGTCATCTGAATTGTATTATTAATTATTAGAATAAATTGTTAAAATTAAAATGCATGTATCATATCTTTAAGAAAAATTATAATTTAATCATCAAACACTTCATTCCAATGTACTCGTGCAAAGAGCATTATCCATGTCACATTGCAGTGCCGTATCATTTACGCGTAATTCGCGTTGAACTCTGTCGTACAGGGAAACAGCCCCGCGCAAAATTCAGCCGTGCTTAAGAGGTTAATTGTGGTTAATTTTTAAGCTGGTTCGTTATTGACGAAATACGGGACACATTCCGACAGTTATTTGTCTTAATCGATTGAGTGCAGAAATTAAATTTAAGAATTTCTTACGGGATGCGTGATTAAAATCGAAGAATGACGAGTGCACGCGTCGACTGTGTGGTATATACTTCTACTTTAACCCTTTGCGGTCGTAAGTATTTTTACCGTTAGTAAATAGCAACTGTAAAACTTTCTGATTGAAAATATTGATCAATTTTTCTGAAATATTCATATTTTTGTCATTAATTGCCAATATTGTTTGTTTCACTGTGTTCAAACATCGCGTATATGATACTACAAATGTAGTTAAAAATTGTTTATTAAAAATTGTTGCACCGAATGAAATGGCGAGTGAGTGTCGCCGCTCGACCGCAAAGGGTTAAATTTTACGAAAAAAGTCAAGTTAAGGACAATCGCGTCGAACTAAAGTTTTGGATTTACGTGTATACACCTTGAACGTAGTTAAATGGTTTAATTATTGGCGTAATAATGAGTACAAAGTCTAGAATACGGTAACAAATGACAACTAATTTGTAGTTTAAGGAAGAAATCGAATAGTATGTGTTTGCGCTGTGAAGGAAAACTTTAATTGACATCATTACAAGTTGAAATTAAAGCTAAGCAGTTTATTATTGTATTGAATGAAATGATAGTAAATTAGTATTGAAGCAGCATATACAAATTAAAATCCAATAAATCGAGCTAAACAGTAGGTATATATTTGTGTTATGAATGATCTACTGTTTTATAAAACAATACAAAAGTTGGTTCTTTGCACTCGAAGATATTTTGCTGTCAGCAGGTGCAACTATAAAATTTTCTGCTTGACAGGTTTAGTAAATTTTGTTGAAGTTACTATTTCATCATTTTTAATTGTCACTATTATCAGTTTCATTATGATATATATAATGCTATAAATATAGTCCGAAAATATTTTATTTAAATTGCTATCAAATCGAATGACGAGTGTAAGTCATCTTTGCAATGAATTAATTTGGACCTGTAGGTTGCGGCCATAATATATTAAAATTAAACAAAGAATTCTAACAATTTCAAATATGAATAATTAACGTTTCTAAAAAAAAACTACAATGTAACAGAAGATTTGCATTCATATTGCAACGTCAGTTGATGCAAAAAGAAGCGCATTCGGAACAGATAAATAGACAGATAAATGAATCACAATTCATTTAAGCAAACTCGCAGAAGAAATAGCATTACATGATTGCCATTTGGAAGTCATTAATTTTTATTAACCGTGAAACCATTAATTGTCATTTCCCTATAGGGGATTCATTCCAATGACCTTCAGCAGAATTGCTAACAGACAATTTGTCAAACAGTAATGACTTTACCAGAGCGGATTGCTTCTGCATGCTCATGAAATCACTAATTGTTTTTATAAGCAAAGGGTAGACAATAAAAAGATAATATACGAAAACGAAATATACATTCTGGGAAGTGTCATAAATATTTAATACAAAAGAAGTTTTTTTCATGAATAATTGAGACCTAATTAACCTTTTTATCTCATATATGATGTGTTTTATAGCGGTATTCACTTAGGATATAGCTTTCATGTTAGATTTAATGGGAATTCATAATACTTTGTATTATTCATACAGCAACTTTTTATTAATATTTTTGATTCTGACATAATAGCTCGATCATGATAAAGGAAAAACGTACAAAATATTTTTAATAACACTAGATACATCTTTGTGAAGCTCCGATTTAGTTTTACGTTCTTATTTAAGTCCTGAAGTGCTCTGATTTCATATATTTTTAAATATTTGATTCATATATTTATCTTCAGAATTTTATTTAGGTTCATAGGTTCCGTATATTTTCAAATTTGAACGAAATTCACATGTTATAAACTTGAGAAAATTATTCACAATCAATTTATTATTGAACTTCACTTACGTTTCGTTGCAAATATACACATATACAAAACGAAATAATATACCACGTCTATCAATTCTGTTTCTGTTTCTGAAATATCAATTCTGTCCGTTGTATTTATTGAAACATGTACTGAAAATGGTTTAATTGTCCAAAATTTTCTGTATGAATCACATGTATATATTTTTCAACAATTCCCTATATCTTCACATTATCGGCATATAACATTATACACTTGACACCGTACCTTATTAAAATAAATTACGTTCTTTGAAGACAGTTCTCTTTCTGTAACTTGTAAAACTTACAACGAATATACAGATTTTTTCGATATTTAAAACATTTTGGAATGAAGAATTAATAACTCTCTCACTCGCCTTTTGATTTAATTCAACAATTTTAAATAAATACCTTTTAACTGAATTTATAGTATTATACACCTGGTGTTCAAACTCGGTGAAACAGACAATATTGTCGATTAATAAACAAAAAGTAATTATTTCAAAAAATTCATCAAACTTTTCAACTAGAAAATTTGACAGCTGCCATTTGCAAACAATAAAAAAGCTTTCGAGTGCAAAGGGTTAAGATCGCTCGCGAATTAACACGTCACTCAATAAGTCCCCGGTCTAACTAAGAAAAATGAATTGTTTTTTTTTAAATTTCACTTTATTCATTAACATACTCTTCTCCAAGAGTGACACATTCATTCCAACGCTCTTCTAACTTGTCTATGCCTCTTTTGTAAAACGATTTATCTTTACTCTCAAGATAGGCCTCAGTTTCGGCAATCGTGTCTTCATTCGAATCGAATTTCTTTCTCTGCATCATCTTTTTGAGATCTGCAACAAGCCAGTAGTCGCTGGGGGCCAGATCTGGAAGGTACAGCGGATGAGGAAGCAATTCGAAACGTAATTCGTTCAATTTCACCGATTGTCTCGGCGAAACAGCACTCTTTCTTTTAGCGGCACTCACTTTGGTAACAACTTAGGCATGCTTAAATTTTCGTGTAAAATTGTGAATACACTACCTTCTGATATCTTTAAGGTACCAGCTATCTCACACAACTTCATTTTGCGGTTTTCCAAAACTATTTTATGGACTTTTTTACGTTTTCTGAGACAACTACCGATTTTGGGCGACCAGAACGTTCAGCGTCATCGGTGTTCGTACCACCGCATTTAAATTCGGTATACCAGTCTATAATCGTGGAATTCTCTGGTGCAGAGATTCCATAACACTTATCAAGCCATTATTTGGCTTGAACAGTATTTTTTCCCATCAAAAAACAGTGTTTAATCAACACCCCGAACTCTTTTTTATCCAATGCCTTGAAAATTGCGAAACTGGCATCACTAAAACGACTGTAACTTCTAAACTAATTCTCAGAATGTTATGAAATTTTGACACGTACTGTCTGAAGTTTGCTACTAGCGATGAATTATATCAGTTTGACAACAACTTATTGAGTGACGTGTTACACTCGCTGACGGTTTCGTTGCACGAAGCAAAGGTGCAACAAAAGAAGTAACAATCACAGGCACAAGTTTACAATCTCAAATGTGTTTTAACTTAATGCAATTACCTTTCACCGCGGTCACAAGTTTAATCATCGATTGAAGTCCGACGTGGTTCGGCAGCCGACGAGCATTTAGTCGAAAGACAATAACTGCGCCGTCTCCTCATCGCATTTACCCTCTTCCTGATTGGCAAAACAGCGACCGCAAAGGGGACTTGTAGCGAGCAACTCTTGGATCTAGCTTGCTTCTCCGTTGAAAGACCAGAAAGAGGATCGAGCGTGTAGAAGAAGCAAAAAGAAAATAAGTCCTCGCTACCGCCGACCGATAATTGAACCCGTTGCTCGTCTTTCGTCCCCCTCGCCCTTCGTCCCTTTTCCCAGTTCCCTTTCATCCCTTGTCCAGCTTTTTTCCTCGTTTCTTTCCGCCGATTCGTCCTTCGTCGACCCGTAATCGAGTTATATGGCACTGCGTTCGATTCGCGATTCGTTCGTTGAAAACCGGAAAGTTTTTCGCCGTGGCGGATCCCGGTAATGCTCGGACGATAAAGGGCAGGGGCTCGCGACGGGGAAGCGAAAAAGAAAAACGGCAAGAAAGTACGCAAGCTATCTCGTGATGCGCAAGAAGGTAAAGTACCTATATCGTCGATAGCCTCGTCGATAAGTCCGATGAATCGAAGCGGAACGATCAATCACGACGGGACTGCGCGTTCTCCGGCTTTGACATGGAATGTTAATACCTTCTTTGTCTTAGAGCGAGCCTAACGCGGTGCCGTAAAAAGAGCTGCCTTTCCTGAGGGAAATATTAACACCCGGGTGAGAAAAGGTTTCGTAGGCGTCGACTTTTAAGGATTTTTGAAGATTCGAATATTTAAGAATTGATTGTTACATTAAAGAATTTAGAGGCACGGAAAATTGAGGACGTTGAGATTTGGGGATTTGTGAATTTGATCATCTAGGGACTTGGGGACTTAGAATTTGGAGACATAGATATTTATAGATCTAAAAATTTGGGGCTGTAAAAACATGGACATTTACGGATTTGCGGAGGATGTAAGATTAATTTAGAAATTTGTGAATATCGTGGTTTGAATATCTACAGATTTCGGGATCTAGAGATATGAGAACATAGGAATATGTTCATAGAATTCGATGAATTTAATTTAGTGAACTAAATTACAAAATTTAGAAATTTTTGGATCTCAAGATGTGAATATTGCAAAATGAGGAAGTTTCCTAATTTAAAAGATTTGGAAGTATCAAAGTTGGCAATTACGAAAATTTGGAAATGTCACAATTTGCAAATTTAGAAATTTAAAAATTCAGGAAATAGTAAATTTAATAATTAGAAAATTGTAAATCTTGAAAATTTATAAACTAGAAAATTTTTAAACTGAAAAACTGGAAAATTCGAAAACTAGAAAAATAGAAAGTTTATGAATTTATAAATGAATTTCTAAAGATGAAAATATATCAATTAAAGATCTTCATACTTGAATCGTACCTATATCCAAAAAAGCCCTTAACACTAGATTTACCGACATTTAATGATCACTTATGCCTAAATTAAAAATGAATTATAAAAATAAGTATATAATCGATAATTCATAGACCAGTTTATAGAAACATTCTTTATTTCGACGAAGGTTAATATGCAGTTTGATATTCGATTCAATAATTTTCGTAATTGAAAATAATTGTCTCCAAATTTTTTCCCATATTTACTATTCACAAAAGACTTGATTTCCATTCGGTTTGTTTGTGTCGAAAATTCATATTGACACAGTTTCTGAAACGTAGTTTCAAATTCATAAGACGGATCAATCGAAATATTAATACTATTTTGAGCAGCGCAAACTATTAAAATTCTACCAGGGGATACAGTAATTTACTTTTTTATCCTACTCCATCATTTAAAGGTAATGAATATCTTTTTATACGTTCCAAGTTGTCGTTGATAACGATTTCCTATGGTAGTCATATTCCAGTATTCATGTAATCCAGCCGCCGGAAGCGGTTATTCCGTCAGACGCGGTTTCAGCTCGGTTAAGTAACGAACATCAACTTGTTGATTTACAACGGCAGCCACGAAACTGTGGTTCCGAAGCGTTCGAACTCCCTCGGTGAGCCGTCACTTCCTAATGGCCGTCCTAAAACTCTTGAACACCGATACTTCAACATTTCCGTCGGAGTTACATGGCACGAACTTACGCACTCCTTTAGAAACTTCTAAACACCAATTGCTGTTTTCATCCAGTTTACCGTTAATTCAAGGTAGATGTATCAATATTACGGTTCCGAATGTCTACATTTCTTCAATTCGATGCTTCAAAAGTTCCACACTTCTAACTTGGCTCTGAAGCTCTGAACTTCTACATTTCTGAAATTCCAAAGCTCTAAAGTTATGGACTTCTAAGTTTCTTCAACTTCAAAACTCCAAAGTTCCGAACTTCCATATGTTTTAAATACCTCTACAGTTCCGAACTTGTACATTTCTTAAATTCCAACGCTCTAAAATTCTAAATATCATTAATGTCAAAGCCCTAAAGTTTCAAACTTCCACACGTACGACACTTGTACTACGTACATGTTTGAAAATATGCAAGCAATATACGATACTTTTGTTCATAAAATTTGCAGACATGCAAGAAATATATACTTGTGTACATAAAATGTGCAGACATGCTGGAAATATATACTTGCATACATAAAATGTGTAAATGTGTAAAAATCATATGAAATACATACAACAAAATATACAAATATGTAGGAATCATATATGATACTTGCAAAGATGCACTGAAAATATGACAACCTGTATAATATAGGCAATAATAATAAGATAGGTTTTCTGTATCAAGAGTGATTGCATATTCTTTGCTGCTCATTTTTAGCGATTAAAATGTCTATGAATATTCAAGCGTTATAACGTTATAGAAGCTCATTCCGGTTTAGCGGGTAATCGCTTGATTCGATCAATAATGTTTGATCGTGTGTCGCCATTTTGTGCCGAACGCGTTCGACTATTTTACAAGTTATTTTACAGTGATTAAGTTAAACGACAGTGTTATGCGATACTGCATTTGATATTAAACATAGTAAATTCGGATTTAAAGTATCGGAGGAAGAAATACCTTACTGGTGCTTTTACTGTCAGATATATTTTCGAAAGTTGAACAAATTTAGATATAAAGTTTATGCGCTTGGAGGTAGCAAAGTTTGGCAGTCTCAAAATTTAAATTTCTGAAAATTCAAACTCTATGATCTTAAAGTCCCAGTAGTTCAAAGTTCCAACATTAAAAATTTGTAAAATTCAAGATTTCAAAGTTTTAGTACATCCAAGTCTCCAAGTTTCAAAATTACGTACTCCTAAATTTCCAACACACCAAAGTTTCGAACTTTTAAAGCACCAATCCCTCAATGTCTTAAGAAATCAAACTTCTAACGTTCCAAAATCCCAGAGTCTCAAAAATGTAAACTCCCAAAATTCCAAAATCGCAAAATCTCAAATGTTTCAACTTCTTAAATTGAGACCAGAACTACCACTGTGAAAGACTCAGAATTCCAAATAAAAAAGGTAGGATTTTATATCACCGTTTGTATTATATTTACAGTCGCGTATAAATGCGTGAGCACGCCAGAATTGTTTAAACATTTATTGCGTCTAAAATTATTAATTTGGCTGAAATGTAATGTCCACATCGTCGACTCGTTATTAAACACCGAACGATGGAAAGTTTGAACGAACGAAATTTTGAAAACTTTTCGATTCTTCCTGTAGCGTGGGATTATTTGGCACGTTTAAAGTGGGTCTCGGTGGATTATCAATGCTAATCAAGGCGTTAATGCAACTTTTATAGATCGGGAAGGATACGGCGCAAAAGATGGAACGTGGAAGAAGTTTTCCCACAGTTTAGCCCAGTTTTAACCGGTGTCATTCTATTATTTTATATACACCGAACCGTCGAACTTTTAGCTCCGGCATGGCTTTCGTGCCCGATAATACTCGATAATGGAGCGACTCGATTAATTATTTTAAACTCCTTTCGCCGCAGTCGACGAGGAACTAAATTGAGTTTAGACCAAAGACTCTAAATATGCTCGAGCACCATTGTATCGGTTAAAAAGTTGTTGTACAGTTAGTTTACGTACAGCTTTATCATTTACCGAATCAAGAAAGTTAATATGGTCAGTGCAAATTCGATTTATTTAGTTAAATGTAGTTAGGGTAAATTCTATTAAATACAGAAGTAAATATAATCACTGTTATGTTGTTATAGCGATATTGATTCTTTTTGATTATGATCTGCTGAGTCGAAAAGCAGGAAAGTAATGTTCAACTTTTTACATAGATGATAAATTCTGTTAATAATTATTGTCAGTATCAGTGAATGGCAAAAACTGTTATGGTAGTTAAGTATTAAATAATTTATTTAAAAAGATATTTTTATTAAGTCTGTATTCCGAATTAATTTTATGAAATACCTTTTTAATTAAAAAATTTAGAAGTTGGACAATTTGGTGATTTGGTAATTTGGAAATATAGCTATTCATGACTTAGAAATATTCAGTATTCGGTTTCACAAATTTGAGAAGTTGATAATTGACCATATTCTCTTACACTCACACATTTACTGTTTTACTAAACTCATCTTCGTGCAATCTATTGTTCCTACTCCATCAACTGCGAATAACCGAATACTACGATTTAATATTTCACAATCATAAACATTTCAGTACACATATATTGATCCCATGCAAAATCGTTCCACTGTTAAAGTATTAACCCTGTTGGTACGGTATAGTAAATTGTCAATACCTGATAACGACTCATTTTCTGTATCATTATTGCTTGAAATATCGCCTTTCCGTTATTATATCACCGCATTATTTAACACATTGATCGCCACATCATCCACGTATGGCTGACTCTTAAATTCCCATCTGAATCAGCCATTTATTTAGTAAAAATTTTTTCTTTTTCTAATTGGAAACGCACGTGTTAATTACTTGGGCCTATGAATAATAAATAAAACAAAACGTTGCAGACATATTTGGTAAGATCTGTCAATCATAAAAATACTATCTAGTCAAAGATTCAACTGCCTCAGCGTGACGATCAACGTGTTAAAGTGTGAAAATTATAAATGAAAACTTTCTTATATTAGGAAACGTTCAAACTTCAACTGCATGTACGTTTAAATCTACAGTCATGGACAAAATTAAGTGGACATTGCAGAAATGTAAACATTTTTTTGTTTTGTTACAATGTTTTAAATAAATTTTAAATTTAAAACGTGAAATGCTTTTGTAGGCTTGAAAAAACATTTGTTTAATGTATATAATTGTGCAATAAAGTTTTGATTTATAGACATTGTTAGTTAAATTATATTAACCTTTTGTTATTTATGATATCTGTCCACTTAATTTTGTCCACGACTGTAAGTCGTATTGAGCCGATTGCACTAAGCTAATACATGGGCACATGGTACTCGCAGGATAAAAATGCAATGAACATAACATTATCGATTCTCCCTGTCTTTTTGCTCGCCTCGACGAACGAAGAATTAACCCTTTCGCGCCGAGCTCCCCGTCCGCCGAAGTACCGTCCCTGAACGGAAACTCGCGCCGAAAATATGCACAGTGCGCGTGGTTTCTGTATATATGTTGTTCTAACAATAAGTTTTAAATAGGAAATGTGCTGAATAAAACAATCATTGTTCTAATGTAATAAGTAATACGTAAAAAATATGTAAAAACAATTAACTACGAAGTGCACTTGCTTAGATGGCGTTGCATGCGTGGTCGCCACAATTTCGATGCCGCATATATGCGGCGCTCGGACCCATAGGTCGTCGAGTGGATGCCGCATATATGCGGCGCACGGCGCGAAATGGTTAATGTATAATCCGTAGGTTCGCAAGGAACAAGTTTATCACGCAACAGGAAAGGAAAACAAGGAAAACGAAGGAGGAACGAAATTAATCACAGTTAATTAGATGTAATCTTCTCGGCCTGATTCGGCTGCTTTTTGCCGCGCAGCTGACAGACTTCATCAGAGATACGCGGAACTGCAAACTGCACTTTACCACGTTTTGCAATTCGCTTGGCATGCAGCTTCGCGTTGCCATCAGCTGGCTGCTCTGTCTTGCACTTCCGTCTTTCGTCTTCCGTCGACGAGCTTCAGCGTCGTTTCTCGTGCGCAAAGCAGATTAAACGAACGAACCAAATTGAGGTACTTAAGTCGTCAGAAAGCAGACAGGGAGAAAAAGAGAGGGAGCTGGTTCGTCGACGACGGGATCGAGCGAGATAGAGAAAGATTAGGCGAAACTGTGCTTTTCAGTCAAGCTGCTTTATGAATAGATTTGTCTGACGGTCGGAACTTCAACGTCTCATCGTTGGCGATCAAACGAGACAAGAGAAAGAACTTAGGAATCACTAAACCACATGCGGCGATAAGTTTCTGCCTTGACGAGGCAACTTCCGAAACGCAAACTCTTTGGAAGATTATAGGCAATTGCCTCGTTCAAGAAGCCAATGAGATTGTTGTTCGACAGCGTTTAATTACGGAGAGGAATAATCGTGATTAGCGCTAGGTACACGGAACCCGTGGAAATGACGGATCTTAGATTTCCTATTTTCAATTATGAAAATTATTAAGAAACCTTCGTAAAAATGTGTGTTGCCCTTCGTCGAGATAAAGAATTATTGTACGAGCTGTTTTAGGTATTCTCCATTATAGTCCATATATTAAGTAATCATTAATATAATATAAGTAGCCATTAAAGTCCATAAATCTAGTGTTAATGTGGGAAATAACACAACAGTTGAAATGATTGTTTCTATAATTTCATTTTAAAATTCTTACTTCGTGTTACATTTTTTATCCGCAATGATCTGATGATTTCGTTAACTAAAGGTGTAATACATATAACGAATCTTATTTTGGTTTCATTTATTCTGAACTAAAATAATTTTTTATCGTGGCTACTTATGCCAATACCAGTCGCTTTGACTGGTACTTCTTGAAGTAGACAAGTATCGTATAATCTGTTTGCCGAACACGAAATCGTTTATTAGATAGTTTGATAGTTTGATCAATGTTTTATTATGAAATTTGGTTGTACGCAACATCTTACCTGGTGCAACAACATGAATATATACACTCATGGACAAAATTAAGTGGACATTGCAGAAATGTAAACAAATTTTTGTTTTACTACAATGTTTAAAATAAATGTTAAATTTACTAACTATGTATCCAAATTTCAACATCTTCAGATTACTATATACCAGAATTACTATATCTCCAACATTTATAATTTCAAAATTTCTGTGATTTCACGTGTCGATTTCCTTTATTTTCCATATTCCTCAGTTTCTGTATTACAAAATATCTATATCGACAGATTTCTATATTCCGCAAATTTCTGTATTTTACAATTTACATCTTGCAAAATATCTGTACATCAAAATTTCTATAATTTCATGTATTTATACATATAAATTTTTATATCCATAAAACATAGTCCTCAATTTGTTATGTATGGTACTTGTCTCTAATAAAAACTTTCATATTTTATTCAATGAATTTTATTGGAATTTTTGGAGAATTTGAAAATGTGTTCGCTTTAGTTTATGCATATTGAACATGTCAGTCGTTGAGCTCAACTGACATATGTACATATGTATCGCATGAATTGATAGAAATATCTATCAAACGATATTACTTTACTGTGTTATTATTATTTATGTATTAGGTAGTCAATACTGTGACATATTGATGTACAGATGGTCGACAATTGAAACCGCTTTGAATATAAATTATGAATAAATGCGATAATGTCTGTAACATTTGGAGCATTGGTTCTCAATCAATGGCATGTGTAATAGATGGATGATATAATTGATAAATAATTTATACAACATGAAGAGTAACAATTTTATCTAGAACTTTATGTGATATCGAATAATTTGTTTATTTTACTTACAATTTTGTGTGGCATGGTACATTAACGCGTGAACTTCTAAATTTTCATATTAACAAATTTGGAAACTAATTATAATTTGGTGCATTTAATTTGATAAAATTAAGTTAAATAAACTTCGAACTTCCCAGATTTGTATAATTTTGTGATTTCCAAATCTACAAATGCAAAATTTTCAGATTTAAATACGTGAATTTACTAATTTGCTAATATTTTATTTATAAATTTACAAGTTTCCAGCTTTGAATCCCTTAATTATATAAATTTTCAATCGGGCAAATTTTTAAATGTCCCAAATCTCAAATTTCAATTTTTTTAGTTTCGAGGACACTCCAATTTTGAAACACACAATTTTTCAAGTTCTCAGATTTTTAAATTTCCGTATTCTTAGTGTCCTAAATTACCAAATTCTTAAACTCCCATAATTCTGAAATTCTTAAATTCTCAAATACCAAATCCTCAATTTGCCTAGTTTCCATATTTCTAAATTTCAAAATTCCTATATTCTGAAGTTTCCAAATCTTAAGATTCCTAGATCTCCAAATTTCCAAATCCGCAAATAGATACGTCTCTAAATCTCCATGTCACCGAATTCCCATCTTTTCAAATTTCTTCATTTCACACACGATTAATCCGTATCTCTATACCCGTATCACCGCTCTCACATACGATACTTATTCTTTCCACCTACGGGATATATCCATTCAATAAAAACCGTAACAGCTTTTTGTTCAGAACTGATTTGGATGTTACCATAATACAACTTAATAGAATATCGATCTATTAACACGTTGACTGCCACATGGGAGCAATTGAAAATTGGATTAGGTAGTATTTCCATTTTTAACAAATTTTAAAAAATATTTTTACGATACTTTGTGATATTTATTTTCCATAGTTCCAAGTAACTGATGAGAGTATCATCGGTTAGAAAGTTGAATAAATTTTGGACGATACAGCCGTTAAATTTGTAGAAATTTGAGTGTCACCCGTATATGGGTGACATGGCGATCAAAGTGTTAATAGGCCTATTAATAACACTGTACAACAGCCAAATGATTTCGTAACCGCCACTATGATATTCTTATAGATTTTTGCGAGCCGGATACGAATCTGAAATCCGTTTCTCTCAATGTCCTACAGTTTTTAAAAAATTGTGGTTAAAAAAAAATTGCAAATTTTCAAATTTGGAAATTTTTTGTGCCTCTATCATAGCAGCTATACAGTGACTTTTCACACGAGAAAAATCTGTGAACTTTTCCGAATAAAACGATATAAATTGTTATTGCATTCTAAACATTTAAATATGTTTAAATAATGATCAAAGTAAGAAAAACACCAAAAGTGCACTAGTTTTCGTTGATATTTTTCAATTTATTTCAAAAACTATAGGTCTAGGTGAAAATCTGACCATCGTACTTACGTGATAGAGCAGACATTTCTGCTGCAGAAAGCATTGAGCGAAGTTAAAAAATCACATTCGTTAACATACTGTGTACCTTAAAATTAGAAACTTGTAAAATGGTCATTTTGTTCGCTTTGGTGGGTTCAGTGTTAACAACCATCTTATTTATCGGTTATCGCACTACTTCTCGTTCCTTTATTTTGTGGTGCGAGTATTAGATTGCGCAACCGGTGTTGCGTTCTTTCCTCGAATCCCGTGCACTGCTTTTTCAGTGGATTTCCACAAGTTCCCGAAACGTGTACCGTATTTGTCAGACGCTGGAGAAAAAAGGGCAAACTCGCATTTCTTCGTACGTAAGCCATATCACATCCTCGCCGTTTCTATCCACGAAACTGTGGCAATTTATTATCGCCGCTTGCCTGAAAAGTAGCCCTTCTCGACCCAGCTGAACGCAACTCTGTACACGTCGAAGCACGAATAGCCGTCGTTAATGGATGTTTTCGGTTGTTTTTCCTCCCTTTCGCTATGATTTCTTTTTTTTCTCGCCTCTTATTTCGTCCGTGATCCCCGTTGATCGCCGCGAAAGATCATTAAGACGTTGACACTTTGGTTATTCTCGTGATTTGTCCCGAAAAGAATAAGAAAAGGGAACCATATGTAACTTCTTTTGTATTGTTGTCAAAAAATAGGTACAAGAGGCAACACTCCTGGCCGTACTTTTGTTATTAGGTATAGTCTATCTCTTTAAATTGGTTTTATATACAATTGAAAATCAATGAATTGAATTTGACGCCATTCTGTACAAATTAGAAGTCTATTTGTCTTAAATTTTGTCTAATGAATGAAAATAATGAAAATTTCAAAAGGAAGGCATGTAGTAAAATTATTAGTTTACAATATATGTATAAATGTATACATATATGTATATAATATTATAGAAATGGTTAGTATGAACAATCATTATAAACACATTATAAAGAAATGACGAACTATCTGTTACAAGAAAATACAGATGAACGTGTTACAGAAAATTGACAGCACTTTAACTGATATTTATTACAAATTTAGAGTAAATAAAAAAGTAGTGCTAATAAATGAATTACAAATACGTTGCAAATAAATGTACAGGTATAAACCATGGTTTTCCGAACGACATACTTGCAAACTATGTTCTATACATTTACTTTTTGGACTATCGCAATATTTTATATTATTCCGTCCCTTTTTTTAAAAGTAGTTTCTTTGGCAGAGTGTTGCCTCTCGTTATACCAATTTTTTACTAAAAAAAAAAGCATAACAATTTTTGCATAAAAGTTTATATTACTAAAACGCTACGAGACTTACATATTGTTGTCTTCGTCGACATTACAGTCATATTTCAATAGGGGTTTACAGATCTTTTACTGCAATTAATATTGTACACGGGTGTAATAAATGTTGACTATGTATATGTACATATGTATCGTGTATGTACCACATTTATACATGAACATGTATGACGTTATTTATAATAGGTTATATACGTTGTTCATAAATAATGACCTACGCACGCAGAATTATAATTATTGCAAATAATATTTGAGGTAACCACATGGGGATATGTGGGACGTTTTGTTACTAGAGACTTCGTAATCATCGTTCTGAAATAGTTCACAAGTTTTGGTCAATAATGTAATTTTTCAGAGAAATTCACTGCAGAATTTAATCTTCAAATGACGATAAACTTTAACTGAAAGATGTAAGCAGTATGAGTAACAAATCTTGGTTAGTTCTTTTATGTGTTGTGTATTGCCATTGTTTTATTATCAAATGTTTCATTCGAAATAAACTGTCTTAACATTTGTTAATTTGTTTATGAGTAACGTAAATGAATTGCTCAAATTAATTGATTACATTTTATGCTTTTTATGAACAATATAAAACGAACGTTTGGACATTTATAAATGTAGAAATCCCATATATTCAAAGTATCAAACTCTCTATTTCTTAAATTGAGAAATTAATTACTCACCATTAATCTTGATTGAATAATATATCAATTAGAGAAGACGAATTATTCCAATCATATATAATATCAGATATTAATACTTCCTTCAAGGTTATCATTCCACATATCTATCACCAAAAGAATGTACGATATTTATCTTAGATTACATACAAGACATTTCATCCACACAATTTATTTCCTCAAAACTGACCTGAATTTCTCCAAGCACATTTTATTACGCGTATAAAGAAAGTAATTCTTTATCGCATGAAAAATGACCGTTTAACAGATAAAAGGTATCCAAGCTGGAGGAGAAAAGTACAACACAAGCCGCTTTATCCGACAGTTATCAATCGATCAAGAGAGGTATAAGCTCACCAAAATAATCCAAACGTAAGCCCTAGTGAAAATACAAACACTTGCGCGTTTTTGTCATATTACAGCGCGTAATAGGTGGTCAATTTAATTTCAAAGTCACGTCGCCGGAAGAGCCCGTTAATGGGATTAAACGGGTTAAGTGAAAGCCCCCGTAAGCGGCACGTGTCTCGAAAACGCTAATGAAACTGTGAATTGAATTAAACCCAAGATCCCTCGCGTTTTTCGATTCATTCGTTATCAGATAGGGTTGAGAAGGAGTGCCAGACAGATACCTGGGTGAACGAGGCGTACAGTAAATCTGGATTCTCTAGGGAAAATGTGACAATAACTGCTCGTGGAATTTTAGCTGGTTTTTGAATTCGGAGTTCTTAACATTTGCATATTTGCGGATCAGAAAATGGGAAAGTATACAAATTTATAATGAATGTAGAACATTGGGAATTTGAAAGTTCGTAATTTTGAAAGTATAGGAATTCAAGAATGTAAAGATTTCGAGATTTAAAGAATTTGCAAATTTTAGGAATTTACAAACTTGGAGGTTTACAAATTTGGGAAGTAGGGAGATGTGGGAATTTGGAAAAATGTCAGAATTTTGAAATTTGGTGATTTGAAAATTTATGAGCTTGATAACTTGGAAATATACAAATTTAGAAATTATGAATTTAGACATATAAAAGGACAGAAATTTGGAAAATTTACGAGTTTGAGAATTTATGAAATTCTTCAACTTGGATAAAAAAATGTAAGAAATTTGTACATCAGAAATATGTATAAACATTGGTATGGTATATAAATGTGGTAATTTAGGAATCTAGAAAATTTATACGTGCAAGAATTTAGCAATTTGGAGATTTGAAACTTCAGGAATTAGCAAAATGCAGAAATTAGTAAAACTTTGAAGCGTAAAAATTTGAAAATTTCGGAACACGGATTTTGGAAACTTAGGAATTAGTTAGATAATAATTTAGAATATATAATAATTTAGAAATTTGGTAATTTGAATCTATAGATATTTGAAGACATAAAAATTAAAAAATTTGTAATTCCGAAATTAAATTACTTAAAAATTTGTAAATTTTACCGTCAAACATTTCGAGAATTTATAAATTAAAAAATAAAAAAATTCCGAGATCAAGGAATTACGAAGTTTGAAAATTTAGGAATAAAAGCATTTAAAAGTTTGAGCATTTAGGAATTCCAGAATTTTCAAATTTGTCCAAATGCAAAGGAAACGTGGGTTTCACTCGGGTGTACAATCGAACGAATTCTCGGGACTATCTTCTCCGTTTGTTGGCTCTTCTGTTGGCATTGTAGCATGTTGATTATGAGCAATAATGAGACGTTCCGTTTCCCTTAATCAAGCTAGGGAGAGCCAGCAGGCGGCGTGTTCGAGTCGTCGAATGTCGAGCGCGATTCTCGATCCAGAGATTCGCCCCCGAAATAATGAGTCTCGCAATCAACGCCTGGAGAAATGTTTACTCTGCAATTACCAGCGTAGCCAACGAGTCAGCTGTGAGCTCCAAGATATGATATTGGCGCTTCTATGTTATACTTCAAAAGTATAGTTCTGTTACGACAGAATACTTTGATTTTAACATATTAATTTAAAAAAAGAAAGGAAAGTAGTATTATGTATGTGTGTATGTGCTGGTGTTCGAGTTGACATTTTACATTTAATGTAGTTAAAGAGAAAATTCTATTATTATTAGAACTGTTTTTTCATATAATTCTGTTTCTATTTTCGTCCGAAATATGAGGAGGATTTTAAATGTAAATTTCGGTTGGGGAGATTGGAGACCTACAGATTTGTGCACTTGGGAATTTGGAAGTTATGTGAGTTAGGAATTTAGTATTTTGGGCTGTAGAAATTTAGGAAGTTGTACATTTGGAAATTTAGGAATTTGGGCCTTTGGAGATTTGAAAATTTGGGAATTTGAAGATCTGGAAATTTGGAAGTCGGAATTTGCTGTTTGGTAATTCTGTAAAATTTGGAAATTTGGAAACTGGATTTTGGTGGTTTGGTAATTGAAAAATTTGAGAATTTAGAAATAGGGTGATATATTTACATTTGGGAATTCGGAAATTTGGTAACTTAGGAATTTAGTATTTGGGGCTGTAGTATTTTACGAAGTTGTATATTTGAAAATGTAGGATCATGGCCATTTGGAGATTTGAAAATTTGAGAATTTAGGAATTTGGAAATTTAGAAGTTGAAATTTGGGGATTTGGTAATTGGAAAATTTTAGAATTTAAAATAGGGTGATATATTTAGATTTGGGACTTACGAAATTTGAAAATTATAGAATTTGGACATTTGAAGATTTAATAATCTGTAATTTCTATATCCCTACATTTCAGTATCTTTATATCTCCATGTCCCTACATTGATGGTCATATCCCTATAACCATATACTCTTATGCCCTAGTATCCTCGAATCCCCATATCTCAAGATCTTTAATCCCTGATTTCCCTGATTGTATTTTTAAATACCCGAATCTCTATATCTCCATATCTCCAAATTCCTACATTTTGAAACATACATTTCGAAATCCTTATAACAACGTCCGCCTTGGTCCGTGCAATTATCAAAATATCGTCTTTAAAGAGTCGTAACATTTAACTCGAATCGTCAGGAAAGTCACAAGCATCCAAATTGTTGAACAGACATCCCTATATAAACGACAACAGAGTATCACCAAGTAAGTGGTCAATAATTTCTGTTCTCCCGCAAACTCTTCGATTCGCGCGTTTGCCGTGGCCATAAATCTCAATTTAAACCTCTAATACCTTAGCAGAGCTAAAAATATATCGCGGAGAACACCGGTTTCCGCAAAACGGCAGAAATAAAAGAGGATCCGATCCGGTCAGATCCGCGACAAAAAGTTCGCGAGCAACGGAAGCGCGATAAACTTGGTCCGCGCGCTTTCAATAAATCAGCGACGCGTCACGAGGATTAAAAAGCGGCTCGGCATCGAGTGCATCTTCCGATCCATAAATCGCGAGATCCTCGATAAAACAACGCGGCTCGGCAACTTTGCCCGATAGTTCTTGCCCGCGTTCCACGAACGGACAACGCGTTTTTCTTGCGGAGAAAATCGTCGACGACGCGCCTGCCCACAGTGGACGAAATCGAAAAAAAGTGATCAATAATGGATGACTCAAATTATTGTGAACAAAAATGTTTGAAACTTAGTATCTGTAGGTTTCTTAGGTCGGTACTTTTAAATCTGAACTTAAAAATTGGCCAAATATACCCATTTACAAAATGGAGGATTCGGTATTAACTTTTAACAAATGGTTTTTTTTCTTTTTTCTTTAAGTTTTGTTTGATTATTGCATTAACACGTTGACTGCCATGTTACCCATATGTGGGTGACACTCGAATTTCTATACAGATTTAATAGCCATATTATTCAAAATTTGTTCACTTTTTTAACTTTAAATACTCGTATTAATTACTTGGAAGTCTGAAGAATAAATAAAACAAAGTATCGTGAACGTATTTGTTAAGGTTTGTTCAAAATGAAAATACTAACTGATGCAATTTTCAATTGCTTTCGGGTGGCAGTCAACGAGTTAAAGGTAGTATTAATATAGGCATGATAGAATGCAAAGAAAGTAGTTGGAAATACCAATTGAACAAAACGAAACGAATAATATTATTTACAGATTAATTAAACTCTCATCACTGTCTGATTCTAACATAGAGTTATCTTTGTCTCTTTCCATATTATTAATTTGGACGTCATTTTGTTGATTATCTACTAGCAAATTATTCGCGTCCGTTGTTAAATCTTGTTGTTTTTTTTTTATCCTTTAAAACTTTTAAATTACTTATTAGTGGATCAGATGATACTAAAAGATGGTGCGTAATATCTGGGTTATTGACTGTACGTGAAGATTTCCTACTATTGTGGGGTCTCGCAGCTTTGAATATTTTATTTCCTGCTTCTTGAGCCTCTCCGGAATGACATCCGATAGTAAATATTTTTTTTTTCATGATTGCTCCACCATGCATTAAAACCTTACGGAGGGAGACATATTATACCAACCATACGAATGAACAAATAATTCAGCGGTTTCGTAAACACATTTTTCAAATTTATCGCAATCAATTTTATAATTATTTGCCATAACATGTATAATGTTGCCAAATCATTCTCTCAACCTCTGATAATATTAATGTTTTCTCAAGGAAGCATACATTCGAGCATATAAGTGCGAGCTTATAACAGTAATTACATAACAGTAATTACATAAAATATTTTTTAAAACATTTTGCACACTTTGAGGAAGAATTTTCGCCTAACTCGGTTCAGTCTCATTCACTCTCATATATTAAATCGTGTATCGAAAGATCGAATTCTTATTCTATTTTAAGCGCTCAAATTAGCATCTTGTTTATTAATACTAAATACAACAACATATTCCGAAAATTAAATAACAATAATATTTTTGTATAAAGTGCACTCACAGGTAACAAAATAAATTTTTGCAGAGTTTTTCAAGTATGTTTGGCTATTTATGAGTATGTTGGAGAAATAAAAATATTCTCAAGAAAGAAAGAACAGAAAATTGCTATTAATCTTTATAAATAAATTCTATATTACATTTTCAGTATTTTAGTATATTTTACATCGTTTTATGTTCTTTAAAATGTTATAAAAGCGGGAGCATAATTACTTTAATAAATTTGAATACATGTCAAATTCGATTTTTGTTCACTTTTTCCGAATTCCGCACACTATGCGACCTTGCCCGACCCTCAGCTCGTTCGTCGGGTATACTCCATAAAACCTGCTGAATTCGAAAGAAAATCAGCGAAGTAGCTTTCCGTCAGATTTGTAAGATCATAAACCCACGGACCGTTCCTGACCCCTTATCCTCCGTTCTTACCTTTTTCTGACCCCCTCTTGTCCTCCTAACACGCCGACCAAGTTTTATTATGAAACAATAAAATATGTGAGAATCCGAATCGCCCGAGGACTCCGTGGCTTTGATTTACGGCCAAACTTTCGTCGTATCGAGTCGGAAGAAAGAGTGGCCGTACTCTGACCCGGTAATATTGCGGCTTGCATTTTACATTAAAAAGTTCGAGCGTTCTCTGACTTGAGCTTCGTTGCGAAGAGGACGTCGCGCTGCTTCGAGCGCGGAGCAAAAACCGGGAAAAAGTGGAACGCCGAGTGTTTCGTCTTAACCGGAATACAAGCACGGTTTCATTATTTTTTGATGAATACTTTGTACCACGAAGTTATCGGCGTGATTTGGATGGAAAATCCACATAGAAATTTATTGCGAGCGTCAAATCGAGTGGCAATAACGATTTCGATGAGCGTATATCGATGAATATAAAGCTTCTATATATCCTTTGCTTTAATTGCGTTAATTTATTTGGGACATTAACACATTATAAAGGGGGCGGGTAAAAATACCTGTCTCGAGAACTGTTGTGTGCCAACCTAAAATAATATACAATTATCCAACTGTAGGAAGCCGGGACCGGGTTTTAAGAAAACTACCACTGCTCTGATTACTTTTAACTTGATTTTACTTCGACTACTCGCTTGCGCCGCTCTCTATATTCTAACATTCATCCTCACTCGCCTATCCTCTCTCGCATACTCTGTCTCTCTTGCACTCATTCTTTCTCTCTCTCGGTCCTCATCCTTACCAATCATACAAACGTTTCGAAACATTCTATCTATCACGCTTCCCGATTCGCGGTCTTCAAACACATACTCATACGCACCTCAATCACGCATCACATTCGCGACCGGCGCGCAATTTCAATGCCACACAACTATTCAATATCTCCGATGACCTCACCCTTAACTCCGAATCATACTGTCAATACTCAGCCCTGCATCATCCTCAACCTTGTCCTCTGCGTCATTTTCGAACTCCGGTCTTACGAATCACAACTCCCTCCACCACTCTTCAAAACATTATATATATCCCTGCATTTTCCACAACCTTCAGTTATAATTTCCATTCTTAGAGCGAACTCTCGTACGTCTACACGACAAAATATCAATCGGTCTTACTGTATGCGTTGAATAAAGTATAGCCTAAATTCCGTTTGGAATCAAAGACTATTTAATATAATAGTCTATTTAATATAATAGTATAATAACCTCGATTCCTGCGGAATACAACAGACCTGCTGTCTATTAGCGGGCCGGGTATTTTTACCTATTTGAATGCACTTACTTTAAAAGCAGGGCATTATACTTTTACTCTATCGGTGTACATGCGAAACTTAAAGAATTAGCTGGTACTTTTTGTTTAGATTCAACAACTTTACTTTTTTACTACTTTATTGTATCGGTTGGGTCTGTTCGGCTACCCGCCCAAAATGTATTAATATTACTTTGCTTCAATTGCTTCAATCCATATAGAATGTTAATGCCTTTGCTTTAATTGCTTTATTTTATTCAGGTTCTTAATATTCTTTGCTTTAATTCCTTTAATTCACTTGGAATATTGATATCATTTTGCTTTAATTATAATAATGTATTTAGGATGTTTATATCCTTGATTGCTTTAATCGATTTAAGATAATATCCTTTTCTCTAGTTGCCTTAATCGATTCGAAATGTTAACATCCTTTATATTATGTCTCATTTATTACGAGAATGTATATTCAAGAATTTTATTAATATTTGGTTATTATTCGATTACGAATCGAGCTATGATAGAACTATTCGTCACATAAAAAGACTAATATGTCTTTTTCAATGCAGACAGAAATCTGTTCTCAACGGTTTATTGTCAACAAACAATGGAAGAGTTAACAACAATACAATGCGAAATAATTAATAAACTCGTTACTTTTAGCTTCTTTATTTAGGATACTTTCGTAATGAAAAGCAAACGTAGAACCTCTCAGTTGTTCACCATTCAGGGAAATAAAAAAGCATCGCTCACCTACGCAGAACAATTATTCAATTTTGAAGAATTCTCTCTGCTAACCACCGCTGGAAAACAATTATTCGAAACCTTGAATCCGGGAGCAATTAAAGTACACTTTTGGTATGAATTTCGGTAGCGTCGGGCTCGACGTTTCTCTCGATGTCGATTAAAATGAATAAACCACTATCGGATTTAGCGGCGAGCCAACGACTAGAGGCTCGCGGACCGATTTCCAATCCTTCGATTAGTTGCCACTAGAATTTCGCAACGTTAGAATTTCCAGGTGCTCGTTAACGGCCGCACCAATCGCAAATTCGCGATCGCGAATTTCCGGTGCACTTGCTCGCGCTGATGCTCGGTGTACCGGGATTCGCGCCGGATTACCGGGACGGACGTGCTCCCTGTTCCTGACCAAACTTTCCGCGTGATAATGCGGGAAAGCTGACGTTAATTTTACGCCAGACACGTTAGGATGCGTAATTGTTATCGCTCGAATGGTGCGGCTATTTTCGATTGCATTAGCAGAGGGTCGGCGTTCCGCGAAAATATACATACGAGGTGCGATCATTAAGTTCCGGGATTGTGTCTGTTATAACCGAACGTATCACACGATTCGCAAGAGCGCGCAAAACAAATGAATATCAATCTTGCAGATAAACGACACAAATTTTGGGAGCGATATCTTCATTGAATCCTGTGTTACACATGTTTATACTGGCATATGCACGCTTAACACGTTCCGTGCCACGCCGTTTTTGCCCAACATGATCTCTAGGCCATTCGCTGTTTCGACTAAAAATTGATATATTGTCACACAATATGTCATTACGTCATCAATCCATAAGTAATTAGCTTGTTTAGAATAGTTGCCACACCGTGTACCATTTAGAAAACGATTAATTAATTATTTATGTTACTGTGAGGATAACAACAACAATTTGTCGCCTGAGATTGAGAAAACCTCTAGAAAACGACACGAAATTAAAAAACAAAAGGGCAAAGCGGGAAATGTTAGAAAACGTTGCACTTCCTGCTATAAAAAAAATGTAAAACACTATGGTACTCAAGTAGCAAGGCAAAAAACCAAAAGAGTTGTGACTTTTTGCAGCGATTGCCCGAATAAGCCATTTCTATGTATCCCTTGCTTCAAAAAAATCAACCATTACTTGTAGTTCATAATTATTGTACATATAGCAAATAAACAAATTTATGGGCTTTGTTCTATACTGCATTTTGTTTAATACCTCATTTTTTTAATGGAAATCTATTTTATAGAATTAAATTTATCATAAAACATATGTTTTTGGCGGATTAAATGAATATGTCTGCGTGTACCATTCATGGTACACGTGGCCTGTAGATCAAGTTTGACGTGTACCACAAATGGTACACGTGGCACGGAACGTGTTAAAAAATGACTTTTTTGAGACCATCTACATAGAGGTCCCCCCTTAAAGCTCCGTTTCTATTACTTTCAACATCGTAAAATCGTGACATAGTTTTCCCTGCTCCTGGGGATTCGCGTTTCTTTTCGATCGGTAACGTCGTAACTGCGATCCAGTTCCAAGCAGTGTACTTCGAAAGAGGCAATTAACGACTGTATATCTATGGACAAACTTTCGAATGATAACCATCGGCTCTCCCGTGCAGGATCGCAGTTTACACCGGTCGTTATTGCGTCCGACTCGAAGAAAACACGGTCGGAAACGATGTTATCGTTCCAGCATGAGTACTGTTGCTGAAACTTTGGCCATCTTCGCTTTGCCGTGAAGCGATTAGCTTCGAAGCAAGACGGGGTTAGGAGGATGACGTACAAATTGGCTCTGCACCCGTAGATCGTGCTCTTGATTTATTGGTATGCACTACGATCGGTAATTGGGTAGCACGCGCCTAAACTCCATAATCAATAATCCACGACGATCATCAATCTATAATAATCACGACGTTACGAGGCCAGACAATCTGCGTAGTGCAAATGGCGTCTGCCTCGAATGGAAAACTTCGTACTTGTCTGAACGACTTAACGACAGGAAATTTGACAAATGAGCTATCTCCTGTCATCATTATTTTGCGATTGAATTGTAAACGAACAATTTAAATGATCTTTGATATTTTTTATTTGTACAAAATATTTAAGTAATTGTGTATGGTTGGTGGCCATTTTTAGTGCGCTTTCCTTCAACAACCATTTTCACTATCATGGTCTGTTTTGCTTTTGGCGATCGGATTGTTAACAGTTTTCTAATAAACTATCAGTTAAATTTCCATTCTCAAGACATAAATATCTGCGCTTTTAAACCTGCTGTAACTAACAGCAGTGTATTCAAAATAATTTTAAATGTTATATAATCATACGAGTTAATTTAACTCACTGTATAATCTTAAAAGTTAATTCAATTCACTATACAATCTTGCAAGTTAACTTTACTCACTGTATAATCTTACAAGCTAACCAGTTAACTGTGGCGCTCTCTTTTGTAAGTATACTCGTCAATCACAGAATAAGTGTCGGTGTTAAAATATTGGGCCAAAAAGATGGGCCTATTTTATAAAATAGACAATTTTATTACTAATATTGACTTATTTGGTGAATCATTTAGCTGTGATTCAGGAGTATACTCGTCGTGACAAAAAATTCTACGACATCTCAATGACGGATATAGTCGTCAAAACACACTTAACTGGTTTATTTGATACACTATACAATCTTGCAAGTTAACTTAACTCACTGTATAATCTTACAAGTTAATTTGACTCTGTATACAATCTTGCAAGTTAACTTTACTCGCTGTATAATCTGAATGTACAATTTGGGTATAACTTTCCATCAATACTTAGAATGTATCTCAGCGGTTTAATATGTAAAGAAAAACAAATATTTCAATTAGCAATGTAACTTGAAACGCTTCTATCTGTTACTACACGTACGAATTCCAGTACGTATGCAACTCTCATTCGATTTATACTGAAGAAATACCGCATCTCATCACGGATATCCGGTCTTCCAATTCTTGGCAAGTGTTTGTCTCAAAGAAAGCCGTGAAACGGATTACGATCTTCTTCCTGCATTCAATTTAATTGGGCGTATAAATTCGATGCAATCGGCAACTCGACGACGAGATCCACTTAGCCTGTTGCTGAAGGCAGTCGACATCAAAGACTATGTTTGTACTATTGTGTTTCGTTTGGCATGGGTAAAATTCATAAATGCGGGGATACTTGAACGATAATCGTGTAGTGGTTGAACCAACGGAGGCGAACATTGTTCGGAAACGTCGACTATCTAACAAGTAGAAGACGAGGTGATAAAATGCAGCAGCCTAATGCGAACGGGCGTTCTAATATGAATTTGGAAGTTTTGAAATATGAGAAATTTGAGAATTTGTACAATTACTCAGTTTAGAATTTGAGAATTTTTTAAATTGCTTATTTTAGAACTTGAGAATTTTTTAAATTGCTTATTTGAGAATTTGAGAATTTTTTTAATTGTTCATTTTGGAATTTGAGAAATTAAAAAGTTGATAATTTCAAAATTTGGAGATTTTGATATCTTTTAGTTTTGGAAATTTAGGGACTTAAGGGTTTGAAAATGCAAAGATTCAGAAATATTGAAATTTAAGGATTTCATAATTTAGGAAATTGGGAATGTGAAAAATTGGACTTGAAGAAATTTTTGAATCTCTGCATTTGAAGATTTGGGGATCAAAGATTTGCAAATTTAGAAATCTATGAATTTTAGCATATGAAAATTTAGAAATTTAGAAACTTTATCATTTGGAAATATTAGAGTTTCAGAATTTGAGAATTTTTGCATTATGGCCTTTTGGAAGATTTAGTAATTTAGAAATGTATTAATGTTAACATTTAAAAATCTCAGACATTGGAGAACTTCGTAATTTGAAAATGTCAACAAATTTATAATGTTATGAATTGAAAATTATGCAATTTTAAAATTTAATAATTGTGAAACACGAAAATTTAAGAATTCGATAATTTAAGTATTTGGACATTTGAGTGCTTAGTAAGTTTGATATGTGGAATATGACAGGAATAAGCATACCATTTTACAATTAGAGAGGCAAATTAAAAAAAAATTCAAATTCAAATTCACTAGAACTTATTCAAATTCTTTTTCCATTCGAATTTAAGTAAAGAAATTAATAGAAAAGGGTGGAAAATAAGAATGAATTATTTTTCAATTTGAGTAAAATAATTAGTAAAAATATATCATTATCTTTCTACATGTACCCATATAATGTACCTAAATACTTAAAAAAAAATCATGAACATTGTCGTATATATTACATACCTTCTTTTTCCAAAAATGAATATTGTACTACACAAAACATAAGCAATTTTACAAAAGTGAGCATTGTAACATACAATGCATACAATACTTAAAAAAATTGCATCGTGTTTCACTAAAAGTACGTTTAATCGGGAATTATAATTCTTTTTTCAAGAAACGATTCCCATATTAGTTGACTTCACTCAAAGAGGTGTTGGGCGAGCAGGGGAGGACAAGTTCTAGAGAAAGAGCGATGGTTTAAGCCGTATCCATTTACAAGTTTCAAATCATTCTGGCAGTCGGAGTCTTTTGAAAGAAACCTTTTACCATTCTCAATAGACGGTAAAATTCTGAAACGCGCTTAACGGCAGCGTGGCTTTTAAACGTTAACATGGCCACTGGTACAATGGCGGGGTCGCATTATGCTCGAGAATCGTGGGGTGAAAAAGGAACAGGGAGGACGAAGGAGAAGAAGTTGACGATATGAACACGGGGGCAAGACGGAAGGGCGATGAACAGGGAAGAATTGCTCTCTTCCGTCAACGCCTGCCACTCGGAGCCATCAAGCGCCATTTTTCCTCTCGTCAAGGGAATTTAACCCTAGAAAGTCGCTAATACATGTCCAACTTCGACGCGGGGACTCGAATGGCTGTTTCGAGACTGTACCTTGACCCAAACGACGATGAACAACATTTTCGCGTGGATTTGTTCGAAAAGGATTTATCCGGATCGTTGAGTCGGACCTGGTTTTCGAGTGCCATTTGCCGCTATTCGAGAGTGACGATTCTCGGAAGAATACAGATTACGCGATTAACACTAATCCCACCGGCCTACATTGCACGCTTACTTTGAAATTAAAAATGAAGTTAACCCTTTGCGGTCGTATGTATTTTTACCAGTAGCAAATAGCGACTGTAAAACTTTCTGGTTAAAAAGTTTGATCAATTTTTTTGAAATAAACATATTTTTATTATTAATTACCAATATTGTCCGTTTCACTGTATCCAAACTTCACGTGTATAATACTACAACTGTAGTTAAAAATTATTTATTAAAAATTGTTGCACTGTATCAAATGGCGAGTGAGAGTCGCCACTCGTCCGCAAAGGGTTAAGACATACATAAATAAATAATAAAACGTACATTAATGTACAGGTTGTCTTGTAACTATTATAAATCGGGGAAAAGAGTTATAACTGAGGCGATTCTGAGACGTATTTTCGTTTGCGAAGACAGGGTTTGTGGTTTCGTTTTTGAATTATTAACACTGAAACTACCAAAGGGGCCAAATTACCGTTTTACAAATTTCCTATTTTAAACAACAAAATTTGGTGAGATGATTTTCTTGAAATCTATGTTGATTCTCATCAAGATAAAAACTTAATGTGTGCATTGATTTATGTTACATTCTTTATTCATTTATTTTTCAACTACATTTTTAACTACTATGTTATTGCGCATTGCACGTCGGTAGTTTTAGTGTTAATTAAAAATGAGTTTTTCGGTGCACAGGCTCTCATTGGCTGTGTAAATTATAATTGCAATTAAACATCGAATTGGACCCTATTAAATATGTTGGTAACATTTATCTTCTCGAACTGAATTCGTGCGTTACGACTCATTAAAAATACCTAGAGGCTACTTATTAATTTCTTTCACATTATATCGGCACACTTGACAACGAATGTTTTCAAGTTCTTTATAAACTCCAAAATAGTAGAATGCTATGATAAAATAAAAGAAATTCTGAAGGGGGAATTGAAAGCCGTTCTTTCATCAACCTACGAAAAACACATATATGGATGAATGGGTTAAGCGTTGGTATAAGTGCATCGCTTCAGATAGATGCAACCATATGGCGATAAAATAAATGTACCCAGTAATTAAAAAAAAACCTGTTTTATTCACCAATTCCCGGTACTTTTTGATCATAGTACATCATAAACGATCCAATACGTCTCCGGAACGCAAAAGAATTATGAGTATCAACATCTGACATTTACCCTACGTAAAAGTGTCAACACAGATTAATTGTCCCATTCTACATACCATAAGTAGCAAGATTAAACGCATCAGAGGACCATCTAAATTGCCGGAAGCAGTCACTAGACAAAATATATTTTCGTTCGACGTCCCAAGTTGATAAAGCCAGCTATAATTTTACGAGCGGGGAACGAAAAGGTAACGTAAAATAGCCAGATAACAGGCAGAACTCTACAGTAATTTCGCGGCTACGGGGCCATTTATGGGTCATTTAAGGTGGTTTCGGGTGGCAAGAGGATAAGGGAAGGAGCGAAGGATATTTCGGGGTGTGTTTTTTTATTGAAATGAGCGCATCTGGCGTCCAACGAGGGGTCAGACAGCTGAGCACGCACTTTTTGCCCCTGCACCCCGCAGCCCGACGTGGCGAGCAGTTACCTCCTTGATGCGAGAATGGGGCTTGCGAGACCCCCAGGGTCAGACCACGGAAATAAATCCTCTTATGAAAATTCCGTTTCCAGCGGCAGTTTTTCTTCCAAAATTTATTGGAACGCTCGCGGATCGCTGACCGCACTGACCTCGCCACCCTCCTCCATCGGGACCTTAAAAACATCCTTGGACGACTACTTCCAGCGACACGTGGACCAGTGATAAAAATAAACGTTTGGTTTCGTCGATATTCCTGAACGAGGATAATAATATTTCGTTACGCGTGAAACGAGACTTTTCCCTCATCGCGAGCACGATATCATTCTATTTCGGTTGAAAATGCAGAACGCTATCGCTGTTCCGCATAAATGTGTTCTTCAATATGATACAATATTAGGGTGTCCCGTAATTTTCTTTCCTTATTTAATATGAAATAAAAACGCATTCCGAGCAATATTTTGTAAGTAATCGTCAATAATTTTGGAAAGATGAAATAATGAGGCTTCTCGAGAGACGGAAGAACAAAACAATTCATATTTAATACAACGAATCAACCATAAACAGTAATTATTATGTATTCATTTCGTATCAGGAAAGGAGGAAACTTATGGGACACTTTAATTTATGAAATTGAAACGCTATGAATGATAAAAAGAGGTACAAGATAAGGATATTGTTTATGGGCAACTATGTTGTTGTTTACTATTTATTGAAACCACAAAATGGGATGTAGTTACTTTCAAGATTTGTGTGATAAAAATTCATAATGCCTTAATGGAGATTTCGGACGATTAATGTGTATTGTCCGTATTTTTGACATTTGGAAATTTGGTAATTTTGAGATTTGGCGATTTGAAAATTTAGAAAATGTGGATATGGAAAGTTTGAAATTCAGGACTTTGGGGAATTGGGAAATTGTAAATGTAGGTATTTGGAAATTGGGTATTCGAAGACTTGGAGTTTTGAAAATGTGGAAATTGGAGCCTTTGTGGATATGAAACATTGAAATTTAAAAAATTTGAAAATTAGATAGTTGATAATTCAGTAACTCAGAAATTTACGAGTTTTAAAAATTTGAGAATCTGGAGATTTAGAAATCGAGAGATTTGGAAATCGTTTGACTAAAGAATTTGGAATTTCGTCAACTTAATACTCTGCAAACTTGAACTTAAGAACTTCAGAATTTAGAAATTGGAGAATCTAGAATTTTCAAATTCAGGAACTTTGAATCTTAAAAGTAGGAAATCTTAAAATTTGCAAAATTGGGAATTTGGAAACTTGGATATTCAGAAATTTGGAAACTTGAAAATTTATAAATTTAAGAATATAGTATAAAATGTAGTAATAGTTACTGTATATGCAGTATAGTTATAGTACATAGTTACAAATTTGAGAATTTAAGAGGTTAATATCTTCATAATTAATATGCTATTGTTATGATCGTAGTCTAATACAGTAACATAGCTGTTACGATGTCACTATTGAAATTTTCCTAAAAGAAAAAGGAGAAAGCGGTAATAGTATATTGTATATTGTTGAGTGTGACGGCAAAGTTCCTAGGGCCACCGCTACTGCTACCACGAAAGAACACCCTGTAGTGGATGTTTTGGAAAATGTTCTCGCATTCCACCGAACGTTCCTGTCGAACTTTGTAGCACGAGTGGAATTTATAGGACAATGTAATTTCATTTCACGCGACGTGCTGCTATTTTACACGGTGTTGGTTCTATTATAAATTCATGCGATATTTCGCATACATTGTAGGCTGCATACCGCCCTGACCGACGACTTTATTCCACGTACGAAAAGTGAATGAACGGCACGAACAGTCAGTCGTAACTTTTTAATACTCCTTAAACGAGAATGAGTCTGTTATATCCTCGGAACCGGTGTTGAGCTGTTAGTCGAACGCGTGCTAAGGATACTTTTTGGTTGGTTCTGTGAATGAATTTGGTGATTTGAATGTTTGGGAGCGTGGAAATATTGATATTCACTGAGTTAGAGATTTGGAAATTTAGAATTTTAGAGATGCGGAGATTTTACTAACTTGACATTTGGAAATTTAAGGATTTGGATATTTACTAATTCGATTTGGAAATCGGAGAATTTATACATGTGGAAATTTGACTAATTTGTAGATACAGAAATTTTGAAATTTAGTGATGTAGAAATTTACTAGTTGCCAGAGTTGGAAATTTAAAAACACAGTTATGTAGAAATATACTAATTTAGAGATTTAGAAAGATGGAATCTTAGGAATGTAGAAATTTACTAATTGTAAGTTAGTGATTTGGAAATTTGAAAACTTGAGAATTTTAAAGTATGGAAATTTGAAATTTCAGCAATTTGAAACTGGACGTTTTCGAATTTTCAAAGTTTTGTAGTCCCAAGATTTCGAAATTTGGGGACTTTTGAGTTCTGAAAATTATTTCATGCAATCATTGTCTTTCTTAATTTTTTTTTTTATGAATATTATTACTTCTTGATAACCAAGTTTTCCATAACCATAGCCTTTTCAACAATGAATCGTTAATTTTTTATCGAATGCAAATGTAATCCTTTCTCGTTCTGCTGAACCTTATTCATAATATTTATAATAGGAGCATCTTTCCTGCATACAAATATAAGTACTCGCCATAACTTGATATTAAGTACTACACCTGGTGTGAGAACTGTTTAAAACTAAATTCCGCAGTTAATTCATAAAATTTAGGTTACATTTGTACATCAGGATTCAGAAGCTGACTTTCTTTAATTGTTAATAGCATTATATATTTATTAACACGCAAAATGTATACTTTATGTGTTATATTTTATATTGTATTACATTGTATCTCTTTACACCGTCGTCTTTTTATTCAAATTTTAATATATCATATTTTATATCCTGCCGCATTCTATTTCTTCCTTTCGTCGCTAATTTTATTTAAAATTCAATTGTATCATATTTTATCTTATCATATTAGATACTATTTCTTCTCTCCGTCGTCCTTATATCTAGACTTTAATCCATGGTCTTATTTACCCCAAGTACCCTTAAAAACTGAAATATGTATATGTTTAATCTTGAAACACGCTATTAAAGCCGAATAATATTAGGAAGGTTGAATGATCGCCTCTGTTGGGTCCTCATGTCCGAGCACAGTGCACACGTTCGTCAGACACGAACAGGAAGTAGTTAAATGTTACCGGTGTCAGGACGAAGCCTTTGTGTTAAGAGAGTGCTCAGGCTCCGTGGAGTTAGCCGGCTGGCAGAGTACTATAAATTACATAAATGAAGTATGCCCCTTCTTCGCTCAAACGAACGTCTTGCCAAGTTTATAACTTAATCACTGGTGCTTTTCATGCCGGTGGAACAGCTTGACGGTTGGGGGAGAATGGTAGACAGTGTAAGTTGTGGACAAAGGTGTCTGCAGGCGGCGAAAGATGCTGGAAGTAAGAAAAATTCCGTGAAAGAAAAATTGAATTGGAAAAAAAAGGGAGATCGGTGAAGGCAAAGTACAATTGTGGATAATCGAATCAGAAAGGCTACTCGCCGTTTTATTATATTATTGTCGCGGTTCTCTTCAGAACTCGATTAATTGAAGGTCGTAATTTTTAAACATCCTTTATTCCACGATTTCCGTCGTATACGATCTCTTAAAAATATGGGACGAAATTAATAGGTTGACGAGAAAAGGATATTTTTTTATGCTAGCATGACGATGCATTGAAATTGTAACTTATTTTAATATCGTTCGGTCAAGTTTTCGAAAAAATTGATGCGCGGCTACGTAATTATGTAGTGCATACTTCGAAAATTGGCATGAACAGTATTAAAATGTATAAGCTATAATGTCTATGTATATCGTGATTTATCTTCTCCGACATTATATTAGTAAAGACAGACCGTTTAGTTGGATTTTCAGCTTATGTATGCAAGTGTTATAAAAATTTTAACTCTTTGAAGAAATTCAGATGTACATAACAAATCTAATTACATAATCAATTTTGAAAGACGCAATTTATATTAACAATTTTTTATTTTTTAACATTTTGGGTTATTTAAAATTGCTATTTATTGACGTCAAATTTTTTAATATTTTGAATAAGTATATCAAATAAATGATTGACATGGTGGTCGAAGTGACATGATGCAATATTAAATAGAGCAGATAGATTTATTAGAAAATATCATAATATATCTTAACTGTTGTTTCACTGCTATGCCGAAAACCCGAGTGACAGAAAGAAACGGACGCGCAGCCAAACAATAATGGCGGCGTAAAAAGTTACCGTGGGTCTCCGGTAGATGAGGACCTAGACGTTAACGCGTGTATCATTTTGCAGAGAAAATGCTCCCTAATCGCCAATAACACATAGATATTTCGGCTATTATAAATAAATAATTATATATAAATACCATAGTATCAAATCGCATTCGGTTAGTAGGTTCAACTTTTTTAATTCATAAATAAGATTTTTATTAAAAGTTACTACAATATATCCACGATAAGATTTGTTTTCTAAAACTATTTTAAGAATCTTAGAAAGTAATCAATTACATATTTATGACTAGTTAAGCAAATTAAATGAATTAAATTAAATATTGCCCACTTATATAATGTACTGATATTTTATAGCATGCATCATAATACAACGTTTGAGCAATATAGAAAGGAACGTGTAGTTTAATCTAGACGTACATTGCAAAATGTTTCTTCGCTTGATCAATTTTATGCCGTACATTAAATTTAGATTGCAATGCTGTATTATTGCCGTATTCTGTTCGGGTTACGAGTCACTTAATTTTACATCATTTGCAAGGTAATATGTATTTTACGGTGGGTGCGAAATGTTAAATTTATAAGGATGAATAAAGTACATGGAAGTAAAATGGTCGAATAATAAAGTGCCATAATTGTAGGAGGCTAAAACTTGAATCAATGGGAAAGGAACTGTATATGAATAAGTAGCCAAGAATTTTTAAGATTTACAAACTTTATTATATTACAAAATGAAATATATTTTGCTCGTACCTGTTTTATTAACTTTTTCAAAGAAGCGTGATAGGAAAGTAAATGATTATTTTGTTATTTAATATTGGGAAAAGTATATTTTGGAACAAGGAGTAAATATATGTGAAGTAATTATTTATTTTAACAGTTTTAACAATAATTTCATAATGTTCTGTTGGCTGTGTAATAATATTATTCTTTTTTGTACAATTTTTTTATTTATTATGATGAATTATACAATACGGGTAAATCTATAAGAACACTATACCAGCATTATAAATATTATGTAAAAACGATAGATACCGTCGATAACAATGCAACAATTGATGTTAATTGATAATAAGATTAACAACATTAATGTTTAGTGAGAACTCTTTTTTTTGCGAGAACAATTATTAATATAGTCCTTAACACAAGTAAATTCCCAAATTTCTAAACTTGCAAATGTACAAATTCTTACGTTTTTAAATTTTTAAAACTCCAAATTTTCATACCTTGAAATTTAAGAATTGGAAATTCCAATTTTCTAATTATAAAATTGTTCAGTTTCGAAATTCCTAAATTTTGCAACTTCCAAATCGTTAAATAATTCGCAAACTAGTCCACTCTTCAAATTTCCCCATCTTTAGTTCCTCAAATTCTCAAATTTCTAAACCAAAGATTTCTCCAAATTTCTAAATTTAAAAATTCCTTAATCCCTAAATTATCAAATTTCCAAACGATCAAACTCCTGCAGTATCAAATTTCTACATACCTAAGTTTGTAAATTTCCAAGAATCTATAAGAATTTCATAGTAGCGGTCATGAAGTCCAAATTTGTTGCAAAGTGTAATTTTCTTGATTCGCTTCTACCGTAATTATTTCCACGACAACCTTAACTCGCTTGTCTGGTACAAATAACCTCACGCATCGCCGTTATTAGACCGATCCGGTGTCGGATGCCGCGTGAACTTTGATCCTGATCTCGCCTACGAGCCGTCGTAAATAAATAAAGGCGTAAATTAAGATCGATCGGCGTTAATTATACGAGCAAACTGTTGGGCGGCCGTGTCGTCGTGCGCGGCTCGCCCCGTCGTAATTTAATTCAGCCCGAGCCCTATCCATTTCCGGTGTAAAATTTAAGAGAGAGAAGGAGAACGCTCGAAGAATCGCGAGCTGTCGGCTCGCATTCAGCTCCGGTATCCATCGGCTGTGTTTAATTACGAGTCACCCGGCGTAGTTTCGCCGGCTCGCCGACTTCTTCAGCGCGGAAGCTTTAACTCCTGCTGGTTATCTTAAGCGACATCGCTCGCTGGATTCGTATAACTCGCTCGGCTGCCGGATAACTCGAGCCTGAATTACTATGCCTCGCGATAGAAAGAGGAAGAGGGGAGAAAGATCGTGGCGGGCGAGGCGACGGCGGGACCGAGGGAGCGAGATTAAAACACCTGGAGACCAATGCAAAGTTTTTAATAACCCTTGATGCTTGATTAAGTTATGACTCTTCGCCGGCTCATCGTCTCCGGCGTCCTTCTCTTTTCTCTTGTTCCTCGTCCTCCGGCGAAATAAATTTCGAGCAGAAATGCTTAGACCGCGTTCGAGTGGAACGGGGATCACCGGCAAGGGTTGGCAAGGAAACGAAACTCGCCCGACTCTGCTGAATTAATGGAAGATCCGTCGGGATAGTTATCTTCGCGGCGGCGTACGCGTGGAAGTTACGTTAACTCGGACGTTCTTGAACGCCAACGAATTATGGCGAATAAAGTGCCGTTTACATCGCGAAACCCGTGTCGATGTACTTCGACGAGACACGACACACGCTCCTGTTCGAACGTCATAAATTTTACTGGAATTTTTAGTACGCAATTTGATGTTTAGGTGCAATTGTAGTTTGCATAGTCAAGTGTTGGAAGTCTCAACGCACATGCTAACTTTCTCTTCCATCCGTCCCTTTTCTTTATTTCCGTATATTTTATTTTTATACTATTCAAACCATACCCTAATTCTATTAGTAGAAGTGGATCGTCGATTCTGAGATATCTGACAAATAAATTGTACGGCAAGAGATTTATAAATGGTTCGGCATAAATAAATAAATGAAGGTTGCAAATGAAATATTTAATACAGACAGACAGTTTCATAATATGTGCTTGCGAAACTTGTAGAATTTTCAGTATATCGTTTTGTATTTTTCATTTCACATTTTTAATAAATCGTGTAAGTTTCGAAGGCAGCAATTTCTAAAGCGTTAGTAAGCGTCAACATCTTTAGGAACTGTTTTGAAACGAGTTATAATAGGGGAAAGAGGATCCGTCAGTAATTTATTAATTGGGAATTGAGAAACCTGAGTGTTATGAAATTCAGAAGTTCGAGAATTTGAGGAATTTGTGAATTTAAGAAAGTTGGAAATCTGGAACATCAGAAGCTTAAGTATTTGTAACTTAAGAATTCGAGCATTTTCAAAATAACACTTCATTTTAAAATTTTACGCTTTGAAATTCAAGACATTCCGACATTCGAAAATTTGGAGCTTGTAAATTTAGGAAATTTGGGATTGCAATGAACAAAATAATTTGATCAATGAAAATCGTATTTGTTTCTTATTGTTAATTTTGTTTGCTGAGTTAGATCGAGTATTAAGATCAATAGCGAAAGAATATATATAACTGTGGAAACTTCTACCAATAATTACGACTTATTAAGTTCTGCGGAACTCTCTCAAGGTCGTAGTGTAAAAAAGATTAAATACTCAAACGATGTACGTGACATCGCATGACTCCGTTATCTGAAATCAAAGAACAATATTTTTCTTCGAACTGTTATATGAACTAGACTTATCGAACAATAATAAAAATTACCTGATTAGCTATTATTTTATAAGAAGTTTCAAAAATGTTTACCTTTCTCAAGATATCCATTTTTGGACCAAAACTTTTATTTGAAAATCTTGAATACACAATACAATTTCAATGCAAAATACAATAATAACAATTGTGTTAGAAATACAGATTTAGGAAAATATTATAATTATATTCAAGTCTATAATTGTACTGAATTACATTCATAATAAGTGTACTAAAATAAAATAACAAATAATAACCACAACCTCTCGTATTATATTTGTTGTGTCAAATAATTATTTAATTAATTCAAATAGTAACTCTAATGAATACGTCAATTAACTCAAATATTATTTGAAAACGTTTCATTTGAAGTTCACAGAAAATAAAATTATCGAAAGAGAAGTTAATACACGAAAGATCAAATAACAATTTCAGCAAAATTCCGATACTGTAACTCGATTGGAAAATTCTCGCGGAAGTTCGATATTTCGTATTTCCCGATAAACGAACATTGTAATCACAACCATCGGTTATTAAGGGACATCTATTCTTTCTGTTTCAGGCTTCGGCTTCGTCACGTTTCAAAGCGAGGACGTGGTCGACAAAGTCTGCGAGATTCATTTCCATGAAATCAACAATAAAATGGTGAGTCACCAGTCAGCCGACAAAGCCTGTTTGTCGAACGAAGAGAGTACTCTCTCACTCCCTCTCTTTCTCCACCACTAACCCACAGAGGTGGTATCAAACGGTATTTGCCTTCCGCTTTCCGTCTGCGGATACGGCGTCGAGCGGAATTAATTTTCCGTATAATTGAGAAGGGCTGCCGTGGTTATTTGCATTTGACACGTACGCACGTGGAACACACATACACACACGCGTGATCGCATCTAGCCTAGCCCAGTCCATAGATCATACGGTGGAAGACGACAAGCGGGTACTGGAAAGTCCGTCATGGCGGAGATCACACGGCTCCTACGGTAATAGACAGTTCTGTTTGTCGTCTGCCCCCACTGAAATTCCGTCGTCGATCTACCCGATCAAGGATTTACCGAATACCACTTCTAGTTACACATAAATCCATCGCCTAGATCATCGCGATTCTGACAATAACTAAACAAACCTTTTCTCCGACGTTCACCACTGACTGTTTTATACCTGTCGGAATTAAACTACCCCTCTGATGTGATATTAGACAATAATATAATTTCAAATATATGTACTTCATCAATCGCACTAACATTTCTGTTAATGAAATCATAGAATTAATGCCAACTTTATTTTTATTACAAGTTATTTGCAGGTTTCAAATATTTCGTATCAAAAATAAAAATATTCTCTTTGTGGTCTCTTGAAAATATGCTACGTCAAATATACTATGAAATTGTGTTTTGTTAAACATAAATGAACTGAAAATTTGGAGTTTTTGTAAATATAAATAAACTATAAATTTTTAATTTTGACAAATGTAAATGAACAACAAATTTTGAATTTATGTAATCATAAATGAGGTGAAAAATTCTGTATTTTGAAAAATATAAATGAATTATAGATTTTGTGTTTTGGTAAATATAAATAAACTGCAGATTTTCTATTTTGTTAAATATGAATAAATTGAAAATTTTATAACAAACGAAATCATTGAGAATATTTCTTGCGTTGAGTATATTCATTATTACTTCATTCTAATTTCAAAATATCGATACATGTTCTATGCCAGTAGGTCGAAATTATAATGTATAAATTATTGTTCATGTAGTATTTATTGGTATTCATAATACCGAATAGTATAACATCTACATGTACTTGTTATAGTCGTTTTGTGGCTATTCCGTTATTACTGTTGGCAATGAATAATACTTAAATCATAATTTGTGAGTTGTAAATTATGAATCCACGTCTGACCTAAATCGATATGTTCGACAGACTAATTGTTAGTTCATTATTTATTAGCACTATTTATTTAGACCCGCTGGTATCAAATAGATATCGATATTTTAGTATGAATATTGTAAAAGCATTCCATACTTTCTGTAAGTATCAGACAGGTATCGATATTTTCGGTCGGTATCGTACTGGTATCGATATTTTCGATCGATGTCTTTAAATATGTATAAAATTGGTGTTGATACAATTCTGTCCATAAATATCTTCATGTGCAGATTTTTGTATACCTCTGCATTTGATTTATATCGATACCAGATCGAATTTCAAAAACCGGTATCGATATTATCGATCATATCAATAACCGTATCTCCTATAAGTAGGTATGAAACAAGTAGCATTATCTTCAAGTAATTATCAAACAAGTATCGATATTTTCGATCGGTATGGATACTTTTCTATATGTGCTGTCAACAACCCTCAATTTGGCGCGTGGAATGTCGTCCCATAGTACAGGTTTTCGCACCCGCCCTCACCTTGAACAATTCCACCGATTCATCCAGACAAATTAGAATAATAATGACAATAACAACAGCATTGCACGATTTGCACTATTTCACTCATTTTTTGAATGTCTTCCGATTGTCCTCCTTCTTGCGTCAATTGATATGCGTAACCGCTCGGGCCGATCATTCCTACGTGTAATGAAATATGTGTAGGTCTAGGAATGCATTTTCTATTCCAACCAATTAGAGCCGTATCATTTGGGTCCGTTCTTTTTAGCGTAAGGAAAACTTGCATTGGATCCCTTCGGGTGTGGGGCGCAGGAGTATTTGAGATACCTAATCACTGAAACCCCACGATGGCCTACGGGGACCCGGACATATTGGTTATTACCGCGTATCCCCGTCTTTGCTTGCACATATCCCGGAACGGGCAGAAAGACCCTTCTGAATATATCCCACGCCGGGAACGCCAACGAGCACAACAGACCTAAGCCGACCTACCCTCCGGTCGCGTGCAATGGCGTCCGAGTCCTCCGACACGGGCATCATTTATTTAAGTACTTACTACGTACAGTCAATCATACAGGAACTGGCGCATGAGGAAGTTGATCCAGGCGTCTCCAATGCGTCGGCAATAATTGGTCGGAATAAAAACTGGACACATAGACTCACACAGTACTTTCGGCGGTAGGATGTATTGCTTCGCGCGGTCACGCATTCCAGTTGACCCAAATGCCATAAAGAATCTGCAGTTGGCGATCATCTATCGGTGTCAAGTTCGGTGGGCTCGCCGACCAACGTACTTCTGTGACCGACTGTAGTAGATACCTATGAGTCCACAGGCAGACCACACTCTTGTGGACCGTACAACTGCCGCGCATGGCGTTGCACAATCCCAGGAACATAGGAAAAGTGCAACCGCTGACAGAATTTAGGTGTGTTAGATTTTCGACTCGCTCCTAAATGTTAGCGTGACAGGGTCCTTGACGCTTTAGGTGTCGGGGTTCATCCTAGTATCCGAGACGAGATCCCGAAGGCCACTTACCGCAAACCCTAAAAAACTACCAACTGTGTTGCTCAATCCCGGATCCCTGGGTAACGGATGCCATTGGTATAAAGACCTGCATAATAGAGGTGACTTGGATGAGCTCTCGACCAAGTCCCGTTCGAAGGATGCAAGGAGAAACCCTCGTAAACATGGGCAAAGTTCAAAGGGTGAACCATGCTTAGTATCCATGATGTGTTCGTGATGCAGACAACACGACACTTGCCATTAAAACTCCTGCGACTGCGGAGCTGCCCAATATCAGGTTTCTCAGCAACGGATGCCACTAGCAGTCTCAGATAAGTTGTAGAGGAAACCCGCATTTTTGTATCACACCCTCGCTCATAACCTGTTCAGCGTAGTGTGGAAGCCCTATCAGGTTCGCCGAGCCCGGTGTCATGCCTACATGGAGTTGAACTCTCAGGAGTAGTGAATTCGGGGTTTAAAAGGGGATACGATGTCACATATACCCGGTTGGGTGGGAAAGGATGTCTGTCTATCTACGGTTCTGGCAACTCTGTTGAGCGTCCCATTTCTCAATATACTAACCAAAAGAACCAAATTAAAATTCCTTACACAGCATAGAGGCAAGTAAGATCATCTCGACCGCTAATGAACCGATTCTAATCAACCCGACCCTAATCAACCGATCACCCGCCGCCACTTTAATGGTGTCTAGCTGGAGGTGGATGAGTAGTTTATTTGGCGTATGCCCGTTTGGGCAAGGAAGCAGATCCGCGTCCCACTTCGGTGGGCCGCGTTTAGAATAAACCTATCTACCTATCTAGTAAGGTACCTACCCATCCATCTACCTATCTACCTACTTAGTGAGGTACTAACCTATCCATCTACCTATCTACCTACCTAGTGAGGTACTAACCTATCCATCTACCTATCTACCTATCTAGTGAGGTACCTACCTATCCATCTACCTAACTACTAGGTACTTCTCTGCCTACTAAGCACATTCCTGCGCGCCAAATTAAGTACCATTAACAGTAAATATATTAAAATACCCGCACACTCGATACATATCAATACCAGATCGATCATCGAAACCGACGATATCATTCACAGTCACAGCGTTAATATCAATCGCATCAATAACCTGTCGATGAACACTGACTGACCGATGTGTATTAAATTTCAAGGTCGAGTGCAAGAAAGCACAGCCGAAGGAGGTGATGCTCCCGACGAACCTGGCGAAGACGCGAGCGGCCAACAGAGGCGCATACGGTGAGTTGGTGATGGTCGCAACACCCACTCCCACCACCTATCGTTACGCGCCGTATCCCCTGCCGACGGCCGCTGCCGCTGCTGCACATGCAGCTGCAGCAGCCACCGCCGGCACATCCCACCACCACTTGCTCGCTCCGATCGTCGCTACCGCCGCACCGAACGCGGCCGCTACCTATCAGTATGCCGCAGGTGCAACCGCACCTGCGGCTGCGGCTGCGGCCACCACAGCGGCCGTCTACGATGTCAAGAGGGCACTAGCTGCTGCGGCTGCGGCCGCGGCCGCGGCCTCCTACAGGCCTCACCCGGTCGCAGCAGCAGCAGCATCTAGAGCTGCCACTCTCACTTACTCGATGAGCGACCTGTTGGGAGTACAAGGTCTCGACATGGGTGCCGTTTACCATCCGATACCTACCATTGGTCTATGACCCACGATACTCACACCCCTCTCCAGGCCACAGTAGCCTGCTCTATGCATCGAGGGGGATGATTCCGAGTATCCTTTTTGTTTTCTTCGAGGTTCCGTTTGGTTTAGCGCTCGTTTCGGTGGATCGACCGGGTAGTCGTTTTACGTTCGTAGATTAGGGAGTATTTAACACTAGGTTTACGAAACCCGTCAATAAGACGGATCTTGAATTTCTTATTTTTAATTACGAAAATTTGTAAAAAGCTTATGTCAAAATGCATGTGAACTGTCATCGAGATGAAGAATCTTTCTGTAAACTGGTTTATATATTACTCACTATTTACTTATTTTTATAGTTCGTTTTGAATTTAGACGCGAGTGGTCATTAAACGTTCGTAAATCTAGTGTTAAGGATGTGTTTTTCGGTATGTTTGCGTTTGGTAGGGGTTGTGGGGTGAGAGAAGAGTGATTTGGACCGAATTTTTGATAGTGGAAGGAAAGTAATATTTTTGTGAAAGTGTAAGATGCGTCTTGTTGGAAGAAAATAAAAGTGGTTGTTGGATTTTATTACAATGACTTGTTGCTGGTTTTGTTAGTCAGATTGTGACGCAATTTTTTACATTTCTGGAGGAGCTCTTAAGTTTTGCAGTTTTAAATGGTGAAAATTTTCAGATTCACAGATAGTTAGGTTCGCAAATCCAGGAATACTTCAATCCCTGAATTATTGAATACTAATACAGAAAATTCCAAATGTTTGCTCCTAAATTCTCAACTTTCAGATTTTAAAATTTCTCATTCCTCAATTTGGCGATTTCTATAATTTCAATACCTGAAAATTCCTAAAACACGACATTCAAATTCCCAAATCTTCAATTGCAATTACTAATCTTTAAATTCCCAAATATCCAAATTTCTAAATTTTTAAATTTTTAAATTTCCTAATCTCTATATCGTTAAATTTACTAATTTCCAAATTTCAAACCTCCGAAATTGACCAACTATTTATTTTTTAATTTTTCAAATTATTCGATTCTCAAGTACTCAAATTTTCATGCTATCAAATATTTATTTTTGGACATTTATAAATTGCCGAATTTTCAAGTCCACAAATTGTCAAACTTCTATATCTCTAAATCTTCCAATTTTCACTCGAATTCTCTCTCATTCGAACCAGACATGCGACATAATTTTTACAAAAATATTACTTCTACACTGTCCAACTAAATCCGAACCAAATCAGCATCTAAAATATCACACATTTCCCGTTAACATTGATAGTAATCATCATGGTGTTCGATTCAGTGTGCCAAGAAATTACGAACGGTACAAATCAGAAAATGTAGACGCTTTCAATAAGTTTTCTAGTTGGAATGGAGATGTGATTCGCTGATTAAGAATAGCAGGATAAACATATTTGTATGATATATTAATATTTCGTTCGAGTTCGTTGTTAGTATGTTCGTACATAATTTGTAAATATTATTTAATCGTATTTGTATCGTCAAAGGGCATCGTTTCAACGAAATATGTACGTGCCTTTCACGGCACATCGAACATTCCTCGTTTAAGACTCGTCGCCTTCGTTTTGCAGAAAGTATTAGCGTAAATTGTTTCACAGTTGATTTCCGACTCGACTTCGTATCGAAAGTGCAATAAAGGTAGCTGTAGACGCAATCATTCCTTTATATTTCTGGGATTCGAGTGTGAAAATAGGCGAGTTCCGACGAAACTGCTTGAGAAGCTCAGTTCGGTATAACTGTGATCGTAGTGAGAAGAAAAAAAGGAAATATACAAAAGATATAAAAGAGTAGTAATATTGATAGATCTGTTCGGCAGAACTTGGTTAGTCACCTATGTGGCCTCATTTTTCTCGTAGCCAAAGATGTAGGTATTATAGCAACGAAACAAACGCATCACAAAAGACTGGTAGTGATTTAATAGATGACTAGACAAACGGTAGGACAATAAAAAGGTGTTCAAATTTGTAGAGACAGAACGGGTTCGTTTCGGCGAGCAGATACATCGAACATATTTTTCGCAAATATACTCCTCCTCTGTGTAAATTAATTTCGCTGCATCTTTAGGATACAGTTCTAAATTACCTGAGATCTAAACGCGTTAGGTAGAATAGTCGAATGCTCGCAAAGGGACAATCAAAATGACATTCTGATTGCAACTTACAATCATCGAAACCTTGTAAAGTATAAAAGTTAGTATTTCTGAAAAGAGGAGGAGAAGTGATCAAAAATAGAATAAAATCGAAAGACGTAGACAAGTTAACATTTATAAACGTAGTATAGCGATGGGCAACCGGATAAGCGAAGAGATGGAGTAAAGACGAGCATTCGTGAATTCGGAAAATGAGAACTTTAAAAATTGCATGTCATTGTAGTTTTCAGAAATTAAGAAATTTTTGAATTTGTAAATTAAACGTTTTCTTATTTTTCTACTCCAACATTTTTATATTTATGATTTATCAAATTACCAGATTGTTAAATATCTCATTTTTAGAATAACTGATTTTCAGAGTTTCCTGTTTTGAGAGTTAGGGAATTTTTAATCTTTGTACCCCCATGTATTTGGATTTTTGTATTAATTAAATTTATCAATTTTGAAATGTGGATATTAAACAATGTTGGATGCGAAAATTGGATTTTTTGTATTTATAAATTTCAAAGTGTTTGAGTTTGAAATATAGAATTTCTACGTTTCTAAATTTATGAATTTCCAAGTTTGCAAATTTAAGAATTTAATATATTAACATTTGAAATTTATGAATTTAAGAAATTAAATAATTTGAATAACTATATTCGCATAGCCCTAATTTTCAAAATTTGAGATTTTAAACGGTTCAAAGTTCTTTTGAAATTTGTATGATTCTACATTACTGAAGTTGAACACTAAAATATTTAATGTCATATAATTCTACATTATCTACCTACATTTATAAATCATAAAATTGAATATATGGGAATTCCAACATTTAAAAATTTTTAAGTATGACAATTTAAGAACTGGATATTTCTGTATTCCTAAATTCAAAATTTTCTAACTTATAAAAGTAATAAAATTTTAGAATTGACGCTTTTGAATTTCTGAATTCTCAAACCGTTATTTTGACAATTTCTAGATCCCTCAATTTCAGAATTTGATATTTCTAAATTTCTAAACTTTAGTACTCTTCTATTACCAAATTTCAAATCTAAATGTTTAATTTCTACATTCGTTTTAGTGTACTTAATTTCCACATTTACTAATTTCCAAATTTAAAAATTCTTAAATTAAAAAGATTGAGAAATTAGACAATTGGTATCTCCGTATTTATGAATATCCAAATACGTAATTGGCAAATTACACTTACTCGTAAATTTTAATATTGTAATTATAAATTTCAAGATTTCTGCATTCGACAGCTTAACAAATCTGTAAATGTAATAATTTTGATATTCAATTATTCTAAATTCTCATCTTCCAACTTCTCAATTATCCAACTTTTCACGCTTGAACATTTACCATTTCCTAATTCCAAATTTCAATCTCCCTAACTTTAAAAACATTGATAACACAAATTCCGCGTTTCCGAATTCCCAAACGTCCAAATCTTCCCCTATTTCCCGATTTCTAAATTCAAAAATTTGATTTCTCTACGGTGCAACACATTGTGCACGTTAGTGCTCACGTACTCTTCGTCAATCCCCTTGTTCTGCCCATCCGCTGTCGTATCTCTAAACGCAACATATCTCAGCCTGGAACGAGTCGCGTTCTTAAGAAAAACACATTGTCAATTGATTCGTAGATTAGCGCAGCTCGTAGCAGTTCGAGGATTTAAAATATCGCTCGTTTACGGGGTGTTAATTAAAAAAAAAAAAACACGCGAAGCAAGAAAACGTTAAGGTGAAAATCGGTGTTCGAGGTTGTACACTAGAGGTGGTGCGTTGAAGGAAAATTGTGGGTCGTTTTCACGATTCGAAGAGCGAGGGCGCCCGTTGTCGAGATCGCAAATCGCAAGAGAATGCCAACGTGGAAAGAAGGGAGGAAACGAGCACGGGGCAAGAATAAAGACGGAACACATTCCCAGGTAGCGGCACGCCGTGTATTATATCCCGGAAGACGGTGAATTTCTGATTTTCGCGAGATGATATGTCGAGAGGCATAAATAATCCGTGAATGGTGAAGGCGGATAGCGCGTCGGGAAAGCGCGGCAAATGGTCGGCGATAAGCATTTCTCATTCGTCGCGCCTTTCAGAGTATTTTTCGCAATGAATTTCATGAAATTTCATAATATCGAAACGTAACAACCACGTACTCGGGTGTACGATAGAGGAGAGCAAAATTTTAGAGAAAAGACGCGATATCGTAAAGCGCTATCTGTATGTATATGAATGCACGCGCGAATTGTATACATATATATAGCGAACGTATACATATATATTTACGCTACGTATAATTCACGTAAATATATATCACGTGTATAATCATACGAATAATACAACGCGTACCTAAAAAGAAGAAAAGGGAGATGAAAAAAAAAGTATTTATTATAATGATCCATTCTAGATAACGAAAGATGATATACATATATATATTATTTATATCTATCTATCTATCTATCTATATATATATATATATTGTATATTGTTTTGTATCTACGCATTTGGTAAACGCAATATAGTATTTGATATTAATATCGATATATTTTGTGAGAGCCGCATTACAACCTTATAGTTGTTTTAATAGAACTACAGATTATACATATCGGAGCATATCTATATTTCTATTTATACATATATATATATATATACATATATATACATATCTAGGTAATTAGGTAAACATTTGTGTTGTTACAAACCTTAGTTACTTAATGAGACTTTTTTAGGTGAAACTAGGTTTGAATTAGTTAGAGCGAATATAATTTTTAACAAATTACTATACTATGTATACGTTCCTACCATTGAGACTACTAGTTAACTATAGCTTTTTGGGAAGTCACTATAATATCGTTAGTTTAGAATATATTCTAGGTATTTCATCGTGGAATATCTACGGCCATCTCTTTCGAATCGATCTTTGAAACTGATTGGGCTGGATTAATCGTGTACGAAATGATTCATTGCGAAGAAATATTTTCCATAGTCTTTTGAGACAAAAGTTTGAAAATTTTATGGAATTAAAGCTCCAAACTTAGGAAATTAAAAAATTCCAGGATACTAACATTTTAGGGCCATAAATGTAAAGATTTCGTAGTTTGAAGGTTTAAAAATTTGAAAGCCTTAAGCTTTTGAAGATCCTAAATTCGAAAATTTGAAATTTCTAAAATTAAAAAGATCGCAAAAATTGTAAAATTGTTTATAATTCCAAAACTCTGAAATTCCAGAAGTACGTAACTCTCAAATTTTAAAATTGCGAATTCCAAAAGTCGTATAACCGAAAAACTTCAATGAGCCCTAAATCCAAATGTGCAAAAGTATCATGATCCGAAAGATTCAAAATTATACAAATCTAAAATCTAAGTGATAAAATTTTGAAAAATCGACGTTCCAATTTTTGAAGACCCGAAGTTCAAAAAGTCCACAATTCCAAAATATTAAAGTCAAAAAATTAATGAATTTCCAAAGTTTCGAAATTTATGGCCACAATGTTTTAGACTATCAAGATCCTAGAATTAAAAATGTTTTAAATCATACATTTTATTAAATTTCAAATTATTACGATTTCAATATTTCAGAGTTTCTAAATTCTCAATGCTAAATCCACGAAGTCTTACACACCTAAATTGCTAAAGTTTCAAAGTCAGGATATGCCAGAGATACAAAATTAAAAAATTTGAAATTCCAGGTTTCTAAATTCCTAAAGATTCGAGTCACTAAGTTACAAATTTCCAAACTATCCAAATTAAAAATTCCCTAAATTATAAAGGTACAATATTATAATATTCTAATATTATAATATGTCTGCTGTTCTAAAATTCAAAAATATCAAGATTCTAAAGTTCGAACATCCTAAAATCTCAAAGTTCCAAACTTTAATTTTGAAATATCGAATTTCATTTCGCAATTCGTACTCGAAATTCGATACACATTTATTGGAGCACAAAATTCTTCCAAATATATTACAATTTGTAGAAGCCTTAATCCAGCCCCAATATTTCAAAACCTCAAAGAATGCGTAAGAATTCACACAAAATCCAAAAAAACTAATCAAAACAAAGAAAAAAGAAAGGAAGAGAAACGAGAAATTTTCCACGACGAATACATATTATCAGCGGCTTCAAAGAGACCTATTTACAATGTACCTATTACTTAACAAGCTACGTTACATAGTACGTTTATATTACGTTACACGTAATATTATACCTTTCTATAGGATATATACTAAATATATATCGTGCGTATACCCGTCTATACCTATACCTTAAAGCCCCCTCGTATCTCCTAAAAGCCCTGTACCCCCTGAAAACAGACCTATTTACTCGTTTACATAGTATTTAACTCTTCTAAGCTATATATTTAGCATCATTTACCTTAATAATAATGCGTGAGACGTGTGTCCTAGAAAGTACGTACTTTGCCCGAGAGGCTCAACAGTGTCATTTTCGTAAGTAGACCAGATCTTAACATGCGGTTTATCTTTTCTGTTACACCTTTGTAATGCTTTTTGTTGGGCCGGATTTTGGTTTCTCTTACGGGGAACGTAGCGTTGCGCCTACCAATAGTATTGTGAGAACCCGTTTTAGATATGCGTTTTCCTTTCCCGTAAGAGCGAACGGGCGCGCACTACGCAAGTACGAAGCATACACGAAGCAACAATAAAAAGGAAATATAAAACATAAAGGAACCGGGAAGAGATGAAACGAAAACAAAACGAGAAAACGAATGTTCGCGTTCCTCGTCAAACGTTGTCTCGTAACATTCTTTCTCTCTTTCTCTCTCTCTATCTCTTGGGAGCCATCCAACACGGCGGAGGAAGGATCAAAGAAATAATCGTAAAATTTCGCAAGAGTAACACATACTCGATGGAATTCAACGCTGTCAAAGCAATCGATGTGACGTAAATGTTAATCGGCCGGCAACTCGATCGTAAACTCGAGCGGAGCGAGCTTTATACGCTCCTCGAAACTGTAAGAGACTATTAATGTTAATATCGTACGTAAACGTCTGCTCTACGTGAAAATCGATTTGTTGCATCTGAGAAAGTACACGTACATTATATTATCATTATTATATACGTATGCATAATATATATATATATATACATATGTCTATTATTGAATGTCCGTACGATTGTCCGCTACGATAACGATAATGCATACGCGTTGCTATATAAGCACGTTTCAAATATTTATATACGCATAAATTAATATAATATATATGTCTCTATATTCGAAAATTTATTAACGTGTTATATAAATATATATATAGAAATCGACGTACCGATACGACGGTAAAATATGAGTGGTATTTAAATAAACTTGAAATATTTGGAGCATATGCGAAGTTTTCATTTGTTATTCGGACGGATATACGAAAGAGAGCAAATTGAAGTAATTCAGGCGAAAGGCAAAAGTACGAACAAATAGAGAGAAAATAAAAAAAAAAAATACGAAATGAAAGTAAATATGTCACAGTGAAAAATGATAATGTTGTTGCGTGCTTGACGTAATCAAAACCAGCCCAGGTAGAGAGACATTAGGTACGAAATCACTAATACTATTAATATGTATCAGTGTATATTTTAATGGCTAGAATAAACGCTCTTATACTTTTCCATCTGCGTATATTGTGAGAGCAGCGTCAATATGAACAATAGAATAGTGAAACAGTAGTGTAGTATTGTGGTCGGTGTTTATTTTCAATATTGTATCGTCGATATAAGTGTGGTAGTGGTGTCGATAAAGTGTCACGCGTTTCGACGAAGTGCCCGGAGCGTATTTTAGTCAGATCCGACGGTGGGAATGTTTTTTAGGCGTGAAGTTGAGAATTTGGAAATTTTTTTATTTGGAAATTTGAGCATTTCTAAAGTTGGCAATTTGGCAATTTGGAACTATATATATTTTGGTATTTTAAATTCTAAGAATGTGAAGTTAAAAAGATTTTAGAATTTCGGACTCGGAAAAATTTGAAATTTGAGAATTTAATATTTTCTACGTTGAAAATATGACTGTTCGGATACTTACAAAGTTGAAATTTAGATTTTTGCGAATTTTGAGACGTAAAAATTTGAGAGTACTTTTGGAGTTCGAGAATTGGGTAATTTGAAAATTAGAAAACTATGGAGTGGTTGTCAAAATTTGGAAGTTTGAAATTGTAGCATTTGAAAATTTGATAATTCTTGATTTCATTGATGTCAGAATTTAGAAATTTGAAAGTTTGAAATTCCGAGCAATACCAGATTACAAAAATTGAGTTTCCGGGCAATAGCAAATTTGAAAATTTGAAGATATGGGAGTTTTGACATGTAAAAATTTTCGTCCGAATAATTTTGGAATTTGGAAATTGGAAAAGTAATTTGGTACTATGTGAATTTATGATTTTGTGGAAATGGGGATATAGAAGGTCGGCAATATTTTAGTTTCCATTCCTAAGAATTTGGGGACATACAAATTTGAAAATTTGATAATTATTGAGTTTCGAAGCACGAAAATATGAAAATTTTTAAATTCGTTAATTAATTGGTTAAAAAGTGTTCAAATTTGCAACTTTGATGGTTCTTGATTTCATGAATTCATAAATTCGTGACTTTAATAATTATCGAATTATGAAATTGAAAACTTTTTTTCTAATTTAGGGATTTTCAATTTTGAGATTTCAATGCTTGCACGTTTAGAAATACAAAATTATGAATTGTAAAATTATCATACGATTAAATCTTCAAATTTTCAAATTCTTAAACTCTTAAATTTTGAAATATTACATCAGCACTCCATATGCCCTATGCATATGTATGTACCATCAACGAAGTTCAACAGTATTAAATTATTAAATTTTTAATATGAATCAAAGAAGCTAACAAATCTATAGAACAATCGAATAAATAAGTATCAAAATGCATTCCAAATTCTCGATCATAGAATTCCACCTACAACAAAATATTTATCATAAAATTCTTCACGCATCTTCCGTTTCTGTACACGGATTCATTTAAATCTATGAAACTTGAGAACAATAATTTGATAAACTTATTTAAAACCAAAAAAGAATTAGCTCCAAATATTGCATCTTTCTCACAGTCGCACGACACATTATCGACCCTTAGTTAATATCTAATAAGCTATATAGTCAGCCTAGCAAATATTACTTAACGGTAAATGATTAACCAATACCTTGAAGGCTAAAATAACCATAGATCATAGGAGGGTTTATTTTGTCGTAGATTGGAAACACCTCGGCCGCGCGTAGTTACTAGTACCTTGTCACAGAATTTAGTCGATGCGCTACATAGTCGATGCGATATACATATATAAATAGTCAGAATCTTAGTTGTGTGGTCTTTAAAATTAGTATAAAATTATGAAATTTCATGGATGCCTTTCTTTCTCTCTTTCTCTCTCTCTCTGTCTGTTTCTGTTCTTCTATATTCCACACTGTTTATCTGTCTCTATCTGTCTCTTTCTCTCTGTTCTCCTTCTCACTGTCTAACCTAGAAGGCTTTTAATTCGGTTTCTTGTTTCAATCTTTTCTTTCTTTAATTTTTATCCTTCTCTCATTGTTTGAACCTAGTCATCCGTTACACTCGAACCGTCTATTCCGACGAATTTCTGCAACGCTTCGCTTTATACTTAACTTGTCTCCATGTACATATCTTTAACTGTCTACGCATACCTTTGCCTGCACGAAGAAAAATATTGCACGCGTGATCATCGGTTAGCCGATACCTTAGAGAACTTATCATCTTAGCGTGATTATTTGCCCCATCGGCGATCATGTTGCCGCGATCGTAGAACATCCGATACTTTTCTTCGTGCTTAGTTGCAGAAATTTCTGTTCGGTCTCTCGAGACCGGTTGCATTGACCGATCGAAGAAAAAAAAAAAGAAACGATAGTAAAAAAAGTAAATGATGGGAAGAGAACGACAAAAGATGCAAAGACTACATTTTTACTTGTACTGATCAGTTTCGACTCGGTATTAATGTGATCTGTTTTTCCTTATAGATTTTATGTGGTCCCTGGCAGGATTACCTGATGGTGAGTATGAAATATGCATAAACATGTTCAACAAAACGACTCCAATGCCCGGTGATATGCCTACCGTTCCATAACAACATTCGATCACGTTTGACGTAAGAACATCGTTGTAATATTTACGTGCCAATCAATCATGAAGCCAATGGAAATACCCTATTTGTTACTCGCACGGTACATTCAACGGGCTTGTGCATGGTTCGCGTGATCAGGGTGAACATATGTTACAGTTCAGATTCGCGAAAACAATAGTTATGTATCTTCTGGAAATTTTACATCGATGTAATCACTGTGCTGCGAATGTTAATACATTTATCGTCTCACACCCTTGGGATGTGGGTGAAACAAACGCAATTTACATATTGTTGCTGACAGAATGTTTCTGCGTCACTCTCTTGTTCACAATTTATTATTTGCATCAACTGTATTACACACATAAACATATATATTTTTACATTTTCGTTTTTATTTATATTTTCTTTAGCTTGGAGGATGTTTATGATTACAATTTTTACTTCTTACTAATTGTACATATAATTGTTAATTTATACAATTGTGTACATATTACATGCACTGTTACAGTATGTTCATATAGCGTTAGATTTGTGTATTTGACATTAATTTAATAATAAATAATTGTTTCCAGAAAAAATTTTTTACTTATTCTAAAATTGTTCTTATTCTTTTCCGTATTGTGACAATTTTTGTTTCAAGGGTGCAATCTATCGAAGTCCGCAAAATTTAAATATGTTATGTAACCTGTGAGTATCGCGGACTATGGTTTACATGATTCATGACCAATTTGTGGCCTTTGATAGACCGTAAATAGATAAACATCTGCGGTATAGTAATTACGTTCTTGTATAATTGAATGTGGTATTAGAACGATACTACGGTTGAGACGGAAATGCAATATATCGGTTGAATTCCATTTGAAACAGAATAATTAATTGTTTCGAGAATAATTTTATAGTATTTTCGATTAAATGTATTATGTGGGGTAATACGGTATGTATACATTCAAAAAATATTTTACGCGAGTAAATGTAGATAGTAGATTATAGAGAAAATACACATGTGTAGGTAGGTGTAACATTTTAAGTTCAATGATTTAATCTACTGAATTTAGGGATTGTTTTCTGGTAATTAACTGCGTTGCAACGTGTTAAACAAGCTCTAATTCATGCTGATTTGTGTTATAGATGAAACGTTAATGAATTTAAATTGAAATTGTAGGAGATTCTCAAATTTGGGAGGTTGAGGTTTCGGACATTTCAGAACTGAAAAATTTGTGAGTTTGAGATTTTGGAAATGTATATCATTGTAAAATTTGGACATGCAAGCACGTTGGAATTTAAGGACGTGTAGTTTTACAAATTTCAAAATTCACAAGTTTAGAAATTTAGATGTTTGAGAATTTAGAAATTTTTGATTTCGAGAAAATGCAAAGCTTAGTTACTTTAAGATTTAGAAAAATGGACTTCCAAGAATTTGATTTTTAAGAAACTTAGATATTTGGAAAACTTGGTAAATTTGAGAAATTCAAGAAATTTGAAAACTGTAAGAAATTTGAAAAGTTTAAGAAGTTTAAAAAACTTGAGAAGCTTGACAATTTTTTAATGTAAATACTTTGAAATGTAAGAATTTGGAAATTGAGAGAATTTGAGAATTGGATAATTTAAATCGAAATTTATTTCAGGAACTTGTTCGATGCACTGCAATAATTAGAAGAATGATACATAACGAGCTATATTTAAAATTAATCTTAAAACCTTTAGATACATGAAGCGAGCGATTCAAAATTAACTAGTAACCAATTATTCGTTCTTTGCTCAATGAAAATAGAAAAGGTGTTAGTAATTAGTAGCAGAATTAATTCAAAGTAATTATACCCTAAGTACCATGACAACACACCATTTAACATTATATACACCTTCCTTAAAATAAAAAACTGGTGCAACTTATGCAGGGATTAAAATAGTTAACATGTGACTATTTGAAACTATTATCTATCGGTTTTGGCAAAAATAATTGTGGAGAAACAAAAAATTATCATAACTGTTATTAGTTACTCTACTATTTGGCGCTATATTTCGTTTATTGTTCTGTTGTATAAAGCTGTGTAATTAACTCACTAATCTACTAATATAGATTTTTAAGAACAAATATATTCATAAGGCAGGAATACATTATTTGTTTGAATAAAATTTTATCTAATAGAAATACCTTTGAATTAAAAATTATTTGTTATTTTCAAAAGTCTGATTTTATATGAAATAAGAAAAATATAAATACAAATATACAATCAGTTAAAGAAACAAACATATTATTATCGTTACAAAAATCTTCATTGTAATTATATAAATTTATACAATGAGAAAAATTGCAATACTCAACTAAAATAAATTTAATTGTGAAATGTCGTATAATTTACATTTAGAATGTAATATCTCTGTTTTATTATTTACCGAAGAGAATAAAAAATCGTGTTACATGGAAACAATCGTTTTCCTCTCTTTCTTGCATTATAAAAATTCATATTCTATGAACTCTCATTCTACGAGAGTATACCGCGCATCATAAATACACAAACATTCGCAATCAGATTCTAACAGTTATGACTAACACTAGATGTACCGGCATTAAATGCATGCTTACTTCAAAACTGAAAATAAAGTAGAAAAATAAATAAATATTGCAGCATCACCTAACAGATATAACCATTCATTAGCTCAATAAAATATAACAGACATTTCGACAAAAGGACGGCAATAAAATTTTGTAATAAAAAATGCCAAACCCGAAACCAGTCATTTTGACTGGTTGGTAGTTCTAGTACTAATCGCAGTTATAAGAGTGAAGCACATAGACTAATAATAGTCACGAGCGTGAACAAAATTAACAAATAACAGTTATGTGCTCGAATAACATTAACTAATAACAGTAATGAAGATTATAATTTTCGTTCCCGTGTAAAACCCGAAGCACACGAGCTACTTTTCCCCGCGCGATACTAATACGATCGCATGTTCTTTTCCGTTTTCTCAGTCAAAAACACTCGAGATAAACATACGATCGCCGTAAGATCACGTAGAAAAAAGTAACTCGTACGCATCGGATCTAACTGGTCGAGACCCATACAATAATTGTTTTCAATCCCTGCGCTAACACGAAAAACAGAAACTGACATAATCTTGAATTTTGTTCGCAGGTTTCCCAGCGGCGGCGTACACGGCATACGCGGCAAGCCGCGGCTATTCTGGGTACCCTAGTTTCGGACTGCCCTACCCGACAGGTAACCACCTTAGCCTTAACCACCTTAACCACCATAATGCGGCCCACATCGCGCCCTTGAACCTGAACCTGAACCTTATACAGGCGCAGCCTGCACCCCACCATAATCCACCGACCCCCACACCACTCTTTTACCATCCTAATTTGGACCTCTACAACGCCATGCCTCTGTGAACTAACTAATTATGTATCAATAACAACTCGACTCGAGCTATGCGCACACTCTAACCCCATTGCTACACCAACTAACTGTGCTCTCGCTGTCGCTACTCGTCGCTGCCTTTGTCGTCGTTCTAACACGAATCGATCGTGGCTGTCGAACGATCAGTCTCGATTGATTTCACGGGAAATTAGGCCCGGTTCGAGGCAACGAGCGAACTTCGATCTCGTGCATCGCGAGGATCTCTGGACCGACGCCTCTTGCGAGACTTCCAAGATCCTTCTCGTCCGAGATACGGTAGAAACGTTCGTTCAAGGTCGAAGATTCGTGAGTCTACGCAAGATCACGCAGAACGACGCATCCGTGTGTCTGCGGGAATACCCAGAGATCCATATGTGCTAAGATCGAACCACATCCGTTCGTTTCTGATCTGCGATCCTTGTCTCTTTGGAGGCACGCAAATTGTTGGAAAGCAGTTTTCGTGACGTACTTCTTTTTCCGGACAATAATCGGGAATAAGTTATTACGCGACGTCACGGATTGACGTTCATTAAGGACGATCGTGCTTACGCGTTTCACGTCCTCCGCGGGGGATGTTGTACATTATTGAGCAGTGTCTGCTCAAGCTCTGACGATCCGGCGACTTACGAAGCTACGAGCGTAGCTCGATACGAAGGGGATGGTGAATATTGTACAAAATCGTATAAGTTATCGTATCGATATAATCTCGTCGAGTTTAAGATATAAGGGTAGCGTTAAGAATAATACCGATCTCCCCATTGGCGAACTTTCTACCCTGTTCCGTGTTTGCTCATCGTTTCAGGCGTGTTTAACAAGCGACCGATTCGATTCGACTCGTGACGGATAAATATATAACTCGAGTTTCTTGTAAGGTTCGCGCGCAAATTAGTATTTTTTATCGTTTGCGCTGTTCGCGGACAATGATCGTGATATTCTCGTTCGCAGAAATTAAATCAATCGATCAACGATGAAATTGACCCTGGAGGTTTTGTCGTTTTGTTGCGGGGTGTCTTTCAAAACTTCGCACTTTCGGTATCTAATCGAGGTTATTTCGATACTTGATCGTGGATCGGTGCTTGTGAACGAATTTGTGGACCGCGTGTTCGTATTTGTACGTGATCGGTTGTTGAAATATCTCTGATTAGATTTGCCAATCAACGTACTGCTCGGGTTCTGGAAGACACCCACAGGATCTTAGAATGGCAAAAATATTTTAATTGATAAAATTAATATTATATTTAAAATGACGATCTTGATATTTGGAACAGACTGCTGTAAGATGACACTGGATACTTGGAATAAAAAGAGTATATTATAGCAATAATGCGAGGACGCAAAATTAAACTTCAAGCATTAAATAATAATTTTCATAGTTAATGATGCACCAATATACATCGTGAGTTAACTATGAACAAGTATACGAACATAGTAAATTGAATATTCACATTCCAATTTTAGAAGCAAGGAAAGGTACCATTAGTTTCATTAAAATTTAAGAGATCTGAATGAACGTGTGAAGTCGGTATATGTATAGTCATGTTCTCTAAATGTGTTCATTTATCATTTAACGATCTAAGTCCACTGTTACAGCATTGTTCTCGATTTTGGGTGTATAGCTTGCTGCTTTATACATCTAACCCTTTCATTATTGTCCATAAGTGTTTCGTGAAGGGTTGGTGAAACGCATTCACTTTGTAACGTTGCAAAATCTTTTGTTCGATAAATTTGATCGATTATTGAGATTAGGGATCTTTTAATACGGTTGTATTCAAAGTAAACATACAGAGCGTTTGTGCAATTTATCAGAACTACTTACATATGTAATTGTATTTGTATATATTATATGCACTGCATAAACCATAATTAATTTCATTCTATTTTATTGATCTCTTTTTTTATTTATTTTCTGTTTGTAATATACCACGTGACCATAGTCGTCTATAGTATAAAATGATCAGTTTATCGAGCAGAGGTTAGGCTTAGTTACCAGAGCTGCGCTATTATTTTGTTATACTGAGGATACAAGCGATTTCAAGGATTAATTCTTTAAAGATTATATCGTTTCGTTTAAAGATATATTATTAGAATATACAATTGAGAAACTCGGGAAAAAGATTTTTATGATTATTGTAATTCGACATAGAAGAATATGAGAAACTGCGAATATAACAAACAGTTGAACTTTAATTTTAGTTCGGAACAGTTCTTTTGGATTAATCCTTTCGATAATACTGGTGGTCTGAAAAGCAAAAATAGTAAGTTACAAGATTTCTCATTGTAAATTAATTTTGTGAATAAAATTATTTTATTCGCATTTGAACATCGAATTGAAAAGTATAGTATTTGTAAATACAATAACAATTTTTGACAGAAATAATAATTATAGATTGATTAATAGCGAGTAACTATCGCGACGCTCAACAATAAAAGAGGAAATCAAATACAGTTACTTATGTATTCTACATCTCCATATATCTCATATGTTTCACATATTGGAACGGTTAATGATGCAAGTGGAGCATCTTGACTTGCTATACAAAATTTAATGTGCCGCATTTTTTAGTCGGATGTACAATAAAATCATAAACAATGTAGGCAATTAATATTTTCAAATTTTTCAGTTTCCCTTCAAACGTAGAAAATCTGTAGACATTTTAAACGATTCATTTAATTAATTCTATAACTAAGATTGTGTTAATATAGACCTTGATTAATTGCCTTTGAATTCGAATAAATTCAATTACGAATATACTATTCGTAATGATATACCATTTATTAAAAAAATATTGTTACATTTTGACGTTGGGCAAGAACCTATTCAAAAATATCTGACAAATTCAATATGTTGAACAAATATTTAAAAAACAGTCAATATTTATTTATTTCATCGACACTTATTTTCATTTTGTAAATTCTTTTAACAAATTAACGGATTATCTTTTATAATTTTAATATTTTTCCGATTTCCTCATTTGTCATTTAGGTTGTTGCTAATTTCATATTTTATATTATACTTATTATAATTTATAGCTCAATGCAAATCGTAAATGTAAATAGAAGCAATTGAAGTGAAAATAAATGAAAATTCAAATCGTACTATTTCTCTGAATATTAAAAATTTTCAAGAGAATCTGTATACAATTTACCAAACGACTGTTCCTTAATTAGAAGTATATTAGTCAAGGTCTATGCCAATATAAATATCAATAAATAATCTTAAATGTAATATTGCCCGAATAAGTAAAATATACAATATTATGCATGATTATATAAAGATTTCCGTGAGTAACTGTATTTAAAAATTTGAAGAAAGATGTGTAAAATGATGTTCGTAAATGCAATAAGTTTATGCACCAGAAAGTGACACGGAAAATTTGACTTTCAATGATTAGATACAAATGGCTCATTTGCCTTTCAAATTGCCAACGTAATACCTGTTATTGTGGTTCTCGTGGTTCATGCGTGTAAGCGAAAACTGGCGAATGCAAAAATGCTGTTCGAACAGACTGAATTCACCGAACTGGGACAAGATAATGAAGGGTTGATGTATGAGAAAAGTTACGCCGTTGAAACAGCCCCGTGTTTCTTACCCCTATCCGCTCCATAACAGCGATTGCGTGCCTTCGACTGTCAATAACAAACAGCCCCGTCTGTACGGAATTTTCTTTTAAAGCATCAAGGCTCCACGATCCGCGAAATGCTTTAAAATTGCTTCCGCTAATCGATTAATCAATCTCAGTTACCCGCTTTCTATATAAATCGTTAAAGCGTGAATCGAATCCGATCGATTTAATCGAACGGAAGAATTTCACGCAAACAATTGCTGAATCAATGAAAATTTCATCGAATTTATTGAATGAAAAACCTGGATACGAGAAATTTCGTTGTCGGACTAATTCACGATCATTGTTGATTACCATCGACGAATCTAGATTCTATAGTAAATCATTCTATTGAAAATTAATTCATTGTCAGGAAATAGTAATTTCCTGATCCACGTAATTGGGTCGAACTGTGTTTCTTGGAAATGTTTTGACTTGTAAATGAAAAAATTTAATGGTATGAGAAGATTTTTGTCTTTCTGTGATTTCAATCTTTTTATGAGTGCAATGGTGTATTTGAGAATGCAAATTTATTCTTTGTCGAAAATGAAGCACATGTTATAGTTTCATATTTTAAATAAATGTGCATATTATTGTTTTATGTTTTAAGTAGAGGTACATACTAAAGTTTTACGTTTTAAGTAGAGTACAAATTGTAGTTTAAAGTACACATTGGAACTAAATAATGGAACTACATGTTATAGTCTTATGTAAATATTTTATTCTGAATATTCTACATAAAAATCTTATGATAGAATATAAGAAAAATCAATTGTTCATTAAATATTTCAATTTTAAAAGTGAGAGAAATTTTGTACAGCAATTTCAAATATCCCGTGTTTTTTTCTTTTTTTGATAATGTACACCAATATTCCTTTTTGCGTAGGTCATTCCAGGAAATTGATCCATCTAAACAAAAAATATACAATATTTAAAAGAAGCATATTTATATTACTCTTTATGGAATTGCATATTTGTTTTTGAACATATTGATTCATAGGAATATTCTGTGCAAAATGAGGTGCAATGTAAATAAAACCAATAATTCGACAGATCTTTCTAATTTTAATATAAAATGTCCCACTTTGAAACTTAAAATATCTCGCCTACTATCGATCTTTTTTATATTACACTTCAATACACCACTGTTCAAAATTATACGTTAAAGTGTAAGAAAGATAATACTACGAAAAGAGATGTCATGATTGAAACAGATTATTCATTCTTACAGAATGAATTATTTCTGCTTTTATTGAAAACGTTTGTAGGTTAAGCCAAGCTTCAGTTAAATATTATAATATACATTTATTTCGTAGTTAATTAAAATAAAATTTACCACTCAACTTTGAAAAAGGAGATTACTCGATTCAGTCAGTGTATTTTTTAAATTTCCAGTCGCTACTCCGGTGCCATTAACCATTTTTAAGTTTTTACTAAATTACAAGATTAATTACGATAGTTTCGTTGAAATCTGTTCTGGTTTGTATCGAAATGAATATTTATTTATTATTTATTTAGTTATTTATTTTATTTTTAATTTTAAGTTATATGTATATTACACGTCGGCAAGCTTAATGTCAATAACCAAATCTAATTTTGGGCACTGTACTCAACATGGACTTAAGACCCTATAATATGCAGTTCCATATAACACTCTGCCCGACATCTTAAATTCATAAAGAATCGACAAAGCTACTTAATTATCCTAACAATATTTAACTATTCTTTCTTTATAATCTAATTCAAATCTAATTTAATAGAATTAATTATTGCTAAATAAGGATGTTCTGTATAATGATTGACTAGTACAAGTATGTATAAATTCATACGTCACTATGGCTAACATGGAAAAACATTGAACAATGTATTTGCATTTTCAGCAACATGCACCTAACAAGGAATTAAGTGACAGAAAAATAGATCTTCGTGTAACATACAATTTGTCCTTTCCCAATTATCCGTACGTCACAGAATTTTAGAAATATAGGTCGACCCAGTCGCGTGGGACGCGCTGTACATCCGAAACGTTCGAGTTTTAATTCGAACGGCAATTTAAATTGTCACTCTATTAGATCGGTCGTAATTTAAGAGTAATTGCACGGTCGCGGAACGGGGTAAAATGTCATTGTTAATATCAAGATAGGGGTGGCTGGAGCGTTTCGATTGCGAACGATATACGAGAGAACCGCACCGCGGTCGGGCCTGCACGCATGGATATACACAGGTGCAGGCTAGAGCAATTAATAGGAAACATTTCGAAAATGAACGCATCTATGGCTCGGTATCGGTTGATCTAAATCGAAGCGGTTGATTGGAGGCAGTTGCGGGCAAAGTTTTCGGGGTCAAGCGCCCTTCATTCGGGCTCGAAATGAAAATCCGCGGCCCGTGATGGACGAAGATGATCAAAATAGAGTTTCGAGCATGTCGTTCTATACATCATCGGCCCATCGGTCGGAATTTCAGCGGGTCGGAATTGCACGCTTATTGTTCGCTTCGATTCGCTCGCGAATCGCATCACGAAAACGACCTTCCAGCTTAAAGTAATCAGCGATCACTGATCATACACTTTCTTCTACATTCAATTTTTATCTTCCTTTTATTCGATTCTGTGTTTATTCATTTTGAGTATGCGGATATAATTTAAAACGACGTTGCGTCGAGACAAATATGCGGAAGAAGCTTCGTGTTACTTGTTATTCATATGGAAAGCAAATAAATATATACATATTGTTATGTGTAACCACTGTACTAATCGCGTCCCTTGCAGTGGGCTTTTGTGTATGTAAGACTAATGATTTCCGGTGCAGCTTCCTACGATCCTTTAACATCACATTTATTCTGAGATTATCCTTTAAGGAGCTAACATAGTGACGGCTAATTGTTGTGTTAGATCGCTGTGCGCTGTGCAAGTGAAGTGGAATTGTGGACACTGAATCGATGAGTAGACCATTTCCGAATTTAAAGATTTAAGAAATTACGTAATTGGAAACCAAAAAGTTTGGAAAATTGGATTTTGTGAAATTGAAGGTTTGCAGAATTAAAACTTTATGAATTTTGTTGTTTGGGAGACAAGAAATCTTGAATTCTTGGATGCTTGAGTTCTAGGGTTCTTGGGTTTTTTAAATCATTTATTCTTGGATTATTGAATTCTTGAATTCTTGAATTCTCGTGTTCTTTAATTCTACCATTCCTATATTTCGGCACTCTTAAACGTTGAAACTCCTAAGCTCTGAACTCTCATACTCTGAAACTCTGAAACTCCGAAACTCTGCAACTCCTAAATTCTTGAATTCGTAGATTCCTGAATGTTCATAAACCCAAATATACAAATTTCAAAGTTTTCAAACATACTTCAGTATCCTGAATCTGTCCCGCACATGACACGCATTGTGAATGCCAGTGCCAGTAACCTGATCTCCGGATGCTCGATCTGTCCATCACAGCTTTAACGCGTCTTACTCTTCTTCCTTTCTTTTTCGTACAGTTCTAGCCACCTACCAGCCTTGTCAATCTTGTTCTGTGTCTATCTCTCTATCTAGTCTCCCTTCTTTATTGCCCGTACAAGCACCTCGACAGAGAATCACGAGGATAAAGTTCGAACGTCTTCGTTCCCTTGTGTGTTTCCCTTCAGTGTTAAGCATGTCACAAAGATACCTCAACGTTAACAATGGCGGATAAACTGCGACCGGTGTCCCATGCACGTTGACCGGACCTAAACTAGTCACAAGTAAAGAGAACCATATATATATACGACGGTGAAATTACGCAAAAACCCGTCATTCGCTAACGCGAGACAGCCCATGAAACTTCTATTAAACATAAATTCATACAGCGAACTTGATATTTCTTGTTTCTATCTCTCCGTTCGATCGTTTACATAGAACAATCCGCGTGAACGGGCGGGAAAGAGAACTCATAAATAATGCATAATGTTTTTCGGACGTTGGCTCATCCCTCAACGAAGCAAGTTCCGTGTCCTCGTTTCTCCGTTTCCCTTTCCTGCCCCTCGAAACGACCCTAACGTTAGCCCAGCATTTTTTTTACCTTCCTCCAGGGACTGCGCGTCGATGGTTCCCGGAATCGCTTTTTCCAATTTCCTTCGCTACCCGCTATTTAACGCATTTGAATAACTTGGTCCGCGTGAGAGGAGCACGCGCCTCTCTGCTTCTCTCGCATTTGCGTATGGTTCACGAGGCATGGCTGTAGAGCAGGAAAAACGAGGATAACAGCCGCCGATGATTGATCACCGTAAATCCACCCGCCTTAAAATCATCCGTATCTATATATACATATATCCCCAATGTCCGAAAAACATTCGTTGCTTAAGCCACCCTCCGACGCGAATACGAAAGAGGGTTGGCCAGTTGGCCGCGATCGAATTTTCTTCAACACGACGGTATATTTTCTGGAGAGATCGAAACGATCGGATTCTAACTCCACCGGGATTCTCGTCCAACTGTTATATTGCAATGTTTGTTACCGAATTTGTGGATCCGTCGAAAGGAAAATGTAGTCTGCAAGGCTGCCGTTGATTTCGCGATTAGCCCCTTGCACCGTGATTTATCTGATAGATACGTCAAACGTAACTAACTGTGGTTATGATCATACGCTGGTATGATGTTGGGACAAACGAAGAAAGTTAAAATCTTGTGTCTGCTTGGTATTTACTGATTTTGACTGAGCAAAGTGCAATTGGACTTAATGTAAAAATTCAAGACTGTTAAAAATGTAACAGAGGTTTATTATCCTTCAACTTTGAGTGCATCATGAACGTAGCTTGTCATTGTAGTGCAAGGGTTTAATGTTTGTCGGGAAAATGCGTTGAGAGAGATTTCTTTTAATTCGCATGAACATTTTTCGATTATTCGAATGCTGAGAAGAGTTGAGCGTTGTAGCAGATTTTGGAAATGAACAATATTACGTATTGACAGCATTTTTGAATTCTTATTATTACTAAACACTGTCAATTTGATATTATCTATAATGCTGTTGGTCCATAGTAATATTGTCAATAAATATTGAATCCAAGTCTTCAAATATCCAAAAATTCCTTTTCGATTATCGAAAATTTCTAAATTTTCACATTTCCAAGTTCTTAAATTGTTAAATACCTAAGTGACCGAATCACCGACCTTTTAATTTTGTAAATCCCAAAGATACCCATTTTCAAGTTTAGTTTATTTGTCGAAATAATGAAATTTACTAATTCGCCCAAATCGCATATTTCCAAAATTTCTGTGTCACTAATTTCCTATTTCCTAAATTTCTAAATTACCGAATTTCCTAATACTTAAATTCTCGAATTCTGAAATTTCCAAATTACAAAGTTTCAAATATCCAAATCGACAGTTTCGCAATCAACATAAAATATTAAAAATTATTAAAAAACCAAAAATAATGGTAATTGTATAATCATCTACATGCCGAAATCTATGCAGCAGGGACTATGAAAAATAAATGTCATTTAAATGATTGAAGTATATAAAAAATAAGATTGCACAGAGTTACAAGTAAATTTAAATAAATTCGTTGTTGCGCATCGATGAAGCGAAATTTAGTCAAGCTAGCAATTAAAACAAACGAGAAATATTAAACGAAATAAGTTAATATTAAGCTAAAAATTCGCTGTTTCTAGATAATGCGAAAGTATTATTCAATGAATTTGAACCTTTCAATTACAAATACATTAATTACATCACCATCAAATTCCCAAACCTGTTTCATCTCTCTCAACTCAGTTCTCGAACAGCCGAATTCAATTATCCGATCAAATTATTCCGATCAAATTACGTGCATGGAACACTATACTCGCAGTTTCTCCATTACAACGTGTCAGTCACGTGTAGCACCAGTTTTGACTCTATAGAGTACTTCCAAAGTGAATGACAGCGATGCGATCGAACGTGTCAGAGAGAAATCGAGTAGTGTTTGTTGAAAGAAAGCTAAACCCGTGATCGTCCAATGAGTCTAGGGACTTAGAAGGGGTTGGTGGTACTTTCAGGTGCCCTGGGACTAACGCCTCTATCGACCGGAGGCACATCACTTCACACCTTCATTCCCGAGCAATGAGTCACAGAACCCGAAACGAGAATCAAAACAGGAAATCGCAGCGATGTAACAGAGTAGAATTTGCGTGTGTGAAAACTTCCGCGCGTATGTAAAAATTCAGGGAATGTTCAGAACCAGATGGAGCTAGAACGGGCATAAATAACACGCAAGAATTTCAGAGAAATCTCACATTCTTCTTATTGATTCTATCGATGCTGATTATTCTGCAGCTGGTAATATTCTGTCTGTCATTTAATCTGGTGCAACGTGGCCTAACTTACATTAGTAGACCAAATAGAATGTACTAGCGTTGGTAGAAAACACATGAGCTACGCAAGTAATAGCTGATCAAGCCTTTAAAAATCTAAAGCTTTCGAGAGTAGGTTGCTCTGATAGAGATACTCCATCGCTATAATAGCGCTAGTATTCTACCCATGGATGGATCAAAAAATGGATCCTACACTTCAAATTAACTCCTAGTAAAGTTTCCTCTCTTCAAAGTATACCACGCCTGAAATCTTAGTATGACGTTAACACTACCGATGTAACCTAAACTTGAACTGAGTTTTGCAAAATTTTTAAAGTGGTGAAGAAAGGTTTTTCTAAGCACGCCGCTCGTATCTGCAGATTTATCTCCTTCAAGATCTTCTTCAAATTCACTCCTTGCAATATGAACATACATATCCCCAGGTATAGGGACGTAGAAGACCGTGAACATGTGCAACAGCATCGAGTGTTCAACTTCAGCAATAATTTATTTAAATTGTATGTGAAGAAACTACTTTATCGTAATAGAATGAGAGTGAACTCGCAAAACGATCGAGTAGAATACTTGTATCTTGGCGAAACCTTGATAGCAGAATCCTAGGTGATTTTGACGTCTTCTTTGATGGCCTACTGCTGCTTACCTCGCCCTTCTTCCTGTGATTAAAAATGCGACACAAGGTTTCATCCTGCTTCTCGTAGGATCGAGACTGCTTCACTGAACAGACGTAACGACGACTTCTTCGAATATAATCGCCACAACAAGTTTCCTATCGCCATTTTGCGACACCTTCACGTCTGAAGCGAGACAAGTCTCGCATTACTCTTTCGTGGCGTCTTCGGACGAATTTTAACCAAGCCTCGAAGAAGTTTCTCGCTCTAACCTATTCATCTATCTTATCAACATTCTGTCTGAAAAATTGTGACCTTGAATATACAGAATTCGATTTGGCGGTATAATTAAAAACGGAGAAAATCTGAACAAAGAAATAGACCAAAAATATGAACACAAATTTGTTTATACCCGAATTTATTTTCAAGAAAATCGAATTTTAAATTTTAAATATTTGTAAACAAAAATTATTTACAAGATGGAAAACAACAATTTCGATAAATTGTATGTCAATTTCGAAATTAATGGATGTTACTAATTTGTAACTGCAATTATTAGTATCACCGGTTTGTCTTTATAATTTACAATACATATTAGCGCTTACGTATATTTTCATTGTCGACTAAGTTTGTTACACATTAGTATGTATCTATTTAACTAGCACTACGAAGAATATTGAATGATCATAAATATTATTATTGATAATATAATAAACACGGTTAATCATCATACTTATTTAATGACCATTTAATTCTTATTTGATAACACTTACTAATAATTAAAATAATAAAAAAGGTGTTACGTTTATCATCTGTAGTGTGAATAAATTTATTTGTAGATATTTAACAAAATTTCAAATTCAGTCTTCTCGAAAATGAATTCATATAAACAATTTTATTCTATTTTGTAATTATATCATCAGGTATGTAACGCAGTGTATAAGTATGTATATCAACATAGTTATTGAAAGAAGTGTACGTTTATCTGGTCCATAAGTTACATTATTGATAGTAAAATTGTCGCATCTTTTCGTATTTTCATCAACAAACTTATACAACAATTTTCTATTATAAAACTGAGAACTGATTTAGTATTGCCGGACCGTTCTCAGGAAAATAATTACGAATGTAGTTGCTTACATAGTTACTGGTTGCTGCATATGTATATCTGTTCGAAGTAAATATTCATGGGAGTTTGCAGAACGGGGAAACGTTGAGAGTTGATTAAATTCGAAGTAAATCGGTTTCAATTTTGAACACGTATTAACCTAATTCTTATAATCTTCGCGCTAATTGAAATTTCCGCTTTCAACGGGCAGCGGCAAATTAATAGCTACCTCAATTCGTTAAATAAACGAGATATAGTGTGTCAAGTATCGAAATGTACTACCTTTGCTTCAGCTCTTTGCAAAAATCAAACGTTCTTAAATATTTTACCTAAAATTAGGTCGATTTCTCTTGAAGCGCCGAGAATATTTTTTTTTGCTTAATTTGTTATTAATTTCCTTTCGAATAATGTACGAAATTAGAATATGACACGAGAGTTTTCTTTTTTTTTTGGAAATAAAATTTATCACCTCTGTAAAAAGTTTAAATCTGTGGATATTTATTCGCGTGTATTTTTAAATAATTTTAGATTGCACTGTTTTGCTAGTGGATTTAAGGAAATTTTATTTCGTGATGAATAATTTCGTAAAATCAATTGGTTGTAATTATTAAGCAGGGTGAATTATTATGGCAGATCTAATATTTCTACCAAAGGTTAATTGTAGACAATTGGGTACCAATTTTTATTAGCAATCTTAGATGGTTCCGTATATAATTCTTCATTAAAAAATTCTGAATTATATTAAATAAGAATTCACACATTTGAATGTTTACAAATCGCTGACATAAGTAGGTCAAGACCACGATGAACCTGTCTTTTGGATGTATTCAATATTCTTACAAATTCAAGTACTTAAATTTTCACATTCACACATTCACACATTCACATATTCATAAATTCACAAATCCTTAAATTCTCAGATTTCCAAATTTCTGAATGTTCGAACTCCTTAATTCTCAAATTGCCAAATTTTCAAGTTTCCAAATTTACAAATCCTTCAGTGTCAACTTAAAATCCTTCATTTTTAAATGCCCAAAATTCTAATGTTTTTTAGATATGCAAGTTTCCGAATTTACAAATCCCTAATTTACGAATACTTAAGTTTCCAGTTTTGTAAATTTTCAAATTTTCGAGTTTCTTAATGTTCAACTATTCCAACTGTCTTTATAACTTCCAAATTCTCAAATTCATCAGCTTTTAATTTTGCAACTTTTAACTTTTCAAATATTTATATTTGTAAATCACCAAATTCGTAAATTTTTAAGTTACGGGTATTCCAGATTCTCAAATTTTTAATTAGCCAGCATTCCCAAATTTCCAATGTCAATTTCAAAATTCTGAAATATCCAAATCCCCAATTTAAAAATCCTAACATTTCTAAATTCAATTTCAAGATTCCAAAACTTCCAAATCTCCAATTTTCAGATTCCCACATATCCACCATCCTCTTGATAATGCCTGTCACGCAACTAACAGTACCTAACTACACCACAGTGATTATATCACAGTAATTACTACACGAGTAATCGTAACTAACAGTGTCCAACAATCAATAGCCGTTAGTAACTGTCAGTTACTTAATAACCTCCATAATATAATCACTGCAATCGGTATCATAATCGACACAACTAAACATGGAATTCCCGAACTTTTTAATTTTCTATTGAAAATTTAAAACATTCAAATTTCAAGTGTCTGGACTTAAAGATTTAAGAAATTACGGGATTGGGAACCAAAAAGTTTGGAAATGTGGATTTTGCGAAATTGTAGGTTTGATGAATTAAAAATTTATGAATTTTGTTGTTTGGGGGACAAGAAATCTTGAATTCTTGGATTCTTGAGTTCTAGGGTTCTTGGGTTTTTAATTCATTTATTCTTCGATTCTTGAATTCTTGAGTTCTTGAGTTCTTGAGTTCTTGAGTTCCTGAGTTCTTGAGTTCTTGAGTTCTTGAGTTCTTGAGTTCTTGAATTCTTGAGTTCTTGAGTTCTTGAGTTCTTGAGTTCTTGAGTTCTTGAGTTCTTGAGTTCTTGAGTTCTTGAGTTCTTGAGTTCTTGAGTTCTTGAGTTCTTGAGTTCTTGAGTTCTTGAGTTCTTGAGTTCTTGAGTTCTTGAGTTCTTGAGTTCTTGAGTTCTTATATTTCGGTACTCTTAAACGTTGAAACTCCTAAGCTCTGAACTCTCATACTCTGAAACTCCTAAACTCTTGAATTCGTAGATTCTTGAATGTTCAGAAACCCAAATATACAAATTTCAAAGTTTTCAAACATACTTCAGTATCCTTAATCTGTCCCGTACATGATACGCATTGTGAATGCTTCCATAATATAATCACTGCAATCGGTATCATAATCGACACAACTAAACATGTGTACAGTACATGGCGCACCCGGACATAGAATCTACATACATCAACGATCCTAGTTACGTCGCACATACTTTACGATTGACACTCCCAGCTGTACATTACTATTTATCATCCATCAGGTCGTTGGTCGCGATGTACTAGACTGTCAGCAGATCGATGGTGGTTCTTTAGAAACGCTCTTTCAACCCGCCGATATTTCCCCGCGCGCTCCACTTCGATGCACGATCGGTGCGCACGTGTCGTGCACGGTGTACGTGCACACAGATACCGAATCGAACTGCCGCCCTTTCATTGGGAACCTAACCGTGCAACTGTGGTAGGTCGACGAGGTTGGGGTTAGGGGTTGTACGGCGGGAGAGGTGCACCGTCGTATTTCACAGTCATTACCGTAACGTGTTACCGTGCGCGCTCGTTGCGCCACGCAATAAATCGTCGGTTACCGTTACCATGGATGGTGCACAAGGAGGGTACGGGTGTTCGAGGGGTGCTCGGGGGTTATTGTGGCTCCCCGTACACCCCCGCACACCCTCTCACAACCCCACAACTAACGGCGCACCACGATCTCTACGTAACAATCGTAACCCCTTTTTTCTCCCTTTCTCTCGTCCGCACCTGAAGTTTCCTCGTGCTTCAAATCGGGTGTCAATTTCTATGGCGTTCTCGCGAAATCTGCTCTATGATGAAATGTTCCTCCAGGAAGCGATCCTAAGGGGGGCCATCGTCCGTGGGATACGGGGTCCACGTTGATTAGTCGTCGCCGTACTGATCTAAATCGGAAGTTAGAGAGCTTGTTTGATTTTCAATATTTGATTGGAAGTGAGCAATTCGATGGAGGTAAAATTCGAATATATTTGGGTGAAAACGACCTGTCAGGAACAGACATATTCTCGTTTTTCATTTTATTATGGCTGCGGATTTACCGTAGCGTGGGAAGTAAACATGGACCGTGTGAACTACGGATTTGTTAAATTATTTGAATTGTTTATGGATTTTCATTGTTGATGTATTAAAGGAGGTAAGAATATTCGGAGAGTGGTTATAATAAAATGAAAGACGCATTTTTATTTATTTAATTTGAGATGTTAACAGTGATATTTATTTTTGTTATGAAACTGATGCATTTTATTACAAAATTAATGAGATAATGAAATCTCATTCATGTTTTTTTGGTAATATTAATGTCATCAATGTTTCGTTAATATGAAATAGTAGAATTTCATGTTAATTTAAAAATATGATTGAAATATAAATATGAGCTAAACCAGTAAAATTTCATGTTAATTTAAGAATATGATTAAAATCTAAAATATGAATTAAAATTTATAAAATTTCAGTTAGAATAAGAATATAATTAAAGTCTGTAGTACGAATTAAACTAGTAAAATTTCATACTCATTTTATAAATATAAATATTTCATATTAAATTGCTGAGAAAATTTGTTCCGTTATTTTCTTCGTAAAAAGATTTAATTCTACCGCCATTTGAAGACGCGCCCGATATAAATCAAAATGGCGGAAGATTTTGCGAACGTTCTCCTAAATATTACAAGCAAGTTGCGCACAGCGCAATTCAATATGTTTCGACGCAACGTTACTTCGTTCGTTTTGTTTCTCTTTCTTCTTTCTATTTTTCTTCTTACTTTATCACCTCATTTTGTTCCTATTTTATTCGCCCCTACCTGATGTCATTCTTCCGTTCTTTCGATTCTATTGATTCTCAGAAAATATGCAGATTACTGAGGCTGACCTAAATTATAGTGACCTTTATATATTATTATAATATTGTCATAATCCCTAATAAACAGACTAGTAATCTCTAGTGATAAGTACCAGTGATCTCTTATGATCCGTTTGATGAAGAAAGAGCGTATGAACATGAAATTTAAAAACTTCATTCAAATTCAAAAATAACATATCTTCAAATCGCGAAGGCGAAGTTTCTCTGCTCAAACATTTTGAACAGACGTAATTTGTTTATGAAACAAACATAAAGTCAGCAAATATTGAAAGCAGAATTAAACAGCAATACATGTATTATATGGATGGAGTTATACAATATGTATACAGGGAAAAGTTACTCAACATTTTATCTATGAAAACATAAAAATCATAAAAAGTGGAGAGGTATCTTGTAAAGTATAATAAATAATTACCTTATCTTTGAATGCTTCTAAAATAATAAAAAGTCACCAATTAGGTTATAAAAAAAGTGTCACTAAAGATTATTCTACATGTATTTGACAATATTTATTTTATAACAAACTTGAAGGTCAATATAGTTTGAAATGGTACCAGCAATCAGCATATTTATTGTGATGTACCATAAATTCGTTCGGTCACAAGTATAATCTTTCTCTTTGAAGATTCGACTATTTATATCACTTTTACGGTGATTCAGCCATTATAATATCTAGTTACAAACATCTCAAGCTAAAATTCGAATCGAACAGAAATATGTATTAACCCTACAGTTCCAATATGACAAACCAGGCTTATATTTTCAGCACAACTAAATTTTCAGATCAATTCTAATTATGACTTGCACAATCAGGTAAATACAAATTGTGCTTAACATATTAACTATTTGCACTCGAAAGGTGACTCACGCTCACCACTTTGTTTAATACAGAAATGTGAAACAGGCATTTTTTAACTAAATCTATAGTGTTGGACATATGATGTACAAACATAAAAAAAAACAGTTAATAGCGATAATTAATAATAGAGAGATAATAACTTCGAAAAAGTTCATCAAACATTTCAACCCAAAAGTGTTACAGTTATTATCAGCTACTAGTGTAGACTTAAAATTTTCCAATGAAGTGAGAAAGAAGAGAAAAGAACGAGGAGAGAGCAAACAAATTAAAAACAATGAATCAGTAACAAATCAATTAAATGACAAATAACTAGAGTGACGTTTATTATTTCGCGAGTATATCAATAGAGACCGACGGATACAGACAGACTTCCATTTCTTCGCTCGCATACAATATATATCCATCTTCCCGGTGTCCAGGAAACGAAAAACAGGGAGTGGGAAAAGGGGTGACTTTCCCCAACGCGAGAAGTCCCCATTTCCCCGCCAGCGGTCATTCGGCCCAAACTGTTGCTGGTGGTCCCTTCGGCACACGACAGTCTATAAATTACCGTAACAGTAATAAACCCAAGGATCGTCTCGACTTTTCAAACTACATGAGGAACCGAAAAAATACAACTATGCCAACCTCGGGCTCAATGTGCTTACCAGCTGAGTAAAACGGTCAAAGTAATGGTTCCTTGGTCTTTTATGGCTGCTACGCTGACCCTTCAATACGCTAAATTCATACAATCTAAAATATCGTCTACACTAGTAAAAATACTTTCGAGTGCAAAGGATTAACCTATATTCGTATTAACAGCGAATAAGCAGTTAGCAACAATCAGTTAGCTCTGAATGACGCGGCTGCCTAGAAAATTGTAGGTTAAGAGGTTATCGATCGAACGAATTTATGTTACAAGCCGATATTGTCCGTTTCCTTATAAAGATACACAAAATGATCCTATCCAAAGAAATGATTTCGTCACTGCACGACATCCACAATCTTCATGTCTGCCATTCGCACAGACGGAAATTCCTGCTAACTCGGTTTGTTTCTCTGTTCTTCACTCCAGAGTTAAACTTTGTACCGATGTACGTATGTTTCTTATGCACACCGTTGTGCTGTCGTGCCCAAACAGGTAATACACCAAACTGATTGTACATATTTTGGAATGTAGCTGGTCAGCGACGTGTTCGCCCTAAGAATTTCGAACATTCGAAGTTGACACGTGCCGTTCCGGAGATTTCACGGTGTCGTCGTGCACACGCGTGTGCACACGTCGTGTCCGCTCGTTTTCGGGACAAAAGGGAATCTCGTCTTCGTACGTGTTCGATACAAATACGTTCGGGATAGCATGAATACACGAATGGCGGTCGGGAAACGTCTTTGTGAACGCTAGATGGTTCTTTTATGCGACACGAGGCGTTTTCGGACCAGCGTGTACATACGCGCGTTTATACGGTTACTTATCGACGATAAATGCGTGCGTGTGTGCGTTCATGCATATCGCGATGCAGTGATATTGCCGACTGACTGTGCAACACCGTTCCTTTCAATTGATATTTCGTTTGCTGAAATCTATTACGCTGCAGTTGGTTGATTAATGATTTATATGAAGCGGAGTTGAAAAATTGCCACAATGTTTGCATTTTTTCTTTAATTTTTTATGGAAATCGCTATAACGATTTTGTGAAATAGATGGATATAATTGTTTTATGAAATAAACAAATATATGGGTTTTGTGAAATACGTGGATATAATGGTTTTACGAAATAAAGGGCTACGAAAATTACCAGTTTCTTACAAATCGTTGGATATATGGTTAGAGTGACCACTTATACCGTTTTATAAGTTCTACTCTAATTTTAAAATATTTGAGTATATATATAAAAATTTTTAATCATTTGCAGTGATTTTTAAAAGAATATACTGGAAATGCTAATTTTCAAAAACTCGTTAATAAGTTTCTGAAAGTTTCTGAAAGTCTTTGCAAAGAATTATTGATAAATTTCATTTCAAATAAATGCAAAATTATTAGAGCATAAGAATTACTATAAATTAAATATTGGTAATTAAAATTACTTATTTTCAACAAAATATTTATCTACGAATATAATGAGTTTTATAATCAACATGCTTTGTATCCGTAATGCTGGAGGGTTATATGAAAATGTTCATTATAAGTTTTTTACTCTGTGTAAGTAACACTATTACAAATGTTACCTTTTTAAGTTTGAATACTAACGTTTAAAAATTTATTTTTTATACGTATTTTCATTAACTGATTATTTTTTTAATAACGGTTTTATCCTTAATGAGATTAAATCAAATTTGATATAATGAAATATTAAGAGAGAAGCAAATTAAGACGAAAATATTTTTTTCTTTGGCATATTATTAAAATTACACTTAAAATTCGAAATATCAAATTACAACATTAAATCTTCACAAAAAAGTGTTATTACGATTATATTAAATCTTCAATATGGTTTTAAAATTTGGATTACTTTGTACCACGTATAAGCGTAACTGTTTCTATCATTATTAATTTTACTATTCTGTACAGTTATCGACAATACAATGCTGTATAAAGATATGCTGCTTTCGCACACACGCAGGGCATGTATACGTGAAAATATACATACTTATATATATATATATATGAAAAGAATATATATGTATACACGATTCATATACATAAGAAGAAGAATTATATACATACAAAAATAAATATAAATATAAATATAAATATAAATATAAATATAAATATATATATATATATATATAAATATACAAAGGGCACTATGTAAATTAATGTTGTTCATATTTGTTGAAATACGGATCGTATTGTAAATTGTCGATCTAGTATTAAATCGTTTCTACGATGACGATCAACCCGCCATTGATCAATGCAATTGACTGTCGCTATTGTAATACACAGCGTTATTCGTCGGATCGGTCTCTAATTTTTTTCATTCTCACCGTTGGGGAACACGATCGCCGATGTTCTGTCTCCCTTTAGTTTTCTATCTTCCGTATGATGTTTCGGGTGTCAAACAATCATTGTCGTCGCAAACAACGCGATATTGCGGCCCTTCTAATTACAAAAAACGATTTGACTGACAAGCTAGCTTTTGTTCATCCGCGATTGGTTACGATCGCCTGTTTGAAAACACGTTCGCCAATCGGCCGAAACGAGTACATTGTTCTGCTAAAGCTTTTTCGATTTCTATCGACGATTTTTTGCGAACAGTATAGTTAACGAGCGTGGTAGGCTCCTCTAGGGGAAATGGCGATGCAGGGAGCATCGCACCATCACCCGATGAATTTTAGTTGATCAATTTGAAAGTTTTTAACATTGGAGGTTTGGAAATTTGGGGATTTTGAGATTTTGGAATTTGAAGATTCGGCAATGGAAGGATTTCGAGATTTGTCAGTTTTGGGACTTGAAAATTTGACGATTTTGGGATTTTGGAAAGTTTGGGGCTTAGCGATTTCAAAATTTGAGTATTTCGAAGTTCAATGAACTGCGGGTGTAGGAGATTGGAAATATGGAAAATTGAGAAGTGGCGAAATTTGGAATTCCGAAATTTTCAGAACTCAGAGATTTGGAAATTTAGAGAATTGAAAATAGGTATATTTGAAAATTGGGAAATTTAAACATATAAAAATTCGAGTATTTCAAAGATGTGGGAATTTAGAGTAATCGAGGAATTGGGAAACTAAGAAAACTGAGAAATTGAGAAATCCCAGTATTGAAATATAGATGAATTGACAAATTAGCAATTTATAAATGTTGGAAACTGAAAAATTTGGAAATTGAGACATTCAGGAATTAGGGAGAACGAGATTTCGGGACACCGAGTAATTGGAAAATTAGGAAATTGGAAATGTGAAAGATTGCAAAATTTGGAAATTGAAAAATTTGGTACTTTTAGACCTAAAGTGTTCGAAAACCTGTAGATTGAAGATGAAAGAATCAGAGAATTTCAAAATTTATATATTTCTAAATTTGTGAATTCCTATGTTTTGAAATATGAAAATTTAAGACTATAAATCTTAGAAAATTTTTAAGTGAATTAGTTTGATAATTTAAAAACTTGCATTACCAAAAACTCAAAAATCTTAAAAATTTGTAAATATAGAAGTTTGTATACGTAAAAATTAAGTCCATATATATTTTTGAAATTTGAATAAAATGGTGAGTCTCCCACTCATCCGCCATTTCTTACCCAAAGGATGCCTGCGTTGCGCCCGACTAAATTGTCGACCGAAGAAAACGTGACCCATCGACGCAAGAAAATCTTACGATTCTCGCCACGCTTTTCGTTTCAATTCAATATTTTAACGACGCACCAATTGAAAGCTTTCGTTTTTCGGTATCAAACACGTGCACGTGTCGATGGGTCACGAAATTTGCAGCGGACCAGCGTTGGGAAAGCGTCAGCGAGGAACTGCCATCTAAACGAGCAGGATTTTCCCCGGGAACTCGTTTGTCCGAATATTTTTCACGATGAATCCGAGCGAAAATCGCAGTCACCCTTCCCCAACGCTGAGCAACAACGAATCACTGGGCCTCTTAATTGCGCCGGTATCCACATGCACAGAAATAACCGACCGACAAACAAACAAAAAAAAAAAAAAGAAAAAAAATATATATATATGTACATAAGAAAAAAATAAGAACACCATTAACAAACACCCTCTTCTTACGTGAATCTCTTGACCGGAAGTTACAAAAATGTTCACAGACGCATGGCTGGCAAACTCTGTGGTCCTCCGTCAAGCAAAGCGTCGTCTGCCTCTACCCCCATTCCATTAGGTACAGCTAAAAAACACAAGATCTATCGAAAAGAGAAACGACACACGCAGGCAACACGTCCATACACACGCTCACACACGCTCACGTATGCATACATCTGTCTCTATGTATATACGAAAATACACTCGGACAGAGCCGGTACACGTACACAGCACATGACACACACACGCGCGCGAACGTGCACAGGCACAGGCTCACCGCACACACACACGAGACTAGCTGCGATGCGAGGAAAAAGATTAGTTGCGAAAGTGCAGCGCTGCTTTCCGCAAAAAGTTTCACGTTCGAACAGACAGGAACGAAGGAAAGTCTCTCTGCGAGGATAGAAACGGGTAAAACACGTAAACACCGAACTGAGAAAGGGAAAAGAGAGAAATCGATGCTCGCGAGACGACGGGAGCCGTGAGCGTTTATCCGGTTGCCCGAAACGTCGAGCCCTCTCCCCACCCTGCGACGTTCTCTCTTTTTTCTACTCCTCCATTTCATCAACTTCTTCTTCTTCTCTCTTTACTGCTAGACACTGTAGGTAGTTTAATGTGTACACCTGTACCGTCACTTCGAGAGGAAACCATGACGAACAAACGGAAAAGAGTACAGAGATAAACGCACGTCCGAATCTAGGATGCCCAATGGCGTGGTTCTACGTGCCTGTTGCCTGTCGCAACATTAATTTTCATTTCTAAATAACAATTTCACTCGCGATTTCTTACTCTCGCTCGAATCGCTCTCTATAACTACGATGATTATCAAAAGTGCGACGATTTAATTAAAGCGATACTCGTGCAAACTTGTGTGAACGTATCAGCGTTCGATTTTTCTTGCAAAATCAATCGGAAAGTAAAAAAGTCGGACGACAGGACACGTGGCGACCAAGTCAGCCAAAGAAAATAGCCAGCAATAGCCCCGTGGAAGTATAATCGGCGATTTAGCGCGAGAGATCATTCTTGCCCTTTCGTTATTGTGCATGCGTATGCGTGGGGGAGGGAAGGTTGTGTTTGTTGCGAGAAACGAGTCCGTTCGATGACGTACAACAACGCGGTAGGTAGTCGCAGAGTGCGGGGGTAGACACTCGTGTGTAAGAAGTATGATCGAAGAATCACTTTTCGAACGACAATTGTGCGTAGGACGTTCACAATTGACGATTCCCGGCTCCTTTCTTTCTCTCTGTCTCTTTTCCCTGATTCCCGATCCTTCTCTTCTGTCTGTCCATCCGAGTCCCATCGCCGACCCCGTCAATCCGGAAGAAAGTTTAACGTGTTTCTCTCTTGTAGTCGTTTGATCTTTGTAGTGGTTGAAATTGTAGTCACGTTCTATGTAATCTCTAAGCTAAACACTTTTAATCGAGAACACTTAGCGTAGGTCGTATAGATATAAACGATATAGGCGTTTCCGGGTGTTCAGGCTGAAGCATCCTGCCGGTGTCTGACACGAGCTTTCCTAGATATATCGATCGGATTCGTAATTGTCACTAGAACCAGAACTAGACCGTCGCCTGTCTTCGTGTAACGAATGTCCCCTTTTGCCCGGCGTTAATAACGTTCGTGAAATAAGCTTCTATTTAATTGAACCGTGTCCAGAGTTTCTGCGAAACTGTGAAACTGAAAGTTGTCGATTGTGGGAACTCATTTCATGAACTTCTGGTTTCGACGTTTCGTTCGAACGTAGATCGTTGGCGTAGAGAAAATTTGTATATAAACGTTTAGTATACACGGCGAACGATGAGGAATCGGCACGATGCTGAGGCCGCGATACCGCTGTCTCTCTTATCCAGAGCAAATTACATATTGCTAAACGTAGAGTAAGGCATCCGCTAAGTTAGGCGAAAGTAAAAAACGTAAAAAAAAAGAGTACCGACCCTCGTAGAAGAGATTACTGCACCGAAGCAAACCGCCCAAAGACAGTTAACGAGAAGATTGTGCTTTTTGTATCGTTCTCCCGTTTACTTTCTACGCCTGTCCGATGTCCTCGGTCTTCATCCCCTGCCAACTTCCTATCGAACATTGAGAATGGAACGTAAAAGCAAGGACGGTATCGCAAAAAACAACGTATTTGACCCTCGTGCTCGCTGTTGTTATGATGAACGGCCCTTTTTTGGAATCGATCTTGTTCTCAACGAATTAAACTTTTTTCAAGCCTGATATTGCTCTCATATTCGGTAATAATTCTTTATCGACGTTGAAACGACATTTTCTTCTTTTATATGTACACGGTGTAATGCAGGGCATAATTTCAAAACCATTACGCGAATTTACTACAACGTTTTGTCAAGAAATCTCCATTTTCCCTCTAAACAGATAAATTGTCCAAGACATTTATATTCGTGATAATGTCCGTACTAAGTGGTCTGGGAAAAATCTCCCATTATTTTATATACGTATGTTATTATTTGTTATCCATATTATTTTATAATATACTTTTATTCAAAATCAAGTTAGTACACACAAATAGAGACAAATACTCTTTGTCATTGTTATTAGTGACAGTTGTCCGTACATTAATACCGAATTAGAAAATAAAAATTATTATAATATTATTCTAAAGTAGAAAATGAAAACTAATAGAATATTATTCCGAATTAGAACATGAAACTTTTCATAATCTTTTCTGAACTATATTTTCCTGTAATTTTCGCATGACTTTCTGTTAATTAGAGCTTATGTATCGTCCACATAAAAGGTAAATCATTGAACCGATTTGTACCTAAGAAGCAATATTGAAAGTCTTTGATTTTTTTCATTATGATTAATTTAGTTTGTTAGTATCGAGATAGAATGTTATGTTACATTCTGTACCACACCAACGTAAATACGAACAAAGTATGTAATAGTTTGTCATGCAAAGATCTGCAAGAAACGATCAACCACGGTGAAACACGCGCGTTAGTAATTAAGGCTCGATGTTAATTAATCCGACAGCCAATGCAATTTAATGCTTCCGTACCTTCTATTATCGTGCATGTCGAGTAAATTACACGTGATTCTCGGTGAAGGATCTCGAAAACAATTACTATCTATCTAGCTGCTTAACTGGCGTTTATATTAGGCCACTTTTGGTCAATTGATCGATTAGATTGATGTAAATACCTTTCTAATCAAGTGTAACATGTAAGGTATCTTACATTCATTATATCAGATGTTTAAAAATTTAGAAACACCTAAATAATCAAACTCCTCAAACTTTTAACTTTATGCACTTCCGCATTTTAAAATTATTATATTCCTAAATTTTGAGTTTTTCAACCTTTTGAATTTTTAAATTATTGCATTTTTCGATTTCCAATCCTCCAAATTCTGTCATTTTTGGATTATTACATTTTTAAACTTCTAGTTTCCCAAACTTTCTGATTTCTTAATTATTGACTATTTAAATTTTATGTATCTTAAATTTCTTAATTTTGAAATTATTAACTTTTTAAATTATTAACTTTGTAAACTTTTGAATTTTTAAATCATTACGTGTTTAAATTTCCAGCTTCCCAAATTCTGAAAGTTTCAAACACTCCTCAAATTATCACGTACCTAAATTTGTAAACTAAAAGATGTCAAAGCTCTTAGATTCTTCAATTTATAAGTTTTTAAATTTCTAAATTCTCCAATTTTGAAATTTGGAAGTTCCAGAATTCCCAAATTGATTAATTTTTAAATGTCAAAATTCAAAAATTCTCCAATTTCCATAACTAACTTCTCACGTTAGAAAGTTTCTGAATTTATAAATTCTAATGTTCTTCAATCTTTCAAACTTCCAAATATTTAATTCGCAAATTCCTAAGTTTTTATATTTTTCATCTTGAATTTTCTAGACCACCAATTCCTAAATTTTCAGGTTTTTACATTTTCATCCTCCGAATTTCCAAATTCCCTGGTTCCCAAATTTCCAAAATCCTATATTTCTAATTTTTCAAACTTCAATATATGCAAACTTCGAACTGCCTTACTGTCAAATAAAATCCACTCTACATTCCTAATATAGGACCACAAACGAAACAGAAAGCAAACAAAATACAATATGCTAATCGATACATTTATATAGGAAAAATTTCCTAATATAAACGCTGCTTAATAACCCGCAACGCAGCGGGCTGGGTAATTTCAAAATCAGCGGCCACAAAATTCGCCACAAAATAAATACTTGTTAAAACACAAAATATATACTTATTAAAAATAAGTCAAGATCGTGCCAAATAGTTCGTCGTGTATCGGCCTTGCTTTTCCGATCGTTCCTCACCGTTTCTCCCCGATATCTTTTACCCCAAAAATCTCCCAACTCGTAATATAGCACGAGTACGCGAAAGCTGTGATCCGATTTCGATTCTGTTGCGTTTTCGAGTCGTCGTTAACGAATGAGAAATCGTACGATCCCGTAAGGGAGACGAAACCGTGTTATCGATATCTACTAATTAAATTACGTGGATATACACGGATAGTAAAAGAAAAAAAATGAAATGGTGCGCATGAAAGAGAAACAGAATGTGTACGGAGTCCATCCTTGTCTTTAGCACCGATACGTTAAGAGGAAGCGAGGATTCACGAGGAGAGCAAATCAGGTCTTTAAATGCTCGCTTGCATGAATTATAATTTATCGATAGAGGCCAGCGACCAGCTCGGAACAGAAACGTTTGAAAAGAGAAGAGAAGAAAGAGAAAGAGAGAGACAGAACGCGAAAAGATGATAACGAAAATTTAGCGAGATCGAAGGGAAGTAAATTATTCGGTCGCTGGCGTATTAAGCTGACGCCAAAGAAATGACACATCTGTCCTGAGCTTATACATATATGTTAACGACACGATGCTTAAAACAATATTATTGATACTTTTATGCGTGGCTATAGTTCGCTCGCGTTAACGTCACCGTCCCCGCCCCTTTGTCGCGAAAACGCGCGAGATTTCCACGATTATGGTCGCTTCTCTTACTTTCGCTGTTTATCGTTTTTATACGCCTCAACAAACAAAGGGAAGGAGGGAGAAATTTGGTGCTGTTTTCAGTTCTTTTGTCGCGATACTCGATCAAAAACTACACGGTTAACGTTATCGAGCTATGGTCCGATTGTTGCTATTCGTAAGGTTGTTGTTATATCGCTGTGATCGCGCGTGGGTTTCTATAATACGTTGCCCGATCCGGAATCAGATCGCCTTTTGCGCTCAACGAATTACCATAATCGCGTCGACGGGGCACAGCAAAAGTGCCGCTAGAAACAAACGGCATCCGTAAGAATACTTGAAGACAGCGCGTCGTTCTCGTCACCTATTAGTTGGAAAATTGGGGAAACGTTCAAAACATTATACCGTCCATGATGTTGAAATGTTTATGGGTATCGCGAACCGAACTTCGATTTGGCATTTACGTTTCGCGGTTGAACCGTTCGAGTGATCACGACGATAAACGGGGGAGATTCGATAAATATCGATCGTCGTTGCTTTTTCAACCGTGTGTGTGTGTATATTGTATATATATTTTCAAACCGGTCACGATGTTGACGTCCCTTCACGATTCGAACGCTTTGCTATGTTGTTGCGTTATCGGGATTGATTTTTAATTGTAACCGCGGTGAGACACGTGTATTCACGAAAATTTTCTCAGGAAGTCACTTCAAGTTTTCTTACCAATGCTCACGGATTAATGTTCGACTCATTGGCCGACGAGAATTGTATATTATACAATGCGCGTATTATATATCTTTCTTGATGTAAAGTTTTTAAAAGAGACAAAAAAATACGACGCTTCTTCTTTGGAACCGTATAGATCGATGCGCCTTGAAAACGATGCTTGAGGGACGAACGAATTTTTTCCGAGACCATCCAGCTGGGTTCGGGCAATTTATTAATAAATACCGACGATAAGACGAGAAATGAAATTGATGAGCGGAAATCTGCAGTCACGAGAGTTTTGTAAACGTTTCAATGGGTACTCGGTGAAAAAAGTAAAAAAAAAAAAAATGATAATAATGATGAAAGAAAGAATGACGAGATAATGTAACATCCAATGTCCATCAGATATATCGCTCTCTGGAGCAAAATGAGAGAACAAGTTTATTTACACGTGCGTACATATTAACGACACAATGTAATGATTCGCTGAAGTTCTATTATTATAATGATTAAGGATTATAAATAATGAATGTCTGTAATAAATAAAAATTACCACGCAAACGGATAATGTTCAAAAGGGTTATAGAAACACTCATGATGTTTCGTGCTGGAAGAAGGAATATGTCATATGTGTATCGTGTAAATTGGAGTTATTGATCTATCACGGTTATCGGCATTATGACTAATTTGATTAAGAATGATATATATGTATATATCTTTGGATAGGCGTTATCGGATTAATACAGGTGTAGAAAGGATCAGCAGCCTTCTTCTAGCATGAAATATTGTTTGTCAAATTCGAGTTACTATGAGCTAGGCGCTACCCCAACGTGATTGGTACATTTATTTGTACTACACTACACACTTATTATAGAACTCACATTCAGTCACACAGATAAACCAAATCAAGTTGTACAATTTATTTTATATAAGTGTAATTTTCAGATATTCGTACGATGCTGGATCAAGCGTACGTTTTAAAACAGTGATGGAGAGTTACGTTTGTGAAGATGCAATTTTTCATCGTGTCACTTTTTGAATTCTTCAATTTATGGCTTTATAGATTCGGAAATTGTCGATTACTCAATTTGGTATTTATTTGTCTCCATAATTACGAATTATAAATTTTATACATTTTTGAACTACCAGATTCCTTAATTTTCAAAGTTCCAACTTTGTAATTTAGAAGTTGCAAAATTATTAAACTTCCAGATATGAAAATTTGAATACTTGGGTATACGAAACTTTTATTTTACATTCGACATTAAATTAGACCAAGTTTTTAAATTTTTAATATACTACATATAAAATATAGAAGATTGTAATAGTAAACATTCCCATTATTGTGAATTTCTGAATTTGACATTTGTTCATTTAAAAATATAGTATTTTCAAACTTCCGAATTCCCACATTACGAAATTTCTTAATTTTTGAGTCTGTGATTTTTTAAATTTGAAAGTTGGAAACCGGGAATTTCCATTTTCCGGATTATCATTTTTCCAAGAAACTAAATTTACAAAATTTTCAAATTTAAGGAAATTTGAATAGTTGGTAATTTAAAAGTTCTTAATGTTTATATTTCTAAACTCCCAAATTTCTCATTAGTAAATTTCAAAGTTAAACTTCAACAGCAAAAAATTTGAAAGTATAAAAGTTTCATAACCTGTATATATGAAAATTAAAAAATTTGAAATTTCTATATTTATAAATTTTCATATGAACTCTCAAGTGAATTATCAGATTTCGGTTGTTAAATTTTCATGTAAACTTTCAAATGAAATCACCAGATTTCTCCCCGTTCAAAAAGTTTCAAATTTCTGAATTCACATTAATTAATCCAAAAATGATCCAACCTCGATATTAAAAAAGCGAAATTTTTGAAGAGTTTAAATTATAGAAATGTTCGAATTTTATTATTTAAAAAGTAAGAAATTTTTAATTTATGTGTTTTACTTTAAACCTATGTTTTCGCCTCTTATATTCATAAATTCTCCGACTCCGATCTGCCCATCGCTGTTGAACCCCAGAATTAAATTTGACCATACAAGATAACAAAAATAAAAATTTGTTACACATTTACTTCTACATCAAACTTCTTCCAACATTTTTTTCGCAACAGATTGAAAATTACTTCATATCTTTCCGAGCGGGAACAAGAGCAACAAAACTCGCAATCCACCCGTGCGACTTGATCCAGCAACAAAATCGATGTTTTCCTGAAACTTAGAATTAATTTTACCATAATCTACTACACATCGAACTTCCATAGTCGCGATGTTCGGGGGAAAAGTGTGCATAATGTAAGATCAGTGATGTCTGTTGTTGAGTAGGAGCGGTCGTGTACCGCGCAGTGGGGCCAAGGGTGGGCCGAGTGTCCGTGAGCCCCAGCGGGGGTTGCACCGGTAAGCTTCAACCCCAAAGTGCCAGGTTGTTCCACCAAGTTCTCGTGTTCTCGCTCGTGTTGACGGTAACCGTAATCCGTAGTACGTAGTACGTACCCAAATTCCACGTATACAAACACCACCACACTGTACAAACACGTTCCATACATCCACACATCCACATTCTGTGCATATCATCCGAATTGGCAGTCGTATAGGCTAAGGGTGCCACCTCCGATTTCTGTCACCTTCAAGGTTATCCTTCTTAACACGTTGACTGCCATGTCACCCATATGCGGGTGACACTCAAATTTCTATACAGATTTAATTTCCGTATTATTCAAAATTTGTTCATCTTTCTAACTGTAAATACTCGCATTAGTTACTCGGAACTGTGAAGAACAAATATAACAAAGTGAATATATTTGGTAAGTTCTGTTCAAAATGAAAGTACTAATTAATGCAATTTTCAATTGCTTTTATGTGACAGTCATCGTGTTAGTCAAACCATCTCTGTACATACAGTATGTCTCTTTCAGTCTTCGAGTCATTCGCAAAAATTTACGAACAGTTTTATTTAATATTTTGATACATCGTTTAATATTTGTTGAAGATTTTGTAACATTCTTTTTTTAAATCGCGGGTACGTACTTCCAGTATTTGTATATGGTCATATATTTTTTTTCTTAAATTCAGAGTAAATATCGACAGTACTTATTTATAGTGGGCACATATATTTCTATATTCATAGTATTACTATATGATGGACGTACATATGTCTCCTTGAATTGATGGTGCATATTTACTGAATTCGTAAACGGCAGACAGATATTTTTCCTTAAACATGTAAATATTTTCAGTACTTGTGAATGATGGGACATATGTTATATAAGCTATGAAGTAAAAGCATGGCTGTACATTTCCATCTAAAAAGTTGCACCAACTTAAAGTTATTTTTGAATAAATTACACTGTCCAACAGTCAATCGACGTTTTAAAACCCGATCAGTGATTATTATAGTGTTCCTTGCTAGCGAAAAAACGGACTCGTAATCGGCGCAAGAAACGCTATAATAATCACTGATCCGATTTTAGTACGATGGAAAAAAGTTAAAATTTGTTGAACAGTGTTATTATAGTCGAGCTATAGTTGGAATAGATTTCGTGATACCCTTGAATCGAACAGAAAAGTATACATATTGTATATGTGTTGTGTACTATTCGAAAAATTATGTATTATACAGGGTGTCCCACAATTATGGTACGAGCCGGAAAGGGGTGGTAGGTGGGTCTATTCTGAACAACTCTTTTCTTTGCAAAATGTCGGATGAGGCTTTTCCTGAATAATTTAAAAATGAAGTCTCGTCCAATATTTTTGTAAAGGAAAAAGTTGTTCAGAATAGCCCCACCTACCCCCCCCCCCCCCCCGGCTCGTACCATAATTGTGGGACACCCTGTATACATACAATTTGTGTAAGCTAGTTTATTCTGTTGCATATTTTTCTTTTAGTTATTGACATTTAAAGTTTTAAACTCATTACTTTATATCAGTAGTATTACTATCACTTTATTAAACAGTTTAAGCAGAATATTGTCAAAGAATACCCCTTTAAACTATCTTCTTTTGCGCATATTTCGAAAACTGAAAGAGTTCACCTATTATGTGTACAGACAAAGGTTGATCACAAAGAGGACATGGTTAAATTATTTCAAGATCATTGAAATGGAAGATGACTCCCTTATTCTGGATAATTATGTACGTACTCCTTTCTATCGTTCGAGATCGATTAATTACTTCGAATGTTCTGAATTCAATCTTGTTTTGATTGTAATATTTTTTATTACAAGTATCTGTGTCGATGCGGTAATTAAAGTTTTTCGAGAACGCTTGACTAATTGTGTATAGCGTTGCGCAATTACGACATTATTATTCTATCGATACGGTAATTATTAATGTGTGTTGAAAATCGGCTGATCATCGAAATACGAGGATAATTAGCCGGCTGAAATTATAACGACGTTATTTTTCGTTCGTTTGAAAATCACGACGGGTAATGCGGACGTTATCAAAGGAGCCTTTGGTAATTATTGCATGTATATGAAATTTCAATTTCGTTTCGATAATTGTAGACAATTCAATGAATAAGAAAATATTTGAGAATGATCGACACTTGGTTGTTATTAATTTATGTAGTGAATTAAGAATTATGGGATAACCTGACTCTATATTATATTATTCTATATGACAGGTTTTTCATATGTTAATTAGAAATGATTATCTATCGATTTAATTAGAATGTTGCAAATATTTTAGTCTCAATAAAGATTATCATAAATTTTTCGAAAATTTGTTTTTGGAAACAGTGATGGGCATATCAAGTTTCCGCTAAAGAAATCACGGATATTAATGCGCTCAGAGATAATTAAAAATTTTTGAATTCTCAAATTTGAGAAAGTAGAAATTCTATACTTGAAATGTTTGAAACTTGAGAAATGTAGAAATTGGATAATACAGAAATGTATAGATTTGAAACTTTAGACAATGGAAAGTGCAGAGACATTAAATTTTGTACTCTAAGTTTCGAAATTTGTAATATTTAAGTGTCCCAATATGTAAACTTAAAATTTTTTTAATTTAGAAACTTAGAAATTCAGAAATTTTGCAAATTTGCAAGTACAATAATTCGAGAATTTGATACTTTTTAATGTGAACCAAATTGAAATTTCAAATTTGAAATTGTTAGTATTTGATAATAATTATATAAATTTGAGTATTAAAAATTTCTGAATTTGTAAATGTTTAAAATTAGAAATTCTGCAGTGCAGGAATATAAAATATTACATATTCAGATTTTCTAAATTTTTGTGTAGAAAATTTAATTTGTGAATGTGTATATAATATTGACTATTTCTAAATTAAAAAATTTCTACCTCAGAAATTTATAAGTATTACTTTCGATATTCGTCAATTCAAAAATTTGTAGTTTAGAAATTTGAAAATTTGGAAATTTAGTAATCAATTAAGGAATATAAAATTGTCAAAGTTCCAGTTTTCCAAAACTTGAACTATTAAATTTCCCAATCAAAAAATTTTGAATTTTTGAAATATGGAAATTTGATACTTCAAGAACTAATAAACTCAAAAATGACAAATTTTGAAACCGCGTTTGCTTACAAATTGTAGTATTCATAAATTTGAAAACTTGGAAATTTAGACATTCCTATATTTGGTAATTTGAAACATCAGAAACTTTATTACGTAAAAATAAAAAATTTGCAAAACTCCTATATTCCAAATTATTGAACTATTCAATTTCCAAATTTAGAAACTTTGATGTTTGAAAATATCAAAATTTACAAATTTTGTCACTGAAAAATATAAAAACTAAAACTTTTGAAGTTTTAAATTTACTAAGCAATATCAGTATTCTCAAACGCGCTCCACGATTATCCATCACTGTTCACAAACATAATTTTGATTTGCGGCAAAAAACCTATTACTCAAATATCAGATTTCATTTCGACAGCCAAATAACTATCCTTGATTTTTGAATGTAACCTATTATACTACATCATGACCGGTATCTATTCTACTTTAAGAAAGAAGTCCGAGTTCTATAGTGATCGCGAATTGACCCGAAAATAATTATTCGATTTCAACTACTAAAGCAACGTCCGAAGCTCATCGTTTTGAAATCACTTGAAATTGTTCGCGATGATGTTGAATCATACATTTCATTACACACACGCACATACGCTAGACACTAAACACGAAACCATAACCCTAACACGGTCCACGTTACTTGTTCTTAATTAATTGGATACGAGTCGTTGTTGCCAATTAGTTGTCTTAGGTACCCATAGTTCGAGCATTGTTGCCGATAGTGTTTTATATTGGATTGGTAGGTTTTTTTGGTACATATACTGTTATATATATATATTTATACACATATTGTATATTATTCTTATGGAATGCTTAGGAGAGAGAACGTCGTATTTGTTAATAGTTGTGCATCCGTTTTGTTCGTTGTTCCTCCTGTAACCATTTTGTCAGCGAGGCTGACAACGCGGGTCGTCACGAGGACGCTCGGGTCGTGTCACTCGAGCGTATATTCATGGGAAAAGAATGGGGAAACGGAGACACGTGGTTGTGTCTCGACGAAACGCGACAGAAATTAATTGCAATCGGGGCGGAGGAAACGCGCGTTTCTCCTTCATTCTTTGACGGAAATCGAACGGGAGGACACCGGGACTCGTTCTGTCGACTCGAGAAAGAGCAACACCACGGACAGGAAATCGGGTTGTTCCACTTTTTTTTAAATGCAATTGAATTGTGCTGATTCAAGCGAAACAAAAATCTGGGATACAAAATAGATTCGTCTGCATGGATCAGTATATGTTCTGAATATCTGTCTAAAATAGTATCGAGGTCACATAGAGTACCGAATCTAGGACCTAATCTGTTCAGTATCAAATCTTAATGCTATCAAATCTCTCCGGTGTCAAGTCTCAATAGCACCAAATATCTTTAGCACCAATCTTTAACAGTAGTATTGTAATATCTCTTTGCACACGAATTGTATTTTTGTTATTGATAGCAACTCTAAAATTTTTTTTGGAGAAGGGATTGATGAATTCTTTTGAACTCTTTGGCAGTTGCATATTTCACATGGAATTACCAATATGTATGAAGTGATACTCGCATGTTTGTCGATATGACTAACTGTCACGTCGTTATGCTCATTGAGAGGTTTCTGATAGTAAAATATTGGAACACTTGTCGATATTCAGCTATTTGCAGTTATGTTATATGAAACATATTGAATTGCGTGCTAAATTCCATGTTAAATTCAACATTAAATTCTATATTAAAATCAATGTTAAATTCTGTGTTAAAATCTATGTTAAATTCTATGTTAAATTAGTTTAGTAAGAAAAATATAAAGAACTTTTCGATATGAAAAATTTTTACATCTGTTGTACATACCTGTTATATTGACAGACATGTGACAAACATACGTCTTTCACAGTCAAAGGGTTATTGTATGTCTATAATTAATTAGCATCATTATCAGTTCCACTATGTTCATATAACAAATGTATAACGCTATACATTTAATTAAAAAAAAATGGCTGATTTTAAATTATTGCGTTAAATCAAATGATTAATGCGATTATCCTTACGTGTGCAAAGAGTATTCAATTATAGAATTTTTAAATTGATGTATTTTCACATTAATACTTACCGCCATACCAGTTATTACTGACTGACTCGTGAATTTATATTTGATCTAAATCAATTTTTTAATTTTAATTACAAGTTTATAACGCGAATTGAATAAGCTACGATATTCTTGTATTCTGTCAGACACGAATAATTAATAAATTACGTAATCAATAAATTTATTGAGAACATTTCTGTGAATTTAAAATGATTGTCTCTTGGTGCCTCTTTTCAATGCACTATTAACTTGCAGTATCACGTTATTTTTCTTTGCAAATTAAATAAATAAATTTTGTTAACAGAATATAATTTTCTTACAAAAACAAATATTATTTGTTCATTGTTATTTTTTTATTAGGTGTTACTCATTGATAATCCATCGTTACATCGGTATTAGTATGTACTATTTGATACCAGTGTAAAAATGCTTTTTTAAAAATTGAAAAAATCATACACCAACGAGTTAATTGAATTTCATTAATCTTTGATATCTACCTTCTTCAAAATCATAACTTGTTCTATTTTTACGTAACACTTTATGCTTTCGTCCTCGAGCGTTCGAGGAATATTAATATCGGTTCCATTAAAGAGAAACCGAGTCGACATCGAGCAAAGTGTCCTTCCGATTCATTCGATCGCGAGATCTTCCGTGCTTTTTCTACGGACGCGTCGAACGGAAAACACATATTTTACAGCAACCCGACTGAGTTTAATTCGCTGAGAAGTTCGTCGACCGGTCGCTTTTTCAATTACCGTTTTATTTCTTCAAACAATAACACGCTTTTCCATCAGTTAATCGATTAAAAGTTGAAGCGAAGAGCGTAATCAAATTTTGAATCTGTTAAAATTTAATAAAATTGTAGGCTTAATTAATCTCTTTGTAAATACAAATGACACAGGCTGTTTCATATAGATGTCGTCATGAAATAAGAATTTTTCATGAATTTAATAAAAATTATATCGAACAAAGGTTGATGTACATTTAAGTTTGTGTAAGTTTTATAAAGCAGAATATATTTATCTGTATTCTTTTCAGGGACGTAGATATAGATTGTTTTCTGAACGAAACTTAGTATGTTTGAAATATTTTTTATTATTGCAATCATAGCATATTTAATAACCATATAAGAAACAAGTTTCTTAAAATTAAGCGAAACTAATAGCAAACGGTGGTAGATTGTGGAGAGATGCACTTTTTTTATTATTATTTAATAGTTTGTGTCTTTTCGTTTCTATGACATGTAGACTAAAGATTTATATTGTCTCTAGTAAACATATTTAGATTCGATTATGCTACGGTTTAATACAAAAACTTAAATTAATATCCACGTGTCTGGAAAAAATGCAGATAAGAAAATATTAATTTACAAAATAAAAATTATGCAGGTTTAAATGTAATTAATTTTTTATTTGATACAATGTTTTGTAAAGTTCGAGAAATGTCTTGAAATTTTATGATGATACATGAGACACGAATAAGTATATTTAGTCTGTTTTCTTTCAATTCAAATACCTTTCATAACGTTGTGAATGAGTAGCAAATAATAAGATACTATTTTATATGATATAACAAAATGTTAATAACATAGATTATATTTTGAACTCTATAAATGTATGTCCAAAAAGGTTAACACGTTGATTAACATTGATAACTTTTCGATATTATACGGTAAATCTTCATTTCATTTAGAGCATCTCGTTTTATATCCTTCTATCAGTCTTAATTTCTTTTAAATGAAAAGGCAACAATTCCCAACAATTTTACATTACATTTTTGCATTGTAATTAAAAATGTAGCTTTAACTAATGTTTTTTTTTACATTGTACGTGTTAAATGTTACGACGTTACATTAAATTCTCTTAAATTTGAATTATTTCAAAGTTCACTAATGTATATAAATCATTATTATTTAATATTTAATTAAGATTTAAAGAAGTTCCTTAATGAAGTACGTTTGTGACTGAACGACCTTAACCTCTGAGTAGTCACGTGTCTTAAAATCATATGATCAATCATAAAAGGTTTGTCAGATTTCATATGAAGAACATCTATCTACACATACTTCCTCCAATATCCGTTACAATTGGTATGTGCAAACTTATGTTTTTTAAAGTGTAAGGAAGAAATGTCCTATGAAGTTTATTCCAAAATCTCGAAAAAAAAAACAAAATGTAAGAAGAACTTCGAACATAAATAGATAAAATCAGCTGGGGTCTACATTAATCCTTTAACGCGTTGAAACACTTCAAAATTCGAAATTTGATTACATAGTATTTTTATTTCTAACAAATGTTATCTAATATTTTTTAAATATATTACATTTATTTTTCATAGTTCTTGGCAGTTAATACTATTATAGTATTTCCAATTTGATAAACAAATACAAATAAACGCGCGATTCGTGTGGAATTTTAAGTGTTGACCTGTAATTTTCAATCTATAAAAACTAATTAATGCAACGTTAACATAAATAAAGTTAAAACCTCAGATATATTTGAAATTTGACTTTTTTCAGTTATACAAATTATTAGTATCGAACTCAATACTCGATGCTTATACAAATATGATTTAGTTCATCACATACAAACCAGAAGTGTCTAATCAGAGGTTAATTGTTTGAATATATTAAATTTGTGTCTAATCAAAGATTAATTATTTGTGTCGAAAATCTGTGTCCATTCAAACGTTAACCCTTTGCAGTCCTATGTCGAACGTGGCTCAACTTGGCGTTTGCCTTAAATCATAGAAATAATTTAGATAAATAAATGGGTTGAAACGTTTTCATTTCTTTGTCACTTGTAAAAAATTAAAAATATGTTTGTTACGCATCCTGCATTATTGGAACACATTTTATTGATATGACCATTTATTTTAAACTTAAAACTAAAGTAGAAAAAGGAATAAATAAAGTATGATACCGAAACTGGCTTATAAAATAATCCTTTGTCTTGACGAAAGTTAACATACATTTTGATAAAAGCTTCTCGGCAGTTTTTGTAATTTAAAATGCGAAATTTGTCCTGAGCCATTCTCACTCGTTTCGTAAATCTAGTGTTAAGGAGCTGTATGTAAAAGAAATGAAGGACCGCAAAGGGTTAATAATTTGAACATTCTAAATCTGTGGTGTTCGTAGAAGGGTCATTCCACGCCGAATCGATCACTTTTTGACCTCACCATCTGCGATTTTGTTGTATTCAAAATATGTTATAGTCTATGTGAAATTAGTGGGAGTATATGTCATCATTTTGCCGATTTTGAATTTGTTTAAGAATTACAAGCCTTCAAAATTTGCAGTTTTTGCCTATTTTTGTGAAAATAGACATCACTTACGAATTTTTTTCTCAAAGACTACTAATGCGAATGAGCTAAATTTGTTTTTGTTTTATTCATAAAGGATTGGGCTACTATAAAATATTTTTTCTGACTTCATTAATTTCTTATATAATATGAAAAAATTTAAACAAATTCTTTTTTTAGGTTTTTCAATAAAAATTATACCTGATTAAAATTTGAAAAAAGTATATTATATTCCCTGAAGCTTTCCCTTTAAAATAAGCCGTTCAGAATAACGAATAATCGAAATTTAATGTCACAATAAGCTGGAAAACGACGCGGTGTACCTCCGTTTCACTCCATCTACTCATTTAAAAATTGAAAAATGTCTAAACTTCAAAATTTAAAAAAAATTGCCATACAAAAATCATTAGTTTCTTTGCAATTATATAATCCGACCTGCAATATATCCAAACTACAATGTACATTTTAAATATTAATTAAAAAAGTAGGTAAAAGAAATTCAAGAGTGCAAAGGGTTAATACCTGTTACACAAAGTCGCGGAGATAAAAAATAGTGTGAAAGGAAACACATGAAAGTGGCCACTTAAATAAAATAGCTGTAAATTAATAGAGTGGAAGTATAGTGGATCGTCGAGGCATAGTTTAAAAGGAGCATCGTAAGTAAACAAGTGGGGCTTGCGGGGATAGCCGAGCGCGCTTCGTCCCCGACTCGGAATCCGAGGTACTCGAGGATCGTGGGTTCAAGCCCCGGTCCCGGCGATTCGGTTTTTTCGAAATACGAAAAATAAATTCATAGTACAAGGAGCTCGGGGAGGAGTGGGGAGAGTGACGTAGGGACAGTGGGATAGTAGGAGTGGGGATGGGAAGAGTAGGGGACGAGAATCGTAGCTCCTGAGGCTGTGGTGATTTTCTGATGACGTCAGGAACTAGAAAATGAGAGCGATCGACCAATCGTGGCCTATCGCGAAACCACGTGATAGAAAATCACGTGACTTTCAAGGCCAAGGAACTAGGAAATCGGAGAAATATTCGTCTGAAATTTGCTTATAAGCAAATTTTCGAGCCTCCAAGGCCGAAGCCGAGGAGTGGGGGAAACAGATAGTGGTAATGGGGATAAGGAGTGGTGGGGATCGAGAACATAGCTCCTCGCAGGCAGATTTCCTATCGAAATACAATTGAAATTAAATTTTTTGATGGTTCAATTCCAATTTTTCTTGACGACATAATACGTATACTTTATACTTTAATTTTAATAAGGATCGGCATGTTAAAAGGAGCATTTGTTATATTTATTTAAACAAAAAAAGAAGAATCATTAGCTGACACTGTCGTACAAACACAAACGCCAGTGAACGTAGATTGCACGAATCGCTTGCCTAAAACGGAGGTACACCGCGTCGTTTTCCAGCTTATTGTGACATTAAATTTCGATTATTCATTATTCTGAAGGGCTCATTTTAAAGGGGAAGCTTCAGGGAATATAATATACTTTTTTCAAATTTTAATCAGATATAATTTTTATTGAAAAACGAAAAAATAGAATTTGTTTAAATTTTTTCATATTACATGACAAATTAACGAAGTCAGAAAAAATATTTTATAGTAGCCCAACCCTTTATTAATAAAACAAAAACAAATTTAGCTCATTCGCATTAGTAGTCTTTGAGAAAAAAATTCGTAAGTGATGTCTATTTTCACAAAAATAGGCAAAAACTGCAAATTTTGAAGGCTTGTAATTTTTAAACAAATTCAAAATCGGCAAAATGATAACATATACTCCCACTAATTTCACATAGACTATAACATATTTTGAATACAACAAAATCGCAGATGGTGCGGTCAAAAAGTGATCGATTCGGCTTGGAATGACTCAGAGAAGTCAACGTGTTAATCGTGATGGGCTCAAGAATTCCAACGGTATCGCGACCCGCAGATAAAAGGTCCGAGTAAAACGAGAAAACCCAGGTAGTAGTAGAACCGATTTAACGTTGAATTGAGAGTAAACTTATCGCGAAATCCATTCACTTCTGACTTCCGTCGATATCTCGCCGCGTTGCCTCTTAATCGCCGGTATAATTAGTATTTCAGACAGGAGTCGAACCCTCCGCGACTGTTAAGTATCGAAGAAGCGATTTAGAGGCGGCCGTCTCGAACGATTTCGTCCGTGCGTCGAAAGTTTGAATTACTTTTCCTCGACTCTTTTCAATCTCCTCCGCCCTCCGCCAACCCCTTCTCATCCCCCTTCCTTGTCCGCCCTCCCGTTCCCATTGTTCGTAATGCATTTCTGTTTCTCCAAGCGAGTTCTGTTTACCCGAATTGATACAGGACTCGCGAAACTTTTCAACGAAACTTGACTTTCTTTCCGACGTCTTTTCCACTTCGGCTTCTTCGATATCTTCTGGCCAGTAAACGGCTCGGACCGTGATCGTGTTGGACCAAATTAATCTCTCGCGTACAGGATGATAGACTCTCTTCCATTTCGATCATCTAGTCTCGCGTGCTAATCTTTATCGTCGTTGCACCGGGTCCTGTGGTAAAAGTGGACAGGTGCGATAGACGCATCGCTATGAATATTCTATTCGAGTTACTTCATAGAGATTGCAATAACGAGAACACATTGATACAGCGCGTTGCATAAATATATCAACCCGTTCTGTCTTTTTTAATCTGAGTTTTCAAGCGATGTATTCTATTACCCTGTATTCTTAGCCAAATATTCATTTGTAATGTGCAAAGAAGAAACTATATATAAAATATTTGGTGTATTAATGTAAATATTCAAATGATTTGCATCAAAACTAATTTTTAGACGCTAATGAATATATATATTGCCGAAGTAACATAATTTTAATATTTCGTGTACAAAAATACGAAAATATTTTATTATATTTTACCCGAAGTTGTTCCATATATCAGCTATTGCAGGGTTTTATTCGTACTACATTGGAATACGTACAATTACTCCAAAAATTCGTTCATAGTAATGTTCCCCATATATTTTCTATTGGATCAACGTCAGGAGAATATGCGATATACACTTAAATTTATATTCAGTCTGATAACCAAATATTATTCTTGCCATTACTTAATGCATCTACTTTACGAACCGATGCATTATCCTGCGTGAAAATTACATTTTTATTGCGGTGTTCTATCCAAAACGACCATAAATAATATTCTAACGTATAGTACAATTGCTTATATTTTAATCACAATTACTAATTATTATTATTAATGCTATGGAGCTTTAAATACGTTCACAATCCGGGCACCGCCGAAGTTCCAAGCAAAAAAATATTTCACGTCTTTTTTGTATATCGTGCCAATACGGTTTATAACCATTTATTTCGTCCAGATTGAATTTTTTCTCGTCACTAAATAAAAAACAAATTGTAGCTACAAACATTGGTTTCTTATAAAACAAGTATTTTTTATTAATATTTTCTTAATCTGTACTTGAGTTTGCTTTAGGTTCGACAAAGGTTCTATGGATACTACTTTTTGCAACATTGAATTTGCAATAATCTCGCAATTGAACCAATGATATTGTCGAGTTAGAAATGAAATTTAAAATGTCATCAATCGTAAATTTAAATTTTACTAATTGTAAAATTTCACGTTTATCTCGAGACACTTGTGGGGGAAAGGTTTGAACATTTTCACTATATTTTTCTAATAGGTAATAATAATTTTTAAACCTATTCGTTTCGCAATAGAGCCATAACTTTTACTTTCAATGCAAAAAATTGCTATTTCTCTCCTTCAAAGTTCTTCTCCACCGGGCATTTCACTAACTTCTATAAACGAATTGTACGAATATAAAATGATACAAATGAAGAGATCATAATGAATCTGTTTATTTACGAACCGTGATGGAGAGAACACAAGAGAATATGCTAGGTTGGTATATTCATGATACGTTCGATAATCAGGTTTTATGTAACCCAGCTTAACATTTACGTTAATGCACCAGTTTACACGTATTAACGTAGTTGTTAATAACAAATCGTTCAATACAATTTGCACGTGTTAACGTAGTTGTTATTACGTGTAAATAGTTTTGAGCGATTTGTTGTTCACATTCTACAAATTAGTATTTAAGAAATGCTGACTATAAATTTCCTACCAAAAAGTCAAATCAGTGAAAAATAAAGGGTTGGTATATTTATATAATGTACTGTACTATTGACTCTTTTATACATATATGACAGCTAGCGTGAAATTTTCCATCTCAACTGTAAATTTCTCCAATACTTTGCTCTCTACGTGTGGTATTCTTCTCTATAGTTTATCTAGACTAGCCTAAAAAGTAATGGTAACGGAAGACTTTTAACTAACACGTATACATAATACATGTCTATACTTATATATATTATATTAACTGAAACCTGTATCTCGTACTGTTGGATGATTGCCTAGCTCATAGTAAATAGATACTATCCAGATATTTCCAGTTCTACTATTCGTACGAGTAAAGAAGCCTAAGCCGCTTCTGTTAGTTTTCACTAGAACTTAGACTCTAACATCTATTAGAGCTGTTTTTTCGGTACAGATGTAAAACACCGAGCAATCTGTGTACGATACGTGTTTGTAGCAACGAAAGGGAACATCTTCGAGTCCTTTCCGAAGGAATTTAAATCGGTGTACGAGAAAAAGATCGAATCGTGGCCGGTCTCCGACTCTCTCGTTCGCGGCCATTGTTCGGATGCATGCGTTCCGACTTCCGATGTTCGTGTAGTTCTAGTGAAAACTGAAATCCGTACACGGTTAACGGCACGAAGCTTTTTCGTTGGGCCGACCCATAGACGTCAGTGCCGCACGGATAAAGTCGACGAAGGTGGCTCGTTTTCGTTTCGTAATCGATCGTTTTCGCGTTCCTCGAGACTGTAGGTCCGCACGTTTTCGACCGGTAACGCGGTTCATTCTGTTTCTTTCAACCGCGAAATCGTCGGTCGCTCTATCTCGTCCTCGGAAACGAAGCATTGTTCTCGGCCACGTGCAGCCTCCGTCCGTGAAAACGTCGCGAACGCGATTTTTGCCAGCTCGCACAGCTGGCTAGCTTAGCACCGGCTATGGGTCACTTTGTACCGCGACGGACACGAATAAATTCGAATCGAGTAATCGCTAAAGAGGAGGGCAGACGTCTGGGACAGGACTGTCGCCGAGACCGATGACGAAGACTACCTCGAAGATGCAGTCACCTAGGGGCGAGTAATCTACCATCTACCTAAACCTACTGTCTCTTAGAAACGTCGTCGTATTTATACAGTGGTTTTATTATTATTATTATTATTATTATTATACATTACTCATAGTAACCAGATATTTAGTGTAACCACGACGGGACGATGGAATGCTGTTGCTCATCAAATTCAATCGTCGCCTCTCACGAACCGTTCGGAGCGATCCTCCCGTCGTGGTACGTAGACAACTTAGAAAACTCGAGCTGATCGGATACAAATAGTCTATGGTTAGAAGCAGTCTGTAGTAAAAGAGATTCGTTGTCAAATTGACTCTTGTAATTTAACAGTTTTACAGTAATTGATCTAGTTAACACTTCGAGATTGCCAACTGAAACGTTTCATAACGAGGGGAACGTGTTTTCGCGCTTCCAAGATACGTCCCAATTTAATTTGTCCTCTTTAACGCGATTTTAACAAGAAAGTTGGCAAACTTAACGGTGTTTAGGATACATAGTGAGAATTTCGAATTAAAATAGAACACGTCGACCGACCGTAAAACAGTATCTTTATTCGTTGAACGAAAATTTTGAGTGTCGTCTCAGTTTGATTAAATGGTTATAGTCAAAGTAGTACGGGAAAGACGAGGTTGAAGGTCGTAGTGTTTGTCGATCATTCGATCACGATCTTCGATGTCGTCCTTTCTATAGTTCATAGATTAATTTAAATAGTACAGTAGATTAGTGCGTAGATAGTATGAGAGTGATACCTTTCTTTTGTGTGTCGTGTGTATATCCGCAGACTTAACTGTCCGTACCTTTTTAATACGTATTTTATATTATATTTATATACATATATTATCCCTTTCTATTGTACTGACCATTACCTGCTGTATCTGCGAATAGTATGTTTTTTGGGTACATTAGTACTTCTAATACCTTATCACCTCAACTGTTACTGTTTTTTGACATATATACCGTTGGAGTTTTAATTGGCTACGTTGGCGTAACCGGATACAAAACTAAGGTGGGTCTGATCCCCCCAAATTATTCGATATTCAAAATTTAGAAAACAAAGTTCTAATTTTTTAATTTTCAAATTTGCAGATTTCTAAATGCCTTGATGTTTAAAATACACCGTTTTAAGTTGGCAAATTTTCGAATTCTCTGATCTGTTAAGTTTTGATATTAATTACACCTTCAATTTATCAAATAGTTAGATCATATAATGTTCCAATTTCGGAAATTCGAAATCCGCAGAACTTGCTGATTTATACACAATCGCGTTCCCGAAGTTTCCTATTTTCAAATTTATAAATTTGTAAATCCTTGAACTTTTCCACTTCCAAATTTATAAATTTCCGAATTGTTCAATTTAAAAATTTTGTAATTTTTAAGTTCTCAAATTGTCAAATATCTATCTCCTAGTTTTAAAATTTGTAAATGTATAAATTTATATATTTACAGTTTCCTAGACTTGCAAATTCCTTAGTTTCAAAATTTTTTAATTTTCATGATTTTGGAATAACAGAATTTCAGATTTCGAAGTTCTCATATTCACAGATTTCTAAATTTCCAATCTTTCAAGTTTTCAAATTACCAAGTTTGCTAATTTTAAGAACTTAAATTTTCAAATTGCTAAATCTCTAAATCGTCAAATATTCAAATTCTCAAATAATACAATTCCTGAATTTTCAAATTGTCAAATACCTAAATTCCCAAATCCTCAAATTCTCAAATTCCTAAATTTTTCAATTCCCAAATTTCTATATGTTTAAATGATTAATTTATGTAATATTATCACTTCCTAATTTCCAACTTTTCAAAATCTAAATGATCAATTTTCAACATTTCAATCTTCAAAATCACCAAATTTCTAAAACTAGCAAATCCTTAATTTTTCAAACGTTCCAATCTCAAACACCCAAAATATCAAAACTATTTTTTCCAAATTTCTAAGTTTACAAGTTTCCACGTTTAAAAGTTTTCAAAAAAAAACCATTCAATCATTTCTGATAGAGAACGTTGTTGCTAGCAAAAATATCTAGGGAACTTGACCCACCCCAAATTATTTACCCGTTACGCCAATGGTTGGCTAGTGTTAGAACGCTAATTAGTTAATCTTAGCCGAGTGAGACACTTTGAACGCGTACGTAGTATTTCTTAGAGAGTTCTGGACTCGAAGACACTCGACTATTTCACCATTACACGATATATAATATGTCTATCTATAACATACGTTCAAGGTTCACGATTGTTAACGGTATTATCGTTAGATACGTGTGTGTAGTTTAGGATGTGCAGATTAACCAATGTTTTCTTTGCTGACGCTTCAAGTTCTCGTCGCTGCACGAGGGCACACTAATTAACAGCCCACTGTTAATCAACTTCAGCTAACCAACATTAATCATCGACGTCACTGTTGGTCGATCGCGTGATTTATCAAGTGTGTTGCTTTGTCGAAGTACGCTCGACACTTTTCTGGGATACCAGTGAACGAATAAGTTCGATCTCCAGGCATCTCTCATTAAAAATTCACGACTCTCTAAGGATTTCTCGCGTAACGAAACTTATCATTTTTCTTATGCCTCATCATTTCATAAACCATTTCCATATTTATTTCGCCTCCGCTTGTATCACTAATAACGCTCACTTTAACCCGTGTCAATATCTCAAGGAGACGTATTCTATCAACATGCCGCCACGCGTATCTCCCGATATTCTTTCCGGATAAAAGGATTCGTGACACATACACAAAAATATTCCTTCGCACAGAAGTACACACGCGTGCGTTTTACCTTCTGCTCCAGGAATCACCGAGATTCGTATCGATCCGCCGACAATTTCGCTGTTCGTGAATATGGAGGAATACGCGGATAGCGTCGATCGATTTCCATTTTTCATCCGTTTAGAGAGTTTATTCATGAATTCGATTGAATCAGCGGAATTGGTATTTCGATTGCCGGCGAAAATTTTCAAATTTCGCATCGGAATATCCTCCCCGAATATTAACCGGGCCGACATTCGGCGCAATTAACTGAAAATCGAATACGAGCAGATTGACAATTTCGTTCGTTCTATAAAGAGTATTCAAAACATGATCGAAATTAGAAAGCCCGATACCGTTCGTCGGCCTCGTTTTTCGTGCCTGGTCGGCGAATGGATCGTAGAATTAATTGCCCTTCGCGAAACGACACGGGACTGGGCAGCTCGCAGTTGCCCGCTTGAAATCGTTCCGCTGTCAGCGTGTCACGGTTTTCTTGGCCGCCGATATTTCATATCCCACCGATGGGATCGCGCAACCCCCGATCGTATCTACGTCAGCTGGAGATACACTCGAAATAGATGAACTCTTGGCCTAGATCTTCGCGGGTCCGTCGTTTCGTTCAAAACGATCGAATCTTGCCCTCGAAGAATTTCGACGGCGTTTACGGTGCCTGCCGTTCGCGCTTTCGAGCTGCCTTTCCGTATGGTTGCACATCATGGCCACCATTTTTGGACACCGTCCCGTTGCCGTATCGACAGCCGCATTCCCGGAGAATTTCCGACGCCCACAAAACCGTTCCAGCCATCTCGCCACATGGCTGCCTTTCTTTTTGCGGAACGTCCGATCAACGACTGCGGGCGAGGTTTTCGGTTCATTCGTCATCCGTCTGACAGCGCTCCGATTTTCGTCCTTTTACCGCTCTTGCCCTCAAAGTTACAACAGGGACGAGCTTCTATTGTTCCAGCATTTCTATCAGCTTCGATGTACTATTCTTATCGCGGACGAACGTGTACGTCTACACAGCCAGCTCGGGGCAAGGATGTTGCCTGCGGGCGAAACATAGGGCAACTTGAGCATCGATTGTCGGTTGGGGATAGTATAGGTCTACCGGAAAGTTCTGTCCGTTTACGAAGAGGAAGAACATTTTACAGTTTTTAATGCATTGAGCCCTTTGTACCCGAAAGCATTTTTATTATTGGCAAAGAGCAGCCGCGAAATTTGGTGTTTCGTAATCTTCGCGATATCGCCATAAACCAAAGATGGTCGCCCAGAGCGTGTCTCGTCACCCAGGTCGAAAGCACTTGCTTCAAATGTCTCGAAACATTTCCTACGCATTCTATCCATAACAGCATCTCCACCGAAAGCTTTTAACCCCTTGCACTATGTTTCATTCGGCAAATGCGTCAAACATAACGAAGTATTCGGTGCTATAACTATGAAACGACCGAAGAAAGTTCGATTGTCGAGACTATTTTGCATTCAGCAATCCTGAACTGTGCAAATGAAAATTAGACTGCAATTGAACATTAATCCGTGTTAAAAATATAAACGAGGTTTGCCGTATTTGAACTTCGAGTGCGTCACGAGTGTAACTCGTTATTATAGTGCAAGGGGTTAATAAATTTCGATGCACTTCGGTAGCGTTTCTACCTTGTTGAAATTCATACAACATACAGTTCCACGAATGAACTTTATCGGTATCCATGTTTTAAAGTGCAGTTAATTTCGAAGAGCACATGTGTTTAAATACGATTATAAAGAGGCACAGCCATATATGGCCCAGAAGAGCACGCGCATACATGTTCAAACTCGAAACGAAATTATCGGATAGAACTTTCTGGTAGACCGCTATAGTTAGTATATCTAACACTAGATTTACGGAACTTCAATGACCACTTACTCCCAAACTGAAAATGAACTATAGAAATAAGTACATAATGGATAATATATAAACCAGTTCATAGAAAGGTTCTTTATCTCGATGATCATTAACATGGATTTCGACATAGGCTCTTTAATAATTTCCGTAAGTGAAATTAAGAAATCTAAGATCCGTCATTTTGACGGGTTCCGTAAATCTAGTGTTAAACACTGAGACCTTTTTTATTGATATCTTCTTGTGAGCTCTTCACGGTTAAATTAACATATTCCCCACAGGCGTGTGTACTTTCGATATGCATCTACAGGAGTATGTGTTTTCGATTTTTCATGTGAAACCTGAATTGTTTGAGATGTTTTAACACGTTTGTTGGCAAACACTTTTTAAAATGCCGGTTTGCAACTATTCCACATGCTTCTTTAAATAAATTTATAACGTATGGCAAATACTTACATGGATATTGTCTTATTAATATTATTTGTAATCGTTCGGAAGTATATTTTCTTCTTGGATATTGACAAAATCATGCAACGATGGGCTAAACTGTTACAGTTGCGTCCGCTATCACTCAAAGGTTGAGATCCTGATTTTACAAATCATCGGAAAATCAAAAATGTTTTCAGAAATTTAACTACGACTAATTCCTCTAGCGATGAACAGGATAAATATTCACTTAACGAGTTTCAAATATCAAAATTCGTATTGCTTCTAGAAATAAAAGTGCATTTACTCTCGAATATCCATCAAATTGATTAAACTATTCGAAACTAGATTTTCAAGTACGGAAATAAGCTTTCCAAGATTGGTATTACTGTCAAAAATAAAAATTCGTTTACTCACGGATATCCATCAAATTGATTAAAATGTTCGAAACTACATTTTCGAACAAGTAAATAAGCTAACCGAACATCGCTAAAAATACCCCATAATGTCTGTCGATTTTCCCCGTTTCCTTCAAAGAATAATCTAAACTCGCGACTCGTGATTGTATTACGTATTCAATGATACTACTTTCAATAGCAGATTATGCACTCTTCGATCGCGAGCGCAATTTCACCTGGTATCAGTTAATCGAATCGAGAGCCATAAAAATTCATCATCCTCGTATTCCGTCAGCGTGCAGCATCTTCGAAGTTAAACAATTCCGAGGGAAGAGCATCGGATGATTTGCTATCGTTTCCTGATTCCACGGGGATCCCTTAATCCAGCGACTCACGGTTTCCGCGTAGCCGACGATTTCTGACCGCACTATTCCCATTTATAGTTCGACACGCGAAGGGAAAAAGATATGAAGTCACGTAAATCGTCACGCGATAGAGAAACGCTGCGAATATTCCTCTGTAGCTGCAGTGGCTCGAAACTTCCGGCCAGAACCCGATAGAGACAAGCCACACCATTAAGCGACATGATACCCCATACAAATCACGTCGATCCGCGATTTATGGTCCGTTCACCCTCTCACGCTATCGCGTTATCAGTCCCGTCGGTTACAGTTCCTGAAACGAGATTCCACCGTGAAAACCCACTGTTTTCGCTCCGTTCTCATCCTTTTCTTCATCGACGTTCGCGGAACCACCAACCCCTTTCTTCCTGAGTTTTAATTCGTTCCATTTGTTGCGTGACATTTACAATTTGTTACGAAGGTTCTGGTACTTCATGCCGTTCCCCGAATAAACAACCTCGATTTCCACTGAATTTGTGGGTTGCCTCTTCAGGTTCCAGCTTCGTGCAATTTTTTGGTTTGGAGGTGCAGTTTAAAACAAGCGTAGATATTGCTATTTGAAGAGATAGAGATGAACGAGTTGGCAGACATTGAGGAGTATCGAAATTGTTTATTCATACCATTCCCACTTGGGATATTATATTTAGATCCTCTACAGTTGCCTTTTATATTTACAGAGTACATTTTACTTTTACAGTGTACGATTCAGTATTTATTCTTTATTCTTGTCGTCAGGTTTGCCATGCTATTTTAAATCTTTTGTTATAAATGTAGATGTCATTTGAAGCTGATCGAATGTAAATAAGGATCATACAGTTGATCGAATTTAAACAAAATCCACGAACTTGGTCGAATTTATATAGAAATCGCTGCGTTTCATTTTAGTGTTCCATTTATATGTTAGGTAGGTCATGCTTCTTCATTTTTACGATAGCCGAAGATACAATTTCCAAATATTTTAATAGAGTTCATTAAATTATATTGAAAATGGTGGAAAATGATTTATTATAATTTATACGATTGGATTTATGAAATTTATCAAATTTATGAAATAAACCTCATACCGTTTTCATATTCCCTTAATTAGATATGATTTTCGACCAAAAAAAGTATCATTCAAACATCACGGTTCTTCTACAGTTTCAGCACGTATAATGGCGTAATTAATAACGTATTTCAATTAAGTAGGATCGTATTTAAAGTTATTGAAATCGTGTTTTAGTTTTTGTGGAACATTTCTGTCCAGTTATAAAACTGTTTTCAACGTTGTCTCGCGTCGTTTTGAATTTATTAACGCTTGTAAAATTGTATAATGTTTCCATTTTTGCACAGGTAACCGTATCTGACGCAATATAAGCAGACGAACTCTGTAATTAATCAGTTTATCCGCGAGAAATCTATTTAAATCGTCTCCTTCGATCCCCATAATGCTAAATTTCATTTAGCCGCCATAGACTCGCAATCCATTTATCGCATAAGCTCAGTATTCACAGAACCACTAACCTAATTAACCTGGAGCTGGCTTTAGCAGTGTATCGTAATGTTTTATGTTACGTAGATACTTTCAGCTACTCTTATCGATCTTTTCTTTTGTGTATATTTCATACGTTCTACGCTTGCTTTGAAAAAATTTCCACTGATTATTCCAGAGAAATAGATAACCAGAGGAGCGTATATATTTATTGCGAACGTGTTCAAGTTGAAACAAGCATTATTAGCATGGATTTGAAAATGCTTCCTTTTCAAAGTATATATATACAAAACCCTGTTTACGGTGGAATATTTCATTAGATTATTTATTTTGAAAATAACCAGTTGCCTGCACGAGTTTCTGACGTTAACTCATGAAATTCTTATTTATATAGAAATTCTTATTCTCATTTATTTACTGCCGATGTTTATGCGTTTATGATACGTCGAAGACGGCATAGCATACATAAATCATGTAATCCATAAACTGCAGATTTTCATATTTTACGAGTGTATATTTTACAAATATTGATATAGGATTGACTCGTAAACATTCGTAGTTCAAATAGTTATTCCATGTTTAGGAAATTTACTTTTTATTATTTTGTTTTAATTATTTTTGCTGATGATGGAATTCTGATTTTTAAGTTTCTTTGTGTATCATAGACCATAATGATCATAGTGGAAATGATCATGTTAAATACAACACAGAAAAATTATGTCAATTTCAGTCATTAAAAATATAATCATTTGATTTTTTAATAAACGGTCTATACATTTGCAACGATGTAACAATAGAAATTATTAATTAAATTACTAATAATAATATTAATCGAATTACTAGTTTTATTTACAATAAATGTTATTAATTAATTTTTATCTGTAGTGAATACACAACATAGTGTAATAATAAATGTTTTGACAATGGAAGATACATATAGAATAATAATTATTCTCAATTGTTTAAATTGCAATCATATTTCTGATTTTTTAATAATTTTTTTACGATACAGTGCTGTAAATATTTGAATAATTATGGGTAACGTGAACATCATATGCTGTTCAATTAATATTGTAATATTTTATTTTTAATTTTGTCTTTTTGGTAGTTACTCATGTTTCTGCATTTCTCGAGTAAACATATAATTATACAAGGTGGGCCACGTAATATAACATATTACCTGATTGCTTTCGCTGTTTGTATATTATTTATATTTAAAAATTAAAGTTAGTCTTGACGAAAGGAAATGTTATATTCGCTTAAAAATTGTTTATTGGAAAATCATTTTTATATCCTATTAATACTGCATTGATTTAACATTGGTTAAAGCTATAATACATATATTGAAATATCTTATAATCTTACAGTGTTACTTATATGACTTGGTTTAACGTTAGTGTGTCAGTGTATATAATGATTTAATATCAATACATTACTAATACAGTAAATCAGTATATCAATATATTAATATCAGCATACAATTAACAATATATTAACGTCAATTACTTAGTAACACATTTATAATTGTTAAAACAACTGCGAACAAAATATGTAAATACATTTATCGAAAACATAATAAATGGTCCTAAAAAAAGAACAAAAAGTAATAGTAATTACAAACTTTATTTTCTATTTCATTTAAATAACATACAAAACACGTATATGACAGGTAAATATCACTAAATGACTTGTTCTATCTGACCCACCCTGTAGTTTATTATGTGTACTCAATATCCAAATTGTAGAAACGCAAACAGGAATTAAAAAGCTAATTAAATTATATTGATTTCGAGGTGGCAGTAAATAATGACCTACAGAGCAGTGAGTATATATGTATAGCATTCTGTCACAGTTTGTATCGAACGTGTGTACAGCACTTTGTCGTAAACGGAAAGTATTTCAAAAGGTATTTTCAGATCCACGGAATACGCTCCTAAAATGTTGGTCACCTATTTCTCAAACGCCCATTTTCCCAATTTATTTTCTATCCCCCTGGATCCTGGAATATCCACACAGATTCGAAATCAACGACCTCTGGCCGTTTCATCGTCATCGCATACAGGTTCGACAGAAGTTCTTTGAACGTATTCCCATTTTCACCGGTCGTCTTTTCTTCGTGTCCTGTTTATTCTCTCCGTTTCCGGTGGCGTTCTTTCCGCGACGATGTGCCGTACCGATGGACGGCCTTTGCGTTTACGACACGACTTTATCCCATTTACAGAGATCCTTTGTGCGATATTTTTTCTTTGATTGCAGACGCTAAGTGCTCGCGCAATGTCGCGTTTATTTCGCGGAAAAAAGCGAGCCTCGGGAAAATAAAAAATGAGTCACGGAGTGCCGTGACGTCAGAACGTTTGTATTCACGGAAAATACAAAACAGCGCCGACGGTTCTCTGTTCTGTCGATTTCAAAGGATCGCGCGATTTTTCGTCGACCGTTTCTGCAAAGCTGCGAACGCGATGAAAATTCTGATTATTTTTTTCCTTCGGTACTTTGCCGAACGAATTTCGAACAAAAATATCGTATAATCGAACAATTTGCACAAACGAACGCGCAATAGCCGAAAAGTTTGAAAAATCGACCGTGCATTTTCCTTTTGTTATTATATAATCGTCTATCGAAGGATTCGTTTTACAGTTGATTATTATTTACTACTATGAGTGGTATTTTCTGATCGGATTGAACCATTTTCGGGCAAATTGATGTTGGATGACGATATGGAATCACGTGAACTAATATTGCTCTTTTTTTTATGGAAGATTAGAAATGTTTTTGTACATATAATGATGAATGTGATTTTGCGATATTTATATTTTATAATAATCAGTGTAATTAGCCAACTGAGGTAATTTATTAGTGCCGTTCAGAATTAAGCCATTTTTTTCATAGATTCTTTATTTGCAATAATTCATTGCTATACTCTATTTAAAATTTTCGTAGGAACAATTAATTAATATCTTATTTAATATCTAAATTATGTTACTTTCTTACAGTAGCCGCAGGGAGCAATTAAATAAACTAGATATTTTAATGAGTAGCTTTTGTCACACTTTCAATACTCCGACACACCTGTTGCGTCATTATTTTCATCGAGTAGTTATTGAGCATTATCACAATATTACGTACGACGAATATAATTATTGACAGTTACATTACTTTGTAAAATATTATTAAAAATAATTATACGTTGGTTCCTTTCGACATGACAATAATTTCTTTCAGATTATTTCGTTACTTAACAATGAGCTAGAGTAACTTTTCACCTTATGTTTTATTTTGTATTTGAATAAATTTGTAATGAAATAAGTTATGGTTCTTTTATGAAAACATTGTCAGCTATGTAAAGAATAGATTCCTGAAAAAATTATAGTAAAATCATTACAAAAAAACAATAAATAATTTTATCACAACTTCTTATATTGGGTTATTTGAAATTTCATCTGCATAACTTAATTAACTAAATACATGATTATTCTTTTAATCGTTTTTTATTAAAGAATTATTTTCAATAATTTACTTGAATTTGATGCAGCATAAAATCACTTTCTCTATGTGTAAAAGAAAAAGAAAGCAAATATTTGCAATAATAGCACTGGCTCCCTGGTAATTTTTAGTTTTTCGTAAAGTCAGTTTAAGTTAGATCAGGTTACGATTATGGAAGGTCGATAGTTTGTTAATTTATCGTTAAGATCACTATTCTGATCAGTGACATGAAGATTTCAGGACGTCATTTTACCTAATTTACCTCAAACTCGTTTCTAATCAAATTCAAATTAAATTCGTATTAAGTACAATTTATTAATTGCAAATGGTACCTAAAAAATTATGTATTTCTGATCAAAATTTAATTAAACAATTTGTACTAGACATAATTAAATAATTAATAATTGAATTATCGAAATCACAATATTAATTTACGAGAAAAATAAAGAAAGTACAGTATAAATTTCCAAATATGTGTCCAAGACCGGTATTTATTGTTGTAGCATTCTCCCTGCCAAAAACATGAAATATTGTTTCTACTGTTACTAATCGTAATGTAACAACTGCAATTATTAATGAATCAATTGACAGTCATATTTTGACAGAGAACAACACAGTTTATCTTCGAACTAACTTTCAGACAGAAATGTTTCTACTTCCCATATGATTTCATATCTTGATCCAACCGCGTAAACTTACGATAAATTTTGCAAATTTCGTATAACGAAGCTACATCATTGAAATTGGAATCAATTACTCCAGGAAAGATGACGAACTCATCCTGTCAACATCATTATTATCATGCACAAATTCATCAACAATGTTCAAGCTCGATATCATTATGATTTTATTTAGTTCAATCACATAGCCATCATTCATCGTCCCCGTTTTTGTTTGTTTCCCACATTCTCAGTTCTCTTCTTGTTCTTTTATCAATGTTAGGAATGCCGGCAGTGTACTACCACGGAACCGGAAGCGAGAACGCAAGCCGCGCGTATACGGAGACGCCGATGCAACACGTCCAACGGGCTGCACTTCGGAAGAAATGTATGAAGTCGACATTCACTTTGGACTGGAAACACTCACCACGCCTTCTTATTCCTATCTTCTGTCTCTTTGTCTGTCTTTCCGTTCTTTTCTCTCCGCGTCATCTGTATCTCTGTGCCTATTCTTTCAGTCTGTTCTCGTTTAGCGTCGTCCATCGTCGATTGAGCCGGTAACCGCGTTGCACGGAGAACGATTTTCGTTGATTTTCCGTTCGAGAAACTCCTCTCGCGATTCGTGCGTGTCGCTCGTTGCACGACGAGCATTATCGCGATCGACAGCCACGGCTTTCGTGAACGGACAATAAATATTTTACGAGCGATCCTCGGGTGAATATCGTGACCCCGTATCAAACGAAGGAGGCGAATACCCGTAATCGGCTCGAGAGAATCGATCACGCGCGAATTCGCATCGCGAGCAAAAACGGGGTGAAACGAATAAAAAGACAAGAGGGAACGTTTTGATCGGTGGATCGCGAAAGAGTCACGATGGAAACGTGCCCGGCGAATGATCGCATCCGGTATACAGGAAGGATCAGCGATCCCGACAAAGCAACACACACGGAGAAATCACGTCTCTGTCGTCCTCCTTTCGGTCGTCGCTTTGACGTCGTACGAGTGTGTGTGTGTGTTTGTTTATATATTTTTTTTCTCTCTCTCTCTCTTTGCCTCCTTTAATCAGCCACGACAGTTACTTCGCCGAGGCGGCTGTTTAACGAGAAAAAAACGTAGCGAACGAAGCGCTCACACACCCGCGTCTACGAATCAAGCGCGGAGCAGTTGTGATCAGAGTTTTATGTTTCAGTGGATCTAACCAACGGACAGCTCACCCCCAACAACAACACGCCCTTGCTCACGCAAGCTCTTTCTGGTACGTCTAAAGTTTTCCATTCTTTTCGGCTTCGATCCTATCGCTTTCTCTTAATTTGTCTCGCATTTATAAGAGTGTCTCGGGTCTCTGTATTCATGTGTACACGCGTTATACATACGTACAGACACATACATCCAGTCTGTGACACAAGAGCGTATACTGTTTTTCGAGAAAACGAGAATAACTGGTACGTACCTTGAAACAGGATTTCGGATGATTAATTAGATTTCTTATGCTAAACCCGCTGACGTACGATGCACACTTATTTTGGGATTAAAGGTGAAATAGAGAAATAAATGAATGACAAGATGCAGATCGATGTACGTATTAATTCTTTATCTTGATGAAGATCAACAGAAATTTCAAGAAAAATTGCTTGACAAATTTTTTAACTTAAAATAGAGAACTTGTGAAACGGTCATTTGTTTTGGTAGTCTTTGTCTTAATTTAATTGAAAAGTGACTAACAATTAACGTTTGATTCTAATATAATATCGCTTAATGAAAAATTAAGTCGTCGTTGCTAATTAAATACGTTTCTGATTGTAACATATAGTTTTGAATTCAAACTTGCTAAATGAAATTAAAAAATTTTTATTCAACAATTTTTAATTAAAAATAGAACAACTTTCAGTCAGAAAATGGTTCATGTAACTGTTCATGTAGAAGAACGATTTATATTTCCATAATATGCCTCGAAAATTTTTCAATTCCTATCATCCTACATTTATAAATCTCCATTTTTAACTATCTAAATCACAAAATATTCCAAATCTCCAAATTCCCGCAATTTTTAAAATTCTACATTTCCGCATCTATAAATTCCTAAATTTATCCAAGTCCGATTTTTTAAATCCTCATATGTAGAAATTTATCTATATTTCTATATTTCTATATTTCTATATTTATATATTTATATATTTATATATTTCTACATTTCTACATTTCTACATTTCTACATTTCTACATTTCTATATTTCTATATTTCTATATTTCTATATTTCTATATTTCTATGTTTCTATATTTTTATATTACTATATTTCTATATTTCTATATTTCTATATTTCTACATTCTACATTTCTACATTTCTACATTTCTACATTTCTACATTTCTATATTTCTATATTTCTATATTTCTATATTTCTATATTTCTATATTTCTATATTTCTATATTTCTATATTTCTATATTTCTATATTTCTATATTTCTACATTCTATATTTCTACATTTCTACATTTCTACATTTCTACATTTCTACATTTCTATATTTCTATATTTCTATATTTCTATATTTCTATATTTCTATATTTCTATATTTCTGTACTTCTAAATTTCATGAATTTCTAAATTCCTAAATTCCTGAATTTCAAAACTGCCAAATATCCAAATTTCTAAATTTTGAAATCTCTAAATCCCTACATTTTCCAATTTCCTAGATTTTCCAGAATCCAAGACTTCTACTTTCCTTTCTAAATCCTAACATTAAATAAATGTAGCTATAAACATACAGAGACTATTTTTCTCACACAACTGTTACTTTTGCCTACTACACACTATTTTCAGTTTAAATTTTGCAGAAAGATGAACGTCTTAAAACAGTTACACATGAGATGCACATATTCTTTAAATTACTGCAACTTGGGGATCCATATGTACATTGTACTTATGCCTGTCCAAAGGAAATCTACACTAAATCTTCATAATTCTTAACATTACTGTATTATCAATATTTCGTCCAAAATAACAAAAGACTACGCTCTTGTTGTAACAGACTGTACATACAATACACGTCAGAATGCACGGCCAATAGGTTCGCTGAGAACGACGCACGGTTTCCGATTCTTGATAGGCTTTCATTATCGTGTCACGCGATATGGCGAAAGCAGTGTAACAACGAAAATGATAGTGCGAAAGAGAGAGAGAGGGTGGAATGATAGTTCGTCTTCTTACCAAGGTCTCCGTGAATGTTAGATCGAGACGTCACTATACATGTATAGCCGAACACGGAATCCGGCATTATCTCACTGCAACGGCACCGAAACTCGTCTAATTCAATCCTCTTTCGTGATAGAATTCTCAAGCTTTAATAGAAACAAGCTTTGCATTACGCCGTAATGACAAATTGCAAGCCTTGCTTCGGCTCGTACGTAGTACCTTTGAGTGGTGTACGCTCTGCGAACCGTGGCGCGTTCGTGTTCATGGAACTTCGCAAAGGTTAACCCTGGATATGATTAGCCTGGTCGAACGATTCCCTGGTCGAAGGAACTCCATACTGATTCTTCGATTACTCCCGAAACGACCTAAAATGGAGCGCGATGGCGGAAGTCTCGTTTAATTTTGTCGCTCTCTTAACGCGTTGACTGTCACGCTAACGCAGGTGAAAATGTTATTAGATAGTATTTTTATGATTAATAAATCCTACCAAATATGTTCATAATATTTTGCTTTATTTATTACTCTTAGGTCCAAGTAATTACTACTAGTATTTCCAATTAGATAAATGAACAAATTCTTACTAAATGGGTGAATGATTCATATGGAAATTTAAGCGTCACCCATATGTGGATGACGTGGCGATCAAAGTGTTAAAAGAGTTCGGTTGATAAGGAAAGTGACAAACATATTTTAAGGACTTCTGGTGTTAATCGTGCAATTGCACAGAAATTAAATTTCTAAATTTTCAATTTCTCTTTTCGAGTTCTCAGATATCAGGATGTGCTATCTCCATAGATATCTGAATTTGAAACTTTACTACCTTAAATTAAATTAAATTTTTAACTGTCCGAGATTGTAAGCTCTTAATTTCCTATATCCTCAAGGTTACAAAATCTTAATGGGGAATTTATCTAACCTTTTAATTTAAAGGATTTTCAAAGTTCTCATTTTCCTAATTTTCTATATTCCTGTTTACAATATTTTCGCTGTCCGTCTTTCTAAATTTGTCTATTCTCAATCCTCAAGTTTCTCAAATCTGCAAATTTCGACTTTACTCAATTTCTGTATTTCTAATTCTTACAGTTTTCAAATTTTTTAATCCCCGAATTTTCAGATTACTTTTCGACGTCTTTAATTTTTTTAGGTTTCAAATCTCCAAATCCTTAAGTTTCTGAAATATTACGGATGTCCCAAATTTCCTAAATTCTCAAATTCCCAAATTACTCCATTTTTTGGTATCTAAATACTTAAATTTTCCCATCTTGAATTCTCCAGATTCTGAAATTCACAAATTTCACCGCCCTGATGTCCATAGGTTCCTGAACTGCTAAACTCTCCAGATTCCCACATTTTTAAATTACCAAACCTCTAGGTCCCAAAACACCTACATATGTATCCCTATTTAACGGCAATTACAATTACTTGCAATAATGATTGCACCATGTTACGCTTAGAATCCATATATTGTGACACGTTAAAATAGAACATTCATATTGCTCATAATTCTTCTTGAAACCCACTTTCCGCAATTCAACATATCAAGGTCATCTACAGAAAGTCTTATAACTATTAAATGTTCTAACTTTATTGTAATTAATTTTTCAAATTTACTGTAATACCGTCTCCCAGATTAATTACTAGAATCTTCCTATCGCAGACAACCAAACTTTTCAATCGTTTCCATTAAATTTCTTTCAAATTTTCATTCCCCGTTCAAAATTGTTTCTAACATACGCATCCGGAAATTCGCGGCAACTTTTCCAAACTAGCCGGATTTCGTTTTCTTCGGATCTCGTGCGGGGCCTCATAAACTTTCTTACCGATTGTTCACGACGCAAGAAGCGGAAGATGAAGGACGAGAAGCGAAGCAATTCATAGATCGCGAAAGAAAAGTCGGCATCGATTCCGTAGCGACCGTTTTATTCTTCGTCCGTTTTCTTCGGGTCGTAGAATCTGGTGTGATCCAATCCCGCGGTCGTGCCGTTCGCAATCTTCTCTCAAATAAATCAAACTTTTGAATCGCACCCACCTCCATCGACGAGCCGGCAGAAGTAACCGACTGCCATTGTCAAGAGTTTAAAAGCCGAATGGGGTTTTAGATTGTACATCGTGCGCTTTCGGTTTGTCATACCACATCCTCCGCCTTTTTCTTCTAAGCGAGTTTCAAATTCTCCGCGTTCCCCCTTCTACTTTCTGGAATCCGTTCGTCATTTTTGTTTTCTTTTTCTCGCGTTTTTCTTCCTCGAAGTTTTCTTCCTTTCGTCTTTTGTGATGGCGGCCTTTCATCTACCGGTGAATCATCCATGAATTCAATCCGCAATGATATACGTTCACAGTATGATAAATAAGAGGAATGGTGTATCAAACTCCAAAAATTACGTCGATAGTACACTATATAATGTAGAAGCGAAGTATATGTATGTGTGTTACGTACATTTATAAATCTGGAGATATCTATACCTGGGTCCGTATACTTACATATGTCTATATTCCTATATCTCTATAGCCCTAGATGCCTAGATATATAAATCCATAAGTTCCTAAACTCATATATTCATATATCGACATATCGGTATAGCCTTATATCGCAATATATTTACACTTTGATATCCGCATATCCTAATATTTCGCTCTTCCAATATATTGATATTCCGATATTCCTATATTCCGACGTCTCGATATTTCTATGACCCCATAATCCAATATTACTATATCTCGCTCTTTCTATATTCTTGAATCCCTATATCCTCGAATTTCTATATTCTTAATATTCTTATTGCAAATATTAATTCCTTTTCTCAGCTCCCCTGATTTAATGATAGTTCACCCTTAAACTTTCAATATTAGCAAACCCAACTTTTTGTACTTTATTCTGCATCTCGTCGTATCATGAACGTACAATTCTTTACATATTTCAGTTAATTTAATACTAGAATGGTCGTTGCTCACAGAGAGAAAGAGGATCTTGTGTCAGTAACAAATAGCCAGTGAATGTCCTTGAAGTTGATACATTACAGTATTCCTTTGTTTAAGTGGGTTCGATCGGATTTTCGTATGCGTAATTTTAAACGATTAAGTATTATCCAGAATCACGTGCGTTCATGTTGCTCTGCCCGTTTCGTTTTGCCCTTCGAGAGGGTGTTATTCGATCGATTGTTCGTTCAATCGATTTTATTTCTACTATTTGATTGGTCCCCTCTTCATGGAATGTATTTACTCTGCCGTTTGCTTTCTTTTGATACTGCTGAGTTTTGAGACATGTTCTGTGCGTTGTAATTCGTACAAAACGATGGACAAGCGAGATGAAACGCGATGTCGAAGGTAGATCATTATTCTTGTGAGGATATGGAAGATAGGTGGTGATTCTAGCGATTAGACCATATCTGCTTAACGCATCTATTCGACAGCCATTTTATCACTCTAAGTCTTAGAATCTAAGAGTTTATTTGTCGTGGTTGTTCTCGCATGTCAGTCCTACATTCACTTGAGTGGGAAACCAATTTTTGCCTTCGATCATTTTATAATAAATAGTAATTCACTATTATCGTAGTATCTGTACGATGGATATTAATATCTATTCTATTAGGTACTATGTCGTTATAGTCGTTTATAGATCTCTTGAGAATATGATACTTTCAGTAATGGGTTATAGCATTTTACTTTGTGTCTATGTACAGTGCTCACATCCGGACCATAATCTCTAAATCCTGTCTGAGTTTAGCTCAAGTCACACGAAACTAGCACCACAGTTTCACATTTCGAATAAACCACTATTACCTAATCAGTTACCTCATTAGGACTTTGACATCAAGTTCTGTCGTCTCTAATCTTCTAAGGACTGAGTTTTGGTTCCTCTGCTTTCCTTGTTCCTCATTTCCTTCACCAAAACCCCAAAATTATACAGATAAACACCTTCTCACTTGAATTTTTCTTATTCACGGAAATAAAGCTTTAGTTTTCGGTCTTTCTTTTTTAATTTTTGAAATCATATCACTTCTTTAAACTTTCCATAGCTGACGGATACTGAAGCATATACAGTGTGGTCACATTAAAGTACTACCATATCTATTTCATGTTTTAAGCATAATCCTGATAGATGGCCTTAAGCATCGGTTATAAATCAACACGATTAGTATACCCAATTAACCATGTAGTAAACAATGTTTTAACAAACCATTAACCACGGGAGTAGTGAGTCAATGCTAATCGTTAATAGATTTAACAACAGTAACACCATGACGAAGTAACATTATTCCTATTTTTCTCGTACATTTAAGATATATTAATATTCGTATATTCTACTATCTAGTGTATTTTACCAGTATGGCCCAGTCTTATTGACAAATTTACTATCAAGCACAGAAATACACCATTTCCATTATTGTTTTGGTCGATTCTCTTCCACACTCACCAAATTACATTTCTCCTTTTTCAATACTATTTGTTTTTATGGACTTCGTTAATGATAATTCTAAATATATTCAATGCTTGAAATTTTCAATCTTTCAATTTTCCAAATTTCCAGATATTTTAATATTTTAATTCTTGTATTTGAAAATTTCTTAAACTCACAAGTTTTCAATCTTTGAATCCTCAATTCTTCTCACCTAAGATATTCAAATTTCTAGGCCACCACATACCTAAATTTATATATTCGGTGATCCCCAAATCCTAAGGTCTCTGCATACATATATTATTACGTCTCCAATATCTTAGAGACTTAAAACCTAACTTCTCGAAAACCCCTGAATTTTCAATTCCTCAAGTTTCCAAATTCTTAGATCCCAGATTTGCAAATTCTCATATTCGTTAAGAGTTCCACCCACACGAATTTTTTACGTCTTCAAGTCCTTGGAAATTGTACCAACGTACGCAATTTTGTAGACCACAGAAATTCCCGTAGACCCCAAATCTCATGGACTTCAAATTACTACAACCCAAAATCCTTAAATTCCCTCATATAAGCATCCCCAAATCTCAGAGTCCCAATATTCTCACAACTCCTTGTCCCAAAATTCCCGTATTCGTAAATCCCCAAACTTCTACACCTCGAAATCACCAAAAATTCTCATGTTCATACACACTCAAATTCCGTGTTCCCCATATTGCCAGGTCTCCAAGTACCCAAAACTCTAAATATCTAGAAGCCTAAGTTCTTCGTCATCTTTTCGATTTTGAAACCTCCAGAAATCGTTAAAGCAAGTGACAAACTTCGATTACCATATTTTCCCTAGGGATGTCAGATTGTACGTACGATCGACTGTACGTACCATTTTCCCGGGAATTATCAGTTGATCAAATATCTGGTCTATAAAATAAAGTTCAGGAGCGAACAGCAGTACTTGACGATATTTCTATGCTAGTCGCCGCGTCGTTAACGTTTCGTGCGATTGCGTTGCTTATCCTGGCGACGCGTGCATCTGCTCTGGCGGTTTTCAGTTGTTTCGTTGCGCGCAAAGCTGTCTTGTAATCCGCTTATTGAGTGTCTCCTTTTATTTGCTTCTTTCATGTTTTACGTGTGTCACGATTATTTGTCTCTGATGGAGGGATGTTGTTGTTGTTGTTACTCTCTGTATGTGCATCTGTTTATGTGTACAGTGTCACGTGTTTATCGATGTGCAAGTTTTCGTCGTTGACGTAACTAGAGAGTTCATATAATATATGAATAGGATGTATGCATAGGATATAGAATGTATTGTATAACTTATATAAGAGATTTATAAACGTTCTGAGGTACAAATTTATTAATTTCTGTACTTTCAGGCTGTCACATTCTCACAGTTGTAAATTTGTTATCTAGGGATTACACGAGACTTCAATTTTTAGACACCGAAGCACCCATTCAGAAATATCCATATTCTCAAATCACATTTGCACTTCAGCAGTTTTTAAATTGCTCTATATCACATTCCAAGTGGCTCAAATAGCCAATTTCCTAAATTGCAGAACTCTCAAATCCCTAATTTTGTAAATTCTTAAATTCCAAAATTCCCAAATTCCAAAATTTTTAATTTTCTATGTTTCCAAATTTCTAATTCCCAAATCCTCAGAAGTATTCACTTCTTGATTTCTAAAATTTCTAGGTACTTAATGTTTCTAATTTAAAACATCAACCCTTCCAAATGTTTAATTTTTTAATTCCCAAGTTTCGAACTCCTAATGTTTTCAAATATCCAACACTCAATTTCCAAAATTTGAAATTTACGAAAGCCTTCAACTTTCCAATTTTAAAAACGTCCAAATTACCAAATTTAATCATTTCCAAATATTTCAAATTTTTTCTAATAGGTAATCAACTTTTCATATTTCCTAATAGGCAAAATGTTTAGTTTCTAAATTTGTAAATTTCCAATTCTCAAACTTCCAAATCTTTGAACTCTCAAGTGCCCAAATATCTCTATTTTCAAATTCCTAAATTTAACTATTTCCAATTCCCAAACATACAAATCTCTAAATCCTCAGCTTTGAAAATCGTCAATTCCGAAATTTTTTAAACTCTAAGTTCTTAAATTTCTGTACTTTTAACCAAAGTTCTGGGACGTAGTCACTACAAAAATCCTAGTTACGTCAATGATCGTTCGTTGATGTAACATGTCATAGGGCAAGGTGTAAACATAAAGATTAACTCTATGATTTCTTTTCATTTTTTTTATGAGTTGCCAAAATTAAGGATACATGGCTTGCAATGAAACATTTTACAAACTGCGGATATACACACACGCAAAAAGTTAGTGGTGACAGTTGCGTGAGTTTGTTGTTGAAATTGTAAGAATAAATTGTAAGTGTTTAGTGATATTACGATATAATTAGTTAGATTTAATAAATTTCGAGATAGTAAGTGTAATTTGAGATAGACAGATGTAAGTGTAGAAGATATAAATAGATAATTGCGAATATTTTCAAAGCGTAGAAGCTAAGAAATTGAATTCTTTGTTGTTTTGAATAATTACCATGATCAGTCGATCGACAACTATGTTTTAGCATGCTGTTGACAAGTTTTTCGAACAGACAATTTACACAACATCGCATTTAAATGAAAAACCTGTTCAGTTTGTCCGATGGCTGATCATTTTCGCATTTGATTGAAACAATTATGTGGTAACAAGTTTAAAAATTTAACCGTTTCTAGGACACGCAAACATCAACTAAAAATATACTTGTTTAATCCTTCTAACACTCCTGTCTGCTTATTAATGTTTGATGAATGCTATGTCTAACACATACTTCTCCCCAGCATTATAAAAAATTTAAACGGTGCTCTCGTAGCATAGACACACACTGTTTCCCAACTTTATATAGAATAACTTATGTACGTTATTTGTATGTAGAACAACTGTTCAAATTACTTTGTATTATACATACAATCATTGTCGGCGATTTTCTACACAATTCCCGACGAGCGCCATAAAAGTCTGTTTCGACCCTACACACTTCGCGTAGTTATTTAAACTTGTACACTCGTAATTGTTTCATGCAGAAACTTCGAACATTCTGTCCATTTAACGCGAACAGCGTGTTCGATAAAAATAGAGATGCATTGTCCGGACAAAGCATCTCGAAATCGGCCATCGAATTGTCCACTCGATTGTTTTTTACCCCGAAATCAGGATCGTAAAAACGATTCGGACTGATCGAGTCCAATCCCAACTCGGTCAATTCTCGTTTCACGATCAATTCACACGATGTCTCGTTCGATCGCTTCTATCTTCGAAAAACAAACAACGTTTCGCCGGCCAACGGTTAAAACTTCCACTTGTGAACACGTCGAACAAATCTCCCCGTAGAATACACCGTTTTTAACGCAAAACGTGTTTGGATACACCTTCTGCCGTTTTGGTTGCCTCTTTTCTAGGAAGTAGAGAAGTGCGGGTAATCTGCATCGCGTAAGTGCATTGGATAGCTGAGCTGACGATAAACTCGGGCAAGGATACTCGGGCAAAGATGCTCGGGCTGCCCTGTAATATCTGGATGAAATCGGAGAGAATCGGGAAACTTGAAAGTTTATTATAAACGTACATATTCGTATTAACAATTTCACATTTTCATATTTAGAAAAAGGAATTTTTAATTTAGAAATTACAAGTTCAGAAGCTTTTTACCTATCTCGTATTGCAAATGTGTTTATTTCCTAATTTAATCATTTTTAATTTGAGAATTTAAAGACGGTAGAATCTGAATCCAGAAACTTTACATGTAGAAACATAAAAATTTGAAATTTTCAATTTATAAATTTAGATATTTCAAATTTAAAAACTGAAAATATAAAAAGATTTGAATTTTCTCGTTCGGAAATTTATGATTTTCAAAATTTGTTTATTTTCTAATATAGAAATTTGAAGTATAATGATTGAAATTAATTTAGGAACAATAATTTGAGATTTTCAGTTGAACAAATTTTTTAGTTTACGAATTTAGAAACTCCCATTAAAGTGCAGTCAAAATTTATAAATGTTACAATTTCAAATTTCAAAATTTACATATTCCAAATGTACGAATTTACAAATTCACTAATTTCTTGAATTTCGATGCTTCACATTTAGAAATTCATGACTTATTTCATTAAAAAAATAATTAACTTTGCGTTTTGTAATGATATTATAAATTTATAAATCTTCAATTTTGATATTTTCAAATGTATAATTTTGTAAACTTATAAGTCTCAATTTTATAACCTTGACAGTTACAAAATCACTAATATAAATATTTTCAAATGTATACATGTACAAATGTACAAGTTCACACATTTACAAATTTATAAATTCATAAGTGTACAAGTTTAAACATTTATAAACTTGTAAATTTAGAAATCATTTAGAAACTCTCAATTATTCTCGAGAATCCGCCCGATTTCCTCCGCATTAAGCCGAAAAGATCAAGCTACCCAGAGTCTCTATACGGGTTCCCGTTCAAACCCTACTCCTTTATTCAACCCAACCTCAACCCAAACTGTCAGTTACCCGCACATCCCCACTAGTCACAGAAACGAGGGCTACATTTCAGAGAAATTAACTAAGTAATGTAGATTGCCACCTAAGTAATTCACAAAATCAGGCAAACCAAAAACAAGTTCTGATTACACCAATAATTCAAGGTGACAATTCTCAAATTTAAATTAAACCTATCTTACTCCGAATAATTATGACAACTGTATATGATAGGTTTTTGCATTTATGACATATCGAAATCTATAAAGTGCACATAAATTGCGTAATTTACGAGATTTGTAGTCCATGGATTTCATGGTTCATTTAATTATGTATGTAGATTTCTACATCGAGAATCTGTCATTTTATGTAATCTATGAAATCGACGATATATAAATTATATGATTTATTTAACTGTCAGCTGTGTGACCCACAGTCTACAGATCACATAATGACATAAATCGTGTAATTTACGTGATCCACAATGTGCAAATCATATAATTAAGTAAATAATGTAATCTATGCAATTTCCAATCTTTAGATTAATCGTATAGTTCATACGATTCACAGTCAACAAATTACACGACTAAATGTATCATATAATCTGTATTTTACAGGTTCTAATTATAGAACCTGTAATATCCACAGTCTACAGATTACTTGATTAAATGAAACATTTAATCTCAGAGACTCACGGTGTACAGACTACACGATTCATTTAATTATAGAACCTGTAAGATCCACATTCTACAGATTACATGATTAAATAAATCATGTAGTATATGACATCCATAGTCTACAGATTACACGATTAAATGAGATATTTAATCTCAGAGACTCGTAGTGTACAGATTACACGATTCATTTAATTATAGAACCTGTAAGATCCACAATCTACAGATTACTTGATTAAATGAATTATGTAGCCTATGACATCCACAATCTACAGATTACACGATTAAATGAAACATTTAATCATTGAGACTCACGGCGTACAGACTCAACGATTCATTTAATTATAAAACCTGTAAGATCCACAATCTACAGATTTCTTGATTAAATGAATTATGTAGCCTATGACATCCACAGTCTACAGACTACACGATTAAATGAAACATTTAATCTCAGAGACTCACAGCATACAGACTATACGATTCATTAACTTCTATAATCCATGATCTTCATGTTATACGATTCGCATAACCACGAGATCCACAGTCTACGAACCACCGCGAGTTACGTCCACTTTATGGGCCTCGATACATCCTAAATGCGTAAACAAGATCATCAATCACAACACAACACCACGCCGTACACAAGTATCGCGAGCATAACAGTCATCGTGTTAAATCGTTTGGCCGGCGTTGGGGTGTGAGCGCAGAAGGAATGCTAAAGATGAAGGCGCGTTCGTTGCAGTGATGAACAACTACCAGGCGGCCGCAGCGCAGGCCGGATTTCCGCCGGCGTCGCCGCACGCGGCCGGCGGCCACGGTGGGCCCCAGGGCCGATCTTTTCCTGCGGCCAACTCGCCGGGCCCCATCGACATGTATAGTTCAAGTGCCGCAGCCGCAGCAGCAGCCGCAGCCGCTGATTCCGCAGTCGCCAGCTACGTCCAGGCCGCAGCTAGCCCGCAGCCCCCTACGACCGCGTTCCCTGCGATCGCCGTGTCCCGTGCCCCGCTCAACTACAGTCCCGTAAGTCCATTCTACGGTCCCCCTTTCACGCCCTGGTAGGTCCAACATGGTGTTGCGAAATGGCCCAGGTTCATTCGCCGCGGAAATATCATCGGTCGAACGCTCTCAAAAAAGTGTACCTTGGTCAAAATTTTGATGACTTTACCCTCTTAGCGCCGTACAATGATAAATTTTGAATCGTTCTTACTACTTTTCTTTCTTGAACCTTGCTAAACCTTCTTAGTTTCTTTCAGGTTCGGTATCCTTTACTCGGGCGTCATTCTTTTGGTCGGCACTGAAAATGTACAATATTAACATATTCGTGACCGCTTCTGGTTGCCGGTGACGTGAATTAAAGTAATTTTAAATTGTATTCCTGATTGTTGCCAACGTGAATTTACGTCATTGTAAATTCCATTCCTGGTTGCTGCTGACCTGAATTTACGCCATTTTTAATTCTATTTCTCGCTTTAAATTCTAATTCTGTAGCGAATGTGTTAAATTTTATTCTTACTGGGCTTGTTCAAAGTATCTGTGATATTTTCTGCATATGAAGCAAGTGTACAAATTATAAAAATCTTGTTATTTTCAACAACACATGATTCCAATATTGATATTTCCAAACAAATTTTATACTCCTTATTCTTGCTTCAATGATAGAAACTTGAGGCAACCAGCTTCAGAATTTCATTATTTTCACTGGTAAAACGAAAATAATTTGCCGGTCGCGAATGTGATAATATTCGTTTGACAGAACTTTTAAACTCGCTTGGTTCTGTTTGAAATTCGCGCTCGTGGCACTACCCCCACCACCTCCGTCGCGTGGCAGATAAAAAGCTACGATTAGCTATTGTGGTCGCGCATGCGCGAAATCACCTGGTCCGTTACGCAACACTGGCCCAGCAGGCTCGTCGAGTGATATGCTCTTACAGACAGTAAATACTAGTGGTACAAGTCACCCATTAGCTACTTACACAGTAGATTGGGAAACGAAGGATTTGGCCTATGAAACGCACAGAAGTAGACGGTTAAGAGTCCGCAAACGGAACCGACAAACATTTAAAGGATTATATCTACTTGGGATCGGGAAAAGTTACGTGATTTTCAAGATTTTTTTTTGCCATTTTAATAAATATTTTTAATAATTCACAAAACACTATCAAAAAGTTCATATGTTAAGGTATATGTATAAATTTTTGTATGAAAAAATATTAAAAAACAAATGAAATATAACTCGTCTCCTATAAATACTGAAATTGTATATCAAATTTTTGAATATGCTACTTACGTATCGAACAGGCTGAGCAATGGTTGACCTGTACCACTTGAAATTTAATTCTCCCAATACAAAGTGTAAAAATGATCCGATTAAACATGTAATTCTTTCAAGAGCGTGTTCAGAACGAAACAATTGATATTTCTTTCGAATAATTCATGATCATTTTTGTCATCGAATTATTTTAACACCGCCCTGTCGTGTCTGATAATTATGCAGTAGTTATAGTAAAAATAAAATGATGGAAGGCTTGTAAAAAGAAAACAGTGACTTCCATGTTCCGAGCACTCTCTGATTATTATAGATTACGAATTCACCAGAAACATTTTCCGATAATTGAAATTAATATCCTACAATTGAAGGAAACTTCTACCGTTTCAAAATACGAACAGCAAATAAGACACGGGATCCTGAAAGGGAAATAAAAATTACCATTTTACAGTAGTCGATTCTGTTACTTGATATCCGTTGAACACTTTCATTTGCCTCCACAATGGAACAGAATTAAAGATTTTAATTAAACTTTTCGTTCGCCTAGGGAGCCAGATCGAACGAAATACTTTTCCAACAGCTAACTGTACTAACAGCATCGAATTAAACTTGTGTGTGATACTTTTTCCAACCATTAAATGTAACCCAGAAAAGATACCGAAATGAGATTGAAAAGAAAAAGAAAAAGAAGTCGAGAGATTCGAGAGTATGATGCAAGTTTTATTTTCTTACAGTTTCTAACTTATGTTGCTACCAGCTTCGATCGCAAAACAACTCTGAACGCTGAGCTTCTCAGTTTGCAGATATACATTTATTAACTTTGCATTTCGTGTTTGTTCCCTTTTCTCTTTTTATATCCTCCGTTCTGATACTTACGAAATGTTAATTTCCAACGATGCTAATATCCAGGATCAAGTATCGCAATTGCACGTAGTTTATTCGTTATTGGAAAATCAACATAGAATATTCAATAGTTTACCTTTTACTATCTAACCTAGATCTTAGATAAAATTTCTGACCTCCTGTTTTAGGGTCCTCTAATACCAGCGGCATTCACTAATGGCTACCATTGAGCCTTGTTAAGACCTAATAACAGGTACGTAGTCACGTTCTCTTACTTCCTATTTCAAATTTACTATCATTATATCAAATATCTTGTGTTACCTTATATTAAAGAACGCTTATGTTCGATGCAAATCAACCAGCCACTATACGCCACTATTTACAGTAATAAACTCGAACTGTTGCTAAGTATAAATGAATAACGCGTAACTGGTACTTTAACAAGCACTTTCATCGTTCCTTTCATGTGATTTCGATGAACAGCAGCGAAAAATTGATATAATGTTCCCGTTGTTTTTCTCCTTTCAAATTTTAGCGCATTATCTTGCGAATACGGTAACAAAAAATTTTTCATTTCACTTCGTAGCAACGCAAACACATTCAAACATATTTTCCGTCAGTTCACATTTGTCAATTTCAATTTGTTAACGTGCCATGCGATATAACTGTAACGATCAGTAAGTACGAACGAAACATTGTAACGTCGAAACACTTTCGTGATACAAACAAATTTTAATATATCCTCGTATCTTGCGGAAGAAAATTAACGGTTTACAAAAAAAATCTAACGTATCACGAAAGAATATTATTCTCTGCTTGTCGTTTACGTCCAAGCACTCCAACAGTAACACGAACTGCTTGCGCTATTTTCATGGCCATGGCTTCTCTAGTATAACGCGTTATAACGCATCGTTAACAGAGCTCGATTTTTTTCCGTCAGGATGGACGAGAGGGCAGAGCGCAGCACGGTCGACTGACGGTACAATGAAGGATGCATATGCCTTGGACAAATTTTCCACGATGAACAATCTCTGGACAGAAGAGGATAACCATCGCGTATCTAACCATCATCAATAATGAGCGAACGGATCGTGTTTAGGTAGAAGAATAACGGTTTTCATCTGTAGATACTACGAGCTTGCGGATGCGAACCGGTCATATTATAGTCAACGATGTAATCAATCAAGATAAATTAACACGACCTTCGTACCGTTAAAACGGGAAAATCAGATATGAAAGCATTCTATCAGGAAAATCCGAATAAAAAAAAGATTAGGGAAGCACAAACAGAAGATGGGTAAACGTACATAAAAAAAAAACAAATACGAAGAAACTAAAAATTGTACATCCGATGCGCGTCCAGAAATCTTGCGGGTTACTCGAAATAGAGGAATGTGAGAGTATATAAGGGAAATACGAAGGGCAGAAGCTGCGTACAGCTAGATACGGCCGAAACTGCGTATTGATGCCCCTTCTCCGACATTAATAAAGAATAATCTAATAATAATGAATTAAATTAATATTATTAATTGCTAAATAATTAAGCGACTAAGTTTAGAATATAAAAATATTATATATATATAAAATATAAATATATATATATATAAATACATATATATATATATATAAATAATTGATAAAATATTAGACGATAACGTATGATCTTTAGTATTTAAGGCAGACGAACGCAGAGGATGAATACCAACTTACACACGAATATTATTATGATTAATGGTTATCATTATAATTTATATATATATAAATGATTTATATATATATAAATATATATAAAATATTATGAGGATTCTAATGATTAACAAAAGCAAAAAAGATGCGGATGGAAAGCGGTGGGTGCGCGATGTGAGCTCGCGCGCGCATTCACGCAATATACATATATAAATATATATAAATATAAATATAAATATAAATGCAAATATAAATACAAATATAAATATGAATATAAACAATAAAAAATATTATTATTAGTCGAGTACACGTTCGCACCCGGGAAGAGAATATCATCGCGTTCGAAGCGTTCTTTCTTTTTTCGGTTTCGTAGGCGTGCGTAGGAGCGAAGAACAAGCATTAGGGATTTTTTTTTAAGAAAAATCGGGAATGGTGAGTCGCGAGTCGATTAAACAGGGAGTTGAAAACCTGTCGCGCTAGGGCGGTCGGGTGGGATTAGAAAAAGACGATAAGGGCACTAGGCATGCCAGAGTGGCTTTGCCCTTTTTTCTTTTCTTCCTTTCTTTCTTGTGCGCGCGTGTCCGCCACTTGTTAGCGTGCTCTTTTTCGACTGAATGCCGGAATGGCACTTCTCTCTCGCCCCGGCGTCGTCGAAGTACTTTTCCCCTTTTCCTGGGTGTGCAACGAGGGAGAGACAAGAGGAAACGAATAAAGAAGAGCGAGCGCCGTGGACGCAGACAGACGCGTGTCGAGCGAATGGAGTGAAGCTGTTTGCATTGCTCGTCGCACGAGGAACGAATAGAAACCCGCGAGACCAGATCAAACGGAGTCGAATCCGTGAAGGTCTGTTTGCGATCCGCTTTCGAGACGATTACGTATCGATGAGGGGGGAGGAAAGAGAGAGATTTTTAATTAGATTCACAGGGTCGCGAGACGGGGATCGAGCAAGTGTCACGAGCGTTTTATCGTCGAAAGTCTGGCCTCGTTCGATGCCGAAACGATGACCGTTGAATTTAATCGGCTATTGTATAGCTGTCCAATCGATTACTTGCATTAACCTCGGTACATACATACATATTATCCGTACGCGAATTATTGTATCATTGATTTACCATAACAGCGTATATGCATGATCCTATAGAGGAGCCAGCGGGACAAACGGCAACGTTCATCGACACGCATTTCGTACACGACACGTTCAACCACCGTTATACAATCACGAAACGCATGCACGTACACGTGCAACGTGTACATAATACACTGTCACTCGTTTTAAACGCTAAACGATCACACGCCTCTACACGCGTTGGCGGCTTTTTGAACGACTTACACGAACAGGAACAAACACACACACGCATACACACACGTACACGTAACCGCGACTGAGAGGAACCATAGGTAAACCATGAAGTTACGCGAAACAAGATGCATTAACGGAATAAGGAAAAGTATATATATACATACATATACACACGTCTATGCAATTATTATTACCGTGCGTCCGCATATGTACAGAGCGTTAGTTAACGGCGTGATCGCGTATCGCCAATTTAATGCGCCAGTGCGTGGGTAAAAGCGGAAACGAGAGGAGCACGTTTTGCAAAATGGAACGATACACATTGTCAGATACGAAGCGAAATTGTGCGAGTCTGTGTGCGAGTACGAGAGGGAGAGAGACACTTGTGTGCGAGAGAGTTATTTAAGACACATTTAGGATTTACTAAACACGGTCATCTTGAGAAATGCCATTCGCGACGATACAAATACAACGTTAAGTTTAAGCGGGACTAGGGAGGAAAGACGTAGACGTGAGAGAAACATTATATCGTGTAAACGTAGCCTTAATCGCGGAACGACTGGACACCAAATTCTTGCGTTCTTTCGCGCTTCGAGTATCCGTTAATTGGACGAGCTAACGGCGAGATTGATTATTCGTGATTGGTTTAGGTTTTAGCGAACCACGATGTTTAATTAGCGTACGGGAAACAGGGAGGCGTGATTCATTGCTCTATCGCTTGGACGTGCTAAATATTTTATTAGACTTTGTAGCCCTCGAAGGGCAGGTTCGATTCAGAGGCTCGAAGGGCATCATCGAAGCTGGGTCCTCCCTGATTCTGGACGAAGAGGAAACCATCGACGCTCGTAGCCGATTTCGCGTATTGATTCGTAAATTTTGTTGATGTCGCTGATCAAGCCTGTTCCGTACGATACTAATTATTATCACTGTTATCAAATTCGCCAAGTGAGAGTCAACGAGCGATTAATTATAATTACGAAACAACGGATACACGCGCGACAATTCTAGTACGGTTATTATTGTATTCAACAACAGGGTAAACAAACAAACAAAGAAAAACTAAAGACGACATTAAATTGGGACGTGTGTCACGTCGAACGGCGGCCATTTTGTTTTCCTGTGCGTTTGCGAGCGTGCACGCAAAATCGGAAAGAAGAAAGCAAAATGTTAAAAAAAAAGAGGAATAGCATCGAGGAAGAAATGAAGAAATAAAACCGAATAAATAAACGAGTCAATTCTTACGAACGTTAGCAATACATCGTCGTGACCATAATGGATTAAAATGGCAAATAATGATCGAAGAACAAGAGAAAATAATGATAATATATAACCAGTAAACTATAGCGCAAATAAACTACGTACTTTTAAGTTGGTGACGCGTACGCGCACAACGAGTGATCTCGTTCGTTCTGAAAGGTTAACGGAAAATAGAAGAACAGAAAGGGAAGGAGAGTAATATAAATCGTGAATGATCACCAAGCCCGTACGAGGGAGAATGTGGTGAAATGAACTGCGATCGCGTGTGTTTCTGACGCTGCAATGCAGATTTCTTGCAAGCGAAACAAAATGGTAGCTGCTTCGTTACGCCCCAGGATTAACGATAATCACGTGTAAAAAAAGAAGTTGTCTACGTATCGGACCAACGGTTGATACATAGGAGAATAATTTGAGTAACAGAAAGGAGCAAGATCAGATCGTCCCAAGGATTAAATTTCTATTAGTTGATCGTACACCCGCATAAGTTGACGTTGCATAGAAAAACGCAAAAAATTTTAAATCAGAGTTTCAGGCCCTTTTGTCTTTAAAATTGCATGCATCTTTTAATAGAAATTTTTTGGAACAGATAAATATATCGGCAGTCAATTCAGTAGCTTCGCAAACACTCTTTTGTTATTTTTATATTTTTGTTACATTAATTACGTTCGGTGAGAAACGAACGGGTTAAACAGCCGTGACAAGCGCTTCGAAGCTGCGTTAATTTTTCAAATAAATGGAGCGTTGGACTTAATGCGAATGCAAAAATATAGCCGGGAAACACATAAGCGAGTATGTAACACCAGCTCAAAGAACGTAATGTAATAATGAAATTCGTCGTACGTAGGATTAAGGGACGCTGACGCGCGAGATCGCAGCAAAACAGCAAAATAGGAAACATACGCAAAAAATAGGAACGGTAAAGACAAAGTTTTAAGTATATAAGTTGTAACTTTTCGCAGTTAAGGTGAAAGAGGTTGCTGAAAGGATCCTGGACTTCTGACGATATTAATTTTGCCTGTTACTCTTTTAATCATTAAAATTCATGATCACTTTCATTTAATATCGAAGTTTTATAAGTTCGTTACTTCGTGAATAATAATCGAACGCAATACTTGACAGTCATTTATTCTTGTATCTTTGGATACTATTCGATTGACATTTTATTATATGGGATATACTGTAAGTTTCACTATAAGGGTTGACAGAAATCCGGGCGCCTTTCAGCAAAGAAAATCCTCTGAAAGAGAGTTATATATAAATATATAAATATATATTCGAAAGAGATCTACGATCAATTATTAATTAAAAGAAAACAAACAAAATAAGAGGAAACTGCGATCAATATACAAGTGAGCTAACACAAAAAAGAACAAAATAGAAAAGAGAAGCGGTGTCGCGAAACTATATAGGATGAAAAAAGGGACAAGAGCAAACAAAATATATGCGAGTGCTGTCCACGCGTTTATATTTATAAATATAAAATACATTAATATCGAAATATTACGTCTATATCTACATCTAGTACATGTATATATACATATTTATATATTTATTACACATAAATATATGAATAAGTATATATAGACATATAAATATACATATTGAATAATTAAACAAAAAAAAGTAAGAAATATATTATAACTATGCAGATAAATATATATAATAATTAATTGATTAAGGCAACAAACAGACAAAATAAAAAATACGAGGATTATGGAAGATGAACAAATATATTGAGACATTGTTTTATGCATTTGTATGTATATATAGTTATTGATGTTTTAAAAGCTAATATACTATTGTACTGAACAATTTTTCGATGATCACAACAGATCGCAAAAAAGTCGTGCAGGAGGAGGGTTAGGGTGGTTGCAAACTGGGGTGAGCGAGGGTAGAACAAGGGTTGATAGATATACGCGAAGAAAGAAGGGAAAAAAAGGAACACGCGAAACGGGACGAGCTCGTTGTGCGATTCAGTATAGATTTCTTTTCCATCTTTTGCGATGCTGTTTCGTTTTTTTATGAGAGGGAATGTTTTCTTCCCGAATCGAACGCAAAACAATAACGGGAATTAAATAAACAACGTTTTGAAAGCGTCGCTTGCTCATCGACCGAGCTCGATCACTCGTCGCGCAATTAACATGCTCACACTTTCACATTGTACACTTACGATGAACACACGTACAGACACCTACACTTGTGTATATATATATGTATACACAAATATAAATATAGATATAAATATAAATATAAATATGAATATAAATATAAATATACCCGCGTATAAGTAATAAGTAATAATTACGATTAACCGAAAAAAATATATATATTAATATATGTATATGTACGTATATATACATATACGTATATACATATATATACATATATTAATACAGCGCGGAGTGAATAGGAGAAAGGAAATGGTCATATTGTAAAGAGAGTGCGAGGAACATGTTAATCGAGCAAGTAAATCGATTATTGTCATTCCGTGATTGAACGGTGAAATGAGATTAGAGTCACACGAACAAGACAGATCCTTCACCATTGATAAAATAATATATAAGTATTCAAGGAGACACGAGAAAATGCAGTGAAATAGTCACTTTATGGTAGTTAAACGTTATTGGTACTTGAGTGCCGGGTAACGATCATTGATTCATAATTATTTCTTTCTTGTTTGCTGTTATTGCCGTTATCACGGAAGCAGCGAGTTTCAACGGTTACTAGCGGGGATAAAAATATTGGTTCGAAATTTCTTCTTTATCGCGAGAACTGCGATACATCGCGGCAACGTTTGATCCTACGATGTTTCGTAAAGAATAAAGCAATATCGAGTAATAATTTAACGACGAACCGTAAGCGATAACTCGACATAATCAAGCGCGTTTGAACTGTTCACGCATCACGCATCAGAAGACGATGTAAGACCATAATAAAAGGATAATTGAACGTAACCGTTATATTCGCACGAAAGTTCAACACGTTTTACGCTTGATATCCAACAGCAATAGTCGCGTACACGGTCTCGTTCATCATTTTGGAACAATGTTTCGCGTTCAGTCTGTACTAGTGTTAACGATAAACAGTTCCATATTCGGAACGGAATAGAGTGGCCCAATCGATTGAAACTCTAGATTTTACGATCATCGTGTTTAATTCTATCGCATTTCGAGTCACACGACTGTTTCACTTGAATACATGCACGTGCGCGCGCGCGCGCACACACATGTACACACGGAAAAACATTTCTCTATCATAGGTTTTCTTACGATACAACGAGAACGATACTGTTCGAAACAATTGTACACTTCACACCGAACGAACTCGTCCGAATAATAGTACAGGAACATACACATCGGTATACGTACACAAATGAAACAGAACGATCGCGACAGAGGGAGAAAGACAGGATTGTAAACAAAAGAAGTCAATTTCACTTTCGTCTCACGGATTCGTCGATATCGATCCTTCGATAACTTTCTACGCACCCTCTATTTCTTGACTGCTGATATGTTTCCTAGAACGGCTAGTTTAGCGTATATTCGCTGTGCGACACGAATCTGCGCATTTCGTTTTGGTTTCCTCAAATGAAAGCTGACAGGAACACGCGACGATGCGTTCTGCGAACAGCAGGAAACGTGGCCACGGTGCCGCGGTATTAAACAAAAGAAAGGAAAAATAATTAAACAACCCCTGTCGCTCTGCGCGCCATGCGAATGGATCGAAAGAGAGAGAAATTGAGGGTAAAAGAGCATGAGAGGGAGAGAGAGAGTGAGAGAGAGAGAGGGAGTGAGTGAAATAAACTCGCAGAAGTCCGTAGATAGATAGATAATTTTTCGAAACAACGTTTTCGTGCATACGAGAAAATCGTCGTTGCGATCTGCAACCAAGTCTGAGCGCTTTCCTCTAGAGAGTGGTTAGAGTTTCAGTGATACTCATTGGTGTAATTATGTAGTTATCCTACATCGGTGTAACTTATCTAGAGACCAGATTGGACTTGACGTTTTTCGAGCTGTGGAGTGCTGCTCATTTTGTAGGGTAACGGACGCAGAACATATGTAGATCTCGTATAAGGAACTGCGACATTTATTTAATTACAAATTCAAAAATTTCGGAATTTTTTAAATTTTATATTTGAGAGTTTTTTAATTACTAGATTATTAAATTTTAGAATTTTCGATCTACTAAATTTGAAAATATATGTATCAGAATTTTAGAATTTGTAAACTTTTGAACATAAAAATGACTATATTGCCATACGCAGATGTCACAAAGTTTCGAAATTTTTAAATACAGAAATTTCCAAATTTTCATATACAAAAATTAGAATGTTCAAATATTTTAATTTATATGAATGCGAATTTTTCAATAATCCAATGATTACCTTTACAAATCCTGGAATATTTCAATTTACTAATTTTGAACTGTCAAAGTTACAAAGTGCTAGTTTTAAAAACTAAAAAATCCCACGGTTTTCAGATTCGTAAATCTCCCAATTTTAGGACTTACGAATTTAAAAGCTATAAAACTCGAAATTTTCTAGTCTCAAAATTCCTAACTTGCAAGTTTTCAGTTCGCAAAGTACCGAATTCCAAAATATAAAAATTTCCAAGTTTGTTAATTCTTAAATTTCCACAGGCCTAATTTCAAATCAACTATCTCCGTTTCAAATCCGCCATTCACAACTTCCCAAATGTACAATTAGCAACATATAGAAATATCTAAAATAAATTTTTCAATTCAGAAACTCCAAATTTCTAAGTTCCGAAATAACTGAATTAAATCTAAAAATTTTCGAACTCGTCTTTTTCAGATCGAAATTTGTAATCTTCAGAATCTCTAGGTACTCAATGGTATTACATATTCAATTTAGATACTTAACTCTAGATACTACTAAATCTCCAACTTATCCGGTCCCAAATTCTTACGTTCCTAGATCTAGCGATGTTCGAATTTCAACATTTACAAATCCTCAATGTTTTTATTTTTGAATTCGCAAATCCCTGATATTTTTATTTCGAAAGTTCCAAATCACCAACTTTTGTGATCTCCAAATTCTCAAATCTTGAAGTTTCAAAATTCCCACATCTTCAACTCCCCAGTATCTACCTCCAATTTTTCAAACTCACAAGTCTTCGAATCCTTAAATATCCAAATCTCCAATGATCTTACTGTATAATCCCTCTCTCCAGATTCCAAATTGCCAAATTTTCAAAATCTCAAATTTCTGAAATCCATTTAGTTATACCTACTACAAATTCTTGATACCGTTAACGAAATGAGAGTTCTCGGTTCATCCCAGCTAAAATGTGTAGTTACATCAATGTTGGTGTCTCTGATATTCGATGACTTCTTTATGTGGAACGAATGGCCTTGCAAAGTGGCGGATAGAGAAAAGCGCTCGAACGAGGGTTACGATTCGATCGATCGAGTTTCAAGTCAGTTGTAATATAATAGATCGATCGTGATCGTGATTTGAAGTGAAACGTCGCAGCTAAGTTGTAGGATGAAAGATTCTACTTAGAAGTTATTTTTATTCACTCGTCACGGGAACACGTGGGCTACCAGAGCTCGTTTATTGTCATTATTACAATGGTTATTATTATTATTGATATTATTATATTTTTTGTTTTTCTTTTCTGTTGGTCTGTATTGTAAGGTTTATTATTATTATTAATATTATTATCGTGGATCATCATTATTACCAATTATTGTCGCCTAGTATTATTGTAATCTCGTCCTTCTGTTATTTTCCATTTGTCATAATGCAATAACCTAACCTGTGTTACAAATACATACTCGTCACTGTATTTGAGGCAATCGTTTCGATTCTTCGAGTTTCTGTCGAGAACGCGGCTCGAAGAAATCGTGTCTTGAAGAATGCCAACCGGGATTCAATACCGAACGAATAAATCCTAGATTCTTTTTTAATATCCGTTACAATTCGAACAAAAATATAAGAATTTTGTGCAATATTCCGCGGATCGATAGAAATCACGTAATTTCTATCAGCCAACCAAACGGACGTCCAGACGATTTTTTCGAGTTGCAGCTTTACGAAATATGAACATAACCCCATACATATATGTATATATTATATACATATTATATACGTAAGCGCACGCAAACCATAAAGATTATGATAAGTATATAATCATGTAATTATACGTGCACACGTTTGAATGAGCAGACGCACTGTAATGTGTTAAATATTCTTCCTGCGTGCAGAAATGGGTCAAATAGCCACGAGCTTCGATGAAAATTCGCTTTAAACATCATGTAGTGACGGTACACGTGTAACATTCTCGATTCGATGATTAGTTGTCACGAAACACTTTTCATTTCGATGTTTAACTTGCAAATTCGTTCATATTCTCGATCCGTTGAGGACAAAATGAAATTTTCCATGTTCATTGAAAATAAGATGATACATGTTTTTTTTTATGTTCATTGAGGAGAAAATAAAATATCATTTTTGTATTCATCGAGGACAAGATGAAATATCGTTTTCTATGTACATGGAAAGCAAGATTTAACAGATGAAGAAACGAATGCAAATCACATTCGACCTTCACGCTTAACCTCTTAAGAAACGATTCCTCTGAATTAAAAGAAATAAAAATTACTTTGTTTCGCTTGTTTTAAATCAATTAAAATAACACAAATACCAAATATAGAATCAAATTAAATATTCCTCAATCTCCACATATATGATCATTGGTTGTTGAATTTGAAAGAAATTCCAGGTCAAAGTCGAAGAGGTTAAGTATTGGTAAAGAAGTTTAGAGGGATCGAACGAATTGATTGCGGAATAAATATTGTATATGACTATTTTGTAATTGCAGTACAATTTGTACTTTTGTCGCGTTTTATCGCGTTAATTTATGAAACGGTCACATGCTTAGGTCGCACGATGCTCCCCGATATCGTGATGTACTTCGTTCAGCCTATTATGTCATCGTCCCAGTTTTATTGCAAATGTTCGGTACCTGTTCGTGCAACTCGTAAAAGAAAACTCGATAGCGACTGTTACGTAACGTTTCGTATCCTTTTCAACTGCTTTTCGGTTCGATTCACCGACCCGTTGTAAGTTTGTTAGAATCGGTCAAGCAAAAGTAATTACGCGTTTAAATTCCGGTTCCCAGAACGCCGATATCGGTCAATAAGTAACGCAATTGTCATCGAAATTGTGAATCTTCGAGAAACTCGTACTCATAGTGGCAAGTGAGCGATAAAGCAATCAATTCTTCCGCTTACTTGTTTGCGTTCCGATTCTTCGCATATCGAATTGATCTATCAGATCTAAAAATTGTTTTGTAGTTTAACGTTCGCTCCTAGAACAGTGATCGGTAGGTGTGCAGTTAAGGAAATTGATGAAAATCGATTTCTCGAATTAAACGTTTGAAAATTTATAGGTAATTTTCTTATTTACAAATGTCAAAATTTGCGAATTTGTACATTTTTATGAGCATACGTTTTTATATCACGGAATTTCTAAGAGTCATGATTTGGAAGTTAAGAAATTTTGAAGTTTGAATGAAAATGAAAATATTCAAGTTGCATATTTCTAAGTTTCAATTTTGAAATTACAATATTTGCATATTTGAGAACTTGGAAACTTCAAAATGTATTTGTTTACTTTTAACTTTATTAATTACTACATATCCAATTACTAATACCTACGTAATCATATGTTTACATTTATTGATTTCCAAATATAACAATTACTAAGCAAATTAAAAATTTTTATACTTGGAAGTTTGGAAGTTGACTAATTTAGAAAATTAAACTGTCTATATTTTTAAATTTTGCAATATTTCAACTTTCAAAATTTTTGAACTGGAATATTTGAGGATTGGAAAGTATGTATTCTCTAAATTACTAATTTAAAATTGCCAATTTAAATTGTTGGATTTTATTTGTTTTAAATTTCTAGACATTCAAACTTCAAAATGAAATCCCTTTATTTCGATATTTTTGGATATATTGATTTTTACATTATGATATTTATTTGTATACATTTACGAGTTTCGATAACTAAAAATTTTCAAATTACACAAATTTTAAATTTCTAAATTTAAATATCTATAAATGCATAAGATGTAAACTTAATTTCTTAAGTGTGAGACTTTAATGATTTCAAATCTCTTCTAGTACCTAAACTTCTAAATTTCAAAATCCAAAATCGCAAAAATAGAAAGAACCCCTGGGCCGTGACTTCTTCGGGCACTCGATTTGTCCATCATTATCCGAGACTGTCTTTGTTTGAGTCTTAGCAAATGATATGCTCAATTATAATTGGAAATACGTTAATTTTATTCGCGATGAAAAACCCTAACGATCACATAAATGTACCAAACACGTTGAAACTGACTCAAGCACACCTTCATTAGTAAGTTTGGTAATCAAATGATTATAAAGTTTCTGTTGATACCTTTATTGCGCGCGTACAACAAACGAAAACAAGTCTATAAACCGAGTCCGTGAGCAATTCGAAACTTTCAACAGCAAATGCATAGTAATCGTTGCGTGTATGCATGTAACCCGACAAAAGTTCACGAATTTCAAGATACTCATTTTCTTCTGATCGTTATTGTCGTTACTTTTGTGATAATAGGTTTCGTTGTTGTCGCGAGAAACAATTGGGAACACCGAGTGTTTACACGGCGTTTTACGAATTCCGGGAGCCCGTAAGGAACACGTCGTTTATATCGTCGAACTTTAGAGAACCACGATATGTAGTTGCAATTATTTATGTTTAACACGTGGAACGAAGAGAAGGTTTTTAAAAATGTTTTTTACGACACCTCGCGAGGCACACACAAGCAAAGGCAAGGCAAAGCGTGAAAGAACAAACGGAAGCTCGTCGGTATGGTACAGCTTGTAATGAGGAAACTTGCAATATAACAAGCAATAAATAAGCCACTTTTAATTCTATGTATATTAAACAATTATGTGGATGCTTAACGAGATTTATTGAATTAAACGTGCAAAGCCAAGAAGTTAAGACGAGATACCGATTTTACATATTCTTACTAATCGTATAAACGACTACAATATGTATAGCAACATAATAAATTATACGATTATGTATCGATTGAAAAAAAAGAGCAGATAAAAAAATGGTAAATAAATAATTATTAACAAACAAAAAAAAAAAGAGACGAGGGAGAAGATGAACGGCTGCGGGCTAGTACCGCCGGCAGGCGTTAATGTCTAATCTACATAAGTACGTAAAGGTTTCAATTTTACACTACCGATAATAATGATGTAACGGTAAGGCTCTATATAAGATATAATGATGATTTATAATAATTATAACGTTGTACAGATTATTTATGAAAGGCGCGCTGCTGGCGAAAGAGCCGCGCGTTTCGTGTTCGCGCGTCGCGAACAGAAAGAAAGACACGAACGTGGTGAAATAACGAAAACACGAACGAACAAATGAATAGAGAATTAAGAGAATATATTTGCCTTTCGCATAATCAATAAATTGTTTAACTTGTAGTCGTGATGTCGAAATTGTCGAGAAAATTTTCATGCAGCTAGGTTCAGCGAGCGACGCGCGACTCTCTATCCAAAAGCCGCCAGACTATAATGGATGTTTTGTAAGATAAAATGCAAAACGATCGCGGATTATACCGAGATCGCGTTCAGAGAAATGTATAGTCGATTGTGTATTCGAGATTGTTCGAATTAACTCGACGACGCCTTTCTCGATGGAGGTAATTAACAAAAAAGTGAGAAAAGAAACAAAAAAAAAAAAAGGATACGAGAGAGAGAGACGAATGAAGAAGGATATGAAAATCGTGGCTCTTTTCTTCCACGAATATGTTCGAGCGTAGTGACAGATGCGCCGTCGAAGGACGAAATTGCGGTCCTTGAGTCAAAAACCGTGGGGCAGGAGATAACAAAATGGTTAAAAAAGGAAAAACAAATAAAAAAAAAATAATAAGCAAGCGAAACAAAAGATAGAAAGTGAGAGAATTTATCCGCCGCGTGTGTGTGGCGTAAGAAAGGGCCGATAATCTAATTCATTGTGTATGTATACAGACAGAAATAAATATAATATTGCGATTATAAATATTAAACTAATAAAGAATAACAATATTGTACCCCTCTGTACATATAAATATATATTATAATACGATGATTATTACTATATGATTTATTATAAATATATATACATAAATATAAATATATCTCATGAATTCACATTATTATGTTTATTATTGTTTACTTATTATTATTAAAATTATTATCATTGCGATGATAATGAGAATGATGATGATGATTATTATTATTATGATAATATTATTAATATTTAAGAAAAGGTTCACAACGTGCCGTGTGTATGTGGGAATAAAATATATAATATAATGGACATTGTTCAATTCAATCTAATGTCTTTGTTGTTTCATCTCTCCCTATTTCGCCACTACCTTCACGATCACGTATTATTTCTTCTTTTACAATGATTTTAAGAATAGCTGTATTATAATTACAAAATTAAGTGCTTAATTTTAAATATTTAAGTATTAGATTCATGACATAAAAGTACGAAATGGCTTTCTTGTTAGCCAATAATTTGTCACAGTCATCAATTAGTTTTATTTCACGTGTTAGAAATAGTTGTATTGCCTTAAGATTTTTAAGTCTCTCAATTTACAAGCATTCAGGTCCCTAATTTTCCATATTCTCTTTCCAAAGTTCTAAATCTGAAAATTTCTATGATTGAAGGTGTGTAAATTTAAAATTTAGAAACTTTTGGACGGTTAAATTAAAAAATATCTTAATTTTTAAACGAATAAATTTCAAAATTTGCGAACTTATAAATTATCCGACCAACGAGTGACTGCTCCAACTTTTTTTTACATGCGTGGCCTTTTTTCGCAAGAAAACTGACTATGCTATCCATTGCACATTTTATGAACAATTATAATGCACTTAAAATTGGTTATTAAATCTATTAATTAATTTTAAGATACAAGTTATTGTATTAATAATCGTAAGCACGTAACAAGATTAAACTTGTAGTCGCTTTCGCGCTTGTATTTTATACTTCAAACGAGATTACGACTATCGATAGGTCGATTAAAAAACATGGCGCTGTCCAGAATGCATTTGGTTATCATTCTCTCAAGTGTATCTGTCAAAACTGATATGAATTTTTATATACGCGTTGCATGACATTTTAGTTAGCGTACTTGTCTAATATTTAAAACAAAATGGGTATTTTTTTTGCGAAGAAAAAACCACCTAGTCGTATTACGGAACAAGATAAGGCTATCTTGGTACGTTATTGCACGAATTTCCTAACCTTAACCTCTTATCCTAACTACTGGTTGAAGTATTATTCATTTGTTTTCGATAGCAATTAAAACAAACTAGGGATAAGATCAAGCAATATCAACGAAGGATCGAACAAAGCCTTGAAAAAGAACGGTTACTTGCAAAAAAACTTGTACAGAAAGGGCAGAAAGAGTGAGTATGCGCTTTGTATATCCATATTTTTATACAAGTGTTTGCAGTACATTGAGTCATGATAACAAATTTATGTGCAGTCGTGCCCTAGTGCTTTTACGGAAGAAGAAGTTTCAAGAGCAGGTATTATCAAAGACTGATGGCCAACTAGAAAATTTGGAGCGCATGGTGCACGACATAGAATTTGCACAAGTAGAATTAAGAGTCATTGATGGTCTAAAAGTAGGCAATGTGGCACTGAAGAAGCTTCAAGACTTGTTATCTATTGATGAAATTGAAAAAGTTATGGACGAGACTAGAGAAGGCGTTGAGAAACAAAAAGAAATTAATGAAGTGTTAGCTGGAGAACTTACAGAGGAAGATGAAGGAGAAGTCGAAGCAGAGCTGGATGCTCTTCTAGCAGCAGAAGTTAAAGAAAAGGCACCCGAAATACCACAAGATGTAATTTTACCAGATGTACCAGCAGAATTGCCAGACGTACCAGCAGAAAAGAAAGAAGGTATATAGTTGGAAGGATATGGACAGATCAGAATATAAAGGAAAGTATGTTATACAGAAAATTGTAATTCATCAATTTTTTTGTGATTTCAGGCCGTACAAAAGAAAAGACACAAGAAGCTGTTGCTCTGGAAGCATAAAATATCATTAGTGAAATTTCTACTTTATTTACACTTTGCACAGGAATCTGTGTACATATGTACAGTATATTGTATGTAAAACTCAGGATGAATAATTCTTACACTGAGATAATGTGAGTATATCTGAGAGAATGGAAATTAACACAGAAGACTGTTTTCCATTATAAAGCGCGTGTACATGATTTCTGTACTATGAGTATAGGTTTTAAACTAGTGGATGTGCAATTGAAGCAATTGTACATTGCTTTTTCATATATTACATTTATCCTACCTTGTATGTACAAATACCTTTTTATCTTATTATTGGCCTCTCTTTCATATAGTTACAAAAAGGGTGCAAAAGATTGAAAAGTTGTAATAAATATGATTTTATTTAAAATGTGCTGCTTAACTTATTGAATTCCTAATTCAATTAACCATTTAGGATTTAGGTAAAGTTGATAAGTGCAATAAAATATATAAATAGTACTTTTTTTTAAACAAAAATGTAACAATAATTTGTACAATAATATTTAGTATTGTATTACAAATTTTCCTAAGTGATTTAATGAATTCCATTCGTACAATACTTTTTGTATTGCTGATACGGAATATTTACATTCTTTATGTATTACAAATTTGCGTGACCTCTTTCCTTTTTCCTCAATTGAACGATACAGACTGCAGATAAATAGGAGAATACGTTTAATAAGCGAACATAAATTATTTGGAACTAGATAAGATAAACTTACATGTACCCAGTTTAACTTTACTATCTAAAAATATGACATCTATGCTATGAACGTTTATAACAAAATGCAACGAAAAATTATAGTTATCAAGACTGTATTACAAAGTAAAGGAAAATAGCGTGATTTTAACTTCTCGATTGCTCCGATTGGATCAATCATTACTGAAATACATGAAATTATTTAATAGTATTTAGATTGGACTAAATGTATCAGTTTTTAAACAAAGCGATTTTCTACTCTAGATAATAAAATACATGAAATTATAAAGCAAATTTAAAAGAACCAGATTAATACGGAATATAAAACAAAATTTTAATTATCGTCACCACGACACCGGGATGTCTGCAGGTTAAACGTGTTTAAATATTTTTATTTCATGGCAAATTTATAATTACTGAATTATGTTTTTAGATGTTAAATACTCCTGTTGTGCAGACAATAAAGTAATATTTAGTCAAATAAGATGCAAATGCTTACTTCATGTTGTAGAATGAACATCATACGATAACTCAAGCAATTGTGTTTAATCTACATAATTAGACAAACTTCGTAACTGTCGTAGACAGTTGGTATTAAATGTCACGCAGGTTGTAATAATGTATGTGTGCTTGTGCTTAATAAAAATTTCGTATCTCATTGGCATCTCTTATTTTTCGGTCAAGAACATAGTACAGGAAGTTGTAGGAACATGGATTATCACGTAATGTTTATTAAATTTCAAAACAATTGCTGTCCATGTGCTTTAAATTTTTATTACATAATTTTGAATTTTATTTTTGCTACTAAATTAGAAATCCATTCAGCATTGACGATCTCCTTCGATATAAAATGACATAAATTAACATTCCTTAAAACCATGTACATACGTCGTGTTAGAATGCTGTAGTATTTTTTGAATTAAAAACAGACTTTGTTTCACGCTATAGACTTTGTTTCACCTGTTGTAATTCGTACAAGAATGTACGACCTTATACGAGAAACTGAAGGCGTTTACACATATGATGGTGGATTGTTAATGTTTGTTATTAGTACTACAGCAAAAAGTGTACATATCTTTCTATTCAGTAGCTATTATAGACAACAGTGTATTTTTTTTATTCTCAAAAAAACAAGGAAGTTATTGTGTAATCAGCATTCCATGTTATCTTAGCGTGCATGGATATTTCTTTTATTCTCAAAGTATCGTTATTAATTATGCTCGTTTCGATATATGTGTAGGTATGAAGTTGTAATAAATACAAAACCGTTCTTAAATGCAATGTTAGCGCAAAATTTATATATGTATAATGTACTTTCGATATGAAAAAAATTTGTACAGACTGTAAATATTTGTAATAAATATTATCATTTATAACTTTATCTTTTTCATATCATTAAACCATAAATTAGCAGTTAAACATAATGAAGAAAATGGAGCGAATTGTGATAATAGAAAGAACGTTTTATTAAAAATATAATCGTGGATTTATGTTAAACCATGTACCTTCTGAGAGTTAGAATACGACATAAATCAATAATTGTTACACTTGATATTACGAAATAACTGCTTTTATTACTGCCTCGATATTGTTTAACATTTTGTTTACATAATAATGGAATTTAATATGAAGTTGAATAACCTTTAAATTCACAGTTTATTAAATTATATCCTACAGCGTACAAAACTTGGTTTGTAGTTTTTCTGCGTTAAGCAATTAACCAGTTTTGCAAATACAGCCATACATGTGCCCTTTCATTTGTCTAATTTGTCTTACTAAATTAAGATTGTATATACCACTCCTTTGACACCTGCTGAATACACAAGATATTTTGTAAAACAAAGTAAAGTCAAGAAAATGAGTTTTATTGACGAGCAAATAATGTTTGTTTTTAGATTCAGTCATTCGTAATCTTCAAGGTTTCTTTTTGTTATTTACAGAAGATTTCATTTGTCTCTTATCAATAATTCCTTTTTGTATTACCTATTGTATTTATTAACGATCACCTGATTTTTTAATACGATTTTAAATTAAAAAAAAGAAACAGGAAATTTTATGAAATACTGTAGTTACGATAAAGTACGCGCAAAGTTCTTGAGCACGCGCCTGTTAAAATGTTAAAAATTGAACGTCGAAGTCAAGTACGACTGTCGCTAAAACCATTGATAAAAGTCGATAATATCGAAATATTATCGACATTTCAATATATTGATAACATTGTTCAGTTATGAATAAGTTGAGGAGAAAAGAAGCGGAAGTGATAAAATTGTAGTAAATTTCCATATCTTCAAATCTGAAATTTTTTATATTTATATGTATCTATAATTCAAAATTGTCAAGTATCCACATTTTCAAATTCTCAAATTTCGATATTTTGAAATTAATGAATTTATAGACTTTCTAAATTTTGAAACTACCAGATTTTCAGTTTTTTGAGTCTTCAAATTCTCCAATTCTCAAATTCTCAAATTCTCAAATTCTCAAATTCTCAAATTCTCAAATTCTCCAATTCTCCAATTCTCAAATTCTCCAATTCTCACATTCTCAAATTCTCAAATTCTCAAATTCTCAAATTCTCAAATTCTCAAATTCTCAAATTCTCAAATTCTCAAATTCTTAAATTCTTAAATTCTTAAATTCTTAAATTCTTAAATTCTCAAATTCTCAAATTCTTAAATTCTTAAATTCTTAAATTCTTAAATTCTTAAATTCTTAAATTCTCAAATTCTTAAATTCTTAAATTCTTAAATTCTTAAATTCTTAAATTCTTAAATTCTTAAATTCTCAAATTTACAAATTATCAAATTCTTCAAATATCCAACCTTACACATCCGTAAACTGGAAAATTTACCATGCGAACATTAACTGGTGGTGGGCACAATTTTTTACTGAAATTGATAGTACGCAAGAATTACATAAAGATTCAATAACGATATTCGTGTAGACGTAAACGACGACAAACAGTTATAATTTGACAGAAAAATACAAAATATAGAATATGCAGATTACACAATGTATATAAGTACACATGTGTATATGTATGCTATATTCATGTTTGTACGATATACGAATACACAATGAAAAATTTAATTTTAATATCTGTTACATTCTGCTTCAAATAAATTTAATGACTCTCTCTATTCACACTAACGATATTATCGATATGTTCTTAAAAATCTATAATGCCAGGCTATTTAAAAATACCAGACTATTGATCAAAGTGTTCTTCATGTTATTTTGCGTTCGAATAAATTTGTTTATACATTTCAGAACATATTCCCAACGAAATCACTTACACAGGCTGCAAATTTTTCCTCTTACATATTATTTCAGCGACCTCCTTTGTGCACAACAATAGTTGCGATCTTTTGCTTGGTCGGAACGGCTTTGTTGCAAGTCGCGAATCTCGTTTGAAGAAGAACGTCGTCTGAATAAGCAATGTTCGATGTATTTAACATCATCTCTCGAATCCAGATAAGACCAGCTTACGGCGCCAAGAACAACGTTCAAACTGTTTTAACAAATCACATGGCGCCTGGTAGAATCGTTTTAGAGGATCTAACGATTAACACAATTTCATTGGTCAAGGACGACCAACCTGACAGCTTAATAATCATCTTGATCGGATAATAATCAGTCGTGATCGATTATTATCGGGACATTGCGAATTAATTGACTCACATCAATTCCCGAATACAAAGAAGTGTTTCAGGAAAAGAAACGTTATCGCAAACTATACGTCGACCCTTTTATCGTATTATGTCTTCCGACGCATTTCAGATCTAATTCATTATATCAGTTTCATAACCATAACAGTGTTCTCCGCAAAAATGAGAGATAATCTCTGTAAGACCTAACTACTTTATTGTTAAACAAAAAAAACGAACTGCTAGGTTCCGTATGAATTGTACGAGGCTATTGTGCGTGTAGATGTTTAAATTTAGTACAACGTAGCAGGGTAGCGAAAATAAAATTTCATCGTGTATTTTCTTTAAGTGTCGATCAGAATACAGTTTATAAATTACGCGACAACCGAGTGATAGCAACGTGTTCATAAATTTTATCAATGAGACACCGAAGCCACACCTTTTTGTGCCTTTTTTCTTTTTAATCGCGCCGTCTGATCGACGACGCGCACGTCGAAGATTAGATACGTTCAGACGTGTTCGATCGCGGGGGGAATTCGTTACGCAAGAACGTCGAAATTTTCTCGGGAATTCGCCGTTCGTACGTCCGGGAAATACGGGGAAATTCGCGGAGGCCAGATGCGCTGGCAATGATTTTCGCGTACACGCGGTACGCGATCCTGACGGCAAATTGCAGGAAGTATCGCAGTCTCCTGATATTTAAAATGACGCCTGTACGGATTCCGTATTTAAAACCGGATGGCCTTCGCGAACGAGAGAGACGAAGAGAAAGGAAGAACGGCTGAGGAACGGGATCCGTTGACTAACCTCCGCTTCGAGAAGCCTTCGCTTCTTTTCCTTTTCTTCTCGAGCCAATGTATCGCCCACCTTATATCCTTTTAATGCCGTTCAGACGAATGACACACAGTGTGCGCCCTACGCCATCTCACAGACAGACGATACAATAAAATCAAAATGATTGTGTCGGGTGCCGTTTGTCAGCTGACGAACATGAACAATAAATTCTAACCAGTTAAAAACTTCAGTCTGATGAGTTCAGACGAATGACACACCGTGTGCGTCCTACGCCATCTGACATACAGACGATATAACAAAATCAAAATGATTCTGTCGGGTGCCGTTTGTCAGCTGACGAACATGAACAATAAATTCTAACCAGTTAAAAACTTCATTCTGATGAGTTCAGACGAATGACACACCGTGTGCGTCCTACGGCATCTCACATATAGACGATATAATAAAATCAAAATGATTTTGTCGGGTGCCGTTTGTCAGCTGACGAACATGAACAATAAATTCTAACCAGTTAAAAACTTCATTCAGATGCGTTCAGACGATTGACACACCGTGTGCGTCCTACGCCATCTGACATACAGACGATATAACAAAATCAAAATGATTCTGTCGGGTGCCGTTTGTCAGCTGACGAACATGAACAATAAATTCTAACCAGTTAAAAACTTCATTCAGATGCGTTCAGACGATTGACACACCGTGTGCGTCCTACGCCATCTCACATATAGACGATATAATAAAATCAAAATGATTTTGTCGGGTGCCGTTTGTCAGCTGATGAACATAAACAATAAATTTTAACCAGTTAAAAACTTCATTCTGATACGTTCAGACGATTGACACACCGTGTGCGTCCTACGGCATCTCACATACAGGCGATATAATAAAATCAAAATGATTTTGACGGGGGCCGTTTTTTTTAGCTGATTTAATATACGGTGAAATGTAATTTGTAAACAGTGGAGTATTTCAACTGACGAATATGAATAATAAATTTTAACCGGTTAAAAACTTCATTCCGATGCGATCGATGTTAAAGATTTATTAATTTTTCATCGCATGGAAATGTAATTCTCCCTCGATTTTGATTTACTTTTTTTTATATAATTTGTAACTGGAGCGTTTGTCCTGTGGTCGACGCGTATCCTCGTCATTGGTTGATCTTAATAATTTTAATAAGTTGACTGTTCAAACTAAATTCCAGCGATAACTGGTTAATAATAATGCAGCTGTCCCTTCATTCACACAATTTTGCTTTTATGGGATCTTTAAGATAATGGATTTTAAAGAAGACTTTTATTACTCTTTAATAGTCTTGTTTTTAAAAGGAACCTTTTAATACCAATGCAAGGATAAAACTTTTATAGTTTTTATCAATGAACTTTCACCAATATATTTTTGTCATTTTCCTAATTAAAACGGGAGCAAACACGGTTTGCTCATTTTCCTTATTAAAATGTTAGCAAACACGCGATTGAACCTGAACTATATGTCTATTTTTAGCATCATATAAACTCTACATGATAGTATTAATTGTTATATGATAGTAATGATAATTATATTCCGAGCTTGCTCTATCGACGTGTGTTATTTTGGGAGTGTACCATTTAAAATGTTATTCGCTATTATGTTATATGATATTTTTAAATTAGTATTGTACAATTTAAAAATAAAATATGTGCAACATTTATTATTAATAACAATTTAAGTGTAAAGTGAAAAATAAATAACCGTTTCTTCATGTTATTGTGATTGTTATTACTTGACAATAAAACATATACACGAAAAGTGTAAAATTTATTTAAAATGTTACAATATGTTATAATAAAAAACAACATATTATTAAATATGACAGATAATCTGTGATATCCCAAAATATACCATAAATCTGACATAATTTAGAAATGTGCACATCACATTTCAGAAATGTGACATAACGTGGAAAATTTCAAAGTTTAAGGTAACGTTATAATGTTTTATCTGCGATGTTGCTGGTAAGATAAAATGCATATTTCTCTATATCATCGGGAAATATTCTACGCAATTGTTTTCATGCGAAATTATTACCAGCAGGTAATAGTTTAACAAGATACAGTTCGTTAAGATTCAGGGAATCCCGTTGCACGATAATTTTCTGATTAAAATGTTTGTCTTCGAATTAAATTAGGGACCCCTGCGTACATTGATCATTTTTATCGAACCAATGAACTTGAGAAGGCATTTTCTGTTCGGACGGAATATACGATCGGTACACGGTGTTATTATCGTGGTAGAGGTGTAATAAACTGGCAAATACTGATATCAGAAGCAACGGCTTTATTTCTATTCTGCGTTTCTACTCGAGGCGAAGAACGATCGTTGTTTGTCGCTCGGCAAACTAAACAACAGTCAACGCTATATTTAAACTCGTAAATCATCTTACTACACTTGACGTTATCTGAACGAAATTTTCAGCGAAATTGCGTCTGAATTGTTCCTTGTAAAATTTGTGACATATATCGTACATTTGCGTAATTAGAGCTTCCTCAAAAATTGAAGATGTAAAGAAACATTCGTCAGTTTGACAATCTCGGTATAAATGTTTGTATTTGTACGTCAGGCGAAATAACTAGAATGCCAATTCAATATCTCGTAGATCTTTCAAATGCTTCACTAGATTGCTGGAAGTCATCAGCAATTTGCTTTACTTTTATTCAAGTAAAATGGTATATTTTTAAGATATTACTGTCTTATCACCAATTTTCTTTCGGTTTAACGTCATTTTATAATCGTAGTGTTATCGTTGAAATCTTCTCGATATCGAATGCTACAGAGTTAAAAATATATGTAAAACACCGCGAACGATTCTCAAAAAGAACTTGACAGCAATCAGAAAATGTGTTTATATGTGCCGTTTATTTTGAAAGTAGGACAAGTCCATTTTTTGTTACTGCGTGATATTTAAGGGTTTGCATTTCAATAAACTTAAGAATCTTGCTGAACACAAATAGATAAACCTTTTTTCTATTCTGTGATGTTAAGTAATGTTTAAAGTACCATGCAGTAAAAATAAAAGTTTTATGCCGAAATGGGATTCACTTTCAAAATTAATGAATTATTACGATCGTTAATTAAACAGATAATATTTCAGTTGTTCAGTTATGCTTTTTCTTAGATTCTCTGAATGATTTTGGTCCGAATGTCTTCATATTCAGATTCTTCTTTTATTACCAATTTTGATGTGTCATTTCTATAAATATAACAATAATAATAAAATTCCTTGGAAACCAGAATTTTATTGGATTGACATTATTTTCCTGGAAAGTATTTTCATTTTCTAATTCTTAGTTAGAAGAATAATTTTGGTTGAACTTATTCTCAGTCGTATTTCCTTTCAATAAAAGAAACCACAATTTGTAATTAGTTTTCAAATAATACTGAAATTGTTCAGCGATTTTGTGCACCCGTACTAAAACAAGAATCGCGTCGAATTTGTGGAGTATTTATTAGGAACTGCACGAGAACTTACTTGTAAGCTGATAATAAAAATAAGCAATGATAAATATGCAGCACATTCTTATTTATAGTGAGGTTACCTGTATTACCAATATTATATAATTTCTAGTTTTCCACAGTGCTGTCAATATTACTCAAATTCACCAAAGCTAAATTGTACTGTAATATATTCGACTAAAAATAATTTTAATCTAAGATGGAGCTGTATCATTTTCAAAACAAATATCTTTCCAAGACCGTCAATCATCGAAATTTTCTTCGCCCAAATATCAATTTTTACCTATTGTTATCATTAGCATCATTTTCTTTAGAAATTGACTATTTCCATTTTCAAAGTAAATGGTTACCTTCTTTTTTGTTCATTTGAATATTACCAGCTTTCGGCTCAACATTTTCTCCATGCGTTTAAATTATCGTACTTGTTTCTTCGAACGACATCACATTTTTCATCATACAGGGTGGTAGGAATGAACTGTTACAACTTCAAACCGCTGCAGCAGATACACTTTTAAATATTTTGTTTTATCCAAGGGAAAAAAATAGTCGAGAAACATTCAAGAAAATGATTTAATGCTCATTGCTCGATATAACCTCCCTTTGCACGAATAATTTCATTCAATCATTAAATAGATTACATTCAAATTCTGGAGCTCAAGAACGATAATTGGAAGTGATGTTCCAGTTAAATATAAAGCAATTACAGGCATATAAACAATTGAATGAATTATAAATATGGCAACTTTCAGATGGATTGCGTGAGCGGATCGACAGATGCATCAATATGAACTTACTTAGTAAAAAATCATTCCAGCCACCCTGTATTTTCTTCTATCATTAATACTAACAGAGACATGTAGATATTTCTCAGTCAGTAAATCGTCCAGCATATCCATATTCCGTTTGGTCAATCAGCTAGGAATAAAAAGTGTGACCTATACCTGTTTAGTAGCCAGGAATATGTATATCAAAAGTATTTGCATATCGCGTGGAAAAATGAAACCGGGGCTCTTAGGTGAAGGCAACGAGTACCCTAAACAAAAGTTTTAGTTACGCCAATGGTATGGTACGACACAGTAACGCCATCGTTAACTGGAAAAGAATCGGTGCTAAACGGTAAGATTGACACTTCTAAGTATTCTCGGCTGGCTTCTATGTATTGAAAGAATACCGTCAGCGACGTTTCTGACCGATAAAGTCGTTCTACGGTGTTCTAGAAATAACGATACGATAAAAGAAACCGCGCTGAGATAATAATCGTTACGGAACATCTAAAGGAAGACGGAAGACATCTAAAACTGGACGCGAACTAGCACGAGTCACTTGTTACTTCGACGGTAAAATAAAATCACTGATTCTCGTCTGTGTCGATCAACTTTTTACTTCAACATTCGAACAGGTTCCAATGGGACTGGTGTTATCTGTAAAAGGACGCAAAAAATCTTGTGAGGCCTCGAAGAGCAACATCCTTGCAAAGAATAAGTTGAATAAGGAGTATCTACTTATTGTTAGTATAGAAGAAGATATTAATAGAAAAATTTTAATGAAAAGATAAATGAAATAAATGACTAAATATTAATGTATTTAAGTGTGAATGAAATAAATGACCAAATATTAATGTATTTTGCTTCGTTTTTATCATATTTTATCGCAGTTTCTCTTTTTTCTGAAGATCTTGCACCCCTTCTTCTATGGCCGGTCGTGGGTTATAAAGAATTAAAGCGTAATCATTGAGTCATAATACTGTACATAAATGTTACACAATTGTAACCAGCTAATGTTGCACTCCCATCGATTGGTTACCAATCGTTGAACTTTCTGGAATACATAAAACTGATAAAACTCATAATCCGCTTGTGATAAAGGTCTTTTATTTTATCTTTCATCTTGTATGCATATTAACATATTAAATGGCTCAAAGTAGCGCGGCACAAGATAATTGTAATAATATATGTAGATATTTAAAACTTTGTCGCAATTGCTAGTTTTCAATTAAACTATTTTAAAATTTCGAAGCTTCAATCCTTTAACACTAAAACTACCGGCATATAATGAACGTTTATTTGGAAATTAAAAATGTAGTTGAAGAACAACTAAACGAATGGTAGAGCACAAATGAATGTACGCATTAATTCTTTATTTCGATGCAAATTAATACAAATTTCAAAGAAGGCAACTTAAAATACTTTGTAACTCAAAATTACAAATTGGTTAAATGGTCATTTTGACCGCTTTGGTAGGTTTAGTGTTAAGATTCGGCAATTTTGAGGTCCTAAAACTATCTAAGTGTTGAAGTAATAAAGTTTGTAATTTTTAAAATCCTAAAATTATAAAGTTCAACATTTTTAAAATTCTAAAAATACAAAATTCAAAATTTTTTAAATTCTAAAGTCACAAAATTTAAAAATTCTGAATCTCCAAAGTCTGAAAGTCTGAAAGCTATGAAATTCACAAATATCTGGAGTTTATAACACTAAGCTCTAGTTCAAATTTCTAATATTAACTCTAATAAAAATTTCTATGATTTCAAGGTTAAATATTTAAAAATTCTAAAGTTTCAGAAATTCAATGTGCCCAGACTATAAAATTCAAAAATATTTAATGTTAAAAAATGTCAAAGTTGCTAAGTCTTACAACTATTTCTAAAGGTTGAGAGATCTAAAATTTTAATGTTCTTCAATCCTAAAATATCAACATTTCAATATAAAAATTTCTTGGTTTTGAAATTACATTCCGCACACATTTAATATTTCAACATTCCAGAAGGTTCCTAGAGATTCCAAAATTAAATATTTTGAAAGACATCAAGTCCAAAAAACGCACACTTCAAGAACTCCAAAATTTAAAAATCCCAATATTTAATATTGCAGAGTTTAAAGTCACAATGTTCCACGATCATATAATCCCCGAATTCCAAAAAAAAACAAGTCTCAAGGTCCCAATAACCTGATTTCTAAGTTCGTAAAATCCAACGTCCTAAGGCTTAATAACTGAAAAAATATCAAAACATCAGTGTTTCGAGTTTCCAAAATTCAAAAATATTAAAACTTCACTCATAAAGTTTCAAAACTGTTCGAGTCATTTATAATTACTGAATTGTTACTATAAGTCTGTAGTGAAACATTTACATCCTTAACTTTAAATCATATTTCTTCTTATTTTTTACTATGAAAAATATTCTGTCTACATTTATCTATAAAATATTCTACTTTGGCAGTATAAAAATGAAACAAGTTGTACAACAAGCGATGTATGACCCACTTTTGGATTTAACCCTTTGCACACGACAGGCGACTCTCACTAGCCATTTGATTTAATGTAACAATTTTTAATAAATAATTTTTAACTACATTTGCAGTATTATGCGCGTGATGCTTGAACACAGTGAAACGGACGATATTGGCAAGTGATAATGAACAAATAATAATTTCAAAAAAATTCATCAAACTCTTCAACTAGGAAGTTTTACAGCAGTTGTGTGGCAACAGTAAAAATTCTTTCGACATTTTTATTTTTCAAATGTTTTTAAAAATCCATTTACGAGCAGGGCACCTTATGCGCCCCTGCTAGACACAGCATTGCTTGTAGCGATCCAGATTCAACGGTGAACAACTCGTATGCGAAGATCACGTAAAATTTTCTTCATCGAGATACATCAATGCATGGAAATTGAATCTCGTACAAACATTTCGACCATTGTCCGCGACTTTCGTCTGGGATTTGCCTGCCGTCTCAGTATGTTATTTTTATAAATAAACGCGTCGCCGCTCTATAAAATACAACCTCCTGTTTTGCTTGCTCCGTGTGTTTCTTCGATCTTTACTCAAAACGGAAATAATAATTCGGGTTGTAATAATAACAACAATGTTTCTAATTGCCTCAATCGCGCGATGCATATGTTACATTGATTCACCTTCGTCGTCGTTCCTTTGCCGGATTTACATTGAATCACTTCTACACTCATTCACTTGATTGCTGGCGCGATATATCGCGTAATGTATAACAGTACTGCGCGACGAGCTATTCTTGTTTTCTTTTCGAGGATCGCGGAAGTCGAAGATTGCGCAGATTTGGAAAAAATTATAATGTTACATTACTTGAATGGAACGATTGGATCTCACGTTTAGAACTCGCGATACATATTTTGGAGCTTCATCTGAGATCATTAGATACGAGGTGAAGACACGGAAAATTGGACAATTTTGCGAAAATGTTAGAGCGATTATCGATATTATTAATTGTTTGTGAATTTTGTGTACTTATTTGAATTATGCAATTTTGATTTTCCTATTCTTAATACAAGTTGTGTAAAAAAAAATTATATGAAGTGGAACAGAGTAACCATGGTTAATAATAGTGCTACTGTTTTATAGCAATTAAGTAATACTTTGAAATTTGGGAATTTGAGAATTTTGGAATTAGGTAATTTGCCAACGTGAAAATTTCAAATTATCAAAGTGTGAAAACTTAAGAAATTAGGAAATTAAAAAATTGCGAAATCGATACATTGGAAAATTTGAGAGGTATGCTAGTGGTAATTTAGAATACAGAATTCTTAACATGTTACAAATTTACACTTGAACGTTTGGACTTTTTGGAGTTTACAAATTTTAGATTTAGGTACATTTGAATTTAAAAAAGTGGAGTTTAACAATTTAGAATGTCGTATCTTCATTTGTTTTGGACAATTAAACATTTGGGTGATTGGAAGTTTTGAATTTTGGAAAATTGGAAACTTGGGGATTTAGAAATATTGAGATCTACAGTTTCGGAATTTGAGGTTTTGAAAATATAAATTAGAAATTGAGATATTTTTAAATTGCAGGGTTTGAGAGCTTCGGAATATGGGAACTTGAAAACTACAAAACTAGGTATATTAAAAATGTTTACATTTGTTTACTTGACAAATTAGAGTTTAGAGAATTGAAAAACTCGGAAAATGAAAAATTGAGAAATTATAAAACTGAAGTTTTAAAATTTGAAAAGTTGACAAATTGAAAAATCAGAAAATGGAACAATTGAAAAATCGGAAAGTTTCAATTTATCATTTGAAACTATAGAACCTTTATTGCTTTCGATTATTTCAAGATTAAATATTACGTACCCAGAAAATTTAAGGATTTTGAAATTTGTAAATTTATAAAAGTAAGTAAAGAAGTTAAAAAACTGTTACAGGAACACTGCGATGTTTATGAATGTTTAGTCATTTATCTCCAAACAAGAATCCAACTATTCATTATGGAAGACGACGAGACGGCTAAAAAAACCAATAGTATCGACACCAGCATACGAAAACTAGACGGTTCATGTGCAAAAACCTCTGCTGAACAAGCCTCAACAACAACAACAAATAGCAACATTATTAACGATGAACAAAGCATCCCAATACGCAGAACTACACAAAAAGAAATAAAACGATTGATTTCAACAATGGAATCTAACAAATCCCCTGGATTCGACCTAATCAACGATAAAATTATCAAAGAACTCCCTGATAAAGCTATCGGAATGATTACTATAATTTTTAATACCATAATCAGAATTCGGTACTTTCCCAGCGCATGGAAACTGACAGAAATAATAATGCTGTCTATGCCAAACAAACACATACACGAACCTTTTTCATACAGACCAATCCCTCTATTATCAATATTGTGCAAAATGCTCGAAGAAATACTCCTAACCAGAATTATGGAAATAATTAAATAACTAATAACAAATCACCGGTTTGGTTTTACGAAAAAGTACACTACTACTGAAAAAGCCAACAAATAGTCAACAAAATTATTACCGCTCTTGAAACCAGGAAATACTGCACACGCTTATTCCTGGACATTGAAAAAGTATTCGATAAAGTTTGGCACGAAGGTTTATTGAGAACTATAATATAAAACAACTCTTCCCAGTATCAAATTATGAGCTTCTAAAATTCTAACTTACCAACAGAACATTTTATGTAAAAGTAAAGGATGCGTACTTAAATATATGATACAAGTAGTATACGCTGGAGTACCACAGGGAAGTGCACTGAGCCCAATACTTTACACCTTGTATACAGCAGATATCCCAACGACTCCAAATAACACAATCTGCACAGATTCGCAGATGACATCGGGATAATTGTGATATACCAAGATCCCTACGAAGCCGCCAGAATCCTACGAAACCACTTAAATCTTCTGGAGAAATGGCTGGAAGAGGGAAAAATAAAGGTTAATTACAACAAATGCACACATATAACGTAAAAGATGATATTCCAAAAATAACACTCCGCAACAAGGAAATACCACAATCAAAAACAGTTAAATAGTTGGGTCTGCATCTAGATATCAGTTTCACATGGAAGCAACACGTAACTAAAAAGATACGGTAAATCAAAATTCTAAGAAACGACATGTACTGATTTACCAGCCGTCACTCGAAACTGACTATAGGAAACAAATGACCAATTTACAAAGTCGTAATAAAACTCATATGCACGTACGATATACATCTGTGGGGTACAGAAGCTGAAAGTTGCATAGACAAAATGGAAGCCATGCAATCACTTGTACTACGAACAATAATAGACACACCTTGGCACGTAAAAAATGAGGAGCTACGAAAAGATCCACAAATTCCCTCTGTAAAGGTGGAGATACATCGACTATCTACACGGTACAAAGCAGGAACATCGAACTATCCAAATCCGCTAGCCAATAATTTATGTACAGTTAGCACCGTACGAAGATTGAAGAAAAAACAACCACTGGATTTAGTATTGTGAACATAGTTATGTATATTGTAAAGTAGCGTCATTCCGCTGGAAATATCACCCACACGTTATCCCCTACACCTAAGACGTTTTGCCTAATGTCTTAAAGGACAAATTGCATACTAGGCGTTACATACAAAAAAAAATTAAAGTATTTAAGGAGGCCCACAAAATTCCCTACGTAGTTACACCACTGCATTATATCCAGTCTAGACCTTGAATTACCTGAAAGCCTTTCGAAGACCATTTTTCTATATGTACATCCGACAAAAATGTAGAAATGCGTATCGAGTTTCGAATTCTGAAGACATTAAAAGGCACAACTGGAATCTACTGTTTGTGTATTGCACCTGATTCCACCGTGTCTATCAGTTCGTAAGCGAATATTACCAATTTTTGAAGCTGCGATTTACAACTTGTAAATGTAGTCAATTTCCGAATATACGAAATACTGCAGCGAAAATCACTATATCTTGAATTTTAATTGTAGAAGAATTTATACAGTAAAAGGGTGTTCATTTTATAACGACATATAAAATCAATGATTTTGTAACGATATATTAAGAAAAAGAACATTAGTTTTGTAATAATATATAAAGTAACTAATAGAATTAGGGTATGGCTTGAATAGTTTAAAAATAAAATATGCACACTAAATAAAATAAAACTGAAACTTTTTTCTATGAACACGAAGGACGTCTGTACTGTACGAAAGCTAAAATCGAAGTAAGAATAAAAGAGAAAGCTTAAAAGAGAAAAACCTCTATTGGGCCCTCTTAAAGAAAACTCAGAGAAGTGCACATGTGTTGTTTACAACTCGGACCTTTCTGGAGAGACAAACTGCAGATCTTCAATTTTTGATCTGAGTACTGTTAGGCTATGAAAAGACATTGTCACTGTCCTTCGACACTCGACTTATTTTTGCAGCTATATATTCCAACAGTAACGAGGCATATTTCATAACGATGTATAAAAGAAAAGGGTATTAATAATACAAGGGAATAAAGCGAAAGCATCGTTTTGCAATGACCTGCGGAGGAGTAGTGGCTGAAAGAAAACAGTCATTAAATTTTGAAAAAAGAAGCAGGAAAAAGATTTTAGCCGAAGGGGAACGGTTTAATTGAACGAAGGAACAATGGAGTAAGGCGTTGCGTACCGACGAGTCAAAATGAGTCATGCTTATGTACAAGGTGAGACGTTCAACGCTTGAAACTAAGACAGTTCGCAGACCGTGGGTGCTATAGAAAGTAACTTGCGATTAAAGTTTCTTCTTATGTGGGTCACTGCAACTATCTTTTAAGTTTCATTCAGAGGTGTAGCATGTAAAACTGCAGGAAACATGTTTATTGTTCAAACAGAACAATCTCTGATTTAATCTAATCCTACCTATGACAAAAGACACTAGCATATGTATGCATTATATCTATATTCTCCAAAGTCTTGGGAATATTATAAAGAATTTTTGTATCTCTATATGCACACGTTTTTGTATATATCACAATATCCCTGCATCTTGATACCTTTAACTCCCGATATTGGTATACATACAGATACCAATAATCATAAATCCCTTTTATTTCTAAATTCCTATATTATTAATATTTCTGTATAAGTTCCTATAAATATTTATATTCCTAGTTATCCATGCTCTTAAATTTTTACACTCCTTGTTACCTCGTTCCCTAAATGCCATGGTTCTAGTTAATTATACTCCTAAATATCTACACTTCTAGTTATCTATATCTCTGAATACCTACGGCCGAAGTTACCTATATTCCAATGAATCTATATTCATAGTTACCTATAACCCTAAATATCTGTATATCTAGATATATATGCTCCTAAATATCAATTAACACACCTAGTTCCTTATACAACTCAGTATTGGTTATATTCCTAGATACCTATACTCCCACATTTCTATGTACGTCTCCAGATCTGTATACCCCTAGGTTTTTGTAGTTCTCGTTATTTACACCCCAGTTACCTATACCCTTAGTTACTTATGCTACTAGTTATTTGTATCCATGGTTACTTACTTTCTGGTTACCTTCGTGGCTACTTACTATCTCCTTATTAACATAATCTCTATACTGTAATTAAGATAATAAAATAAATTAATTATAATTAAAATGATATATAATTATTAAGACAGTGCATAATATATTAAGATAATGTATAATATTATTAAGATAATCTCCGTAATAAATAGGAATATAATCTCTACATTAAGGTAACGATATAATATCAATGTACTAATAAAATTTGTTTTTCAAAATAAAGTTTTATACCACAGATGTTAGTTCGCTTAAATGGATCCATAATAAAATGAACATACTAAATGACAAACTGGTTGCAACGTATTTCCGCGTTTGAATTTTTCGAGATCGTCATATGGTTACTTAAAACACCGGATGCGATATTTGCACAAGTCCCCGGTACAAACTGACGCGTATCGCCTTCAGGCAGCGACCCACGATCCCCAGTTAAATTACGATACTGTAAGAAACAGACAACAGGCTCGAAATTTAGTGCGTTGAACCTTGCGAACGGTAAAATTTCAACAGACTTCAGGGTCGTTATATCACGGGATAGAAACGGGCAGCTGCGGCCTTGAAAAAATCGCGATCTTGAAAAATGTTTAATTACGAGACCATTGCAATGTCGAACAATTTTCTGCAACATCGATCACTTACAACTTGTGATCCGCATGGAGCAGATCTCGAGATAAAATATTAAATATCTTGAGATATTGCTGCTGTTTACGCGCATGTTTTTGAATTTATACACGAATTTATTGCGCTGTATAGTAATTGTTAGATTTTTTAATATACGACGAGTTGCGAAAGTATTCCAGCTTTTTTTAATTAATTGATGATTGCATTAGTATTGATCAGAAATGTTGTGAATTGTCAGAATTTGTTAAATACTTCATATTTGTGACTCTGATTCCGATGCAATGTTGCGCGTCGAAATTTAGAAGATATTTTAGTTCGTTTTATTTCAAAATTCAATAACTCTCAAATTTCTCAATTTTCGCACTTACAAAACTCAAATTTTCTAATTTCTAAATTACAAAATTGTAAATTTCCTAAATTTAAAAAATTGCAAAGTCCGAATTTCTAAGTTCCTAAATTACTAAATTTCGAAGTCCGCGAAGTTTTAAAATCATGAGAATTAGCGATTTTGTAATTGAGTAGTGTTGAAAGCAGGCAAATTTTCAGAAAATAGATGTATAGAAACATGCAAATTCTAAAATTTAGAAATTCCAAATTTTCCGATTTTTGACTATTGAAATTTGTCAACTTTCAAGTGGATCATGTAATTTCGACTATTTATGTTATCAAATTGTACTTTTTCTTGAAATGTATCTTAATTTTTATAGAGATAAAAAATTAATATAGCCACTAATTTACATAAAGTAGTTAGTACGTATTAACTACTAAATTAACATTCAATTAATTATTACGTATTCATCATATAACTGTGAGGTTAACATCGGACTAATTAATACGTATTAATTATATAATTAGTAATTCAAGATTCAATTAATTCATACGTATTTATTGAATAACGATTATATTTAATATTAATTTAAATAATACATATTAATATTTATTTATTTCCCTTAACATAACTCTGTTTATTTTTCTATTTTATTGCCAATTCAAAAATCAGTGTACATTATGTGCCAATAGATTTAAGGTGAACTATTCCGTAGCGTAGAACAAAGCTCACAACGAAACTGTTCTTTAAAAAAATGTAAAAAAAGCATCTCTTAACATTAACGTTTTTTAAAAAACGTCTCTCGATCTCCTTAGCGAATCACTTGTTTCGAAACGTTATTCTCGCTTCTTTTTTCTTCCTGTCGTTATACAAGAAACGCACAGCATCTCCCGTACCAATCAAAAGCTGACCAGGGTCAACTAAGAAGCGGTAATAGACGATAAATTGAAATTAATGTCTGTGTTCGCTAGACGCACGAACGTGCCCGACCACGTAACGCGTGTTGGATTAGCGTAGAACCGCAAAGTCGTTACATTTCTATCTTTATCTATGGGTTGTTTAAAATTGTTTTGTAGATAGTGTTCTCAAGCAGCCAGATAATAAGGGGCTTAAACTTATCCCATATAAAACATTGATGAATCATACCGACGAATGCGTGGCGTACGAGCCGGTAGAAAATACGAGCACACCAGAGCGTCACGCAATATCTAACGCAAGTGGAAAAATGATAATTGTGTATGTGAAAATAAGCTTCTTTGAACGGTGCCGCTTAAAAGTGTGGGATTATCGCATTCGAAGTTACATTATATGACAGAAGTCACGTAACAAACTCAATGAATATCTTTTTCGGGCTAAGGTTTCAAGGGTATATTTTTTTTATACTCCAATTCATAATATTTTTATAAAATTTTGTTTATTTAAACAGTAACGTTTTTGCGATATACTTATTCGCGTATTAAGGAATTGTAAATCTTTTTATTATATGTATTTTTTGTTGTTAGTTACGTTATTTCTAATTCTAAAAATAGTTGTTTCAGAATATTGTAATTTCAGTCAATTAAACTTTGAATTATTAATTTAGTAATTAATTTTAAATTATCGTGCCATAGTTTATGCGAATAGTGTTCGGAAAGAAATTATTTTTTTATGAGATGTGTAACAGAACTACGTCAGTATTAAGAGAGCAAAAATAAAATCTAAATATTTTTATTCGATACTTTCAAAGTTAATTTTACGATTTTGTGAGTGGTAGATTCTATTTTTGTTCTCATTTTAGATAGTTCCATTTTAGGGAATATTCAATTTAAAAGTTGTCATATTTGAATGTATGTATTATATTCTTAGCCTAACCATATTTTGATAATAGTATAAAAATATTAGTTAATAGTACATTTTTTATAGGTATAATTATTGTATAAAGTACATTATACATATATCAGTTATATGTCAGATTTTATTATATGTTAACAATGTAATTGTTCAATTAACCCTTCTTAAATTCTTCTAGGTATTTATAGCTATTATTTTAGCGAATTAAATATAAATAAATTAAATCTGTGACATTTAAAAATTTAAAAATACAATAGAGAATTGCTAATATAATTTTTCAAATAATTGCATTAACACCCATTGAAGCCTGTTTAATTTAAAAATCTGTGCGGTCATTGTCGATCGTTTAAAATCGAAAAAGTGTCTATAAAAGAATTCTAGCAACCCCAGGTCTTACTTTGATTAAACTTTAAATAATATTTTCGAGAGCCTCCAAATTTGTCTCTCTTGAAAATGGAGATTCATACGAAGAAACTTTGTTTTATATTCTAAAAATAATTCTTTATTCGTGCTCTGTGAGACATCCTGTACATGGTTTACCGTGAAAAATACTGAGCCGAGACACGTGATCATGAAAGGCGACAGAGAATTATCATATCCAGTTTCGTGTGACGAAAAAATTCTTATTTTAAATTAAACAAGGCTGTGTATTATTACAGAGATTTTTAGCATTCACTTTAAAATCAACCATACCTATCAATTATTAAAGATATTAGGGGTTACTAATACAATGTTAATATCAATAATTATATTAAAGGATATTAATTTGATATTTAAATTTGATATTTTGAATCGGTAGTATTACTTTAGTAGTTGAAAATTTCTGTTTTTGTTTCCGCACTTGCAATTACTAATGATCAATTAATACAAGGCATGTGGGATGTGTGTTATACAAATACATGTTATTTGTTTTATATATTTATTGTTTATTTTGTACTAATTTATTTAAAACTTTTATTATTTGTTTTACACAAATTTATGAGATATCCTCACTATTTTACTGTATAATCATGTATTAGATACATTTATTATTTATTTTACGCAAATTTATTAGATATTTTTACTATTTATTTGATACTGATTTATATGGAAATAGAACACTATACTCAGCACAAACAGCAGCTTGTAAATGGTGTATACAAAGTGTTTGAATTATTTTTAACGCGATCAAAGAGTCATTTGAAGATACTGGAAGAATCAGGAAATAAGTAGATCCAGACAGTTACTGTTAGACACAAACTGAGGCTACTTCAAGACTAAATCACGTATTGGAGATTATTCAATCGGAATCGAATCGAACAACAATAACAGAAGATTGTTCTCGGAGCTACTATACATGTATACTACAGTATATATTGGTATAATAAACTCGTAAATATTGTTAACTACAAAAAGTATTTAAGAAACTTTGGCGAAATAATTATGTAATAATTTAAAGTAGCAAAACAGAAAATTTTATTATCCCTTTGTCGCATGACCTTTTTAATTTTATACACTAAATATATTTTGTTAACAATGTATTTAGAAATTATAATAATAGGAAGATAAGAAACAAATAACAAAATGTTCTCTATTACAATATACGTATTACAATTGAACGTATCACTCACATCCATATTACATTTTTACATATCACATCATTTTATAAATGCATCAATAGGAAATACAAAATTGTGTTTGAAAACGGTAAGAAATTTTCGTTAATACTAATATGATCTAGTGTATAATATTGTACTTCTTGAATACATCATGTATATCAATATTAAAATAATTTCATCGGTACTAAAATATGCAGTTAACTAAATATGTATACTAAAGATGATAATGAGATATGTACACACTATTTTATGCAGTTCATAATTATGAATATACATATACAACATTTATTATATTATGTTCACATTACAATATTAAGCATAATACAATAATACGTACGTTTATTTTATTATATTAATATCATAATATTAGTTCATTTATGTTCACTTTAAGGAAACATATGTTCGATTTAATGAGCGCCTAATATATACTTCCACACATGTACTTACGTCCAAGTACACAACTTGCATTCTGTTAATTAAGATACTGAACACTTTAATTAAAAAAAATCTAAGTCACAACAAAAAGCACTTCATATTCGGAAAAAATACGAAACATGCACCTTGAGATAACTCGGTTTTCAAACTACTAGTCTACTGAGCCATTCACAAATTTCTTCAATTTCTTTTTGCTGTTAGCGTAACAGCATTGTTGCATAATTATCAACAGTAGCATCAGACGATTTAACGTTTAATTAAATGGTTAAAGAATGTCGTGTAAGGAGAGACGGCCTTTAGAACAATCTGTTGACGTGATACACTCCAATTCACACGAACCATCTGGTATATTATTTTCATGAAATTGTAGCAGAATCAGGGCCGACCACAACAGAGTGTCAGCGGGTGTAAAAGAATGTAGGTTATGGATTACATGTACAGTGCCACTAAAAAAAGAAAAAAAAGAGGAGAAGGGAAAAGTAATGACTATAAAAGTCATTAATATTTAAACATATTAATATTTACTTATTTTATTTTTTGATAACTAGTATTGTATGAAAATGTTTGATCTACGTTACTTGCAAACATTAGAAAGAGATTAATTTCTTTCAATAGCTTAAAGAAATTATTTCTATGAAAGCGGAATTTCGTATGTAATTCATTAATGTTGTGATGCATACCAAATAGTCCAAGCTGTTATAAATATAAATATTGGAATATGAAGATATTACTATTACATGAAAGGAACATAAACAATTTTTATGTTTTTACTATTATTGTACGATGGACGTGGAACATACCTTGTACACCACTTATTAGAAATTTAGATATTTCCAAATTTTTTAATTCCAAATTTCTATACTTCTACACTAGTATATCTTCCACTTCATTATTTTCTAAACTTTTACATGCTCAGATTTCTAAATTACGAAATTACAAAATTTCAAAATTTCAGAGTTACAACACTTTTTAATTATCGGGTTTTTAATTCCAAATATTTACAAATAACGACAACTTCTAAGTTTTCAAATACCAACATTATGAAGATTTTCAAACGTTCAAATTTTCTAATGTCCGAATGACCAATCTTTCAAATCTCTAAATTCTCAAACTACTAGATTAGATAAAATTATCTAGTTCTCAAATTTTTAAATTCGCAATCACTTTGTCATATGTAATAGAGGCATTTACATTAAATTACAAAATCTAATCTATTCAAGACAATAAATATATTCAAGTATTTAACAAAATGAGGATACAATTATGAAGCATACAACAAATTTTTATGAAAATTTATAATTCACGTATAAATGCATCTGATGCTCAAAATTTTATCCCCTTTATGGATTATGGAACATATGTGTGCTACATCAGCAAACAAACCATGAATGGCAGGCTAAATCACCTTCTTCAAATCTCTCTGACACATATGTTCAATATTATTACTCGAATCGTGTGTGACATGTCAAATCGAATTATCCCACGTAACAGAATAATAAAACTAAAAACCGATGATTGAGATGTGCTTTTGTTTTATTGATAATATACATTTTCACATTTATTTTATTATTGCGTGGGGTGTTGTTAGACTGTGGCATAATGTTTAACACTAGATGTGCGGAACCTGTCAAAATGACAGATTACACTTTTTCTTTCAAATTATACAAATTATTAACAAGCTTTCGTCAAAATGTGCGTTAACCTTGACCGTGATAAAGAATCATTGCATAAGCTAGTTTACATATTATCCATTATTTCCATATAATATTATATATTATTCATATAAATGTCCATAAATCTTTGGTTAAAAATATTATCACTGTCTAAAGGTAATGTAAGTACCGAACACCAAATTAATTATTAAAATTTGGTCAAAATACAATTTAAGAATTCGATCAAATTATCATGACTTCTGCAGATGATTCTACAAATTTGAATAGCTGAAAATTTGTCTAAAACAATTTACCCCAAAATTGATCTTGAACCTTTTTTTCAAGGACAAATTATTTTATTATCGTTTCGTGCTGCAACGAGATAAAAATTTTTCAAAGAACTGTGAGTTACAATTGAATCGTTCTTGTGGAAGATGATGTTAACGTTTCGTCACTGATAATACCGGTATCAATAACATGATGTATTGATAATATCAATATTTTGCTGATAATACGTGTCGGTTACATCATATATCGTAATTTCAATTGTCATCGTATTTTTCTGTTCCGAATTTATTAGCTTTCGTTACTCCGTTCGATACGTATTTGTACAATCAAATATTCGTATATTATTGCAAAATGCTCCTGAGAAAAGTGCATAGCTTTGGCAACTCTTGTGTGAGAGTCCGACATGCAAGCTATTGTAAAGCACAACTATGCGTACCTTTGTTCGAAAAAAAAAAATGTCAGAGGAAGTAATTTTTTACACGTATAAAGACTACCTTCTAAGAATGTGCTAGTGTAGAAAACGAAGTGTGCGCCCGTGTGAAGTATTTAAAGGTATGAATGAAACTGTTCGTGAATGAATGAGAAATTTACGATTGACGAAAGAGCGAGTGGAATCTGTTCATTGAAAAGAGACGGACGTATTGCTTTGTAGTTGGCGAAGAGAAAAATAGACTGTCACAAACAAGATTCGAGAGTGAAACGAAGTATTTTTAAATTCCTCCATAAATATGCGACAAACAATTTCTGTTTCCAATAATCTACAATAGACACATAAATTTATCCGTGATAAGTAATCTCTTAATAAAAAAGTCAACAATAAAGCTCCGTCGTTGAAATTGGAAAAAAAGAGTGTCTTTGTAAAGCAATAAACTAATCCTGAGACATAACATTCGTACAGTGTTATAAAACACCGTATGCGAGTGTAATAGAAACAGTACAGTAAAATAGTAATGTATTAGGGGGACCGGAAAGTAACGTCGTTTCTGTGCATGCCAATATTCGTTTTTTTTTTCAGATACTTGGCTCAAAAATCAATTGATTTTTCTTGGTCCGGCATAGAATATTTGTACAATAGATGGCAACATGTTGCTGATAACGGGGGTGATCATTGATTAAGAATAAAGATCTATTAAAAATTTATCTGTTTGAGTTTACTCCAAATAAAACAACATTACTTTCCGGTCCCCCTCATATGATAAAATATTAATGTAATTGTATAAAGAAGTAATAAAATAATACAACGACTGCATGAGTATATACATGATATATAAGCATATGAGTGTATAGTATAGTATACATGCATATTCATTGTCCATACTATATAGTAATAAAGCAATATAGTATAGTAAAGCATTAGAATAGTAGTCAGTGAATGAGTTTAATCATGTAGTAGTAAAATAACAAAATAGTATGGTATAGTAACAATATAATAACAGTATAGTAATAATATAGTACATAGAACAAGTTTAATGGTGTAGTAGTAAAATACCAAAATAGCAAATAATCAATTAATATGATCCAAAAATAGCAACATATTTATACAGGGTGTCCCAAAAGTGTTGAAGGAGCCGGAAATGGGAGGTAGGTGGGGTCATTCTGAACAACTTTGTTATTTGCAAAAATGTCGTATGGGGCATCCTTTTTTAAATTATTAACGAAAAACACTGACCAATCAGAACGCGAGAATCGCGCGCCACGCGATTCGATCGTGACCACGGCCAATTATAACTCGGGCCTACACTTCTGCCTCCGAGCGCGCGCGATTCTCGCGCTCTGATTGGTCGGTGTTTTTCGTTAATAATTTAAAAATGAAGCCCCATACGACATTTTTGCAAATGAAAAAGTTGTTCAGAATGATCCCACCTACCTCCCATTTCCGGCTCCTTCAACACTTTTGTGACATTCTGTATAAGTGAAATAGCAGAATACTGAAATACTAATATAACAAGAACACATCGCTATTTGATCTTCATTTGCAAGCACCAAAGTACTAACTCCAAATAATCAATGACAAGATTCTTATGTAACACATTCCTCCTTACATTTCAACTAAAATATTTCGCACGTTTCGCGCAAATCTGAAGTACTATATTATATTCGTTAGATAGATTACGTGATTCATATATGTATATTTCACAGACTTCGACATATCCTTTGTGTACAAATATCCGCCGCCTATGAATAACATATTATTCTAAACCGTTCCGATTATACCGCGTCACATTGCTCCGAGATATTGTCTCGAAGCTTGTCCCTGGCGTACACGCACGTACAATCCGCACATATCTCTGCGAACAAAAAGTCGGTTTGTGGTAAAATGGCACGTCTGCGATCGCATCTGTTATATGTGCCGTGCGTGTTCTTTTTCTCATTTTAAAGTTTCATTTAAGCGTGTCTCGAGACATCCGCGGAGCAAGAGTCTAATCTTTTCACCGTTTTCGAGATTACTTTCTTTTTACCGCGCTATGACTTACTGAACACCTAGTGAAAATCAACGTAAGGGGGAATTATTAGGTTGGTGCATATGAAATGTCGGATTTTTAAGTCAATATATAAAACTGCATATCTTGTGTCAAAAGTCGTTTATTTAATTAAAATATGATCCATTTAATTAAGTACACTTTTCCCAACGAGATTGTAATATATAAATGAGTGTATTAAGGAAATTCTGATCTTTGGAGCCAATAAACTCTGATATTGAATTTTTAAGACTCTCCTCATTTTCACGTCGTATAACCAGAGAAAACAGTCCTAAGTGTTTAAAACAATGAAAGTTAGTTGACGAGATATCTGATATATAACCTGGGTGTTGAAAAATTTCAAACTTCGACTCATTTAATTTCACGATCGTTTTGTGTGACGCATGCGGCCAAGCGTTGTGCCGGAGATGCCGATTAATGAGTGATGGGTATACAATTTTCAATTTTTTTTTGGCACTTTTCAAACCAGCCGCACATTTTGTTCGATTACAGTATTTTCCTCAAACGCATGGTTTATATTGCCGGTAGCTTTTGCAGCATTATTGCCAAATTTATACTCGTATACAAAAATTACACGAATATCGGCTGAATTCGTGTCGGTAAAAAATACAAAACAAATAACAAAAGGAAACGTTTTTAAGAAGATCTTCTTTGTTGAAATGTGACTATGACAATGGACAGTACAACTATGAAAGAGGTTGTGCCAAAAACGAAAGCATAAGGGAAACATGGTGACAACAGTTCACATGTACAGAAAATCCGACATTTCATATGCACCAACCTAATATATCACGCAAACATTACATTAATCATTTTCACTGTCCTTACCATCATATTTGTTCATCTTCTTAGGGAAAATAAGGCGGAGAAGAACATTTCTGGCTTAATCAATGTTTGAAATCGGAAATTTTCCTAATGTTGCATTTTAAGGATTTAAAGACATTGAGGTCTGAGAATTTTGGAGATATAGAAATGTAAGAGTTTGGACATTTGGAGATTTGGGGATTTGGGGATATACGAATTTGTGATTTTAGGAATATTGGAATTAAGGCGTTTGAAATATAGAAATTCGAAAATATGAATTTTTTGGAAATTTGGTAATCTGATTTGAGGACATAGGGACATGTGAATTTGGGAATTCGCACACTTTGAAACTGGGGAGTTGTAGATATTAGTGATTCTAAAGTTTGTAGATTTGGTAATTCGGGGCTTTTGGGATTTAACAATTTCCTGAGTTTGAAACTTATTACTTTCGAAGATTCGAAAATTTAGAAATTCAGAGATTTGGAAGTTCAAAAATTGTAAATTTAGAAACACAAGGATTAAATACTCGGGAAATCAGAGAATGTCGGAATTGAGAAATTCGAAAATTCGAAAGTTTAGAAGCCTGAAAACTAGAAGCACTAGAAAACACTACACCCTTACTTTTTGAGATAAGTTGAAAAATATACGTAAAAATTGGTGCAAAAATCGGCATCTCTCCATAGTTTGTTTAACACTTTTATATTATTCAAACTTTGTTCACCTTTCTAACTGTAAATACTCGTAACAGTTACTTGGGACTGTGAAGAACAAATATAACAAAATATCGTGAACATATTTGGTCAGGTTTGTCTAAAATGAAAATACTAACTAATGCAATTTTCAATTGCTTTCATGTGGCAGTCAATGAGTTAAGCATGTTGAAATATTCAGAATGCATAAAAGGCAGATACCGTTGTATGGTCAGTGATAGAATTTTTGAACGTCAATTCACTGTTCGACTGTCTTATCTATTGATAATACAAAAATATGCAAGTTTTACTTTGAGCCACTGTATGTAGTTCACGAGCGGCTTACTGTCTCAGGTGTATATTATACACATCCCACAGAATTCGCGTTTAACGTAGGGGAGAATACCGTTGTATTCAGGAAAGGCTACAGATATTGACAGAATTACGCAATATTTAATATGAAAGAACTGTTTATTAATATAAAAGATGATTAAAGAGTAACATAATAATACACATAGAAATATAACTATAATTAGGAAACGCGAAACACACGCACGTGCACCTTGCACCGAACCGAGTATAGAACCGAACAGAACTGAATTGCAATACAAAAAACAAAATAAAAACATTATCATTGCTACCATCGTAGTAAAAACGCAGACTATATAGATTTTCATGCCAACAGATATTTTGATGGAAATGGAATTTCAGAATCTTTTATTATTGGAATATAAATATATATTAAATTAAATATAATTGAAATTGAATAACTCAGATTAATACGTTGGAACAAGATTTTATTTATTGAAGGCTCTGAAGGACGTAATTTATTCTTTTATTTCTTAATGTACGTGTGGCGAGAAACGTATTGCAGATTCGTCATCAGCGTAAGAAACACTATAATGGTCACCGATCGGATTTTAGAACGTCAATTAGCTGTTGGACAGTGTTACCTATTCACAAAACTAAAATATGCAAGTTTTACTTTGAGCCAGTGTATGTAGTTCCACGGACGACTTAGTGTCTCAGGTGTGTAATGCACACATCCCACAGAATTCGCGCCGGCCCTGTACTCGGCACTCCACTCGAGCAGTAAAACTGGTAGCGTGGGTTGGACAGCGTGCAGAAGCGGGAACCACGTCAGTCCACGGCGAGTCCTCCGTGCGGGAGCTGCGCTCTCTTGGTGTCGTTAACGCGGGGTTTATCCGTATATCTATCCCGTAGCTAATCAATCTCCAGATGCACAGAAGAGAAGCGAGAGCTTGCCGATTAATTGTTCGTCAGTCAGTGAATTCAATTTTACCAGAGGCAGACGGGAATAGTTGAACGCAGATATATTCGCTCGACAGATTCGGTTCAGGTAGGTTTCTCTTGTTTTGTGACACCGGTCAAGAACATTTGTGACAGGAAGTTCTATCGAACTCCTTTTTGTGTTTCAACGTTTTTTCTGCACTAACTGTTGCTTTCGGTGTTGTGTAATTGTCATTCGTGGATTATTTTTATGGAGTAAGTATCTGTTCACTACATTGTTTTTACGAAAGAGCGTGATACCGGTTATGGGATTTCTTATTATTATTTTATTATGAATTTCATAAAATGCGAATTCCTGTGAAGGATATTATAATTTTTGTATTATTTTTCAATTAAAACCGGTTTTTTAATTACTGTTTCGAAGTACTGTTCACTAGATTGTTTGTACGAAAGAGCGGGATACCGGTATGGGATTTCTTATTATTATTTTATTATAAATTTCATAAAATGCGAATTCCTGTGAAGGATATTATAATTTTTGTATTATTTTTCAATTAAAACCGGTTTTTTAATTACTGTTTTTAAGTACTGTTCACTACATTGTTTGTACGAAAGAGTGGGATACTGATATGGGATTTCCTCTTATTATTTTATTATAAATTTCATAAAATGCGAATTCCTGTGAAGGATATAATTTTTGTATTATTTTTCAATTAAAATTGGTTTTTTGAATTCGTCATCACACTTTTTCATTTAATCCTACGAAGTGGTGTGATAACACTAAGTGGTTTACATTGTAAATTTCATATAATGGCAGGTCGTGTGAAAGTTATCGTTAAATTTTTTATTACTTTTCAATTAAAAATTGTTGTTCAATTTTTTATTATTTTCATTTATTTTGTTTTTACGTACGGGGTAATACCGGTATGGGGTTTATTATTATTACCTTATAAATTTCTTAAAATGGGCGGTCTTGTGAAGGATATTATTATTTTCTTATTATCTTCAAGTATTTTGTTATTGATTCTCGATTAAAAAGCGCCGTTTAATTTTATTAGTACTTTTATCTGCTTTCAATTTTCGTGTATTATGTCACCTCTGGAACATATGAATTTTCATACGAATCTATCACTTATCTTAACACTAAAACTATTAAAGCGGTCAAATGATCTGCTCACAATTTTCTTGTTACAAATTACACAGTTTGTTATGATGATTTTCTTGAAATCTACGTTGATTTTCATAGAAATAAGAAATTAATACGTATGTTAGTTTATGTTTTGACGTTTGTTTACTTCATTTTCAATGTCACTATTAATTTAAAATGAAGTGTAAGTTCCACGCCAGTTTTAGTGTCAAGGAAAACGATCGTAACTGAACAATTAAAAATTTTCTTTTAATCTGTGCAAGTTTGTACAACCGGGGAAACTGTGTATGATATAGTACATGTAATAATAAAATTGCATATATAAAATCACCATCTGAAAGAATATTACCTCAGCATGGCACTCGATGTATAAAAAGAACGATTTAAATTTTAAACGATGCACTATTTGATATTCAACTGTTTGTCCTGGTAGTCACTCATTTATTAAAATCAGTTTCTTATACGCAAATACACTTACACACTCGGTAATGCCGCGCGTAAAACGTGCTATAAAACGGAAGAGAACCGAAGAAGGATGTGAGCGTCATAAACAGCGCAGTTAAAAATACCTTATTGATCGGAAATACTTTCTAAAATGGTCAAGATATTTCTGTGTTCCAATAATTACTTCCTGGACAAGATACATTCTCGGAATGGGCAAATCGATATCGTCACGGGGGAAAAGCAAAACGCTATAAAACGCATAGGCAACTGTCATTCCATCGATTCGAATATCGAAGATACAGGACATCGTCGTAATAAATTGTCACGATAGATGGCGAGATGTCGAAGTAGTCATTTCGAAAAATCTAACGTCATTTAGAATGTAACTGTTTGTTTTTAACTTCGATTATTTGCGAGTCATCGGAGGCTCGTCCGTTACTAATCAACCGATCAATCCGCGAAGCAATTAAGAAACGTTGTAGCATAAAACGTATAAGCATATTCTAATTCACGAGGGTGTGTATCGATGCAAATAGAATGAACGAACATGATTGGACACAGCCGCGTACAGTATACTGATTACGAACCGCTAATCGCATGTTCTCGTTAATCGCAGCGCCGTTATTCTCTCGTTTTATGCGAAAATAAAAAATTAGCAACTGTAATTGCCAATCCGTTTGAGGAGTAGAGCCGCGCCTCTTAATTACGTGTCGAAAACTTCTGTGTTTTTCAAAGATTCTCATATTAGCAAGTTGTTAACGAGAGATATCTACCGATTTCTTCCTGTTTCAAGTACGAAGTGTTTCCGATCTGATTGTAAAACAAGAAAGGAAGCGATTGCACCAGAAAAAATAAGTGCGAAATGTGAAATCGTGTATTTTTGTATCTGGCTTTGTTTCTTATAAAATTTTATTCCAACATTTGTTAATACTCGTGAGCAATTTTTATGTCAGGAAAATGCAATTTTTTAACGATTTTGTCGTTGATATAGAAATTAGCGCACATTTTAAACAAGCAAATACGATTATTAATATTGTTCAAATGTACTATTAGATGTGATATGTATATAAATTGTGTTACAAGATATTAATTATGTTATTATCGAATTTTAATATACCGTAAATTGCATTAGATGATCATAGTATTGTCAACGTTGTGAAATGTAATAACTGATCATACATTTTAGTAGTGTTAATATATTTATTAAAGTATAATACATACGTTAATTTATATCTTTTTTTAATTATTAAATTAAATAAAAAATTAGTAGTAATATTACTTTTCGTCGTGACTAAATTTTCTCCCAAATCTTTTGAAAAATTTTGACATAAAAATTTCTTAAAAACGAAGCCACACATAAAAAATGTTACTCTATATTTTCGTCTCATTGTTATACATAAAACTACCATCTGCAGTAATGAAATCCTAACTAATTAATATTTTGTTATATGACTTTCATGATTTCAAAATAATCTCTGAACATGTACAAGTGATAATAATACTAAAATTCAATTAACAGTCTTTTCAATCATTTAAATCTTTAAATACTTAAATTAAATCTTTTGAAAAACCATGAGATTGCAAATGTGCAACACTATAGGAAGACATACCAATAAATTGTAACTGCAAAATATAAACAGTATGTACGAAAATCTTATTAATTATCAAATCTTATCAATTAGCAAATGAAATTACCAATTGTTCAATGTCTAACAAAATATAACAATTTTATAATATATTATTTTGTATTGTACATTTACAACATAATGCAACGAAGAATTAAAGAAACTAATATTGCTCCTCAATTTATTTTTTAAATGTTATTATAACAAAAATCAGTCGAATTATAGTAAACAAATTTCAATATATGTTGTCATTTTTAATCGTCCCTTTTCTTAAACGTAACTCTTTTTTATTAATAATGTTATTAGTATTATTACTGTTATTCTAAATTATTAATAACTTATTAGAGTTTTGCACTTTTATGTACTTTTTACCAGTGTATTAAATCCACTTTTGTGAGATATTTGCTAGTAGAAATTTATTAATAAATAATGATTTATGTTAACAACTATTAACTTAATTTATATTTTATTTTATTGCTACCCAACGAAAATAATATAGTACATTAGAATATTAGGTTCATCAGTTTATATATACAGTAACGTTTAATTTAAAACAAAAATTGCTTTCTTTAATTCCAAAATATACTAATATATTATAAATAAACTTACGAAAAAAAAAAAACGAAATAAGAACTCTTTATGAAATAAACGTTAATGAAACGTGTAATTAACGTATAACAATATCATTTGAATATCTGTTTCAGTACATTCAGTATAGACAAAAATGTATATTTGAGAAAGAAAAAAAAAACAAGAGAAAATGATGACTCAATGTCGGGATTTGTCTAGCTCGGTTATTTTATAGATTAGTATTATGCTCATTCTTGACACTATTATCTCATTTTATTTTTATCAGAAAGGGACACAATGTCAACGTAATAGCTGACGATTTTTAACTGTAAATTATTCATTACTGATAGCGTATCAGCTTACACTTCAAAGGTCAGATCAAATGAAAACCCCGTCATAACAACATTACGAAAAAAAATATATTAACAAAATAGTATTGACAAAAAATCGGTGGCGGTCTAATAACCGGATTCCAATAAGTTTAATTTCTTCAAGAATACTTACATACGTGTACGTTTTCTTTGTTCCCAAACTCGTCAATCAGAGGTCACATACATAAATTTTACCATTATTTTTATATATTGCAAAATGTTTCAATATTTTGTTACATAATTATTACAAATTTCGAAGGAGTAATATACGATAACATACAAAAAATTGAATCATTTCTTATTCTAACCTTCAAAAATAATACTTGAAGAGGTTAAAACATATAACACTGTTAATAAATCAAATAAGTAAAATTAAAAGAAATTAAGAATTAAATAAAGAAATATAACATTGATATTTTGTCTGTTAAAAATAATATGGGTTTTTAAATCAAGATATAAACTTATTTCGTTAATAATACAAAGCTGTGAATTTGTTACATTAATAATACTATAGGTTTATGAAACAAGTTTCGAACAAAATTTCAATTAACTATATTCAACCGCATCATGCTACCTAACAATTCGCCTCTTCTTGTAATTACGCTTCTTTATGTTCTTCAAGCTGGTAATTGTTTTACAAAGTGAAATTGCTTACTTTGCAATAACTACAAACTAAATAATTTTTACATGCGTTGGCTGTGGTTTTAATCTAGCACGTAATTATCGAGGATACGCCTTTGTTTACACGCGATACGTCGAAGCGTATCGCTGAGCCATAACACGAGAATATTGATTAGCCTCTGAAGAAATTGTCATTAATTGCCTTCCTAAGTGTCTGTAAAGTTCGGTTTGCTACTGATATTTGAACGTGTGACAATATTATCAACTATTGGTGTTACTAAATACAGAACAGAAGGTATGTCTGAAATTACGGAATGTGGGAATATACCGCGTGGCGATATATCGTGCAACTTATCGATTCAATTATGATCTACATTCACGGTTTAACTATACTGTATGTTCTATCTCGTTGCAACACAACATATGACACATTAATCTAACACATATGAATTTAACACCTCACAATTTATGACATGGGAATCTAACGAGTGGCAATTTAACACGTGGGAAGGGAAAGAGTGGTGGTATAACACGTAGAAATCTACTGTGTAGCTATATAATGTGCGGTGATTTAGTGTGTAGAAATTCGACATGCAACTGATACAACCCGTGGCGATTTAACGTGTAGCTGTACAATGTGTAACGATTTAACATGTACGGATATAAGGCGTGACGATCCAATGTGTGACGAATAACTCTTAGAAATTTCATGTGTGACTATATAGTTTATAGTGATTTAATGCGTAGAAATGAAACATGCAGCTATGTAATATATGGCAATATAACATGTAGGAAAGGATTTGTTGTACCGCGTGTGACAATTTAATGCGCGGTAGTTTAACGTGTAAGTAAACAGCGCTTAATAATCTAACGCGTAGTTATCTAACGCGTAACGATCTAACATGTGATAATGTCACGCGTAGTGATTTAGCATATAGAAATTAAATGTGCGGTGATCTAACGCGAACTAATTTAATGCGTGGTAATCTCACGCGTAATAGTCTAACGCGTTCTGATTTAACGTATAGAAACTTAACGCGTGGTGATTTAATATATGATAATCTAACGCGTGACAATTTTATGTGATGTGATTTAACGTATAGAAATTTGACGCGTGGTGATTCAACGTATAATAATTTAATGCGTGATTATTTAACGCGTGACAATTTTGTGTAAGATGATTTAACGTATAGAAATCTAACACGAGGCGATCTAACACATCGTAATCTAAAGTATAATAATGCGCGGTAATGTAACTCGTGGCGATTTAACTAATAAAAATCTAACACATCACAATCTAACGTATGGTGATCTACCGAATCGTAATCTAACATGTGATAATCTAACGGTGCTATGTACAATGCACGATAATACAGGGTGGCTGGAATGAACTGTTACAACTTCAAACCGCTGCGGGGATACACTTTTAAATATTTTGTTTTATCCAAGGGAAAAAATAGTCGAGAAACATTCAAGAAAATGATTTAATGCTCATTGCTCGATATAACCTCCCTTTGCACGAATAATTTAATTCAAACGGTGAAAGAATGAATAGCACGATGCCCGTACGTGAGATTGTGGAAACTTCTTCCATTTCCGGACAAGTGCTGATTTTCGAGCGTCCAAACTTTGATGTTTCATTACATTGACCTTGGCTTCCAAAATAGCCCAAATACATTACATTCAATCATTAACCAGTTAACTGTGGCGCACATTTTTGAGAGTATACTCGTCAATCCCAGATTAAGCGTCACTGTTAAAATATTGGATCAAAAAGGTGGGTCTATTTTATAAAATAGACAATTTTATTACTAATATTTACTTATTTGGTAAACCAGATAGCTATGATTGAGGAATATACCCGTCATGACACAAAATCCTGTCACGTCTCCATGACGACTATACTCGTCAAACACAGTTAACTGGTTAAATAGATTACATTCAAATGCTGGAGCTCACGAACGATAATTGGAACTGATGTTCCAGCCAAATATAAAGCAATTACAGAATTACGCTTCAAATCCATCGCTATAACCTTACTTTGAGATGTAGTGTATGAAAATGCTTCTACACGCATATAAACAATAGAATGAACTATAAATATGGCAACTTTCAGATGGATTGCGTGAGCGGATTGACAGATGCATCAGTATGAACTTACTTAGTAACAGATCATTCCAGCCACCCTGTACAATATCACCACTCACTGACAAAAACCCTAGTTTCGCTGATGTTATCAACACAAAACAGTTCGAAACTCAGTTTGTTTGCAAAAACGGAGAAATTTATCAAGAGAACGGCTCGCGTAAGCAATAGTCATTGCTGTAACAGAAAGAACACAAAATGTTGAATTATTTTAAGATTCTTTCTCATTAATACACTCATAATCGAATGTTTCAACAGATAGGTGGTCTTGATATTGATCTTCTTAATAATTGTACTCGAGTTTTAATAACATTTAAGGTGACAAGTACCTGGACAAAGGAAAACCGAACTTCAAGGTACTACCTTTGTTCCGCATTGGAGGTGTATTTTAATCTTCGTTTTAATAATCGAGTTGCGCGTTATTGTGAACGAATCGCTGACCGCGTGATAAGTAATGTAAATTTGATCTTCTCATTATCAGTTAATCGTGTAGGCTTCGAGGCAAGAAATTGCAAAATAAAGTTAGCTCCGGCATGATAATTTAATTAAGCTGACAACCAGCGTCATTGTTGAGTATGCTACGACTACTTGAAAATCATTCTTTTTTTACGGTTGATTAGAACGCACAAGGTCCTTAATAATAGCACTTTACGTCATTGCTTTTCTGAATTACAGCAAAATATACGTTCTTATTCACCTGTCTTATCAAATTAAAAATATATTGTTCGTACGTAGGTTTGGATCAAAAAAGAGCTGCAAAAATCTATACCTCAGGAACTTTCTATGGGGCTCCACGTTAGGATACATACAAAAATATAACTGAAACTTCGTCTACAGCTCGCTTTTGGAACTAATTAAAAGTTCTATTTAGGTATACAAATAAATCGGACCAGAGTTATTAAAGTATAGAAGAATTGGTAAAACAGGAGTTAATAGTATACAGTCAACAGCTTTTCATAGTAAAAATATGGTAACCAAAGATATGAAGGGTTTGCATTTCTTGATATTTAAGAATTTTTGAGGATTTACAAATTTTCAGATGAGTTATAGGTACGTAGAAATTCGAGAAGCTTGGAATTTTGGGATCTACAGCAACGTGAATTTAGAGATTTGGTGGCTTAGGTATTTCAGACCATGGTAATTATACATAGAGCATAGAGCATTAACATTTGGAAATACAAAAATATGGGATTTTATGTATTTCGTGGTCTAGGAGTATCCAGTCTCCAAGGATTAAGTACTTAGCAAAGGTGTTCGATGTCTTAAGTATTTTGAGATTTTGAGATTTCAGGATCTACGAATTTGAGAGCATAGATCTCTGCGAACAAAGAAAATTAGAGAACATAGCTGTTTGGAAATTTTCAAAATACTTCGCGATCTTGGAATTTCGGTATCTCGAAATTCGAAGACACAAGAATAGGAGAGCGTAGATATTTTAGGATGTTGGTATTTAAGGACGTAGGTATTTGAGAATTTTGCGATTTGGAGATCTAGGGATTTGGGGACCTAGAAATTGAAAGATATATGTATGAAAAATCTTGATATTTGGAGATCTAGAAAGAAGGGTATCTAGTACTTTGCGGCCTAGGAATTTGGGGACATAGACATTTGGGGACCTAGGGATTTAGAGCTTAGACATTTGGTACGCATTTGGAGAACCAGAAATTTGGATATAGAAATATCGAGAACTCTTTTGGATTCGGATATTTGGGAATATAGGATTTAGAGATTGCTATACCTAGACATTTTGGAACCAGGAAATGCGCAGATCTAGGGCTTCATGAACAGGGAAATTTAAGAATTTTAATATTTAGGAATGTAGGAATTTGGAGATTTGTAAATATGAAGTAGGAAAATGGGAAAATTTCAATACCGTCATAATACTTAGACAAAAATATCGTCTGTTACACGCAATTTACCTATTGATCGAGTTACGATAATATCTCTCAGAGTATAGAAATAGAAATTGATGTTGGTCTTCTGATATTGTCTGTTTGAAAATCATTATTTTTTATGGGTAGTAAATGTTGATTAATTTTATTGATAGTAAATTTCAATTTTTGAAAATTTGTCTATTTAATCATAAATATCATTATATATAATAGATATATTACGCTCCTCTTCATTTTTCAATCAACATATCATTCGCAAATTTGATACCCCAGGGCCCCCAAAAATCTTATTCCGGTCCTGGTAACATGAACGTAGGTAAGAAATTGCGGAAAGGGGCTCCCACAATGGGAAGTCTTTTCTTTCATTAATTAGAAAACTATTGAATTTTGCTCTCTCTAACAGAAATGACAGTACAATTATTATTAATTAATAATCAGCAATTTGTACATAAAAATAAATACAAACCCATTCAAATTATACGAATTTTACTAATATAAATTTGTCTGTAGAAACAAATTTTGCTTATTAAATACGCATATAATTACTTACGTTTCTCACAAAGAACAGGTATAATCTCAATAAAATTTGGAAATTGGGACGACAAATTTCGTGTAGAAGGCAAGAACGGCTCGCAGCTAACGCAGAATCGCGAAAGGCCATTCACTATTTCACAATTTCTACTCTGCAATACAAGACCGCCGCATATAACAAATATTCTGTATCGCGATACAAGTTTCTGGCTAACTCCATTTGAATGTTAATTAATTGATGGTTCATTAAAAGTGTTTACACGCGTGTAAAACAAGTTGAAAAGTGTATTCATCTGGTATCGCGTTCGCCATACCTTTCGTCTCAGAACCTTTCTTTCTCTCCGATCATGTTCCACTTTCGTTGAACTACGATCTTTATTTGGACGTGGACCCTTTATAGTGTTCAGAAGGAGAATGTCTACAAAGTAGGGATTAGGGTCAAATGTATACAGTTATAGGAGATCTATATAATTTGGAGATCTGGAAATTTGGAATCCTTTACCGAATTTGAAATATTACGAATGTGGAGAATTTAAAGATCATTTTGGAAATTTGGATGTTTCCCAAAAATTTGGAAATTCGCTGTCTCAACATCACCGAAATTGGATAATTTTTACATATTTAGACATTTCATAACTTGAAGGTGTGTAAATTTAGTTGTTTTCAAGTATAAAATTCAGAAATTTTTGTGTTTAAAGAATTGACAATAAAAAATGTGTGCATTTGGGAATTAAGTGATTTGAACATTCAGAAATTTTTTAATTTCAGAATTTCAGAATTTGTTAATTTATAAGTGTGAATATTCAAAGATGTTGACGTAGGTCGATTTAGAAATTCAAAGCTTTGACAGTTTAGGAGCTAAAATTTGAAGTTTTAGAAACACACGCTTCTAAAAATGTATAAAATTGCAAATGTTACAATGTAGGCGTTCAGGAATACAAAAAATGAGAGATTTTGTTCCCATTTTGTGAAACATGTGAGAAGTTTTGAAATTGTTGATTTTGAGTACTTAAATGTTACCAGAGTTTTGCTATTTGTATCATGGAATTTGTTTTGTTTACGAATTCAGAAATTTGGATATTTGAATCTTGAAATTTGTAGGAAATAAATTGGTAATTTTGTAATTTGGAAATAGCAGTATTTGAATATGTGACAATTGTGAAACGTAGGATGTTAGGATTTAATAATTTGCAAATGTTGCAATTTGGAAATTTTGAACTTTAAAAATGGTATAATTTTAAAATATAATAATTGAAATATTTGAAGGTTTAATTCTTTGGGAATTTTAAAGCTGAACAAATTTTACAAATGAAAATATGAAAATTCGGATCATAACACAAATTACCAAATCTGGTGCTTTAACACAAAACTCAAAACTGTTAAATGTAAATCTCTTCTTATTTCGTAAAACCTTATGTTCTGACTTTACAAAATTAGTACATTTGCGATTTCACATAATTGTATCAAGTTTCCAAACAACTTCACTTCCCAAACATCATGCACTTGCCTTGTTAGTATTGAAACTCGACACCAGGAATCTTTATACAATTGTTCAGCAAGTATATTTTAAAATTATGGGATTGAGTAGCTATGCAATTTGGCTGCGATGACATTCATTTAAATCCACATCGAAGGATTCAATTAAATACAGATGTTAATGGCTACTCATTTTTATCCACACCTGCCTCTTCACTTTCCGATTTTGATAACTTAAACGGGTTCAAGGATGGCGAATGGAGTCGTCGAAATTTTATGAAGGCCAATGTTTATTCGATATCTAACGCTTTCTTCTGAACAAACAGTCTCCGTTTAGTATAATTATACATTCAAATTTAGTGCGTTGAATTTGAAGGTCGCGAAACGTGCGGATCGTCTCGTCGAACATGGCGTCAGTGAAACTGTCTGAACTCTTTAAGTGTATTAATACCGTCTGTAAACATCAATTAACAGCTCGCATGTGTTGTAATATTCAGAAAAGTAGTACATATAATACGTCTTAAGAATGATTGGGCAAGCTTTATCGCTCGTTCATTCCGCGAGGCATCAATTTCACCTGTTGTTATCTTTATTAAATTTGCCATCAATACAATCGAAAATGTAAAACGCTATTGTTCAATTTTGCAGTGCAATTATTTGCGTAATATTTTATTTGAGAATTGTTGACTTTTGAATTACGCGATAAAATATTTATTACGTGGATATTAAAATTAGTTTCTACAATATTATAGTCATTTCAGAGGTTTTGTATGTTGGAGAAGAAAGCGAATTTGTTGAACATTATTAGATTTTAAGTTTCTAGAATTTTTTAAATTATAAAGTTTTAATAAAAAATATCCGAAACTCTTAAACTTTATAATGTTCCGAATTTCTAAATGTTAAGAATATGCAATTTTTTAAATATCAAAAATATTTGAATTTATCAATAGTCTAAATTTGTCAAAAATTTAAAAATATATTAAATTTATCAGACTTCAAAATATTTTACATTGTTCAAATTTCAAAATATTAGAAATTTTCAAATCATTAAATCTCCAAACTCAATTATTTTCCGAATTTTCAAATGCTTAAATTTTTAAGTTTCGAAATTTCTAAACGTTCAAATAGTCAAAGTTCCATATCCTTAAATTTTCGAATTCCTCAACTATCTGAAAGTTTAAATTTTTCAATTCTGAAATATTCTAAATTTCCAGCCATCTTGAAATTTCCAAAATTCTCAACATACCAAAAGTTGAAATTTTTTACCTATATCCAAAATTCTCAACACTGCAATATTCCAAAATCCCTTAATACTAAAATTCAAAATTTCAGAAGCTGAAAAGTTCGTCAATTACAGAATTGCAGTTTCAAAACTCTGTGACGGAAAAACTTAGGAATTCTAATATTCAAAGTTTCTGATGATCAGTAATTATGAAGAATGAGGAAATATAAGATCGTAATTGATATAAGAATTATATCAGTACGTCATCATGTAATTTTCATGTCAAAGTATCATTTCTAAATTGAAGAAGTAACTTGAATGAATGACTCTTGAAATAATTGTAGAATCATCGAGTGATTTCATCGCTCAGTAATTAAATTGTAATCTTCAATGTACAGTTTGATATTTAATAAAATATGATATTTGATTGGACAAACAATAGCCTTTTCATCTATTGAATCGATTTTCTTCTGTCGAATCAATTAGATGAGACATTGTGTAACTTTTTCAGTGGTCTACCACTTAACACTGCATGCAAGTTAATTCTGTGATTCTACATACTTGTAGTTTATAAGTTATTTTTTGTTTCATGTTACGCTAGAAATACCTACATAAATTAAGTAAAAAGGGAAATATGTGTTTTACATGCTCTGCATGGATGAATACTTAAATAAAACTAGAAATTCAGGATCGTGACGTGACGTCCTTTAAATAACTTTCAGCAACTTTGCGATGAAGAGTGATAATTATATGCGAACATTTCGAGCAGGTTGAATATACTTAAACTGCATTTGATGATTAAAATTTTATTGTTGTATTTTTCCATTATGCTTCATCGTTATTTATGTGTACCATTATACACAAATTGTGGAAGAATGATATAAATATTGTATTAAAAACGTTTGTAATTTAATACAGTGATGGGATGTTACTGACCTGAGGAGGTTTCATATTTTTGTATTCGAAAACTTGGTATCCCAAGAATGCCGAAATTTCAAAATATCAAAATACAGAAACTTCATTAATAATTTGATAATATGAAAATTTGTACATTAATATATTTTGTAAAGTTTGTAAATTTAAGTGTTGAAAATTGTATGTTTTGTAATTTGATAATAAATTCAATCGAAATATGTAAATTCCAAGAATTAAAAACAAGGATATATAAACATTTTGCCATAGGGAAATATCTACTATATAATTTTATTGCTTGAAAATTTGGTTGTTTGCAAATTTATAAATGTAAACGTTTAAAAATTGAAGAGTTAACAAATTTTAAACTATACGAATTTGCAACTACAGACTGACGTTTTAGCATCCTCTAATATCACAAATATTTTCTTGCGTAAATCTTTAAATAATTACCTCTAATTATAAAAAAGCTCCAAATACCTCTGAAGATACTTCAACATTCCGGTTCGTAAACGTATAGTGTTCAAGTTACGATTAATCAAGCTCGTTTTCAGAATCATTTCCTATTAAAACAATTCACATAAATCGCAAATGAAAACTGTCCTTCATCTCGGTCATCGCATTAATCCATGACCAATTCTTTGTCGAACTAAATCTCTGATTCGTATGAACTCTACATCTTTTCAATGTTTATGTTGAGTCTATAAAGCGATGATAACTCGGCGATATCAGTGACGCAAACTCATTGCGCCCTACTATCGATTCTAATACGCATAGGCGTTTTTTTTCTCCTCTTTTTCCGCATGTACTATAGTAATATCGCTTACGGAACTATAAATCATTTATTGATGCTAATGATCGATCGACACACCCTACTAGTATTAATTGTAACAGTGTAATAACGAAGAAGAATAATGAATGTAATGTAATGACAAAAATTACGTAATTTGTCTTCAACAGATTTTTCAATACAATCTGAACTTTATCTTACAGCGTTCATACTTTGCTGCATTTGTACTTCCCCATATTAATACTTTGCTATATGTATATTTTTGCACATTAATTTCTTTGTGACGTTCATACTTTGATAAATTCGTACTTTGATACCGTGATAATTTTTCAGATTCATAGTTTGTCACATTTATACTTTACCACATTCATATTTTGCTATATTTACAGTTTTCCGCGTTCATATCTTGTTATATTTATACTTTTCCTCATTTACCTCTTGTCACATTCATAGTTTGCCAAATCTGTACTTTGCTGCAGTCATACTCTGTCATATTCATATTTTGTCATATTCATATTTGATCACGCGCATACTTTACCATATTTATATTTTTACATTTTCATACTTTGCCACAGTTCCCTCTTTTCCTTACTCTTACAACACTAATTGTAAGATTAATTCTCCGAAGACATCATGCTTCGTGACATCATGAAGGTAAATGATTCAACAAAGACCGTTGCATTTTTCACTAGTTTCATCGACTCGATGCAATCACGGCACTCTTTTTTGCATTGCACGTTTCTTGAGTTTCTAAGTATGTTCAACGATTGCGAGAAACAAGTGGTAACACTTAGTATCCATGACCTCCGTGAGTGGATGAATAACGAGACAATAATGTAATGTTGCGCGACGATCCTCGTAGAACAGGGTGATGGATTATTATGTGTCTTTGAAACATCTGATTGTATGCCAATATTTGATTCATGTCTGTATGAAAATTGGGAATTAAAATAAACAGACATCTATCATTTTAATTGTATACTAATGGACATTTAATGGTCATCTATATTTAAGATAGTACTAAACTGTAAAAAGAAATAAGTAATAGACAATAAGTAAACTAACTTGAGAACTAAGCGTGTAAACTAGCTTCTATAATAATTCTTTATCTCAATGACAATTGATATTACATTTTGGCAAAACATTGTTAATAATTTCCGTAACTCAAAATGAGAAATATCCGATTTGTTATTTTAACGGGTTTCGTAAACCAAGTGTTCAATAAATCTTGTTCGAATCTTTCGAATTCCATGCGAATCTTACAAATTCATTTAGATACATTTTGTAGAAAATATTTGTTCTTGTGAAAAGTTGTGAAAATATACGTTATTCTCAGGTATTTCCTTAGAAAGTGGTTTGATGAAAGAGATTTTGAAATTTGGATAATAAAGTTGCAACAAGGTAACTTATAATATTTATGGAAAAGGTTGCACAAAGTCAATATGATTACAAAATTATGCGATGTTAATTTTATTTATGAACATGTAGTATACGTATGTTTGTTTTGTAAATGATATGGAAGTAATGAGATAAATAAGTAATAATTTCATAAGAAGTATTGAACAAAACGGAAAGTTTGTCAAGTGTAATATCTAAATAGTATCTTTTTATAGTTTAAATAAGATGAGATACATGAAAATTTGATTATACAATATATATATATTATTTATACTATATACTTCTGTAATAAAATATATGAATTACTATACATTTATATGTGCCAGTGTACTGATTAACTGTAATTGAAATGTAATAATTATTTAATATTGTTATATCATTCACTGAATAATATGCAGCAGTTGTTACAATTGTTATGAATTTTTTTAGTAATTCCAAGAATTTTCTCATACTGATTTTCATTGGAATTTCAATATGGAAATTTGTTAACTCGATAATGCAGGATATTGAAACTTGTTTAATTTTGAAATTTGTGTTTTTGGAACTTTCTGAATATACATATTCTTCATTTTTATAATTTGCAAGTTTGGGTACTTGATAATTCGGCAATTGTAGAACTCAGATATTGAAGAATTTTCAAATTTAGAAATTAGTGATTTGTAAGGTTCGGTATTTGGCAATCAGTTATATTTGCATTTGAGAGTTTGTTAATTTGAAAATGTGAAGATTTATGAACTTTATGTCAAAAACATTTGAACATTTAGACTCTAAAAATGACAACATTAAAATAACTTTGAATAATTCTAAATTTCGAATCTAACATATAAAGAAATCTAATTATAAATCCTGCGCATGAACACCTATTTTATATTTTCTTACGTTTTTATTTCAAAGAAGACTGATGGTCACCTGGCATTCCTTAGTGATTATTTAGTTACACTAGTAATTTTAAACAATTATATTCGAGTTTGAAATAATTGATATACTTTCACGTAAGAGTAATGTAAATCGAGTCCTCGATTTCATGAATTACAATTACGATAACTATTAAATGTACCTAAGTGTATAGCTGAAACCTTGAAAACACAAAAACTGGAATATTATCATTGATAATATTAATTATACAAATGATTCTATCCTATGGTCTGAAAAAGTTTTTAGCTTTAGACGATCCTACATTCACTGTGAATTGTTCTTTTGATTGGTATTAAGTGTTAAATTATTTCAATAGGTAGAAAGTCTTGAACTATTTATTGATATAAAAGTGTCATAAAAAAGCACTTATGGTATAGCCATTTGCTGCCTATGATTTGAACTAAATGACTGCATTAACATTCCTAATATAAAATAGCTTCATTAGAATAAGCAATAAATCGATCAATTTGCAGTTGGCAGTATTGTCAACCATTCAATATTCAATTTTTAATCGCTTATGTCCAAAAATGGTAATGCACTTCCTGATTTGGAAAATGGATACTCATTAATGGCTGTTGCCATTTCAACAAAGAGCCAGCCATTTTAAGTTGGGAATATTTATGAAACCTTGATGTAGTTATTTTCATCAAAGTATAAGCTACAAATTGATACGTTGCAAGTACCATTATGTGAATTCTTTATGCTATCGTACTGTATAAAGCTACGTGTGTTCAAAATCGATAACAAAATAGAAGTACCTGAAAGTTACAGATTTTAAAAGCATTTATATTGCATTTAAAAAGACTTTTATTTTAATAATCTTTCTGACAGTGGTATAAAACGTTACTGTAGCGTGATATAATTAATTTTCCAGCTTCGATCGCGATAAATATTGTAATTACCCGAATGTTTATATGCGTCTACAAATGAATTTACTTAACACTTTCCTTATAGATTAGCTGAAACACTATTTTTATCCGAATTCTGATTAATCGTTATGCAGAGAAGAATTCATATTTTATTTGCCGAACAGCATTTAAAAACTTTTCTTGTTTATCGACAGAGAATTTGTAATTTTAAAAGTTATCGCTAATAACTTTCGCTTTATCGGTTACTTACACATGCAACAATGATAAGTGCAACTACTATTCGTAAATAAGGTGAACCAGTAAAAGTAAACATTCCTTGAAGAATGCATTACGTTTAAAAACATGGACGTTGCATGTTGAGGATTACGAAAAAATTTGCTGACATTGATATATTTGTTACATCCGTCACGTTAAAAGTAACTCGATGCATGCCATTATTCATACTGTAAACGATGGTGATGATATTTCAACAAGTATCGTATTCCTTTCTGAAATATCGTAATGTGCAATTATATAATCGTCCAGATGGTTTTCAAATTCATAGTGTATAAAAGTGAGCTTCGAGTAAGTCACGAACTTTTTTTTGAATGCCGTGCAGTAATGGTATCAAGGAATGCTACTTATGAATCACCATTTCAATTCAGCTCTGAATCTTCAAGAACACTGAGCTTTACGTGTTCTATCACATTGAGATGTGGGCAATTATTTGATGAACAATATAGCGCAGTAAAATGCACATTCCAGCTTTTCAATATTTAGCCGTTTATTGTAATATTAATTGAAATATTATTAAAACATTACAGCTATCGCCGATTTCGTCTAATTCAGTAACTGACGTATAAACACAGCAAAGAAGTTTCGAAAAGAAGAAAACGAATTATGAATATCATTAATAATAATAAAGAAACAAAACATGAGATTATAAGCTTCCATGTACATAAATTCCCTAAACCTAAAATATGTAAATTCCTTAACTGACAAACTGGAAAATCACTAGATTTTTATGTTATCTCTAATTTCCATTTTCAAGTTCTTTTCAAATTCTAAATTTTCAAATTGTCAAATGCTAATTATGAAATTACCAGACCATAATTTCCAAAATCCAAATAGCAAATCTCAAATTTCCAATATTTCAAATCCCAGTTCCCGAATTCCCAGATTCCTAAATTTCCAAATGTCAAAGTTCCTAAATTTGTATAAATCTCTAATTTTTTAACTCATCGCTCCTTAAATTCTCAAGTACCGTATTTCTAAACATCGCAATATACAAAATCGGAAGTCTGTAATTCTCAAATTTCCAAATTGGCAAATTTCCAGAAAATCAATTTTCCAAACATGTTAACTCGCAAAAGGGGGTTCTACACGTGCAAATTCCCTGATTCTTAACCCTTTGCGGTCCTATGTCGAGTGTGGCTCGACATGGCGTTTCTCTTTGATCATGGAAATAATTCGGATGAATAGGTTCATTCAGGACGTTTTCATTTCTTTACCACTTGTCCCAAATTAGAAATATATTTGTTACGCAATCTGCGTAATTAGAATACATTTTATTGTAAACCCACTTCTTCATCTATTTTGTAAATTAATTAAGGAGCTGCAGATAAAAGAAATTAAGGACCGCAAAGGGTTAAAGTTCCTGCTATCCGCATCTTCAAATTTCCAAATATCACTCGATCACACCGAATATGGGTCACTGAAACCACCAAGAAAACTACGGAACCTTCGTCTCTACGCATAGACAAAAATACTACCTCAGTACTCGAATGGTCGAAACAAAAAGTGTTTCTCCGTCGTTAACGGAAGCATAGAAATCAAGAAAGTGCTTGGACTACTTTACGTTTAATGGGCCATTAGTTTGAAACCATTCGCGAATAAAGTTGATCGTTTACTTATCTGCCATTAAGCAGCGTTCAGTGGTGCGAGGTGCGAAATTAGGTTAAGGTCAAACCATGGAACCGGCCACTGTAACCGTGTAACAGTTGCAGTTGGCTTGACGCAACGGTTAACAGAATGCTGGTTGAAAATTGGAGGGAACCCGACAGCGTATGTATAATTTATGATGGGGCAATCGTGCGTATTAAATACAGAAAAGTGTCAAACGTCACGCACGTTTCTTTGCACGACACACGCGACAGGGTATGCGAATCGATTTTCCGTTGGCAGAACTCGTGTTTCTCAGACCGCAAGTCCTGCTGTAAAAAAAACATTCAGTTTTTAACACTGAAACTATCAAAGTGGGCAAATAACCGTTTTACAGTTTTCTATTTTAAATTAATTTTGTTAAGGTGATCCCTTCGAAATTTGGGTTTATGTTCGCGAACACGAAGAATTGATATGTACAGTTGTTTATTTATTTGTCAATTTTATTTTTAATTTTAAGGCATGCGTGGATTATACAACGGCGGGCTTTAATGTTAACACTATACTTACGGACGTTTATTGACCATGTAAATTAAATTTGTCACTTAACTTAAATTGAAACTGAATCAGAAAAATGTATAAATAAGGTATGATACGCAATGTGGCTTATACAACGTTTCTTTATCTTGACAAAAAATTTCTTAATGTTTTCTGTAATTTAAAATAAGAAGTATATTAGTCATTGGAAATTCATCAGGAATTGTGGTAAATCAGGAAGAATAAGATCGTAATCGATACGAGAATTATGTCGGTACGTCATCATGCAATTTTGATGTCAAAGTATGAGACCTAAATTGAAGAAGTGACGCGAAAGAATGATTCTTGAAATAATTGCAGAATTATCGAGTGATTTCATCGCTCAGTAAGATAACTACAATCTTCGATGCAGTATTGAAAATTTAATTAAAAGGGATATTTTATTAGACAAACTTTTTCATTTGTTGCATCCATTTTCTTCTGACAAATCAATTAGATATGACAATCTGTAACCTCTTAAGTAGTCTACATTCTGCAGTGATTTTACTTTTTCGCAAATTATAAGTTATTTTTTATTTCGTGTTATGTCAGCTACACGCATGTAAATTAAGTAAAAAGAGAAAGAAGCATTTTACATGCTCTGTATGAATGAATACTTAAATAAAACTAGAAATTGTGGATCGTGACGTGGGTCCTTTAAATAACTTTCAGCAACTTTGCGATGAAGAGCCATCATTATATGCGAACATTTCCAGCAGATTCAATTTACTTAAACTGCATTTGAATTAAATTTTATTTTTGTACTTTTTTATTATACATCATCGTTATTTATGTGTATTATAACATATAAATTTTAGACGAATGGCGAAAATATTGTATTAAACAAGTTTGAGATTTCGTATAGTGATTTGGGGTTCAGAACTTTTGAACACTTTACATTTTCAAGTTTGGAAACTTGATGACGTAGAAGTTTAAAAATTTTTGTATCTATGAATTTAAGGATTTAGAAATTTAAGAGTTTAAGAATTTAGGAATTGTAGAATTATTGGAATTTTGGAGTTTGGATGTTTAGGAATTTAGCAATTTATTAATGTAGGATTCAGGAATTAAAAGAATTGGAAATTACAAAACTTCTTAATACTTTATGTAATTTAAAATAAAAAATGTAAGATCGGTCATCTTGACAGGTTCCATAAATTTAGTGTTAAGATAATTCCGCACGTGAGATAACTCGTTGCTCGACATTCCTACACGTTCCTTTATAATAAAAGCAAATGTTCCGTTGCGAATGCGAATGCGCGATTTTAAGAGATCTAGAAGACCACATACATATGATAAGCGAATGACCATCCATAGTTACTTTGCTAACTTTGAGTAACTGTGCTTCTACTGCCCTCGGGAATATTGATTTGTTCGTGCTATGTATTGAATTAGAATGCCACGAATTTTTATAGAATACCATAATAGGGAAGATTATAGTAGAATGTGAAATATTCAGTACAATAATAGTAAACGGATAATTAAGTCATTGAAAAAGCTTTAAGTGAATTTGAGCATTTTCAAACATGAAAGATGGGGAAATTAAGAATTTAATAAATTTGATAAGTTTTAAGTTTGATAATTATTCACGTTTTAAAATTTACCTTCTCAAATTTCAAACTAACATTTTCAAGTTGATGAATTTGTAAATTTTCTAGTATCTAATTTTTCAAATTTGCGTTGGTACATATCCTAATTTTCAAATAATCTAAATATATAAACATTCAAAAATATAAATTTCTACCTTTTTATATTTCTAAATTTCTAAATTTCTAGATTTCCAAATTTCCAAATATATAAATATATAAATATATAAATTTCTAGATTTCTAGATTTCCAAATTTCCAAATTTCCAAATATATAAATTTCTAAGTTTCTAGGTTTTTATAATCTTTTTGCAAACTTTCAAATATTTAAACATCCAAATTTCTAAATTTTACAATCTTTCAAACTGGTAACATAACATTTTAGAAATTAAAATTTGTATTTCGAATTTTATACCTGAGCCACATATAATTCTCTCCAGTTTATTTTTCCTTAACTCGGTAGATTATATGTATTATATTTTTGCCCCGTTCATTGCTGATGACCTTGATTGTTGTATACAGCTAAAAATTAGAATGGCCTATATTACTATCACTTTTTATACTGAAGATATAATAATTCCAGATACTTGCAAATCTGTAAAAATAAAGTGCCATTTCTATCACGTTTTTATGCATGTACAGTTTCATTCAAAAGTTTGGAGCGTATTACAGTATCAAAAGTACAATATCGTATAAATAATAAACTATTAAACTAATAAATTATTGTTCTACATTGCAGTTATAATAAAATTGTACTGAAACGATACGAATTATTTCGGTTACTTTTTACAACAATCATTATTTCCGGAAAGAAAATGTAAAATACAATAGAAATTTGTATTTCATAATGAAAAATTTCTATTAACAAATAAGTATGTCAATTAAAGTAATTTAATAGTGAACTGCTAATTGTACATTCAAATTGATAAATCGTCTTTTTTTGTGATTACAAGGAAGCTAATTTTGTATATTAGCCATTGTAGTCAATGAATTTAAATATAATTCTAATTTCAGCACTAAAACTTATTTAGTATCTCATGCTTCGTTCTCTTGAAAGTAGTTTTGCTGTTGGAAGATAGCAACATTGAAACTTTTTCTTTACAAAGCTTCCTAAATTCTTTCGAAATCATTACTTTATTATCTATTACCACTATTGTCCGTGTTACTGTCTCACAACTAACAATACAGATGTAGTTGAAATGCCTACTTCAAACTTTTGTATTTAATCAAACGGCAAGTGTAAATTACCTTTCGAATATAAAGGATAAATGACATTAAATAATAATATAAACAAAGTTATGTTAAGGCACAAGTACATGAATTGTTGATCGAGAATGTACTTGCATTTCATACATGTAAATCACGATTCGCGTGCATTGTTCTGAAACTGGAATTATTAAGAACTGAACTGCCACTTCAGTTTGCGTTATATTTATATCGGGTGATTAGTATGCAATATTTTGTTTCATGAGAGAAATGCAGGAAAAATAAGTTGCATGACTGCAACGCATAGCTTTTCGAGCGAAGAAAACACAAATACAATCACACTCGCAGTTAGAAGTATGGTTTACAAACGTGCAGATGTTTGTAATAATACAAAATTTGCATTCAAATGTATAATAACTTTGCATAATGCCGAGAATTGAACAGGTTTCATAATGTTATAGGTAGAATTTATATTTATGTAATCTTTCGTTGTATACGGATATAGTTACATTTAGTTGAACATTCCATAATAATTAAAATTCTATGATAATAAAACTAGCAATTAGATTTGGAAATTTCGAAAGTTGGTAATTTGGAAATGTAGAATTTAGAAATTTGACAATACAAAAAATTGATTATTTGTGAATTTAGGAATTTTTAATTATAGAATTTCGAGAATTAGGTATTTGAAAATTTGAGGTTCACAAATTTTTTAAATTGAGAATTTGCCAATGCGGGAATTTAGGAATTTGAGAAATTGATCCGTTTGAAATTTTGGACTTTAGAAACTTCAAAACCAGAAAGTTTGCAGATTAAAAAATTTGAAAATGTGGAAAATTGGTAATTCAGAAATTTGATAATTTGAAAATTTAGAAATGTAAAAGCTTGAAATCTTGAAACCGTGGACATTTAGTAATTTGGAAATTACGGAAACTCGTATGAAAAGTATTTGGAAATTTAGTAACTTAATAACTTTATAGCTTAGTAATCAGGATTATTTACTGTTGGAAACTAGATGATCAAAAATTAAAATTTTCAAAAGCAGGAACCTCTGAAGTTTGCATAAAACATTCAATACTAATCAGAAGTATATATATAGCAGTCATGCACACAACATACATGTATATACGTACTTACTTATGTATGCATGCGCAATATGTACGTAATAGGATTCCCTTTTATCCGCGGAAGGTGTTGGAAACAATTCACATTAGATACACGAGTTCTACCACATTACATGATAGCATGTTGCAACCTGTGAAAGAAAACTTATTGCAAATAAATAGTTGAAGACGGAAACATTAGTATGGGTACTAATTCGATCTGTAGATTGTTGCATTTTGCTCACGTTTCTCACGTTGGGAATCACGTTTCGATCGTGGCACGTGTGTTACTGCGTACAACGCCGCTGCTTGAATAATGAACACCGGGAATTCTTTGATCCGTTTCGCGTTTGAAGTCTCTGCAATTGATGTTCCTTGTCGAACATAAATAAGTCTAGTTTATTTGTCGCATTTCTATTTAAAAGTATTTAAAAAATATAAGAGAGTCGAACGGACAGAGAACGCAACTCCTATAATTAGAACTCGTTTCATATATTTTCCCGGGCATCATGTTCTCTGCCTCTCTTTTTTCCGAAATTTGCATTTTATTATGGACTGGTTTAAAGTCGACGAAAACATGCGAGAACGCAAAATTAAGTAAAGTCTGTTTCTGCCAAAAAATGACGATTTCTATGAAATCGAGTTTGCTATAAATATGATTATGTACACGGCGATTCGCAACATGGAGGTTGCATTTTAGCAGGTGCAAAATACAAGAAGGATAAAAAAGTGTCATATAGGCATATCTTGTTCATTTATGCGAGTTATAATCGTTTCTCGATGTTGGTGCTTTTTAGCGATTTGATTTATGTGTATAATCTATGTCATTGCTACGTTTCATGTATAGGTGACATTCATATATATGCGAATATTATTTCTACTACATGTCCATATAATGCTCGATATAAGTAGACACCTCGAACACGTACAATTTATTGACATATGGAACATTTGTCGGTATAACTTGTTTTTTCGATTAATGCATTGATTTGCGATAAGTTAAACGCAATTACGAATATTTATTCAAACCTGAAAATGGTAAACATGCACTCGATGCACAATCAAATACGCAATCATGCACGGTATCAAATGATATCAAACGATGAAACGATACCAAGTATATTGATGCTAACATATCCTTTTACGTCATTTGTACGAAACATCGTTTTAATAAGTCACTAAATAAGAAATTCGATTTTTGAGTTATTTTTATGACGTGTTGCAGATACACACCGTGATCAATTGAAAATTTGTATCATCTATCTTCATTAATTAACCTGTTAACACGATGTTGGTCTTGATGTATGAGACAATATGTTGCTTAATACGTGTGATTTATTACTTTAACACGTGTATCACGATCAATGTGACTTATTATAAATAATAATAATAAGCAAATTAAAGGCAAATGCTAGTACAGCTTATTATATGTAGACCAATAAATTTGTATACTTAACATTCGTTAAGTATTGTTTAATTCATTCACAAACAGTTTTTCGTTTCTCATAAAAATTATACTTCTTTTAGTTGTAACATTGGACTATACTAAGTTCCTTCATTATTTGCATATATAGTTTGCTTTTAGATTATTAGCAGTGTCTCAAGACAAGTTTTTTAATATATTATTCAAAACTTTTTGTTAACAATATGAGTTATAGATTTTTTTTAACAAGTTTCTAAAATATTATATTTATAAAGGTTAATGGTACTAAGTTTATGGTGGCTAAGAATAGTAAGTCTAATTTCTAGTGATTAAGATCTGTATAACACATCTTCTGTGCTAGGAACATATTACATTCTTTTAATTATCGAGTAGATACAGTCGTGGACAAAATTAAGTGGACAGGTATCATAAATAACAAAAGGTTAATTTAATTTAACTAACAATGCATAAAAATAAAAACTTTATTGCACAATTATATACATTAAATAAATGTTTTTTCAAGTCCACAAAAGCATTTCACGTTCTAAATTTAAAATTTATTTAAAACATTGTAACAAAACAAAAAATTTGTTACATTTCTGCAATGTCCACTTAATTTTGTCCATGACTGTATGTACCCTCTTAACTATTGAAAAGATTTGTATTTCTCTAATTTGTTACGGTTGCCGATACAGAAACCTCTACTTGCTTGCTACACCCTTCATCTAAAACATTTGAAACAATAAGACAGGAAAATATTTAACCGACCACTGCCATCTGCTTCCAAAAAACAGAAGACCCTTGTCAGATAAGAGACCGGCTGGAGCTAGAGCTATAGACATAGAACCAATCTAAACAAGTGTACTTGCAGTTAGAATTTTTCTTAAACAGGGCAGGCCCGATAATCCAAATAATAATCACATGTGTTCCTGGAGATATCCTTAGGAAATTGTTCCATCTGTGGAAATAGTCACGTGATCAATCTGCAGCTAGTATATAAGCCCTTTCGTTCGTATACTCGAGTGGACAGTAGTGAATGTACATGAGCGAAGGGACAGTATCGAGTGAACAATATCAATGTTTTATACTTGTCGTGAGCACTTCGCTGTGACACAAATCAGTTAACTCTACGCAGAATTCCCGCATTGCCAGTGCGTCAAAACCGTGCATACGGAAATAGGTAACGCACATACACTCTCTATTTTCGCGACCGAAACAATTGTAAGAGAACGATCTTGTAATACATAATCGTGTTCTGTGAAATGTGTTGCTCTATTTGCTATATTGATATACCCAAAAGATCCTAGTGACAGTTCCCACTATCATACAGTGGCGTGCAAAAGTTGCCGGCCAGTGACATTTCGTACTCCAATTTATTTTTAAAAAATGTAATGATTTTTAGTTATTATGATATGTCATTATGAGATATGAGAAACAAAATAATATAGTAAAAGAATATTATTTATGTTTTTAAGTATATATAATGACTGGTTACATATGCCATGTAATGGCACTGGCCGGAAACTTTTGCACGCCACTGTACATCCTAGCCGCTCAGGGTGTGTAAGACTATAAAATTAATAAAAGTTACATGGCTTAATTATCATTTGAATCTCTCGGCGCTTTGAACAGCGTGAAAAGCACGTAACAAATTATTGAAATGATTTGTGTTTTTTTAAACATTGAAGAAACTTGTATTATTTTAATTATTGCAGAAATTTGTATTTTGTTTAATATCGAAGAGATCTGTAATCTTTTTAAATAGATAAAATCTTGTCCTACAATCGTATCTTGTCATCAGCCTCTTTTGCTTGGATTTTTTATATCTCAAACGACAGATGACTATTAATCCATTGAAATTGAACAACACTGTACATTATAGTACACAGTATCATCTTGTCCTACAGTCGTATCTTGTCATCAGCCTCTTTTGCTTGGATTTTTTATATCTCAAACGACAGATGACTATTAATCCATTGAAATTGAACAGCACTGTACATTATAGTACATAGTATAGTACATTATAAAATGGCTGCATAATACTGAGATTGTGTTGCAGCACCGTTATTAAGTTTAAACCGATTCATTTTGCAATATTTCTGCTAATTTACAAAATAGATAGAAAATTTTGAAAATAATCAAAGTTTCACTCGTACTACAAACTTTAAGTCATTATCTCTGTAATATATTAGAGTTCTATTCAGCTTTTTGACTGCCACATCATCCATATATGGGTGACGATTAAATTTCAATGTAAATCAATCTGTAATTATTATTATTATTAAGAATTTTTTCATTTATCTAATTTGAAATACTCATAGTAATTACTTGGATCTATGAATAATAAATAAAATAAAATATTGTGAACATATTTGGTAAGATATAATAATCACAAAAGTACTAATTAGTAAAATTTCCAACTTTATCGTTGTGGCAGTCAACGTGATAATGAAAGCACACGTAACCTCACATTCCTAAAAACGATAACTCCTTAAAATGATATTTTAGAATGAAAAAGGTTTGTCTTTATCGATATATTTGACTTTTCACACAATACAGCTCTCATATAGACAATTTCATTTCTTGTATCTTCATGCTGAATTATTCTCGTGGGAGATTTGAACACTGAAAACAATATCTAAGTACTTAAGAAAGAAATGTACTGGTATTTGACCACTGGGCGTTAATCGTTACAGATTGGATGTTCTTTAAAAAATTAACATTTCGTGAGTTATTTCACACCCTTGTAGGAAATATTTTATTTAGAATTTTAATACATATAATACTTTCAAGTTTAAAACATTCGAAGAATTAGTGGTTAATTCAACATTATATTTTATGATTAATATGCAACGTTGATATTGACATCTCTGAAATTCTACACTTACAAAAAGATATAATGCTGTTATGGTTCATTCGATACTATATAAGATTTCTCAATTTTACCTCGTATTTCTACATCTAACACAGATATATGTATGAGTACATTCATGTTCTGTTTCATGAAGCTCATTTTGCATAACAAGTTTGTATTCTATAATATTTATTGTCTCATCTTGGAAGATTGTTTAATATCTTACTTTGAAGATAATAGTTTCTACTGTGTTGTTTCATCTCTGATACAATCTTAATTTAATCTCTTTATTTTTGCAAAGAAATTTAGGATTTGATATTAGGTCCATCCTGACTTCTTGTGCATTTATTCGTTTTAAAAATGTTAGTAACTATTGAAGTTTCGAATTTTTTTATATTACATAAGAAATTACATACATTAACAGAAATCTGGTTTGTATCTATTACACGAAATATGAGTTGTATCTACAAGAATTATGCTCAAATTAAAGAAAAATGAAAACATATATTAATATTATACGTATATAGGTATTCGAGAAGCTAAGAAATAACGAGACTAACAATTTAGCATGGACACCCTGTATATTGTCATCGTTATTATAATTGCACTTCATTAATATCAATCTATCATGGCTGCTTATGCATTGCGTGATTAATCGAGATATTATCTTACATGGAGGCTCGCAGCGTTCCATTGTTTTGCTATCAACCAAATAACCAACAAAAGAAAGAATTTTCAGTATCGAACCACGTTTATACATAGTTTATTATAGACTCGTATCGTTTCTATGATAATTCGAAGTTTTTTCAAACCATGTAAATATTATCGAGCCATTTATAAACAACAGTGACATGTGGAGTTTTTACGTATTCAAACGATATGAGTTGTTATCCACAAATTTGTAAATGCTAAGTTTTCAAGGTTTCAATTTTATAAATATCTAAGTTCTCAAGCTTCCAAATTAAAAAATTTCCAAATTCTTAACCTTCGGAATGTCCAAATTTTCAAATTTCTAAATTCCCAGATTTCTAAATTCCTTTATTCTCATATTTCCAAATTCTTGAAGTCCTAAGTTCTCAAATTTCTAAATTCCCAAATTGCCACATTACTAATATCCCGAATTTTCAACTTCACAAATTCTCAAATGTCTGAATCTGTCAGTCTCTTAATTCTCAAATTTTCAAATACCCAAATTTTTACTTTTCCAAGTCCTCGATCGCTCTATTTGATAAATCCCTGAATTCTTAAATTTCCAATTCCCAATAACGTTTCGAAGTCCATGAAAATGACGTATATCGAGGGGATTAAATTTGAATGACGTACATACGTCTATATTTCAACGCGCAAAACAGAATATCAGAAACATAATTTCGGAGCGACACATGATAAATTGGTTTTCATGAGCAGATCTTTTTGTGAGATCCCAGCCATTTCCTGTTCTCTTGTCAAAGTCTCGATGTTTCTATCAAAACTTTTCTTCGCATGATATCGACACGAGTATTGGTAAAACTTAAGGTGAACACGTTCTTCATTATTTCTGATTGAGTCGACAATGTTTACCTTCGATCTCATCACCGTTCTGTTTTATTAGTGATTATAGCTGTGTGTAAATCTTAATATATTACTCAAAGATCAAAGATATGTAATTTTAATTTTCATTTAAATCAAAATTTCAAACACATCCTTTTCGCGTTATTATTTGATGCGATAACGCAGTAAAGTACACTAATTTTTACAGTGGACTGTAAAATTTTTATATGAATAATTTTTATAACAAAATACATATTGGTAAGAACTCAAAAAATACAACTTCAGTATTTTTTCAAATATACATTTATTTTTTAACGAGGGTGTTAATAAATTCAAGATCTTGATAAATTTGTTTTAAACTGATAAAACTGCAATTGTTTTTTCTTTTAAAAACTTTCATACTTCATGAAATTAGTAAAAAAATTGTCGCGTATAAGTTATTGCATACTACTGATACACTGGAAGTCTCAATCACTATATTAAATGTACCAATTATTATATTTTGTTAGCACTTTTTTGTAGTTAAATGTTATTATGATTAATAAGTTATTCGTTAGTTAATTTAATTAATTAAAATTGATAACTAACCATTAAATAAATTCATTACAATACATAGCTAAATACACTCATGGACAAAATTAAGTGGACATTGCAGAAATGTAAAAAAATCTTCGTTTTACTATAATGTTTTAAATAAATTTTAAATTTAGAACGCGAAATGTTTTTGTAGACTTGAAAAAACAATTATTTAATGTATATAATTGTACAATAAAGTTTTGATTTATAGGCATTCTTAGTTAAATTAAATTAACCTTTTGTTATTTATGATACCTGTCCACTTAATTTTGTCCACGACTGTATTAGAATAATTAAAGTAACTATTTTACCGTATTCCAGTCATTTTGTAAACCAATGTTCACGTTTGTTAATGTAAAATACAAGCTCGCTAAGTAAACTTGAGCCTTTGGAGTAGAATTTTAGGTTGGGTCGCAGATCATTGTATACTTTACCTTATTTGTTACCAACGATGCTTCATTTTATTCCCTACAACTTACGTCAAAATCGTTACGAGTCATTTAAGAAAAATCTTGCAAGATGAAACGAAACGGTCTGTTTCACGAGAAAGCACGATTCAATTAATTTACGGCCGAATAACTTCGCGAATCGTTTCCAAACGTCGAATCTGTAAATATTCAAATACGTTTTCGATGAATCACCCAAATTTTTCGGTTCCTTTCAATTTTCCTCGATTCTTCGTTTACCAGATTAATTAACCTTTGACGTATTCAACCAGAAAAGATCCGAAAGACAAAAAATTTGAAAGGAATTTCGCGTATCTTCCGCATTCTAAGCGCGCCGAAAACGTTTTCTAAAATCTGCGCACGATACAAATTCGGTGTATTATCTCGCCGCTTCGAAAACAATTTTTTATTGCGAAGAAGTAATAAATATTTTGCCTGTTTACTTTAAAATCGTCTACAGTCATATAGATACGAAAATAACGGTTTAACAGCAAAGATAAAGCGAGGCAGTAAAACCGTCTGATCATCGAACACTGATATAATTCTACCTCTGGGAACATTCGCACGAATATTTTTTTCTCACTGTGCGAATGAAACTATAACAAGCATTACGCGTGCAATTAGAGAAAAACAGGTTTACCTCTATCCTGAATATTCCTTGAATAACGAAAACACTTATATACCGAAACAAACGGCACCTGTTAGGTGTAGTTTCATTAAATATCAGCTGAAAAACTGAAAATTGCGATCAACGTTGTATTACCGGTGTTCTAAGAATATTTTGCAAGTATAAGTAAGTACGTTGTACGTTAATTACACCAGTTTTTGCACATTGTAAAGCATAATTGCCGTGCAATGTTCAATACCGATGAGAATCAGGAAGTGACTGCTAACGGTTACTAAAAAGGGTAGCTGTAATTGATTTCGCGAGTAATTGTACACCTTGACCTTCGTTTTCAGAATAATTGTGTGTTAGATTTTCATCATTGCGTAAGAGATAATATAATGCCGTTGTGCATAATAAATTGAATGTATTTACGGTGTAGATTATGTATTTAATTACTGAGGTTCGTTATTTTTGTCGTGAGAGACTTTTTCGTTTCTTTGCTGTCAGACTTCGTAACATTATAACTAATCTGCTCGTTAAGATGGCACGCGAATCAATAGTATTCGTATTTCCATCGTTTTTCATCTTATTAAGATGCTCAAGATACATGCAGAATAATAGGAATGTATTCGAGGACAATGACCAGATTTGTTATACTTGTAAGTTGTGTTACTATAATTATTTAAGCATAGGCTAGTTTGTTGTAATTGTTTAAACGTAAGTTATATTAATATAATTATTTAAACATAGCTTCTGTTAAGCATATTTGCTTATTAGTGCTTGTTTTTACTTATAATCGTTTGATATAATAATTGTAAGCAAATATGTAAACTTAGGACAACTTAAAAAAATTTACATACAACTGGAATATTGATGACCATCTACTGTGATAGAATTGTGGATTACGTTCTATACATATATACTTGTATATGTATATATATTTATTTTAGATAACAAATGCTTTAAAATTGTTTTAAAATTATTATAATATATCTCAATAAGTTAAAATATTTATAAACTATTTTATTTAGAAATTTGTGGATGTAAACATTTGCGAACTTGGAGATTTGGCATATTAAAGAGTTAAAAATTTGAAGACTCGAGAATTTGGGAATTTAACAATATAGTAATTTGGGAATTTGGGAAATTAAAGAGTTAGAAAATTTTTAATTTGGGAATTTCAGAATTTGGAGATTTGAAATGGTAAAGGTTTAAAAATTTAACTGTAAAATATGGAAATTAAAAATTGTAAAAGATTTTCAGATGTAGGAACCGAAAAAATAGACAATTTTTACATTCTGAAATTTTATAGTAAGAAAATTTGGTCATGTAAAAATTTAGAAGTGCAGAAATAATAACATTTGAGGATTCAGAAATTCGGAAATTTTTAAGTCCTGATATTCGTAAATTAGAAAATTTAGAGATCTTAAAGTTTAGTAATTTGAATATTAGAAGGTTTGGAAATTTAAAGTCGTGGAAGTTTGGAAATTTTTAAGTTTGGAAATTTTCAACTTTAGAAATTGAGGGACATGAAAATTTGAATGTTTAGAAATTTGGAAATGGAAATAATATCTGAAAATCTTTAACGCTAGATTTATGGACGTTTAATCACCACTTATGTCTGAATTGAAAATGAATTATAAAAGAAGTAAATAATGGATAATAAATACATCGATTTATAGAAAGATTCTTTATCTCGATGAAGGATAACATGCATTTTGACATAAACTTTTTAATAATTTTCGTAATCAAAAACAAAAAACGTAAGATCCGTCATTTTGACGGGTTCTGTAAATCTAGTGTTAATAATTGAAATTTGATAACTCCGAGATTAGTGAATTAAGAAATGTTTTAGTAGAAAAATTTGAAATCATGGACGTGATATTCGGAAATTGGCATGGTTTGCGAATTTGAAAACTCGAAAATACAGAAATTTGGAAATTTAAATTGTTGGAAATTTACGTATTTCGAAATCAACAAATTCAAATTTCTGAATTTCGCAACTTAAGCATTTAAAAATGAAAAGCTGTTAGTATTACAAACAACTCAAAATTCAGTATTACACAATTTGTGTCCCTAAACAAGTATTTTCCCAAGGCAACTAACGTTTCACCCTAATGTACGTACCAACATAGTGACAAAAACGAACGCAGTCCAATGATAATAACCGAGCTAAACTCGGCTGCTTTGCAAATGCGATTACCAAAATATGTCCATTGACATTTACCATCTCGAATGACGTCAATGTACCACCGAATAACAATAACATTTATTCTTAAAATTATCCCACAATTGACACCTGCTGTTAGATTAAATTAAACCTTCAGAAACCGTTCCGTATTTAGATGTTTGAACTATCATTATTCACAACTTTCAGTCTAGAATAATTTTCTTTGACTGTTATAAAGTTCTCTTTCCGATTTCGTTATCGCGACTCTGTACGAATCACACGTCTTCTGATATCCCCGCTTCCATTCCGAGCTCTGTTTCGCATCAGCAGCGTAAATCAGAATTAATTTTTCTCATGCACGCTGCTGTCTCAGCATCGGCACGTGCAAGCGTGAAAAAAAGGTGCACGAGATAATCAGTCGACTGCATCCAGCGAACGTGTAAATGTGAAAATTTTACATGTATCGCGCGTACATTCGAGCAAACATATTTGTGACGGAACAGAGACGAGTTTCAGAAATACCCCCGCTATCTTTATGATTTCTGTTATCAGGTGTAATCCTGGGTATAAAGATGTAACTCTGTGGACCGTAGATAGATACGTACGTATTTTAGTCGTCCGTGAAGCGTGACGCATATCAAACTACTAATTATCAAGTGTCCGAGTGTCATATTAGGATATGGACGAGATCAATGGTAATTCCACAAATAATCTTTCATTCGTCATTAAGATCACTCGCGATCGGAACCATTAATCGTGTCGTCTCGCTTTTATGCAAACCGGAAATGGTGTTACGAGTTAGGAGTCATGTGTGCTCGAGCTCATCGTATCACATTTACTTTACGATAATTGTATTTAATCAAGTTCTTTCATCGAATTCTACTTCGTTTTGTACATTTTTTTAATTTACCTTTCTTCATTCAGCACGGAGTGGAATCAATTCTCGAACGAGACGAAAATTCACAATAAGTTATTTGCTGGAACGCATTGTCATGTTAAGAAAAGAACTGTTAAAGCAGTTATTAGAAAATGATGATTAGGAAATAACTGTTAGAGTAATTATTATAAAATAATTGTTAGAGTAATTATTATAAAATAATTGTTAGAATAATTAAAACAACGGATGGTTGTTCGAACCATCTCAAGAACTTTGTCAAAACTAATGGCTAACATCCAACTGCATTTGAAACGAAATTTTACTTCAAACAGACTCTTCAAATTCGAAACTGTTCATTTCGAAAAATCTGGTTTCTTAGGAAACTTTTGTACAAATTCTCATGCAAGACTAAATCGATTTTCGTTGGAAGGTAAACTCTTTCGATTGCGAGTGTATTTGTTTTCGAAGAATTGATCCTTTATTTTTATTACAATACGTTTGCAATAATAATGAATTCATTAGCGTTTAATGTAAATTCAACACAGCTTGCCTCAATTCTGCATAAAAACTACGCATTATTTTAACTGAACAAATTCATGTTAAACCTAACCTAATCCAATACTTACACGAAATCCTATCATCGTCCATATTTGCACTATCGAAGGACTTCAAAATTATATCTTCATCTTGCGTATTGATTTTGTGATTAGTGTTAAAAATAGTATTGCGTGTTATTTTAACCATTTACTCGTATTTTAACAGCACACAGAGTATTTATATTCTCCAAGCTATTTTTATACCCCATTTGTCCGTAATTGCATGAGCGAATGGTCATCTCGTGGACAAACACTGGCCACTGTCTATTATAGGACATCGTCCTCTTTCGCAAATGGATACGTTAATAATTTATTGCTCCTTTATTTCTCAACTGCCGTGCAACGGGACACGTAAAAGTGACATATGTCGACCGGGCGATTACTATTGTTGGGATGACCTACCTTCGCCATGTATGTTCATTCACGCGCAACCCACTTTTCTTGGTGCCGAACGAATATTTATAGATTTTTACTCGGTACGAGCATATTTCTTTCGCAACTAAAAACAAACGATACCGATCGATTTATATTACTGCGTGCTTGTATAATACATACATTGCCCCTCGCTGATTGGGCTAGTCGCTGCAGGACGTCGGAGTTTGTTTGAAAATCGTTTGTAATTAATCCATGAATCTTTTACGTGGAACATCGCGAGAGCATTAAGGTGAACCCTTTACTCGAGTGTTCAACATTTTTGTGCAAGACATGCTTCAATAAAAGCTTGTTTTAACAACTTCGTGACTTTTTCTAATAGGGACGTTTATGTGAGAGGATAGTGAATAATATTACGGGAAAGTCGTTTTTGGGGAAACACTTTAGTTTTAAAGTGAAACTTTGATAATAATTTTATTCGCTAGAGGAAATGAACGCGTGTCTCCGTTCTGTTAATTGTTTTTTACCTCGTTTGGTACGAACCATGTATATTTTGGTTATCGACCGTTCAGTTTTATTTATGTTGTTGTTAAAATGACGATGGGCAGATCGACTGCTCGTTGTAAAGCTCCCGAGCGTGTACGGTGGATATAGTGATGAAGAATTATAGTGTCAGGTTATCTACTACCTCAGTAGTTAAAAAATCAGAAATTTGGTAATTTAAAAGTATAAAAATTAAAAAATTTGGTAATTTAGAATCTAAAAGATTCAAAAACTTGAAAACATTGAGATGCAGAATTGTGGAAACTTTATTATTTAAAAATTTGGAAATTCAACTTTGAAAATATGGAAACACGAAATTTAGAAATTTCGAAGTTTAGAATCTTTGCAATATGATAATTAAAATATTCAAAACCATGGTAATTTGGAAGTTGAACAAGCTTCAGAAAATCTCAAACTATAAAAAATTTCAAAAATTTTCTAAATATAGATGTTTTAGATTTGCCAACCTTGAACTTGAGTACCATTCTGTATATTTATACACTTAATATCATTAAATACTGTGCTTTCTACCTAAGCATTTACTCACAGGTACTGCAACAGTCATAAACCGATTCAAAGTATACAAATTTAAAACTGTCATACTTGTTAGCTGAAATCGTCTGCAAAAACCGCGATGTCGTTCAAAAGGACGTTGAGAACTGAAAATACTATGACTCTAAATAATATCTTTGATATTTTGATCCGCTAGCCGATAATAAATGTCCAGATAATAAAAATAAACATGTGTTTTACCGCATATTTTTTCCTCGAAACCGATTATTTATTTATTCGTGTTATTCACGATTTCATTCTGTACCACATTTGATGGCACCCAATGGCGAATCACTTTGTTCAACTGACCCACATTTTCAAACGGATTTCATCTACTTTCTATCAAAGATATGGACACGTTAATGAGTTAACGTCGTTAATATTCACCAACTCCCATTCCCTGTTGTCAGTAAAAACGTTTCAAAATTTCTACGAGTTAGTCAGTGTATATTTTATCAAACAAATTTTAAAGCCATCATAAAAAAACTTGTTCTTTCGTATCGATGCCACATTAAGTTGTAAATGAAATGTAATTTATAGTTCGTTATATGTGAATTAGGTTTTGTTTGAACGCTTCTTCATCGCGTTGCGTCTGTGTATGGTTTTATAGAAAATGAACAAAAATTTTTAGATAAAGTTTTGCTGACATTTATCTAGTATACATTTATCAAAAAGGGATCAGTAATCAAACTTGTGTACTATAACAATATATGATCTAATATAGTAGTTTATATCATAGTATAAAATATAGAATGTGGTATGTAAATTATAAATTAGTAATAGTATACATTAAAATAAACTATATACAATTTTAAAATATAAGATTTTAAATATTTCAATTATATGAATTATAGTTTAACAATATTTTAATATTGTATAGTATTTTAGTACAGTACTTTTTTAGTAACCATTTTGAGTAACTATAAGTACGTTTAAAAGTACTACTAATGAATTTCGAACTGATAATATGTTTGCTGTCTCAGTAAAATAATATTCAATGCAATATAATGTGAAACATTTTCTGTACCATCTAAGAGTAACTCTAGTTACAGATGTTACAAGAATCGTTGAAACAACCAATTAAAAATAATCTATGAAATATTATATTTATCTTGCAAAGTATCATATTATTTACTATATGTTACAACATTTTATAGAGAAAAAGTAAAACCCCGCGAAATGCAACACGAATCATTTTCATTTTTAAAATGTAAAATTTAACCTTTTAAATCTCAAATTTCCTTAACTCTTCTTTATATGTAATTACTTATAATTACATTTTAATTTTTATATTTATTTTACGTTATTAATTTAGACAAATTATAATTACAATTACAATTATAATTGCTTGCAATTATAATTAAGTTTTCTTTACAATTTATTTAAGTTTCTAAATTTAAAATTTATTAAACTTAAAGAACTTTAAATTTGGCTCATTTTGACTCTGACTTAAAATTGAACAACTGTAATAAACAAAGGTAAGAAAACCATGTATTTATGCTCCTATTATCTATCAAATTAAAAATTGCATTTATTCACAATGTTCCATAATACGTGCATCATGTGACTCCACGAGTTTAATTCAGTATAAATATTATTATGAAAAAGTTTAATAGAGAGAGAATAGGAAACGAAAAATAAAACGATTGTTTTCATATTTATTTCATATAATTATTATTTAAATATTTGTATATTGTATATGTGTGATTATTTTCGCTATATCATTCAAGGTATTAATTTGAGTATATTGTAATTTCTGTCGAGTAACGATTCTGGGCATATCTCATTATCAGATTTCCACAAATCTTTTGCAAACGTTCAAAGCAAATATAATACAAGTTCAGAGTTCTCATGGCGCGACATCGTGTATCTCACAGATCGATATCGCGCAGCTAGAAATAAAGTACGTGGCAATATCCTTACCACGGTTATATATAGTGTCATTTTCTAAAACTAGCCAATGCCGTGAATAACCGTCGTTCTACGTATGCATGCGTCAATTTAATCGAGACGGGAAAACGGTAAATTATCTACAAATAGACCATAATTATATTTAATAACTTATCATATCACAAGAAGGTACAACTTTTCAAAATTAAGTTTCTCTTATACCGAAGTTTTAAATAAATTTTCCGTTGAGAAACATTTACGTTTACTTTCTGTATTCTAGTATTTATTTCATTAATAATCGTCAAAATATATTTACAGTTAGAGAACGTATAGGCCTTATTGGATAAATGTTATTGTAAGGGAAAATGCATACAGTCATTTATGTCTGATTTTAAGAAGTCAAATATTATAAGCTTCGATTTCTGAATTTTAAAATCGTTTTATTTCTTAATTTGCGGATTATTTAATTCTTGAATTATCTAATTATCTAATGTCTACATATTAAAATTTCTAGATTTGCAAATTTTCAATTTTTAAATTTTTCAAATTTTCAATTTTTTAAATTTTCCAATTACCTAATTATCAAATCACCAAATTGGTGGCTTACTGATTTTTCAAATTATCAAATTACCAAATTGTGAAGTGGTCAAATTGCAACACCCTAAATTTTCAAACTTTAAATTCTCAACTTACCAAATTTCTAAACAGTTCAAATTCGAAAATGTAAAATTTTACAGTCGATACGTGACAAACTTCGATACTTTGAAAATTTATAAATGTGAAATCTGCAAAGTTTACGAATTTTCATAGTTAATCTTCAAAAATTGGAGGCAAAATAGTGATCCGATCTTCCCTGTACATTTATTTTCACCGCATGGAGGCCCACATTTATATTTCGAGTTCTCATTCATGACAAAATTGAGAACCACTGCATTAGTGGCGCATCGAACTTGTAATACCGGTAAACGGTAACCTGTTCGCTACTAAGTATAGCGATAAAAATTTGTTGAATCAAAATTGCAACATTGATCTTGCATCGAGCTGCAGCGTGAGTTTCAAGCACTTGAGAAGGCAGGCCAAAAGATTCCATATTTTTTTGGAGACTACACTAAAAGTCCGTGAAGGGAAATTTTCTTCGCACATATTTAACACTAGGTTTACGGAACCCGTCAAAATGACGGATCATAGATTTCTTATTTTCAATTACCAGAATTATTCAGCTAGACACGTGATAAAGAGTATAAAATAATTTCGCCAACTTACAGACTTTAGGGCAGGCTTAACCCTTTGCGGTCGTAAGTGTTTCTACCATTAGCAAGTAACAACTGTAAAACTTCCTGGTTAAAAAGTTTGATCAATTTCTTTGAAATAATCATATTTTTATTATTCATCGCTAATATTGTCTTTTTCACTGTGTTCAAACGTCATGTGCATAATACTGCATATGTAGTTAAAAGTTATTTATTAAAAATTGTTGCACCGAATCAAATGGCGAGTGATAGTCGCCATTCGACCGTAAAGGGTTAATTGCCTATACCTGAGCAAGCGATCAATGTTATTTCCTTCAACGCTGCGACACACGTGCCGCTACATTCAACATTTCTCGCAATAACCTAAAATGTGTACGATTTATGATTTCAGCAATGTCATTGGAGGAGTCGCGGCGTTCTCAGCGTCCGTACAGGTACGGGATGGTTCTACTTTGTATCGGGGCGCTGATAAATTGGCTGGGCCTCGCGGAGAATTATGTTGAGCCGGTACGATATGTCGGTGTTGCTTGCATAATCGCAGGCGCTCTTCTTATATGTGCCGCAATGTGCTGTTGGCTGCACGCACCGCCAAGTGCAACAATGCACACGCAACACATAAATCATCCGATCACTGCACAGGTAAGAATTCGTTGTAGTTTTTTCTTTTTCTAAGCCGTCGACAACGGTAAATTGTACGCCGGGAGGTGTTGCAGTCCGATAACGCGGACTCGTCGGTCAATAACATAGAAATTTACCGTTCACCTGTTTTTACCGTGTAATACCGTAAGGTAGCGTCTTATGACGGGAGAATTCAAATCTGTTGAATGTACAGCGTATATAATCCAGACACTGTTTACATTTATTCCATCGTCACGTTGTAAACTCTGAGAACGACAGTCTCAAGCCCGAGGGGGCGAAAAGTTAGACAGCACCCCTGTTGGAATATCTAGCTGCAAAAATAAGACGAGTGTCGAAGGACAGTGACAATGTCTTTTCATAGCCTAACAGTCTTCAGGTCAGAAATTGGAGGCCTGCAGTTTGTCTCTCGGGAAAGGTCCGAGTTGTAAACAACACATGTACACTTCTCTGAGTTTTCTTCAAGAAGGCCTAATAGAGGTTTTTCTCTTCCAAGCTTTCTCTTTTATTCTTACTTCGATTTTAGCATTCGTACAGTGCAGACATCCTTCGTGTTCATAGAATAAAGTTTCAGTTTTATTTAATTTAGTGTTTATATTTTATTTTAAACTATTCAAACCATACCCTAATTCTATTAACCCCGCCCTCTAATACGAAAACTAACTGCGGATTGACTACAATTACCTATATCTACGTCATTATACACCTTGGGATATGTTCGACAAATAAATTTTTTGTTCGTTCTCACCCTCCAAACAGTTAGTGTAAGAGTAATCGTGTCAAGGTATGAGTTCAGAAATGTTTATTTTAAGAAATCCGTTGTACATTCAAGCAAGTAACATCTCCGAACAAATGCAAGCCAATGCTAAATGTTCATAGGCCGTGTTAAATCAAGAAACAGATTTCACTCTAATACTATTTATTATAACAAAAATAATTATTCACTAATATTCTAGTATAATTAAGCTAGTCAAATATTTAATGATCCTAACTGATTCGCTCTTATTTTTACTTTTTTTGGTTCGATTAATACTGCACGTGTTCGCTCGCTTTTTTTACCTTCTTGATGCCAAAACGGAAGTGGACCCTCTACCGTTACCCCTCTATAGTCGCCCTTCGTTGGGCGCCCTCTCACGATCGAGACATTTACTTTTCGCAACGCTAAATAAATTGAACTAAAAACTATCCTAACTCGTATAATTGCCATGCCTATCAACCCATGATCGATATCACTCTCGAGTATTAGGTGGAAGCTACACGACATGCCGTGTTGTTTTTGAGAAAAACCGAGAAGGCATACCGTACAATCTTCAGTGATCAATTGTTCGAATGTTGCGAAATCGATTAGTGACCGTTGAATGCGTCAGTGACCTTTTCACGCATCGATGAAATCGAAATTGATGGCAGCGAACGCGTGGAAGATTATTGAAATCGTAAATCCTTAATCTCGGTCGGAAAATTTGAGACGATTTGTTTGTCGTCAGAGAGGAAGATGATACGGGGAATAGAGATAATAGCCAGCAGCCTGACCAGATGTTTTCGCAGAAGCAGCAATTAATCCTTGTTTCATACGAAGAATAAAATTAGACGGAACTAAAGCTTATCCGCTACTAGGCTGCATCGGGAAATTTGTGAAAAAATTGATAAATAAACGTTTTCGAGAATTAACTGATTGTTATACCGATCACTTGCGTCATTGGAAAACATTAAGGCGCTGTATTTGTTTGTAAGAGTGAGTTATCAAATTGTGTGGCTGTGAGCGTGTGCTTTAACGAGAGGTAATTTATATTTCTAAATTTCTGTATACTTATTACAGCCGAATTTATGCCAGTTAGAAATTTACGTAATTTTATAATCTTGGAACCATACGTGCTATACTTTTAGATCTTATATTCCTGAAGCCTTATATTCATATATTGCTAAATTCATATAACCTCCAACATTCATACTCTTCAATCTCTATATCCTATATCACTAGATCGTCATACTACCAAATATACACCTACCTCTTTAAATTTTTGTATATTTAAATATCTGTGTTCGTATTTATCTAGATTATTCCATTGATCTGGATTATTTATAAATAATACTGTTTATCTATAGCCACGTATCCGAAAAATCCTTTGATTTCTAATTTTTCTAAATGTGCAACTTTCTATATCTCCAAATATCTACACATTTAAGTCCTCGTAGAAATCTGCCATGACATTTACAGATTTTTAGATCACTAAATTAGATATTAAGGACAATTAGATATTAATTAGATCTCTATTCCTCTACATTTTTGCACCGCTAGATTGTCACTTTTCAATGTTTCAATAATTCTCTATATTCTAGTGTCCCGAACTTTTGGATCTTGATTTTCCAAGATATCGATATCTGTAGATCCCAATATACCAATATCTCGATATTCCTTCGTTCCGATATTCCAATGCCGCAATATCTCTATGTTCCCATATTCCAATGTCTGGATATTCCTACGTTCCGATATTTCAATGTCTGGATATTCGTACACTCCGATATTCCAATGCCTCGATGTCCCTAAGTTCCGGTATTCCAATGTGCCGATATTCGTAGGCTTTAATTTTCCAATATTCCGATATTTCTAGATATCGATATATTAACACAGGGGTGGCCAACCTTTCGCATGTCATGCGCCAATTTGGTAGAAAGCGAATCCAGATGCGCCAAAAAACTTTAACGCCTTTTACAGGGGTTCAGGTAAAGTGAGACATTGATGGAATATACTGTGCTTAGGATGAAGAAAGAGTTACTTAATCACACAACAGATATAAATTATAATAAGAAAACTTTAACATTGTATCTATAATGTCTTAATTGCCCTTTTCTAGAAAAAAATTTCTTTTGTGCGCCCCTTCAATGCGCCATGGTTTGACCACCCTGTATTAACACGTTGAGGCCGGCATCGGTCCCTTGGACCGACAGTATAAAAATTAAAAAATAAATGTGATAATTTCAATTAAATTTAGTGAAATATTCTAAACAAAAATATGGTTTGCTGTTGCATGCGTTACAAAGTGTGACGACTTTTTAAACCAATTTTTAGCTGTCTTACGCCCAAATACCCTTGAATTTTTGTCATAACATCCTGAACAATATCTTCGAATTTTGTGAACATCTTATTTTCGTAATTGATGAACACTTCTTTTCTCAATGTGCACAGTAATTTCCTCATCTGATTGTTGTATGTGCGTATTCACCAATTTTCTTCGAAATAATGTGACTGATATTTTTTTACGGACACCAATATCAGCAGGGCTCAACGTGTTAATGTCTCCACTGTACCAAAGTATTGTTTCTCAAAAATTACAGTCCAAAGGTTAATCTTCTCCTCCGTATTCGTTCTTATCAACGAAAAAGTACGTTTCGTGCAAATACATCATGCCTAAATATTAGTCTAAGTAACTGTCAATTAAGACGGTAATGCGAAGATCACATTCCCAGTCACGCAACAGTTAATACCTCAACGAGCAATCGTCGTCGAGAAATGTCAAATCATCGAAACCTTTAAATTATGCGATTTATCTTTTTACTGGTGCAAAACGCGGTGCATCATTTACCGGAGCCATTGACGTTGTATATTTCGCAGACATGTCAAGAATTGATAGATCGAGGTCCTGATCGCTATCGCATTTTCTGTCCGACTTCCGTTCAATCTTATCGGAAAATCCACGTTTTGTTTTTTTGTACGTCATTCTACGTGCAGTTGCACACATTAACGCTGCAGTGCTTCTGTATTTGTTATTGTATATAGGATGGGATGATTTAATGTCTGCATTGGAAGTACATGCAATCACAGAACCTCTGCCGTGTTTTAAAGTATTAGGTCGTTCGGTAAGTAATCTCGTTTCTTTTTTTTATGAAAATGAGAGACAATTTTCGGGGATACTTCTTTTCTTGCTTGAACAGCATTTTTAAAAAAGTAAAGAATTACGAAAATGCTGCTTTTCACTTTTCATATCCGATACGGTAAAAACCATAAATTATTCGGACTTATGCACAAGCAAGACTGATTTTTCTCCAATTCTCAGATTTCCAAATTTTGAAAAAAACATAATTCTATGATTTCCAAATTCGGAAAAATCAGAATTCTCAGATATATTTATTTATTTATTTGTCTACTTTATTTCCAGTTTTGCAGTAAGCATGCATTTGATGCCAGTACTTCTAGTGATAGTGAGGCGTAGTGGCACGACATTTCGTTTAAAACGATTTCTTCACCTAATATTATATTTTCTCGGATTAAATAAGTTGTCGATGTGTTATTAATCTACAATAAGTAGTAAATCTTTCTGCAAAACAAATTAACTCTTTTTATGCAAGACAACAAACGCGGGAATAGTACCGTGTCCGAATATTAATGTGACTAACTGTAACAGCAACGATTGGCTTCGCGCTGAGATCAGCACTAGTCGCTCCGTGGAAAGTTGTCTCCTCGTTACTCCTCTATTTTTTTTTTTAAATCTAAAAATGTATGTAGGCGCCGTACAGAGGCACGAACGAGAATAGCAACCGCTCCTCTTTTCGTAGCGCGCATGGAAATAATAGAAATTCAAAGGTCTGTCTGCGGTTCGATGCATAAAAGAGGTCGCTAGCAGTTACAATGTACTTATCTATTCGCGGAAGGATATTCACCCGGAAGCATGGCATCTATATTTATCGGTAACCATTCTCTGGTACATCTTTACGTAGTCGCAATTGACACGTATGCAAGGGCAGAATATAGCCGGCTAATTTTACTACCGATGTCGCATAGATATCGGTATCTACAACCGTCTATTATTATTGGCTTTGAGAAAATAGAGTAGGTATATCGTGATACGGTGGAAACTTTGTAACTAGATAACTGCAGTTTCGATTTCTTTACCGATCTTCTTCGGCGCTTTGCACGCTTTTATAGAATTATTATACGTTATTATGAGAATGGAATACGCGAATAATATGGGATTCTGTTGTTCGAAACAAGATTCTGTTATTCGTGTTTAAGAATGGACAGATGAAACTAATGATCAAACTGATTGACTACTGCAATGTAAAGCTGGTTCGTTTTTAACACTTGATTTACGGACGTTCAATGACCACTTATGTTGAAATTGAAGGTGAACTATTAAAATAAAGAAATAATGGATAATACATATATCAGTTTATAGAACGATTCGTTATCTCGACGAGGCTTAACATGCACCTTGACATAAGCTTCTTAATAATTTTCGTGATTGAAAATAAGAAATCTAAGATCCGTCATTTTGACGGGTTCCGTAAATCTAGTGTTAAATATGCATTAGCAACCAGTGGTTCATGAGAGATTACTACTTTTGAACGTGGAACACTAGATCTTCAGGATATTGGATTATCGGATGGTTGGGATTTTGTAATTTTGGTATTGATTTTGGGACCTTAAAACTTTGAAAGATTAGAACTATGGAATTATTGTATGGATTTATTGGCGCCAGAACTTTCGAATCGTGAAACTCCGAGATTTCGAAATTGTTGGAATTATGAGAATTTGAGTCCTTTATGTGTTGAGACTTTAGGATTTTTGAACTTTGAAATTTCGGAAATTTGAAACATTTAGATTTTGGGTGTTTGGAATTTCGAGATTTTGGGACTTTCGAATCTGTGAGAGTACATCATTTTTAAACTATGGAATTTGGGGATTTTGGGACATTGAAGTTATGGATCTTCAGAATTTGATCATTTTTTATTTTCTGAAGTCAAAATTTTGGAACTTCTTGAATTTGATATTTTTCAAATTCTGAACTCTGAAATTTTCAACCTTCGGGAATTTAAGAAATCTGGAACTTTTTAACCAAATTACTTGAATTACTGAAAATTTCAGAACATAGGCACATTGAAATTTTAGAACATAAGAAATTTTAGAACTTCGAAAGTTTTAAATGTTAGAGGTTTTGAGATTTTGTGATTTCAAAATTGTGAAAATCTGAGAATTTGAAAAGTAATGAATTGCAAAGTACTGGCCTAGGGAATCTATGGAATCTAGAGAATGTAGAGAATCTAGATAATGTAAGTAATACATCAAATTTAAAAAATTTGGAAGATTTAGAAAATCTAAACAATTTGGGAAACTGAAGGATCTAGATTGTCTAAAAAGTGTAGGAAATAACGGAAATCTGAAAGATCCATAAGGTGTAGGGAATCGAGGATCTATAGATCTCGTAATATAAAAGTATCGAAACATATAGGATTAGAGACTTTGAAATATTCAGTCCCAGATATCTGAGGACATTAAAGAACTTGAGAATTTTCGTAATAAAATATAATTTCCAATGATTCATATCGGCTCATAAAAATTTGTGAAACCGTGCGTTAGAAATTGTCCGTTTTCATTAAACTGCATTCCAATCGAATTTACACAACCATACGTGTAGTAATTACTGAACAATCATTGTAAAATATCAATTTCGTAAACTACCTAAGTTGTATGTATGAAGAAATAAAAATGATGGTCAAAGAACTATCAGTGGATGTTAGTCATTCACATTGTAAATCAGTCGGTAGAAACTATTATGCAATTTTCCGCGAAACTTTCAACCTTTTTACCTCTAGTAAGTAGTTCAGTGGTTGACGCACCTTTGCGTGACTTACCAGAAGAGCACATAACCTTTAAAGCAACGATTCGGTACAAATTTAGCACATTTGTAGGAGATACCAAAAATAATAATACCGCAAAGTACATGGTGAACGGTTCTTCGAAATTATTTTATGTCTCAAGTTTTATAGCCGAAGTGTTAGTTTCACAAATAAAGGTGGTTATGATTCGAATCTTTAAAATTTTCAGAATTTCATAATTCCAAATAACTAAATTACTGATAAATTACCCATATTTTTTAAATTATTAAATTAAATTACTAAATGTTAAAATTTCCAATTTTCCAAATTTGGAAAATACTAAAGTACTAAATTACTAAATTACTAAATTACCAAATTACCAAATTACCAAATTACCAAATTACCAAATTACCAAATTACCGAATTTGCTAAATTTCCGAACCGTCGTCACTAAATTACCAAACTTCCAAATTATTTAATTTTCGAATCGTCAAATATACGAAATATCAAATACCCTACTAATTAATAAAAAGTCAAAAACAATTAGACGTAAATTCTTCTCATATTTCAGCGAGCTACTCGTTCCATTTCACAGAGTCATTATTCACAGTGCCTCCCATAATTATGTCAAGTTTAGGCTAAATCGCGGTTGCGAGACTTGTATTCCCCTCATTAGATATAATCAGGTACAAAGTTACCAGGTAGTTATCAGGTAGAAAAATAACCATTTCGGGGTTAATATTCTTGCGGTCGGCCATAATGTGTTCATAAAGTAGCACGATAAAAGTGTACACGCGAAAGGTCACATTTTAACACATTGATCGTCACACTGAAAATTAACTTTCGTGTCAGACACGCTATAACAGAGATTATTTATAACAACAGCCGTTAATCTATCAATTTTATCATTTAATCTGTTAGTAACATAGTTTAATCTGTAACTACATTTTAATCCGTATATCATGGTCTCAACATTAAAAACCCTTGAAAATTCTTTTCATTTGCTTTCATATAAATAATTTATTTAATTGACCCTACAGCGACAATCATATATGACCACCCTGACAGTCAGCACGTTAATACTTTCTGGTGAGATATATTTTCACCTACATAAAGTTGTTTTTATTTTGAAGTTGTTCTTATTGTTGCCATTCACAATTTTCGTCATCTACTACATTACAAAAAGTTCTGTGAAACTTCGGCTTGTAGTTTCTTTTCAATCGTGCGCCTCAAAGAGTTAAACCAAAAGGAAAGTCGATTGCCTCCCGGAATCGCTGAGATTCTGAGGAATCTAGTTTCTCGATCTTCATGTTTCACTGGTATTCCCTACTTCGCATTCGATGATTCAGAGGGCAATTCTCCTGGTTGCAGATCGACGATCCGATTCACGTAATCTCCATTGAAGAACCATCTAGTGGATCCAGACAGAAACCGCCAGACTATGAGGCCGTTACGGACGCGCCACCTAGCTACGATGACGCGATCAAGCTGAATCCTAGTCACCTACTTAGGCTGAACAACAACAACAATAACAGTGCTACATTGTCGTTGCCGACTGTGCACAACATGGTGCCTAGAACCGTGGAAATTGTTTCTAGGGACCCGACACCCTCACCGCCGCCACCTTACGCGAGGTAATATTCTTTACGTTCGTATTTTGTAATTATGTGAACTGCGGCAATGAGTTATAAATAGCCTCTAAAAGTAATGAACTACGGACTTACGGACGTTCAATGATCACTTATACTTCATACTAAACCTACTAGCGAATAAATCACATTTATTATGAAATTAAAAGTGAAGTGAATAAATTGAAACTGACCTATAACAATAACTAAATAACGGGTAATGTGTAAGCTGACTTATAGAATGATACTTTATCTTGACGATGGTTAATATATTTTTCAATAAGAGCTTCTTAATAATATTCGTAATAGAAGATAAGAAATTTAAAATCCGCCATTTTTACGGATTTCGTAAACTTAATGTTGAAATAAAGTAATGACGAGTGCACACGTCAAACGTAAAATAAATATTTGTATTATAAGTTTATAACTGGAATAATGTTTTGAATTGACAGTGCATGTTAAATTTAATAAAACGCGGGGAATGAATATCTATCAATTATACATACATTATTCATAAATTATTTAATTTGAACATTTGGAAATTAGAAAATTTCGAGATATGGAAATGCGATGATTTGGAGAATAAAAATTTTGAACATGTGGAGAAATTTAAGGTCGTTGGGACTTGACAATTTGCGAAGTCAAGAATTTTAATAACTTAAAAAGATGAAAGTAAACAGTAAAAATTTGGGATATTTAAAAATTATGAAATTTCAAAATATCACTACTTGAAACAATTCAAAAATTGAAGAATTTAAAACTTTTGAGCACGAAAATTGAAAAGTTTGGATATTTGAAGATTTGATGATTACAGGCTTTGAAAATATCACTGCTCGAAATTTTTTAAAATTACGAAGTTTGAAAGTTCGGCAACTCGAAATTTAAACCATTACGAAGTCTTAATACTTAAATACTTAGAAATTTGAAAATATAAAAATATTCAAAGAAAATATACGCTACATCTCAGTGTATTTCAGAATGAATGAAATCTTGATCGTCAGAGTGACGTAGAGTAATTCTCGGTAAAAAGAAGTATCTATAAAAAGAATGGTGTTCGACTTTACAGTTTTGAATCGTTTGTGAGAAATGTCTGACCTGACCGAGATACGTCAGTTCAGAGCGGAGGTGTAATGAAGACAGGCAATGACGATACGTAGGAGAAACTGTGACGTAATTCATGCTATACTGTATCTCGTCATTTTATAGAACTCGATGACGTCAAGCGATTGTATGGATACTTATCTAAAACGAGAGTTTAGAATTGAGATTTAACTAACACTTTATAGCGTCCTATTACAGATATGCTTATAAATTATCGAAGAATTTGTTCTCTGTAATTTTTAATTACTTTACACGATATTGTACCTTATTAAAATATTATAAATCTACAGTACAATTTTATAATGTTTCTTATACAACTATTTAATATACTTAACTTACTTAAATCAGTTAAAAAAGTTTTAAGTGTATACTTAAATAAGTATAACACTTAATATACAGGTATTGAATTAAGTTTTTTGAATACAAAACATATCTTCCTTGCGTTCTTATTAATACTGTTATTTGTGAGAATTCTTAAATCATTCTTCTCGAAATATGGATGAAAGTATACAAAATTTCGAAAATTTTAATATTCCAAATTTATAAACTTATAAATTTTCAAATTTAGAGCATCGACAATTGAAATATATTCAAATTTCAAATTTATTCATTTAGAAATTGAGAAATTTGATACTTTGCAAACTATTTGTAGCTTTTGAGTTTACAAATTTATGAATTTGAAATTGAAATATTCTTTCAGCTTTGAAAACTTACAAATTAACTTTTTGATTTATATGAAGATTGTGTTAAACGACTAGTATTCTCACGAAATAGTATACTACTAGCATTTCCAAACTAGCCAAAATATTATCACTTTGATATTAATCTACAAAATGAACGAAACAATACTTCAAGCCATGTTTAATAAAAATTCCACATTTATCGTGCTTATTTCCTCGGATTTCATTTTTCCTTCAAAATACGTGTGCCGTTTGAAAATCATAAAACATAAATGAGGCAAGAAGTTTCTCGGGTCCCTATTGGGTTGTGGCATGGTTACGTGTTTAATTAAATAGTACTTTGTGTCTCCGAATATTCAATTTATTGTTAGCGTCTTGGAAGGACGTCTACACGTTTCAACGATGGAACTAAGAGTACAGAACTTTTTTAAAAATGCATAGAGAACCTGTCGGTCACTTCACGTAAAAATAACAGGCAGTATCTACAACATGGGTGCCCAATTGGCCTTTAAATATAAATATGGACCGAGGCCCATTGACTCTGGTGACAGAGCTGAAGGTTTTCTTTATTAGAATCCCAGTGACTCTCGACACAAAGATTTATTCTTGAACATTCTTCGAACGACAGTTCAACAGCCCGTAATTTATATATATTTCTTTAAATTCTGTGTCACAAATGAAATAATTTTTCTTTTTGTTTCAGGTGAAATCTTCGGTATTATCAGTCATGATCGCAACACAAGAAGCTTGCGGCAGCTGGGTATCCAGCGTATTGCAACAATAATTAAAAACCAAACAAGTACAAAAACATGATGGGGGTGGTACGATTGTGCTGTTCTTTCCAGTTGCCGTAATGTGGCAAACTATGGAAACGAACACAAGAATCACGACAGACTAAAAACATTTGTGTTCAAAGAATCGAACTGAACCAAAACGGGACTCTTTTGTCGCCGAATATACATATCCAATCGCATGATCGAATCGAAATGAAAAATCCGCAGCTAGGGCCGACCCTAATGAAGGATCCTAAGCTTAGCGGACAACGCATTTTATGAGGGATCGAAGAAGATGACGGCTGAAGGGAACAAAATGGCGACTGAACAAAACGAAATGGACACTGGTGCCTTCTACGATGCGTTTCGTTAGAGAGCCTAACATAGCGGAATACTCACGATACGGAGTTCCAGAACTGTCGAAATTTGAAGCGAGTTTCTCGGTAAACCCGTATGGCACACGATTATCGATTTCGTCTGGCTAATTTAGAGCGAGTCTAAAATAGCAAACACGAGTCATCGATTAACGAACACACGATGTGTATTATTTTGCCTCTATATGTATTTATACGCGATCTAAGTGCGTTCCTTACGAGTACACGAAGAGCATAACGGGATGGTGGAAAATGAAGGACGAAGAAGAAGAAGACGGAGACTTGAGAATCGGAATTGAATATCTTCGGATGAGTCGAATTTCGTCGCTTAGACAATCGCGCAGCTTGTTAGAAGAGATACCTTTGTTTGCCATATGATTTCGATGATTGTCGTTTTACACGTGTACATACCGCATGCGAAATTTATTCGCACGTCCATTTTATTGTGATATATAAGTACGATGATGCAGGTATTATATTGATACGGCACCGTCGAATACGTCGTCGCTTTCTGAAACAAGACTTTTTTTTATAACGAGAATAAAGATACGATGATAGGCATCTTTTAAACTCGACTGTTTCTTTTATCCCTACCTTTCTCATTAGGATGACGATTTTAATATCTTTATTTTGAGATTTAATAAGTAATAAGTATGATAAGCAGAGTTTATTGAAAGTCACATACAGTTATTCAAATTTCAAAATTTTACTATCACTAAACTTAATACCTTTTCTTAATTTTGAATTAATCTATGAATTGGTTAATAAAAGGACTGAGCAATCAAATTGCTTCGAGGTGAATTATTTTTTGGAAAGCAAGTGAAATGAAAACAAGTCCAGACATTTTCGTCCATATATTTATTATAATATAGACTAAAAGAAAATGTTTCCTGTACGAAATGTATTATTGCTTTATTTTAAATACGTTGTTCGTCAGGGTTAAAAAAATTCATTACATTGCAAAGTTGGAAGAACCATGCAGCAAAGGGTAAAATTGAAAAGGAAAATATATTTTCCCACGGTATGCTTGTCTTGAAAAATTTAATTTCAAATTAATACAACTGAAACAGAGTGAAATAAAATTGCGATTACGTAAATATTAATTCTTTAAAAAGAGAAGAGGCTATTTTTTCCAAAATTGAAATTCCTACACATTTGTAATAATTTTCATTTTTATAGAACAGTTTTTTTTTTTTAATTGAAGTCTATGTGTAGGAATTTAATTCTCAAAACAATATTTTCTCCAAAATTGATGAAAAGTAATAAATAAAAAATACGTAATTAATTTAAAATGTTGGAAGTATTTTGAGAGTCCCATCGTCACACGTATTCTCAAATGTATATTTTTTAAAATAACATCAAGTATTTTTCTAATTTTGTTGATGCTCACAAATTATTTTACTGGCCTGAAAGAATCAGAAAAATTGCGGTGAAAATTTCGAAATCCGTCATACTCCGATTCTATCTAAATTTTGCAAATAACCACCTTGTTGCAACAAAAAATAAGTGGGAGAACTGTCTTTGACGATTCGAAAGAAAATTTTGTACTATTCCGATGTCATTCCCTACACTACCGACAAGTAAAAAGTATTTAAGTACTTAGTTACATTAACAGTACACGATATTCCCGTCTGCATCTTACCAAAAACTACCCTAAATCTACTTACCGTCGGTAAGGTAGGCAATTACATGAAAAGAGTAAAATATTTTTTCCTGTGGCACAAAAACTGTTTTCACAGATGTTTCATTGTGCAAAAAGCAGTTTATTTGTAAAATTTAATATGATTCTGAACCTAACAGTTTTCTGAGGAGTAGCAAAAATTACTTTACAATGGGTTCCAAACATAACATTTGAAAATTTGTTAAATTACAGTTTTTGTACCTAAAATGCTGAACCTTCGAGTGATAGAAAGTAGAATTCAGTGAAATTAAAATAAAATACAATTTTTGTGTTTATTGACTCCAATAAGTGATTAGCACTTCTAAAACGCACCGAAATTAATTAATGTTGCATTTTGAAACAATTTGGTACATATTATCAGTTATTAAACATAAAAAATGGTATATGTCACTAAAAAACGCAATTCTTGTTTTGAGAATGTCGTTCCTGACCGCTAAATGGCGCCAGTGGTACTATTTACGAACAACGCACACGAAAAAATCAATTTTACAGTACATGCAAGTATGAGGCTTCCAAAACACTTTGCATTTCTTAAATTTATTACATTATATAACTGTAGAATTTAACACCTTGTTCACACATTAAATCTTTGCCATGCAATTGGATCACATCGAAACGTTAGCTTGCATAGATTAAGTCTACAACTAATGTAATTAGTATGTTGAAGTAGTACCTGAAATCTAGTTTTTGAGAGGTAAACGCTCATTATCCACAAAAATTAAATGATCATTATACCGAAAATTGACTAATTCATTATAGCCACGACTACTAGAAACTTTCAACAAAAACTAATACAATTTTTAATTATTTCGAAAAGGAAAAAAGGAAACAAGATCTGATTTATTTTTCTATGCAAATGAAACTTAGAATAGTTTGAAACTTAGAATTTTCTAAAAAGTAGGAATAGGCATGCCGCTTCCCCAGGCTCCTTGTTTGTTGCAGTTCCGCATCCAAATCTACTGTAAAATGTAATTATTTGTCATTGAAGGTAGAAAACCAGATTTCATCGATAAATACCCTTTATTCAATCGGAGTAACATTTATACTTACTTAAAGCATGTCATTGAACTTATATATTCGTACAACTTTATCAACGGCAACAATAATAATCGTAATAATGACGAGAACATAACGACGATAGTGGTAATAATGGCAATAATAATAGCAATAAATATCATATGGTAACCTTGAGGAAAAACGGGCGCTCGTTGATCGTCGATTAACTTCGTTCACCCGGTTTTCTCACCGCCAGTATCGATATTCGTGTTGAGCAAAAAAATAGATCTAATCACAGTGACGATGGTGGTAATCATAATCGTAATGATAATGACAATGACAAGAATAATGATAACGTCGAGATTAATCGTAATCGTCGGCCGACTATCGCTATACTTTAATTTATTATTACTCTCACTACACGGTGTTTTTTTTCTTCTTTGGTTAAAGTATATTCCTTGTTTCTCACGGTATCTTTCGTCACGTTCGTTATCGAACAGACGAATAATTGATACCACTTTATACCATCCGTATTCCGTGTTCTGTTTCTCTCTCCTTGTCTTATATACATTGTTTCGTTCTAATGCAACGAAATGATTTCAGTCTGTAAAATAATAAGCACTGCTTGCCAATATCTTTGCCTCCTCTTGTCGTCTCAAGATTTTTTTAGCGCGCGTAGCTGGAAAGAAGTCACCTGGTCTCGTTATCTTGCGACGATATGCAATAGTTAGCTACATAATCGATGCACAAATCGACGTGGTCATATAACATGTTAAAATGCGACCAATTAAGGTATAATAAGGTGGCGATAAAATGCGTCAGTGTTCTACGAAAAGATGTAAAATGAGCAAGGTAGACTTCCTTAGATAAAGTACCGATGAAAGGAAAAGGAGCTTATTGTTCGTTCGTTCATCTTTCTCTCTGATAATAGTTGTTAGGGAATATTTGAATTTTTTAATGTAGAAATAAAAGAAATGTACATTCTTAGAAGGTTAAAAAATTACGAATATGAGAATATGGCGAAATTTAGAATTTCTTTGGACGGGAGGGAATGAAATTTTGTATGGTTTGATACTTGGGCACTCAGAAATTTAAGAATTTGAGTATTTAGAAATTTGGAAGCGAAATCTGGAAATTTAGACAGTTTGAAAATTAACAATTTAAATGTATGAGATATGGAAGATTTGGATTTTTAAGATTCTAGAAATCTAGAAATTTAGAAAAAATTGCAACAATTAAGAAGTTGAGAAAATAACATTTTTAAATTTGTGGATGTGACAGATGGAAATTTAAAAAAGTAATGAATTTGTGAATGTGGAGATTGGGAATTTAGTAGAAATTTAAGAATTTGAAAAGATAAATATTTAAGGGTTTGGAAATTTGAGAATTTGGGGATTAATGTATTTGCGGGTTAATGGAATTTAAAATTGTATAATTTGGTGCTTTTGCAATACGGAAACTTGGATATTTGTTGAAAACTGAAAATTTGGGGGTGTCGTGATTTGGAAGTTGAATTATAAAAATTTGAAGAAATGATAGCACAGTTTTTTCGTAATTTTGTGAATTGGAAATTTTTATTTTGGGTGTTCAGAAATTTGGGGTTGCAGCAACTTGAAATTTTGTAATATAAGAAATGTACAAATTAAAAAATTTGGAAGTTTGTAAATTTTGTCAATTCAGAATTGCCGATTCAGAAATTTGAAAGTTTGAAAATTAGAAAATTAAAAAATGCAGATATTTGGTGGTTTCCAAATTTTGAGATTCTACAATTTAGCTGTATGCTAATTTGTTAATTTCGAAGATTTTAATGCAAGTATGTACGAATTTGACACTAAATAATTTATAAACTTGAAAACTTGGTAGAAAGTAATTTAAGGATGTGCAAATTATGAAATTTCAAAATTTAGGGAATTGGAAACTTGGTATTAGAAAATGTGAAGAAGTGAAAATTATGAAGTATGGAAACATAGAAATTTGGAAAGTTACTAATAGGAAATTTGAGGGAGATTATGAAGTTTGAAAGTTTGTATTAGGAAGTCAGAGAATGTTAAGAGAGTTTGAAAAGATGAATAACCTGAGAATTTCAAGTCGTCACACATAATTCTCCAATATGGTAAGCAAAGTAATTAAAGGTTTTTCCTTCTACACTTATCCTAAACCAATGAAAGTCTACATGTGCCTGTTGTTATACAACATGTTATCTTCTAACACGTCGAAATGTATTATGCGAATATACATCATTATATGGCAATGAAACGAATGGGACCCACATTTCATCCAGGCGCCAACTTTCCAGCTGCGTGCAACTTTAAATCAACTAGCATTCCACTTACAAATTTGTTATCCGTCGATAATGAATGACTATTTGGCGCAAAAGCTATTAATCGCATCAATTTCGTCGTATACTTATCGATGCCACAAAAATGGTACCACGAACGCTTAATTTACCGACTCGACGATGTTCATTGTGAAATAATTCTGCTTCGTCGAGCCAGCAACGACGAAGCGTCGAAGAGGCAAAAGATATTTCATCGTTTCGCAATGATATCGATATTTACACCTCGTGACTAACCAAAAAAACGCGAACATGCAACACATACGGGCGTGAATGCGATAACAGAACCGTAACAATTTGCTTATCACCTTGATAAATTCATATAACGAAAGAAACGAATGCAACAATTTTCCTCGAAGCTATTGCACAAACGAACGAGTATCCTTCGTTCAGACGGACGATTCACAACGACAACACGACAGCCATCATGGTTCTCGTGTTTTATATAAAACTCGTCGATCCTCGGCTCGTCCATTACGTCTAAAAATTCGATAAATATACCGTGTTTACGATTCATGTTCCTTTTACTTCTTGGGACAAAATGACACGTGCGACGTCGAGCTCATTTCTTCTGTCACGACTTCGAGATTTCGCGACTTTGATTTCTCGTACTCGTATAATATTCGTATTTTCTCTGTGACTATTTACATAATATGGACAACGCGTTGCACCGTTCGTAGACTCGTTGATAATATAAATGCGTCGGTATACTCGTCGCTAATATCCTATGTCCAGTAGTAAGAGTAGTCTGTTAGCAATAATAATAATAATAATAATCGTAATCATAATTATAATGGTAATAATAATAATGATAATGACGATTGAATTAGTCCTAGAAACGATTTCGGTGGTTGTAACAATGACAATAGTAGTAATAATAGTATCTAGCTGTAATAAGTACGCAATAGTAATTTATAATTAAGTAGCCGTCGGTTTTAGCTGAAGCAGCATTTTAGCGGTTTCACATCATCGTAGTGTTAACGTTTAATGGCTTAACGGGTAGTAACAGTTATGCACTGGTAAGGGCGATACGTTTCGATATACATCTATCTTGTAAGCTAATCTCGTTCGTGTTCGCTTGACGTTATTTACTCATATTCTTTCTTTACATGCCTTAATTACGAGTGATAACCACATTAACGCTTTTGTATATTTATATATATATAAATGTTATCTTTCCCGTCTATTTACAATTCACGATGATCGACCGGGCTGTGATTATCAACCCCGATCTCTTACAATACTTACGTAGTATAGGTTCGTTATGTACAAAATATCTATGAGCAACATCAGTCCACACTGACCCGCGAGATCACACTGAATGGATCCTCAGAGGATACCTTAGATACCGTTGTAACATTTACTAACAGTCTATACAGCGTGTCCAATTTCACCGACGTTGTTAATCGCCGGCGTTAAAAAGCACCATTCTCGCATGATACACGAGTAAATCACCCGATAATATTCGTCAAGATCATCGTCCTTGGATCCCCCCGACCGACGAGAGGCAAGGCGATTTTCATCGACGGAGAACGTCTTCGTTTTCCCTGCGTCGTTTAACGACACACGAGCCGCGTTCAATGTTCGTCGCACCTGTGTCCTTCCGGTAAATAACCACGTGAACCTCGTGTGTCTTATCATGGCCACGTTTCGTCACTACGATAAATCACTGGGTAAAACGCGACCAAGTTACGTCGTATCCGATCGTCGAGCTTTAAGGATGGTCTCAGATGGGTGTCGGTAGAACGGTGAAATCCTGAAGCGCGGTCTTCACCGTCTCGTAAATTGACCTGTTCCCTTCGTCCGCGCAGTAACCATCCGCGGTGCACAGGGTCTGTAACTTCGTTAGGTAACTGTCGAAATTTTCGTGGCCCTGTGGTCCGCCTGGGGCATTCGGTGATCGTGCGTGCTCCAACAGCGTTATCACGTTGTGGCGCAGCGACTGATAGTACTCGGTCAGGTTGTTGTTTCGCTGAGCAATCGACGTTGTTTCCTGCGGAGAATAAACTCTTTTTACAAATGCTACGGACAATGATACCTACAGGAATTATCGGCAAACGGATGTTGCCAACAACCGGCAACAAATTATCCAGGTGAAACCCACTTGTGTACGTAAAGATATAAGGTGGATGCAAAGGTTTGTAATATATTCCACTAGTACGTCTTTACGATGTATAGTAAAATTTACGTTGTTTGTATCGCGATAACGAAAACGAATCCAGGAGAATTCGTGGGGTTCAACTCGGATATGATCTACGTTAGCGGCAATAGGTAGCAACAATACTTGGATATAGAGGTATCATTCTATAGAAGTTTAATTATACGGAACTTTCGTTCTTTGCATTGTCGTGAGTTAAAACTGATTCGCATCGAGCTGAACTAAATATGCGTATAATGTTTGGAAGAAAGTTTTGCGGCAATGTTTACAACCGTTTTAGCCCGCATGCGAATGAAATCTACATAGTTGGCGATCGAAAGTTTCATTATCTGCTCTATCAGCGTACGGTAATAATCGATTACCGACTGAGTGCAAGCTTACTGACCTTTTCTCCTTGCTTCAGCTGGTTCTCCATGGCGGTGATATCGGAGCGCAAGCGCAGCACCTGCGATTCGACCCGAGCGTTCTCTCTCTGGAGTTCCGTAATTTCAGCCTCCAGTGTGTAGAGATCCTCGCTCTGGCCAGTGGCGGTACCGCTACTTGTGTTACCCTGACCCGTACCCACCGCACCCCCGTGAGCCAGACCACTGGTGTCCACCCCTGAAGATAGGACATACACGGTCCACTTTAACAGCCTGTCTCCGTCTCTTTTGGGAGTATCGTTTCCCGATTTCTAACGGCTTCCACCTCGAAAGCGAGCTCTCGAAACGTTCGCATGCTGTTACGTTCCAGCAGGGTCTCGTCTGAGTTACATTCGCATTGGAGAGAACACGATTTCGATGGAAACCGTCAGAAGCCAAGGTCATCAACCCCAATCATTGACCGAAGCTCGTTAAGAGCACTGTCTATAATCGTACGTGAACGGCTCGATGTTACAAAGATAAATGTACTAGTACGTTTTTTGACAGAGGTGTGCGGGATTCATATAGAATAAAATGTGAAAATGTGGCGAGCATGTAAGTTAGCGCCAAAGGAAAGCTTCGGACAGCGATTTGGGTCGACCCGTTGGGGGAAACGTGTCAGAGAAACAAGTGCATCATCACTGTATTGGCTAGTTTATCGCGTTAGTCGATTGCTCGACAGGCAATCCGGAATTTATCCCAAGTCGCTGCATGAGGATTTGTCTGAAATGTGGGATCTGTACGGTTCCTTCTGCGAGCGGTTCGTGCTGAAGCGATGGAAAGTCTTCTCGTTAAAGACACGAGTGAAAATTTTCTATCTCGACAAGACGAGTGATTGATTAGCTTATTGATAGACGCACGAACCTGACAGGAGTGCCGCAGGAACAGAATGATCTGGGACGATGTCAGAGGGTGACTGGGGTAGCGTGAGGTGCCATCATACCAGATAGAAGAAAAAAATGGGAGACGCCGAGTGTTGGCCTTCGTGTTTCATTATTATAGTACAGTGTATTCGCAAGTATTTACCGTGAAATTCGAATTCGAACTGTGGCGACAGCTCGCTGGTGTTGCCAACACTCGAGCATCGTCTCGTAAAAGTAAAATTACTGGTGTGTGGATTTTGTATGTAACACCGAAAACACATAGAAAACAAATGGCGAGTACGTCAGTCCCTTACCTTCAAAAGTAAATGTTCTCCTCAAAGCTCAATGACAGGAAAGGAGCTGATCGTGATCCCAGAATAAATCAGAATATATTATTTTTCATCATTATGACACAACTGTTGTTTTTTGTATCTTGGGTATTTTTTTTTTTACATTTGTTTTGCTTTTTATCTTTCTTTGTTCTTGCACATAACCATGTGGGAATAGGATTCCGCGGGGGCCAGATTCGTTAGTGGAAAAAGCAAAGTGATACAATGGAAGTAAAGGTGTCCGGTTCAGGTGATTTTCCTTTTTTCTTTCTCGTTTTTATTCTCTTTTTTTTTCTGTTAGTGCTGGTCAAATGTTTCGCATCATTAAATCTCGTGGTGTGGCAAATTCGAAAACACCCGGATACCAATGTTTTAGAGAAAAAGGGAGAGCGAGAACGTAACGTAACGTAACATTTAAATAGAGACGGCCAAAGAGATAACTAAATATACGGGGCAGACAAAAGAGAGGAATAAGGAAGGACAAGGTTACCCTTGTTGGTATGACAGCACATCATTGCGTGAAGAGTAGAGTATGGCATAGCACAGGATCAAGTACAAGGTCGTTATATGTACAAGTTTACAAATCAGGATTCATAATTTTGTCACGGTTTTTGCGATCGACTCGTCCATGTTGCAACAACGCATCTAGCACGATTCGCTCAGTTCAACGTTATCGTTATCGAACGTGTTCGATACAACGGAATTCGTGAGATAATTGCACTTGAACGAGTACGATACGGAAACACGGAAAAGAATAAAAGGTACTCTCGAATGATCATGCCTACTCTACGATTTCGTTTCTGTCTCGTAGGCAATCACATGTCGCACTAATCAGGTCCTAAACTCAGCGTGAATGGAGTCTCGAATTTGCTTGGACATCGGAATCATTGTTTCGACTCGTTTCACGAAGAGCCAACCCGCGGTTTCTCTTTTCTTATTCCTCGATTAGTAATGGTGCGCATCGATAATCGAAGACGTCGATGACACCAGAGGCAGCTTGATCCTCACCGGTGATTCCTTTGCTGTACATGCTCGACATATCTTCGAACTTGGGCTTCTTCACCGCGTGTCCGGCTATCGGACAACCGGACAGAGATCTGTGCGTGGAGAAAGAGCCATTTATATGGCCGATTCCGTCACAGCCGGGCGTGGGACAGTTGACACCTTCCAATCTCATCGCTGTTGCCGCAGCAACCGCTTTGTGTTGTTCCACCATGCCACCGGTTTCCAACAATCGCCCCTTGTTCTTGTTGGCCATGGGGCAGCCGGAAGCGCTGCAACAGGTCGTTGTGATTGCAATTAGAGACTCGTTATCTTTAGCCATCGGACTTAAGCGAATCATCGATGAAAGTACAAAACTTTCATGCTTGCACGCTTACGATATCTCAGTGTTTTCAGTTTAACGTGGTTTCGAGTTTAAATATTTTGTGAACACTTCGGATAGTTTTATTAAAATACTAGGAGGTAATTAAGATTTTTTTTAGCCGACTACTCTTGGATCGTTGTGCGTTATATCGTTGTTTGTTCCGTTTGAATGATTACATCGTAAGGTGTGGTTTTGCACGCGTTAGATTGCCACGCGTTCAATCAACAGGTGTTAGATTCCCGCGCTTGGTTAGCTACACGTTAGATCGCCATATCTTGTATCTTAACGCATTACATTCCTATGCACTGTATTCCTATACGTTGTTATATCCGTGTACATTGTGTGATAATGTTATGCCATTGTGTACTGTATGCCGACACGTTACATTTCTATGTATTGAACACAAACGCGTTGGGTTACAACGCGTTGAAAGACCACACGTTTGATAATGATATCTCAAATGACCACACATTGGATTTGCACGCGTTATATTGCAATGCGATAAATTACCTGTTATACGTTGAAGTACAATACATTGAATTGCTACGTGTTAGATTGTCACGAATAAGATTACTACAGCGAGGATTATCATACGTTGAATTATCACACGTTCAATTACCACGTGTAAGATTACTTTGGATTCAATTGTCATACGTTAGATTATCACGAGTTAAATTCCCATACATCAAATTACTCTACATTGAATTACGACGCAAGAGATTATCGTGCGTTCCATTATCACACGTTAGATTACCATGAATTAAATTCTCATACATCAGATTACCACGCGTTTCATTATTACACGTTAGATTACCACGCGTTGAATTTCCATACGTAATGTACCGTACGTTGTATTAAGAGGTATCCGAATATCGTGCGTTCCATTATCATACGTTAGATTACCACAAATTAATTTACCGCGCGTTAGATTAACACGTGTTAGATTATTATACGTTATTATATGAACTATCGTGTAGTATTACTGTACGTGGAATTGCCACATGTTAGATTACCAGCAGTTAGGTTATTCCACATTAAATTACTACACGTTAGATTTCTTCGCATGGTTACGCATTGTATCACTAATCATTAGATATCTGTATCATGTTTTATACCTGATATATTACATAACTACGTGTTATTTCTATACATTACATTTTTACGTGTTACGTCTTCCTCACATTATATTACCATGCAAGTAATATAACTGATCTTTAATTATGAAGTCTTTTGCAAATAATAATGGATGAATATTCACGAAATTTGAGGAAATAATGTATTTAATAATTTATATTTTTTGACTTTCCAACAGCCAACATCCAATATATTTCGTCGTATTGATTACCACTAAATTCACCAAAATGCACAAATGACTGATTTTCTACTTTATTATTATAAAAATAGAAAGTATATTTAGCTGTTTTTCATAAAAAGTACGTTGGTTTTTATCAAATTTAAGATGTAAGTGTATATTAATAGTTTAATGGCTTGTTTGTTTGTTTTTATACTTTACTTTCAATTTTAAATGAAGTATCATTAAGAACAACGTTATAACAGGTAATTCCGCCTTATTTTCAATCTCTGTATCGTTATAATAAATAAAATGTAGTAAATTGAATATTTCTATTGTACATTATTACACACTGCTCGGTTGCAAACTCCATCGTGAGCAGTTGAGACTTCATTATACGTGCCAAAATGTAACTCGTTGTCATTTTATTCAAACCAACATTATGTTTGTGTGATAAGTAAAAAAAGCACTATCATATTTTCACGTCATGTTAACTTTCAGTCATTGTATGAAATATATAAAATTTGTATATGGAATGTAGAATAAAAGATAATTTTAATATTTTGTTGCAAACCCTTTTTATTTAATAACCACGTGTAATCGTTGGGGTATGTTAATAATTTTTTCCAATATTCTAAAAGAACAAAATGTCATCTGTCTAATTCATGCCGTAGATTTTAATGCGATTTATGTCTAATGATTATGGAGAAAGATATAAAACTTGTCGACAATTATGTAATAAATATTCGTGTAGTATTCGAAATCTGTGCCGTGGATCATCACCCTGGTAAAATTTGAAGTAGTTTGTATTTCCATATTATTTACAGTTCCTAATAATTTGTTTCTTAAAAGGTCCAAGAGTTTGTCCTTATCTAAAATATCATCAACGTACAATAATTCACCAACACCTGCATTGGAAAAACACCACAATACAATCACAGACCTTCCTCCATGTTTTAAAACAGATTCTCAACTTTTTGGTCATAAAGCTTCTGTCACTTCTTATTAGACTATTCAGATACTTTTCGAATCCGAATCAAAAAACGATATTTTTACGCGTCGGCGAAAATAACGTCCTTCCTCCAAACTTGAGACTTTTTTTTACAAATAATATAGTATAAATTATTCTTTTTGTTATTGCTCGATTATTCTTTATTATTCTACACACAGTTTCAACACTGCTCACTTTCAAAACCTCCGAAGCTAATTATGCTAATACAATACGCATTTGTGTTAACTCTGTGTATTAATAATTCTATCTTCTCTTCTTCTAAAAATTCGTAGTTGTCATTCTTGTTCCATACTTTTTTCTCGTTTCTAATAACTGTGCTATTTTGCAATAATACCTTTCTCTTTATGATTAATTACAAGTTGTCTCTTATCAAATGTGGCTTTCTTTCCTTTCCATTATATGATAAATTTTAATCGTTTAAGCTTAAAACTGTAACCTGATGCCGAAACAGAATTATATCTCAAACGTTTGCATACAAAACAAACCTATCCATCAGTCCGAATGCTATTAAACCTCTTAGGCACGGCTGAATTTTGCGCGGGGCTGTTTCTCTGTACAGCAGACATCAACGCAAATTACGCGTAAATGATACGGCACTGCAATGTGTAACGGATAATGCTGTTCTTCACACGAGTACAATGCAATGAAGTGTTTGATGATTAAATTATAATTTTTCTTAAAGATATGATACACGCATTTTAACTTTAACAATTTATTCTAATAATTAATAATGCAATTCAGATGACATCTGCAAGAGCCACTATAGTGGCGCGTCATACAGAAAGATGACATCCGCGAAAGCCGCTATAGTGGCGCGTAGTGCCTAAGAGGTTAAGCATCGCTAGCTCGTACAAAATGTACCACAGAGTGAACACTAACGAGGTGTGAAAATACGACGTTTTCCTTAAAATGTCTGTACAACTAAATATCAAAGCAAAAAGAAGTAGTTAATGTATTTTCAATGTATAAAGAATGGTTCATTTTTCTGCGAAATAAATTAACTCCTCCTATGCAACACAACAAACACAGGAATAGCACCGTGTACGAACATTGATGCGCCTAACTGTAGCTTCGAGTGCGAAGGGTTAAAAATCAGATTCTCTGTGACAAGCTGCAGTAAAGTCTTACCTGCGATGCGACAGGAATTTGCCGGTAGCATGACCGGATCCGTCGCAGCCCGGGATTGGACATCTGTAGCCCGAAATGCCAACACCACCATTACCATCACCATAAAATCCATCCACACAGAGTGAGCATGAAACGAGCGGAAACCGCCGGTTATTAGTCAGCGTCTTCGTCTTTGCGTTAGCAAGCAGAAGGGGTTTAGGGATACGACCGAGAAAGGGATGGGTTTGCCCTTTTCGGGTTCTCAACGGGTCTTGGTACGTGCAATGCGGTCAGGTAGCTGCGTGCAACGTGCGAACGCAATGGAAACGCAAATCGAGATCGCGATTACGAGAAGCACGAGTTGCAGAGGTTGCAGAAAGACCAGAGAGTCTGTTGATTAATCCCCTTTACCCAATATAAGATGTAAACATGCTGCTGTTGTACAAGATAGAGGTTCTCAACTTTATTATGCTCGTGAACGCGTCCGAGGTTGGAAATGAGGTAGGATTCAATGCCTTTTTTAACCCCCTGACTTATAATATTGAGCCACACTCGTGTATTACAGGTCAAATGAGATAAACCGGATTTTCTACTACGGTTTACGAACTTAATTTTAATTTGTATCATAACGATTATCGCAATAATTTATGAGTTTAACACTAATCATAATTCGTCGATCAAGCGTCGCTAAGTTTATACAGATTCAGGTTTCTTTGTTTCTTTTAATATTGCAGTAATAATTAGGTATGGCTGAAAGAATCATACGTAAAGGAGCTAATCACAACTTATGTTGAATAATAATAGAGAAAAGATTAATAAATTATGAATATATCGCTGCTTGGCATTGATAGCGTTGCAATCTAAACAAATTTCAAATTTGCTTCTGTCGAATGTAAGATTACATTATGTTCCTGTTTTTATTATTACAACGACATATTTATAATAAATTAATAAATAATTATTACATATAAATGTAATAACAATTAATCAGAACCTGTCTAGCATTTTTGAAAAAGCAGATTTTAAAAGATCTCTCTTGCAAAACTTACATTTTTTGAGTTGTGCCACTGTTAATGCCAAGCAGCGATATGATAAATACACGTGTCGTATTTATTATGTGTATCATTCCTTGCCATTACAATAAACAATATTTCATACATCAGCAGTTTCCGTTCATCCACATTAAAAAATTTATAAACATTAGTATTGAAAGAAGACTTCTATTTTCCAGATATAATTTCATTTGTTGGATACTTAATAAATTGCGATGGTTCCGTGCAAATGACATTTACGTTCGAGAGAATAGGGTTGAGAACCGCTGATATATGCATAACACAACTACCTTCAATGACTAGTTACTTTTTAAGAAACAGATGGATAACAATATTAGAAGCTGCTTTTGTTTGAAGCTTGAAACGATGGGGTTTAATAGAGGATGATATTTTATACAAGTATATATTCATCAAAGGAACAGCGAAAAACATTGTGGAACTTTTATTTGTCAATTGTTACTGAAAATGAATGACCAATTGGTTCTTGTCAAGAGTACTAAAAATTTTGAGAAATATTTTAATACTGTTTCTTCTGGAAAAATAATGTGTTCCGAAATTGGATATTGTAAATTGTTGATTTCTAGATATAGTACAATTTCTAGAATGGTATTACGTAAGTCAGTTGTCTACCCATGGACATTTTCATATACGAACACATTAGCAAGATTTTGGAAATTTAGGAACATAGAAAATGGAGATTTGGAAAGTTGGGTTTATTAAAATTTATTAAAATTATTAAAATTGATATTTAAAAATGTTGAATTAAAAAATTTTGAATTAAAAATTTGGAAATGTAATAATGGAAATTTAATGTAAAGATGAACAATTTACAATTTAATATTTCTAAATTCTCAATCGCTCAAACGTTCAAATTTGAGAATAATGAAATACGGCAGTTTGATAAGGTGGAAATGTGGAAATTTACGGAATATAGAAATATCAAATTTTCTAATGTAGAAATTTAAAATATCCAAAATTTTAGAAATTTAAAGGAAACAAAAATTATGGTTGTTAAGTTTTTAAACTCCTAAAATTTGCAATCGTCGAGTGTATTAAATTAAAAAAATATATAAATTTAAAATCAAATCCATAAATATAAAAAATGTAAACTTTCTAAATTTTAAATTTCCTTATTGAGAAATTAATAAATTTTGCAATTTTATAGCTGAAAAGGTCAGAAACTAAATAATGCAAGAATTTGAAAACTTGGACATTGCACATTTAAAAATACAGAAACGCCGTATTTACAAATTTAGTAATTAAAAAGCTTGGTAATTTGGAAATTTTTGAATTTCGCAAACCTGAAAATGTAGAAATATTAAATTTTCAGACCTCTAAATTTTTTACTTAAAAAAATTTTAAATGTTCAAGTTTTCGAATTGAAAGATCTAGGAATGTCAAAACTCTTTATCTGCGCGGAATTGTTCAAATGTGACCAAATTTTCAGAATTCCACATTTCACAAATTGTTAAAAAATTTCATTATATTCACAAGCACACGAGCTTATAAGCTTAAAACGCGATAATTTACAAATTTAGATATATTATACCTTACTCTATAATAAATATAAAATATACTCTATGATACTGTGAAATTCTATAAAACCTGTCTTATATTTTATTGTGTTATACTATAAAACTTATAGTGTTATAGTTGCTATGTAATACTAATGTATAATGTATATTATAATCTGAAGAAATACAAACATGGAATTTATAGATTTATTAATTTAGGGAAGTAAAAACATCAAGTTCTCAAATTACGTAATTATATATTTATCAGTATCAGCTAATAGCGTATCATTTGTACTTTTGAGAGTACATTTGCCCACAACAGTTTCACAAAATTATTGTTTGTCCCTTCGATGAATGCGTATTTAAGAATCAAACGTATTTCATTACAAACCTCAGTGGTTCAGAATCTTGTCCGTCTCGCGGCTTGCTCTTCGGTTTACCAGCCCGTGGGCATCCGGATAAACTCCTGTGGGACGAGTAGTTTCCGGTCACGTGGCCAGACCCGTCGCATCCCGGCGTAGGGCACTTCAGTTCCTGCGAGTGCGCCTGAATCTGGGAGCGATCAGCCCGCGGGCAACCGGACAAGCTGCAAATAAAACAATCGTTTCTAACGTTTAAACGTGTTTCAGCATATACCATGACGATTTAGCGCTGCTTGCATATCAATTACACGAAACATGTGAATCATCGTCGATTGGAATTCGATGAAGTAGCGCATCAATCCCCATGGTCAGGATTACGAACGCACACCTCAGAAACATCCAACGATGGCTTCAGCAACACATCGCATGCAATTTACGCGACGTTGCCAAGAAGTTTCGAGTACTTACGTTCGAAATCAGGTGCGATTCGAGAGATCTCGATGAGATTTTCTGCAACTTTCACGTAAAAAAATGTCCGCGCGTTAATTAAGAGAATCGCAACGGTCCATCTCATCGAGATCGTCTCGCGCGAGGTTAAAACCATTTTCACAAGTAAGAGCCATCAGCACGATTCATTCTCAGACGACTTGCCTTGCGTCCAGTTCGAACGAAGACATTCGAATAGGGGTGCTCGTGAGACTCGCGTCATTTTATACGATACGTTCTCTCTCGGGGACGATCAACGATACCGAAACGGATTAATCGTTTTCCAGTATCAGGTGAATAGACGCACAGTCGAAACGGGCAATCAACGGTTTATATAATACATACGATAGCATGCAAATGGCAACGCCGTGTTCCAGTTGGATCACTCATGAGGTGTCGCTCGTACGATCGACCGCGTTTCAGGTTCGTGTCAATACAAGGTCAGCCTTAGTCTAGGAACACTGAAAGGGAGAGCAGGGAGCACACTCATACCTGACCCCAGTGAAACTCGTCAATTGCCAATTGTCTCTGCGTTCTAATTAAACAATCGAGCGGTGCTCTTCTCGTGATTCCCGTTGATTCGGATTCTGCTCTGACATGGTCATCGGCAACAGTTCGCTACGAAGCTGCCCACTTGAGGCTGGCGAAGCGGTTCTTAAATGGGCGGGTTCGGTGATGCATAATAATGCATGTTAAATATGCGATTAAGCATATATTATGCGTACGAAAACGAAAATCGTTTATTTCGAAGCGCACGGCGGACTCGCGATCTATCGTCTCGATCGTCGCCATGATCGTCTCGATGATTTTGTCATCCCTTTTCTTAGGGGTCGGGTTGAAACAGGGAGCAACTGGTACTTCATTCAACACGAAACTCATCTACACACTCTGATAATAATATATCGACAGCGCAACAAGAAGTGGGAACAGGTGTATATGTAATATAGAGGTACATAAAGAGACAGGTGGAAGAAAATATAGAACTCAAATCGTGGAATTAAAATAACAGAACTAAAACGTTACACTGTAAATAGCTAGTTATACTAACGGATAATCACACGTAATATAGATATACAACAATATCGAGATAGGTAGTACAAGACCGGTTCAGCCAGGATGTGGGTGGGGATGAAGGGTTGTTCTAGATAAACGTTTAGTGTCACAAAACACCCAAGAAGCCACTACGCCATGGATCCATCTATGTTTTATCACGATATAGGTGGGATCGTATCAAATGTAACGAGATGTCGTCGTGTGCGATTCGACGTGTGCGATTGGGACCGAGTTTCCAAACTGGGATCAAACTACTCGAGGAATCTGTTTTTGGACCGAAATAAACGGGAAATCAGGGAACATCTTGTACGCCTCTGCGTATATGTGTGTGTGTGTGTGTATGTCTCGTAATGTGTGTACGTATATGTTTTCAGCGTGCGTGCGTGCGTGCTGCATCGCTATACCAATATAACAAATATACACAGTCGGATGTAGATCGGCGAATGTTAGATGTCAGTGTCAATGTCAATGTTGCCTTGCCTTCTGTGGGTAGCGTAGTTTCCCGAGACATGACCCATGCCATCACAGGACGACGTGGGGCACTGTATCAGCTCCTTGCCATCGCGACCACGAGGTGCGGGTCGAGACACGAAATTCAACGAGTGCCGCCTTATATTCATACTGCACCGAATAACATCAACAATAAGACACTCTCAACGCGATTGCTCGTCTCTCGTATGCCTTCACCTAATTCAATAGTTCTGCTACTATGGATTTACTGGCGCACGTCGTACGATGGATGACCGATGATCAGTGATACGATAGCGATTAATTATAGTACTTGGTATACTCTTGAGGGCGACACAGGCTTCCTCTGGATGAGAGTGACGAGTGGGGAAGAAGACATATACCAGTTGGTTTCGATTTTGGGAGTATAAATATTGTAAACATGAAAATATTTCGTTTTCAAAGTTGAAAACTTACTGCAACGGAAGTCCTGAAATTTCGTGACTATCAGAATTCCTAAATCCACAAACCTACAAATCTACGAATCTTTATAATTTAAATCAAAACATTTTAATTTTCTAGTTTTGTTAATTCTAAGATATACGAACTTCTACGTGTCCATATTTTGAAGTTTCAGATACTTTCAATTTTTATGTTTTCAAATTTCTTTACTTTCAAGCTAGATTCCGAAATCAAATGTATCAATCAATACATTTTTAAATGATTACATACGCAAATCCGTAAATTCGACTTATCCTCAAGCTTTCAAACAGCTTGATTCAAAAATTCCGCGAATACTTAAATTCTTTTTCGCATGTTTCTAAAAAGTCAAATTGCCAAATTCTTAAAGTATCAAACGCATGAAATTCATATTTCTGTTATTTTTATATTTTGAAATTCACAAATTTCCAACTTTCCAAATAAAAAGATTTCCACATTTCCATTTCCATAAGTTTCCAAATTTCCAAATGCATTCCACATTTTGTCAAATTTTCAAGCTTCCAATTAGTAAAATCCAAAAATTCCCAAAACCCCTAATCATTAAAAGCCCGAACATGTAACTTTTTAAATATCGAAATTCACAAAATTTCAAATCCGCAAACTTCAAGCTCTCACTCATATCTCACATCCTTAAATTTTCAAATTCCCAGACGTTGGAATCTCAAAATGCACAAATCACAAATTCTTCAAGTCCTCAAGTTCTAAAATCTCTAAATCCACAAACTCATAGATTTACAAATCCATATCTTCAAATTAGCAAATTTCCAAATTTTAAAATTTTAAACTCCTAAAATATCAAACTTTCGCATTTTTAAATTTGCGGTGTACTGAATTTCTATGTATTGAATGTTATCAGTATTAAATTTTTTCAGTTGTTAACTTCTGGAAATACCAATTTTTGAAGTATACCGTGTTCTAAAGTTTGAAATTCTCAAATTCTGCGCATATCAAATTTGTTACAGTTTATTCCATACTTATATGCAAATTGATTAAAATCTTAAATTTGCATATTTCCAACTCTCCCTTCGTACAGTTTCAAATTCCTAAATTTCTCAATTTCTAAAATTCTAAATGCGAAGATTGAAAATATCTTCCACCACAAATTTCTAAATTTTCAATCTACAAAATTCACTATGCAAGCATCAACGAATGACATCTTTTCCCCCACATCGCCATCGTATTCCCTATTGAAGCCTATCGCGTTCTTCAGAACACACCCTTCATTAGTTCGGTTGAAAACTATCCTTTATAATTTTCGGATATCAAGATCGCCTAAACGAACGCCTCGTTCAAGACTCAATACACGCAACTGACATTTTTCCACGCGATCTAGCTACGTACGTTCGTATGTCCGTCCCCGTTGCTTCTGGCTAAACTTGAAGAAAGACATTTGATCGCACCCAATGTCGCGCTAAAAAAAGTCACTCGTATGCATTGGGTCTAAATATCGATTTATACCAGATCGATCACTGTGCCGTCACCGTGGCCGAAAAAAGATGAATATCGTTGTGTTGTCCGAATGTGGATCACGAAAACCATATGCGTACATAAAAAAGATGAGCGTGGAAAGGGAAACACGTTGACGGAACAGTGACGTCATGACCTTTAATGGTCATCCAAGGTACGAATGTAGCCGTAACGCGAACGTTACAAAGCCGGATAGCAACGAAAAGTTTGATTGCGCTTTGCAAATTTTCCTTCTCGCGGCGAGGGGGTGGATACGGGCGTGTACGATGGTGGGCGTGTTAGCGACATATGAGAGCGAAAAAAATCCCGAAAGTTCGGCCGACTGGTGGAGAAAGAACAGGAAGAGGCGCAGCGGCAACAGCAGCAGGAGGAGGTGGAGGAGGACGAGGCCGAAGGAATATACGCGGATCAGAGCACAAGAGCAGTTTGCTTCTGCTTTTTTCTCTCGTCTCCTGGTAGTCTCGTAGATGAACCAACTACCGTGGGCTATGAGAAGCCTCGAAAACCTCGATGACCCTTGAGTAGCCGCGATATTGCCGGCAACCGAGCCGACGGATCCAGACTTGAGTGCAATTCAACGCTACGCCTCCGGACGCTCTACCTTCCGTATTTTCCCAACCTCCATCTAACGACTTTTCTCTACCTTCGAACAGATGATAAATCACGCTATCGTGCTGTCCCTCGTCCGTTCTTCAACGATTCGTTTTGTCGTTAAACGGAGGTTCGGTGGGTAGGAATATTATTGGTCCCGAGATCGCTCGCTGGATGCCTACGTACTTCTATTTATTGGAATTTGATGAGTTTGACATGCACTCAGAAATCTCCGTCCTTCCACGTAACGTTTATTTGAGAGTTCGAATTATTTGAAAAAATTGAACGAATTCAGAATGAAGGGGAAGATTTTTAGTTTAGGTTACAGGATTTGGCTACTACCTTAAACTGACATTTTTAGTTTGGAACTGGAATTGTGCGAATTTCGAATTACAGAATGCGTTATTTGGATGAATTATCCACTCTTGGGTATATGACTGGTCCATGAAAATTGTCCAATACTTGTAGAAATAGGAAGGAAAGCAAGTAGAAATTTATTTTTGTTCAAACCCACACTAGTGCGTTTTCCGTATAGGAAAATGCTGTCCCGTCAGGTTTCCATTACAAAAATTTCAATTCGTCCTTTTGAGTTTTGGTCAAATAGTGCCAATAGAATAGGGAATCATGGTTTTTTGTTGTATCTGAAAGTGTTGTCACACGAAACATTTCAATTCGACTGTTCATAACGTTTACGTAAACTAATGTTTTAAAAATAATATAAAATGATGCACAATGAATTTGTTTACTTATGTAACTCGATGCATACCAGCATAAAGAGAATATAATAAGTTTGACAGATTTATAAAATATCCGAAAATCAGGTATCATGTAACCCAGTTTAATATTTACGGTGGTACGTCAATTTTCTTTCACATAATTTATATTACATAATTCACATCACAAATTTTCTTTACAAATTTGGGGAATATTTAATTCCTATCAAAAGTTCAGTTCATTGAAAATCTGAGGGGACGGTATATTTATGCAACGCTCTCTACAAGTCAATTACATTTTGTATAATTTTCTGTTTTTCACCAGGGGATGCGATGTCCCCATTTACATGCTATTTGATCAGATCGATGTTAGTTAATCGGTCTGTCCGATAACGTGATCATTTACCTCGCTGATATTTTTGTACGGTCAGTTCTCTGTCGTACAAGAATCTCGGCAACATGCCCGAACGAGCGTATGAAATTCCAGGATAGGCGGAGATTAGAAAAGAGAGGAAACCAGTTTCGCCCGAGGTATCCGAGGTGCATTTCAAGGGTCTAACCTCGATGGGACGACGCGGGTCTCGCCCCATAATCCAGTGCGGTGGCAACTGATTATACCCCACCTTCACCCTCGACCTTATCCACCCTTGGCAGCTCACCGCCACCCACACCCTCTTCTCCTTATGCGCCGAACCGCGCCTTCTCCACCATACCGTCGAGCTTTACGTCAATTAGAATAAGGTTGGCACTTTCGGAACGAAGAGTAATTACTTTAATTAACAAAATGGAGGTAGGTATGCGCGATCTCCGCCTCCCCCCGCGCCAACTTTACCCGCCTTCGTTGCTGCCTTCGTGCCTTTTTGGCCGCGAATACGCGCATATATCGCGAGAGAGATTCGCGCGACCCTTTCCGCAAGGCAAGTACCAAATCTGCGATGCTCGCATGCACGATAATCGCACGCCGACGTTCGTCCGGCCCATTGGACACTGTGGATCCATCGAATTCGGATCGTCTGATTATGAAATGTATTATTCTATTTTGCTTGGAACGGTTAGGAGTACGCATAAGCTGTATTCTATGATTATCTACTAATACGACCACATTTTGAAATTGTTCATTACGTCCTCAAAAATTAACCCCTTTCAACGCACACCCTTGGGTGGTGCGGACACAATGAACTGTTTACTTAAGGAAATTAAAGATAGTTAAAATTTTATGCCGGTTTTGCATTTAGTGATTCGAAGTGTTCAAATTACAAACGGATTTAAATAGAACATTTAATCATGTAAATTTCGAGAAATGTAAGAAGTATAAGAAATATGTATGAGAAAGGTTTATCATACTTGAACTGTGAATACGTAATAAGTACATCGCGAGAGTACTTATTACAGTACAAGTGCTTAGCCAGAAATACAATTATTACTTTCATAAGCTTATACGCACTCCTAGTACAATTACTTAATAAAATTACACGAAAATGAGGTAACTATTTTATAAAAACAGAAGAAAAGATTCGGTGGCTTTCCTTGTATTTCCCGAGACTTTTTGAAATGGTAATAACTTTTGAAATTTCCGATGAACCGGAAACGTCTTGATTTTTCTTGAGGACCGCGAAAGTAATTTTAAAAATGAACAGTTTGTTGAGTTCCTTACCTATCGTCTTTACCGGAGGGTTTATCAAGTGGTCCAACCGTGTGTTGTGGGGGTGGCATACTGTAACAAGGTGTTGGCGTATATCCTGCCGGAATTTGATAACCGGAAGTCACAGGACCACCAGGATAAGTTCCACCGCAGTTGTAGCCTGCAGTGGGGTAAGGAGTGTAAGTGTTCGCAGGATATTCTGGCTGAACACCTGTCATCCCGTATCCTGGATGAGGACTCATTGGTCCATAACCTAGAAATAAAAAAACATTTTCAAAAAAACAAATATCATCATAATCGAAACAAGTATCACAATATTGAGATGATATTATGATTACAACAAGTTCATTCATTCATTTTATAAGAGCATTACGAATAATTCCTATTTGTTTGAAAATTAACTGTATACCCATTTGCTATCATAATATATTAACTATGTCGTAACAACAGGGTAATGATTTTAATAATGAAAATTTGAACATGAATAGAAAGATATGCTCTAAAGAATTGTCAGCAATAAAGCTGCATGTCATTTTGAATTTTATTACTATAATTTTTTAGTTGCTTTCGATAATTCAATAGAAAAATTTTCCGGCTATACTAAATCATTTTCAAACCGAATATGAATTGCATAGTGTACAGTTTTTAAAACATTGAAACCTTCATAAAAATCTGTGGTTTCTTCGAATTTTTAAAATGCTTCTGTATATTTTTCGCTTTATACTATTGCATCAATAATAATACTATTATTACAGTATTCCATAATAAAATATTATATATATTATAATGTTATAACATTAGATATGTACAATATATTATAATATTGTTAAATTATTATGCTTAACATATAATATTACAAAGTTAAGTATGTATAATGTATTAAAATATTATAAAATTAAATATGTATAACGTATAACACTATTATGAAATTAAATATCTATGATCTGCTATAATATGATATTGAATATGTATATCTTTCAATATTAAAAAATTAAAAAAGTAAAATACATTATAATACTACATCATTATAATATGTTAGTATTGTATCTGATATTAAAACGAATTCTTCTGATTAGACAACTTTGAAGTGATTTTAGCTTCTGAAGTATTAATTAAATACACCACGTCATTGCAGGCGTAATGCTTATACCTCTATGTTATTACAGTTTCTTTTGTAATATTTATATACTGTGCGAATATTGCATGAATTGTAATAAAATTTTGGCTCCTCGAAAACCTTGATTTTTTATAACAAAAGAATGATGAATAAAAGAAGACTTTGCTCCGGAAAAGCACGACTCTTATTAACAAAAGGTAATTTTATAGAAAATTATTATAAAGCAATTCACAGTCATTTCGAAACTAATAAATGTTCATTCAAAACAATTTCCCCCAAACTACCCGAAATATTGAAGAAGTCATGGCAATCGTTATACTACATTGTTATATTATAGGTACATTATTGCAAATCAGTCAAATGCAATATTGAAATGAAACGCACAAGGTACAATACATTGGGACACAAAAAGTGGAGCAACACGAACAGGCAAATGGATCCCTTTATGAAGAACCTGTTTTTATTTCATAAAATTCCCCATAACCTCGAACCATCCGTACACCGTAATGAAGTAACTGAAGAAACGTCCCTCAGGTTTTATAAAAAAAAAAGCTACAGAACTAAAAGCTGGACAAAGGTTCGGGTCGCGAAGCATCAAACCGTCGAGTTGCTTGATTAACCGTTGTAAAACCGTCGCATTTATTTACCGGCAAGAATTCATTTCGTCTAGCAGTGCAAATAGCCAACGGACGAGAAGAGCCTGTGCGACGTCGTCCGAACACGACGACGACGAGGGAACACACGGTGGATGTGTGCTCGAATTTTTCAATTTCAATAACTACTCCCCAGCGAGTCTGCACAATATTGGCCGCACCGGACTACGTGTACGCGAAATATTGATAATTAACAATGGTCGTGTACCGCCACAGGGTGGTGGTCCGTTAGGAAGGGTGTCGTTGCATATCCACGCCGCGAAAGAGGATGAGAAGAGGGACGGAGACGAGGTGGGGAAAGGCAGAGGTGCCGACAGGGACGAAAAGAATGGGCTATAGGTTTGGAATGCCGAAGCACAGAGAGACCGAGGAAAAAGAGAGTCGGGACCATAGGTACCTATTATGGCAGTCATGTACTGTTCTGGCGAATTTTTATTCGGCGTAACCGCGTATCGCTCACCCATTCCGCACCCCTCCCAACCTAACCCCGAGGGCGTCGAGCTTTTGTTCTTTTCCGTATCCCTCGTTCACGAACTTCCACGTTGCATCCCCCTGTATCACCCTAAAGGCTCACTGTTACACGCCGATGTAGCGACACGATCACGCTTCCTGTATATCACGTGAATGTATATGGCCGGTGTCGAAATTCAAGGACACCGTGTACACGAGGTCGTTGATCAATTCAATGTTTGACCGAGTTAGTTCCATCTTAATGGAAAATAATTTGTATCCACATGGTTCTACTGTTATAACTGTTATTACTGGCACAAACATCGAAAAAGTAACACGGACACCGTTCCGATTATAAGAATTAAATATCATTAAACATTCAGGACATTGTGATCTACATAAGTTGGACAACGAACACGTGTATATTCGCGATAGGAAGCTGAAAACGTTATAGTCACGGGTCATAAAGCGAATCAACGAGATAGATGACGAATTGTCTGCCAAGTTGAGCGATAAACAGTGATAGCTCACCAGTGGGGTCACGGTAGGCGTCCATGTAGTGGGAACCCCCGCTGTCGGGGGTGCTTTCTCGGCTGTACGCCGCGACGTGCACACCGGGTGGCGGGAACCCTGGTACAGGCCTGATTCCGGGACCCCCGCTGAAATTGACCGGCTCATTCGCCGTCGAGAAGTCCACGGGCTCGGTTTGCTCCTCGATTGGTCTGGGCGCTGGGAATCCCGGTCCAACGGGAACCGCTACAGCTTCTCCGTGGCCGGTTGGATACTGGGGACTTGGTGCCCCACTGTAATCAGATGAGGATGATGTACGATTTAATATCCTTCCCTTCGTTTTACCCCCGTTGCATCGCCAGAAAATAATCGTAAATTGAAATGTTTATAATCTCGTTTCGGATGTTCCAATCAAGGGGTACAATTGAGTAAAAAAAACTTGTACGTTTTACTGGTTGCGGGGAATGACCAACGTTTCAAATTAGAAACGTAGAAATTAGTCGTTAATTACCTGTGGAGCCTGTTCACGCTGAGATCGAGGGTCTGTCCTTGTGGACTCGGAACCTGAGGACTTGCCGTCAGGTGGGGACTCGCCGCTGCTTGTGGACTACCACCTACGGTTTGACCACCGCCGTATTGAGGGCTAAGACTGTTGGAGCCGTATGGAGGCGCCTGTAATTATTATCGTTGCTTTTAAGAAATCACTTTTTTAGCTTATCTTAATATCACAAGAATAATAGCTACCTGCGGGCTCGTTGACGTGACGCTGGAAGTCGACAGATCCATCACTGATCCTCCAGGCGACGTCGGTGGTCCTCCTGGCTTCTGCATCTGCTGGACTTGCGCTACCGTGACGCATTTCACTGTAATTATAATACGCGTTTAATTCGCGGCTTCAATGGTAGCGACAGTTCGATTTTCGTTACGCGTTACGCAACTCTTACCATCTTCGGTTTTCATCATCCCCGCAGCCGTAGCTGCAGCCATCGCCATTTGGTGTTGTTGAGCCGCGGCCGCAACCTCCTGATGGTACACCCGTTCTTGCTCCTCCGGGGTCATCCCAGTTTGTCCCAGGTAATACATATTCGTTCTTGAATGCAGCTGCTGCTGTTGCTGCTGCTGTTGCTGTTGTTGTTGTTGCTGCTGTGACTGAATGGGCGCACAGGACTGTGTGTCGTATCTCTCGTAGGCTGACGTGGTACCCGGATCGTACGGTCGATGGTTGGCAGCATTAGCTACCGCGTTTTCGTAGCCTCTCGCATTCGCGATCTCGTTGGAGTAGGTCACAACAGGTCGCGCGATATTGCTGGCACCGGGATGCATGTAAGCCCTCACATGCTCCGCGGATCTGTGATGATAAAGCTCTTCGCTGGATGTGGCCGCCGCAGCTGCCGCCGCCGCCGCCGCCATCATCGCTGAGGGTTCGTAAGGAGACCTCTGCGACATTTGATGACTCATCCTGGTATCTTCGACCATGGGCATCGGATAAGCAACGGTGGGCTGCATGGGCAGCACGTGGTGCGTAGGGTGCTGACTCGGGTGATGTATCGTTGCGCCGATGGACCCTCTGGATCCCATGGCGTCCATTGAGGACAGCGACGAGGAATTTGAGTCTTGATTCATGTACGAGTCGTACGTGGGTCGTACAGTAGGCGGAGGTGGCGGAGGGGGTGAGTTTACCCTACAAGAAGCTGTATCTTCTGTCTTGGGTACTAACAGGTCTGACGTGCTTTGACCCCTGGTAGACAAACTGCTGCAGCAACTGCCGCTTGTCGCCATGTTCTCGGTTTTAGGGACGACCTTCGGCGTGCGGGATGAAGGGCTTTCCTCCGGAGTTTTGGGAGGTTTTACGTTGATCCCTGTACCCTTTGTCGTTGAATAGTAGTCGTAGGTCAGACTGCTTAGCACCGGTTTTGTATCCTGTGTCGTGGATCCGTACTGAGAGTAGCTCTTGCTATCCATTGACGGTGGCAACAGGTTCGTACTGATGTACTCTGGGGCTATTCCGGACACTGTTACAAAATTTATCATACATTTTGCGTCGTATTACACTACGGGCGAGTTTAAATTAACATCTTTACATCGCTGCGGAACAATTTAATGTCCATTAAATTTTCCTTAAACATGCTTCAGTGTGCAAACGCAAACTGCTTTTCAAACGTAATGTTCACGTAATTACGGGAACAACAGTTCAGAATGGAAACCATAAAACAAATTTCTACGTTTGGTTTCACTTCGTTAAATTTACAAATTGATGTTCCGGTACAATTCAAGCATGCAGAGCACAGTTGGAGATACTCGCAAGCAGCGCATTCGCAGTCGTGCTATCGTAATAACCACAATATGTCTGCAACTTACTCGTTTGTAAATTACAACAGCTATCGACTGTTTGCAATACGGCTCGCTAGTACGCCCAGGGCAAAAGCAATAAAAGCAAGGCAATCGATCTCGTGCGATCACGCGAGGGATTGGCGCTGGTGAAAAAAACTTGAGACCCGATTTGATTTCGCGGGTCAGTTTGACACGTGTGGACTTTCGCGGAGAATTCCGGGCACGTTGAGAAGGGTTGCTATACCGCCTTACCTTGAGCCTTGTGTCGTGCCTCGCGTGCGGCTTGCTTATTGGCCGCGGCAATGGGACATCCAGACAGGCTCCTGTGCGTGCTCCGATTCGAGCTGACATGGCCACGGCCGTTGCAACCAGGCGTTGGGCATTTCAAAATAGTCTCATGCATCGCCAGAACTGCGAGAACCCAGAGACACGTAGCGTGGTTACAGAACGCTGTTCGTTCGAATCTTTCGAAATTTCCTAATACGTGAAATCAATCGTCCGACCACACATACACGCACACCAGGGACGGCAGGATCGAGATTATATACCCGTTTAACTGTAGCCTCGTTGCGATCAGTATGCAACGATATGCGTTGAGTATAATTATCGTCGTGGTCACCGTCGACGATGAACACCGAAAGAGAGGTGTTGTGTATAGTAGTATATATACAGAGAAATAGAGAGACAGGAGAGAACAAAAGAGAAATTAAAGGAACAGAGACAAAGAAAGATGGGGTACACAACGTCACGGGATGAAATATACAAATAAATGTGTAATAGTACAATCAAGTATACCGAGCGGGTAGAGAGAAACTCAAGTAAAGTATAATCAAGTATAATAAATCGAGTGAAAAATTATAAGACAACGACTTGCGGTTTGTGTGTCGTGTGGCGTGTGTGTGTACGGTGAATAACACGTATATCGGACGCACATGTTTTAACTGTAGCTTCTAAACATGTACGTTATTCTGAATATAATGCCTTCATGTGTGAAGACGTGGATACAGATTTTGATATTTTGCTGTATAGTTTGCGTAACAAAATATGAACACGAGTCCCTTTCACGGAGAAAACTAATTACGTTCTTCTAGAAAATTAATAGTTTACCAGCATATAGTACTAAAATTAATTGTTCACTAAGATCTTTTGCTACGATTAAGTTTAGTTTAATAGTAGACAGTCTCTGAAGTGTATTGCTACTGCGAAAGATCCACGACCTCTCGTGTTGGAAGGAGCTAGTGTCTCAGAAGATTCGTCGACGCGCGACGAGTGCGGTTTGTTGGGGAAACCGTGAAACCGTGTCACAGGAGCGTGTGATCGCCGTTTAATTATACTCAATCGCACAAAATCCTCCGTTCGATTCTGGTGTGTGCGCATACGCATAGTTCGGGTGGTAGCACCGCCCGTGTCTCGAGTTCTCCAGATGTTCGTAGGCACGGCCAACGTAACCAAGTTCAAGTGTGGTGATTAATTCTCTACTATAATGAACTACAAAACATAACGGTAAATTCAAACGAAAGTGAACGCAATAAATAAAGCTCTCTACCCCGCAAACGAAAAGCACAAAGAATATAAACAGACAGACACATAGACACACATAGACGGGCACGGTTCAACGAGCCCACACTTTTATCGATTATTCGAAGCTTAAGTTACGTTATTTTTCATTTTCTTCGGTAATTCGTTATCCCCTACCACGTGGTTGCATTCGAAAGGATCGTCTAGATCTCGCTGGTGCAATCGATATTTTCGCGGGATCAAGCGGAGATTTCGATCAAAATGTAGTTAGTGTTGCAACATTCCATGATCGTGGCCGATTAAAGGAAACGTGCTAACGTGGAAATTAAGTACACTCGCTCGTTCACTCGTCACTCCCTTGCCCCGTTGCGTGAAAAAGGCAATTTCGCAAAAAGAAGATGCATCTATTTAACTACCATAAGAAGTGAGAACGATAGTGGTGAGTACTTACTCTCTGGCGTTAGTTTATCTTTCCTTGGACATCCAGACAGGCTGAAATCACAAAATTCGTGCATTAAAAATACGATTATAAATGCACAGTTTTAGTCAATTTTAATTATGCACGAAATATCTTTTGCGCTTTCATAATTAAACGTTATATTCAATTAAAACTGAGTAAACACAAAGTTAACAGAGTAACACTTGAATCAGAATATATAAGTCGTACTCTAAATCACTTCAATTATATACAACGTTCGATAATAATTAAATCTGTTTGATTACGAGATCAATATTATGTTACCTATTTAAATATATGATATTAGGTTCTGTGTTATATCTTATTCAAATAATAATTCATTGAACGATGTTTTAGTAAAGATTCTTAGTCTAGGGTTGCAAATAATTAATTATTAATAGAATGATACTAATATTAACGCGTTCAGTCAGTTCATTATCGTTTAAAAAATTTAATCGACATTTTGGTGACTTACGTTAAGAAATTGTTCTTATAAATCTTTTGAATCGTGATTGTTAAATGAATGGTTTTCTTAGGTGAGGAAATAATGTTTAAATACACTCACAGTTATATAAGAAATAATAATAATACTTATTTATTCAATGTTTACACCCGATTATATATATGTTAATGGATACTTTTCTCTCGCCTTCATCGTGCTTATGCGTACTCTATACAACAGACGAGCTACGATCCCTACAGGTACAGTAAGTATATAACACTGACTATACCCAACATGTACAGGACAAAATTACACATACTTCAACAGTGATTAATACACGTTTGTATTAGGGGTTTATTTGAAGTAAAATTCAGAGAGAATGATTTAGAAAGCCATTTGCAGAAGAAATTCTGCAACGTTCGACGATAGTTTCCAACATTATTGTATGAAGTATAAATTTGTGAAATAAAAATGTATTTAAAACCGATTTTGGATATAAAGGAACGAAGAAATTTTTTGTTTTCCCCAGAAAGTAGGTTTGCTCGCTTTTACGAACACATCAAACGATAAAGTTATGCGACAGATTATGTTGTGATACAATGAAATTATGTTATGCTTTGCTACGTTAGATTATGCTTATGAATATTCGAGGATACCCAATATCGCGGTGCATCCAAAATTAAATTCTTCCTTCATCAAAGGTATGCAAAATTTTCCATCTTTAACATTTAAACAGCGACACAATTTATTTCAATGAAATTCATAGTATGTCCGGTTGAATTATGTCAGTATTGCTAAAGTCGAATAAAAAGTGACACAGGATGAACACTGCCCAGTGTTACAATTACATTTTTAATTCCTATAAAATTTACTACGAAGCGGCTATTAAAACGATATTAAATTCTTGCAAAATATTTTGAAAATTTTAATAACAAATTTCATTATTGTTATATGTATAAATTTTACAATGGATTTACCGATAACGGTGATAATAACTATTATTAGTTTATCGTCAATTTTTTGGTGATTGTATGTGTGTTACAAATATTCTTATTGCGAATTTTATTTTTCGATTGAAAAGTGGTCGATTATTCCGACTAATTAGTCAAAGTGATAAAGAACATTTTTTCGAAGAAATGGTTAGATTTCTCGTACACTTTTGATATCGGATTAAATTGTGAACGTAAAAACTACGGGATTTGCTCTCGTATCGGTGACACTGTTCTCCATCAACCTGTCGTATCAACTGGCCGTTTAATTGACCGGGGCAAAGTGCAGAGCACAGCTTAATTACCGATAATTGCTTACCTGCGGTGGTGAGAGTAGAGTCCGGTCACGTGACCTTGCCCCGTGCACCCTGGGGTCGGGCACTTGTTGCCCTCTGTAACAAATTAAACCACGGCAAATGGTCAGCTTTCGTACTATTTGTCATCATTAAATAGAACGTGTGCATATCATAAATGCAATATTTTGATAAGATTATTCGAGGCAAGTTTTCGACAATAGTTTGATTTAGAGAGTAAATTGTATGACTTCATAGGTTAAATTGGTTAACATTACTTGTTGCACTTTTACAAATTTTAGTAATAAAGCGCTTGACTCGCTGTTAATATGTTATGTTTAAAATAAAGTTTTCTAACATTCCGCTATCATAATTATTTATGGAAATACTAGACTGAATACATTAAATAAATAAAATTAGATTAATAAGAAACTTTAGTGACAGCTTTTTATCGTCATAGTGTGATATAGGTATACAATTCCACATAGTTCAATGTCAGAATTAGTTGCTCAAATTAATGTGATATTATGTGTAGTTTGTTTGAATTGACAGGAATGTTATAAATATTAAAAGTAGTATAATAAAGTAGTAATAAACAGGAGATGGTGATAGGTTTGTGTACGATGATCAATTAATCGCAAAATGATATTAGAAATATATAGCAATCTTTTGGGATAACTTGCTTTGAATGATCCACAGAATATTTCACATAACTGTATAACAATTGTTTCATTATTACAACATTATTTAATAATTGTAATAAACATACAATGTGATCGAGTGTTTCACTTAATTTGTATTTGAAGTTACATAAACTGGAAATACTGAACTTTATTTACAGACATAAATTTGTGAAACTATAAATTTAAGGTTGCAAAAAAGTTTTAGAATTATAAAATATCATTATAAATAATTTAACTGTAATAATACGGATATAAAGAAGAGAAGTGTCCTTCATATGTGTATGCTATATTAAACTGTATTATAAATTTGAAGTAAAAATAACAATAAAAATTGCAATATTTCTAACGTGAAAATGTACCATTGAGTGTATCATCAACTTGGGTGATCGATCAACAATGAAAAAAAGAAAATTACCAGAAACTAACCAAAAAAATTTCACGTGTTATACTATACCTTCTATTAATAAAAATTTGCTAACAAAAAATCTTGGCCATTATATGCATCATTTATAACACGTAATAACTCATAATATATAACAAACATTCAACACTGCATACACTATACATCGTTATCAGTAATTTAAAAGAACCCTACCATTTCATTAGAACAATTACCGGTAAGCGAAAGCTAATCGACGTAATTCCAATTGATCAATCGTTTCCAATCAGTTGTATTGTGCTTCTTAATTAATATTGGTTATTAGCATCGCGTAATTGTAACACGAAGCAAAATGTAACTCGTTATTTGTACGGAGCAACCTCGTTGAATTTCGTGATCGCGACAAGCACGTTTGATTGTAGATAAATTGTGCGTTCACACCGTTGGAATATTGGCTGAAACGGCGACTAAAGCGTGACAATGTGACGGTAGATGGAAAATATTGTTCCAGTGCTTGCGTTCTGTAATGCGGAGACAGTGGATTTGCATTCAGATATTCACTTTCGCTCTGGCTGTCGAATGAATCCGTAGAATCAATATTTTATGTGGAGACAGAATGGTAACGGTATACAGTATCCGTGTGCATGAAAAATGGAGTTTCCTCTCGATATTTTCGCCGCGACAATTTCTCCTATTATTAATGACACGTTGAAATTATGAAAATCTTTTAACCTCGATACCACCTGTATAGTAAACGTTGAACAATAACAACTCACTGTTGTTACAATTTTTACGTTGACAATTATAATTGTTATGCACACATTTATACTTCGTTATGAATTATTAATCCTGAATGATCGTGGCTATGCAACGTGTGATACTTACAGTCGTGGACAAAATTAAGTGGACAGGTATCATAAATAACAAAAGGTTAACTTAATTTAACTAATAATGCCTATAAATCAAAACTTTATTGCGCAATTATATACATGAAATAAATGTTTCTTCAAGTCAACAAAAATATTTAACGTTATAATTTAAAATTTATTAAAAACATTGTAATAAAACCAAAAATGGTTTTGCATTTCTGCAATGTCCACTTAATTGTGCCCATGAGTGTATATGTATGACGATATAACGCGTGGCAATTTCACGCGAGGTGATTTAATGCGTGGTGACATAACACGTGTAAATTTCATGTATGGTAATTTAATAGATACAACTCCTGGCGATATAATACGTGACAATTTTACGCACGATGATCAAGTAGGCAGCGATACGACGCGTGGCTATATAATGCGAGGTATATCCAATCATAGCGCTTTTTAATGGATAACAGTACAGCGCGAGGTGATATAATGCGTGAGAATTGCACGCTTGGTGATCCAACAAATGGCGATGCACTACGTGGCAATACCAAGCATGGTTTTTTTAAAGTTCACGATGCAACGAGTGGGAATTCAATATATAACAAACTAAGACTTGGCGATGCAATATGTGATAATTCTATGCATAGTGGTTTATTAAATAGGAGGACACTGTGTAGTTCTGCGCGTATGAATTTTGATACGTGAGGGTTTTGGCTTTTTAAACTATTGGTTTCCTCAGTATTTGAATTTTTGGATTTTGGAACGATGAAATTTGGAATTTTTTGAATTGTGATACTTGAGGCCTGGAAATGTGCACTATTCGAGGCGTGGTAATTCCATTCATGGCGATAGAGCGCGCGGAAATTTCACACGTAGTAATATGATACATGCCGATATAACACGTGGCAATTTCTCTAGTAGCACTGTAATATACGACAACATAGGACGTAATTGTGCGAATTGCAGTGCTATGTTTGGTGATACAACGTGTGACGACGCAGCACGTGGCTGTGCCACGCGTAGTAACCCCATACGCACCAATACAATGTATATTAATTAACACGTGCAGACATGGAACATATAAATTTGAAAATTTGAAAACTACAACACATACATTTTTCTTAGATTTTACAAATTGGAAAAATCTGTGAATGTGTTCATACGAAACTTTGACACCTCACCGCTTTTTCAGTTCCTCAATTATTATTTTTGATAATGTTGGAATATGTATAGTTAAAAATTTAAAAATCTATGTCGATTATTAATGAAGTTTGTAAACTATTAGATATCAAAGCGGTCTTTCTGAATACTCTAAGCATGTAACGTTTGCCGATCAATTTGTTAAAAATGAATGCAAAAGAATTAAATGCATTTTCAATCATAATTCATGAAGTTATAAAAAAAAAACAAATGAATCCTACAGTAAATTTTGCATTACCTTTTATTAAGCAGTATTTAATTTTTTACGAGAAACGCTGTAATAACGTTTCACGTGTAATTTATTTAAATAAAATACAGATCCCAGTACGTTCTTTAAAATGAAATTCTCCCAAGCGACGAGAATCTTTGAGCAGAAAACTGTAGGGTGTAGTAAAAACCTCGATAGCCGATATTCTTTCAGAATAGCAGCGGCAGCAGATGGAATTGAATGAAAATTAACTATCGAATGGATGACAACTGCTATATCCGACATGGTATACTTCCAACACGCCGTATAGATCGCAAGGTATTTCTAGTTTACCAATATCCATGTGCATTTTATACGTGCCTTGCTCTGATCGTTGAACTTATAGGCAAATAAACGGATTGTTTATTCATCGATATTGATGCAATTTAACTTTATGTCCCATCGTCGTTTCAAGAATAAACAGAAGTTTATCGGGATTCAATTAAGATACGTAATAATGTTTCATAGTTTAGAAGAATTAGGTAAAGAAATTAATAAGAAATAGAAGTCAGGTCTCCACAAACGTATCGTTTATAAAAATTACGTTGTTTTAGATACTTAAGATAATAGTATTAGATAAATAAAAATATTACGGTATATTTTAGAATTGCAGGATAAAAGAAGAAAAAAGTATATAATATGTACATACATAAGTACATTCTACTTTTCCACTTAAATTATTTTACTCATTGAATCTAGTTATGATTCCATTATGGTATTTTTTACTTTTCGATTAATGGACGTGATCTCGTAAATTTATTTATTTAATTCTATTATTATATGAGATTTTATGTTGTTCTAGTGTTTCAAATCGTTCTTATCGTAACATTCAATTTAATTTACGATTTTATTATGAACGTTTGTACTTTTTAATTAATGTATGTGACTTTCTAATTTTGTTTATTTTATTCACATATTATCTAAGATTCCATGTTATTTAGCTACATTATGTATTGTATAAGAAGGAATTAGTAAATGTGTCTCACAATGAGTTTAAGGTTGAAATGTTATAATTACATGTTATTCCAAATGATGTCAATTTAATCCTTCATTGCTTGATTTTATTTAATTTGAAACAAAAATGCATTTTTAAACCTTTACTAATAATACGAATAAATAATTAAAATAAGCCAATATTTCAGGTTAAAAAACTTCTTTTTAAAATATTGCATAATACTGCAAATTGGTAACATTTTGAAAAGCAACAAAAAACTCTAATTATGAAGATGAGAAATATTTCCAATACTTTTGTTACTTGTGAAATTTGTAATTCATTAAAATTTTGATGAAACATTAAAATTTCTAAATATTATTATTTTATGCGGTACGTTTACAACATGATACAATGATGGGTTAAAAAGGCGATTTTTTCCGATTTATATTGGGTAAGTGTTTAAATAAATATCACTTTAAAATGAAATAACTTAATGGTTATTTATTACTTAAAAATCAAAAAGTTAATTTTGTATTGTCAAGGTGTACTTTGGTTAAGATTTTTAATAACACAGTTTTACTTCATATTGTTAAATGTATAAAATCAATAAGTGAAATTTTTAAGTATGATGTCGCTGATTGAAATTATTCAGGATGAAAGTTCTAAATGTAATTATTATGTACGAAATCAGTGAATGAAATTATTAAGTATGAAAACACTAAATGAAATCATTGAATCACATATAAGTAAGCATGTTTTAATAATGTAAATGTAAAGTGTTCTTTTAGGTCGTTCACTGTTTAAGTAGTGTGAGACGACATAACATTTTAAAGCGTTAATTAGAAGGTCTAAATGAAAACGGACAAGCTGTGGCCTAATGTGGCCTAGTGTGGATCTTGTCGCGCAAGTTACGCATTTGCGAGTAACCACTGGGATTTCTCTGTCCCATACTTAAGCCCCAGGGATTAACACTGTGTATACATTCAGCCTAAAACCTGGTTATTCGTGAAACGAGCACGGCCGCTTCATTACCGTTTTATCAGAGAATGAGGGTGTCAATCTTCTAAATGACAGCTTTGCATACCAAAAACATTGACGACATCGTAAAAACACCATAAAAGTTAAATTTACGATTAGCCCTTTGAGTGTTTCATTTAGTTCGGAAAATGTGCACTTGTGTATATGTACAATTATTTCTAGCACACAGAACGTGTCTACAATTATTTTAACGACGAGTATACTCGACAAAAGCGGAATAAATGCAACGTGCTATGTAATCGAAATAAATTATATTAAAATAACAAGTCTTTTTATTTACTTGGCTTTTGAACAATTTATAGTTTAATTGTTTGAAAAATCATTACTATTTACAGATTTAAAAATCTTATTATTTGGCTGCAAAACAGGTGATCGAAATACGGAATTGAAAATATTTTTATATTTAATAGTCGAATATGTGGCAGAGAAAAATTAGAGATAATTTTGCCACGGAGTCTGAATTGTTTAGAATAAAAAGTTAATTTGTGTTTGTAGAAGAGATCGAATTTTACGGCTGAGGAACGTTCCGACTGATTTTCACGTTCCGATATAAATATCAATTTAAATCTACCATTCCACATTGAAATTGTCCCTCGTTCTTTCACGATTGTCGTGTTTCATTCATTAATTTAATTACTGCGTTCTGTCTATAAATGTTCAATTTATAGTTATCATTAAATGTGTTAAACTTACAAACATGTCTCCTGTTTTTCTCGATTTTATTTTAAATAACAAAAGTGAATTTTTTTCATGAAGTCTATATTCGTTATTAAAAAAAATACTTTTCATGACGAGTGTATCCGCCATTAAGAAAAATGATCATACTTTAATGGCAAGTATATTTGTAATTAAATAAGAATTCTTCATCTTTTCATAACAAATGTATTTGTCATTAAATGAAAGGTTTTTATCTTTTCATGACGAATATCCATCGCAGAGACAATGAAAGGATTAAACTAATTGTTTGAAAGAATCATCACATTTCATGATGACCATACATCTGTGACGAAATAAAAATTTGCGACCATATTATTGGTAAGTGTACTAGTGTAACGATATCCAAAATCCCTTGCTCATACATTCCATTGGACTTCCTAGAAGCCACGCGCCACACTAAAATCCTTACTCTGGCATTCCACTTCCCTTCCTAGAAATCCGCCCCACATCCAAAAAACCTTACGTCCACATTCCATCGTAAATCCACACCCAATTTCCGAGTTCACCCCCTCCATTGTCAAAACCTATATTATAAATGTAACGATTGATCCTCAATAAAGAAGACTTTGTTCGGCAAACGTAGAGTGAAGTACATTGCTTCGGCGATAACCGTAACACTAGTTACAAAGTAAACAATTTTAACACTGCTTGACGGCGAACATACTCAGAACAAACATCGAGCGGTAAAATGAACCGATTAAAAAAATTGTCGCATTTTCATGACGATTTATGATTAAACAAGAAAGCCTTATATTTTCATAACAAGTATATTCGTCGGTAAACAAATATTTCTATCATTTCATGACGAACATGCTCGACACTAACATCGAGAGGGTTAAAATAATTGATTAAAATTATACCGTTTTCGACAGAGGTAATGCCAGGAATGAACCGTACGCAAAACACGCCACATGTTTAATTGAACATCGAATGACCCTAAGTGTCCAGCAGCAGCGTGACAACGATAAAACTCGTGTTCAGGAACTTTCGCTACACTCTTTTCAGCACTTTTCCCCCTTGATTTTCTCCGTTCTTGCGGCTGTCACGAAATTGCATCGGTGCATGTTTCGAGCAACCTGTACCATCTGTCGTGTACTGGCTGTAACTTAATGGCTAGTATGGTGTACGTCACGTATAATCGTGCTCGTGTTCGTGTTCTCAGGGCGACCTCGCGTGACAGGACAATTACAGGTTTCCAGTACGATCTATACAGTTCACAAGTACCAATCGCTTAGGATGAGACCACCTATTCGGATATTTTGTTCCCAATGACGATGTTGGTTTTAATGATAATAAAAATTGTTATAACACAGATAATTATATGGTTACGACACGGGTAATGGGACTTTCTAAAAGCGTTTCTGTTCAAAATGTAGCGTTCGTGTTTATGTTGAGGGGATTGGCGTTAGTTATGGAGAACATGAGGAGTACCATATCTTATACTTGGGACTTCGATGCGTGTGGAATATTTCGAAAGTTTTAAATGTCTATCTTACGAACTTTTATTATTGCAAAATTGTTGAAGTTCAGAGTTTTTAAATTTGTATAGTCTGAAACTTTGCAAATTCTACATTCTAAATTTCCAAATTTCTAAATTCCTAATATTCCCAGTTCTTGAATTTTTAATTTTCTAAACCCCTAAAATTCAAATTTCTAAGCTCTAGCATAATTCATATTCTATATTATCATATTCTCAAATTCTTAACGATTCAATTTCCAAATACTCAAATCCCAATATTTTCAATTTCCAAATGCACAAATCCCAACGTTTTCAATTTCCAGAATACCATAATTTTCAAATTCCTAAATTCGACATTGTCTGATTTCCAAGATTTAAATTTCACAAATCCACAAAAATTCATTGATCTCTGAATTTGTAAGCTTTCATTTGTTGAACTTTTCAAACTCTCATATCTCTTCATTTTCATATGTTTTGATTTTTGTTAAATTACTAAATCTCTTCTATATTTACATCTTCACAGATCTTTATACATATCTCTAAATTTCCTAACTTTCAATTTTATAAATATCTAAATTTTTAATTTTAAAAACATACTATTTTTATATCACTAAATTTTTATGTTTAATATCTGTATTACCAGATTCCAACTTTCCGTATATCTGAATATAAAAATTGTAAAACTTGAGTACTTAATGTTTCTGTACTCTTGCATTTTGAACTTTGAAACTTCCAAATCTTTAAAATCAACAAATACCTTTCAATTCAAAAACATTTTTTAAATAAAAATTGATCTCAATTAAAATATAATCTCACGTACAATTTCAAATAAGTCACCGAATTATGAATTATTTATTATTTCAATTACCCAAATAATTTTGTATTCCAGATAAAAATTGGTTTAAAAAATAACTAACACCCAATTCACGAATATCTTCGTTTCGCTCTAAATGCGTGTCATAAGACCATTTCCAAATAACAGCAATGACTAACTCCATTCTCCATGGATGCTCGATCGAACCCGTTCCGTCCTCCCTGTTTCGTCGATGTAATCCGTTCCATACGAGTTTAACGGGATCAGGACCTCTATCTTACGTATTAACTCATTTCGGTCCCCGATTCGGGGGTCAATTCGACGTATCTTAACGCGAAAAGCTCTGAGGGGGCATAGGTACGTTCGTCACGTGTGTTGGAGGGGTTCGGAAAGGGATTCCGAAGGAGCCTTAAGGGGAGGCCGGCTTTGGGTTAGTTGCGGGTTTTTCCCTTGGAGTGAGCGCACTTTTATAAACTTTGTCGTGTACTAATCCTCCGTCGGTCCTGATCCCCCTAGCCAACTACACCCGAGCCGCAAAATGGCCGTCATGATGTCGAGAAACTTCATCAGCCCGTCATTTCGCGTTCCAACGTGAAAGAGTAAGAGGGGACCAAGTCGATCCACGTTCAAATGTCTCGTGTCTCGTCTGGTCTAGCTTCCTGGTAAATTGGATTACGATACGTGACGTCATTAGGGACATACTTTATTCGCGAAATGTCGCGCGAGCTTCGCGAGAAACCGGGCCGATTATTAGCAGAATGAAGAACGTAGAAATCAACATTCTCAATCGCGAATCGCTATTCTGATTAGTCTGAGCTTTGTGTTATTATTATGTGGAGAGGATACGTTCCTTTTATGATTAACATTTTCAAAGTGGATATCGTTGGAAGAGTTGTATCTGTAATTAACCCTTCGCTAACTCACGCTCAGCACCTTGTTTAATACAGCAATTTGTAATCGGTATTTTTGAATTAAATCTATAGTGTTGCAGATATGATGTATAAACATAATGAAACAGCTAATAGCGTCAATTAATAATCGGAAGATAGTAACTTCGAAAGAATTCATCAAACTTTTCAGCCAAATGGTTTTTGTGTTACTGTCTGTTATCAGTAAAAATATCTTCTAGAGTGCAAATAGTAAATCAGTATTTCATTGCAGTATCTGTCTACTGCTTTCTGGCTGTGTTGAACTGCTTTGATAGACATTTTCATTTTGAAGCTACTAATATTAAAATTCCTTTATGCATGATGTCCGGTAACTGGTGGTATAAGCGAAAAGGGGGTACTTATGAAAAAAACAGTAGGTAAAAAATACAGAATAAAAATTTTTCATAGAAGGCTGTTTCCGAGAACCGACTTTGAATTTTCGCCGGGTCCGCGCGTACTTGATGTCTCGTTATGATGACTCTCACTGTAGATCATTGTCTTGATGGATATTATCGCAGTCTAAGTTTGTTTTTATCGTAACCGGAAATTATAAATACGTAATGAAAGATATTTTCAAAAATAATTTTCATTCGATGATGTGATTTCTACTCATTGTAAGTGATAAAAATAATGCAACCGAATTAATAAATTATGCTTCTTATTACACCATGCGAGAATGGTTATTCTTTTGTTTTTAGCAACAATTAGTTGTTTTTAAGAGGAATAAACGTAATTTTGGAAATCCATAGAGCTTCTAAATTAAAAAGTTAAAAGTACATATAGAGTTTATACAAAATTATGAAGTAAATAATTAACAATCAATTAATGTTTGTGTCAAAAACGCAAGGATTTCTGTGGACAATAAATATATTTACATGAAACGCAATATTCACTGGTATGTCATATTGTTACTTTAGTAGAACTGTCACACCGTCGCATGTAGTGTTACGTATAAATCACTGGTCACACATGTTTGACTGGTTAACTGATTTGAACTACTTTTGCTAGTTCCCACAGGAAAAAACAATTATTATATATTATAGCAATTATTATCGTTAAAGTATTAATACTTAAAGTGTTAATATAAACCTAATGTTTCTTCTTGTACATTTACTGTTGTACATACGCATGTTGTAAGACCTACATATAATATTGGAATTGTTATAAAATTATAAAAACTAAATTCTTTATTCATCGTGTATTTAAAGCAGTATGGCTAGTATTCAATACACTATTATTTTCAAATCAAAAATAGAGTGGAAAAATAAATAAATTAAGAATTCCTCTAATTTCATCTTAAGAAATATTAGGTGGCCCAATTTAATAAACTTCCTCGATTTTAACATTTAGGTATAATAAATATAAACTTAATATAATAAATATAAACTTAGGTATAATAAATATAAATATAACTATAAAGCACAAATATCAAATGGATACAGTGAAAAAATTAAATATACAACGATATTGACAAATTACGGCCGCAAAAATGAAAAATTTATCTGACAGCCAAATATTACAGCTTACACAAATTGGCAGCAACGTTTCATGAACCAATATATGACATATTTGTTACTCCAGTTATTATTTATTTTACACCGTTTTCATGTCGCTATGGAACAACACGTGAGTCAGAATGGCTAAGCATACCGCATATACGTGTTTGTTTACAGATAAATAAATTTGCCTGCAACTAACTGTAAGAATTAACCTGTATTTACAAATCTAGTATGTGGTCGAAATTGAGAACTTCTCAAATTTCTCGATTATACGATTTCAAAGCAACCGGTGTATCAATAACGTATCAATAGCACATTGAGCTAATGAACGAGGAGATAATGAACAGTCGTCGAAGTAGGCACAGTACCGGGGTCCGGATTCTGTGCTTTTTAATTAGCGGCAAGGTAAAAAACGGTGAGTCGGGTAAGTGAGGGCGAGCGGTTGGCCGCCGGCAGGATTAATAAATTAGCCGTAAGGTTTTAAAACGGCTGGCCAATGCCTAAGCATGACAGGAAGGAGGGAGAGAGGAAAAGTCGTAGAGAGCGAGAGAGAGGGCAGAAACGAACGAAGGGGCAGATAATGGTTCCGGTCAACAAAATGAATACCGGCACGCGCTGTTCTTTCCGGATCTCTGAATAGACTTGTAACGAGTCGGTCAGACCTTTCTTCTCCCTTTTCCCTGCTCCTGCACGCCTTGCCGCCGGATCTATCCCCGTCTTTTTTCCTACGGGATCCCGAGTTGGCTCGACCAGAGGGAAAAGAGGAAAGAGCGGATCCAAGGGGCGAAAACGTGGATGAGTTGCGAGGGTGAGACCGTGGCCGAGTGTGTAATTGTGTTATTTTGTTGCCATTTCACGTGAGGGTCACCACGAGGAGGCCAGAGGTGTACATAAACACCGGGATTGTTTTATTCATTCGTCCCGCGCTACGCATATGACGCGTGCCGAATTTTTTTTCTTTCTCTCTCGCTTTCTTTCTCGTGATCGCGGTGTCTTCCTTTCTTCGACGATTATATACACGCGATGAAATCGATTAAAGTAGTGGGTCTATAGACCAGGTGTCTCACGCGAATTTCAATGTGTATTTAAAATTTGGTGTACCTACTGCAAACACATAGGTAGAACAACAATAAAACGTAGAGATTTTTCAGCCGTTTCGAACGATTCAACGTGTCTGAAACTATCGAAAACGATACATAACACGATTATTGTTGATTTTACGTCGATTGACGTGAAATGACGATCAAGTGTTGTCGTCATAGATGAGGTATAAGGCTTGTAACGCGATGTCTATCGATTCTATGTGTCAAAAATTATTGCTCACGATACCAGATCACAGTGTCTTCTTGATTGAACGATAATTGATGTCGATGACTATAGATTACTAAACTTTATATAGACGCTGAAATCTATACAACAAATTTAGGATGTCTCACGAGTTAACCTTAAAAATGTCAAAATAAAAGATAAAAAATTGCTGCCTGTAGCGTGTTACAAACAGACAAACGAACTAATGCAGATCGAGCAGTACAAGGAGCCCCACTATGTTCAGCAATTATGTTTTAATTTTGGGAGCGTGCAGAAATCGGTGAAATTGTATTTTAGTTACAAGAGTATGCAATGAGATCAGTGAAATTATGTTTTACTTACAAGAGTATCCAATGAGATCAGTGACGTTATGTTTTAGTTACAAGCGTATCCAATGAAACCGGTGAAATTATGTTTCAGAGGAGTATCCAATGAGATCGATGGAATGATGGTTTAGTTACACTAACATGTAACCAATCGATGGACAGGTTTAAATATCCACGTACGGATAGAGTAGAGAAATATACCTGGATGTATTTTAATCACCCGATACCTGCGACCTTCGATAACTTCTTTTTTCCACGATCGAGAAGAGTGTCTCTGCAAGGAAAATATCTTCGTATTGATGTTTAACGCGTCGATTGCTATTGGAAATACCAGGGAGGTGCTATATATTTAAACTCCTGTGTCTTTTCAACGAGGTTTAGCATTATGAATTTCTTGATTTCATGTGAATAATATTTTAAACGAAAACTGCTGGTTACAGAGAAGATTGGTAAGTTCTTAATGTTAGTTGCATCATTATTTAATATTATATAAATGATAATGGCACACTATAAAAAATATATGTTGGAATTTTGGTATGAATGATGTACTACATTGGACAAAAATTACTTTATTAATTCATTTACCTGAATATATTAATCTCAAAATCTACATATTTTATCATTTCTATATCTCGAATGTCTATATCTTTTCAACCGGCTATTTACCAAAATTTCTGAAATTCCATCTGATCTCATAAAAGAATCTAATTTTTAAATTCGGAAATACATAATTCGATAAATTTTTAAACTTCTAAGTTTTAAAATTCACATATCACTATATTCTCAATTATGCGAATACCCAAATACTCACAGTTCTCCATTCCCACATTTCTAAAACCTGCACTCCCAAATCTCTACATTTTAAATTATTGAGTGCATATGTTCTTAAACTTCAAAATTCTTTCATTCTCACATCGTCGCATTTCTTCTCAACATTTCCAAATACTTACATTCCTAAAACCTACAACTCTCAAATTCGCACGTACCTAAATTCCTGAGTGTACACATTCTTAATCTTCAAAATTTTAAACTTTGCAAATTCTAAATTTCCACACATTCAAAATTTGTTGAATTTTAGTTTCTCAAAAGTTCTAAATTTCTATACTTTCTCCGGAGGAAGCCAAGTTTGCTCCGAAGTGACAATCATATTCGGCCTCCCCTATTACTATTCTGTACAAAATGTTACACTACTTTTACTGTGGTTATCAGCATGTTAACACATTTTCGTATGTCGTGGTACATATTCATACATCGTGGTATATCCTCACAAATTTGGTCATGGTTAGGTTGCTCAAGAGCATCTCAAAATGGGGCTCGTAGAATAATTGCGTGTATGACAGTTGTCTCATCTTCAATGTATTGGTTGCAAAGTAAAAAAAGGAAGATTCTAAAGAAGAGGAGCTGATCTAACTTCACTGTATCTGTTAATGTGTTAACACATTCTCGTACGCTGAGGTACATTCTCGCGGGGTCGTCTAAAATCATGTTGGTCATGAGCATCCACAAACGGTGCTCGCAAAATAATTACGACGATCGCGGTTCCTTCTTCGATTTGATCATGTGCCGGTCGCAAAGCACAAGACGAAGGATTCTAAAAAGAGAAGAGCTAATCTATCTTCTATGTATCTGTTAATGTGCTAACACATTCTCGTACGTTGTGACACATTCTCGCGAGTTCGTCCAAAATCGCGTTGCTCAACAGCATCCCCAAACGGAGCTCGCAGAATAATTACCGCGATCGCGGTTTCTTCTTCGATTTGATAATGTGCCGGTGGCAAAGCACAAGACGAAGGATTCTAAAAAAAGAGAACGTGCCAGGGAGCAATCGCGAGGCAGGTATTTACACACGGCGGCGCGCGCCATTAACGCGAGGGTAGAGCCCCAGCGCGCGAGCAAAGGTCCTTTTTATGCGTGCGGTCGCAAAGGCAGCGTAAAATTGAGTTACAGGGCAGTTTATTTTTTTATTAGCCAGGCAAACCCTGCCGCGCGGTTTCAACGCGGAAAGGGTGGTTTTTGCGGCCGACGGATTTCCCGATAGCGGTTTTATGGCGTGTCAACACGCTCTTACCCGACGGCCGCCTCCGTTCACGCTGCGCTCGATAGAAAAGGAACGAAGAACGGACGAAGAAGGACGGAAAGAACACGGGACACGCGATCCCCGCGCTAAATCGAAAGGATCAGGAACGAGCGGCGCGAATAGCGCCGGCGAATGAGCCTGCGATTAAAAACTGTAGCGCGACCCCGGTCCGGCACGCCTTTGCCACCGTCACGCTTGTAAGTATGCGATTAATCGTACCCACTTATCACGGCACAACATTTATTCGCCAAGATTTCCGCGGAGGTGGATTGCGGCCACTATCTGCGACCCGAGATCTTTTAATGATCGACCATGCAAGATTGACAGGTGGCGGTGAAACTCGCGGACGCTGCCCTTCTGAGCACGACGCGGAGTTTTTTGTTTGCACGAACTTTTTTTACGGGATTACCTGAAAGGGTAAGCATGCGTAAAATACTTCCTTTATTCTTTAATTTATTGATACTGATAGATAGTTATTTCGTGTAAGTAACAACGCGATGAAAGTTGCACTCCTTTTCCACGCGTTCGCAAATGTTCGTAGACAAGTTTTCAGACGTGTAATATCTCTTTTGTTTCGTTGATTAATATCGAGACGCAAGATAAGCTGAACGTGATAGTTACATTAGGAATTGGTATTTAAAATTAAGTATTTAATCCTTTGTCACTTTTTGATGATTCTGATTCGTGACGTTCACATGTGAACAACGTTACTGGAAATTTTTACATGTTTCAATGTAATGTTCAAGTCTATTTATAATTGGCGTAAACAGGGATCGCTGAATTGACCAAAATATCTTAATTCTTTTTTTTATTTAATATTGTAGCACTAGATAGTGCTGACGCATCTGACAAATGAATCGTGTTCCAGGGGGTGAAATGTTGGGAGTTAATGTATTAAGATCGCGATGGCAGCACATTTTGTACGTTTTATTGCAATTTTATTGGGTTTTGTCATTTTCTAAGATTATATTCTATTATAAATCTAATATATGTAATTAAGATATTATTATATTGCAATATGTTATTTTTTTCAATGCATAAGGAGATATAAGTATAGATTGTTAAAAAATATATACTGTCATTTTAACTGGTTATTATACATTTGATTAAGGTGATTAAATATCTGTAGTGATTGGTCGATAAACAGCAAGCACATTTTTTAGGGCATTCTGTGTTATTGATTAAGATCTTCGTGTAATTATCATCGACCAATTATAACTATGCTCGCTGTTCTAGAACATGAGCCATTATTTATGAGAATATTTGTAACACAAAATTTTGCGAATTGAAACTGATTCTTGTAATTGTTCAATGTAACTTTACTGTGTACTAGACATATATTTTTTGAGATTAAATAACAATTTCCGAATGTTTAACAATGTTTCCAGCGTCTTGTATATTCCACTTTTATTATAAAAAGTGAAACACTTGATTATACTTGGCGCTAGTTCTTTAATAAAATATCTGAACATATAAGTTTCAGGGCTATATTTGATGAAGGCAAAGAAAGTGTTATTGTATAAACTGAAGTGCCACCTAGTGACAAAACTGATGTAATTTTGTAATAAACCCAACACATATTCTACATACATATTAGAGATTACTTATAGAATTATGTTTGAGAACATCATGTAATGGATGCTGAGAAATGATTAATTTATAAATCAAAATTACCATAAGACATAATAATTGAAAGAAGGTGAAAAATAATAGCATACAAATTTTAAAGTCAAATTTACGAGTAGTAGCCATAAAAGTGTTAATATTTTGTTTTCTGTGTAAAGAAATAGGTCTGATTAAAATTTATGATAACTCGGAATATTTTAGGATACAGATACCTAAAATACCAATTCCAGCTGATTGTGGGTCACGAGCTTACTTTAGGAACATCGGGTTAAATATTAGAGTGGTCAAAATTTAGATAAGGCAATTATTTTAATTCAAGCATTGACCTATCGAAAATCATAAGCGACTAGATCGGGAAAATGGTAATTTTCGAATAGTGAGGCTGTAGATAATTAACTTAGGGTGTTTAATTAAGGAGAAATTACTTTTACTTGCGTAGAATATCATGTCAGCGAATACAAACCAGTTTTATCTTTAATTAACGAGTACCATCCTAATGAGTATATTCAAGAAATTCTAGGAGGAATTTGTCAATTTTGTTGCATTGTTCTGAGTATGTGGGTAATTGTAGACGTAAACTAGAAATACAAGTTTCAGTAAATGTCTTGTATCTAGATGTTTGGTCGCAGAGGTATTTAGGTTTACAAGTTGTAACTCGGTAATGCTTTGTACATTTACGGGTGCAACAATGCATGCGCTTTGTTCCAAACATTCCATAATCCCTCAAGTGTTAATGTGACTACCGAAATTATAAATGAGAAAATTAAAGTTCATCTGCTTTTTATTACACTGTTTGTGTTACAACAAAGTTCCCAAATATCGGTTCAGAGTTTAGAATAATCAAAAAATTGTGGAAAATATTTTCGTTAACATTCTGTCAACACCTTGTGCAAAACTGTAGTTAATGGTTTATAAATTAAAGAAAAGTTACAGTTTGAGAGATACAAAATATTTAGTTAGAGTGAATGTATTAAAAATTCAGCTACTAATTGTTCAATTTTCTGATCAAATTGAGTTGTCATATTTCGATCGAAATGAAGAAATTATTGTTTATTATCATGTTAGATAAATTATTATTTGGGTTGTAGTCATTATTATTAACATAATCGGTTATATCGGTATCGAATCAATCAAATTCAAACACTACACGTGATCGTGCACATGTGCAAGATCAGCACTATATCTATCCACACTCGATGTACATCTATTTCTAAATTGAAAATACAATGGGAAAATGTGTAGAAGGCGGATTATTACAGTTATTCGTTCTCCCTTCATGAGTTATTACATATTTTAATTAAAGTACCTTCGTAAAGAGATATAATTAAAATGAAAGTAATTGAAATTATTTTAAATAATTAAAATTAGAAAGCTGGTGTGAGTTAATGTGACTCCTTCGGTAGATACGATGTTAAAAAGGGCAGTCATATAAAGACGTAAATAAATTGTGTACCATAGTAAATATTCTGTCACATTTATTAACAGTTATCTCTACTACTTGAAATTTATGAATCCATCAAAATTTATATATTGAAATTCATACTCGTGAGACAAGTTGACCACATGTCTACCACTGAAAATAAACAAATAAGACCAAACAATCTCAACAATATGTAATTCATATTACTTTGAACGTTCAAGTTCAAACTCATAAGACAATTTCGACTGTTGTCTACCATTAACGACAATCAGACAAAACTGAACAACCTCAAACATACGAAACTCAGAAATTCAACTGCTGTTCAAACTTATTTTCATTAGATGTTCAATTTTGTAAAATAATTTAGCCTACTTCTCTATTACTGAACATAATCGAACAAGCCCAACCAATCCCTAGGACATGCAACATAAAAATGTAACCGGTGATATTCAAACTCACAAAATAATTTAGTTACGCGCTTAGTAAATGTATAAAAATATTAAGGTTGAAGTTCAAATTTATGAGTTTCCGCTTATCATTAAACATAATCAAACGTGATCGAACAGTAGCGCACAACACGCAATCAAGTAATTGAGAAAAACTACATTTTGGAATTTGAAGCTCGTGCGATAATTTGGTCTATCACTAAAGGTAATCGAACGAGAGCGAACAGTGTCTTCTCATCAAACTATCCGCCTCGATTTAGCACAGAACACGAAACGACGAAGATTGAATTTTTGAAGCTGTTCATCTTCGCGGCTTCAAGCGGAGAAAACGCTAAGGGGATAATGAGAACAGGCAGCAGAACCGCATGGTGGTAATAAGGTGGCGCGGTTTGGCTGGGATGCTAGTCACGTTTCTAGCTGCTGACAGCTGCGGCTTATACGTATGACGTGGTATCAACCTCAAATTTCCCCGCCTAGGCACATCGTGTCATCGCTGCCCTAAGACCCTGGAATGCACTCCAACTCCCACCTGTCACACCGTGGAATCCCAATCTGCTGTCGCACGGGGAATTTTCTCTGATTCTTTACCTATACGGATCGTCCGATTCCGTTGATCGACCTCTGTTACCTTTTCATTCTGTCAATGTCATTGGAACACTCGATACAAAATAGAGTTTTAACTTAGATTTACGGACGTTTCATGACTACTTATACTTAAATTGAAACTAAAGTATAAAAGTAAATAAATAATGAATGTTAAGGCTAACAATGCCCTTACATTTAGGATTTATTTTAGAATTTCTGTATAGAAATTAGCCGTAAGACCATCGTCCCATCGAAGGGTTCGAGGACCGTTCCGTGGCAGCCATAAACTCAAGACGCCATAAAGACCCGTGCGTTTTCTATATAGTTTTCCAATCATTGTTCGCATTTGGTGGACAGATTGATATTTTTACCTTTCGAGCTCGTTATTTCTATCATGTTCAGTTAAAGTCAGCGCGCTTCTTGATTTTTATTACCTGCCACGGTCCAGGAGATAAACTTGAAATATTTGCGAGTGGAGGGACCCACATAGGGCGTGAACCTTGCGTCCCTCCCCCAAACTTGTGCATTTTTACTTAGCCAATTAAAACGATGCACCCCCGTCAAGTCTACCCGACCGAGGGGGCATCGAATAGATTAAATAGAAACTCGTCTAGTAACACGTATAGTATAGAAAGGATCAGAACAAATCGAATAGTAACACACATACTTTAGAACAACATAGATAGCATAGAATCTCGAATAGTATGGACACTTGACTCGTATAGAACACATAGACTCGAACAATATCATAGTTCAAATACATAGATAGTTTGATAGACCAGATCTACCTCGCGCATAGAATAGGTAGGAACGCACTGTAGAAATCGTCTCCTTAGTTCTCGAAGTATTTCGGGTGGTCCTTCGAGTATTAGTTGTTGTATTTTGTTGGCACAAGCGTGCAAAACGCCTACAAAGCTCGAACCTCTCTTTTTCGTCAAACATGAGTATTTAACAATGAATAATACGTAACGTGGCTCATACAATGATTCTTTATCTCGATGAAGGATAACGTACACTTTGACAAAATCAGCTCAATAATTTTCATAATTGAAAATAAGAAATGTAAGATCTGTCATTTTGACGGGTTCCGTAAATCTAGTGTTAAATACTTTGCGTTATATGACATATTTTTTATTCGAATATTCTGTGTAGAACTTTATAGAATTAGGTAAAAAATACTTGCAATTGTTGTATTAAACTGAATGACAAGTATATGTCACATTCCGAGTGTAATTTCGGTTAACACGTTGATGACTGCTGTCACGAGCTCATGATTTTGATGTTTAATTTATTGCACTATTATATTTCACTTTATTTTTATCTAATACTAATTGCAATTTAAATTTTAATAATTTTGCAGTGTACAATAATATTCTGTCAATAATGTTTATTGAGTATAAAACATAATATTGTACCTGGTAGCTTATCTAATGCTTCAATCAAGTAACGAAGGATTAGCAATCATATTTTATTTTCATATTATTATCGATAACGAAAAAATATAGTTCTTACAAGAAATGAAAAAAAGCAAGCAAGGAAAAGTTTATGCAACCCGTAGTTTTGATATTTCAAACTAGTTATTGAAATTATTAATTTGTGTTGAATATGTAATTACAACGTAGGCATTATTAAAAGCGAATATTTCATTCAAAATACAAAAATCTTTTCAATATGTTGAAATAAATCCTAAGTTCACAAATAACTTCAATTTAATTACTTAACACTAAAACTACCGACGCATAATGCGCAATTAATTTGATGTTAAAAATAAATATGAAGAAGAATTGATCAAACGATGAAACATAAGTAAATACACTTATAGATTCTTTATCATGATAACAATCAGCATAAATGTCAAGGAGACAAGCTTAAAAAATGTTGTCATTTGAAGTAGGAAATTTGTAGAAGTGTCATTTGTCCCCTTTTTGTAGTTTTAGTGTTAAAGAGAAAATAACACAGAAAATATGAATTTCTTTTATCAGTTACATTTGGTATCTATAATAATATAGCAAATTAAAACTTTGAACATTTAAAACATCACACAACACGAAGACCCTATAATTCCATTACACTTATATTACAACTTTTTCGAATAAAAGTTAAACTGGTAAGAAGGATCGAAAAGAAGAATCAATAAAAAAGTGGTTGAATAAAAGTTGCGAACAGGTGTTTGTCGATTCAAATGTGATACATCCGAAAGGTATCTGCTCGAACCTGTCTGATAGGTGCAAGTTTACTCGCGTCGCGTGTCTTTACGATTATCGCGAGGTTCCCATGATCAAGCGAATAGTTTCGAAGCTGTGCCGAAGACGAAGACAAAGTGGCTGTAGCGTAGAATATTGAGAATAACTTTACTTTGAGAGACCTTGATTTCACCATTTGAGTCATCGCCCCTCGCTTCGTAATTATTGATTTTCCGTGCCACCCTAACTCCCCTAACTTCATAGAGAAAGTAGGAGAGAGCGATAGAAAGAGATACAGATGGAGCAGGAGAAGAGTAAAGCACGCGGGTGAGTCGAAAATGCCTTTTGTCCCCCTTTCACGACGGATAACGTACGAAAAGTAACCCTACCGTTGCGAGCATTAGTCTTATCAACGATTCCGCGAGTTCCTTAAGCGCCAGCGCATTCGCGTTTCGCGAAACGTCGAAAATAACGCCGTAGTAACGTAAACGGTTCGAAGCACTGCTCGCATTTGCTGTCGTTGAAGTCTCGGCGTGACACGCGGCCGCGGATTCGCGAGAGTCCGGTGACTGTGTATGAGCTCACGAAAAAAAACAAGGACTTACCCGAGAAATCGGTATACATATATAACGGGATATTTATTCTGTGTCCGGCCCACCGTAGATGGGACGCGGACGATATACAACGGGATAGTTGAAATTCTGAACCAAGTATTCGGTTTAGTGATATCGAAATTCTCACCTCTGCTCAGACTGGACGGAGACATGGACATTCCCGGCCTGCTTCCATCGAAGGTACCAGGCCTTTCCGGTATTTTCATCACATTCTCTTGCTGAGTTGCTCCAGTTCCAACCGATACATCGCCGCCAGCCGTGGGACTGGACGTCGTCGTACTGATCGACACAGCCGTGATAGCGATACTAGTAGCGCTGCTACCGTTACCGTTAGCAGCAGCGTTGTTGCCACTGGACGCGTTTCCAGCGTTGTTGTTGCTGGTATTCTTGCTGGTCACGTTGTTGTTGCAATTTCCAGCGTTACCGTTGCTGCCGCTGTTGCTGCCGGCGTTGTTGTTTCCGTTCGTTGAACTACTTGTGCCGCAATTGCTGACAGCGGTGACGCTGACGACTCCGTCCCTGGCTATGTCCTGGAGGGCACTGGCAGCTCTCGAGCCAACACCTGCTGGCTGAAGGATTGTATACTGTTTCGAGGAATCAGGACTGGTGACCGCGGGAAGGCCACTGCTGGGACTTTTGCTGCTTGTCACCGTGTTGAGTGTCACCTCATGCCTGGTCACGTGATGGGCGTCCTCTTTCGACGATTTCAACTGCAGCAGCGAAACCGTGGACGAATGCTTGTCCTCGGAGGTGGGCGATATGCCGGTAACAGGTTGCGGGGTCGGCATCGTTGGCCCAGGACCAGCGGTGGGGTAGCCAACAAACGTAGCCGAGGCTGGGTACGGGCCGATAGGTGGAATCGCTGTGGAAGCCACGGCCACTGACGGCGTACCACGGCCAGTCGCTTTCGCGTGGTCCGTATTGGGTGGTCTGAATGCCGACGTGGCCGAGAACGGAGAATTCGACGGCGGCGACGAGGAGGAAGAGGTGGTCGTGGCTGTAGGCGACACCTTCATGCCGTTCTCATTGTACTGTCTGTGATAGTTGGAGTACATTTGTTGATGTTGATGCTGATGTTGTTGCCTCGCCGAGTTCTGGGGCGACTGTCCGTTTCTGCACGTTCGATCGCGATCCCTGTCACTCATTTTGTCCCTGTCAGCATCGTCCTTCTCGGTAGTCGGATCCGACATGTCGATCTCGAGTTCGTTCGACGAGTCGTCTACCAGCTCGTTGAAGTCTGGCGGGTCGTACCTGGAATATTTATCCGTTTGCCGTCCTTGGGGATCCACGTGCGTGCCGACCATGCTCCTGTCGTTTCGGTCCTTGCTCGATAGGGACCTCACTGACACCGGCCTAATTTTACCTGGCTCGTTAGGACTCACATTGTTCACTTGAACCTGTACGCTGCTACACTCGCTTTCCGTTCTCAACACGTTATCGAGATCCTTTTTCACTTTGCTCTGGTGTTGTAGTTGCTTCACCACGTCGTGTTGCTTCAACTGTTGTTGTACCTTGCCGCTACGGTCTTGCTGGCCACGAAACGTTATCACGTCTTTCAGAGAGTAACCAGTCTCGTTGCTGGTAGTCGACGAGGTTGACACGGAGGAAGGTGACAGCTTGGGATTGTCTTTCTTTTCTTCGAATAAATTTTCGAAATTCGATTCGTATTTATCTTCGTCCGAGTTTCCCCGTTGATACAGGGAACCTCTAGGACCGGGCCAACTTCCGGACAAGCTTTTTAACGCGGCTTCCGTCTCTCTGATGAGAGTCTCGTCGTCTTCGGGTTCCTCGGAATGCTTGCTGGATTTCCTTGCCGGACTACCGGAGGTCCCAGCGGCGAACGCTCGTTTCTTTTGTGGCAACGGTATGTTTTTGCTCGCGTCATTCGCGTCGAGTGATTTTCGTGTCTCATCGTCGCGCACGCTTTTCCTCCTTCGCTTAGCAGCAGCATCAGCTGTCTCCATTTCTTGAACAATGGTCGTTTGTACAGCCTTCTTGTTGATCAACGGTTGCTGTTGCTGATAGTGCTGCTGCTGCTGCTGCTGTTGTTGTTGCTGTTGTTGTTGTTGCAGTTGCTGCAGTTGCTTAGGATTTGGGCTGACAGATTCTGCTTCCAGCTTCCGTTTTTTGAGATGAGCCATCGCATTCTGGCCACCTGGCACGCTGGTTAGTTCCACCCTGGAACACAAAAATTCCAGAGGATCAGGAAATCTGTTCTCTCATCAGATGCATGGATCGCATAGTGAGTTTGATCAATGAGTGCTAGCTCGTCGCTCGAGGCCGCTCAGAATCTAACCGAACCAATTATCCGAGAAGCTGGGGATCAGAAGCTCTGTCAGTTCCAACCTATTCAGACCACCAGTCTCGTCCTCTCGATGAGAGACGGATGTGACGTTCTCGTGAACCGAGCATTCAAAGCCTACAGAATATCTGGTCTGTCAAGAAATTTCACCCGAAACCGGCGGAGGCCAGTCGAGGGCATCGCCCCGAATCCTGGGACCCGTTCCATCCACTCGAGGATTCTCCGTTCTCCAGATGAACAAATGCTAGTCGATCGTTTCCTCCGATCGAACACACTGCGTCGTACTTTATCCTAGATCTTATTGTTAGTATCGCCCGGCACGGTAATTTTCTCTACACGATCGTGCACGCACTCGATGTGACACGCACGCGCGCGCGCGCGTGTTCACGCACCAGTCACGCGTGCTCGAGCCGAGCCGCCGATACGTGTATAGACCGACTTTGCGTGGCACAAGTGCGCGGATAGCCCTTCCACGCAGGGTGCTCGCGAGCTACTGTGATATGTTTAAGCTCGTTCGGGGGTGGCGATCTTCCAGACTACAAGGAGGGGATGAAAGCTTGCGCGAGCAACCGGCAGCTTCTGCTTCGCCGCGAAAAGTGGGGGCGGGTTCTGCGCACTGTCCACCCCTTTCAGCTTAGCTGGAACGGGATTCCCGGCCTCTCAGCACATCCCCTTGCTCACCTCACCACCCCCTACGATTGCAGGGAGAAGGGGACTCGGCCCCTGGATGCACACCAAGGTGTTCAGTGTGTTGGGCTACGTGCACCGTACACCTTCGTCCCTTACATTCACCCACATCTTAACTTCCACTACCCCGTTTCGTCCTCCACCTACGTGTACCTCTCTGTTACCTGGTTCTCTTTGCTGCCTTAAGAGTCCCGGCTACGCTGGTCCCCGGCCAGAGACCTCCGGCTTTTTCGTCTTTTTTTTTTGCATTCCGCCCCAAGAGTGGCTCGCGTAACGAGCATCGTCCAATTCAATTAGGACCAACCGAGAAAACGCAACGATGTCTACCGATCGTGTCTGTATCTACGTCAGGCTACACTGCGTTTGTTGTAACAAGTTACGCTTCCGCTGGGTTCGCGATTACGACCAGGTGAACAAGTTTCGAATGTACCTGAGCTAGTTTCTCAGACGATTATTGTTTGAATACTGAAAGTACGGTTCGTGAATTCGCTCGAGTTTAACGCGAACAAGGTCACGACTTATTGCTGCTTGCGTGATATCGAACGTAGAAGTTACACCGTTTTGCGTGGAACGTATGCACGCGTTCGCAATTTACAAGAATCGTTTGTCGATATTTTCGATCCAAAGAACGTTATAGGAGTCAAACTAGTACGCGGTTATTTCTCTATTAAGCCGTGATATAACGTGAAGTAGCGTGCACGGTCTTTGCCGAATTTTCCCGGATAAATATACCGTTGCCGGTCTATTTCCTCGCCGCGAACGATCACGCGAAACTGTATTTTCAATCGGCAGACACTCGAATCTCGGCCTGCTCGTACGGTTTACAGCGATAGCGGGAAGCTACAAGTCGAATTAGATAAACCTAGGTTCCAAGAGGCGGTATAGGAAGAAGAAGAAGCGCAGGATCAGCGTCAGCGCTTAGCAGAGCTTCCAAGGATCTCGGGAGTGAGAGGGCTTTCCTTAAATCCTAAACCCTCCTCAGACCATGGGAGCTCAGAGTTTAGAGCAACGAACCCTTAGAAAGGGCTCGCTGGAAGAGAATGTGCCCTCTTCACTAAAATCGGAAGTTAAATCGCACCGACGGCTTAAGACATTATCACTTTTCTTTACCGGACAATGCTCATTGGTCCAGCCGTCGATATTCGAGAGTTCTCGAGCTAACGGACGAGGGAGAGAGAGAGAGAGAGAAAGAGAGAGAAAGCTGCCCAATGTGGAGCAAGGAAGAGACTGAATCCCTTCCAGTTAGGGATCAATGCTTCCTCGTCCACCCTCCAATTACGTGTCATCCCTTATGGCCTGTGGGGAATAATTAGAAAGCAGCCCTTCTCCTGGACGAGTACCTACGTCCGTGCGTATCGCGTAAAGATTGGTTTCGTTTTCGCGTCGGAGGAAAATGTCACGTTCGCTGTTAAAGTCTCTGCGATCCTCGACAGCCACCCGGTTTTTCCCGTTACTCTTTCAGTGTTCATATAATATTTCTCTTTCTTGAATTAAATTGTAAATCACTTAGTGTTTTAATAAAGATCCTTGGGGGCTCAAATTATAAATATTCAACATATAAGCAATTTTATACAGGAGTTGATGGTTGTAAAAGGCGATATTTAGAAAGACGGGCAGCCTTTTCATGAGATTACTCTTATTTTTCAAAACTGAACGATTAGGAATATTCATTCCTTGCGAATATTCTAAATCGCACATAAAATACAGGTAAAATGGCTTCCATTATCTGTGTACGTTAGAAGTTACCTTCGCTTCTTATCACAATTTCCGTGTAAATAAAAAGGCACTAGTTTTATAAACAGAAGCATGCTTTTGTACGTGTTGTCACTGGAAAAATGAAAAAAAATGAAAAAGTTAGTCTATCGTTGTTTACCTTCCTAGTTAAAAACGAACTCTACCTCCGGCAGAATGCATTAAAGATATTATACAATATGGTCTCGTTCTCAAGAGACAGTATAGTCTCAGGAGCGAAGTTCTGACATGTATTAGCGATAATATCTTCATATACGAAATGTTCCATGAAAGCAATAATAAAATTAACGTTATAATATTTTGTTCGAAACGGGAAAGGTTCAACCTGCATTGGGAGATAACAGGGGCTGCCTCACCACACGCATAAAGATTCTCGACACCTCAAAATCCGTACTCGTCAATTAATTAGCAAGTGCCGTTCGTAGCGGAGACGATGGTTACCCAGGAACACGAAGCTGTAGAGCGGACGATGGTGCCTCCAGTGAAGGGATTAGAGTATTAGGCGACGTCACGTCACTAGACTCTAAAGGAGCCTCCTTGGAACTGTGCTCTCAGAGATAGCCCAAACTTACACACCCCCGTCTTACCGGTGGTTCTTTAGCTAACGTCCTTCTCCACCCCTCCAATACACTTTCTATTTTCATGTTCTCTCTGTCTGTCATCATCTTTCCTCGTTGCTTTCGGTTGTTCTTGTCCTTCTTCGAGCCCTCGACAATTCCAATTAGATAAACCACCGTCGGATCACGGTACTCTTAGCGGTTCTATCAGAGGTTAAGTCTGTCTTCGGATTTCGTGCAAAATGGCAACGTCGCGATATTGACATTTGGCGAACGAGTTAATGAGATAGTTCGCAAAATAATATGATAATTTTTTATTCAGCGTTCATTTGTTAGGACAACTTCTATACTGGTTCCTTCTATATCTACACAAGTCATTTTCATATGTGCCGAACATGTGCAGTGTTTACTGACCATTTGTAAATTGAAAGTGATTATGTATACGAGACTTTACAAATTTCATATTAGATATACATTTTTTCCGTACTTGTGGAGTAGTAGGGATTATTGTTAATAGGGAATAGTATCAATTTTTATTAGGAAATAATTTGAATAAGTTGAAAAATTTGTGTGATTGCTTTGAAATAATTTGAATAAGAGAAAGTAAAATTCTTGAATTTTTGAAACGTAGAAATATTAGGATAGTGCATATGAAATGTCGGGTTTTCTGTACATGTGAACTTTTGTCACCTTGTTTTCTTTACGCTTTCGTGTTTGGCATAACGTCTTTCATAGTCGTATTGTCCATTGTCAGAATTACATTTCAACAAAGAAGATTTTCTTAAAAGCGTTTCCATTTGTTATTTGTTTTGAATTTTATACCGATATGAATTCAGCCGATATTCGTGTAATTTTTTTTTCTTATACGAGTATAAATTTTCGGCTGATTTGAGAAGTGTATAAAAAATTGAAAATTATACACCCATCACTCATAAATTGACATGATCCAATACTTCTTCAGGACAACGCTTACTTGATCATATTTTGATTAAATAAACGGCTTTTGAAAAAAGAAATGCAGTTTTATATATTCACTTAAAAATCCGACATTTCATATGAACCAACCTAATACTTTAAATTGATTTGGATCGTACTCTAAGAAACTATCGTCCGACACCGACGAATCGGAATCATTTTCATCGCACCTACGCCTTGAGAACGCCCGCCGAGGGTGTTCTCGCGAAAGGAACCCGTACATCTTTTTCTCGCCGACGTTTAAGGGTGGAAGAGGTCGGTGCTAGGCGAATGCCGGATAATTTAGGGGTCTCTCACGCGTGGATAATGGGGAACTTGGCTAATGCACCCCAGTTGGCACCACGTGGATTCGCGTGAGTCCTGCGACTCCTCCTTTTACCCTTGATGTTCTTAAACGCTGAATGAAAGTACGTCGCGACACAACAGCAACTTCAAACGATTCGAAACACTTTCGACTCGAAAACTTTTCCAGAATTAAAACTGTCATTACTCAAGAATTAAAGCAAATCCTTCGTTCGCTGCACTGTGTTTCGAATATTAATTTATATTAATCGTGTTACAGAATATTAATTACAAATCGTGGACCCTAAGGTTCAATAAGAGCGTCGAGGACGATTTTTCATGAAAGCAGGACCAGTGCGTCATTGTCCATCTATCGACAGAGGTAGCCTCAACGTGATTCCCGCATTAGAAACCTAACGAATTGGCTATATTTCCAAGGGGATGCTATCGTTACTCCTTGTTCAGCCGTTTTTATGGCAAGGCAAGGATAGGGGACGATTTTAAAGCGGACTTGTGTCTTGGCACTAGTACCAGCAGAGAAAGAACGCTGTGACTTGGACAGCTGGATGGCTGGACATCGTTCGAACGTTCGGCTCCGGGGAATAGTTCGTCCCTCTGTTAAGTATCCTCCCTTACGTCAACTGTTTCGTTCTCCTCCCTTTCTTTTACTCTATCCTGCGTCCCGGCCGCACCCTCGCTTGTAGACTGACGTCTTAAAGCAATCGAATTCTGATCAAATATTTAACGCTGCTAGGGCCAACGCTTTAAGTGGCTCCTCCATCGTTGCTGGACCCTGCTCCCGTGTGCAAGAAGCGCTTTACATCGTTCCATCGAGTTTCGAGTTGGCTCTAAGTGAGAAATATACTTTCTTATTTTTTAACTTTTAAGTGTCTGTACGGCAGCTAAAACGGTCTCGACGTTACTCCTTGTAAACTGACCCCCGATGAACCTGTTCAACTCTTCCGTTCCAAGGTAACGAGAGACGGAAGGAATCAGTGCCCTCATACTACTTTGATATACGAGAGATAGTGTGCGCTTTGCTAATAAAGAATCATGACATTGTTGTGAACAAATATTTGATCATGTTCGAGGGTACTATAGGTCCAGTATCAGTGTAGTTTATTGTCTTTCATTATTTATTGTTCAAGTTGTAGTGTATTTTATTATTTATTATTCAAGTTTCAGTGTATTTTATTGTATTTTAATTTTTACTGTTCGAGTTTGATAATAATTGATTAGAGCCTTTTGTCTTCTTCTGACATAAAGAGGCTCAACTCAAAATTTTTTGAAAATGTTGGGAAATAAGGATTTAAAACTTGATGAACTTTGTTTTCAAATAATTTCGAAGTGAATTAAACATGTATAGTGAATTGCCTGATTCGCTAGAGTTACATAATAATGAAGAGTAACTCTTTTTATTAAAATTAACCATAAACGGTGCATTCATAATAGTTTTGAGTAACCAATGCATTCCAGTTATCTATAATTCGTTATTTTTTATTAGAAACACATTTCATTTTATTTTAAATCTGTTACATTAAATTTTCACTTTCAAACCGTAATGACTTCTCAATTCATCCGACTATTTTCGGACACATGACGTTCATACAAAGACTATCGCATAATTTTTCAGTTTTCTTTTTCTTATTAGTTTGGACCATCCGTATGATATTAAAATTGAATACCCAGTTTGGGATTCAGAAGTACAACTACCGGTATTGTATGACATGCTTGCTCTCCAAAACACTGTAAAAGTTTATAGTATCCTCCACAAAAGTGGCTAAACATCTTTCACTATCCGAAGTGACGGAAGCGCATGGATTTAATAAAAATTGTTAAATAATAAAAAATCAAAAATTCCAAATTTAGGCGAAGATACATTGACGTTGGACAAACAAAATTAACAAAAAGTATACATTTTTTAACATATTGTTTAAACAAATTGAGTTCTTTAAACATTACCACTGCAAGTCGATTCGACATTAAAAAACACACAAAATAAAAAAAAAGTACCGTCTTACACCCACTAGTTTCCAAGATATTCCAAAAAACGTATTTTCAACCCCAAACTTTGAGGGCGGTTATCACCCCTTCAACATGCACGATTGCCGATAAGGAAAAATACGTGTCAAATATTTTTTTGAGAACTATATTTTCTGTAAGTTTCAACAAAATCGGCGTGTCACGGTTGAATATGTTCCCTTGTAAGTATAGTTACTCCCCGCTTACACAAACATGAAATTCAATTTTTCGAAAGAAACAAAAGCGAATCATGTAAAAAATTCGGTCTTCCGAACTCTAAGGATCGCGCAACCCCTTGAAACGTAATTTTCTTCTACCGCAAGGTGCTCCCGTGATTTCTGGTACGATTACCGTTTCGACCACGGTTGAACGCGGCCAGTTCAAGGTGGAGGTTGCCTTTTTTGTCCCTTTCAGCATACGGCAATACGTCACGCGTCCCGGTTTCGGGGCGTAATTAAAGAGAGCGCAGAACAGCATGACGCCTCGGGCCTGTCTGGGGTAAGGAGCGGGGCGAGACGAGTTGGCCGGGGGTGTGGGGTATAAGGGATGTGTTTTACCGAGGGATACTTATACCATCCCTACGCGGCACATATTTTCATATAACAAAACCATCTGCGTGCCGCGCATAACAAATTTCAACTGATTTATAGTGAGGCTGGGGCAGGCGAGCGCAAATTTTCGCAGTTACGTCGACACCGACGCCGACGCCGTCCGCAGGAACTCGAAACGGTCGGTAGTTTCTTTCGTCAATTTATTTCTAGTTTTCGCTTCTTCGGTGGTAAATCATGGTAATACTGAACTGTATTCATACACGGATCGAATGGAGCCCAATGAGTGTATATTTGGATGCAATTTATAATTAGACTAACTTTTCAGTGGGACACGTATGTATGTATGTATAATATATTTGAAAATTTCTTAATTTCTGAACTGTTGTAGATTTTCAAATTTTCTAGTTTCCAAATTTGGGAGACTCGAATCTTAGAATTTTTAATTTTTTGAATTTCCTGAATTGTCCAATTTTGAAATTTTCTGATTTCCAGATCTTTAGATTTCTAGGTTTCTAGATTTCTAGATTTCTAGATTTCTAGATTTCTAGATTTCTAGATTTCTAGATTTCTAAATTTTCAAATTTCTAGGTTTCTGAATGGTTGAATTTCAAAATCTACAAACTTTGAAATTTCTAGGTTCTTATATGTCACAATTTCATTCTCATATCTACATATCTGAATTCGTAGGTTTTTTTATTTCCAAATTCCAAGATACTTTAACTCCTGGGTATATAATGCCTGGATTTACAAATTCTTATATTATCCACATTCTCAGATCCCCAAATTCCTAAGCAATCAAATTTTAAGGTTTTCAAGTCGTAGGTTACCAAATCTCTAGAACTGATATACCTAGTGTCCAAGGTCTCAATATCACCAAATTTCTGGACCCCTACATCCCTAGTATCTTAGGTTCCTATGCTCTCAAATGTCCAATGTCACAAACTCCCTAAAGTTCTAGTATCCCAAGTTTCTATATCCTCAAATTTTTAGGCCTCCAAATTCTTTGTACTCCAGGTTCCTATATTTCCAAATCTCTAGTTCAAACTTCTTATTGTTCCAGATTCCTAATGTATAAAGATTTCTATATTCCTAACGTCCTTAATCTCTTAGGTCCTAGATTCTGATATCCCTGTATTGTCGGATCTCAACATCTCCTAATTCTTAATCCATCTCGAAATTTTTAAATCCTCAAAAATCTCTCAAAATTAATTGGGAGACATGTGCAAAATTTGCTCTACAACTCAAATTTGTTCATAACTTGAAAATAATCCAATTGCCAGCACAGATCATCTACGATCAAAGCAAAAACCTTGATAAAATAAGATGAAGTTGAATTATTTCTATCTATAACAGTCGAGTCGTTCAACACCTGTAGTAAATAATAATAATAAGCTCAAACTTGTTAATTCATTCAATTTCAATATCGAACCATTTCGTGTAAAATGAAACATCTATTGTAAGAAAGATAAACTGGAATTTTATTTCGCGAAGTTAATCACTTTAGAAAATGGATGAATCTTCGTATTAAAATAATTATTTCATAATACATTGGTTCCATTATTGTTTCAGATTAACCGGCACTTACGTAATTGCAAGCTAGCAGATTACATTTTACAGATAATTGGAAAAACAGGTCAAATTTCGTAGTAACAAGATCCTTGGGTATTTCACTATTTCCAGAATCGCAGAGAACGGAAATCAGAAAGGACATTTCCGAAAGTTTCATACTGATATCTGTGAGGAAAGCGACCCTAAAGGGTTGTGCGGAGGGGGCTACAAAGTCGGTTTTGTACAGGGAGAGGCGGAGAGTGAAGGGTGGATAGTAAGAAGGGACTATACTCGGACCAACCGACGACGGACCGACCCATTGGATCGATAATGTCATAGTGACAAGTACCAGCACGTGTATCCTTCTTATGCTTATAGGAATATCGTACATGTTCCATTTCTGGCTAGAGACAGTCCGAAATTCTGTTCCACATATTTGGTCTTTCTTGCTTTTCATTGAAAGAAAATACCATACAACTAACTACAAGTGCACATTACTTTGGAGATAATTAATTGACGCATTTGAAAAATAAACAATTTTGAAATTATCATATTTATAGAAAGCTATTTTTACATATGCATTGTGAGTGATCATTAAACAGGTCGAATCTAGTTCGATTCCTTAACAAATGACCAAAATCATTTCTTAGTTCAAAATTCACAATAATTCGGACTAACGATTCGGCATATCGAAGGTCACAGAGCAAATGGAATCATGTCTGTAGACAGCGATCTACAGATTTCATTTGGAATCATTGGATATCAAGTGTTAAATGATTAATGTATACTTTATAGATTTCGATAGATTATAAATGTACAAACATCCCCAATTTAGTCATAAGTAGGCTGTAATTTAGATTAATGATTAGGAACTTATGATATATAAATTCGCAAAATAAACAGAATCACGTCTGCAAACTGTGATCTACAGATATAATCTCTAATATCTGGATGTCATAGAAAATAGTAAATATATGAACATTTACATGTTATTTATAGATCAGTCTTTTACAACGATGTTACATTGTTATTGCTTTCGTTAGAACAATATTATGATCCTTAGAAATGGTCCTCTTCATCACTGAATACATGTACCCAGACATTCATCACGTTGAGTTACATATGAATGTAACTCATGTATGTATCTGATATCATTTATGAGTACACAAATGTATCTGAATATGTATCATTTATGTATCTGAATACATTCTTATACATGATCTTTCTGTATTCTGTTATACTCGTATTGTAATGAGTGATGTTTTTTCTAACTACAATTCTGATATTATGAATGCAACGTTATATGTATATTGTAATATTGCAATAAATTTTAAATTTCCAAATCCAAAAAATCCTGAATTTCCCGAATTCCCTCACTTTTAAATCCTTAAATCTTCAAATTTCTGTATTCCCAAATTCTCGGTTTCGAAATTTCCAAATCTACGGATTTCCAATCCCAAAATTCTCAACTCTGTCAAAGTCCTGAATCCCTCACATCCCCAAATTTCTAAGCTCTCAAACTTCTAAATTCTTCAAATTCTTAAATCTTCCAATTTCTGAATATCCATATTTCTAAGTCAATAATTTCTAAACATCCAATTTCAAAATTTCTATATTTCTAAATTATCAATTTCCAATCGTCCAATTTTCAAATTCGAAAGTTCTATATCCCCGGAATGTAAAATAGTCCTAAATCTCCAAATTCCCAGATTTCAAACCGTTGTTCCTTCTAATAATAATTTATGATTGGGAATATTATTATATCAGTTAAGACAAGAGGAGCAGCGTCTGCGTAGGAAACACGGTGAAAACTAACGTCGGTCGAGAGTTCTTACCGTGAAACACGGAGGGTAGTAAATCCTGAAACGAACCTGGAATAAACTGTCCGAGGTACGGCCATAATAATATGCCTCCACCAGATTGTTACGGGTTGCTGGAATTGCCTCTCCGAAAACCAGTCCGCTTCGCGGTGTTCTTGGATTACGATGCAATTTCTCGAGCCTCATGGGCTTGCACTGATGACGGCCCTTAAACTCGAAAGCCCCTTCTGCCGAGTTTCCTCAGTCGGAATTATGTGTAGCCGTGTGTGTCGATGAATTCGAACGACGCCTCGCCACTGTTTCCGGTGTCACAAAAGTTCTACGAGCTACCGAACACCTCATGAATAAACGAATCGGTCATTTCGAAAAATCTCGTAACTCGTACCTCTGTTTTTCGGGCTTCGCTGGCTCTCTGCTGTACGATCGTGATTACATCAAGTTTATAGTCATCGGGGTGTTCAATAATTCGATTATTCGAGCTCATCGACTTTTGGCCAAATTTGTAATTTTTGCGAAAACTGCGTATGACGCGTATCGATTTCATTTGTGAATTTCTGCAGTTTTCGATGCAACATGCACGCTTTTGTCCGTGTGTATGTACTTGAAGTTTGTACTTAATTGTAGGTGTATGTAAACTAATTGTAGGTATAAAGCGGAGACAACTGATTATTTTTATTTTTTTTTACGCTTGTGTAACTATCGGCGAGCATGTTAAAGTTCTGCTCTTGATTTCATCCTTTTTCATATACTTATATGTTATTACATAATTATTATATATATCATATTTCATACAATATTTTATATATCACACCGAGTTGTTATAACTTATATGGAGCGTAAAACGTAAATTATAGAGCAAGTATAAATGCCAGACTCCTATCGGTAGTTTCAGTTCGGTTTTTCTTTCAGTTTTTCAAATTTGGCACATTGAAATCTTAGAATTTTAAGACTCTGGACATTTTGGAGAATTTGTAACTTTCTTCGACCTCTGTGCATCTCTCTCTTTTCCCTGGGACTTCTGAATACCACTTTCTTCTTTGGAGAGCCCCTGCTTCGCACCCCTTTGTAATCGATTCAGTTTCGAGTATCGAAAGTACATTTAACACCCCGTGTACATGTTACTCCATTTTCTCTTACGTATTTATATTACACATAATTGTATTACGACAATCTCTATGGAGCTAAAAATTGTGTCATTATCGTTAAGGGAGCATCTGTCAACCACCCTCGCATTTACATTTAACTCCCAATACTCTTTATAATCGATGATGAAAATGATCAAAGCAAATTCGAGTTAACCGGCATGATATTCAGCAAATAGAAACAGTTCCAGAGGTTCGCCTAACAAATCTCGTTTATGACGGCTCTCTTTTCCAGCCATAAATACGCGGGACACACGAGCAACTCTCCAACTCTCTGATTCCGTGCGGCGAAGTGTTATACGTGCGTGTACACGGCCATAAAGTGAAAAAAGGTCCACGGCAGTTTGTTACCGGGAGCAGTTGTAACGGAAAGGCACGTATCGGGTAACATGATTACAAATATATCATAACCTTCTTCTTCGCCCTTTCTTTGGCAAGGTTGGCGAAAGGGCCCCGGGCATGTCCTTCGACACGCGATACACGTGCGTCGCCTGTCGATGCGGCTTTATCGCAGCAAATCACTGCCAGTACGAAGAAATAAAGACAAAAGGGACGCGAGGGGGCATTGAAGAGTGAGTGAAAAGGGCACGTAGCACATCCCTTGGCCAAATCGAATCGACGGAGCACGTACTCTGCGCACAGAGGAAAAAGGTGCTTCATACGAGGCAACAAACGTTACTCGCGTAGGTTAGGTATCTTCGATCCCAGATCAGCCGTTGGAAAATTCGAAACGCGCTGGGAGATTTAGGAGAATTCTGATGATTTCAGGGAGGCTGCGATTTTTTGAACGGGAATGTTATCAATTTTTGAGAGACAGAAACGTTGGAAGTCAGTTTCAAGCGAGAGTGTGCAGTTTCGAGTGGGAAATACTTATTATTTTAATAAAAATGTTATGTTAGTGTGTATTAATTTGTCAAATTCAAGTTAATACAATTTTAACAGGATTTGGTGACATCAAAGTAATATAAAATAACTCTACGTATTTGTAAAGTTATCAAATCTATGTCATATACACTCATGGACAAAATTAAGTGGACATTGCAGAAATGTAAACAATTTTTGTTTTACTACAATGTTTTAAATAAATTTTAAATTTAGAACGTGAAATGTTTTTGTAGACTTAAAAAAACATTTATTTAATGTATATAATTGTACAATAAAGTTTTGATTTATAGGCATTCTTAGTTCAATTAAATTAACCTTTTGTTATTTATGATACCTGTCCACTTAATTTTGTCCACGACTGTATGTGGTATACATATTATTACACATATATAACATATAGTATATGTGTGTAATAAATTCAGTAAGTAATAGTAAATGATAGTGAACAGTAATACGAACTCGAATATTTTTATACCAATAATCTACAAAGTGAATTTACCAATATTTTATTAATCTATTGATGTTTGAAATATAATCTACCAATGCTTAAAATTCATTTTATACAGGGCTGAACACAGACTGGAACCATTTTGATTACTGCATAAATAATAGACAATACACAATTTTAGATGATTAGATATACAAATAAATAAAAAATTGTAATTTTAGAAATTTAAATTTATATTATCTGAGAATTATTTGAGTAAATTTTAAGCCTGAAATTTATACAAAATAAATGTTAATATATAGTATATTTATGTATCAATTTATATTCAACTTCGTATGTTATAAAAGCAGTAATCTGGAGAAATTATTAATAACTTATTCTTTTATTATTTAATCAAGTGATATAAAGTACTGGTCAATTGGCTTAGTAAACGTACACGCGTTATACAACACATGTGCAAAATAACAGAATGTAGCCATAAAAACGTCGAACGATGAAACTATTTTTTAGAAAACTGCATTTACATAAACATAATATGTATAATAATATTAGAAACTTCAGAGTTCGGAATACTATAAAAATGTAACTAAGCAGCAAAAAAATTTGGAATGCATGACACGTGATGTAAATTATGTAAGGAACTTTCGCAGCGCCAAACCCGTTAAAAAATAAAAATATTGTGTACCTGTTCTCCTTACAAAATGTAAGAGACATACCAAGAGTATGAAAAGTTTTAGTTTTCTTTTCAACGCTCCAGTTCAACGAGCTTAAATTCGTACAAATTTCAGTCTTCGTGTTTCTTGAAAAGACTACATTATAGTCTAGAAAATATCATACACTATTGTTTAAGTACAAACTGTCTCAGTTTCTACAATTTTAATCTCATTTTATGTAGATTGATTCTTCGAAACATTTTGCATAAAAGAGTATTAAGTTATAATATAAAAAAGTTAGTATAATTTTAAATATTTTATAAATCTTCAATTTCTTAGATACTGTACCACAATATCTTTTTATGTGGAATATCTCACGAAATCAATTCATGTACAAGGATTATGTAAACGATGATCTGACCCACTATCTAAAACAGAGGATTCGCATTTCCATTTCTTAACAGAAACGCAAATTATTTTTACACAAATCTACGTTTGCGAACATTCTACTTGAAAACTTGTTAGAGAACAACATTTGTAGTTGATGATTCCAAATTCTTGAAATATCAAACTTGTTAAAATCAATGAAACAGTTCATGTAAGGTATTCCTTCAAACTCAAAGAGTTGTAATAAACATACACATACATTTCATTTACTCCGAAGAGGGTCAACTTTCTTCATTATTACCCATCCGATTTATTAAAACGAAGAACATCATCAATCATATGATCCTAACCAAGCTACGGAACATACATCTCCAAATTAATCTCGATATTTCGCAGGACATCGTCCGATGTTCCGTCCAATTGCCCAAAATCACCGTTCCAAGTAGTTCTAATGAAATCTTGTTTCTGTCGGAGCAAAATCATTCCAATCGAGTTAGTGAAACGGGAATAACGAAAACGCGAGTCCAAAGGTTCGGCCAATTGAAAGGGCAAAAGCAAGCCGACTAATATAAGAATATTATGGATAGAGGAGCAGCGATCGTATCGTGGATCAGCGTACCGGAAACAGGGATCTGGCTGCAGTCAGACAAGGGCAGATATCTCGGAATGTTTTACACCTCATTAGGCAACAATGTGTTGTTGCCAGGGTGAATTATATCGGGCATGAGACGCCCGTCAAGACAAATGGCTCGAACCGGAGGTAATTGTGGGCTTTTATTAGCTCTGGTTTCTCCTGTTGGCTGCAAATCGCGCAACGTCGACTCGGAGACGCTCAGCGAGCAATAGCACAACTCGGTTACAGCAACCCTTCCCGTCCTCTATTTTCCTCTTCTCAGCGTGCTATCGTCCGTTTCTCGTCCTTCTCGTCCTCCTTTTCCGCCATCGCGTAATTACTCACGTGACAGTAACGACGGAAAGTGAATCTCGTCACTTTACTGTACGCGACTCGTCGACGTTGCAATTAAACCCTCGATTGCTCGATTCCGATCGTTTTCGTAACTTATCTATACAGAATGTTACCTGTAACGCCAGTAATGATTTTCACCCCCTTGCAGCCACCTTACAAAAGAAGTTTAGAACAATATTTGCAGGGTATGAAGTACACAATAGATATGAGTAGAGCAAATTTCGGAAACTGTTTTCTTAGAAAAGTGGAAGTTACCTTGGGTTTTTTAAATAGGAACATATATTTTTTTTTGTTTAATATATTTAGAGGACATCGAGACGAATTCAAAACATGTATTGCATGATATTTTTACTAACATACTACTCTATTTACAGAAGTGGAAATGTGAAATATTTGGCTTTGGACTTTGGCAAATACAATCTTTTGTGGAAACCAAACAAAGGAAACAAAGAAACGAGAACGATATAATTACAGTTGAAGAAATATTTCGTGTTTGCATTTAGTAATCAGAGTGAAATTCAGAGTAAAATGTGATGAAAAGCTAAATACAGTAATTGTGGAGTACCAAAAACTTGAGATTCGGAAGTTTGAAGACATGCAAATTCGGATATACGAATACTTGAAAAATCTTCATAAATTGAGAAATATAGAAGTTTGGTAATTGTAGTATCTGAGGGATGGAGGAGTTTAGGAATGTAAAAATTTGGAAATATAAACCTGGATACAATGAATTGAAAGTATGAGAACCTGATGATAACTATAGTCCTTTGAATAATTACAAATTGAGGAAAATAGAAAGATTCAATCATTTTAGAACATAGGAGATTATGATGTAAATATTTGTAAATGTACATATTAGAGAAATATGAAAATTGTAAAATATAGAGACTTTGAAATGGATTTTCATTGTGCTAAATGCAAAGAAGAAAATCACTCCCAAAACCGTATTGCAGTACCTCATCATTTATTTAATAACAAGAAGCATATTTTGAATAATCAAATCTAAAAGTCTCTGATCTGTCATCACTAAATTAGATTTGTTCACTGGCACATTTTAAAAGGTACACATAGACTTTATCCGTTTTAAACGATTGTAAGAACTTATTTACTGAAAAAATGTGATATTTTCAACATTTGTATAGGAAATGTAAAATATATTTTGTCAGCAATAATCATGCAAACTGCCTGGGTAATTGTGTATTGAACCTGCACGTGTTTCACATATTCAAAAAAACCATCTCATTTTATTTATAGTAACTGAAATGTTTCTTAGATGACATAAGTTCATGATTAATTAATTTTAGTATATTGTACATTATGTTTCGGGTTATTTACGTATAATAGCGAGACATGGCCGTCGACGTTAGTTAAAGTATGCACGAACTGACCGACAAGATTAATGTGGTCAGCATGTTTCTTGAGATGCTTCACATACTTGCAAGGTTAATTACATCGCAATGAAAATTGTTGTGGCCAAAGTGCCGTCTATGACCGGACCGAAATATTCGTCCCCTTCAATTATTTTCTTCTTCAAAGATACCGATTACAGTAATAACCAGAACCTATCCTGTGTGAAACTCTTTCTCTTTGTTAATATTGTAATCTCTCATGTTTATATTTAAATATTTTTCTTTTATAGGACTTATTGCATCAATGAAGGGATGACATTATTTATATATACTATGATTGTGGGCATTTTCAATTTTTTTTATTTTAATCTATATTTCATGTCGACATCTAGACATTTTTGAGCTTTTAATCTTTAAAGACTCAGTATTTTGAAAAATTTATAAAATTTTCAAGTTCTGTAATTTGGAAATTTAGGGATTTGACTATTTTAAAATTAAAAGCTTTGAAAATTGGAGGAATTAAATAATGTGATTCCTTAGTAATTTGAATCTGGTAGTATCGAGCTTTGCAAATTTGATAACTTTGAAAATTTAAAGATTTGAAACCTCAGAAGATTAGGGATTTCTAATACACTCATGTATACTCCATGTTAACAACAAATTACTTCAGTTACAACATACGACATATAATTTTCGATCGGTTAAGACATAAATGTAGAGCATACCAGCGATTCTTTCTCAGTGTCTGGTAGCCTCTTAAAAAATCTAAAGTGAATATAATCCCCTTCCATTTCTCGTACACAGAATGTCTTGAAGCCCAACTCAGAAATCGCAGTATTTTTTCGTGCATGGAAAACACAACATTTCAAACGGTCGCATTTCCGCGGGAGGAGAACTGCTATTCACGCGTTATTACGCCTCTAGGTGGTACAGCCAACCACAAATTTTGCTTCCCTAGAGAAAATGTCATAATTTAAGAAAAAATGACTGCTCAATCGATGATTTTTAGGAATTTGGAAATCAAGAGATTTGGGAATATAAAGATCGGAAAATCTGATGATCGGGGAATATAGAAATGTGTGCATTTACAGTTTGGGAATCTAGGGATTTTAGAATCGAGGAATGGGCAAATCTAGGGCTTTGCGAATATAAACATTTGGGGGTCTACAGATTTGAGAATCTAGGGATTTGGAATTTAGGGATTTGGAATTTAGGCATTTGGGAATCTAAGGATTGAGGAATTTAATAACATGGAAATCTACGGATTTGGGAATCTAGGAGTTTAAAAATCCAGGGATTTGGGGGTCTGAGGGTCGAACAGTGTTGAAGTGTGAAAAAATAAGAATTTAAAGGTCCACGAGTTTAAGAATTCTTAAATTTTTAGATAGTGAATTTGGAATTGTACCATCGTAGATCTTGAATATTTAGGAATCAAGAAACTTGGAGATTTGAAAATTTTATAACTGAGAAATTTGAAAGTACAGAAGTTTGATAACATAGGAATCTGATGGCGGATCTGATGAATTATAAGCTCGGAGTTCGGGGACTAAGAAATTGGCGAATTTAATTTTATCTTGTAAGTTATTAAGAATCTTGAGAAAGTCGAGTTTCGAAAACTGGCGTATAAGCAAACATGAGAGAAAAATTGATTTATAAACTTTTAGAGCGGTTGAAATACTTGTAGGCATCAAGAATGTACTACTTCTCAAACAATGTTTACTCTGCTAATTGGGTTGCGCAATTATATACCCTCAAAAACATAATAACATTAAACTACCACATCGTTTAGCACTATTTTTAAATTTATTAAAACATAAATCCGCGAATACATCAATTTTGAGATAAATAAAGTTAGATAATTTTCCAAATAAACGGTTCGCCGTATGTTCTTTTTTAAAGGAAGCTTACGTTGCAACGGAGTGTACAAGTCGCTCGAGGCATATGCGGGCCAAGCTTGTTCCCGTCCCTCTTTCTCTCGTAGTTTCACCGTGGTTCATGTATTTATGCATTTCCAGCCAACAGCCGCTTCTTGACTACACGTACACACAAACGTGGATTGGGCATTGTGTGATGGTCGATTTACATGTATTGCTGCTCGATGATGTGCCGTAAAAGATGGCCCACAAAGGGATGGAGAAGGCAAAACCGAGAACTGCTTCTGAATTAGCGACAGGAAGTTTCAGCCACCCAGATCGGGCATGGTTTGGCACGGGAATTGTTTTTTAATCCGTAATAAATAATAAAAGATACTTTGCGAATATAACGGTGTATTCGGGAGAACGGCGAAGTAATTGTTAAACGAATTACGTTTTGAGTTCAATTTTGTATATATATGTATGTCGTGTCATCACGTAAACGCTACTGAATATTTTGTCATGAAATTTTATATTAATAGAATTAGGTCTGATACTATACATCATCTACTATACTGTAGATCATTTAAGGACAAGTATTGTCTAGTATACTATTGGCAGGCTTGGTTATTATTCACAGGTGATAAGAGTCCCTTTGTCGATATCAATTTTTGGATAATTTCATAGACATTTTAAAGAAAAAGTTGGAAACTTTTTATAGTAAAATTAGTTGATTGTTTTCTTATTAAACAATATCTAATTGTAATGAGAATTGTTACTTGAATAAATGGAAATTGAATATGCAGTGGAGAATAATATTGCGAGACTCGCATTGGTTGGTTTATTATTAAATATAAATTATATTATAATTGATCTAATTTGTTATATAAATATATCCGACATATAAATTGAATAAATATTGATGTATTAATTTATATATTATTTAAATTGAAGGAAAGATTTATGCAGTTTATATAACACTGCATAATTTGTTTAATTTTGAAAAATAAATATGTTTTGCAATTCACACAATAGAGAATATTAATAAGAAAATGGCACTAAACTGTTTCTAAATGATAATACAACGATAAAATGCGATAATAAGAAGTTGTAACAACCAAAATGAAGGACAATTAAAAATTAGATTTTCAATAACTCATTTACTTATAAAACATGTTATCCGGTTACGTTTAGTAAGATAGTACATTACGGATATTAAAAATATTATGCTATGTGACACGTGTACAACAAGATGCAACAAAAGGATAATAATACGGATAAAACGTTTAATCACTTTCAGCAAACCTAAGAGTCCAAGTAGAATTTATAGCTTGTGACTTCATCGTAATAAATAATAATTTATCGTAAACGAAAGCAAGAAGCAGCAAATCAAAATGAAATCAAAATGGAGAATGTTGTATTTAATGAATATGAAATGAAACGAAGTAAAGTTAATTTGAAAACGCCTTATTAACAAAATTTAACAGTGCTTTCCTGCAAATGAACTCACAAGAAACCTATACATTGATAAATCATTTAAAATATCAGTAAAAACAATTTGAAATATACTAATTGGGTACTTTCATATCATACTTTACATCCTTCATAATCGATCATTCAATGAATATCAACCTACGATAAAAACTTGCCTTGCATCGATTAATTAAATTACAGACCGAATTTACATTGAAAGTTTATAATTAATTCCAAAGTTCGTTACAACGCAAACAACTAATTAATATGTTAATATTAGGTTAGCATTATAATTCAATAGGGCCACGGCGAAATATGGTTCCATCTTTAACAGGCGAATCTTTCGTGGCTGCTTTATTCATTATTCGACCGCTATATTTACTCATTGAATTCAATTCGGATTCACTTATGGTATGATTTATTCGGCGAAGGCGTACCTGAGCACGTTGATGGGAATTTATTGGAGACGAAGGTCGTCCCGAATACGGGGGAGGAAAGCACGGACGAAAAGAGAAGCGGAGGAAACGAGATGAAAGAAGAGAGTTCAACAAGAGGAACAGCGGACAACAAAGGGAGGGAGGAAAATAAAGGGCCACGTCCTTTTCTCATATTCCGTATCCCATATGGTGGCTCGTAAAAGTTCCGAGGGCATCCTTAAGAAATTCAGATTTACAGCATCTACTCGTATTTGTTTCCTTATTTCTACGCCGTGTTTCGTTATTTATTAGCAAATGAACATTTTGCAGTTCTTTAAAGATCATTTGTTTTACAGTAACTGTTAGGGTCAAACCTATTAAAACGACAGGAATGAAGGATACATCACGATTTATAACTTAAATAATAAAGACTTTGAACTTGCATCAAAAAGATTTATACATTTTGTACGTAAGGATTTACAACTTAAATTAAAGGGATTTATAAATTTTATGCGTAAAGATTTGCAACTTAAATCTGTATGTATTATAAAAATTGATAACTTGAATCTGAAGCTATTATAAAGAATTATGACCTTTCAAATCGCTTTTTAATTTAAGTCCTTAATTTACAAATCATATTCAGAATATCGTGTCATTCTATCCATTTAAAAAATTAATTGTTTAATTCAGTTAATAGCAAAAATTTTAATTGAATTAAGATGATAAATTCTGTTTAAAAACAGTGAAATTTTTTTGCCACTGGTATTACTGTAAAAAATGTAATTACATAAATTTTAATAAATAAGATCTTTCGCTATATTGCGTATGAAGCAAATTTCGTATAAAACTATTATTTAATATGATAATTATATAATTAATTTAATGCGATAACTTTCTATATCTTATAAAATCACATAGTTTCTTGTTTCCATACTCTCTAAATTAAATTGTTATTCGTTACAATATTGTATCGTAATCAAAGCGTTATTTCAACTATTTATATTTTCAAAATGTATACTTTATCTACTTATGTATTCAAAGCATACTTTATCCATTCATACATTCAAATCATTATACTTCGTCCATTTATTGTATATTCAAAGTGTTACACTTTATCTGTTTTACTATTTACATATTCAAAATGTTATACTTCATCTATTTAAACATAATTATTCCAATGTTTATTGATAATATTGCGAGTATCGTTTCCATCGATTGTATTCTATGGTCACTTGGAACCGTTCATTCAAATTCGCAAATAAAAAAGATTCCGATGTCCGGAGGGGTCTTTATGATCAAGAACGTCTGTCCGGCGGCACGATGGTGCTTTGAACGAATAGAACGCTACTTTATTGGAAGATACTGAATTTTTATTCATCCCCTGCGCAAATAGAGACCATGTACAGCCATCCGGCATGGTCGTTCTTTAAAATGCATGCCGCTCTTAAATCAAGGAAACAATAATTGTGTCCACTATGTGGACGCGCTTGATCGGATTTGGAATATTTGTTGCCTTCTTACCCTCTGCCACTAACCCCACTCGTATTGGTGAATCTGCTGACTGTCCGATTTTAAGTAGAATGAAAATACGGCTAACAAACAGAGTCGTTGAACTTTTCGAAACAATACAATGAACACTATGTTAGATACGGATAATAGTAAGTTCAAACTGTTTATTAAAGTTGAACTGTTAATTTAAGTTTGTTATGAATGCATATTTATTAATACGAAGTGGAGATATAATTTTATGCATATAAAAATCAATTTTTGAATAAATAATCGCTATTCATGCACCCACATCTTTCGGAACATAATCGAACCTTCAAAACTCATCTTTCGAATTGTAATGGAAATTATTAAAAAATCTGATCCTGGGTTATATTTTGTTTGTGAACATTCATGATACTTATTTACAATCGCGTTTTGCAATAACTTTAATCATATTTGACAATAACTTTGGTCTGATTTTACCTTGATCAATTACCTCGACCTGATTTTAAAAGGTAAGTATAAACAAGCGTATAGATTTTAAGTTACGAAACAATGAAATATTAGAGATTTGACGTTTATCATCTACATGTTTTTTTATATCAGAAACAAGCATGCAAATGTTCGTTGAATTTTGTTTAGCCTAGAAATAGTATAACCATAAGATTTAAAGCTAACATATACTTTTGCGAATTATTTTATTATAATAAACAGTTTACATTATTATACATTCGTGATATTCAAACTGTAGGTTTAACATCGTTAATATATGTGGGGATCGGTCACGAGCGATGGTGTGCGTGTGTGTGTATTTTTACGTAGTATGATCGGAAAGAAGGATGCAAGATTCGGCTATGAGAGAGAAAGAATGCTTGTGACAAAAGAAGTGCGAATGTCAGAATATATAAAGCGTGAGAAGCGTGGAGAAGGCAGTGGCGACAGACACGTTGAATAAGCAAAGTCGATTAATTTCTTTTGTATTTCTTTTATTATTATTAAATTTATCTTTTGTTACTTTAATCTGTTTCTCGTCTTCTTGCTCCCATCCTACATATATTTAACAGTGATGTGATTTTTAATACATTTAACATTAACCTATTTGCTGCCTTAAAAGAAGAATTACGATTAATATAAGTCTTCATTATTATTACTTTTTGAGCTGCACACGGTGGCGGATATAAATTATTACTATAAATGCTTCACCTACAAAGTCTTTACTGCAACACCACATAATTTCTCATGCGCTTCTGCAAAATTAACAAAAATATGTTCTTAACAAAAATTAGTTACGTTTATCAGATGCAAATTTCAATACACAGAATTACCAAATATTTTCCTTTAGAAAAAGAGTCAAGCACGATACAATGTACTTGCGATTTATAAGCATTGTAATCAACGTCAAGAATTTATCAAGACAAATTCGAATTAGCCGAATTTGTTTAAACCTTATCAAAAATAAACACTCTAAGATAAAATTTCTGATAAGATTTAAAGATTAGAAAATTTCTGCGTCGCCTCTCCGTAACTTTGATGCCCCAAGGCGTGCTTATTTCTCTTATCGGTTAATCCAGCATCGGTTGCACGTTAATAAAAGGAAGAAAAAAAAAACGTTAATCAGGTTGAAATGAACAGCAACGTGATCGTAGCACGCGGCAATTTATGCGTGGAATTCTGCTCGATCAACCGAGAGAATGCCACAGACTGAAGTGGTGGCAGAGGGTGAAAGCAAGAGGGAGGACACACCCCCCGCGAACTCGAACATGAATTAAAGTTTTAATTTCTCTAAATCACTGTTCGCCCTCGAGCGTTTTCCACCAGACGGTCCGTTACTTATAGCCTTTGCTCTTTTTACCGCCTTCTTTTTTCCCATTCGCCTCGATCTTACCACCGACCAACCCTCGCCAATCGGGAGAAATCGATATGCACTTATCCGATGACTCTTGAGACCCCCCTTTCTTTCTTCTCTTTTTTTTTCAAACATACTTTCGTAGGCATAACAGTCAGAAATCGTCTATAGAGAGCCGAATTCTGTGTACAAATGCTGAATGAAATTACTTGAAACCACTCGAAACTACGCGATGCTTATATCGTTGAATTAGTGCACGATTATTGTATTTACACGTTTAATTCTTTCCAAAAGTACATTTCTCTTTGTGGTGGTAATATTTGAGTGGCCGCAAGTTTTACTGGAAACATGTTTTATATTACATTAAATGTACATTAAAGCAAATATAACTTAGTATTTCATTACAATAAAATACACTAAATCAACAATATAACAATATAAGTTAAAATAGATTATAAACAATGAAGAAAAGTATTGTCTGTAATTAGAAAGTAGATATAAATGTGATTGTTATACACCATAAAGGAACATTCTGAATTTTCTGTTGCTTATTACAACTCAAATTTTACAAAAAGTGAATACATAATATTTGTGATCTGAAGCATCAACGTATTTCCTATTTAATCAAAATGGAATATATTATTGGGTTGTTCGGTAAGTGATTTCATTTTTTCCCACCAGGCTTGCTTGTGAAAAAGTTGCATGATTGATTCCATGCAGTAGTTTATAGTTAATACACTATAAACACATTTCAAGCAAGAAAAAAGTGTCCCTTAAAAATCACTTATCATTTTCATGAAAAAATGAAATTATGTACTTTCTGAACAACCCAATACAATATACAGTAAACTGTATTAGATTATTAATTTTAAACTGTGATGTCGTTAATTAATTGAACTCCGTTGAAGTCATAATTTCATATGATATTCCATTAATTCTCGATGTTGACAAAATTTTTATTATACTTTGTCTCTTTTTAGATGCTCCACTTTATTGAATATCTAGTTATAAGATTTATAATAATTTTAGAAATAATTTTGAGATTCATGATAATTTTATTACAACAGTCTCATTATTCTAATGTTTTGAAGTAAATAAATAAATCCTATATCATAATTTAAGTTTGAAGTTCAACAATACATTTCAAATGAGCGTACGTTACTGAAGTTTGTGCACTAGCATTATTAGAGACTTGATATATACTAAAAAATATATGAATAATTAGAAAATAAACATTAGCTATATATTCAATTACGGGTAAATAAAATGGATACATAAAAATGTGGAGCATAGAAAATTTGTAAATATAGAAAGGAGGATGTAGAAATGTGGGAACGCAGAGTTGAGTATTTAAGAATTTGCGAATGCAGTAATTGGAGATTTAGAAACGTAGAATGTAGAAAATATAGAAATAGGAAATGTAAATTGTTCTTTACAATTCACGCTACAGACATAATTCTACCTTCAAGTTATGTTACAAAGGAGAGTGTCTCCCAAAGAAAAAAAATGTCCTTATCACTTTCCAGAGAAACGATGGGAAAGTTGTCAAAAATACGTTCAAAGTATGAATGTAATTATAACGAGATTTACGTATATTGTACATTTTGTCGTCTTTTTCTTCGGATATCGAACTGCCTTCGAAATAAGTAGTAAGAAACTCGGCAGGCAGATTAATTGAAGCTTGAAATCGAACAAATGCAAAATACCATCAAATCATGGCTACATGGGAACATGTAAGTCCGTAAGAACGTTGTATGTCCAACAACGCATACTCGGATTTTGCATCCACATGAATGTGCGCGTATGACTTACAGTGCGGTTTTACTTAAACTTTTCCATCGTTTCTCGGGAAAGTGATAAGGACATATTTTGTTCCTTGGGAGACACTCTAAAAGATCCTGCACGAATTTTTCACCTCTAGGCGATGCCAAAAATGGGCATTTTTTAACACCCTCCTTTTATTTCAACTTGTCTACTCTGTTCCTCAACAGCACTTTCGATAACCGTGACTCGCTTTTAAGTACATTAAACAAAAATTTCACTTTCTGCCTTAATCAGTAGACTGAGATTAAAATTCCAACTGTGGTAACCATCCACATACTCCATGAGGCCAAATAGCAGTTACAAAAATTGCATTAAACAATTAAAATTAGATAGCTCAACGTCGTCCATTCTTTTTCTAAAGCAATTGCGCGATATTTCAGTTTTGAACGATCCATAATTTACATTGGCATTCAGAAAATGAATTTGAATCGCAAGTCGCGTTCGAACTTGCTTTCGTATCGCGCTGTTTGCGCCCATTCCCTTGTACAGGAGGGTGAGGCAGGGGTTGTTCATTTAAAATCATGACGTCGAGCGTAGGGCGCAGTCACGGCGGAGGCGTTAGTATTAACGTTAGGTGCCGGCAGACCGGGCCACCTACAAGAACTTCTTGCACCCGTTTCACCCCCTTACCACCGGTGACATATTGTTTCCATTCCGGTCTCGGGCTAAAGCGCAATAAAAAACTGGCATAAATATCACCCCCTTGGCGTCCCGCGACACCGATACTATGCCGGGCGGTGGCCCGCGACATTGCTTACGAGTAAGAACGTACAGGACCCGAATATCGCCTCTGTGCTTTACAACTACGTCAGATCGTTCTTTCGTATGGGTAAAATGGCGAGGGCTAATTTGTCTGAGTGGCTTTTTCGACGGTTACAGAAAGGGAGTCGTGGAACGATCATCTTGTGTCGCGCGAATTTTCATGCGTCGTGTTTTGGGGAAGATAGCGCGCGAAACTAACCTCTAACTCGATCGCTGTATCATCCATATTTGGATGACTGAACTAATTACACGTTTTCTAAGTAACATTTTTACGTGCACAACGATACACAATTTAATAAAATATTTTGAAGTGTAACCAGGAAAAATAGCTAAATATGATAGTCGGTCAAGTTTGTTGAAAGCAATATTGCTTATGAACATTTTTGACTAATTTAGCGTCAATGATTAAAGAGTTAACACTAAATTACTAAACTGGCCATGAGACCGGTACACAAGTTTCATGTTTTAAATTACAAAATTTGAGATACTTTCCTTGAAATCTTTGTTGATTTTTATCGAGACAATGAATGGAAGTCTATATTCAATCATATACATTTATTTATATATATGTAATTTCAAATTATGTGTGCATCACGCCCTGGTATGATTAGTGTTATGAATGGCTGAAGTATTATGCTCAACAGATTTCTCTTTAACCCTTCGACTACGGACATTTATGTACGAAACTATCGACATTCGAATGTCAGTCGCACATTGTTGCGTTGATTCAGATGTTTGCGATTATAAATTACCAAAGAAACAGTTATCAACATTTAACAGTTATTTACGTAAAACAATAAATTCTGTTAGGTCAGTTTAGCAAAATGGTAAATGTGTTATCTCAAGAAAAATTTACAGTTCAATATTTGTGTTCTATTCATCAATAGTTAACTATCTCCACTTCCGCCTAATATTGTAAATGAGTATATCCTATACTAATCTATGATGTATCATTTCATCAAAAATCATTTCACCGATAAAGTATGGCGTTTTTTGAAGACAGAAGTGTATTTAAATTAAAAAAATGTACCTGAATTGTAACTTAGATAAAAGACTGGGAGAAAACAAAATGAAAGTACAGTGAATGTAGTACAATAGATTATCTATGATTTAATTGTGGAAAATTCAATAAATTTTCAACAATTGAACCTTCGTGGAAAGGAATTATATAGAAATGGTATATTCTCTAACAATATACCTATAATGTTTAAATAAAGTTTTACTTACAGCGTGACAGGTTCCTCAGGGCTCGAAGGTGAAATTGAAAGCGACATGGTGGTGGTTAGACATCGTGATGTTCCTGGAGACCTGACGCGATCATCCACCTGCAATCATACAGAAATACTATATTAAGGACGATCGAATTACTTCGTTATAATTATTCCTTAATATTATTTTAGTATTACATCTAAATACATACACTGAAATATGCATGGTAGTTTAAATCTAGTGACTAATCTTTATTCCATGAATATATTCTTCATTATTATTCGCAGAGAGAAAACCTTTAAAATTTTGTTGGATATAGACATAATTGATTGAAAAACATAATAGTACTATGGATTGAAAGAAAATATTAATGCAACTGATTAAGGAAAGATACAAATACAATTTGATCGCTATAAAAATTAAAATAATATTAGAATGAATCACGCAGTATTGTAATAACTCATACAAGGAATAACTTATTAATACACAATAAATTATTACTTCAATATTAAGTACTTTCAATAAGTGTTATACATGTATTATATGGTGAACATTAGATATGTAACATAGTACATGTATTTTTGAAATTAAGCGATTACAATAAAATCAAAATGTGCTAATCCTGTTTAGATTACTGTAATCAGTGACGAGGGATTTTAACGTCATCCGCTTCAACGGATTATGCAAACGGTCAAATTGAAAAAATACAGAGAAAACATTTCTCTGTGCACCTTTTAAATTCTTTGCACGATCCTTGCTGTCGTCGATGGGGAATTGAGCAACAGGTAGAGTAGATATGTCCTCGAGGCATCATGCTCGACAGAGCATACGCGTGATTTACTGTATAAGTGACTCATCGAAACCACCCTTTTTCTTTTATCTTTGCCTCACTACTCGAAACGAAACGCGAAGGAAATAATTCTTTTAGTTAAACCCTGTTTCGTGGAATAGGATTCTAGAATTTATATCCGAGGGTAGAGTTCACGGTCGGGAGAAAGTATCAATTGAAATGAAATAGAAATTTTATTAGATTATTGTGCATGATCTATGCGTAAAATATTACTCTCTTTATTCATTGACGAAATTCAGTTCATACGAATACATTTTGATTTTTATTTAGGAATAATAATAATAATAATAATAAGAGGTAGAGAATAATACAGAAAGAATTGATTTACAAAATGTTTGTGTTTGGTGTATTAAGTTTTGTTGGTTGGAAGATATTGAATTTATATCTTATTTTATTACTCTTTGTTTTACTCTTTTCTACAATTTTCGAATTCTAAAGTCGTCAAAGCCAATAACTCCCAGCTGTTCAGATTTCCCAATTTCCAGATTTCTAACGTTTCTAATTCTCAGACATTGAAATCTCTAAATTTTTAATTCCTTAATTAACTAGTTTGCAAATTTACAAATTCCTTAATGAAACAGTTTACAAAATTAATTTCAACCTTATAATTCTACAAAGTAAGGCACTTAAAACCAGCCACCTGAATAACTTAGCTGCTATTGGTGATAGGAAAAAATGCATCAGGCCAAAATTATTTGGAATTCTTCTTGGAATACTCTATCAGAATCTAAGTATAAAGATACACCGTTCCATTTGAAAGAACACAGATGACCTTCATGACTATTTGTCGCCTCCACCTATCAAAAATCTATTAACATCGGATCATCAGTCAAATAATTTTGGTCTGATGCATTTTTTTCTATCACCAATAGCAGCCAAAATATTCAGCTGGCCGGATTTGAATGCCTCACCCTGTATATTTCTAACGAATATCATATTTAATGTATAACATATAACGTACATACATTTTTAACTTACATTTATAACGTATAATATAACCTGTAACGTATGACGTATTCATTTTTAACAATCATTGGGTATACTATTTATAAAGAGGGTGGATTTAAATGTTTTCAACTATGTCGCCCATACGACTGTTGGATTTATCAGTTTTATGACGGTTAAAAACGTAGTAAATTACTCATTGGTAGAGCTAATATAATCGCATTGGTGCGAGCTGATAAATTCAGTGGAAATTGAGCGAGCAACCACCCTACCGCCTCCCGGCCAGTTCAAAGAAATATTACAGCCATATTTTTCTTCCGTGAACGATGACTGAAGCTCTCCCGCGATTTTCAAGGGATTAATAATGACGATGGAGCGTTCTACGACAATCGTAGAGAGAAACAAACGCAGCCCCGGGCAAGTGGACCAGACTCGCACCGACATCAATCTGAACGAGCGAACTGCACCCCTAACGAGCCACCGAGTCATATAAATTTTATTGCCATTTCATAAATCCTGGCTACTACCGCGAGTAACCGTTACAGCCTTTCCAAGCGATTATCAGCAGCGTATAAAGTTGCGGATTCTGACGGATTGTAACGGGCTCGATTCTGTCTTCTGCGGCGCTTTCGAGGGTGCCTGTGAAAATATTGAACTGTGTTCACTGGTGATAAAACGTTACGCGAAATGGAGGATCTTGTTATGATGAGGATCTTTAACCTTTTGCACAACGATTTATTTAGGAGCTGCGTCAGGCGCTACAAATCGGTTATATTGTAGTATGTGGAGTACTGGTGAATTGGCAGACTGATATATTAGTATATGGTAGATTAGTATATGGTAGATTGGTATATGGTAGATTGGTATATGGTAGATTGGTATATGGTAGATTGGTATATGGTAGATTGGTATATGGTAGATTGGTATATGGTAGATTGGTATATGGTAGATTGGTATAGGGTAGATTGGTATATGGTTGATTGGTATATGGTAGATTGGTATATGGTAGATTGGTATATGGTAGATTGGTATATGGTTGATTGGTATATGGTAGATTGGTATATGGTAGATTGGTATGTGGTAGATTGGTATATGGTAGATTGGTATATGGTAGATTGGTATATGGTAGATTGGTATATGGTAGATTGGTATATGGTAGATTGGTGTACGGTGTATTATTATATGGTGCATTGGTATATGGTAGATTGGTATATGGTTTATTGGTATATGGTGTATTGGTATATGGTAGATTGGTATATGGTAGATTGGTATATGGTAGATTGATAAGTAGATTGTGTATAGCGAAGTAGTATGTATATGGTAAATTAGTATATGGCAAATTGGTATATGGTATAGTTGTATGTACAAGGTAAATTAGTATTTAGAATATCTGGAATATAGTACATTGGCATATGATATATTTGGAATCTGGTACATTGGTATGTGCTATATCGATGCATACTTTATTTAGAATATGGTAGATCGTATATTGGTATTATATATCAAAATGGATGAAGAAGGTTAAAACCGTTCTGGTTCTTTGTTCAGTAATCTTTGACTGTAAATATAAGAAAAGTTTATTATATTTGACTCGCAAGTGCGTCATGAGCATTAGATCGTCAACAGAGTAATATTCTTGAATTTTTTAATAATACTATGTAAAGAATTCCTTACAGAATTCCATTGATTATAATCGAATAAAAAATTTCATTGAATATTTTATCATATAATATTGAGAATTATTGAGATGTACTATGTAAAATTAAGTAGACCTGTATTTAGTGTTTACATAATTTTAATTTGTACTGATAAGAATTATCTTTTTTAAAATAATGATAAATTAACAAGGAAATAGATAGAAATAAGAAATCCAAGATTTTGCAATTAAAAAGTTTGGAAATTTACAGAATACATAACTTAGAAATTTATCATCAGGGTTCCGAAAGTACGCTTTATTAAAAATTTGAATTTTGTTTGTTATAAATTTGGGAAGTTTAGTAGGTTTAGATAATGTCTCAGGAAATTTAAAATTGACTAAACTTGTATTCCTTAAAAATATACATAGAAACAGTGGTTCATAGTCAGACCTATTAAATCAATCAGCGATCAGCAACAAATGATTAATTATTACTTGGTAATTAATAATCAGAACTAGAAAATTGTCTTCTTCAATGATAACTCGCTTTACCATAAAGGTACATATCTAAACTGCACGGTAGACAGAAATTTCAGAGAAAAATATTGGTAAAACACTTTTAAGGAGCAGAAAATATATTTATTCTCTGAAACGCAGAAATAAATGCAAAATACAACGCATATAAGAACGGAAGGAATGGAAATGCTCGGATTATGTTTATAATAAATAAGGCAGAGGTATGCGCGCAAGAGAAAAAGTAGGAGCACAGTTAATTCAGTTTTATACGACAACACTTCCGATCCGCGGTAAGCCGGCGACAGTCTCGAGTTCCTTCCCTCGAGTTCTCTTCATCTTAACGCAAAGACGAACGAAAACCTGATTTACATTTCTTTCTCTCCTTGCTATAAAAATTCCGCGACGATAACTTCCTTTGTTCCACCCTCTATGGCCGCGAGGGCGAACAACCCCTGTGGCTCACCAGCCACAGGGAGTCCCATAACTCCAACTAGTTTTCGGTTTACATCGTATCTTTTTCCTTTAATTAAAGACTCGAGTTTATCAAAAATTGTCATCTGACATTATCAAAATATTCAACGTTCGTTTATTTTATTGGTAAATGAATTGTGGGGGATATAATTCGGAGTTCAATAATTAACTTTATCTTACAAGATGGGTAATAAAACTCGTTACTTCTTGTGTTTGAACGTTTTAGTATGCACATATAACTATATGTTTAATTATATTTCCAAAAAAATAAAGGAATCGTTTGAATTGTAGAACATCGAAAAATGGTACTATTCAGTATACAGTTTGAGAATTAATTTGTTTGACATATTAATGGTTGTAGAATTTGATAATTAGTCAGTTGGAAATTAGTGGGTTCTGTTTAATAACTTTTGTATATGAAAAATGATTGATTGATTGACAATCAATGCAATATCAAAACAATACAACAATTCAGACCTGACAATATTTATTAATAATAATATAACAATATATAACCTGAAAGATATAACAGTGATATAACACTGGAAACAGTATAATAATTGTAAGAAACTTGAAACATTAATATTAAAACGCGATCGTTCGAGGCAACTATTAGTGTTTATAATGTGACAGAAATTAATATTTTTATAATTCTTGTAGGCACTGAAAAATAACCAAATTTTCAATTTGACAGTTTTTAATTACTAGCTTCCATATTTCTAAACCTCCAATTTTCTGAACTTCCAAATTTCTAAATTTTCAAATTGCTAAATATCAAAATTACTTTATATATGAATTTAAAAACTGTGAAATATGAAATCTCCATATTAAAAAGTTATAAAAATCGGATATTTGTATATTTAAAAATATAGAAGTTTGATAACATGTTATTTCAATAGCTGTATATATTTAAATTTCCAAATTACTAAATAATTATACTTACAAGTTATTGATTTATCAGTGCTTTATATTTTTACATACGAAAAATCAAGAATTTATAAAATTGCTATCTGAAGAAATTTTCGAATTGTAAGGTCAAAGAACGTAGAAATTAAAAAATCGAATAATTCGAATATGTAAATTTCTATACATCGAAATGTCTGAATTTCCAAATTAATCTAATACCATATTTCTTAAACTATTATATCACATGCAATACTTGACTTGTACATATTAATAGTCGCAGAACAGTAAAATTAAATGATTTACCTAATTTCACAAATCTTTATTCTATTTTTTACAATTCTACAGTAGTGCAGCTATTATAACACAGTGGTTCTCCAATGTTTATCGCAAATAAACTACACTGGCGATGAAAATGCACGATATTTAACCAAATTAAAAGTTTCATTCTCCCAGATGTATGATCACCAACAACATTCTCAATCAAAAGTTCCACCGCAATATTATAATCTCCACTTCACGTAATCCCTCATCAGAAAACGACACATCACAGGTGCTCACGACTCTCCCCCGATATATAGCAGTCGGTCAGGGCTGTCGATCATCCATTCAGCCGTTGAAATTTCCAGCAACAAGCATCGCCGAAGGGTGCAGGAGGAAGAGGTCTAGATAGGATCGAAATGTAATTAAGAGAGCAAATAATCCGAGCCGAACAAACTCCGTGAAATGGATGAAAGAACTCGACATCGAGAGAGGGACCGAGGTAGAGGGGTGCAGGACTAGCAAAAGGAAGGACATGTACACTCGGGCGCAACGAAAGCTCCTTTTCAATAAGAGCACGTTTCCATACTTCACAATTTTGAATTTTTGACGAATTTTCATGTTTCAAAATTACTTCGAAAATCAGGTTTTCGAATTTTCATATTTTCAAATTTTCAAGATCGCGAGGTCTCAAGTTTTTATGTTTTGAGGTTTCAAGGTTTCAGGATTCCTGATTTTTAGGTTTTCAAGTATTCAAATTATCAAGTTATCGAGATATCAAGTTATCAAGCTGTCAAGTTATTAAGCTTTCAGGTTTGCAAGTTTGCAAGTTTCCAAGTTTTATAGTATTGATGTATTTTTTATATTTTCGAGTTCTCGAGTTTTCAATTTTTTAGGTTTCGAAGTATCCAAATTTTTAAATATTTAAATCTTCAAATTTCAGGTCCAAAAACTTTCAAATTCTCAAAGTCATGAGTTTGTCAATTTCTTTGCGTTCTCAGTTTTTACAATTTCGAAGTTTCAAAATCTCTGTACTCACAAGTTTTCGAATTTTTACATCTTCGAATTCTTGCGTTCGAAAATGTTGATGCCCTCAAATTTCCAATCTTTTATATTACTGAAATTACATATTTCCAAACTTCGATATTCCCTATTTTTGAATTTTCGAAACATTGAAAGTCTCTAATTTCCTAGATACCTAAATTTTCCCGTTTAAATGTCACTAAATCCCTAAATTCCCAACTTTCTTAATTTCCTTGACCATCCAATTGTTGGATCGCTATTTGTTGGATATCCGTAAATATTCAAACTAGGTCTCCACTAGATCCTCAAATGGAAGTCCAACTCTAAATCCATAGATCCGTAAATTTTCAGACACCAAACTCTATAGATTCCAATATCCCTAAACTTCAAAACCCTAAACATCTCAATATGTATGTTCATAAATTCCTTGGCAGTCAAATACCTAGATCCACGAATTCCTATGCTACCGTATTCCTAGATTTATAATTTCTGTGTCACCACGTGTCATTAATTCAATAATTACTACATTTCCAACTCTCACATTCTGAACTGCCTGCGTTCTCAAAGTTATAAATTATCATAACACAAGACACCTAAATTTATAAGTTCCTGCCCCTATATCCGATTATTTCAATATACCTAATTCCACGACACTGAAGTTGTTAAATTCTTATGTTTCTAAATCTCCACACTTCCAAATCCCTAGATTTTCATGTCTCTCGATCTCCAAATACCTAGAATCACTAGATGCATAAACTTTATGAACAAATTATTAGCCACGAAATCACTAGATGCCCATATACCTAAATGCCCAAGTTCCTAGTCTCCAGATATCTATGCTCCCAAGTTCCTATGTTCTTAATTACCTATATCCCTACTTTCCATAGCCTCTAAGTTCTTAGATTCATAAGATCGTACATCCCCAAATTGCTGAAACCCTGATATTTCACATCCGTGGATCCCCAAATCCCGAAATCTCCAAGGCCGTTTAATTCCAATTTTCCTCAATTCTTAACCCAGCCCCGAATACTAGTATTTAAAAAATTAACGAATTGACACTCACTTTCCTCTTGGTCCTCAAGTTATCTGTAAGGCGGACAGATTTGCTCGTGACTGTACCGATAGAGGCTCGTCGTTGAAAGGTAACAGGACGAAACTACGAACGGCTGCTTCTCCCTGTCGTCGTCCTGTCTAGCCCGAAGGAGTAGGGCAACGAGGAGGGGGGGCAAAAGACCCTCGATAAATATTTCCGTCAAGTGACCGGGGTTGGAATTCAAAGAGAGCCGAAAGGTGGAATCGAGAGCGAAACGAGTCCATCCTCTCTTCAGCGGCGGTTCAAGGGATGGTCGACGAGAACGATGGAAACACGGGGTGGTAACAGGGGGGTGGGATGCCATCCAGTATATTTGCGTTACGTTACGTAGTTGCGCGTTTAATCAGCCGTATACCCGGAAAAGGGCGCGTGTGAGAGGGAAGAAGTGAAAGAGAAACGGGAGCAAGAGGAACCGCCTCGACTTCCGGTTACCAAAGAAGGACAGGACTAAACAGCGTTTCTACCTTTTGTGAGGGTAAAGAGACCAGATTCTGTTTACTGCCGGACTGTCCTTTGCATCCACCATTTTTATGGGGCAGTTTGTCCTACGCTTCTTGTCGTGTTTTCATTACGGTTCTTCGCTTCCTTAACGTTCGATTAAGTATGTTCGTTCAATCCCTTTAAAGATTTGTTTGATATTGTTGTACAGTGGCTCAAAGTAAAACTCGGGCACTTGCATATTTTTGTTTTCTGAGTAGATAATTAGTATGGAGCACGAATTAAATGAACCATTGAGTGACTTTTATTAAGCTGCAGTTGCAGGTATAGAAATCCATGAATAACGAAAACAAAATTACAATGTATTATATTAATTAAATAAGAAACAAAGTGTCCAACCGAAGGGAAATTCATTTCAAACTAACACTTGGACAATAGAGAACTTTTATTTATACATATATATATCCTTTACAGTATTTTTAATACTTAGTTGGCAGTTCTTTGTTTGTTTTGATGGTTTTCAATCGAGTCGGAATTGATCGCACTAATTTTTCAACTGTATAATTACAACGTTGCTACTTGTCCGAGTTTTAGTTTGAGATGAATTTCCTTTCATGGATTTTCATGGATTTCTATGCCTGTAACTGCAGCTTAATAAAAGTCACTCAATCGTTCATCTCTACTTTAATTATCTGCTCATAAAAAAAAATATGCAAGTGTCCGAGTTTAACTTTGAGCCACTGTATACAGGGTGGTTCGCCACATTTTTCCATCTAGATTTATGTCATCATTATTACTCATAGCAAACAATGTTTCAGATGCATTTGAATGGTTTTGAGAGGGGCACATTCTGATAGTTATTTCTTTTGTAGGTGGAAGTGTAAAGGAGATGTGAAGATCTTTAATGTTTTTTTTTTAAATGGAATCATATATCTTTTATTGCATCAGCTGATGCTCCTTCATATTCTTTACAAAAAGGTATTATTTATTTATGTAAAAAAATCATTAGTTTAGAAGATATTTTAATTCTAACTTGTTAGGAAATCGTGACTTTCTGGTCAATATTATGAATTCAATGTGATAATGTAGTAAGAGAGCAGGAAACAAATTTGTTTAGTCGTGGTTTCTTATCATTATCAGTTTCATAAACGTATTTTTTTTTACAAAATTAGATACACGACGTATATCGATTTTAAGACAGTAAAAATTTGATTATTCTTATTTTCTTATCATAATCGCTTAAATCGTAATAAAATGTACTTTTGCATCAAACTGATAAAGACATTGAAAAAATATTAGTTTTTGATGTCCGATAAAAGTGACTAAAATATATTTTCTGTATCTTCTCTGCTGTCTGTGATATTATCGATAGAGTGTCATAAAATAATAATGTATGAATGTCATGTATGCTTTCTTCTGTCAGTCACGAGTTATTTTATAATCTATTACATAAATTCAGCATTTAAAAGTATTACAAATGAAGCACTTCTCCAGCAAAGTTCTTTAAAGATCAAACACAGAACGTTTCTAAATAGACATAATATTCTGATTTGATTTCAAACAAATATTGTGCCATGATTTTATTGTAAGTAAATATACAATATAATTTTAGTATAAACAGAGATCCTTTTACGATATTATTATTAACAAATGTTTTCAGTGGTATTATTACAAATAAACATTTATTAACCATAAATATTGTAGGAAATAAGTCTAATGACTAAAATGTCAAAAAGATCAATACCTCGATGTGAAAGTATGAGTTATCAAACTTGAATTATAGTGCACATTAGTGGATATTATTAACATACAGTAGCGGACAAAAGTTTAAGACTAAACGGAAAAAATAAATAATTGATTTACTGTTCATAAAAACTATAAATAGTGTTCTACTTTCGGTGTTCACTAATTAGACATCTATTTATACGCTTATAAAAAAGATTTCATTCTGATATTTTGCTCAGTAGCGAAGTTACAAAGAAAGGAACGAAGTTCGTATAATATTTCAAATCAAATATCGTCTCAAACTTTTGTCCGCTACTGTACATTAGACTATTAATACACAGAATATCTGTCTAATAAACGTTAATAAAAAATCTGCCAGCGTTCAATGCGCACATAATTTGAAATTAATAACAAAATTGAAAGAAAAGAATAATTACCAACAGAACATGAATCAACACATTAATTCTTTACTTCCCCAAGAAAATCAACGCACATCTCATGAAAATCACTTTGGCAAATTATGTGCCTTGAAATAAGAAACTTGCGAACCTGTCATTTGTCCGCTTTGATAGTTAATCGTTTTAATAAAAGAACGATCTCGTGTCGCACTAGGTTTATAATAAATTCTACGAGTTTTCTTGGCGTACGTATTAGAAAGTAGCGAAGGAAAGGAAGCAAGGGAAAACAGAAGAGATGGCGCCTACGAGACGTCGATGGCGTGACAGATTGCCTCCAGTATTTTCCACCACATACATCATCGGTATCCGCCAACCCTTAGTTCTAGTTCAATGCTCACCGCCGTCGTCTCCCTTAATTGGCACCACCTACACCAATCTACCTGTGCTGTCGTACAGAAAATTTCCTACCACAGTTAATTACGATAAATTATATTCGGAGAAACGATCTTATTAAATGATCGACAAAGAATGCAGATTCTCGTGCTCTTAATTCTATACATACGATTGTGCAAATTACGTGCAATCTGATTTTTTTCAGAAAAATAAAATATAAATAAGCATACGCACAATCTACTTACTCTATTTATTTATTCACTTAGCAGATTGTTTGTTGCATGAAATAGTAAGGCATTTGAATAGGTATAGTATTAATCAGGGTCGGCAAAATAATCTATTTGAAGTGTGAAGTTGAAGTACGAATTTTGGCATTTGAAGATTTGGAGGTTAGGAAATTGTGAAATGTAGAAATTTTGAATTTAGGGTCTTCCCATATTTTAGAATTTGGGAATTTATGTAACAGTGTAGGAATTTGAGGACTGGGAATTTAGGAACGTATGAATTTGAGAATTTGGGAATTTAGGAACGTAAGAATTTGAGAATTTGGGAATTTAGGAACGTAAGAATTCGGATGTTTTAAAATTTGGGGATTTTCTATAATATAGCCAACCCATTAAAAATCTGTAACAATATAAATTTTTCAACAACTTTTTCGCAGTAATAAACGCCGCTTCCCCTAAATAAAATACGCTTATGTTACTAATAATTGATTAAATATCAAAGAAAAAATAAATTACGCTTCAAAAACGAAAATAAAAATTACACCGCGGCTAGAATTGAATCATATTGGATAAATTATCTCCTCATCAGCAGAACTGATTTTAAAATTGAAAATAAAATGGCGCGTATTGCGGACCGAGCAATACATCGACAACAAAATGAAGGGTCAGTGACAAACTGCAAACCGCACTTTCATCGTCAGGGATACGATTAGGGAAAAATTCTCGCTGTTTTAATGGGGAGTGAAAATTAAATACCGCGGTGTCCACCCCTTAGGTCCGGTCACCTAATAATTCATACGAGGAATGTAAAAAGGGCAAGCCCTTTTTCCCCACCCCCGCGACGAAAAAGAGCGAGAACGAGAAAAGCCAAGGGGTGTAGAAAAATACGAGCTCGTGTTTATCTTGAGATTTGTAGCCGCTCTGTTCCCGATATTTATTGGCCTTCCAGGAACGGGAGATGCCACTGCCTGACGGACCGTTAAATTTTATTATGTTTTTTTCACCGATGCTGATATAACGCGTCACTGAATATGGCCGGCAACGTTGTCGTAAAGATAAATCCAGATCGTTCGTGGATTGTTATAGTCCACGTTGAAAAGACATACTCGTTATGTTCCTCTACCGAAGCTCTATTTCGTATCTTTTAACTGCGGAATTCTTATTATTCTGCTCTTCTTCATATGCACGTGATTCAGTTTCAAAAATTACATTACCTTAAAATTATATATCACATTAGTTTTTACGAAGCATAATTATAACTGTGCAATACAATTCTTCGATTTAACATAATTATAATTTTCACACCCAGTTAGAGATATAATACAATTCTTTTGCAATCATAATTTGTAGTTATAGCATTATAATCTTCTATAATTATAATCCTATATCGTAATTAATAAGTGTAATATAATTATATATTTCATATGTAGTTGCAAACATAATATGATCCTCCTATAATTATAATCTGTAATTATAGAATTATAATATTCTATAATTATAATCTCCGTAATTATAGAATTATAATATTCTATAATTATAATCTTATATCATAATTAACAAGTGTAATATAATCATAATTTTCAAGCACAGTTGCAAATATAAAATACATTCCTCATAATTACAATCTATAATTATAGCATGAAAACGTTCTATAATTATAATTGTATAACATAATTAACAAATGTATTATAATTGTAACTTTCAAACCGACTTGTAAATATTGCATAATTTTAAAATCACTTCATACGATGTACTATTTTTTAGCCACATAACAACAAATCTTAATTATTCCTAATCTAACAATTACTTAATCTTTTATCGAGAGACAACTTTCTCAAATTACAGCGAGGACACATGATGCAAAATTAAAATCTCTATTTGACAAGTTTTTGCGTAATTTATTTTCCACAAAACTTGAGAAATATAAACGTAATCTGCCATCATATTTTTCACAAAAATTTAAATGTTATGTACGAAACGAACATATAAGACCGCAACCTAGCGGCAACGATAACGAGGTAGGTTACCCCAACGAATTCATAAAGAAGGATCTTGAGGAAACATAGCACTGGCATAAGGATATACGAAGAGCCTAACTGCCTACCAAGGTCATATTTAGGATTAAGGAGAAGGTGGTTGCAGCCTCTTCAGCCTGATAGTCATGTGCGCGGTAGAGACGCCTCGCTAAACCGGGCAGCCCATTATCTTAACAAATCTAATCTCGCGGTTGGTGTTTATAAATGTCTTGTTTTCCAGGAAAACGGCAACGAGAGTCTAGAGAAATAGGGACAGAACGTTTCTAACCACGTTTCGGGTCTCCTCCCTCATTAACGAGACAGGATGGCGAGAAATGCAGCACATATTCGTGAACGTGTTATGTTTCTTAACATCGCGGCTCATAATATCGAGTATTAACGTATTATATTGTAAATATAATATATTATAACATTACAGTAGGAACATCTGTCTTTAATATTCGATTTTATTTAGTATTTTAGTTTATTTCAATATTCTATTAATATTCTATTGAAGCATAATAATTTGACCATCCACTTTGCACGTTTATGAATAATAGTAAACATTTTTGAACCCGAGGATCACTTTGAAGAAAATTTTATTTGTATAGATTTACCAAGTTGATTACCGAGGCTTATAACTGAATATAATTGATAAGACTTTCTATGTATGATTTGAATTTTATTCAAAAATCAAACCGCACTGTTGAAATATAAAAATTTGGTCACTCGTTTGTAAATTCCAGAGGTACAAAATCTCTCGTACCAAAATTTGCCCATACTCGTGATAAGAATTACCGCAGCACCTATGTCGTTGTTTGAACGATGATCGGCAGTTTGCCGAGGAATTCGGTGAAATTCTGAACATGTGCATGCTCCGAGTATTTGAGATCGCGTACACCCGCGAATACAGATAAACGCAACGAGAGGAAGCGATGAACACAATTCTGGCATCCCAGGAAGGGTGGGTATCTGTTATTATAGGACGAGGGTACAGTTTGCCGCAAAACTGGAGGCCCTAATCCCTTAAGAGTAATAATAAGAATCCTTTCTCTGTTACTCCCTGGAACCAGCGTTAAAATTACCGTGAAGGACAAAGAGGAAGGCAGCCAGCTTCAACTTAATTCAAGGCCTCGTAGAAGGTTGCGCCATAATCTCATATCTGACTCCCTTTGAGATACTTCAAGACTATCCACGCTAAACCTTCGTTCGCACTTTCTTTTAACCCTTCTTACATCTCACTCGACAACAGTTTTCATATTTTAAACGTCGCCAGGGATTAGCTTGTTTTAGACGATCGCTCCGTTGAACAAGCAATAAACGGTGTTGCCGCAATAAATGTGATGTGGCATAAAAATGTTGAGGTGAAGCTGGGTCAATGCAAATAGAAGTCTCCCAATTAACGTGCCAATTAATCGAAACGAAGTTGATGTGTATTAATTTCAATTCTGAGAAAGGGATTAATTTTAACAAAACGTGAATGATAGGGTAACTATGTTTTTTGAGAAAGTTTTATTTAATATATGTTTTTCAAATTAATTTAACAGAAATTCCTTCACTTACATTGCAAATGGTTTATGTAATGTTATAGCAATGTATAATTTAATATTTTAGTAATTATTATAAGTGGTCCATGTAAATAATTCATACAATTAATTTGGACTATAACAACCATTACTACATGTACGTATATTTATTTGTATTTATAAAATAAGAATATTATTCATTATAAACTGTTTATGTATGTAGTTTATATTATTAATTAGAATTTGAACAACCATTATCTAATCCACGTACATTTATTGGTATTTATAATATAGGAATATTGTTAATTATAAGTAGTACTGATATGAACTATAATAATGATCATACATATATAATTCATGTTTCTATATATAAATGTATTGATATTTATAAAACAAACTTAAACTGATAGCCTGTGTTATTTAATATTGAAACTTTAAAATCCTTTTATTCCAAAAATAAGTAATATTATAATTATAGATCAGTAAATTACTTCTAAAATGCACCATAATTTTATGTTCTAAGATTCATAAATAATTACAGAATACATAATTCAGAATTCATAATAATTATTATATCATTTCAATAATAAGAAATAAAAATGTATTACTCATTCACTGCTGGCACATTCAAAGATGGATCATTTGGTATTCCTCATTCTTCGTGTCCTTAACAATCTCCACCAGGTTCTACGAACTTGTTATCAATATTAACATCGAAAAAGGACTTAATCAGGCTTTCTGATGGCGGTGAGGCATGGTTGCGACGAGAACTCTTTCGCTTTAAATTTTCATTCTACTCTCGTACAAGGAGGCTTGTTTCATTCTTGAAGTCCTAACCAGGACTCTCTTCTTCGTCCTCATCCTGGGCGTAATTTGCACACAAAGTGCCGAGGAGATGTAACATGGTGTACACTTGTGTACACATAGATACGTGCACACGGTGTATACTCAAACATATTATGCTAATGTTCCTCTCTTCCATTCGAAGCGTTCATCTTAATAGTTATCGCGTGTCCGCGAACGATATCATACTTACATGCGAACATAATTATTACAAGGAAATGTACGTATATAAATTAAGTACTTCGTATTTAATTAGATAGTTCATAATTATGTATTATTTATTATTATCTAATACATAATTATTACAAGAAAACGTAAATACAACCTGCATAATTTATTAAATCTTTCTCATCTTTATTAAGTTATTCAACGTTTTTCTATGCTGATGGAATAATTGTTTAATTGAGAATATTACTGAGATCTTCAATTTCAGAAATAAAGTAGTGTCAAATTGAACGTTAAACGTTAGACGCTACAGACAACACTATTATAAACATAACAAAACGGTTTTATATTCCTAAATTATGAAGATATACAAGGTGTAAAATTTTAACTGATACTCCACTATATATTTTGTGTAGTTTATATTATATAATGTTGAACTGTATCTTTCCTCCTGTTTCATCGTCATTCTGATTAAAATTTTAATTTATGTTATTTGTTCTATGTGATTAAACAAATGTAAGATTTGTGTATCACTTCTTATGTTACAGTATATTCGTATATTTTTTGAACAGTATACCTACATATTTGTATATTTTATAAATATAAAATACATTTATGTATTTATTCATTTTACGAATAGTATATTTACAAAATTTATCTTACGTATTGTACGTATTTACAATATACCTACTGTACATACGGATTGTCCCAATACTTCATTAGAATATGTTTAAAATAACCAATCTCCAGAAATATATTTATCTCTTCATGTCACATAACATTCAGGCAAAGAACGTTGTTACGTTCTCATAATAATATATAAAAAAAAAGTAACGCGACCAAATTATCTTGAATACCTTAACTAATCCACTCAAATTTTAACTAATATGGGATACCAACAATAATCTAACGTTTTCATAAAATCGTGTTTTCGGAAAAATAAAAAATTCAACATCGAAACTTCATCGCGAAAAAAGATGTTCTAATTTGTGTCTATCAAAGAGAACGATAATTAGTCACCAAGTTCAAAGACCTTTAATTTGAAAAAGATTTGCCAATTCTTAATCTGTTTCCCATTTGAATACCAACGCGCTAATAGGAAATTGGGTATGTCGCGTGTATACCCGGCTAACGAGCTTCGGCAGCCTTCACCGGCAAAGAAGAAAGAGTCTTTCTGGCAGATAATAAAAAACCTGTCACGTAGCAACGGCTCCGTTGAGGACCGACTGAATCTGGAGGGTGGCAAGGAAGAAGGAAAAGAATACTAATTCATTATTCAATCTGGGTCGAGTGATTAGCATGCGCCGGTACCTGGCATCCTCGTCTCCTTCTAAATAATGTAAGGCGTATACCACCGCAAGAACGTGATGGTACAGGCATTGTCGCGAAGAATCCTTGCTTCCCTTCTCACAATTTTGCGCAGCCTCAAGCACGCAATTTAAATAATTATGCACAGTGTCTTCCCGCTGGTTGTAATGCAAAAATTTCGCTACGTAAAGAAGTCAAAATGAAGGTCAGATCTTTGAAAATGTAAATGTCCGACTACATCTCACGGTGATGTTACCTTACACGACAGTTTTGGGTTTTATAACCTCATAACTTAACTTTGTACCGCTTGCAAAATTATTTAAGCGAAATTTTACTTTTATTATACATGTATCCGAGTGGATAACGAAAGCAGGAGCAGATCGTGTATAGAAAGGTCACTAAACCCTGTTTACAAATAAAAAAAGAAAACAACAGCTCAAGTTTCGCCGCGATACTTAATACCAGAACAAAATTGCATTCGAAAGTCGGAATAAGAAGAAAAAAAAAATCGGCGAAGTCTCCAAACGCCAATTTATCCTAACGTTAACAGCAAACTACGCCCCTGCAAGTTTGCTGGCGATACTTTACGCCAGTCTCGGTTCACAATAGAAACGGAAACTCGGGCGAACTTGGTGAATGTCTGCCGGCGTTAAATCAGCCTTCGTCAACGGAAAAAATCTCGGGAAGGTGAATTCCGAGGGGCAAGTTTCGCCAGAGATAAAGCATTTTTAATACAATTAAGCGAGATTCTTCACGGTATCCGTTCTTCTTTCTACCCCCACACCCATCTCGGCCGTAACCACCCGTCCCGGTACCCCAGCGTCACCCTGAACCTCCGTGGTCTCTCCTCGAGATCTGGATGTAAGAAGGGTTGTACTCAGCCTGCCTTCAGGGCATGTTAATGCACTCCAAGATCTTAGCACTTACACTCTAACACGCCTGTACTTGTCGTCGTCGACGTTCTACTGCCTGCTTTTCCATCCCCAGCCATTTTCTCTTTCTCTTAAACTACCCCCGCCCCGAGTCTCTGCCGCCTCCAGAGGGCTTTCACGGACGACGCCTTAAATCCGGATCTCTGCCCTGTTCCCCTCCCCCTGACGGTTCTTATTCAGCTAGCTTCTGAATCTGGCGCCGTTGGTGCTGCGATTTTCTTCGCTGGAACGCCCAGGAAGCAGCTTTTCAAAATGTACGGCCTCTGCGGTGGCGTTCGGTAAAACACCGTCGACCAGCCACCCACGATTTCGAGCTTGCCTTTAGGTGTGTCGAAATATGATCATCGTTTGGACGAGTTTCATCGATCATTGCGTGGTCGATGTTACCGATCGATTAACCCTTCTAGTGCCGAACAATGATATATTGTTGTTATCAACATTTGCCATTTAGTAATGAAATTTGAACTAAAACCAATTGATTTAATTGGCATTCATTCGCTCTTCCTTTACTTTGTAATATGACCTTTTTTAAATTCTGTAAATATCTGTAGTAGATCTTTGTTAGATTTTTTACGCAAACCTTCTACGTACAATTTTTCCACTTTCCTTCAAATTCTGTATTCTTTGCATAGGTACAATTCTTTTAGTACGAAAGAAAATATTTATCTGAATATGGGGTTGGCTAGGGACTGTATATTTCCACTCTCAATAGATCTAATTTTATTTAATCCATTGTATTGGAACGATTTAATTTGATGCAAACGTAAAATGGCCATAGTAGTGTTTAAATTCAGATGTTTTCAAATCCAGGAATATTTACACTCTCAAATTCTTACATTCAAAAATATTAGAAATATCAAGTTTGAGAGTTTAGAAAATTCAGGTTTTAAAAACTTAAAAATTTTAGTGTTTCATTATAGTGTTAAATTTTGAAAATTCAAATTTATATTTTTTAAGGAAGAATCTTTAAATTTCGAATTTTTAAATCATTCAGAATCCAGATTCCCAATTTCATAAATTCGTACAATTCTAAATATCGAAGTTATTAAATCTCCAAATTTTAAAGAACCACATTTCGATGTTCCAAAATTCTTAGATCTGCAAACTATAAAAGTACCCAAAATTCCTAATCCCAAATGATCATATTCCTAAGTTTCTCAATATTTCCGTTGCCACAATCTCAATTTGTCAATTCTCAAAGACAAAATTATCTGTCTCAAGAAGTTCTTCTTTAAACTTGCAAAGTCGCATACAATCCAATGCACATTTTTTTTAAATTATACATTTTCACGTTTTCAAATTCCCAAACTTCTAACAACCAAATTTATAGATTTGACAATTTGCAAGTTCTTAAATTCTCAAATTCACAAGTTCTCAAACGCTTAAACACTTACATCCTGAAATTCCCAAATCCTCAGATCCTTAAAATCCGAAATTCTTTAATTTTTTCATTTTTGAAACCTAAATTAAAAAACATTCAAATTTACAAACCCCCATATTCTCTAATTTCCAAATTCTCAACGCCTCAAATTCCCAACTTCCCAGATTCCTAAATTTTTAAATTCCGAAATTCTGAAACTAAAAAAGTTTCCAATCTAGCCCGTTAATTCCTCAAATGCCGTGACTCGAACGAGATAGAACGATTTGTATGAAAATTCGCCAAAAAAGAGACGATCGAAAGGAAAAGGGCGAAGAACACGTAAAGGCCTTTGCTCGCAGAAAGAAGTCTTAATTAATGAAGTCATTGTTTGGACCGTGGAAACTCAACGAGAGGCTCGATCCAGGAGGTTCGAGCATGGCTTACCGTCGTGGCGAGTGGATGGGGGTCGTTTCATCGGTGGCTAGGGTGAAAAGGAAAAAAGGGCCGGTTTTTTTCAAGGACGATGGGCACACCGACTACCGACGGTGGTTCGTGCAAGGGCACACAAAGCTCTTGACGGATGGCCAGCCACCAGACTCTGCCGCAACCCTCACCGGTTACGAGTGACCACCTGTTGAGGGTCCTGCACGCACCTGTCTACGCACACACGGCCCATCCGGCTCGTTTCCCCACCCTGGATGTTCCTCCTCTTCCTTCTCTTCCTGGATGATATTTCCATCCGTGATGACCGAAGAAACGGCCCGGAATAACGAGTGTCGACACGTTTTGTCCACCGCGCGTGAAGCCATTTGGAAGACAAACGAACGTTGACTGGCACCACGAGTGCGAGCACGAGCGTGATAATAATTGAATGTGCGATTAACCCTTACGCTTCGAACAACGGATATATCCGTCATCCACATGAAAATCCGCAGAGCCGAACGCCGGATATATCCGACATAATATGGGAGTCCGCAACCGTTTCAAGTTTTATCAAGACAATGACCCTAAGCACAAATAGCGAATTGTGGAGGAGTATTTATTATATAATTGTCCAAAAGTGCTGCATCCACCTCCCTAGTCTCCAGACCTTAAACCCATCGAGAATTTGTGGGACAAACTAGAACAACGGAGTAGAAAAACTGAAATACACTCAAAAATAGAATTACAAATTCGACTACAAGAAGAATGGAACGATATTACTAGTGAATATTTAGAAAAAATCATTTCAAACATGGCTAAACGTTTAAAACAAGTTATTCATCATAAGGGATATCCAAGAACATACTGAATTTTTGTTTAGTCTTAGGTAAAATGTATGCACATAATGTAGATTTTTGTAGTGTCCGAATATTATTGTAACGCGTAAACTAGACATTGTTTTGTTTATCCTTCAGTACGTAATGACATGTTGCAATTACAAAATAATTTTTTATGGTTCTGTTGTCTATAATAAATAAGTTAACATGGTAAAAGACGAGCGCATAAACATTTCAATACTTTAGGAAGATATCAAGCATTATACTTAAAGGTATTATAGTGTCCGAATATTAAAGTGAGTAACTGCATATAAATAAATTGAACAGATGTTCAATTAGTTCAAAGCGCTGTTCATTATTTAGCGAAGGTTGTCCATGAAAATCATCAGACTTGCACAAAAAATTCAAGCGTTCTAATATATTTATATTATACTACATTGCAGGAAATTATTTATTGTGTATCACGGATGTAGTTCAGTATTAAAATTACAAGGGTTCAATACTGATTGTACGGAATATGCCAAAATGATGATTCTTAGATTCTGTTAATTTGTATCAAGATAAAAAATAATTGTATAAATTACTTTATGTTTTTACTGTTATATTTAATTTTTAATTTAAAAGTGTCTGCACGCGGGACGTTCATAAATCTGGCTTTAATAAAGAAAACAATTTCAATAAGCAAATTTAAAATAATAAAAAAGTTCCAGCGTTTCTTTAATAACACAACTGCACAGAATCAAAACATTACAAAAGTGCAGTTGAAAACGATCAATGATCAAGGTATGGTATGGAATAATGGTATAAATTACTTTATGTTTTATCTCTTATACTTTTATCGTTATGCTTTATTTTTAATTTAAAAATAACTGCATATCGGACACCAAAACCGAATTCCAGTAGCAAAACATTCCAGTGTTCTCTAATTGGTTCTGTACGTAACCAAAATATTACAAAAGTGCAGTTTCCAAGAGCGCAGTTGGAAAGGATCAACGAACGGTTGAAACGCAGTGCAAAAGTGCCCTGTGGCTTTTACAGTGGAAGCGCTGGTCGATTCACGGATAGAATGGTTTTTTTTATTGTCTGCGCTCTTTGCCGTCCCTTCGTTGGTTTCGTGGCCGAATCATAACCGGAGGACGACGGGAACGCTTTATTTTCACCCCCATCACGATCATTCCATTTGTTTCGCAGCATTGTATGGCTCGCGGCTACGAGTATCCTCTCTTACCTTCTCTATTTACCCTACCACTGCCATGACTCTTTCACAGGTTGACATTGAACACCCCATGGCAGGTTCGATCATTCGTTAGACGAATCGACCCATCGTTATCTCGATATATCCACAGGTACATTTAATACGACCCGCCGACGTATTTATTCTCCGTGTCAGACTTTCATTTTGATGAATGACACGTTCGGATGCTTCATACGTGTTTTCGCCGAAATAAACTTGGGAATTTCGAATCGACACGGTCATTAGGTAGATGGATTTTTACGGTTTGTAAAACTTTTATTAGTACTACTATAATCGTATGGTTAGTTTTAATATTTTTGATAGTTGAATGGTGTTGCATTGTAATTGGTCGGATTGTATGGATCGAACTGAGTTTGAAGTGTAGAAAGTTTGATGTACATGTGGTATTGTAAAGTAATAATTTGTTATGTAGGGAAAAGTTCAGATTTCCAACGGGTTTCGTGTCTGCCAAGTTTCTGTACCGAAAATGTTTTTGGAAATTTTGTAGGTTATAGATTTCCAATATTGAGTTTATGAAATCAAAAGCTTCCAAATTTACAAATTTTCAAATTGACAAATTGTCGAACTTATAAACTTACGAAGTAATGAATTTCCAAACTTACAAATTGAATAGTTAAAAAATCTATCAAATTTACAAATCTTCAAATTGTCAAGTTTCTCAACTTTCGACTTCTAAAGTTTTAAATTCATCGCAATTATGTATTGCTGAATATATAATTATGAATTGTTTATCTTTCAAAACAATTATATCTTCGATTTACATCACAGAAATTAACAATTTTTATGTTGTACTGTCCTTTTTTTAAAATCTCTTGAATGTGTAATAATAATAACATGTAATGTTTTGCCTATTTATCCTCCTTGTACAAGATGTTTTCAAAAAGTTCGACAACTGCTTATATATTGTAAATTTTTCTTGACACCACGAATAAATAATTTCTTTATCACTTCATACATACACAACTGAAAGTTAGATATTTGCTAACAAGTAATATTACATTTTAAATTGCTTGAGTCATTCATATTCAATTTTTTATTAACACGGTTTTAACCAATTTCACATCATTAAATAATGGTATAATTTTTATCATTGGAAATCAATTATTTCATATGAAACATCTACATATGATACTCCATTATTAGGATAAAAATTTTAACTGTTTCCTAAGAGAAACACGTATAATATACTTTCGGAATCATCAAATCTTACATACTTTAATTATTAACGCTGTAAATGATACAATTAAATGAAACGTAAAAATCGTTGAACTCTATGTTTCTGAAATTTGATTAGCTATCTAGATAAGATAACGTGAATGAAAACGTCAAAATGCGGAACCTTGGTAATTCTGATGTCAAGATCGATGCTTATTAGTAATCCAAGATCGTTTCAGCCATTACGCATTAGGATTCGGAGATAACCCCTGAGATGCTATTTCCAACCCTCTATTCACGTTTCATCTTCTCCTTGACAATCCTTCGTCATCAGTCTCAAACGTCTTGTCGTCGTGTAAGATTGAACATTATGTTCGTTGAAGATGTAGGCACGTCCTCAAATTGCATTGGCTCGTGTCACCTGTTCAAATCTGTCCCTGATTTTATCATTCCTCGCCAAGACCCGCGTAAATTTACCGTAAATTCGTACTTATGAATTATTAATGACTTAAACAATTTGTATTTTATGAATTCAATATACATATGTACATTCATACATTGTTGGTGTATATTGTAATCTTTTTAACTAATTATTTCAGACATACCTTGCATCGTTGTCACTCGAGTTTCTATAGAAAGGAAATTAATTTCGAAGATAAATTAATTTAAAATTTATTCGAATTCTATCAGTCGCAATTTTATTTAATTCTATTTAACTTACAATTTATTTAATTTATTCAAAATTTATTTGATTCGGAATTAATTTATATTGTATATATTGAAAACTTTGCTTTCGTTGGATTTAAAATTATGATCGAAGGTTTGCTTTTATTTGATTAAAAATTAAGATTTACTTGTATTGAAATTAATATGATTTAAAATGAATTTGGAAATATTGAAATTTAGAAATTTGGGGATTTGAGAAATCTGTAATTTAAGAATTTTGGAATCGAGAGATTTGAGAATTTCTAAATTCTGCAATTTGTAGACTGGAAATTTTACAAATTTGTAAATGTGGAAATTTGGAAATGGAATTTTGAAATTTAGAAAGTTTACAATTTGTAAATTTATAAATGTATAATGTAGTGAATTTGTAAATTTGTTAATGCAAGGGCCTGTGAACAAGAGTATCTGTGTGTTTAACAATTGGCATGTATTTAGATATTTGGAAAGAAATAAATGTTGCGAAAAAATGTTTTACACAAAAATTGTACGATATGAAACCCTGTATGATAAATTGTATAATTACTATTATTACCAGATGATGGTATGATTACTACACTGTATACACTTATCTGTATAACCTCGGAATGTTCTAAAAATGTCATATATTGATCATATCGAAATTTCCAATAATGAAATGAATGATCATACAGTTAATCTTTCCACAAATTCGACATTTGTTCCACGCATCCTCTCATCAAAATTAACCAAATTACACTCATTCGTTTGTCGCATTATTCAACTACGAACTACACAAATACTAGAACAACGTCGCATGTACACGAAAGATATCGACAACCATCGGAGCAAATCTCCTCGACGTCCACTTTAATTCAACAACGTAGATAAATATGTACATACAATTTGTGTGCACGTCTGATGACATAAATTCATTCAAGAATGCATAAAAAAAAGTTTCATTCCGAATGAAAAGAATATCCATACACACTCGTTCACATCTAACATTAACCCTTTCATAAATTCCACATTTGTCCGGCGCGCGTGCTCCCGCTAGAACAAACCAGCTGGCGAATTCAGCGTCAATCAATCTCTTAAAACAATCGATCAACGTCTAATTGCGATTCGGTCGGGCCGCACTCGAGGCCGCTTGAATTCGTCAAAGTGGTCAAAGCGGCATAAATTGGGATCGGAGGGTTGGCTGTCAGCGACGGAAACGGTCTGCTGCATCGAAAGGCAATCGACGAAGGAAGTGGCACGAGTGGACCGCCACCATGGCCGAGCTTTTTCAACTTCATCCTTCTAACGCTGGAAGAGATCGCCGTTTAAGAGGCGGCTCGCTAATGATAGTCCAACCCTTCAAGGACTCGGCTGGCCGACCTCTCGAAGTAAGCCTGCATCTGATGGTAACTTCAATCCGTTAATTGGTGTACAACTTTTTTTCCACGCTTCTTCCATGTCGTTCCCTCTCTGTCAGCCCGCCACTGGCCGACCCAGGTGGGGGTTCTTTCGCTCTTTTGACACAAGAGGAAGGAAAAATTTTATTAAATTAGCCGACGACAGGCGACGTCGCTCGGTGGCTTCGCTGAAAAAATATCCCCCTGCTCTGCAGCGATCTCTTTAACCCTCAACATTTTTCACCCACCCCCGATCGCCCACTTTTATCCCTCTCTCGTTCTCGACATTCGTGCTCGAAAGAACTTCGGGAACTCGTTTAATCGCCACGGCGAGTAATTTGTTAAGCATCCTCGGCTGTTGGTCAGCTCGATGGCAAACGAAACGAAACGCGCGGACACGCGCCGCTTCAGCCGCGTTCTTTGAGCGCGAAACGCTGAACGGAAGGTGGATAATTTATGGCCACTCTTAAAAAAGATGCGACTCTCTGACGAACGTGTTTGATAGAAGTTAGCGGCTGTTCTGAACGGCCGTGATGTATTTCAATATTTACTGGGATTGCGACAGTCGACTACAGTTCAAAGGTCAAACGTATCGCGCGGGTTATACGTTTTACAGATGGAAAACGAGTGATTTAGGGTTATATGATGTTCTTTAGGCTGCTGAAACGATGTAAAATAATGTTTGTGGATAGAAACTTACAGTCAACTGCTCATTTGGATTTTACAGGGAAAATATAGCAACGAAGAGGAGGAGGGTTTACTAGTCGTTGATTTTCAAGGATTTTTGATTTTGGCATGTGAAAAGTCACAAATATGAGGATCTAGAGTCTTAGTTAGGAACTGGAAATCTAACAAATTTGGAGATCCTTGTTTAGGTGCGAATTTAGAGACATAGGAGCATGGTGGTATTATGATTACAGATATGACCCAGAGATAGAGGCATTTGGGAATGTGACGAATTAGAGGTATGAAAATCAAAGCATAACTGGATTTAGGGATATGCAAATCTGAAGATATGCGGATTTAGGGATGCGAGACTCCAGGGATATGGAAATCTAGTTACTGGTGAGTTCCAGAAATTTGCGGATCTAGAAAAATGGAAATCTGGCAATTTGATGCTCTAAAAGTAGGCATTTGAAGACTTAGGAATATGTCATGGCATGAACACATTCAGAAATCTCCAAATCTGGGAATTTCAAAATTTAAGAACTTAAGAATTTTTAAATTTCAGTAGTTTTCGAAATTGACATTTTCATATTTGGAAATATGGAAATTTGAAATAAAAGTTCAAGAACCTAGGAATGTAGGGAATCGTATGCAATTACATGTAGAAATTCAAGTGTGTGGTATTTGAAATATGTAGAAATTTGTGGATTTGAACAATTGTCACCTTTACCAATTTTTTAGTGCTAGCATTGGAAATTTTAAAATTAGGGTATATGAAAATGTGAAAATTTCAAAGTTTCAAAATTTAAATAATGTGGCAATTTAGAACTTGAGAAATTGAAAATTTAATGATTTAAAGATTTGAAAAATTGAAAATTTGTTGACCTACAAATCTGAAAATTTGACAAAACTTGAATTAGGAATTTAAAAACTTGAATATTCCAAGATTTCAGAACCCGAAAATTTAGAAATTTGTGTATATAAACAAATTACAATTTTTAACTTTGCATGTGTACTTATCTAAAGAAAGCGTATGCGAAATTTTGTTCTGCATAATGTTTATGCTATTGAAGTCATTTACTATAACATTTTATTTTATTATAACTATTAACTAGTTTTAATTGTTCGTTAACAATATGGTTAACGATTAAAATCATTAAAAATATGACCACCGACGAATAACTGAGTAAAAATAGAAATCATATTATATTTAATAACTACATAATAATAATAATGATAATAACGCAAAAATCGACATGAAAATTAATAATCAGAAATAAATAAAAAAGATGATAATAATAATCCGGATCGAAATTCAAGGAAAAAAAAAGTTTGAAGCATTTCATGTCTGATGAGAAGTAAAAATATTATTTCGTTATACTAAATTTTTTCAGAAGTCAATATAAAAATTATGTATAAGCAAAATCGAAATGTAATACAAGAATGCAGATGTTTAAAGTATTTCACATTTGATTAGAAATAAATGTATTATGTTAATATTACCGGTAAAAACTTTGCAAAAATTTACGTAAAAATTAGACATAGTGGGAAACGTAAGAAAAATACAATCGAAGATATAAGAATACAAATATTTGAAGCGTTTCACGTATCAGGATTCATTATTGTCATCGATTTTCGTTCGTCGACACGATTACTTAGCAATTCTAACTAAAACAATCAGAGTAAAGAGGGACAGAAGCAGCACGGATACGAATCGATTAAAGAAGGAAGTGGATATCACCGGTGGTATTCAAATCGATTACACGACGGCCAATGTAAAAATTATGCAAATGTCGTTTACAAGTGAATGGGACCCTCGCGACGAGCGAGGCTACAATTAAGCAGAAGCCAATTCAATATCGAGGTCCATTCGGCGGAATATTCAACGTGCTGGTATTAAATGTCGACTGGCCCGTTTATACAACGACGAATCGGCGTTATCGTTGATCTTACCTTCCCATTGTTGCACGCAAAGCGACACGTACACAGGATTTCACTGTTTTGTTACGATTTTCATTGGTATTACTGACCTTATTTACATATACGTGCCCCATAAAGCGAATGTACTTTATTATGCTTCTAGGTCGAGTATATTAAACCATAAATTTTTAACGCGTTAACTATCGTGGTGATCTCGGAATATTGTGATAAGAATCATTAGGAATATAAATAGACATTAATGGTATCAATAATTTCTTTGTTTTTTTTTTTTTTTTTTAGTTACATCGTTCAATGAAACGTTTTAAATTGAAAGGAACATGCGGAGAAGAAATTTCATAGAAACTATGTATAATATGTTTCATATACATAGTTTCATGGAAACTATATATATATATAACTATGTAAAACTATGTATATTATGTATTATAGTGTATTATTACGAGTATATGGGATCTAAGAATATTATTCGTGTCTATGATGAATATGTATAGTGCTGTAACGACTGGAAGAAATTACATACACATAAAATTTTTCTTTCTATTCGTAGAATATTCAAATGTTCATCCTGTAATTATGAAAGAATAATTAAAAAGAATTTGTAAATATAGAAGTACAAATTTTTTGAACATAAATATTGGATCATTTAGAAATTTTTAAGTCTGTAAATTTAGAATTTAGAATATTTTCCTGTAAAAGTTAAAATATTTAAAGTTCAGTAATATCTAATCTAATATTCTTCTAATATTCTCTCGTAATTCCCACTTCTATCAATCTAACCTTTAAAAAAATATAAATATCCAGTATAAGCGGACAATTTTAATGTTTTAAAATGCCTTGATCTGTAAACGCAGAAATTTAATAGCACCAAAATTTCAAATTTTTCAATCGGAACATCCACATAGTTCGTCCTCGCGCGTTGCACGTCGGCATTCCACACGACGTTACATTATAATTCCTTGTGTCAGGAAATTGAATTACAGTATACAAGTATATTAATTCCCGATGCGCCGTGTATGTTTCATCTCTCAAACGCTTACGTTAATCGCATGAAATTACGTTTCCAGTAAACATCACTTTGTTTGATTACGAGACCGGGATACATCGCATAGACTTGAGCTCGATGCTTCAAACATCGATGGAATTACCGGTGAGTGATGAGTTTAGCGGAAGGCATAGACGAGACGAGAGATCTGTTCTCTGTCTTCGCCCTCACTTTTCCGTCTTGCTAACCTTCTTCCTCGACATGTTCTCACCCTCTTCTTCGTCTCTTCTATCCTCCGGCTAAAGCGTGTTCCGTCCCGTAGTTAAGAACGCACCGATGTTCATCTCATCGTTAATATTATCGCGATATGTTCAATGTAACCGCGTCCCACGGTGTTTCGGCGATATAAAATGTCTGATCGAACGATAGTGTGCCTCAGAGTCACGTTGTGTCCAATTCCGTGTTGCTTATCTAGAAATCGAGGGACGTAAAGAGGAATGAAAAAGTGACACGCAATCCTCGTACGTCACTTTTATCAAAAATTGCATGAACCGTTGGAAACGAACGAACTTTACGATAACCTTCATAAACTCTATCTTCTAAGATCATTCTATAAATTCATGTACGCGTTTAGGTACATGCTGAAATTTTTAACAGTTTCGGATTAGTATAGACGTTATTTCTGAAAATTATCTTTCTTACACATTTTTGTAATTTAAAATGAAATGCATATAAAAGAATGATAACTTGCGAACTTTTACACGAAACTGTAATCCGAAAGAAAATATAATAGAAACGACATACTTATGTGTACAACAATAGTTACTATATGCGATATAAGTTTCATTTTTTTGGGAAACATTAACAATGTAATGATGAATATAATTAACAATTACGCTCTGAATAATTTTAGGAATTTAACGCTTGTATTCGATATTGGGAAATTAAATTTGAAGCTTTCCAATTTTTTAATTCTAAGATTTCTAAAAGACCAAATTTGTAAAATCGTGAAACTTTTAAATTCTCATTTCAGAATTTCTCCTAAATTTCAAAGTTTTTAAATTCCCAAGTGTCTTAAATGTCGATGTTCTCAAATTCGTAAATCTCCTCAACTGCAAACTTGACAAACTCCGAAATGTTCGAACTTCATGACCTCAAAAATCCTAAATCCCCAATTTTCCATAAACAGTAAGTGATGTTGTAAGTTCGAAAATATCGAAATTAAAAAAGGTATTAGCCAAAAGTCACCGGACGATGAAACATTATTCCTAAATCACGATTCTCTTTAAGAAAATAAACGATATAAACGTACCACAATTAATACGCCCGAATTTCATATTTAAAATCGATTTCAAATTTGAAATTGACGAAATGAAATTCACGAAACAAGTGAATATTAATTCTTCTTAGATAACGTTTGAACAGATATGTCAATTGTGAATTAAAAATCCTGAAATGAGCAGATAAACATCGAATAAGAAAGAGTTTTTCGGTCCACCCTTGAAACGTTACGTTGTATTACGAGCGTCTTATTCGTAGCGCCAGCCTTCATCTACATATGTTCTCGTCAGCTGCGCTTTGTTTCCGGAATAAGGAGCTCATTACGGATGCAAAACCGTCTATTCATATTCAAAATTTTATATCTCGTCCGCGTTTCCACGGCAGGGCTAATTTATTCGGATTCGATCTGCGCCGCGACAAATCCAACGACTCTGCTTTTCCCTCTTTCACCCTTGTTCGTTCTCTTCTTCGTTTCTATTTCGCCTTCGATCTTGCGACTATTAATAATGTCTCCTTTTTTTTATTGCTCATTCTGTTCTGACTTGCAAATCAATCTTTACGACCGTCGGAATCGATGCCAGCTGACGTATCCTTGTAACACGGAGGATTTTCTTCCTTACATCGACTGGATGAAAATTGTAACCGATAGAATATGTATATAGACTGTATTAATACTGTATGTACTACATAGAGCGATATATCGATACTGGTACATTTCCTTGATTTTATGAAACAGTTGGATGAAATGAGATTTAATTCTCAGGTGTAGCCTTTCGTTGCATCATTTTATCAATTTTGTAAAAGGAGATTTTGTTATAATTCATTAAGTGATGGTTATGAAACAATAACATGTTATATGATATAACATAATATACATATGTTTACTGCGTTTACAATGTAGATATTACATAATAATTGTAATATATTCAAAGTATGTTGATGAAGTGTATATATGGCTTACTTCATTATTATATAATTGAATTAATATCATAAATAAATGTTTAAATAGTATAACCTTGTGAATTCTGAAGTTATACATGTTCAAAATGCTCGTCATGAACGGTAAAACTATCGTACATCTTTTCTATCATTTTATGTTTGATATTAAGAAGATATTGATATATGTATTTAAATATGTACATTTTATTGATACACCCTGTACTCAGAAATATTATATAGCAAATGTTTATTTTGTTAAAAATCGTATAATCAAATTTTCAATGTGATTTGTAACTACAACGCGGACTCGTAGTTGCAGCGTTGCTGATAATTCTACCGAAAAAAAGATATGTACTTCATTTGTACTTACCAAAATACAAGGATCTCATATCAACTGTTTAATTTTTATGTTCGATAAACAAAGTCACCCAGTCTTTATATTAATCGCTGTAATCAATTTGACATCAAAGTTGTTAGTTTAACTGTTACGCACATCATAGTAATGGATTTAATCGATTTATACACAGACCTTACAGATTATGCATAATCCATGGACATAGAAACCCATAATTAGAGTTCACTTCGTAGTTTAACTCGATGACTTATTTCTTTGGCTTATGATTCCGTTATTTATAATTCATGATATACTATGTCCTATTTAGTAAATAACACTATAAATATAACGAGAAAACAAATACTTAAATACTTCATACAAATTTCACCGGTGGTATACAAGATTATCGAATACAAAGAATTAGACTAATCAAAAGATTAATATAATAGTTAATAGTACAGTAACAGTTTATTCAGTAGTATGAAGTATGAAAACCGCTTTCTGAAACTTTCATTTGCAGTTATTTGATAATTTAAAATTATCAGTTACTCAAACGAGAAGCTGTAGTTACCCAAACATAAATTAGTTACTATTCAGTAGCCAACGTATTAACACTAGAACTACCAACCAGTCAAAATGACTGGTTTCAGATTTGACATTTTATGTCATAAAATTTTGTAGCCCTTTTGTCAATATATCTGTCATGTTTTATTGAGCCAATGAATGTTTGTATATGTTAGGTGACGCTGCAATATTCATTTATTTATTTTTCTACTTCATTTTCAATTATAAAGTAAGTATGCATTTAACCTCTTAGGCACGGCTGAATTTTGCGTGGGGCTGTTTCTCTGTGCGACAGAGTTTACAGCGTAAATGATACGGCACTGTAATGTGCGACAGATAATTCTGTTCTTTACACGAGTACATTGGAATGAAGTGTTTGATGATTAAATTATAATTTTTCTTAAAGATATGATACACCCATTTTAACTTTAACAATTTATTCTATTTTCAGATGACATCCGCGAAAGCCACTATAGTGGCGCGTCTAAGAGGATAATGACGGTATTTCTAGTGTTAATCACGAAGTAGTACCCTTTGATCGGACATCAAATTCGATCGAGGAAGAATCAGTCAAAGTCCACATCTGTTAAAGGCGACGCATAAAGGATGAGGATTTTATATTCCGCGTTGCATAATATATGCATGCAGCGCTAACTCGATCGTTCGACGCGGTGAACCGTATACCAGGTATCGTATCGTGTTCTGCACCTCGTTCGTTAATTCTCTCTCTCTCTCTTTCTGCGCGTCTCTCCGTCTCTCGTCGAAGAGATAATCATATTAACCGGGCTATAACTTGTCTATGCATAAGCATAATACCGTGGCGGCGTGGTCCTGGGATCCTGGCCAGGATATGGGGTATATTTTACGCGCTCTGCCCGGCCGCGCACACAGCCAGGACCATCCAGAACTCGAACTCCACTCGTAGCCGGCTGGTTGAAGGTTTGCCTCAACGGCAGAAGGGCGAAAGCAGGGAGAAGTTGCAACGTACAACGTTAATCAGCCTAATTGAATTAAGCACGCGCGACTGTTGTAATTATGACTATTTATAATGATTCCATTCCGGCCCGCGCGTATCTGCCCCACGATTCGTCTCCCGCGAGCGACCGCCACCGACGGCGAATATTAGTTTACACGCGCGTGTACACGGATCGCGTTTAACGCCGCTTCAGAGAGCTTTAAGGGCGAATCGTTACCTGGGCAGGGAGCTTTAACGGTTGGTAAAAGCGTGAAAGATATCGCGAACGAATAGGACGAATTTCGAGCTGGATGAGACTACCGTTGCCTTCCTCGAACTTCTGGCATATGGTATACGTCATGCTTCGTGACAAATCCACGGAGCATATTCAATAGAAAAATCGATTTTCAATACTACAAAAACATCACAAACCTACGGGTCAACAGTCATACTCGTAGTTCCGTTACAAACCATAAGAAAACATTTATTTTGTATAGATGGCTAGTATTTACACGTAAAATCTTATACTCGTATTTGAGAGTTAGTTTATTTGTTAATCCAACAGTATGCATCTTCATTTCAGGGCCTTCTTGTGCACAACAACTACGTGCATGTGTCATAAACGTAAATTTCCAAAATCATACCAGTTAAAATGACTGGTCTTAGGATTTTATTTTAAACTTCCTACGTCATGTTACATATTGTTCTAAGATGATACAATTAATTTTGGCGTTGTAAGTACAGAAGTAATATAAAGAATTCTTTTTTCAATTATTCAAAATCAAAATAACCATGTATCATGGTACGTTAACCAAACCTGAATTGACCAATTTCCTTGATGTGTATAATTTTTTACGCGTTTCTAGAATGTTTTGTAGATATTTTGGAAAATTTCATGTCGATTATGATAAAAATGCAAAAATAATATCGAAGTTCTTCTGTAACAAAATAATATTTAAAAGAATAATATTTTGTAAGAAAGTAATCAGTAAATATAAAACTATTCTATTACCACACCCGTTTTAAAGACCAGTTTCACTGGTATTCGTAGAAATAGCTTAGTTTTAACTGTCGGTAATTCTATTGTTAATAGCATTGTATCTGAACGGCGCTATAAATTAACACATGCACGTTATTAATTATTTATAAAATATATATTTATTAAGGAAATAATTACATTGCAGTAAAATCAATACCATTCAAACCTTCTGCTGTTACAGGACGAGAGATTTACGTGAATATGAAATGAAGCTTATTTTGTAATAAATCATATTACAAATTTCTTGGTATGCATTAGTTTCAACAACTTTTGAACTCTTCGAGTTCTATTAAAATTCTAACAGAGCTTCAGAAAGATGAAAACTTCCAAAACGGGGAGCCCGGAAGTACCCTTAGCTCACCTAACTCTTCATCCGAGCTTGGTGAAACTTTAAAAACGGTCTTCAGTCTATCAAGATCTATCTAATAATTTGATACGAAAAATCAACATGTCGGAGGACCAAAAACGGAGTACCTGTTCGATGAAACATCGTCACGAAGAATGTACTACCGATGTCAAAAGAATTGAAGGCAAACGGTATAACCTACTTATCTAATTCGCTCCCTCTTTAGCCATAAAGACGTCCCGGGTAAACGTAGCGTGATAATGAAAGCGGGTGTTTAGTCAGGATTTCCGGCCGAGTCGTTCTCTTTGCACCTTTCTCTTTTCGCCTCCGCGTATTTTCCATCCTTTTTCCTCATCCTCGTACTCCGGTTTCCTTCGAGAGACTGCCGTCTCCGTTCTTCCCGTGTACGTACACACCAGCAGCACGCATCAGAAGTCGTACTTCATTAAGTCGGTAACACTTCTTCCAGCCGCGTTACTCATCCCTTTCAGGGATGGTCTCTATGAGAAAGCGAGATCGAGAGGGAGTAAGATTAATTGCATTCCGTCAAGAGAGGAGGCGTATTTTAAACGAAACCGCCGGTGCTCGCGAGAGGCGACTGAAAGGATGTAAAGGAGAGGAAGTAGAAGCCCAGAAGAAGAGACGGAGAACGAAGGGTGAAGCGACAAGCTCCGAAGAGGAAGGAACGAGATGGAACCGTGAGGTGAGTGAGATTCCTACCACCGATGGAAGAAGAGGATTCCGTTCGCGGCTGCAAAGAGAACCCCCGACGAGGAGAGGGTGGAACGGGGATTCAAGAGGAGAGGAGACACCGCCTAAGGCCTTGTTGTATTTATCATATAATTACCATAATAGAGCCTCGAAACGCCCGTCGCCACCTCCTGCTCCACCTTGGCCACCCCATTTTGCCGACCAACCACCTCCCCATCTACTCTCTGTTCTAACAGCCGCAACCGCAAATTGGAAACTCACGAATACATTTTCCCTTCACTCGCTCGTTCGTTCTTCGCGATCGAAATTGTTTGCCCGTAGAATGTCGACCGCTCCAGCCGGGGACGATGTTAACGAGTATCAACGGAATTGAAGGATTAATGCTTGGAACTCGATAGAATTTTCGTTTATTCGTGTCGAATTAACTGAACACTACGTACATACTATCGATGGTTACATTAAGATGGTTCTTATGGTTCTATAAGATGAAGGTGTCGCGTCGCACCATGTTGAATCCCATTGAGTATTATATTGTAAAGTTTTTCTGTCGCGGCGCATTCATAAAATCATAAAGCCATTGGGCTTAGTTTTAACTTTAGAAAATTCAGAAATATTCGACAACTGCTTTGCTACTATTTATAACGTGCAATTTATCGTCTTAACTTATTTTAATTTCGCATGATTTCCGAGAGCCAGCACGGTTTACTATTTTATGAGTGTCGAACCGTTAGGTGACAAACGACTTCGTAGTTTTTACCTACGGTCATATTGACTTCGCAACGAGTATTTGGTAAAAGCAGTTCTTGCCCACTTCCCTTAAATTTTCCACAACCAATGAAATAGTTTAATTTTAACTTAGTCGTTTGTTCACCTCCAACAGCATGCCAATCCCATCCACAAATGGGTGATGCCTAAATTTCCATATGAAGCAATCATCTATTTAGTAAGAATTTGTTCATTTATCTAATTGGAAACACTAGTGTTAATTACTTGGACCTATGAATAATAGATAAAGCAAAATATCGTGCACATAATTGGTAGGATTTATTAATCGTAAAAATGTTGTTTAGTAAAATTCTTAACTGTGTTAGCGCGGCAATCAACGTGATAAAGTCCGTTGTCAGTTTACGAGATGTTACTATTTTCCTTAAGTGCTCAATTAAATGTTAATTTTAATTAAGCACACACATTTTACCTTAGTCAGTTTATTTGGTTACTTTTGCCTTTCGAGCGGATTCACATGATTCCAAAATCTAACTAGTTCGTGGTTCATTAAGTTGAATCTCCACGTACATACACATTTTTCAAGTACAGCATAATGCATTGCATCACTGTTTTAACTACTACTTAGTTCGCGCACGATATGTACCGACCATTCAAGCATTCTCACCAGCGGGTATCATTAAAACGGGCGGGTACTTTTCAAAATTCCTCCAGAGATTTTCGTTGAGTGGTAAAAATTCGCAAACTAGCTGACCGCATCTTTTAAGATACATCGCGCCTCGATGTCTCTGGGGTTTGCGATGC